>OZ004729.1:42778524-45278524 GCA_963924685.1 Dexiosoma caninum | reverse complement strand
GCCGCAAAGATGTGGAATTTGTGGAGCTCCACCTTCCGTAATGAAAGACATAAAAAAAAATAAGAGTTGAAAGTAAATGAAAGTCGTTATGAGTATGGACTCTCGACTTTGCATGCTTGGATAAGAACTTTAGAGTGCATTTTGCACATTGCGTATAAACTTGAGTTGCAAAAATGCCAAACCCGAGGAGAGATGAATAAATATTTATCAATAAAATATCACAGTATGTGTGTACGAATATATATGTAGAATTTTGAATAAATATGTAAATAAAAATAAGCATCCTCACCTATGAAAAACAATAAAATCAATCATTATAAATAATATTATCTTACATAGAAATTGCCACACCCATTCGTTCGAATCCGCCCATTTTTTGTACAAAATCGTGTCCTGTCATGTAGTTAATTTGTAAAAATGTTTATGCTTTTAGCTTCTTTGAAAAAGAAGTTATGAATTTTTTCGCGCTAAATTTGCATGCCTGGCAAATTCAATGAATTTAAAAACTCAATTGGATAATTCACAGTTTCGTTGGTATCGCAAACTGCATCAATATATTTGTATGACACCAAGTTCCCAGACAACAACTGTTGTATCTTTAAATTTAATTCATTGACGTCCACATTTTTTGCTGCCAAAATCACTCTTTCTGCCAGCCACTTATGATTTTCATATTGTGGTTGTGTACATCGCGAAATATGTGATCTAAGAGAGTATTTTGCGAGTCGATGATTGTACAGAAGTCCGTCTGTAATTGTATACATCCAGTATTTTCATTTACAGTACCCATCCCATCGCCAATATCTAACAGTTGTTTAGAGAAAGTTTCGGCCGATGGATCCTGAAGCATTTGAACGCGCATGTTCATCGTCAGTTGTACTTTTTCAACATTACGCCACAGTCGCGATGATTTTAAGCAAGCGGTGATGTCATCAGCGTACGTAGAAAGTGGAGTAACGGGAAGTGTTTGTCTAAAATCACCTGAAAGGTCCAATTTGATAATTCGTAATTTCATCATTTTGATTCAACGGCGCAGCATTTATATTAGTATTTTCAATTCTAAATACAGCCATATCACTTCCTTTATGAATATATTTGCAAATATATTTGATACTCTTCACCGAACTGCATAACTCAACATTAATATGAGCATTGAATGTTTTGTTCAGCAGAGGTGAATATGGTACCACCCACCGATTGTCAATGTCGATGCCTGCGTTACTGATAGTTTTAATGAACGATTGTCCGCCATTTTCAGTACTTCTTCGATGATATATTGGATATCCGTTGATAGTTAAAACTGTATTTATCAGTTATTAATAAATTGTGAATAAATAATTATTGCACTGGAAATTAATAATAAATTTACGATGAGAGTAAAATTAACCTGAGAGTTGCACAGAAAAATTAAAATAATACGTATAACAGTCACTGCTACGATCGATACACAGTGGTGTTCAAGATTAACGTCAGTACCCGCCCGTGGGGCTGTACCTGACGGTGGTCTCAACACCGAGTGAATTAGAGACGACCACTAACGCCCCCAGAGCAATAGGTGCTGCAAGTAACACTTGCGTCCTAGAGTTGGGTAGCAAATCAGTATAGTTATCCCTCATTCTATAATGCACCTTGTTGAGGTGTTCGAGCTGACTAAACTCTGTGTCACATCAGAATGTTTTTTCGTCAAGAACTATTTAACAGTAGTACTGTTAGTTCGAGACACATTCCGGTGACTACTGTTGAATGGCAACAGCACCTAGTTAAGTAGAAGTCGTATCAAGAATATGTACCTTCCTCACATATTCTCGAACAAACCAAAGACTCGACTTCCCGCGTAACTTTAGGTATTAACCACAGCCCCTACGAATCCATTCCCAAACCAGCACACACACTCCAACTTTTCAGGGTGGACACGAAGTACTCACTTAAGAGTACATCAGTCATTAAACCCTTACTTTGCGCTGAAGGTGTGGGGCTAAGCTGGTCCCGTAGTGCCAGATTAGAATTGAACTGGGTTTAATCAGTCCTCATCAATCTTTAGTGAGATTTCGAAGAGTCACCTCTTCTGTCATTTTCAATCTCGAGGGTTTAGAAACGAGTTCCTAAACCCCCTTGCGGGAACGATCGATACACAAATAAAACCAAAAGAAAATGGCAGAAAATTGTATGGTGAGTAAGACAGGAGACCGGCTTCGTTCTCATCCCTATAGGGTTAGTCGTCATATTAGACTTAGGTTGATGATAAACTTTTCAAAATCTCATCATACCCTTTCATTTGATACCCATATTGCTAAAAAGGAAAAAGTAGGTAAAAAAAGTCGGAGTAAATTGGGGTGGTTAATTTTAGGGGGATGAAAAATAGATGTTGTCCGATTCTCAGACCTACCCAATATGCACCCAAAATTTCATAAGAATCGGTCAAGCCGTTTCGGAGGAGTTTAACTACAAACACCGCGACACGAGAATTTTATATATTAGATGACATGTTTGTTTGCATGTATGTATGTATGTATATATGTTTGTCCCCTATAGACAGCTTAACGGCTGAACCGATTTTCTTGAAATTTTCACAGTATCTCTCTGTATATATGGAAGGAACTACAGGGTATAAAAAATTTAAAGAATTCCAACAACAATTTTTATCAATAGGCTGAGATCCGTTTTTGCATATGGCACTCCCATTTGATGTATGGGTGCGCACTCTGCACATAACCATAGAGCTGAAATTTGGTATACGGGTAGGGACTCGGAAGGTAGGGAGGCGAGGTAAAACATTTTATGACAGTCGTACCAAATCTCAATAGATTTCTTTCTCACAAAGTATTATAAAAATCGTAAAACTTGTATAATTGTCTGTAGCGCTTAAGTTACATTCAACAAATTTACAAGGAAAAGCACAAATTTTGAATTTTCTGTAACTAAAGCCTTTTTGAATTTCACTTGACGATATGTATACATTAGAATATTTGTTTAATACTTAAATATATATTCAATTTAAATATGCGCTTTTTTGTTTTATTCCTATTTAAGATCATTTTACTGACGTTAATAGCGGCGTCTTGCAATTATTATCAGCCGCTTGACTAAGGCGACTCAACATTTCGGCGCCGGTTTCTACTACTACTTACAAGACATCAGTATACATACTTTAAAAAAAGTGTTATTATTTTATGATTTTTTTTTTGTGTGAGGACCAACAATATTTTTAAATTATTGTAAAATATTTCAATATTACGATAATACGACTAAATACGAGACTTTGTGAATACCCCAATTGTAAAATCTGTCTTAATTCGCTACTCCAAAGTCAAGGTACATACCTTTTTCAATAAATAATTAAAAAAATAAAAAATATTTTTTTTTGGAAAAACTCAAAAGTAAATATAAAATTCGCGCTTGGCAAATTTACAACGTATTTTAATGCCCTTAGAGAGCGCATCACTTTGCCGATTACGTTTTGAAGATACAAAATAGGGGTTCAGAAACGTCTTGTTCGAAAAAAAATACCAGTAAAAATTTCAAACGTCACGGAAGCAATTTTGTTCGCTTTTGCGAACAATTTAGAAATAATCCAGTGAGTTGAAATTAACTCTTCCAGTTGTCAAACGTTATCTTTCTTCATTTTTAAATAAACAGTACTTACCTTATGCGCCAAACAACACCACCAGAACCACCAGAGTCTAATGAAACTAAATTACGTATAAATTCACCAGTCTTAACATCCCAGAGTTTTACCGTGCCATCATCAGAGCTGGTAACGACAAAGCGGGAATTAAATTGCAAACATGTGACAGCCGATTGGTGCTTATTGGAGCCTAAACACAAATGGTAAATTCCAAAATGAAATCCATATTCATCGTTTTCAATAACATATAAAAGTAAGATGAAAAAAATTTTTTTTACCTGAAAGAGTTTGTAAACATTGACCCGTAGTTATATCCCAAACTTTAACCGTTGAATCGGCATTACCGGACACCAGAATATTTTCCCGTAATTCCATACCAGAAGTAAGGCTTTGATGGCCCATTAAAGTATGTTTACAATTACCAGTTTCAACGTCCCAAACTCTTATCGAAGTGTCCAAAGAGCCGCTTACGACATGAATGCCATCAAACTGAAACAAGGCATTTAACATTTAACACAAAAGTATGACAAAAGAGAAATAAATCGAAAAAAACTTACCTGCAACGAGTAAACTCTGTTAGTGTGACCTTGTAGAGTATGTAAGCATTCTGGCCTTTCGGGGTGCCAAATCTTCACCATGTAATCATAAGCTCCAGAAACAATTAATTTACCGTCGTATTGTACACAACGCACTGCAGCTAAATGACCCACCAAAACTCGCAAACAGCTGCCTTGTTCAATATCCCAAACACGCAATGTGGCATCGCGGGAACCACTAACAACTCTGCAATCAAGAAAAGACAATAAAATTCTAAACCAAATAACGAATAACATCACAAAAACTAACTTGTTGCCGTGAAGGTGCATGCAACGCACTGTCGATGTATGTCCCAAAAGTGTATGAACACAGTGGCCTGTGTCCATGTCCCACACTTTAAGAGTGCGATCTGTACTACCTGAGATAATAATATTGCCCGACATTTGAGATGACCAAACTCCACCAGTGTGTCCGACCAGCGTACGTAAACACTAAAATAAGCAAATTTTTAATCAGTCAGCAGCAATGCTTGAAATTTCTAGTTTTGCAATAGTGGTGTGATAAATTTCGAGCGAAATTTAATTTTAAAATGATTGCCTGCCTTTCCCAATACAAATCGGAAGATTAAATTTGAAAAGTTTATAACATTTCCATTTTATATTGTATAAAAAATTATGTCCGAAAAGATAGAACTTCATCACACACACCATTTCAAATCTATTCATTTATATTACATAAAGATACCCAGCAAAAAAGGGAATGAATTCACTGTGAATTGGTATTTTCAAGATCTCTAATGACATCTAAAAATGTTTGCACTCTTAGAAAACCCATTGGTTGTGTTCGTTTACTCTAAATTGGGCAATAATGAAGTAAAATTAAAAGTTTCCCAACAATGCAATGAACAAATAATTTATTTTAAGTTATTTTATTTCATGATATACTTTAAAATTATTTGGGGTTTCTTTAATTAACATGTTCAAGCCAAATTATTGTCTTTTTATGGATGTGTGTAGATTAGTAATTGTAGATGGTCATATACATTAGGTCTGTTCCAGGTGCATAACAAAATTGGCCGAACTCGGGCAAATTTATTTTATTTATATATGATTATAATTTTAAAATTGTGCTTTTTGCCGAAAAAATATGTGAATGTACATACTTTATGGTATTTCCATAAAGTATTTTTTTATGTAAAAGCAAATTCAGAAATTGAGGAGGAAAGCATATCCATATACAGTAGGGCATCTATTATCCGGGATTTTCGGGACCGGAAGCGTTCCGGATAATCGATTTTCCCGGTTAATTGAGGTGAAATTTTGTACGCGTTTTTACATAAATTTTTGTTTTATTTAATAAATAAACATACTTACAGCATATAATATTAATACATTTTTAATTAATACATATGAAATTACTTAAAAAATTCATTTAATGTTGTTTGTTTATTTTTCTTAACTTTCATATTTTCTTCTAAAAGCTTCTCTTGGACACGGTAGATTTGCATTTTATCTTGTTCTGTAATGTTGGAAATGGATGAATTTTCCAAAAAGTCTATCAATGAGCTGGATGCGTTTATGGCATCTTGTAGAGATGGTTTACAAACAATTATATCATATTCATCAGATTCCTGCGAACTAATTTCTGGATCAGGTTCATCATAGTCATTAGTCAAACGTATAAGTTCTTCATCAGACAAAATCGGAAATGAAGGAACAGATTTATCACAATTAAGCCAAGTTTCTGCATCCTCAACGGTCAAGTTGTCTGCTATATTTACTATCGGTGTTATATGATCGAGAGATTCTATATCTGGAATAAGAAAATATTTTTTGTTTTAATAAAATTGCTTTTCTTTTTTAAAAGGAATGTACACAAACCATCATCGGTTTGAGGACATAACAGGTTATTCCAAACATTTTTCAAAACGGATAAAGTAACTGCGTTCCATGCATTCGAAATATTCCACAAAGCATTTTTGATATTATATGACTTCTTAAAAACTTCTAGATTGCCTGCCGTGACTAGCTTTTGCATTTGGGTTTTGCGATAGTGGCTCTTAAAGATCCATATTGCACCTTGATCCATCGGCTGAATCAAAGATGTGCAATTTGGTGGTAAATACTTAACAAAAACATTTTGAGCCATTAGTTTCTCGACGTCTGGATGTGCCGGGCAATTATCCAAGAGTAGGAGTATTTTACAGTCTTCTTTTAAGCCGATTTGCTTAAAATGCTCTCTCACCTCCGGAACGAAATTATTTTTAAACCATTCTAAGAATAATGCTTGTGTAACCCAAGCTTTTCTGTTAGCTTTATAAATTACGGGAAGATCTCGAACATTTTTAAGGGCCCTTGGGCGAGCAATTTTTCCAATAACAAACGGTTTGCATTTATGTGTACCAGTAGCATTAGCGCAAACCAGTACTGTAATTCTTTCCTTTGAATTGTTATGTCCATCTATGAAATGTTCATTGTAGCAACCTAAACTCATTTGTAAGATGTTCCTTTGATATATATTACTCCAGCTCATTTACAAAAATTGTGGCAGATACATAATCGGCAGATGCTTTTTCTCCTCCAGCCTTGAGTTTGTGAATTCCATGCCGTTTTTTAAAATTCTGTAACCAGCCTCGAGAATACTCACATCCTAAATTAATATTTAATTTTGAATGGAAGAACTTAGCTTTTTCCATTATCATTAAACTGGAAATTGGGGTCCTTTTAAAACGTTCTTGTCGGAACCATTCGTAGGTCACAAAATCGATTTTTGGTTCTGATGCACTTTCTAAAGTTTTTCGATTTTGGAAGCCAATAACTGAATCACTTTCTGCACAATATTTTAATATTTTATCTTTATTTTTCAATAAGTCATAAACTGTTTGTTTGCCAACTCCATACTTTTGTGACGGTTTGAATAGAAATATGTTTTTTTGAATGATCATTGATTAAGTAAATTTTTTCTTGAATAGTTAAGACTTTTACTCAATTTTACTGATATCGAGGCCATTCTCAAATTACACATTAACAAACCGCACTGCTTAAATTTGAAACGCAACTAAACACCAGAGGAAAAATATACAAACAAGGGAATACCCCTATTTGGCTTTACACACATGTTAATTGAAGTGTTGCTGACATGTTAAAAAAAGTTTTCGGCAAAATAAGTAGAATTTTTTCGATCCCGGATAATTGATGTAATCACGGTTAATCAATTAAAATAGAAAAGGGATATTTTCGTTATCAATCCCGGATAATTGATGTTCCCGGTTAATTGAATTAGGGATAATCGATGCCCAACTGTAGTACTATTTCGCTAATGCTTACTTAGCTCACCAATGTACTTTTCCCAATTTTTTACTACAAATTCAAGATTCTTATGTTCAAAATTCAGCTAATCAATCGAGAATTGAAGTTGAATACGAACAAAAAACCAAAAATGTATAAACAAAAACATAACAATCCATGAGTTTACTTTTCTTATTACACATACATATTTCTATTTTTAGATTTTTCTCCTCATCTATATATGTACAAATATTGCGTTATTGAGTTTGCTTTTATAAAAAAATACTTTATGAGAATATCATAAAGTATGTAATAATACATTTCACATATTTTTTTTCGGGAAAAAGCACAATTTTAAAATTAGAATCATATATAAAGAGATATTCTATTTTATTTATTTATAACAATAACCAACCGAGCCCATAGTGTCACATGTAGTTGGTGGACTACAAGTGTAATATAATAATGAAATATGTAGGCAACAAATAAGCTAGACATAATGTTTTTGAAAAAAATAATAGTTATAATATTATTAGAGCGCTACAATATAAATTGGAAGTTATATTGCGCATTCATTTGACTATATATATTCAGAATCTAGATCAGTTCAATTGCGAGAAATGCTTATCTTACGTGATGGAATGCTCTAAATTTACCCAAAATATAAATAAAAATTATCGGCTGTTTTTATTTACATATGAAACTATGAAATTAATCAGAAAATTTGCAAAGAAACAACAAAAGTTTTTATTTAATTAAAATTTATTAAAAAAAAAAGGAGATTTCTTAAATAAACTTGAAGTTGTAAGCACATATATTTGTGCATATTTAGCACTGTATTTAATAAAAAATTTCTTTTATTTTTTTTCAGTTTATTTTTGTCCACATTTTACAGCTGTTGCCAACGATGCAAATGTTTTGCTTTTCAAATATTATTCATTTGCAGCGTCTAAAATAACTAAAATAAAATTTATTTGGGCACTTTTGTTATGCACCGCGGAACAGACCTATTTTGTGTAACTTTTATGGTTTTTTGCGTTTTCTTACTTTCATTTTACCGAACTTTACCAGAACAGTAAACGAACACACCTATAAATATATGTAAATTTTAAATATAAAGTTTTAAATATGCTTCAGGAACTCACTAATAAATTAAATTTTTATTTTAAATTCTAAGAAGTTGTGTCCTTACTTCTCTTGACTTAACTAAGGCTTTCAATTCCATATGTTATTACACTATGATTATTAAGCTCAGGGAAATGTTTAATTTTTTCTAGATCAGCCTGTAAATTAATTATGTCTTATCTGAGTGGTAGTTTGTCTCGCACTATTTCTCTTACATCTAGTGTTCCACAGGGGTCTGTTGTGGGTCATCTTTTGTTTTTGTTACACATTAATGACCTCCCTACCTGCGTAGACTCCAGTATTTCTAAGACCTTCTTGTTTGCCGATGATATTATGCTTTTTTTTTTTTTTTTTTTTTTAACTAGGACCAGCACTCAGGAGATGACTCCTACACATGCGAAGCATTGTGCTGGAACTATAGGAAAGGGATAGTAGGAGAAACGACAGGAGGTGAAGCTTAATTAATTATTTTTGCAGGTCTGCTTTCGCACGTTCTTTGTTTATACTCGTAGCAGTGCTGAAGCTTCTTTAGTAGCCATTTTTATTATTATTTTACTTCGCCGGTGGTACACAATACCGACGAAGGAGGGCGTTCTGATGTGATTGTGGATTGCTATCAGCTGAAGCCGGTATTGTTCAGTGACCAGTGACTATGCCTTCACCACTGAAACTTTCCGACAACAACTGACACACAAAGACACACTAATGCAACATCAGAAAAATGCGAGATGTTTATTTTTATTTTAAAATTTTTGGTCTGAAACTGGGGTTGAACCCAGGTCTGTTTTTGGATTCGTAGTAAACGTGCAGACTACCATCCATCGTGCCATCGCCACCCTTTAATTGTTTAATACTGATCATGATTTCGTAGATGTGCTAGCAGCAAATATAAAAACTATTGCCTGGAACAAATTTCGGTTTGGTGTGATGTAAACTCGCTATCCACAAACCCTTCTAAATCTAGGGCTATTTGCTTTAATTTATCTGATGATAATTTCCCTGACTTTAACTTGAATATTCGTAATTCTCAAATTGAGTTTGTTAGTCAACATAAATGCTTGGGAGTTATAATTGACCGTCGCACTGTGGCGCCTTTTCCCAAAAACCGTGGCAAAAATACAAAATTTGATGACAAAATTTTGTAAAATGAATGAACACATCGTATAAAGACCATTTTACTGATCAGAATTCAAAAACGTTTTTCTTAATTGAATAACAATTATAGCTGGTGGAGCTGCTTAAAGTCGACAGTTTTTTAGAAAGTCCAAAAAAAGGTGATTTTGAGAAAAAAAAGACATTTTAGAATTGAAGTGTCAGAAATATTGCCATGTGATCACTACTTATTTGGTATTGTTTTAAAGGTATATTTATTGTTTATTAAAAAAAGTAAGAAAATGTCAACCAGATACCCTACTTTTTTGGCAGTTGCCGTTTTTCAGACACCCTATATTTAGGTACTTTTTACAAATAAAATAGAGAATATCTAAAAATAGGCAAAAATGGTCACGCCCATATTTTCTTAGCATATTTACTACACAGTACTTTAAATAATTTAGCTAAATTGGACCACAAAATATGACAGGTTTTCTTGAAATTTGAAGAAAGATGACAATCTTATAGCCAGCGTTGCCACAGCCAAGATATTTTTGCAACCAAAATTAAAAAAAAATTGCCAAATAAAGAAAAAAGCTACCAAAATTTTAATATTTTTTATATTTTATGTTATCTTACAGCACATCAGTTAAGGTTTTACTTTGCAAAAGTAGTGATCAGTACCAGAACTCATAATGTCATATCAAAATTCGGAATTGTTCGAGTTATTTAGAAAATCACATAATGAAAATGTATGTAATTTGGCTATTGTGGAAAAATTGCACGGTTTACCAGGATACCAGGGAAAGGATGTTAAAAACAAAATTCACTTCGTTTTCTTGGATATTCGAAGAAAATGGCTTGCCTCAAACCGTACGACAAAAACCTTTATGGAAAAGTACTCAGACTGGCTAAATGGAGTAACAACTTTTGAAAACATCGAAGAACCGCATACATCTTTGGACAGCAGAAAAGGAAGACCTGCTAAAACTATAAACGAGTGTTCGGAGTACACAAAAAAACGTAAACTTCAAAAGATATATCTACATCGAATCTGTCAGAAGCATTATGTCTTAAGTACGTAAAAGATAAAGATAAATCAAGGTCTGATATTACAAAAGCTGTGGAGCTTGCTAGCCCAGATCGACTGCGAAGGATTAAAGAAAGTATTCCAACCCCTCCGAATGCATTATCCACAAAGTATAGCATAGAAGAACCCTTAGCGAAGCCTATTAAAGAATCATAATGTGAATGTTCTTCCTGGATATAAAAAGGTTACCTCTGCCAAAAAAGAAGCAGTACCATCTAATGTAAAAGTTACTGAAGTATCAGCAGAAGTTGAACTGCAAGACTTAATGGATCACACATCTAAACGCTTAGCTCAAAGTTTTCCTGAAAAAGAAAGAGCATTACTTCCAGATATGCTTACATTTATAAGCAAGTGCGGATGTGATGGATCATCTGGTCAAAGTGCTTACAAACAAACAATATCGACAACTGACATAACTATTACAGACGCAAATATGTTTATGGCTTCTATAGTTCCTTTACGACTTAGAAGTGAAATCTCTGAGCATTGGAAAAATCCTCGCCCATCGTCAGTCCATTTTTGCCGTCCGATATTTTTTAAATATGCAAAGGAGTCTTCAGAAATAATCAAGTCTACAGTAAACGATATAAAAAAGCAAATTTCCGAACTAAAGCCTTCTGTTATTGAAATGAAGAATGGAAAAAACCTTTTCATTAATTATGAATTTTGTCTTACAATGGATTGATGGCAAAGTCTTAAATGTAATAACAGATACTTCTTCAACTTTGAAGTGTGCAATTTGCAAAAAGTGACAGAAGGACTTTCAAAATTTTAATGATTCAAGTGAACTATGAATATGGAATTTCTCCGTTACATGCCAGAATTATGTGCATGGAGTTTATTTTAAAATTAGCGTATACAATTCCGAGAGAAGGAGAAAGTTTTCATGAGAATGCAACACCAAAAGAAAAACTGCTCGAAAAAATATTATACAAAATGAATTTCTTAAGAACCTTGGACTAAAAATAGACTGCCTAAAGCAGTGATATGGAAATACTGACGATGGTAACATATCCAGATCGTTTTTTGAAAATGATGAGGTAACAGCCCAAATTACTGGTGTCGACAACCATATTATAAAAAGGTTGGCAGTAATTTTAAATGTTATAAACACTAGAGAAATGGTAAATGGCCCAAAGTTTCAGGATTATGCATCAAAAACTGCCCAGCTTTTGGCTCAAAAGTACCCTGAGAAGAAACTTACTCCTACGGTCCATAAGATTTTGGCTCATGGCCAAAATTTAATTGAATATCAATGCTTACCAATTGGAGAGTTATCAGAAGAAGCCCAGGAATGCAAAAACAAAGATTACAAGCACTTTAGATATGCGAATACTTGCAAAATTTCACGGATTAGACAGAATGAGTATCTTTTTAATATGTTGGCGGCCTCTTCAGGCCCACTGATTTCTTCGCGGAGACATGTAAGATCTCGAAATGATTTGGAAGAATATAATTATAGCTCCGATATGTTAAGTCTATTACAAATCGCTCAAAATGTTAATGACTATTTTGAAGAAAACTAACTATTAAAAAAATTAATAAAAATAACTCAATATCTTATTATAATATATCATACTATAAAATAATATTATAAATTAACATTAGTATTAAAAATATTTCAATAATTATCTGTAATATAAATAAAAAAAGAGTAATATTAATATAACATGTTATATTAGAGTAGCATTTTTTCTAGACTTCCCTAAAAGTTGTGTTTTAAATGTTTGAGAAATTTTAAAAATATCATTACCTCAAAATATATGATTTTTGCGACAAGAAAGGTCAAAGGTGTCATCGTGTCCAATGCCTATCACAATAAGGGAGCACTTATTTTGATCCTAAAAGATTTAAAAATCAAGTGTTTTTTCCCCATTACAAATTTCTTGGTAACTTCAAAAATTATGATGTTTTCAACAAAAAAAACCACTGTGCATAGTGCCTCCACAAAGCTACGGCCAATAATGATACTCATTTTTATTAAAATATCTTTCTTACCTTAAAAGTTATGATGTTTGTAATAAAAACAGTCGAAAGCAGACACTGTGCACAGTGCCGCGCCTAACCTATGACCGTGCAAATCATGTATATTAAAGCTAAAGGAGTTTCCTTTCAAATGCTTTTTAAAATTTTTAAATATCTTTATCAGTTCAAAAGTTATGATTTTTGCAACGAAAAAAGTCAAAAGGCCCCACTGTGCGTCGTTTATCTTTTGAGGCACATTTTCAATCGGTTTATTGTAAAGCCTCTAGTGCATTACGTAGGATTTAATCCACCAACATACATATACCGTTTAGAGTTAAGTGCAGATTAGCCCATGCGCTTATGATGCCTCAGGTCTTATATGGGATTGAGGTTTTTTGCGTTTTCTTACTTTCATTTTACCGAACTTTACCAGAACAGTAAACGAACACACCTATAAATATATGTAAATTTTAAATATAAAGTTTTAAATATGTTATGTAAACTCCAAAAATAAAAAAACATAACCATTTCGCTGATTTTTTCTTGTAAAGTGCCAAAAATGGTGATTTTTTGAAATGCTTGTATGGGGAACCCCCCAGGGGTGGTTCCAGGGGGTGTGCCACTGGCATAAGTGGGTCGGCCCTCCAAAGTTAGTGGGGGTCGGTCATACATTTTGACTCGATTGATGCACTCTAAATGGGTCAAAGTGAGATTTTTCAAAATTTTACCCTTCGGGTCAAAAGTCGGGACATCAAAGTACATTGTAGAGGTATGGTTCCTTCGGCAAAGTTTCTTATTTTGATCCCTAGAATACGATTTTCCATGTAATATGAGCGATTTTTAAATCGACCCGCCCTAATATATACATATATATGTAGCTAATTTTGAACTTTAATGAATATATTAGTCTCACTTCTATTTTTATTTTGAGGGAGTCACAATTAAGCATGATTATATCTTTCCATAGAAATGGAATTAAGTCAGAATTAAGATCTGTTGATTACCGATGAAGTTATTTTGTTTTTGTTGCTACTTTTCTAATAATAAATACAAGATGGTTCAAAATAACCGAAAGGGTTTGAGTTCTAAGCGCCATTGTGTCCCTGCACCTTCCTTCCTTTTGTCCCTACCTGTATATCTTTAATTCTGGTGTTCATTTACACACCTAAAATGCACTCCTGATTAGTTTATTCGAAATAAGTAACAAAATAAGGCAATATAGCGAATTAAAAAGGTTTTTTTTTGCTGGGTAAGCATGCAATTGTGAAACTTACTCTTCCGGTGACAGCTGACCAAACTTTCAGCGTATTATCATCTGAACCAGACACAATACGATTTCCCGAAAACTGTAAACATGTTATTACATGCTCGTCGTGTCCTTTTAGAACTTTAGGCTGTCGTATAGGGCGTGATCGCCAATTCATTTCTATTATATGCTGACGCATGTGGGCAGCTTTCCACGGCGATGCAATTGGTGGCATATTACCAGCTCTGCCACGTTTTGGACGATCGGTCCTTGGTTCAGTCAATATTTGTGCCTGTCGACATTTCTCTTTCCACAAAAGGTTGTCGTCGCACAAGAAACGCCAACTGGAGCATGTTTGCGCGGCTCTCAACAAATCCTTAGGATCTAAATAGGAAAGTACTTGCAATGCCAACTCTCGAGGTAGTAAAGAAATAAAGTCTCGTTGAAATTGTGGTTCAATCACTTTCATCATATGGCGAACTTGTGTTGGTTCGCAGTGATCGATTAAACGATCGACTGCCAAGAGCCGTTCCACGTGGGACCAACGTTGGAATTGTGACAGCCATTGTTGTAACTCCGGTGGCGGGTTATCTCGTGTGGGTATAAGAGAACGCGGTGTGCGTCTTCCCAAAGGGGAGCCGCTGGAGGAGGTGGCCAATAACTGTGTGGGTGTGGAAGCATGACCTTGTGACGAACGCGGGGTTGAGGTAAAATCATAAGCCACACGTTTGCGACTGTTGGTTTCTAAGTTTCCTCCGCTTCCACTGTTGCCCACTATTGTAGCTGAATTGTAATCATGTTCCATCAGTCGAGTATCGGTATATTTGCGTTTTCGAGTTCCTATACATTCGGACGAAATCGCTGCATCTTCTGATATAGAAAGATTATGCATTATATTGTAAGAAAGATCGGCGCCGCCGTCTTTAACGTACACGTGACCATTATCCAATTCATCTACATCATTTAGGTCACTAATACTGCCGCCATGACTGCTGGCGTCGCTGATAGAACTCTGATGGCACGTACATATCTCTTCAACATCTGAATGGGTCTCTTCACAATCAATCCAAGAACCATTTTGGTGTTCAAATGTAAAATTATTTTCCAAATGATCGTTGAGCATTCTGAAGCCATCGATTAGATTTTGTGCGATATCTGAACGACGCTGATTAGTATTGCCACTACGAGTGGGCAAAGCTGCCGACGACAAGCAAACATCGTTGCCAGTAGGTCCAGACACCGATCCCGCAGTAATGACATTGGACCGAGACAAATATCGTTCACTTGTTTGAGCACTAGCGTTAACTTGTCTTTGACTTCTGGGTGGCGGAGCATATTGACATCTGGCCGAAGAAGTCGATGGTTGAATATCATCCTCATTTGCTTCAATGGAAGAGGATGAATTACAATTGTGATTAGAATGATGTCCAACTGGTTGTATAGCGCTAGTACGACTACACCCATTTTCTGGTACACAAACAGCTACAGATGATGCGGCAGTTGCTGATGTAGAGGTGGCGAGCGAAATGGAGGTTAATGAACTTGGTGTTGTTGTTGCTGCTGCTGATAGTGATGGGCCGGATGTTATTTGTTTATAGAACTTTCTTTCCTGTGTTAAAGCTTCAGTACGTTTAATTAACGTCGAACTATTTGATACTGGTCTTGATGTTAAACTATCGTTTGAATTGGAGTTTGAATATATTTCAGAATTTTGTGTCGATGCTGCTTCGACAATAACAGAAGTGGAATTCATTGATGGAGCTTTTGTTGGTGAAGGTTCTGTAGAGGAAAATGATGACTTTGACGTTGGCGTTGTTGAGGTCGGCGAGTTGTTAAATAGTTTTGGTATATGTTCAGTACTGCGTGGTGATGCTCTTGTAGTTAATTCCTGCGGCAGCTGTTGTGGCTGATTATGACTTAGAATGTTGCACAAATTCATTTTGGCAGTTGATTTGGTTAGACGTCCAATTATTTTACGACTACTTGTGGGAGTTGATGTTAAATCTTTATAGGTACATTTACTATCAGAGGAAAATCCTCTGCAATGGCTGCTAGACGGTTGCTCCTCTCCACTCTTTGCATTTAAAATTTTCAAATGAATGTGTTGTTGCTGCTGAGATTTTACCAAACCTAAGTCAAGCACGTTATTTTTAATACTTGAACTCGATTTTAATATAATACCACCTGTTAAACGTTGCTCGTTTTCAAAATCACGCCGTTCTAGTAAATCCATCGATTCTATATCAGATAGAGTCGCCATTAGAAGAGATGATTTTGAAATAATTGAGGAGGTGGAAATGGGTAAATCCTGAGAATTTGTTGTTTTATTATTCGTAATATTGTGATTCAAGTTCATCTGTTTCAAACGTGAAGACATTCGTTCATGGGCCTGTGCATCTGGACAGGAAAGAGATTCTTTTAAATGGTAAATCAAATCGCTTGAGTCTTGCAATCGTTTGCTATTTGCTGCTGTAGAAGATGTGGGAATTTCTTCTTCACTTGTTGAATTTTTGGAAAATTCATCACTCAAACGTTTTGGCTTCATATTGTTATCGTTGCTAAAATCATTGTGCGATTTCCCCTTTGAGATGATTTCTGATTGAGAGTGGTGCATATGATGATGATGATGATGATGCCGATGATGTCGTTGTTCTTCTACAACTGGAGTTTCCATAAAGATCATGGTGCCATTTGTACTCACTATAACACCACTATTTTTAGCCTGTGTACTAGATGAGTTGTCTGTTGAATTGGTATTTTGTGTTATTCTTTTGGAAGATTTATTTGTAATATTCATATCACATTGTTGCTCTTCCCGTACCCCTTTTTCGTCATCATCATCATCATCATCTTCTTCTTCAATGTGTAGGTTGTCATTTAAATTTATTAAATCGCCCTCAACGACCTCTTCAATGTCATCATTCTCATCATCATCATCATCATCATCATCGTCTTCAGCATTTACAGCATCTGCATCAACGTCTTCATCCTCATCATTCTCTCCATCATCATCAACATCTTCATCATCATCATCATCATCATCGTTGATGACATAAATTTCTGATGTATTGAAGAAACCATTGTTAGTAGTGGCCGATTCGGTAGACGTGTCGGAAACTTTAATTATTCGTATGGCATCTGTAGATGAACTATCATCTACTACGGCGACTGGTTCACAAGTGACATCATCATTTGTGGTTGGCAGTAGATTTGATGAACTTATTTCGTACGCTTCCAAAACTCCCGATGTTGTTGTTTCGTCATCGTCGTCCAAAAGTTCGGCAAAATCATGTTGTGAATTTGTTTCGAATTGTTCCGGTAGTAACGACATGGAACTACGACTTGTTGTAGGCTTGCCAAAATCTACTTTATCTTCTGCCAAAGAGTTTGACGAGATTTGATCAGCGTTCGTATTATTTTTCGTTAATGAGAATGACGAGGAAGTTGAACACGATGACGATGTGGACGACGATGACGACGACGACGACGACGAAGACGACGAAGAGGAATATGATATGAAAAATGGAGTTTTAGTCGAACATGTGCCACTTGATTTTATTGTTCTTACTGTTTGAGATGATTTGGTTAGATTTAATGCAACTGTTTCAAATTTATCGATGCATTTTTCTTCCATAATACACATTAACCAATTAAATTTTCTCTTTCCTCTCGCTGAGTTAATCGAAAAAAAATTGTTTAACGGCAAATAATAATTTTAAAAGATGTTGAATTTGCGATTTTGTTAGTTGAATTTCTGCAAGAAAAAGCAGTAAATGACAAATATTATTTCGAATATGTAAATTTATGTGTTTAAATGCGTTTTTCTTATTTCAATAGAATGATAGAAGACGCATGTATTTCGAATTTCATATTATACGAATTTATATACTGAATATCACACTTATTGAAAACCTCTTTATAATAAAAAAATTAATATGTGAATCGCTTGCCCTTACAGGTCAGCAGTGAAACTTTCCGCTAAGTTTAACTCATTCGACAAACTTTTTAAAAGTCCAGAAAAATTAATGCGTTTCAAAAATTGATTTCGAAAGAAATTATATTTGAAAAATTTTCGACATCAATATATTTCGCAACACTTTATACAATATATTTTTTATATCTATGAAAATCGGTGAACATCTAATACCATGTTCACACAGCCAACAATATTCGTGGTTCGTACCGCAACCATGATTGAAACTACTTGGTTCGCCATACAAAATGTTGAAAAGCGAACCACAAAGAAATTACTATTATCTATAATTTTGATCACAAAAATTTATCGGTAGTTTATCTGAAAAAAATAGAATAGAAAAAAATAAAAAACAAAAAATAAGTTTATAAAATAATACTATGTACACACGACAATAGGTGTGTTTTTTACTCTAAATTGGGCACTCACGGGATTCCAATTTTACCAGAAAGCGTTTTCTTACACAAAAATTGGGTAAATAAGAGGCGTTTTGGGAGAGTAATGTTCTTGTTCTTCTGGCACGAAACAGCCCGTACTTTTTGTGCGGACGAGTTTGGGCAAGAACAAGCAATCAGCTGGTTTATAAGTAAACAATAACGAAGTCAAATTAAAAGTTTCCCTACAATGCTATGAACAATTAATAGTTAATTTCATTTCATGATTTAGTTAAAAATTATTTGAGTTTTCTTTAATTAACATGTATAAGCTAAATTATTGTGTTTTTATGTATGTGTATACATATGCATCTGTGTAGATGAGTATTTGTAAAGCCATGCGTGTAGATTTGTATTATACGTACATGGTCATATACATTAGGTCTGTTCCAGGTGCATAACACAAGTGCTCGAAATCGACAAATTTATTTTATTCATATTTCATTTACTAATAACAATAACCAACCGAGCCCATAGGGCCATATATAGTTGGTGAACTACAAGTGTAACATAACAATAATTAAACATGTAGGCAACAAATAAGCTAGAAACAATGTTCATTAAAAAAATAATAGTTATAATATTATACTATATAAATTGACTATATATGTATATTTAGAATCTAGATCACTTCAATTGCGAGAAATGTTCAACGTGCTTATCTTTGAATGAATTACGTGTAAGATGGAATGCTCTAAATTTACCCAAAAGAGTTCCAGATAAAAATTTTTGTGCAATTTTGAGAAAAAATTAGAGAGTAAAATTTTTCTTTTCGTGTATAAAGTTGCACGAACTTTTTCTTTGGGTAAGTTCGGGTTAGAATTAAATTATCGGATGTTTTTATTTACATATGTATGTATGAAGAAACTAAAAAATTATTCAGAAATTTAGCCAAGAAACGACAAAAGTTTTTATTTAAAAATTTATGAAAAAGCAAAATTAAATATTTTTCTAATAAATTTGAACTTGTAAGTCCATAGTATATTTCTACATATTTATCATTCTATTTGGTTTTTTCAGTTTATTTTCATTCACTTTTTACAGTTGTTGCCAATGATGCAGATGTTTTGCTTTTAAAATATTATGCATTTTAAGCGTCTAAAATCACTAAAATAAAATTTATTTGAGAAAGTAATAAGCACTAGCACTTCAAGATGTTCAATTGTGGTTGTTGCGTTTCAGCAATTTTGGGCAACTTTGTCACATTCAGAGATTAATTTTTTTTTATTCACAAAAGATTAAATTTTTTAATTTTTTACGTTTTCTTACTTTTGTACATTTAAATTTTTGTTTATTTTAGTTTAAATCTCATTGTACCGAACTTCACCAGAATAGTAAAAAAAACACACTTAATATGAACCACTTGGTTCGCTCTCTGAACCACAATTGCCAAACATAGCGTTCACACAGTTCTTGGTTCAGTTTGTCCCTTTGTTTTATTTTACACACTTTTTTGTTTTTTCTTTATTTCTATTTTTTTTTCAGTTAGTTCAGATAAACTAACGATAATTTATTATCAAAATTAGAGCTGATAGTAATTTGTACGTGGTTCGTGCTTAGTTCACAGTGAACCAACGTAGTTAGCTCTCAAATTTTGTACGGTGAACCACGTAATATCAATCATGGTTGGGGTAGGAACGACGAATGAGAGCGGGGACCACGAATATTGCTGTCCGTGTGAAGAAGATATTACAGTGAAGAATTTTTTTAAGTGAACTTAATATCTATCGAAAGCGGCAATTTTGGTTCCAATGCGTTCTTATGTTAAGAGATGTTTACACGTACACACACACATACACACACACCTTCCATCTGTCAGCCCGACGGAAGTTGTTGAGTGATAGAAGATGACGAACAGCGCTAGGGTACCAGCAAGTGCAACAAGACATCGATATGGATCTGTGGTAAATTTCTAGTTGAAATTGTCGATAATAGGAATATAGATAATAGGGCCAGGGCTCGTGACATGGGGAAGGATACAGGACATTGAGCAGCAAACTGAAAAAGGCTATTGAGAAAAGCAAGACCAGATACTATAAGGAGATATGTGCCGATGTTGAAAACAATCTCTGGGGCACGGGTATAAGCTGATGATGAAGAAGATGAACTGCTTTCGCCCACAAGCCACAACATGTGCAACCAAGCTGAAATCAATTGTTGAAGGTCTTATTACATGTATATATTATGTATGTATGTATGTATGTATGTATGTATGTATTAATGTATGTATGTATGTATGTATGTATGTATGTATGTATGTATGTATGTATGTATGTATGTATGTATGTATGTATGTATGTATGTATGTATGTATGTATGTACATTCGCGTTAATTAATTTTATTTATTTATTAGTTTTGTTTTAGGGAGCTTTTGGTTTATCTGTTTAATATTTCCTTTAATATTGTATATATTTAATATTTTATTAACCTTTTATAATTTATTGTTTTAATTGAAATTATTTATATTTTCTGCATATTATAATAAAAGTTTAACACAGTTCACTAATTAAATAAATTGTTTAATTGAGTTGGGGAAATTATATTAAATACACATACATATAAATTATGATGTAACTATTAAAATTGTTTTAGCTTCTATTATCTATTAACTATAAATTATTTTAATATTCATTGTGATTAAATTTTATAACACTCATAATATAAAATAAGGACAGGAAAAATTAAAATCGTTTAATCCGAACAAATTAAAGAACACGACGAAGCAATCTTGAAACAACAACAACAACATCCTTGAATATGCACAACAGTCGCAATAATTCATAAGTAAGCATTTCATGAATTCTTATAATTTCTGCTTCATTTCAACAATTTTTTTTTGTTGCACCACTTCATATTGTAGCAATATACCACCAAAGAAAGTTTAAGTTGCCAATTTACGGGAAAAAATCAAAGACTTTAAAAACACCTGTTTCTTTTATTTCGTTTAATGAATTTTTTTTTCTGAACACATGTTTTAATTTTATTGTAATAATTACTCTGCTATTCTTGTGAGGAGTTCAATATCAGCAGCGCACAAAAGAATAAAAAATTAAACGAATTTTTATTACTGGAAATTAATCAACATTCAATTAAATTAATTTATCATAATTACGAATTTAAAATGGGAAACAACAAGAATTAAAAAAGTAATAATAATAATAAAATCCATCTACTCTTTTATAAGCAGAACACAACTGAAACACGATTGCACTCATCATTAATCCACAAGCCTACAGCATTCTGAACTACCTACTCGCAGTATGAATTCACATAACAAACTGCCAACATTCCGCAATCAATTGATACTGTGAGAGAAAAAAACGATTTTAAACGAACAAACAAAAAGTGGCAAAATTCCCATAGTGGTGGAGAATCAGGCGTGGAAATGTGCGGTTTTAAAATGATAATACTGAACTTTAACTTGGAATATTGTCTACAGAGTTATTTAAGATTTATATTACGACTTCTTAACTTGTCTTATAAGTAGACTTTTGAATTAATGGGTCGACGTCATAAAAGACTGAATATACGATTAAGAACTAAATAATAAGTCGTTTATAATGTTCTATTACTTTGGATATTCATCGCTAATAAATATCCAAAAGCTCATTCTTGAATAATTTATACGTTAATATTAATAACACTAATTATTTAAGCTGTAGGTCTTTTTAATATATGAAATATTTATTTTGATTCGATATTTCGCTACTCCTTTGTGTAGCTTCTTCAGGAAAATTGTGCATTTTAAGAAAATATTTTTTCATTATAAACAAAAACGAATTTTCCTGAAGAAGCTGCACAAAGGAGTAGCGAAATATCAAATCAAAATAAATATTACATATATTAAAAAGACCTGCAGCATAAATAATTAGTGTTATTAATATAAAAAGAGGTAAAAAAACTAGAAGAATTATACGTTAATATTCTTATAATGAAAACGGACGTAACAAATTTTTTTACAAGTTTTTAAATAAAGAGGCATGTTTTGTAATGTTTTCAGTTTGAAAATTTCTTGTCATAAAGGAAATATTTCATTATTGCAAATAAATATTGTTGGAAATAGCTGGAGGCAATAAAGACATTTGCAGCTATAGAATCTGAACAGTTAGAGACAGAACAATAATCTTTTTTCCTTTAGATATATATTACCCCAAAGATCATTTATGCATACCCAGCTCAAAAAATTCAAATTTTGAGTTACTGCGGTATTGCACCAAAGGCTCGATATAACAAAGTCAAAATATATATGGGGGGTTAGATCACAATGGATTCGATTTACGAATGTTAATTATTGAGAAAAATTAATTTTAAATAATATTGCAATAAAAATAAGGAGCTACTTTTTGGGATATAACTTTTTTAGTAAGAAACATTCCGAGATATATTTGAATCTAATGCTTCGACCACAATTGGGAGGATATAGGAATTTTTCGTTGCGAACTTTCGTCATCAGAAATAACACACATTTGTGCATGTGAAAATCAAAACACCGACGTCTCAGATAGATTTAAGTTTGCAAATATCTTAGTAAATAAAGTTAAATTTTATTACAAATGAATGAATGAAAATTTTGTCGTGTTTAACTTCATAGTTAATTCATCATTTTAGAATTAATCTTCAACACTAGTTGAGTATAAGACGTCTATACATATTTTCTATACCACTTACACACGTATTATTTGTGGCAATAGGAATGTCGTTGTAATGTCATTAATATCATCTACGTGTATATAACACGATAGAGTTGAAGAAAATGTATACGAGAAATATTATTATTATTATCCACATACTCTATTAACAAACGCTTAACGCTTTGTTATTTCTGTTTCAGTATAGGTCAGAATCTACATATCATATCAAACTCAAAGCTCTGTTTTTAGTACAGGTGAGAACGAAATTAGCTTTTACAACTTTTTTTAACTGTCTCTCTCACTAAAATTATTGGCTAATAAAGCCCTCCACCGGATGGCAATAAAAAACCACTTCATAGTTATTTTCTCCTTTTATCGAAAGGCTAATATTCTAACGAATTAGTGATATTTATTTAAACTACAATTATTACAAATGAATGAATGAAAATTTTGTTGTGTTTAATTTATCACAATAATATGGAAAATAATTTTCCTTTTGGAATAAAAGGAAAAAATACAAAAAATCTCCAATTTTTTATTTTAATAATAGTTTAATATTAAAAAAAAAACATTTAAGTTAAATATTTATCACAGATTTGCTTTTTGTTGTTTAATTAATTTTTTCAAATAATTTCTTTATACGGTAACACTATCAGCTGTTATAAAAAAATTAAATGTTAATAAATTAATGATATGGATACAAGTGAATTATTTTGGGTTGTTATGAAATCTGATTGCTGCCAAAATAACGATTAAAATTGACAATCAAACGCTGTTGGTGTTATAGAAATTGTGGTGTCTGGTTTCTTTTCCATAAATTACATAAACAGTCTATTTTGTGTTTCTATGTTTTCACCTGTGACTGTAGAATTTTTTTATATATATTTATGTAGCTTTTTTATTTTATTTTATAATTTTCTAATCAATTTTAGTTACATTGTACATCAATTTTAAACAACTTAAAGCAAAAAAATACATATAAAACAGAACAAAAATTTAATGCTGGCGGCCACCAGCTGATCGGAATATTTCTGACAAAAAACCGTTAACATTGAAATCTACAACACCACCATTATTTTATTGTGGATTTAAAATCTGATTCTGAGAGCAATCAGATTTCATAACAACACTGCTTTCTTTGTCTAATTCCGCGATACATTAATTTGATTGCCTTTGTTATTTTAAGTGCCCAAAGCAGAAAAATTAAAAAAATAAAAACTAAATAAGAATTAAGTGTTGCATTCCATTATTAATTGATTCTGCATTCAATAAAAGAAGCAATTATAGTAATCCATCTCTGGCTGGAGTAATCGAAAAAATAATAATAATGAAACTGAGAACAGTAGAAAAACAAAACGAAATGGAAGATGTTGAGTATAAAGATAGTGATATTACAACAACAACAACGACATCCGCTGAATATAATAGCAACGACTGATGGAATATAATATACAAGAACGTTGTATAAAAGGTATTGAATGCATCTTTTAATAAAATTTGTTAGTACTCCTTCATCTTAAAAATGTTACCAGAAATTGCTTAGTAAGATTTACAAATGTATTTCTAGTTTTGAAGGGATTGTAAGCCCGCTACCTGTAGCCAACTAAGTCGCCGTAGAGACTATGAAACATTTACTGCCGAAACTTTCTTACATTCTCTTTTGAAAATGCATTCGTGGCCATACTGTGAAGCTTTTGCTTCCATTCCTTTTCCTTCTCTCGTCAACAAAGTAAAAACATTTAAAGCTAATGTTTCAACATCTGCAGAAAATGATATTAAAGATGGCATCCGGAACCTGGTTATAGAGAATTTGTTGGAGCTCTCCATTAGACAATTCGAAGAATAAAACCTAAAGCCGTATACTGGAACTGAAAAACGACAATAGCTTTTTTAACCGACAAGTTCTTGAAAGCGTATTTTTTAATTTCTTAATATATTTACCAATATTTTTTAACCGAATTTTCGAAAAGTTTGTGTGTACATGAATGTAAATATAACTTAACATTACTTAGAACGCGTTAATCGAACGGTGCATTTGGACGATAATGATCTCATTTAAATGTCGTGCGATAACAAAGCGTTTCGGATCAAGAGATTTTTCAAAATTATTCTAAATATTCTTATTTAACTTTGCGCTATAGGAAGTTACGGATGTTACTCCAATTTTCGAAAATCGAATTTTCAATATAATTCGACATTTTGAGGTGCATTGAGACGATTCTGACTATTTTCCTGTTGATGTCAGTATGGATGTATGTTTTGTGTGTATGGGTGTGTGTAAACATCCCATAACTTAAGAACGCTTCAACGGAGAAGAACGAAATGTGTCCCATTCGAAAAATTTTCTATTTCAAAATAAATTTTAAACTACTAAACCGATCAAGTTCAAAATCGAAGCAGCTCTTCAGCTCAAAAAGAACCGTTGATCGCTGCCAATTTGATATTGTTGTGTTTTTTTTTAACAACTCCAAAAAGTTTCGTCAAATCGAGCCTTTGGTGCAATACCGCAGCAACTCAAAATTTGAATTTTTATGCAGAAATTATCTTTGGGGAAATATATGTATATCTAAATGAAAAAAGATTATGGTTCTATCTCTAACTGTTTAGATTCTACAGCTACAAATGTCTTTATTGCCTCCAGCTATTTCCAACAATATTTATTTGCAATAATGCAATATTTCCTTTATGACAAGAAATTTTCAAACTGAAAACATTACAAAACATGCCTCTTTATTTAAAAACTTTTAAAAAAATAACTTTAGTAAACGAAAATACTATCAAAAAGATGGCTCAAAATTTAAAATGCTTTTTTCTCAGTTCACGATTTTTTTAATTACGACGGTATTGCACCAAAGGCTTGAAATGAATTTCAACAAAATCTGAAAAGTGGTTTGATAGATATGGTTCGAAGAGTGAAGTTTTGCATTCAACGTGCAGTCAAATAAAGCGTAGTTATATTGGCGAACAAAATCAAGCAGGCATTTTTATCAATTCTATAATAAGAAATTGGCGAAATGTCTAACTATTTTTTAGCTTTTATTGGACAATTTCGCGGAATTCTTTCAATTGTAATGCAATGCTTCCCTTTCTTGTAAATCACACATCAGGCGTTCCTTAAACATGACTAACAGCACACAACAGATACGTATTCGACAAGTTCTACGGCTTTTTTTTATCTACCAAACAAAAAATTCAAATACTTACAAACATTTGTGGAACGGAGGTACGTTCTTACGTATTTGCATGTCAGCTAATTCATGATTAACCCTTTAATTTTTTTTTATTTCATTCGAAATGTTGAAATGTACTAAAATATTTTAGCACCACATCTAGATAATTCGCATCCCTAAGGTATGAAGAAAGAAATCTACAGATTTCTTCTCTACCACAATACAACAAAGTAATAAACTAAGATCGCAGTCACCAGGCGGCAGTTGTGATTCTCACGTTGAGGTAGCAGTGAAACAAAAGCAAATAAAACGATGGGAAAATCAACACACAACTTTTTATACAATTTAAACACAATGAAAAAATGTACGAAAAAATATAATATAAAACAGCAGCACAAGGGTGCCACATACTTTTTTCCCATCCTCCCCATATATTAATGACATAAAAAATACATACAAAATAGTTAAAATATATAAATTTTCTATTTTTCAATAAATTTTTATAATTTGAAATTAAGGCCAATTTTCTTTAACTCATTTAATTGGATCCCATCTCCAGAAGCACATACATATGTATATTACGACACATGTGACATTTCACTCCAATTGGAAAAGAAACAATTTTTTGCAGAAGTAGTGATACTCTGTGCAATCTAGCAAACGACTTGAAGACATCTACTCTCGCTTAAGCTACAGCATTTAAGCTGTATAGCCAATATGATTAATGAATTGAATGCCTATCCAAAAACTTCGATCTTCATTTTAATCAAACTTATTAAACCTGTCAAAGCGCTCCGACTTCTTGTATAAAGAAACGTACACAATTTCTATTTAGCCTATTACAACATGTCAAGTTGATTCGACAAGGCTGAATATTTGAATAAAGAATTTTGTGCTATTTAACTATATCACGTCCCTTTCAGCATTAAACAATATCCAAATCTGGGATTAAAACCTCATATCTGGCAGCGCATAAAACCTCACAGCAAAAACAACAACAAACGAATTTTTTTTTGTGAGATCCTGCTTGCTGGATTATAAAGAAAACAATCCACAAGGCTGGCGTGACAAACTAAACGAAAAAGCAACAGACCTACCAACCAACCCAACCCCGACCGGCCATCAATGAAGGAAATAATTTTGAAATGCAAAAAAAAACAAACAACAACTACAACTAGGTACAATGAAACAAATCATAAGTGAAGAAACAGCAGCTGAAATCGTTTCATGAGAGAACAATTTTAAAACATAGGTCAATGAAAGAGGAGGAGGTAGAGATTTCTTTTTATTGTTTTTTCTTTTAAAATTATCTTGCGAAATATTTAAAGATAAATAAGAATATTATTCAAATTTGTTTCCTTTATTTGTTTTGCAACAGGATATAGGGCATAAAAGTTCATTTATTCAAATTTAGAGGAAGAACATACTATGCTAAATTTGTTAAATTAAATAATACTTTTTCAAATAACCACAATATTTTAATATTAAATATATGAATTATCTCTGTGTAGCCCATGTCAATAGCCCTGTGGTTTTTATCGAACTCAACCAAACGACCGATCCAACTTTGGTGACATTCGCTATAGTTTGGCAGAGTTATGTCCAACATTTAATACAAATAGTACTTTATTTCTACAAAGCATCTTTCACAAAAAGTTAAATTTAGGAAATTCAATTCAAGATTTATTGAGATGTTAAAAAATTTTTATATTAACTTCTAAAAGAAAAGAAAAATTTTATAAATAATAAAAATTTCCTGACGAAATATGGAAGTATATAAAAACAAAATAATCATAAAAACGAACCTTTGAGCTTGAAATTTAATATATAGATTGATTTATTTGGACTTTTAAAATCCACACTAATATTATAAATGGGAAAGTAAGGTTGAAATTTAAATATACATACATACATATGTATTTAGGTCTGCCTCCAGAAGAACATATGTATATGCTACATATATATTCTTCCAAAAATTGGACCAAAAGGATAGAGGCAATTTTCGTGTCTCCGAAACTAACTAGCCGTGGGTGGTGTGTGGCCCGGTAGTCTAGTGAGTTTGCAAGTTTATCAGTGGGGGTTCTAGGTACGATTTCTAGCAGATACTCTGGTCTGTATCACTAAAACAAAATGTGGGGTTCCGATAAAGAATATTATGTAATAAGAAGTCCTTGCACATTTTATAAGACATCATTATCTACATATACTGAAAATATAGTAGCCCAATTCACCGTTCGTAGTAAAGACCTTGTAGCTTTAGTGTAAAAAAAATGGCTGCAAGCAATGATTGATGCCAATAGTGACCGCAACAAATATTGATCATTTCACAATTCAAGATGCAGCTCATTGTTTCACTTCATATTAGAATGTAAAAACATTTTTTTACAACAAAATTCGGACGTTGCTATTGTTTATTTATTTCTTATTTCTTTAATTTAAATTAATTTGTTTAATTTTTCCTCTTTGACGTTATTTGTTAGTTAATATACATATGTATAACAAAATATGAATTAAGAAACAAAAATAGTGAAACTTAAACAGAAGTTGTTTCTTTTTTACGATGGAAGTAAAAACCATAAAATATTTTCACTGCGTGAAAGAAAACATTTCCTTGACAAACTGTATGTACATAGCCATAAGTACGAAGTATACAGTGGCCAAAAAAACTATTCGACATAGGCCGTAAACTTTATATATTTATCAAGAAAAAAATATGTAATGTTGTTTTTAACAAAATAAACTTATAAAAGTCTTTATTAAGGAACACAAAGTTATATTCAGTAAAAAAAATGAGATCTCAAAGTAAAAAAAAGCAAAAAACACATGAATTAAAATATTAATAACAAAAAACAAGCAAAAAAAGTATTCGACATTGGTAACATTTTTAAAATACATGAATTGAAATACAAGCTTATTTCTACTTCAGTAGCGAGTTGCTTTTCCTTGCCTACGTATAACCTCTTTTAAACGATCTGGCATAATTTTACCAACGTTTTCGTATATTCTGGATCAATTTAGCTCCATTCCTCCTGCAGGAGAACTTTCATCTGGTGTTTGTGCGTAAATTCACGTTTTCTGATTTTTTTTTCCAAGTGACCTCAAAGATGTTCAATTGGGTTAAGGTCTGGGGACTGTGGCGGCGTTTTTTTTTTTATTTTGGACAATTATATAAAAGCCAAACCTTTGTATTAGTGGCACAATGTTTGGGATCATTATCTTGATAAAACTGAAATCTATTTGCCGGACCCAATTTTCCGGCCCTTGACCTCAAATTTTGCTTTAGGAGGTCAATGTACTTTCGGTGATCCATAATCCCATCAATAAACGCAATATTACCCACGCCTGATACCGCCATACATCCCCATACCATAACACCACCGCCACCATGTTTAACAGTTGGTACCATATTCCTTTCATCCAATTCTGTGTTAGGCTTGCGATGTACCAGAACTTTTCCATCAAATCGAAAAATGTTATATTTACTTTCGTCAGCAAAAATAAAATCCATCCAGAACTCCATTGGCTTTTTTACATGCTCTTTCGCAGAATCTAATCTCAACTTTCTATTTTTCTTAGTAATGTGTGACTTCTTCCTGGCTGATCGTGCATGGAAATCGTGCTTTTTTAAGACGTTTCTTATTGTTTGAGGTGTAACGGATATACCTAAGTATTCCTCGGTGTTTTTAGCTAAAGTGTTAGCAGTAATTTTTGGACTTTTTCTTACTTCACGCACGATTCGCCGTTTATCTGAATCTGTAAGTTTGCAAGGTCGCCCAATCCTTACCTTGTTTATCACAGTTTTACTTGATTTGTACTTTTTTATAATGTAATATACAGTAGTTCTTGACCTTTAAACGATGTCTGATATAGTCTTTTCCGTTTTTCCTAATATAAAATGATGTATTATTAAATTTCTTACATCAACAGAAGTTTCTTTCCCTTTACGTCCCATCGTCGCGATCACTTGCACAGAAATAAGAAAAAAGTTCTTGTAAATGATAAACAAGAAACATAGTGATATTTTTACCAACAATGACATGAAGTAATAAGAAATACACAATCAGAATAAGGGACAAACAATGCCAGTCGAATACTTTTTTTGCTTTGCAATTTTTGTTTTTTCGTTCAAACAGATAGATGAGTTAAAAATGTGCAATTTTTATTAGTTTTAGGACCATAAATTATTAAATACATATAATACAATGTGATCTCACGTTTATACATATAAAAAACAAAAGGATACTAGCGTTTTCAATGAAATTTAAGAAAATAATTGCAATGTCGAATAGTTTTTTTGGCCACTGTATGTATATTTTGAAATCCAAAACATATACTCGTACATAATATATATTTACGTTGTCAACAATTAAGAATGCTGATGCCCTGAAATAATATAAAAAAGAAGTTCTAAAGCATAACGAATCGACAATCAATGAATAAAATCTTTAATTTAAAACTTTACCTTTCCACAAACGAAGATTTTAAATAAAAAAAAATACACTTAAATGTATGTATGGATGTGTATATAAAGATGATATTCCTGTTGAGATGGGTTAAATAACTAAAATATTCCCATAATACAATTTTATATGTAAGTGCATCAGCTACACACACACTACTACCGCAGAATAGACAAAAGACGCATCTCTTGCTGTTGTATCTTCTTCACTTTCATTTATTATCACTCTCATTGTTGTTGTTACTGGATAAATTCTCAGCATCATGTAGCTCTTTTCAGCTTTTAGAAACACAAAATAATAGTACAAAAGATGTAACTAAGAATATCGTGATAATGTGAATTCGTAGTTTCGTATACAGAATTCTTAAAGAATTATATCTTGCAAGGGTAATAAAATGACTTTTCATTAATTGATGTCGTCAAATGAACAGCTGAGTCGACTACCCCTGGCAGCTACGCTGTTACCATAGTTCGATTATTATTTTTGTAAGTAATTTATGACTTTCTTTTAACATAAAAAACAGACAAATGCAATAAGAGGAATTCAAATGAATGAGATTTGCGGGTATGTTCTGCAAATCACTTTGAAGTAAAAGTAATTTGAAATCACTTCAATTTGAATGTTTAGTGTTCTACATTCTACTTTTGACATTTCATTTACTTTTTGTTTTCGAACATTAATTCGTAGTGAATTGCCATGTTCTATAAACTACTTTAATTTGAAAAGAAGTGGTTTAAAAATATTTTTTTGAGACGGTTCCTTTTTTAATATCAGCACTGAATTTTCATTGATCTCGCTATATTTTTAGTTTAAATTTAATTTTCTTTATAAAAAACATGCTTTAAGATTTATTAAATAATAAAATTCATATAAAAAAATCAAAGATGTATATCTTATTAACTAAAGTCGGTTGGCGATATCATCTCTTATTGAAGTGGCTACGGAATCAGTTATTAATTCATTCCAATCATTGTCATGAATTTCATTTCTTAATATATATACCAAACTTTTGCATAAAATGACGCTTGGACAAATTAAGCTCATCGTCGCTCATGATCAATGTGATCCATCTAGGACAAAATGTGCCTTTCTAAAATGATAAGCACGCGATTTAAAATTTTGCACGTGGTACTTCGGGCTAAAGCCACATCGCTGTCTTTTCCAACACCTCGTTGAAATCCGCCTTCTGATAAAAATCTAAATGTAGCAGCAAGCTGTATTTGTGCCGGTATGGAAGAAACAGGCAGCCTACATTTTATAGAATTTAAAAGAAGATGAAAAGCATCCTTGTTAATGCGGTAATACTGTAAAAACCTAAATACATATATAATTATAATTTAAAATTTTCATTGAAAATATACACATCATGTATGCATGTGTACTTACATGGCGTCATTTATATCCAAAGGATTTGAGTGGTCTCGCAGAATCCTCCTCTGCACTTTTGCTGCCGCGAATTCATTGTTTTGAAGCACCATGGACACTAATATCACATTCATTGTTTAATTATTAATTATTCCTGAATATTTTTTTACGAATTCTTTAACTTTTATGCGAAAAAACATTCAATAATTTAATTATGTATAAAGTAAAATTTTATTTTTAAAATCAGCTGTTACTATCTCTGTTTTCGAACTTCATTTCAAATGAGAAAATGTAACACCAAACCACTTCTTTTGCAGAACACCAAAAATGAAAAGTTTACTTTTCAAAACGTATTTTACTTTCATTCCACTACTTTTGTGGAACATGCCTGTTGATTATAATATGTAGGTACAGTGGACTCTTGATAATTTGAAATTCGTTAGTTTGATTCAGGCGATAATTTTAATTGTTTGTTTTCAGGTGTTAGATATCGGACAATGTTGAAACATTGCCAGCCGTGGACAAACATCCGCAAATATGTTTCCAACAGGATGGAGCCTCAGCGCATACTGCGGACACAATAGCTCTTTCAACTCAAACACCTTCGTCATTTTGGGCCATCCTGTATCATAAAAATGGGTACAACTGTATTTTTTTGGCCAAAGAGTAGAGAAAATATTGTAAGATTTTATAGTAGCTAGATATGACCACTGTAACTGTATATAGTTTTCTTGCAAAAAGTGAAAATTTATAAATTTTGAATTGACTCTCTTTAGAGGAACTAGTGCGATATGTAGTCATATATTTTAGTTTATATGGATTTCTCTATATATAGAAATGTCATCTTGCTCGCCGAAGTTCTATAATTTGAAGTTTTGCTTTTCTACACTCTATAATTCCAACTCGTAATGTAAATTTATTTGTTAATGAAAAAAAAGAAACAAATTTCCAATCTCGATTATTTGAACTTTTTCTTTGGTCCCTTGAATTTCAAATTATCGAAATTAGACTGTATGTATGGGTGTGTAATTTTGCTTCTTTTGCAATATTAGGTCCATTTGTTTACTTCCCTAGTAAAAAGCAGTAGTTGAGTAAATTTTTTGTGTATTAAACAGAATCTCCCGCATAAAAAAGTATGCGAATGGAAAAATTGCAAAAACTTGCAATTTATTCCCTAAAAAGCTTGTGAAGAAAAATTTGAAATGTGTTTTTGGTATTTGATATGTGTTTTCATAATTTTAATTCTTGGAGAAATGTATTTAAATAGAACTTCTGCATAAGGTATAATAAAGAAATAAATAAATGTCACAAGAAAATACATCAATGCTAGACTTTTGTTACTCAGTACCTTAAAGAATATGCCGTAATAAGTGCTCAAATATATATATGTAGATTAGTTTTACATCTCTAAAAAATCAAGACAAATTTTGCCATGGATGCTAAAAACTATTATTCACTTCTTCAATTTGTTTCATGTTCAAGTTTATTATTTTTTTGTCTTCCTTCAGTTTTAATTCCGCTTTTCATGTTCGTATACATATATTCTTATTAGAAATTGTATAATTTTTGAATAATGTTTTTCTCTTCTGTTGGATTTTATTAGCAAAATTTGGAGAGGTAAAAAATTTACCGCAGTACGGCAGTGTGTGTGTGGCAGCACCCCTTAAGTGGGATGGCAATTTGTCAGAAAACTGGTGCGTTTATCAACAGAACTTTGGTATTTTTGCAATTGCAACAAAACTGGAAAATAAAAAGGAGCAACAACAAATTGGCATATTTTTAAATCTTTGTGGCTCGGAAATAATTGAAATATTTAATTCTTTAAGGCTATCAGAAGAAGACAAAAAGAAGTATAATTTTTAATTTCGAACTTTTCCATTTTTTTTATTTAATTATTTATTTATTTAAATTTAGTCAATGGATATAATCCTTACAGACTAATAACAAGGTACTTATGACTATATTGAATTTATGAATTCAGAAAAACAATGATTTTATGCTTTATAACATTATTATTTAGAGAAAAATCAACAAATTCAGACAAATTATTAAATTGTCGGCATAACCTCGTAAAAGGATCAGCCATAGCATAATTAGATCTACAAAAGTTAATAACAAGAGGATTATACTGACGAATACTACGACAAGGTACACTAAATTTAACAGAATTTAACAGAAATTCGGAGCAAATATTACCATTGATAAGGTTTATCATAAAAGACACATTTAACATTGTACGACGACTTTTGAGAGTAGGTAGTTTTATTAATGCTAATCTACTCGTATAGGAAGGCAAATTTGTTGAGGAGCTCCATCGAAGGCCACGTAAACAGAATAACAAGAATTGCTTTTGCACACATTCAATACGAATATTATGAAAGTTGTAGTGAGGATTCCATATGATTGATCCGTATTCTGAAATAGGTCTAACTAGCGACACATACAGCTGTTTCGTAATGTAAGGGTCAGAAAACTCTTTAGCACAGAGCTTTATAAAGGCAAGCACACCTCTAGCTTTATTTACAGCCAAGGTAATATTAGAAGAAAAATTTAGCTTAGGATCCAGTAAAATTCCAAGATCAAGAAATGAATCAACTAACTCCAACTGCGAACACCAGATGAGACATATATATACTTAGAAGAACTGTTGTTAAAACGAATGGTTTGTTTTCTATCAATTAAATACGATCTTAACCAGTTTAAACTGTTATTAGTTACGCCGAATAGATCCAGTTTAGCAAGAATAAGTTGATGGTTGCTTTACTGAAGTCCGTATAAATGGCATCAGTTTGTTTCTTCTGGGTAAATGCATAATTGACCAAAGTAGTTAATTGAAGAACATTAGTTGTAGTTGAGCACCCTTTTCTAAAACCATGTTGATAAGGTGACATTAACGATGCAGTGTGATGACATAAAAAAATCGGCAAGTAGTTTTTCAAACAGTTTCGGAATGGCACTTAATTTAGCAATACCTCTATAATTCGTAATATCGGACTTATTACCAGATTTATATAGAGGTATTATATACGAATCTTTCCACAATACATAATGCAGTCGTTGCAGCGGTTAAAGGATATTGTTCCCCACAAAAGAACAAAGTTTATGAAACGTTTAAATTTAATACAAGAAAGCAGGAAGACGGGGAGCCATTTGACTCTTTTCTTTTAGATTTGCGTAAACTGGTAAAATCATGTGAGTACCAAGATGAAGGCAGAATGCTTAGAGATAAAATTGTTATTGGCACTAATAACAGTATATTGCAAAAGAAGTTATTGGAAATGGAGGCATTGGATTTATCAAAAACAATAAAAAGTGCAAGAAACTTCATTTAGTGGAAGGTCAATTAAATGATATACAAAAACAACAACAACACGTGGAATACCACCACAAAGCTATAGCGGTTCTGACTTAAAATATAAATGGACATGTGAGTGCACAGTAATGTTTGGAAACCATATTACCATACTAAAATTTGTGGTGATCGATACACCCTATGAAGCCCTGTTGGGTCCGGAGGTTTGTTCCCAATTACAATTAATTGAACGTGTGTATAGCATTTCACAAACAGAACAGCAAAAATTCGTGGCCAAAAATCATGATATATTTGAAGGGTTGGGATGTTTTGTAAAAAATCTGGAAATGAAACTATGTAAGGATGCTATACCTGTTGTAAGACCAGGAAGACGAATTCCCTTAACACTAGCTAAACGAGTAAGAGTTGAACTACGAAGAATGATTGAAAGAGATATTATAGAGCAGATCGACGAGCCAGTTGAACGGGCTTCAAATATAGTAATTGTAGAAAAAAAAACGGTCAATTAAGAATTTGTATTGATCCGAAAGATTTAAATTCTGATATCTTACAGGAAAATTATACAATTCCATCTTTTGAGTCAATTTCAGCAAAATTGGTCGGAAAGAAGTATTTTACAGTGCTGATTTTGAAGGAAGGGTTTTGGCAAATTTCCTTAAATAAACAAGCAAGTAAAATATGTACATTTAACACTCCTTTCGGATGTTATCGTTTTAAACAGTTGTCGTATGGTATAAAAATAAGTCCGGAAGTTTTCCAAAAATATAATGAACGCAATTTTGCTCATATACCTAATGTTACCGTCTTTATAGATGACGTATTAATTGCTGCAGATACAATAGTTGAACACGATAAACTTTTACAACAAGTAGTAGACTGTGCGAGGAAGAGGAACATAAAATTTAATAAGGATCAAATACAGGTTGAGTACTAATTAGAACAAGGTGTTATGTATATAATATATATATATATATATATATATATATATAACAGGTGGCCCAAATAAGACCAGCTGATGTGAAACACAAATAACTTTTTTTATTTTTTAACATAATTTATTTTTTCTTTTTGCAGATTATAACTGAACTCTTGGAAATTTAAAATGAATACGTACAGTCCACAACAACGCATACGCTATTCGCTTTACACAATTAGCCACACAAAATGATTTTTTAAATAATCTTTTGATGACGGATGAAGCGCATTTCCATTTAAGTGGTTATGTGAATAAACAAAACTGTAGGTTGTGGGGCTCCGAAAATCCAAGGGCAATAGATCAGCATCAGTCACACCCAATCAGATGCACTGTTTGGTGCGGTGTTATGGCCACAAAAATCGTCGGCCCATATTTCTTTGAGAATGAGGATGAAACGCCAGAAACGGTCTCCGGGGCTTCTTACAGAACAATGATCGACAACTTTTTGCGGCCAATGGTGGAGCAACATCCTAATTTGTGGTTTCAATAAGCTGGAACCACTGCGCATAATGCTAGGCAAACTATGGACATGCTGCGTGAAATTTTTGGTGAACGCATAATTTCAAGAAATTCAGATTTCCCTTGAATTCACTAGATTTAACTGCGCCAGTTTTTTTTTTGTGGGGGGATATTTAAAAGACAAAGTGTATGTTAACAAATAACAGATACTTGGACAGCTCAAGCAGACGAAATACGGCGCCTGCAACCACAAACATTACGCCGTGTAATGCAAAATACGCTAAAAAGAGCCATTGCCTGTATCGAGCAAAATGGTGGTCATTTTTCTGATGTCATATTTCACACATTGTCACGTTAAATTTCCATAAAATGTATTTAACATATAAAAATAAATCATTTAAAAAAAACCGTTATTACAAGAGTTACACGTGTTTAACATCACTAGGTCTCATTTGGGCCACCCTGTACATATATAACAGGGGTTATACGATAAATTTTTACCCTTTTGTATAACTCTCTCACTTTTTTACTAATCCACTCATACTTTTAAAATATTATGAAAATATGCTATCAAATTCTCTGGGCAAATTTTGTTTCAAATTATGGGCAAGAAAACAGCGAATTGCTATTATTTATTCATTTATTTTCCGTTGAATGTCATTCTTCTATAATTAACTCCGCACAGCTGAAAATCTTGTCTGCAGAAAATTCTTATGTACAGCGAAGCCTTCTTGATAAATGAACTTGCTTTTAAATTGCAAAAATCTTGCATGCAGCCTTCGTCACAGCTGTCAATTCATATACATTTTTGAGAGCTATGCTAAAAATTTTTAGGCAAAAATTTTATGTGTGGCTGTAGCGTAAATGGCAGCTAAGCCAAAAGTAAAGTATAGACTAGCTTAACCATCCAACAAGATTCTAGAAATAATAAAAATGTCACATTAACATAGTTTTAAAATCGGATCGAACCAATGTTAAATTTCGTCCAGGTTATAAAGGCATGTAAAGCTAAGAATAGTTTATGCATACAACTTACTTTAAGGAATTTGGCTTAAGAACGATAAATAAAGCTGCTTTAAAACTGTATGTGCACGGCTGTTTAAATGTAAGTTTTGATTATATCTGTTATTTCAGAATTATGGACTGATTTGTGAAATAACAACTATTAATGCATATGCTGTTTTGTTGTAATAATTGTAAATGTGCGATAACTTTGCATTAAGGTACAATAAGGTATATAATATAGATCCATATGAATGCAAAATACATTCTTTTGGACTCTGGACATAAAATGTATTATTTCTCAGTGCCAATACATAGCCAATTCACAGTAAACGAGCAATGTCGTAAAATTAAATTCTCTCTCATACAAATTTTTTTTTTGCTTTTATTGCCTCATTATGTTCATTGTGATTTTATTAGCTTTTTGTTAATTTTCACTATATTGGAGTAGGATGTTTATTTTCTTTTTTGTCATCTACTTTTATTATTTTACTCTTTAGATGCATTGCAATAGTTTTTACTTGATACGTAGAGAATTAAGAAGACAATAAATGAATAAATGTATGAACAAACATTTATGTACATACAGATATGGTCAAAAAATAAGTACATAGCCATTTAATTATTCTCCACTTACTTGCTGGTCTATTTTTTAAATTTGATATGGATACGTCATTATAAATATAAAGATTTAATATGTCAGTACTGGTTGTACCATCAAATATTCGTAAGAGCACGTTATACTTTTGTCTTACTGTGCTTATATTTCATTAAAAGCGAATTTAAGTTGGTCAAAATAATACATTTTGCATTTCGCAATACTTTGCTTATAATTCAATGCTTTTTTAAAAAGGTTTGTTAGTTTATTTACTATACTGTTCAGATTAATAACACGAATTAAGTTTGTTTCTTAGTATGTAACTATTTCATGTAATTTTTATTGCCTGTAAGGCATCAATCATCAGCCTATTTAAAATTGAAAAATTTTAACTAATTGCATACATATGTAAGCATTTTAACAATTAAAAAATATACGAGTTAATACTGCTTTGATGGATGGGCCGAAATAAACATTATTCACCAGAAGAGAGAAGACTATTATTAACACTAAGAAGCGATGGAAAATCTTTGAAGAAGCACGTCGAAGGCCAAAAAAAGGCACCAGACAGCAGACCATCTTATTATTACTCTGGCCAAAAGGTGCCCACGCCTTATAGCTAGAAAGATACCATTATTCCGGACAAAAAATTCCAAAGCGATGTTGCAAATATTACTTACAAAAAAATGGCATAATATTCTTTTCAGTGACGAAACCAAAATAAATATGTTTGGCAATGACAACTGCAGAAATGTGTTTCGCCCCGCAGGTAAACGATTCTATATACGGTTCACAAAAAAGACCGTCAAGTACGCTGGAGTTATTATCATGGTATGGGGCTGCTTTTCGTGGTATGGCGTTTATCCAATTTTTTTACTACCGATACTATGACACTATTTGAGTACAAAAACATACTGCAGAACGTAATGCTACCATATGCTGAGGAAATAATGCCGCTTCCATGCGTCTTCAACCTGCTAGACTGGCCATGTCAATCCCCGGACAATGCCTTCTATTGAAAACATTTGGGGAGAGCTGAATCAACGAATTTCGAAAGACTCTTTCAAAATTAAAGATCATCTTTGGGTTTTTGTTTAAAAAACTTGGTATGAAATCCCATTAGCCACATGCCGTAAACTAATTAAGACTATGCCAAAACGATTGCAAAAAAATTGTTGAAAATAGGGTAGGATACTCTGGATATTAAGCAAAAATAGAACGGAAAATTGATTTTAAACTTTTTATTATATCATACTAGATGACCGTCCCGGCTTCGTGCGGAATCTGTTTACTAATGAGAAAAAAAATAAGTTTTGCTGTTTCTAGCTGACACGGCAAACGTTGTTTTGTCATGTATATTATTTCTAGGAAACGTTTTTTTAGTTCAATAAAAATTTACTTATAATCGAAAGCGTTGTAGACAATGAAAGATTGCTTTATTTCTATATATATTTATGTATATTTATATTATATATAAATATATCTTAAATTACAATTTTCGATAGCTATCTAAACATAAAAATAATTATTAATATTTTTGCTATCAACTGTATATTGAGTAAGACAGGAGACCGGCTTCGTTCTCATCCCTTTAGGGTCAGTAGCCATATTGGACTTTTTAAAATCATCATACCGTTTCATGTGATACCCATATTGCAATTGCAAATAAGCATTAAAAATAGGTTTTTGCAGTTTTAGGGTCCGTCGCCATATTGGATTTAGGTTGATGATAAACTGTTCAAAATCTCCTCATCATACTCTTTCATTTGAAACCCATATTGCAAATAAGCTTTAAAAAAGGTTTTTACAGTTTTAGGGTCCGTCGCCATATTGGATTTAGGTTGATGATAAACCTTTCAAAATCTCCTCATCGTACCCTTTCATTTGATACCCATATTGCCAAAAAGGAAAAAGTAGACAAAAAAGTGGGAGTCAAGTGGGCGTGGTTAATTTTAGGGGGAAGAAAAATAGATGTTGTCCGATTCTCAGACATACCCAATATGCACACAAAATTTCATGAGAATCGGTCAAGCCGTTTCGGAGGAGTTTAACTACAAACACCGCGACACGAGAATTTTATATATTAAATTCTGAATGTACTTTTTATTTTGAACACGCCTTTTTATTAATTTTTTTTCTTTGATAACCTAAAGATGTTAATTTATGTTATTGCGTTACAAAAATTAATTTGATAATTTTATCTGTTGCTACAATAAAACTATTCTCTTTATTTATATCAAAGATTAAAACTTAGTCGCGTACTTATTATTTTAACCATATGTGTACATGCATACATATGTAGTTATGTACATATTTATATGGATTGGTAATAAAAATACGAGGTAAAACCCTGCTGTTTGTCTTGTTTCCTGTGAGGTTTCATATGCACAAGATCAGTCACTGAACTGAGAAAAGGGGCAGTAATAGCACTATATGAAAGAAGAGATGAAAAGACAAAAAAAAACCGTTGATATACACAGCAGCAGCCCCAGCTCATCTTTTACTCATCATATCACATTATAGGAAGACAATATCGTCATCATTCGTAACGTGATTGTGTGCTCTTGATCTACCTGTAAATTATAACCATGAATGTATACATGATCATTTTTTCCCAGACTAAATATTTTTAAAAGTTTTTCTTATGTTGCCTTTTTTTGTTCGCTTGCCTGGTATAAATGTTAAGGAAGTCCATATTTGCACAAGAAGCCCTTATTAAGAATTGTTTAAATTTGATAATACTCAAATATTCACAGTCTTATTGACACGAAAATTCTCAAATGTCTGCAGCCATGTAATAGGAACATGCATAAACTTTAAACGTAATTTGCAAAGATATTGAGGATAAATACCCATAGTGCGTATATTTGTTTACAAAACGGTTATTACTTATGCATAGGAAATGCCTTATTTTATTTGTTTTTGGACAAAAAAATTTTGGAAATGTGCGCCCTAAAATTTAACGAAGAATTACAGCATATGTATATTAAAACCGAATCCCAAACTTGGTAATTTATAAATACATTAGTCAGTTATTGAAGTGTCCGAGGAAACAATCCTAAAAGCACTTCAATTATTTTTGATATTGCTAGAAATTATGTCCAAATAACTTTCCACTTTTATCATTAAACAACAATTTTTCTTATTTAATATTATGTTTAATTGATATTATACAATTATGGCTAAACTAACTAACATAGTAGAAAATTTAAGACGCTAATTTTCCTTCTAGTGAAGTTTTTTTAAAAATACATACATACGTACCTAAATAATTCATGATTGAAATGGTACAATACATGTTTTGATAAACAAAGTTCAGGAGAAATTGTAACTTTTGTATTTTTGTACTATGAGTAATACAGAAATGGATTAATTTTAATAATCAAATCAAAATCACGACAATCGAAAAATCTTTGAACGAATCTGAAACAAATGGAAACTTCTGAATAACTGTACGGAAAGTGAGTTGCTTCCATTATTGTTGTCAAAGCTAACACCCTTTTTTGACAATAAACGGCACACACACATATAAACGTTCTAACAATATGAAAATAAGAAAAAACTGAAACCCATAATCCTTGATGTGGAACAGAAAAATCAGTAACACATTATCTTACAAAACGAGGGAGTTGAGCAAAGAATTTATTCAAATTTATACTCCTTGAATTCTATAACAGAATAGTAAACAAAAAACAAAATTTTCATAAATCGATACAACAGTTTTTATACAAGGCTAATAACGCACTAACACAGTTCAAGAACCAAACAAAATATCTCACATTTCACTAAAAAGTTATTTTATAAATTTTAGAAATAATTTTATTACACTTCATAAAGTTAAATTTGCATTCACTGTTCGTTTAATATTCTAACGAGTCCATAACCTTATATTTTTTAACATCATACTACTACGGGAACACCTGCAATGCAACACTGCGCCTAAATAAACATGGAAACTACGCAAAGCGACAAATTGAAGAGCAGAGCAGCGGCGTGGAAAATTCTGCTGCAGTTGATATTGGCATAACACAACCATACAACTCGAAAACGTCACGACACCCAGAAAATTTTTATTTTCACAACCATAATTTTCATATTTATCTTCTTTATAATTTTTTTCTTTGCGACTGAGACTTTACGAACCGACTGTTTTCATTTAATTGTAGGAATTTTAGTAGAAACTTTTTATCTTCCTCGACAAAAAAGTCAACCACTTTTCTTACCTCGACCAATTAAGTATTTTTGTTGCTGACTTTTTCTCTGTGAACTTTGTTTTTTGTATCAATTTACGTTTTGGATAGTATAACTATGAATTTTAACTTTTTATATCTATATTTTATATATTAAAATGTTTTGTATTACTATTTTTCTTTTTTTTCACACGAATGAAGCTTAAATTGCCCAGCTTATTTTAATTAAAAAAATATTGCTACTTCTTCGACAGATTTCGTTTCTTTCAGTCAATGTTGCCTAGCCCCAGCTAATACACGCTAAAACACAAGCAAAAAACCTTAATTCCGTATAAATAGCGTGCAGCAATTTTATTAGATAAAACGTGTAAAATGTGGGTAACCCTGCCTTATCATTAAATCAATGATCAAAGCACAGGCTGTATATAGAGTTGAATCACACATATCAAATTTAATACATCAGTTTTTGTTAAATTTTATTAAGTTACATACTTGTGTAGACATATTTTAAGGAGTTTACAGCCAATTATAATCTCATTGATTATTATATTCACTTCTATATATATTCACCATATTAAATACAGAAAAAAAATTCTTATTTATAAAGAACGGATTATCATGGGGGTTACACGTTCAATTTTTGCATTTTAAATTTAAAATTCTCAAATTTTTTTACTAAACACTCATACTTTTAAAATTTGATGAAAGTTTGCTTACAAATTGCTGGGCAACTTTTGTTTCAAACTATGGGCAAGAAACCAGTTGGTACCCATTCTTATAAACAAATATTGTGTGCAGCCTACTTCATGAATTTTGAGGTATATCTTAAAAAAATTGAAAGCAAATCGACAATTTACGTTCTGGTAACACCATATTCAATACAATGTTGTACAATTGTGCATTAGTGATGATAACACACAAGAAAACTTTACTTTATTGACCGGTTGAAAAGTGACAAGAGAAGAAATTTAAAACTGGTACCATGGTGTATCAAAGAGGGTGGGGTTGTTAAAACAAGTGGTAATTATTTGCTATTACGCTAGCTAATCGCAATTAAAATTACCTTGCAATTAATTAACTCACTGTTTATACGTAGAGAAGAATACATAGTCTTACACACATTTTAGCTCCAAGAGCAACGACCGCCTTAAATTTTAATTTTTAACATTTTGTTTTCTTTGGCGCAAAATTTATTTTAAGATTTATTATTACATCGGCTGTCATATTTCATCACGGCTACCTGATCATTGAAAACAATAATACAGATGAAAAAAAAAGTGGCAGCACTTTACATTTTAATTGCAAGTAGTAAAATTAGTCGTGATTAATTATCGTGAGTTAGTTACTTGCAATTAAGAAATTAACTCACCGGTTATACGTCAATAATTTACATTCAAAACATTTTTAATTGCAATTAAGGCATGCGTATAAACGGGGTAGATAAGTACGTTTGTGCAAGAAACGTCAAAAAGAAATTGTTTTTGTAATTTTTCCATTAGTAGTTTTAACATATCGCGAAAAAAACGTGTGCGGTAGTACAACAACTCCATTAGCCGCCACCTAGTTAAAGACGTCTTGGTTGATATTATCTAATTTTGCATCATTATTTAAACTTTATACTTAAAATACAAGAGAGGTCGAAGTGGGTTATCGGTGACAATAGAGTAACCAACTCAATTGACTAGCTGCAGCGGCGTCGGAATGTGTGGCGTGTCTTCCTTGTTATCAATACTTCAGTGAAATGTGCTCCAATGAGGGAATTAGTTTTTTAGCCGAACCATTCATATGTGAAATTGACGTCCTGCCTAAATCTTCGATGTGGGAAAGTTCAAGTCTAATGTCTTTAAACTCTACTCTCTCATCCAAACTTCTTTTTCTAGTTGCGGTGCAATACATTGCCTATGTAGAGAACTTTCCCTATGCGGTGGCCCAGGACAAAAACTGTAAAGTAGTACTAGAGACTTATGCATGACGCTTAGCAACGCGAAATTGAATTAGAAAATTTTAATATATCCAAAATATTACATTTTCACATTAGAAACCCGGGGAAGAAAAGAATTTTAAGGGGAAAAAAACAATGGTAGAAATTCAAACCGAATTGGTTTAAAACTCCAACGGTTTTTAAAACACGAAGAGTTGATATCACTTATGAACTTCATACCAAAATAAGTTATTAAGTTTAAAGTGTTTGAGTTGTATAATTTTTATATATAATATTGGTTAAAATATTTTGATCTCACCGTCTGCACAAATTATTTAAGTACATTGATAAAATAAAACAATTGTTGCCTAAAAGTGAGTTCTGCTGCGACGGTTGTGAGAGACGACAGCTGATTTATTTCATTAACAAAGAGTCTTGCGAGAAACGGGTAAAATTAATTTATTAAAGGCATTAATAACGTATTCCTTGCATTTAAACTTTTCTTTTTTAGTGAAATGGATTCCCTGGATGATTTCGAGGATGCGTTCGTTAAATATATAGAGCGTGGCTTCGTCCTAATAATTGCTGATATTTTAAGTTTGATTACTGTCTATTCATGTTTATTTATAAAAATTCCGCAAATTAATACTATACGACAGAATAAGTCATCCCAAGGTAATGTTTATATTTACTGTAGTGTACTATATTTTTAAATGCATATTTTCACAAACAATTCTATGCATAAGGGAGTGATGAAATAGATATACATATGTATGTGAAAAATTTGTAAATCAACTAACCTTTTAAACCACACACATTTTGTCTAATTTATACTTTATTTAATGAAATTGTTACTTTAAGTTTTGTAATAGAAACTTCTTAATGTAGAAAAATTTCTTTTCGAATATTTATATTGAAAAGAATGTCAGTTTATGTAATAGGAACATTATACTATGTATCACATAAATAAGGAAATATCATCCTGATTCTAAATTTATGTTTTCAGGTATAAGTGTATTTGGATTATGTTTGGAATTATTTAGTTATACAGTTATGATGTCTTACAACTACACAAATGGTTATGAGTTTCTTTCATACATGGAATACCCGATCTTACTTCTACAGGAGTATGTGTTAATTTACTTTGTGTTTAAATATCAAAATTTACTGGGTATCAAGTCTCAAGGCGTTACTATTTTCTATGTGATCATTGCCGCATTGATCTATATGAAATTATTTCCTGTCCTCATATTACAATTATTGGTGGTAAGTTGTTGTTTTTTTTATGGAACAAATTTTATTGCAAATTTTTTCCCATTTGACTCATATTTCTTGAATCAATAGCATATAAATAATAATTATACATATATCGTTTTTTTTCTAATCGTTACTGTTTTTATTGCCTGCTGATAATATACTTTATTCTTGTTTTGCTTCTCATTTTTTATAAACCATATTTTTATATCCATGCCAATATTTCTTACTCCATATTTAATTTATGCTATCATTTGTAATTTACATATGTGTATTTGCATTACTAAAAGTTAAAATATATTTTAAGAAGACCACAGTAAAGAAATACGGTACTAATGTGTAACTTTTGCTTCGAGGACTTTAACGGTCAGCTAAATCACTTCTGAATAAGTGCAATAATACGCAAAAGCGTTTCAAAATTGCTTACAATGAAAATAAGTATTGAAAACGCGAAAGTTAATTAAAAAAGTAAAGAACTTTTAATAAATTAAAAAAAAAAGGAATGAGGAAAGACAGTTAAAAGCACAGTTGCCCGTTTTAATGCTAGATTTAGCACTTTTAGCATTTTTTATTTAGTTCATAAGATTACTTTAAAAACTGATATGTAAAATTAATATCAAGTTTTATCACACTGTATAAAAAATACGAGCTACATTTTTTGCTTATCAGTAAATTATAATCTCGTCGTCCCCAAAGATATTTGGACGGAAATTTCAACATTTTCAATAGATAATACGTTGAAACAAATCAAGGATAAGAACAGATATGTATGGCATCCCAAAAAAAATACAACCGAATTCTGGGCAATTTTCAAAATTGAGTTATTACAAAACCCCTCTAAATAGTTGTCTCTATTAGTTCTGCCTGTTTCAAACGCAGAAGTAGAAAGTTTATTCAGTTAATTGGGTTTAATTAAAAGCAAACTCAGAATTACAAGGGATACAGAACTGTTGTGTTCATTTATTAGTATACATCTAAGCGACGAGAGTAAAATTAGACAACGTTTGCTGCCATTCTATAAACATATCGGACAATATTGTTAGAAAAATAGCTTCATCTGAAAAGTACCAAAATGAATTGGTATATGAAGAAAAGGTTTATAACATAATTGAAATTTTTAGTACTCTTAATTAATTCTAGCCAATTGAATTCTGAATTCCTTGAGATAATTCGGTCTAAAGTAAAATTCTACCACTTTGATTCGTTGCTCGGTCGTTAAATTTTGCATGGTGGTGTAACACGGTTCGATGAATGAAATCTAAAAAAAGCAATAAAAAATAAACAAAAATGTTATTCAATTTTTACACTCAGTCGCGACTTTTGGCCCACCTTGTGCAAATACAAATCTACATGCCTGCACACATCTACACACATAAAAACACAATAATATGGATTATACATACATGCCACTTAATAAAAACCAAAATAATTTTTAACTAAATCGTGAATTAAATTAACTATTATTTGTTCATTGCAATTTTTTTTATCTTGTATAAATTTCTAACATTTTTCACTGTTGGGAAACATTTAGCTTTACTTCATGAAACAGTTGATTGCTTGTTTTTCTACCCCGAAGAAAAAGTACGAGCGGTTTCGTGCATGAAGAACAAGAATATTACTCTCTCAAAGCGTCTCTCATTTGCTTTCTGTTAAGATTGGGCGCCCGCGGGTGCCTAATTTAGAGTAAAAAACACACCTAATGTGAAGTTCTATAATCCTAAGTCCACGTCCAGACTATGAAGCAATTGCCATCAGAAAATTGTTTACATTTTCTTCCGAAACTGCATTTGTGTCCATACTGTGAAGCTTTTGCTTTGCTGTTTTGTAGTTTTCATGCATTACTTCTTCCCATTTTTGTAAAAGTTTCTTGTACATGAAACATCTTCCTCTTCCCTCTATCGCCAACAAACTGAAAACTTTCGCAGCTAATGTTTCATTGTCTGTAGGGGCTCTAATGTCTTCTAGAAATTCTGTACAACCTAAAACATCGGAGTATCTAGATTTAATTTATATCTTTCTCTCTGCTTAAAAAATTTTATTTTTTAAAACGTTTTGTTTGGATATAGTATATTTTTATTTGAAATCTTTTTCTGAGCTCTAAAGTATTCATTTCTTATTTGATATTTTATTTTTCCATAAGCACATTATGCAATTACAACGTGGAGCATTAAAACTTTTACAGGCGTTCGTGTATCTGCGACATAAAATGTCAGAAAAAATTTCCAATTGCAATATTTCGGCACAAATAATATATTTTTTTAAGCAAAATACCGATTGCAATAAAATTACGCAAATTAAGTTGCTTATCACTCTTTGTTAATAAAAAAAAACTTTTAAACAAATGTGTTTGTATAGAATTTTGACATTTTATGTCGCAAACTTAAGCAGAGAAAAATATAACCACTCAAGTAGCGATGCTACCTTGTTTAATTACCTTATGCATAAGCACATATCTTTGGGCTTTTGACAACAAAAAAAACAAGTGAATTTTAAACATTTAATTAGTCGTTTTTGTATCATCGTTTTTTACGTTACTGTTTGTCTTTTTAAAATTTTAAAAATTTATAAATTTAGCTAATTTTTGTACAATTTTACTTTCTACTAAAAACTCTATTAAATTCAAGATTACAAATTAAATCAACTACAAGTTCAGATAAGTTGATTACTTTTTGTGTGATATCTCAAAAACTAAAATTCAAGGAAATGCGCTGGTTAGTGTAAACAAAGCGCCTTGAGAAGTTCTCAGGGTGGCGCACCAATTGTGATACGAAAAGAAATTCAAATAAATTTTTTTTATCAATGTATTTCATTTATTATTTTTTTGTAATGCATAGAAAATTTAATTTTATTTTATATTACTAATTGTTTTCTGAAAACGATAGAACTTAAATGCACGCTCATCCACGCATACGCGACACCTTGTCAGAAAATTATTCATAGCATTAGATATCGCCTCAATTATTCAATTCTGTTAAATTCGTTGCTTTTGTAAAATGAGCCTCATCTGACAAACATGCGATTTATCAATCTGTTGTCTTCTTCTTCATTTCAATAATTTTTTGGCAAAATGCCAGGCGAATAGGCAAATCCAGAGGGTTTTTTTTAACAACACAAACTCTAGGAAGCTCTTATTGCTTGTCTGTAGAAACACCCAGGGTCTAGGCGGGAATCGAACCCGCACCTCCATATAGATAGACTAAACTTTTGACTTGTACGGAAACAAGTTAAGTCATTATACATTGTGATGTAATAACCGTCTGTTAATTCCAATTTGCGCCGATAAGTTTCTAGTGGAAACTAAGATTTGTCTGAATTGACGAATCACGCCTGTAGATTGTGTCTTGATCTCGAACATGGGCTTCTCGATGGTACGGTCATTGAGTGATGCTTCCAGATTCGGAAAACATGTTTACTAGCCTCATTATGATCCTTCTGCTCGGGGTAGTGACGCCAAACTAGCGCCTAAATTCCCTTTGTACGTAAATGACGGACTGCAAAGCATGGGACCGCTGCACTATCCAAATCCTTATTCGGTATCTTAATAAATCTAAAGACTAACCTACAAATTACAAAAGATAATGCGATTACACACACAGAAATAATACTTATTACGTCTTGTTTTTGTAGCATAATTGGTGCGAGTTAAGTCGGTCTCAATGATGGCAGTATTAAGACAGGAAATACGTATCCTTTGTTTTATATAATTAATCTTAAGTACACAAATATGAAATAACAAAGAAATAAAATATAAGAACAAACCACAATATGTTTAAGCCTAATTTAAGAAGAAGGATAGAGCCGGTAATAATGGCGACAACTTAATTAGCATATAAGATAATTATTTTAAGGTGGCGGTGGCCAAAGTAGTCTGCACGTTGACTACAAAACGAAAAACTTTTCCTGTGTTCAAGCCCAGTTACGGACTCATAAAAAAAACAACTCGCATTTTTTTCTGATGTGCATTTTGTGTGGCTTTGTGTCAGTTGTTGTCGGAAGGTTTCAGTGGCGAAGGCATAGTCACTGGTCACTGAACAGTAACGGCTTCAGCTGTATCCAATCCACGGGCATATCAGAACGCCCTTCTTCGTCGGTATTGTGAAGCACCCGCGATAGACGATAGAATGGTGTAAAATATATTATTTTTTTAAAAAACAAACAAGTGAAAACATAGATTTGCGCCACCCTGTACTAAGAAATTTTTTATATCTCGACTTCTGGTCTTTTGTTATAAGTCCAAAGATATGTATCCGCTTCATGCAATTGCACTTTTGAGAGATATTATTATTATCAGTTTTATACCCACTTTTTATGTCTTTTATTTTAATTTGTGTCATTTTAACATTTTCCTTGTCTTTTATTTCAATAACCATAAGTGCTTTATCGTTTGGTTTTATTAAGTTATGCATCTCTTCATATCAAAAAGAACAAAAAAAAAACAATAATATTAAGAAACTAAAACTATGTAAGTTGAATGAGAGAAAAATCATAATTTTTACTAAAAATCAATTAATTGAAAGCATTAATTTTATTTTAGCCTTTCTGTACGCCAATTGGAGCAACTAGTAAAGTTTTGCAATTGGTTGCCATTTTAAGGAGCAAAGATGCCACCTCTGTAAGTCGCACTACCTGGGCTTTATCAGCATTCACCAACTTTAGTGAGTGTTCGTTGTGAATTATTAATCATATAATTTTTATTAACTTTACATTTTTTATTTATTTTTTAAGCTCGTATCTATACGGTTTATGTACAATCGCATGATTGGATGTTATTATCCAACTTCATGATTTCGACTTTCTTAAGCTCTTCCGTATTTGTGGCAGCTTGCGTTTATAAAAAGAAATCGAAAAATGAATAGAAACAAAAGAATCGTGTTTGTCCCAGATTTTCACTAACTTTTTGCTCGAAATGTGAAGACATATTGCGTTCGAGTTTGTATAGTGGAAACAAGAACAGAAATAACTATCACTTGTTTTTATTTACAATATACCCATTTATATTCAAAATACATTTGCGTTCACATTTAGAGCGGCAGCGAGTTAATGTTTTAGTATTTTTTTATTTTATTCACGAAATACATAATAAATCACAAATGTTACTGCGTTCTAAATTTAAACTTGTATGTAGATATTTTGATTAAAGAAGGAAAGTGGTATAATATCGAATGCTGTCATATAATGTATTCAGTTATTATTTTTTAATTGCTGAAATGCATACATATAAATACATACATACGAACCTCAGTTAATGCAATTAGTTAAAATTTTGCGATTTTAAATAGGCTGATAATTAAGACCTTAATCAGTTCCTGTTCGAAAACATTTTTCTACGATTCGAATTACAGATTACAGGAAAAGATTTGCGACTTGCCAAAAGTCAATCACCCCTATCATGAATACTTTTTTACGTGAAACATTTCCCTGTTCCTAAAATTTGCAATCGTGAAAAACTCACCGTGAATAATTTGATGTGAAAATAAAATTCGCCCTATCTTGAATAATTGTTTTTGTCGAGAATTTTTTTCACTTTTCACTTGAATTTATTCACTTGATTTTTGCTGGCGAATTGCTACAAAATGTAAGTAAATTCTTCGTTTAATTAGGTTTTTTCATATGTATAATATTTTTTAGATCAATATCAGCTATAGTAGCGGAAACATACATAAATAACACAGGTCAACAACATCAAATTTTTTTCTGTGTGGTCTAAGGTTCCATAATCAATTTGAATACAATGCCTCTAATTTCTTTTTTTGGATTGCATCTGGTTCTCGAGATTTACCGTTTATATAGAAAAAAGTGGAGGTTGCACCATGACATTTGCAAAAACTCGAGAACTATTCTATTATTATACATTTTTAGCAGATCCATATATTTTAGGAGATATTCAAAATGTTTTTTTTTTAGAAAATTTAAAAAAAAAATTTCTTTTAAAAAGTTTATTAAAAATATAAAATAAACAAAATCTGTAGGAGTCATCTCCTGAGTGCTGGTCCCAGACAAAAAAAAAATATTTCACTTTTTATACTTAAAATTTACGTTTTATTTTTTCCGAATTTGAAAATCGTCATCATATTACGCATCAGCGCAGGACCATTCCAATAACCCTTTAGCATCATCTGCCAATATAAGATGGGCATGAAAACTTTCTTCAGTATGAACATGGTATAACGTTCCTTATTTTGAGCAAATGGAAAAGTTTCCAGCGGTTGTAAGTTGTAGTCGAATTCAGCTAAAATGCAAGTGTGGTAACCGGTAACTAAAGGACATGAAGCATAACCGTCATAAGAGTCCTTAAGGGTTTTGCCATTCATCACAGCCAACATATTGCGATAGACTACAGGAGACTGGGCAGCTGTAATGAAAAATTTTACATTTCTTTCATTTGATGTGCAATTTATAAAGGCCGAGAAAGGCATTACCAGCTGCAGCGGCTGTTTTAGAATTTGGAGAAGCTGAGCAATCGCCTATGGCAAACACGTTGTTATAACTTATGTGTTGCATAGTAGATTTATCTACTTCCACAAAGCCGGCTTCATTAACTAAATCACGGCATTTGGCTAATTCATCGGCAGTGCCCATGGGCGGTACAACATGCAGTAGGGAATACTAAAGAGTAAAATTGAAATGAAAAAGGAAAGGATTTTGTTCTAATAAAATATGCAATAACAAACCTGTTCTTCAAATTTCTCTTCTGGCTTATCGAGATTTTCAAACACAGCCACATCTTTTTCGGGCTTAACCTCAATCAGATTCCGCCTGGTATTAACTTGGATGTTACGTTTTTTGCAAATGGGCCACAAAGCATCAGCATAATGTTTAACACCAAATATTGTGGGCAGAGAGGTATTATAAACCACGTTTACCTTGTCTCGTTTATTAAGCTGGAACGAAGTACGAGTATCTACATTAGAAGGAGGAACACTTTTTAGACAAGTGTATAAATGCAATTACTTTTCTCAAATAGTGTTCGGCAATGTAAACAATTTTTTGTGGAGCACCAGGACATTTGACTGGCGAATTGGGAAAAGTGAAGACGGCATTACCGTGTTTGATATTGCGCAAAGCATCATATGTTCGATCAACATAATCTGGCGAGTAAATTGAACAAATTTTACCCTTTGGTATTGAAAGACCCTCTATTAAGCCGGGAATCTAAAAGAAAAATTTTTATTTTTTTCAGTAGCATTTGAAAAAAGTCGATATCGTGAGCTAAACGATATCGGTAAAGGATTCTATTCTCTAAATCCTTTGAGACAACTTTATACATTTTTTTGTGGAATTTTTAGAGGTTTGAGGAACAATTGATTTCATTAGAAATGTCACCTTTTCATAATTTAACTTCATGCCAGTCGCTATCAGAAGCATGTCATATTTAATGTCATGACCGCCAGATGTTGAGACGGTATCACTATTGGGATCAAAGTGAATAGCTTTCTCCTTAATCCATTTGGCCTTCTTGGGTAAAACGTCACTCATTAATTTATACGAGTGTTCTAAACGTTTTATACCCCCGCCAATCAAAGTAAACATGGGTTGATAGTAGTGTTTCTAGAAGGCATGTTTGTGTTTTTAGAGAAAAACAATATATAAAAATAAGGAAGAGCTTACTTCGGCTGGATCTACAACAATGACTTTACCCTGGCCTAATTTTGAAGACAATTTTGCAGCCAAGGCGCAACCACCAGCACCACCACCGACTATAAGGACTTTGCATCTGTAAAGAGAATAACATTTTATAAACGATGGGAAGAGGATTTCCAATAAGTTTAGGTTGATGTTGAATGCCTGTGGTTCGGCATCCACAAACTCTGTAGTCCTCCAAATTATCAAACTTTATTGAAGCAAATTGAAGGAATTGTGAACATTAAGGCTTGTCATTCTGGATTTGTTAAAATTATTAATCAAACTGTGAGAGACAACATACACGTTATTCACCTGTCGGCAACGAATTATTCCTTAAATGACGTTGATAATGACAGAGACCTCCATGGCAGTCGCTACAGATTTGCATATTCTTTTATATGATTATGTCCCGCAGTGAATTGTCCAACAAAAGCCTGCGTTTGACTTTTGTTGTGGTAATTTTTTATAAGATACAATATGTACATTAAAAAATCCCCGTACACCCCTTAAAATAACGTTTTTTTAGACAGTCATTTCAAAAAAAATTTCGTTTTGATGAAGGTAGGGGTCGCCTTTTCAAACTTTTCTTTATATCTTTGGCATTTGCAATATTCTCCATCAATGTCATTGACTTCCAGTATCTCCTTCTGGTATTTATCCACCAGATCTCTGTTTCTACCAACCTAATATCGAAAAATTAAAGCTCTCAAAAAAACAATATACATACATACATATGTTTTCTAACGAAGTAATTCGATAATTCTTGCAGAACAGCCGATATTTGTATTCTGATCTATAACTAACTATGATGTAACGAAATCGTGTCGTGGAATTACTTCTCTCACAATGGTATTAAATTCCATTTAAGGCATTACACATTTCCCCATTCAATATACATGCGGCAAAATAATAATGATTCACAAATCAAGTAAACCTGAAAATAATGTCGCATCATATCAACCTATACGTTTGCTATCAACATTCTCTAAATTATTCGAAAGATTATTCCTTAAGAGAATTCTACCTATTTTAGAGAATCACTCTATAATACCGGACCATCAATTTCGATACAAACATGGTATACCAGAACAGTGTCCCCGCTTAGTAAAAGAAATTATGGAATCAAAAAAATACTGTTCAGCTGTAGATTTTTTTTAATAATGAAACGTCAAATTTTTGTAAAATGGAAGCCGGAGTATCACAAGGTAGTGTTCTAGAACCACTTTTATATACCATATGCCTCACTAGATGAAATAACAGTAGCTACACATGCTGATGACATTGCATTCCTAACAACAAGCACGCCTGCATCAGAAGCATACAATCTATACAAGAGCAGATTAATAAACTTCAGATATGGTTAAACTATTGGAATATAAAAGTTAATGAAAATAAATCCACGCATGTGACCTTTGGCCTAAGATGAGGTAACTGCCTGTCAACAGAAACACTGTTAAATATATGGGCATTTAACATGGAAAGCACACACACACTAAGGGTCAGAAACCAGAGGGCGTCCTATATCTTGAGGTCACCGGTAGAAGACACACTAACGTAATGTCATTCATTCCATAGGCACGGTACGAATGACACCTGAGATTACGACTTATCGAATTTTCCTCTCTAGATCCGCCATTTTCAGTCGAAAGCAGGGGCACTACGTGCAGGAGTGGCAAATAACCACAAAGGTAGTTCTTTAGACAATTGCTGATTACCGCCGCATGTCTCTGTATCTACTCCTCTTACTTGGGAGGCACTGCGATGCTTCATCCCAACGTTAGATGATAGTGAGGATATTAGAATATCGAAAAGAGTCAATGTTTTGATCTCCCATTTCGATTCTAACTTAATATTTTAATTTTTATGTTTGTACTAATTTTCTTTACTTGTATACATACATATGTACATAAATAAGGTATGAGAAATGAAATTTTACAAAACATTCTATATACATATGTATGTACATATCGAGCCTTTGGTGCAATAACGTAGTAATTTAAAAATTGAATTTTTGGAGCTGGGTACGCAGAAATGATCTTTAGGGAAATATATATCTAAAGGAAAAAAGATTATTGTTCTGTCTCTAACTGTTCAGATTCTACAGCTACAAATGTCTTTATTGCCTCCAGCTTTTTCCAACAATATTTATTTGCAATAATGAAATATTTCCTTTATGACAAGAAATTTACAAACAGAAGACATTACAAAACATGCCTCTTTATTTAAAAACTTGTAAACAACTAACTTTAGTAAACGAAAATACTATCAAAAAGATGGCTCAAAATTTCAAATGCATTTTTCCAAGTTCACGATTTTTTGAATTACTACGGTATTACCCAAGGGCTCGATATGTACATAATATTACTGATTTTAATGAAAATTAATATGTATGTAATAGTATTAAATTTTGCACTCATTTGCTTAACATCTTCAGATAGATTGGAAATAAAAAAGAATTCTATATGAAGTACTTATGAGGACTACTGCGCGATAAAATGTGCAATACCAGCGTACAGGTTCATTTTAAGTTAAAAACGCATGACTCGCGGTGATGCAAATTCAATTTGATTATTAATAAAAATTTACCGATTTCCGAATTCAGAAGGGTTGAAGCATTATAAATTATATAATAGGTATGTATGTTGTTGAAAATTTATACTACAAAAGATTTAAAAAGTTCCGATGAACAAATAATAGTTTTTTTTTTATGATTTAAGATTTAGTTAAATACTATTAACATGACGGTATAAGCCAAATTATTGTTTTTTTAAGTATGTATGTATTTAAATATATACATACCTAATAACTTTAAAATATTTGAAGTGCCAAATAACTACACTTACAGTGGATTTTTAACATCGAGATTAAAAATCTACAAATAATTTTAATTGAATATTAAGCTGACTGACTGTATTTAACTATAATCTTAAAAACTAAAAATTTATTCTCTAATCCCATGTTAAGAATTAGCTCTTAAAAAACAAAAAGCTTAAAAATGGTTCAATATATACCCTTCATTCTAAAAATTCTAGTGGAACTTCAGCGGACCCATAACTTGAAAACTAACAGCCATACTTAAACAAGAGCGGAAAGCGTTTTCTAGCTGTCAAAAAATCTTATGCCCATACAATTTCTATGTAGCATACCGAAATAACGCGGCGTCAACGAAGCGGCAATGTTTTGCAATTGGAAAATCCGATTTTGACAGTGCGTTTAATAGTGAAGTAAGTTGCAAATAAAAAAGGTGAAAGAAATAAACATGAAAAAATATTTGTTATTAGAAAATGGAGGTAAGTAAATCCTCCAAATCGTCCATATAACTCATTGTTTAAACTTTATTTTATAAAATGCTTATTTAAAAATCGCAAACACCAATAAACTTTATTGTTAAAATTATCAGGGTTGTTATATTTATTTTTTTGATAACCCTGTTTTTATCGTTTTGACCTAGCGTTGCCGTTTTTATTTAGGTATGGCATTTCAGCGTCAAAGCTAAGCGGAAAAAACATTCCGCTTTCCACTCTTGTTTAGGTATGGCTGTAAAGGTTTCCACAAATGTTTTCATTTTATTATTTCTTCTTATTTTCTATCGGGTACTTTTTTCTTTTCCGAGGCGATTTAAAATTTATTTGTTACTAAAATCGATATCCAAATTAAGAAAATTCAATAATTTACGCGAAAATTATGCTGAAAATAAAATTGTTTTTAGTCATTTTAATAAAATAGGTTTTAAAAAAAAAAAAAAAGTAATGATGTACGAATGACTTAATTGTATGCCCACAGCTGTGTGTGTCTACTTAGAAACATATGTTTGTGCAGTACTAATCAAGTTTGTGCAAAACAAAGCGGAAAAAAAGACACGAATATTTAATTTAACTACTTACTCTTCTTTGTCGTATAATGGTGATGTAGCAGAAAAAAATCTAAAGATCGTTAAGTCAATATTTCCATTTAAAGCAGGAAAGTTTTTGGTCAAAGATAAGACCCTGCTTGTGGTACCATACAAAATACTCATTGCAATAATTTATTAAGTTTCAAATTTTTATTCTTTAATTATTTTTGATGATTTCGTTTAGTTATTAGATAATTAAGAGAAGATGTTTTATATTCAGCCGTATTAACAACCTCTACGTGATTTCCTCTCTAAGGTCTCTAGTGCACTAAAGTGTATGTGTACAGCGTACAGGTTGAGAAGCATACAATGAAGTGGATTGTTTATCGTATAATTGATGCATTGAACAGGTGAACGACTGTGACTACACAACTACACGACTACGAGTGCGGTTGGCTGAAAATGTTAAAGTGTAGCTAGGATAGGTTAGGTAGACATGTTCCAGCCCACTTGGCTCCACAATTCTCTCATTGTGTACTATAACGAACCTAGAACATCCAAACAGGAGTACTATACTACCAGTTCACCCCATTATAGCTAACTTCTTAATTATTTTGAAATTTTAGCATCGTATGCCCTACGTAAATATTAAAATTCCTACTGAATGTCCATTTAAATGCGTACGATAATTTCTTTGATAATATTTCTTTATGTATACATATTGAAAACAATAGTAAATAAAATACAATATATTCGTCAGAAATTTTTGTTCGAACAGATCAGCAACTACTATAAAATAATAATAATTAATTATATTTATTTTTGAGCGATGGTCTTTTTTGTGAAAAGTTTCAATTATTATTTATTTCTCATTATTTCGCTACCAAATAGGTAGCATCGTCAGGAAATAATAATTTATATTAATAAATATTTGAATACAAATTATTATTTCCTGACGATGCTACCTATTTGGTAGCGAAATATTGAGAAATAAATAATAATTGAAAAACTTTTCATTAAAAAGACCATCGCTCAAAAATAAATATAATTAAAAAATTTTAATAAAGGTCAAAATAAAAATAGAAGTGATACTAATATAATAATAATCATTTAAAAAAAAATTAATTAATTCAATGGTACCATTTCAAATATTTTACTTTGGGAAACTCTGTTTTTTTACACTGTCACAAATGAAATGTCGAAAATTGCATGAAAATTCTAGTGCTAGCATATCACAAACATAAATTTCTTGAAATAATCTGAGAATTGAGTCTTTTGCGTTTTTAAAAGCAAATTAAAATTTTTAGACACAAATTTTAATTTTTCTTATTTAATTGAATTTATTTTTTTTGTTGACGTTTCTAGCAAACTGACAGAACAGACAGTGAAACGCAACTTCTAGTTATTGATGAGTTTGATTTCCGTTTATGCCATAAAGTCCTTTGAGAAACCGCACATGATGCGACCGTTTTGTAACGCATTGAAAATTAGTTGCATTGAACCTCGCGTTTGCGCTTCAACGTTTCTCAAAGAATACCGATAAAGAAAAAGTGGTAATTTCATTACATTGTGGAAAACGATTGAAACTGTTTTCATGCCAATAATTTCAAAAAGTTTTTTTAACATCGTTGTTCTGGTCCTAACTGCTGAAAGTCGTACAATTTCAAGTGTTTTCAAGAATACGCTATTATATCATTTCAACGCATTCAATAATAATATGTATTTTAATTTAGTTTTCTTCTGGCGATGGCTGAATACAAAACCAAACATTTTCTGAGCTCGACCCCCCAGTTTTAGACTGGAAATCATTAAAACATCTCGCATTTTTTTCTGGTGTGCATTAGTGTGTCTTTGTGTCAGTTGTTGTCGGAAGGTTTCAGTGACGAGGGCATAGTCACTGGTCATTGATAGCAATCATCAGGCAGATCAAAACGCCATCCTTCGTCGATGTTGTTTAGCACCGGCGATATAAAATAATTAATACAAGTGGCTACTAAAACGAAGCTTCATAATTTAATACGTCTCCTTGACATCAGAGGCGCTTCAACACTGCTATAAAAACAAAGAACGCGCAAAAGCAGGGTTCTCAGATAGTGAAGTTTCACCTCCTGTCATTTCTCTAACTATCCCGTTCCTCTAGTTCCAGCACAATTCATCGCATGTGTAGGGGCCATCTCCTAAATGCTGATCTAATATAAGAAAAACAAACAGAAAATATGTACTTTAAGCTCTCATTTACACGATGAATTTTTATTTATGCAATACACGCAACCACTTTACACATTTACCAGCTGATAATTTTTATAAATAAATTTACATGTTTCGAGGGAAGTTGACTTAATTTTATTTAATTTCTTAAATATTCAAATAAAAGACGTTTGCGCAAATTTTGTAGTTTGCATCTAGAAATGAGAATTTGCTTTCAAGTTGTGTATAGCGCCTAGATCAGGGCTGTCAAGTCAAATGAATTTTAGTACATATTTTAATAATATCAGATAGTGATCTACTTGAAAACAATTTCTTGAATGTGTAACTAGAAGGTTAAGAAAATAGAAGAAGTTGGCTGTGCAAATACTCGTCTTATTTTTAAAATATTGTAGTGAGAAGCCTGCTGTCTTCTATGTGGTTATTGGACAAAGTTGTATGCCGGCTTTTTTATAAACGTGTTATTCTCGCATTCTCTTGCTGTATGAGTGCTACACAGAGAAAACAACGTGAAAAATAGTCCCACAAATGCATTCGCTAAATCAAAATGTACAATCAGTGATGTTAATTTTTTTTCAATTGTATTTCCGTACCACCCTAAAAAAAATTACCGTTTTTAAGTAAAATTACCGCACGCCAAGTCTTCTTAAAACAGGTTTTTTATTTGTATTCCAATATATTTATATAAATAGTAACAAAAACGTAAAGAAACAAGTTGGAATAATAAAATAAAGTACAATTTAAATTTGTACTTTCACTAAAATCGTGTATTAACTACAATTAGCGGTATTTTTCATAGATGTAAAGAAACCGTACATTTTAAGATTTCTTTTTATGAGAAATGTGTATGTATGTATGTAAAGTGTGACACAGTAATAAAAAAAAAACTTAAAAATTAAAATATTTTTAAATTACCGTGCAAATATAGAAATTACCAGTCTACCGTTTGGAGGTCTAAATAACCGTACAATATGGTAATTGCCATACACTTAACATCACTGTGCAAATTTTTGTGTCGAATTTTATACACCCGTCATCAGTGAAGATGATTTTATACATATGTGACGCGCAAAATAGAAAGGGACCTAAGCGTAAAAACCAGTTTTGTTCAGGAGAGCCATTTTAAAGATTTAAATATGTACGTGTATCTTTGGTGTACCATCACTTTCATAAAACGCGCATATCTCTGAGAGGGAACACTTTTGGGGCATGGGATCGGTTTCATTCGATGCTCAGATGTTGTCCACATCAAAAAAAAAAAAGAAGTGAAAATTGCTTTTTTTACCCTTAGGTCCCTTTCTCTATGCGCTGTCACATATACAAATATTTTCAAGGGCACGTCTTTATGCAAGCAAGTTAAACGAAAATCCTAAAATGAATTAGAAAGATCTTAAAGGAAGATTCGTTTTTATTTTGGAGTATTATTTACATTTCTGACATTTCCAGTCCTTTGTATTGTTTTCTTATACTTTTCCTAATATTTGTAGACTCTGAAGGTTTATGTGTCTTTTCCAGAGTAGTTTTAAAATTTTAGGTTATCAAGTGCTTTCTTATGTTTATTGTCTTAAAATATTACGAATTGTAGACTATTTCGAGTTTTCTTACGAAGATTTTATATTGAAAACTATAAAAGAAATTTTTTAAATTTGTTTTTATTTGCAAGAAATTTCACTTCAGAAGTTACCAGTTTCATCGATTTGTAACACATTTTACGTTTTACAATTCTAAATTTTATTACGAAAAATAATTGCAAAATCAACAAATAAGAATTTTAAAAATTCCTCCACAAGAAACGGAACAATTTTTCAGCATATTTATTCATAAAAGTTTTAATAAATTTAATAAACTTTACAATAGAGTTGTGTCGTTCAGCTCTGAGCTAGCTCAATTGAACGATTCAGTAAACTAAGCGAAGTGAGCGCTCACTTTTTTTGATGATTCTAGTTCAGTGAAGAGCGCTTGCCATGTTTTTTTTTTTTTCATTTTAGTGGTTCCTCATTGCTACCAAGAATGATTAAATAAAGATTACGCCAACAAGCTAAAATAAAAATACTTTTCTGCGCATGATGGAACTCTGACGTCACTCAACATGTATTCTGATTGGCTAATAAAACTCAGCTGAAGAACTATTATGTTATTGTAAAAACAGTCAGTGGGGCAAATTCAGTTTGATAATAAACAATTTTAAAGAACTATTTTATTTTCCATTTATTTTTATTTAAATGTTTTATACATATAAATAGTGAACCCAAGTGTTAATTATTTCCCTTTTTCCCCATTCCAAAATTTGTTGTTGTTATTTTACTTAAAAATAAAAATCTTTAAAGAATATTTATAGAATTTTTAGTTAGTTATTTTACTATACTTTCTCTTTCTCTTATACGTGCTTTCAACAATTTCAGAATTTAGTTTTCTAATTCTAAAATACATTCTACATCTAAAAAAAAGTTTTTTTACGTCATCACTGGCTTCAATTTCTTTTGCTTCCAACAAATGCTTTTGTAAATATCCACTTGCGAGTAATAATTTGTCGCCATTCAATTTGGAAAAAATTGAGTCACACAGTATTAGCGTGTTCATTAACGAAGTTGATGGCTTACTAAGTCCACCTTCACTTAAGTGATTAACCCATGAATAATTGCGTTCGGTTGAAGAATTACTCACAAGATCAGGATTTTCATTCTTTAGTTTGTGGCAAATATATCCGGCCAAGTTCTCTAAACCATCATATTCCATATTTTCTATTTCGCTTTGGTTAGTTTCTGTAGCCAAAACATCTGCCTGAATGTTACGGTTAACACTCTTAAGTATAGTACCTGAAGAAATCACAAAGTTTATAAAACTTTGTGTTATTTAAAATTTAAGCTTTCAACTTACCCGTTAAAGAATTATCTACATCTAAATCGGGTGTATTGTCAACTTCTACATTTGCATTACTACCCAAAATGCCTTCGTTAGACCCCATTAAATATGATCGAAGTCTATATTTGAATTCTTCTCGATCAGGGTGATCGTGAAGTCCGCCTTTCGACCTAATTATTCCAAAAAAATTTTCCAGCACATCTTGATTAAACCGATACGTTAGCAAATACTCAATATTATATCGACTTTTAAGTTCAATATATAGCATTTGTAACGCTTTATTAGATTGAATGATACCTGTAGAATACATTTATGTCAAAAGAAATAAATCTATGTCACAAATTTTTAGAGTACAATATAATTTTCAACCTTTTTGGAAAGGTAGCATAGACTTTTTGCCAATCACACGGATCTCTGACATCATTTGCGACATATTATTTAGAATGATATTTTGTTTTTCAAGTGCTAAACCATATGCGTGTAATCGGTCTCTGGTATCCTGTCTCGGTACTCTCGAATTCATAACATCGAACCAGTCATTTACCTAGTTAAGTGAAATTTCTTAAGTAGTTTAGGTATGTTCTAGAAAAATTATATTTTGTAAGTAATTACGAGTTTAAAGAGTTGACTGCACTCGCTCCAATTTTCGTTGCTCAAATATCCCAAACTGGCGGCTCGTGTTATAGATTGCGAAATTGTATGTGAAAAAAGTTTCGTGGCCAGTTTAACCTTTTGCCTTTCAGGTCCGACCACACATAAATTGTGTGGTGATATTTTATGCGTGATCTGCAAGTCATTTGATTGGAGGGATAGGAGACTTAAAATTATATCCTTTTTGACTTCTTTTTCGTTAATGATAAACCCACCATCAATGAAATGATTTCTCAAAAGTTTTATCAAATGAGGAACATCATTAAAAACAAAAATTTTGATTTCATCGAACAAAAACCTACATATATACATATGTTACGTATATTCATACAAAAAAAAAATTTGAAAAAATTATTGAGGCATATTTACATAAAACATACCATGGTTTTTCGTAATCAACTTCAAGTTCACTGAACAGTTTTCTGTTACCTCCACCTAAGTCACAAACAATAGCCACAATTGTAAAGCCACTCTGCTTCATAGTATTCAATATATTGAATAAAATACTTTTTGACATTTGGGTATCATAGTCATAATATATGGGTTGCTTCCAATTTGAAATTAAACCTTCCAGCGAATTAACAAAGGTTCTAAAAATTCTTGATTTTGATACAAATAACTTACCTCTTAGCAAGGCCACTTGGATATAATTAGCTGGTTCTAGCACTAAATCTGCTGACTTGTCATAGCAATACTTTTTTTTTGCCTTCATCTCATCAAAACTCAACACACATACTTTTTCAGTTTCTAACATTTGGTTGGCCGCAGATAGTAGTTTCACAACAGGCTCCAAAATACCTTTCGACATGTCCAATTTTTCCGACCATCTTTGCAACGTTCTCACCGATGGAAGTGGGAAATGTTTCTTCCTTAAAAGTTTGTAAGCTCTGGCACTCGCTGAGTATAGGGTGATAGATTGAGCAATGTCTGTTTCGGTAAAATTTTGTCTTTTATCACCGCTTTTTAGTTTTTTTATTTGACCCTCAGTAAACAAACGCCTCAGTGCCTTCTCGAGATTTGAGTTTGCAAAGCTTAGTTTTTGAATACGACAAGATAAATTTTTTATTGTCACATCACATTGACTTTTTGCCATTTTCAGCGAACAATTCTCCTTAAGAAGTGATTCTCTAGAAACGATTTTAATAATTATTTGTTGTTTTTTTAAATACTAACATACATTTTCAATTCCAAAGTTTTAGTGTAACTTTGGAGGCCATCTTCTTCAGTGTCAGTCGGCAATTCGGCATTTACACATTTTACTTTTAAACTTTTTTGATAATTTATTTGTTTTTTTGTTTCATCTTCTTCAGTGCCATAAGCAGTTTTCTTTTCACTATCAATAATAGTATTTTCTAAGGACGGAACTGCATTGGGTTTTAATTTCTTAGTACTTCGTTTACTAAATCCTATAACGACTTATTAACGGACTTAAAGAATTGATTATGTGGTAACTTACCCATTTCATATAATAAATTTCTTTCAAAATCCTCTTGCTTAAAATGTAAAGCACAAATTTTTTCTTTTTCAGCATTTACAGGCTTTACACGCTTGCAAAATTTCACCCATAACTTCCTTTGAGCTTCATCTCTTGGAAAACTATATAATGACAGCTTTATGAAAACAAAAAAATTTTGATAGCAATATTACATTGTAACACAATTAATTTCTCACTTGTTTTTTTGCTGTTACTTTGTTTGCAATTGCCCACTGCGCATTTCATGCTTGCTCTTTTTGTTCTCTTTTCACTTCTATTTGTGTTTTTTGTTTACAGCTTATGAGCTTTATAAAGCAAGTTTTTTACACTTATTTATTATTTAATAATTATTTAAATATATTTATTATAAAATATAGCACAATTTATTATAAAATTCAACACAAAACTTTAACTTTGATAAAATCGATTTCATTTGCTTGTTTGAGATCTCTCTGAGTAAATTGTGTGAAGAGTTGCCAAATGTAGTATAAAATATAAATTTTGTACGAGAAAGTATTAGTTTTGCATATAATAAACATTTGGCAATCTCTTCGAGGGGATGCAAACGTCATCAAACGGTAAATCATGCGCAAGGCGTAATCTTTATTTAATCATTCTTGATTGCTACCAGAACCAAAACATTTTCTTAAGTTAAATTTGTATGATGCCAGATGCGAATATATCACGTCATTGGCGATTTAGTGCAAACACTATTTTTTCTTAAATAAATTTGTGTCTTGTAGTTTCTATTTATTTGATTGATATGTAAAACATTTCAAAAATTTCCCTAAAATAACAAATTTCAGCACCAAAAATATATTTCCTTCTTCTACTACTGATTAAAGCTGCCTTGGTGCTGTATTTGATTGAATCAAATGAGCTGAACAATCAGTTCAGAAACAAAATCAAATGACCCAGTGAACTTTTTGCTACATACAGTTTGTAAAAAAAATGTTTTCAAATGAAAAATTTTTTAAGAATTTAAATTTAAATAAATATTTACAACAACAACATCATTATATTAGTGAATTTTTTTTTTTACAACTGTTGTTTTGTATGTTGTCGACAAGCAGGCGTCGAAACTTTGACAAATTTATGAACATATTACAACAACAACGCTACAAAATAATTTTGCATGCTTTAAACAGTGTAAAAAAAGTGTTTTCAAAAATGCAAAGACAAGAAGGAACCGTTAGTTTTTTGCATATGTATTGCGTATAATAGTTTTATATGGACGATAAGAGTAGCAGTTGTCTTTTATTCATTAAATTAAGCTCATAGAATAAACAAATGATTACCCAATTATATATAAAACTATGCCAGGAAAGCGACTGAACAAAGACATTACCCAACTGGTGTATTTTAATTACTATAAAAGAAAATCTCACAGAGAAATTGCTGAAATGTTCTCTCTTAACCTAAGGACGGTATATAATGTTATTAACAGTGCTGAAAAAGAAGGAAAACTGGAACCAAAACAAACACCAGGCAGACCAAAAAAAGTAACTCGGCGAATTGAAAAAAAAATTTTGAAAATGATTGATGAGAATCCACATTTCAGTACTATAGGAATTGCACTTAGCATCAGTAATGAATGTGGAGTAAGTATCCCTCTCAGACTGTTCGAAATGTGCTACAAAACCATAAATACTCTTCAAGATTTGCGAGGAAAAAACCTTTGCTATCAGCGGTAAACATTGAAAAAGGTATAAGTTTGTATAAGAAAGGTGTTCTTTACCTCCGGAGCACTGGGATGATGTTATTTTTTGTGACGAAACGAAAGTGATTCTTTACTACCATGATGGACCTCAAAAAGTTTGGCGAAAACCCCAGACGGCTTTAAAAAATAAAAATATATACCCACTGTAAAGTTCGGTAAACTATTCGTTATGGTGTGGGGTTGTATTTCGAGCAAGGGTGTTGGCGAAATAAGAATATTAGAGGATATAATGACCAAGGAAGTCTATCTAAACATTTTAAAAATAGAATTGAGTGCAAGTGCTCGGAAATTCGGTTTTGTTGACCCAGAAAAGCTCAAGTATAAATTTTAGCAGGATAATGACCCGACGCATAAGGCATATATTTGTAGATCCTGGTTGTTATATAATTGTAGAAAAGTGATCGATAGCCCAGCACAAAGCCCAGACATAAACCCTATAGAAAATTCATGGGTCCACCCAAAGAAAAAAGTCGGAAAAAGGTCACCAAAAACAAACAACATTTATTAAAGAAGAGTGGGAAAAAATACCTGAAAATTATGATATACCAAAGCTTATCCATTCAATGTCTAGACGCTTAGAAATTGTAATTAAAGCTAAAGGAGGGCACACCAAGTATTAGCACCCTCAAATCTTTTTTTTTACCATTTAGAATAAATTTAATTAAATTTAACACAATTTTGAAAACTTTTATTTTACAGCGTAGAAACTGAAGTATTTTTTAAGTTACGATTATTATTTTGTTATTTAAATTAATTTTGTTTTTTTTTTTTGTGCAAAGTGTTTATAAACATCTTGAAGTTTTGAAAAGATTTTTTTTACAAACTGTACATCTTTGATTTGAGACCAATGACAATGTAAGCAAGACCCATTCAATGTCTGTATACAATTTCTATTTACATTTACACAGCGATGGCCTAGGCTGTAAGATTTATCCAACACAATATACATTGTAAGCGAAGGTTGGATGGGTCCAACTATTATGGTGAATTCGAAGTGCAATAAGATGTATCTGAATGCCATTGATCTTGGAATGAATTTTAACTATTGCATAATTAAATTAGGAACTTCATTTTTTTCAATATTTTAATTTTTTATTGTTATATATATTATTAATATATATTAAATTAATTGTTATAATATGAGAAATAAAAAATAATTAATTAATTATAAAAGTTAAAGAAAATAATTGATAAAGTAATACATATGTATAAGTTTGAAATTTTGACAAAACACTTTAATTAAAATTTCCAAACTTTTCAAGAGAGCAAAAATAGAACAAAATGTTGAAAATTCAAATTATACTAAACGAAGCGTCTTTAAAATTTGTATTTATGATATGTAGATTATTTAGTTTTTCTCCATTTTTCTATTGTACGAAAGTTTGCGGAAGTGCTTGGCTTTATGCACTTTCAAACAGTGTCTAATGTTTGTTCGGTAATCTTTTTCATTTGATCCTTCGCCCTTTGCAGCTTCTGAATTAAAGGATAGAGAATAAATAAATAACATTGTTTAGTATGACAATTTATTGTAAACATAATATTGTGAATTTACCGAAAATGGCCATATTTAAAAGTTTAAAATCTTTAAATGCTTTCTTATTTTGCGTCCCGTCATAATTATACGCTAATATAATAGGCATGTCAACACTTCACTTTTAAAAACACTTATGAACTTGATACAAATTTTACTTTGGAATAATATTAAAAATAAAAAAGAAAGAATAACGGAAAAATTACTTCAGAAAAAAGAACAAAATTCATAATTAAAACGAAATGACAATATGATACATTACAAAGCCATCCAAATCAGATGGTAATGCGATGCAAAATTTTTATTTGTGTTTGTTTTGATCTTCATTTCTAATAAACATTTAACTTTACAATTGGATGGGAAAAAGACAAATCCGAATCAGACGCTCACTTCAAAGAGCTCATGAACCCAACTCTACTTCTATCACAAAACACAATTATTGGGTGAACGGTGTCTGATTAAACCAAATGAAAAATTTTTATGAAAGAAATGATACAATCAACAAAATAATCGCAGCAGCACAGATGCTTAATGTTTACATTTCAGTCAAGTGTCAAAGTTTGTATACAAAATGGTTGAATCAGCTTATAGATATGTTTTATATATACATATCTCTATCAGACACTGTTGTTTGTTTTTTGCATACACATACAATTGAGTTTGATAATCTACTCTCCCCGCTGCTATTTTTATATACACAGACAACCAGTTTTCTTAACTTTCTCACAAAAGTAATCAAACTTCGACGTTCGGGTCAAAAAATAAGTTACAAATTCTTGTATCAGCTGACGGGCGAATTTACTACTGAGTTTACTTGGTAATGAATTTGCCTTGACAATTATTTTTCATTAATTAATATAAAATTGATAGAAAGGGACAGCAAAGCCAAGAGGAAACAAATACAATAGTTGTGTTCATTTATTAAAAATTTTTACAAATTTTTAACAATTGTTTCTAGAAAGCGTTCATTAACCCAAAAAATTTGCAACGAGAGAGCGTAAAAAATTGAGAGGCAGAAAAGTTTTTACAAGTAAAATTTTTACTTGCAATAATTATTCAAACAGCTGTTTTGCGTTTGTGTTTACAAAACAATATTTCTAAATTAAGTTAAAAATAAAAATATTTTGGAAAATTTAAGAAATTGTAAGTTAATGTAAACTTTTAAAACGATAAAAAGTATTAAAAAGATAACAAATTGATTTTTGTGTAACTTAGGAACAACAAGCAAAATAAGTTGTTTAATGGAATTGAACTAAGCAACACAATATCTGGTACATCAGTGGCAAAGGATGTTCCGACGAACAGACCAGCTGTTATTTTTAGTATTGTAAGTATTATGAGTACCTATCTACTCGGTACTTTACACTAAGCAGGCAAATAATTCAAATAGTTCAGATATATATTTGCAAATAAATTTAAATTAACACATAATTTATTAAATTACTTTTTTTTACTTCTTTTGGGGTTTAATGCTGACAGCAACATGATATTTTATTTTGGATAAAGCTTTTTATTACAATGAAAATGAAAATTTCTTAAATTTGTTTCCGTTTTTCGGCGGCTGTTTATTATTTTATTTATTAAATCAATTAATAGGAGGCTCATACTTATTGAATATTCGCTTTAAATACTTTAGGAGCAGATTGCTATAAATTTGTGAATATGCTACAAAAAGTAATAGGGCAATTTTATTTACAAAAACTGAAATATCTTACAAATTCGTGTGTGAAAATCATTTATATTATTTGTCTATAAATGTAAACCCTTTTGAAAATATTTCATTTATGGTTAGAAAGACTTATTTTCTCTTCTTGTGAAAAAGCAATCGAAGTCAAAATTTGAAACTTGGAAATTTACATCAAATTAGGCAAATTGGCAAAAGTTATTGGTGGACATATGAAATGAAACATAGTTCATAGTATGTACCTAAGTCCCAAAATTTAGTCAAACAAAACGCTCAAATCCCCATGAACTTCAGTTCGTATGAGGATTCAACACATTATGAAAGTTTTTTGGAAAATAAAACACAAAGTTGGAAATAAACATTTTTGCGACCTCATTCTGCCGTTATTTCCAATGTTTGAAATAAAAATGCTATGTGTAGGCAGGCTGTTATAACGTATAAACTAATTAAAAATAGATATTTTATTCAAAAGTAGCTAATCACCCTTATCGTGTTTAGCGTATTTCGACTACGCCTAGTATTAGATTAAATAAAATTGCAAAACTTTTCATTATTCTATTACAAGTTGTACTCGAAAAACGCCAGTCACGACAATGCTGAATATAAATGAACATAATCACAATATTTCTATAATAATATACATATATGTATAACTTGTCCAAAAAATATAGGGGCAGTTATATATTACAACACTACTTTAACTGGCAAATTTTAGCTAGTAAAGTGTTCATTTACTTTTTCACATTTTTGAGAGTAATTTTGGAAAATTTCTTGTTAATCTCTCGTTGCTAATTTTTACTAGTAAAGTAAATCAACACACCTAATGTAATATTTATATTTTTTAAATGTCGCCTCCTTATTTTATCCCATTAACGCCCTTTGTACTATAAATAGTACACCACTTCAAAATGATGTAAAAATCTCCTCATGCGAGTTTTCACTCTGGGAACGTTTTTTATCTGTCAGTAAGAGTATATGCAATATGAATGAACCGAAAATTATCAAAGCAATGAAATAATAGTGCGGGTAATCCCCGTTTGTTACAAGCATTATTTTTTCGAGCTGGCGTGTCAGTGCTTATTTTTGTTATTTTAGAAAATTTGCCTTTGAAAAGTGCCAAAAAGTATTTTTTTTAACCTATAACACCATAAGTTATTAAATAAATCGTATAATAGTTTAAATCATTTAAAGTTGTTCGTGCTGTAATATAAAAAGTGTTGCTGTACTAACTTTAGTACACTGGTCGCTTGAGTAAGAAAAATTAGTGCAGTGAAATTTTTTTTCTTTCCAGTTGAAGTCTTTTTTGGTTTTTTTTTTCAATTAGATACTTTTTATTAAAATTCTTTAAAAATAAATAATTTCCAAGCATAGAAAATGGCAAACCGACGTGTTTTTACGCGCAATAAAAACTATTTTGGCTTAGAAGAAGCAATACATCAACCAATATAGTGATGATGATGTGCTTTCGACGTGCTCTTGCTTTCACCTGATCCAGCTATTATCACCGATGAAGAGGAGGATGGAGACGACGACTTGTATGGAAACAAAATACCTCGAGATGTTCCCAGTAATATAGAAGTTGTTACTAAGAAAAAAGAACACGTCGTTTATTTTGATAACTTTTTCACCAACTACAACCTGCTTGTAGACCTCAAGAGCGTTGGATACAGAGCTATTGGAACCTTACGCGGAAACAACAAGAAACGGTGTTCATTGATTTCATCAAAGAATATGCGTAAAAAGTCCAGAGCTGAATATGACCATAGGTTTGATGAGACAAATGAAATTCTAATGGTTAGGTGGAAAGATAATAATGTTTGCACGATTGGAACTAATTTCGATACTGTAGAGCCACTAGGTAAAGTTAAAAGATGGTGTTCCACGAGAAAACAAAAAGCTGATGTAGATATATCTCACGTTTTGCAAAGTTGTAATAAAGGGATGGAAGGAGTAGATCAAATGGATCAGTCTATAAGTCTGTACCGAATAGCAATATAAGGAAAGAAGTGGCGGTGGGTCTTATTTACATATGCAGTGGACATGACTATTTCAAACGCATGGAGATTATAGTGCATTACAAACCCCGGATGATCGCATGGATCAGCTATCGTTTCGCAGGCATATAGCTCGCTTGTATTTGAGTGAGAAAAAAGACAATAAAACTAGGCAATCGTCATCTAGAATTAACGGAGAAGAAGGAAAAAACAATGGCCATTACCGCCATAAAATACCAAGCCAACTTAACTCCAATCGAGTTAAAACATCATGTGACAAGTACCTGAAAACGCTATGTATAGAAAGACGATGTTTTGCAAAATACCACTCTTAAGCGCCCATTGTACTAAACTTAGTACATCTCTAAAAACACAACTTTGAATTATTTTTTTCATGTTTTTCTTTTATAGTATGTTTGTATGTATGTTATACATTGTGCATAATCGCTTATACCACAATTTAAATTGTTGAAAATCAACTACAATGAACCCGTCGTAGCACAATATCATTCGTTAGAAATAAACTGAATGTAAAAGTATGTATTCTTTTGTTTACGTAAACTTTTTTCATTTTTTGTTGTACATTTCTACAATAATTCATATAGAATAAATTAAGAATAATTATAATTTTTTTTTTTTTAAGAGGAAAATTAATGGAATTAAGTTCGTTATTTAATTCATAACAATTTTGTTGTCTCGTTCGAATGCTCTATCAACTTCTCGTTTGGTATCTACATCAGTTCACTCACCGCATCCGTTTCCGTATCCATTTCCGTATCGATTTCCGTATCCGTTTCGTTTGGTATTTCTTGCTGTGATTTTGCAATAAAAAACAAATAATGAAATTGAAATCATAGCATTTTTTAAAATTAATTCTGGCATTTTTTTTAACAAACATTAATGGAACACAAAGGGAACTTTGCCAGCAAAAAAGTAAATTCTTAGCGCATTTTATAAAGAAAAAGTATTTTTATGAGTATATCAGTTTATATAAGTATATATTCACCATTATCATGATTGGCGTAGACGTATTTCGACTACTATGGTATTTGTAGTCCCATGTTTTTTTTTACTAGGACCAGCATTCAGGAGATGCTTCCTATACATGCGAAGCATTGTGCTATGAATTATAGGAAAGGGACGTTCTTTTGTTTTTTTATACTCGTAACAGTGCTGAAGCTTCGGTTTAGTAGCCATTTTTATTATTATTTTACTTCGCCGGTGCGGATGTGATTGTGGATTGCTATCAGCTGAAGCCGGTATTGCTCAGTGAGCAGTGACTATGCCTTCGCCACTGAAATCTTCCGGCAACAACTGACACACTAATGCACATCAGAAAAATGCGAAATGTTTATTTTTATTTTAAAATTTTAGTCTGAAACTGGGGTTGAACCCAGGTCTGTTTTTTAGTTGTGTAAACAACGTGCAGACTACCATCCATCGTGCCATCGTGTTGTATATATTACCGTTTTCGGCAACTACGATGCAAATACGCCAAACACGATAACGGGGATTATTTGTCAAATATTTTTATACCTCTTTGTCAGTAGAAACAAATTTTGCAAACATGTTAGCATACATTTTTATTTCCTTGTGGGTGGTTTCTTTAAGTTTGCGTTTCAATATTTGTAGTTGATTCTGAGCCGCCTTATTTCCTGGATCTATTCGCAATACATTTTGAAAGTCTTCTAAAGCCTGATTGTATGCTTTTATAACCAGATTGTATTGTCCACGACGATACAGAAGTTTTATGTTCCATGGTTGTATTTGCAGCGCTTTATTACACTTATAAAAAAAATACACTTATATAAAAATATTTTTTTAGTAATAATATTTGAGGAAACATTACCATAAGTATGCCTTTAAATTCGTCATTAGTCTTTTGGTAACACAAAGCTTGATTACTATAAGCAGCCACTCTTAAATTACTATCAATATCAACTGGAAAAAAGGAACAATAAATAGATTGCGCTTGAACAACATGATTGTGTTAACTCAAAATTTAAAAATTTTCAGTACAAGTCATATACTATTTTTCTTTACATTTGAATTGTATTTGAAAATCCAAATACTACGTGGTTTTTTGAGATGGAAAAGTAAACTAAATAAGATGAAATTTTTATAGTAGATAGATATTGATGTTCAGTTGATTTCTTGCAAAAAGTGAAATTTTAAAAATTTTGAGTTAATCAAGTATGTGATGAAAATCGTTTTCGGCGTTAAAACTTTTTGAAATCGACAAAGTGTGATGAATTTGTATGTGACGATTTCATATTTCATCTAGTTTCATTGAAAAAAAAACGTTTTTAGCATGTGACGCATTTCGATAATGCCAGTTTAAATTCGTTTTCAAATCGTTTAATTTTACTTGAACAAAATGTAAGGAAATATACAAAAAAAAGTAAAAAAAATAAATAAAAAATTATTATAAATCCGTTCTTATTTAAACGAAAGTATTCAACAAATCTATTTAAATAAATACTAGTTAATATAGAAGTGAAATTTAAAAATTTAAATACCCACATTTCATCTGGCAAATTTAAGGGATCCGATTTATCTCTTAACCGTTTTCTTAGAATATTTTCGCTATTCATCCTATTAGTTTTCTTCCAAGAGAATTACCGAAACCGCAGCAAAAAAGGGTTTTAATAAATAAAAATGATAAAATATGTTGATACAAATTTTATTTTGTTATTTTCTTTAAATATTTTACAAACGTCACTCACATACACATATGTTTACATATTTGACAGTTGTATTATTAGATTTTATACAGTTGTATTTAGAGAAGATATGTGGAAACGAAACAAATATGGAATATGAAATCGTTCGAAATTCATCACACTACTGTCGATTTCAAAAGACCATTTACTTTTCAAATCGATCGATTTCCATCTCATACCTGAATAATTCCCTCTTGTTGGTTAAGTACGATATCATTATCGAATTTTTCATAAATTTATTAACAAAAAACTTACACCTGTGATTTTCTGCAATAGTGATACATTTTTTGTACATTTTAATGGCAAGTGAATAGTTTTGTTTTTTAAAATATTTTGTGCCTTTTTCTTTATATATCTGCGCCTTTTCAAATAGTTCTACTATTGTATACTGCCGGTCGCCCATAAAGTCTTCAAAGTCATTTAATTGAATTGTATACTCTACGGTGGAGTTTGGTGGTATACTGAACTCTACGTTACCCTCGCTACCATAGGCATGTTTAGAATTTATTTTAAATCTATAAAAATAAAGATGTAAATACAAATGTATGTATGTATATGATAATTATGCACACTCAGTTTTGTAGTAAACAATTTTAATTTAACTACCTAGAAATTTCACCAACAGCCATTTGTTCTATGGCTTTTTCAACACCATATATGATACCAATATTGCTCCCTTCGCCCAAATCAAATTCTACATCGCGAACATCAAAAATGTTGTCTTCGTATTTACCAGTAATATGAGCTTAAAGAAGCATTTTGAATTATGTATGTATGTTAATTTAGGTGTATACATTATACATACATATGTACATATATATATTATATTTTATACTAGGAAACTGAAAAACTGTACTTTATGTACAACTTTAATTTTTATCAACAAAATATATTTCAATACATAAAAACATATCGAGCCTTTGGTGCAATATCGTAGTAAATCAAAATTTGAATTTTTAGATCTGGGTATGCAGAAATGATCTTTGGGGAAATATATGCATATCTAAAGGAAAAAAGATTATTGTTCTGTCTCTAACTGTTTTGATTCTACAGCTACAAATGCCTTTATTGCCTCCAGCTATTTCCAACAATATTTATTTGCAATAATGAAATATTTCCTTTACGACAAGAAATTTACAAACAGAAAACATTACAAAACATGCCTCTTTATTTAAAAACTTGTTCACGATTTTTTGAATTACTACTGTATTGCACCAAAGGCTCGATATGTAAGTTGTTTTGTTGGAAAAGTATCGTTGAACGACAGTGTACGTAGAATTTACTGTGGCAGTGTATAGTAGAACATAAGGCACTGATAAATACCTAGGTATACCGTTACACATTTTTATACAATAATAAAATATGATGTCGATAACGGGAACGAATTAAATAACTTGGTCTAGAATATTTTATATGTACATAAGTATGTACATGACTGCAAAAAGAAAAATTATAAAGTCGTCTGAATTAAAATACCTTTTACTAAAGCTCCTTCGTTTGGTCTACGTTTTTTCTCACCACTTTTCACAAAAAATTTTTCAATGCTTCCATCACATTTTGGACTTATATCTTCACCTCTCCAACCCAACAGTAAAAGCTATGCCAAAAAAACAATATCCCCAATTGGTGCATGCATAGTTAAAAGGCATTATAAATATATGTATGTATGTACCTCAAATATTAGTGTTGAATTTGGCGGAATGTTAGGCGGAAAACCTGCTTGTCCATACGCATAACTAGGTTCACAAATTAATCGACATTTTTCTCCTAGTTTCATAGTAAGCACTCCCAAATCGAATGCCTTAATTACGCTATCTAAAATCGATTAAATATGTTGAACGATATTTGAAATACTTTTTGAAGATATTTAGTTTACATTTGCCCACAATAAATTCAAATTGTTGCCCACGATTAACGCTGGAATCAAATATGGTACCATCGGTCAATTTACCGGTGTAGTGCAATGATACTTTGTAACCATTGCGTGGCCTCTCCGAACCCTCACCCTCTACAAGAATTTCCTTTCTGACACCATTATCTCCAGAAATATTAACGACTGTTTCTGACTCTAAAGGGGTCATATTTTTAAATAAAATTTTGGGAAATCTTCGAACACTACAATCTCAAGCACGTTTCAAACCACAGGTACTTCTATCTAGAGTTGTGTCGTTCAGCTCTGAGCTAGCTCAATTGAACGATTCAGTAAACTAAGCGAAGTGAGCGCTCACTTTTTTTGATGATTCTAGTTCAGTGACGAGCGCTTGCCATGTTTTTTTTTTCGTTCATTTTAGTGGTTCATCAGTGCTACCAGAACCAAAAAATTTTCTTAAATAAAATTTTTATGATGCCAGATGCGAATATTTCACGTCATTGGCGATTTAGTGCAAACACTATTTTTTCTTAAATAAATTTCTGTCTTGTAGTTTGTATTTATTTGATTGATATGTAAAACATATCACAAGTTTCCCTAAAATAACAAATTTCAGCACCAAAAACATATTTTCTCTTTCTACTACTGATTAAAGCTGCCTTGGTGCTGTATTTGATTGAATCAAATGAGCTGAACAATCAGTTCAGAAACAAAATCAACTGAGCGACAAATTAAACTGAGCATCAAAATCAAATGAGCTAAAAATCATATGAAACTACTGAGCTACTGAACGAACTAAACGAACCAGCTCACCAAAAAGAGCTGAACTGATAAGAGCGCTCACTTCAAAGAGCTCATGAACCCAACTCTACTTTACAAATAAAATTGGCAACAATTGTGTATGTTAGAATCAAAGACGCCCGCAAGATACAGTCTAAGAAAAAAATCTAAATACACCCCCTTATTTTAGATTTTTAATAAATTTGTAAAGAATTTTATGGAAAATTTTATTGTAACATTTAAGGCACCAATAAATAGTTTTGTTTTTAAATTAAAAATGTAATTCAAAAGTATTATAAAAACAAAAACAACAAAAACATATAAAACTCACAGAAAAAAGTCTACATACAGCAACAAAATTAAACATTAAGTTAACGTTTTTAATATAAAAGCACAGGCCCAGGTCCACCCTGGGCATCAATTACTGCTTGAAGACGACGGGCATCAAATTAACCAAATTTGCTGTTATATCTGGTGTGATTTCAGCCCATGCGCGTACATGAGCAGTTTTCAGACTTTGGCGACTGCGTATGTCATATTTTCGCACCATTTTTTCGAGAACTTCCCATACGTGCTCTATCGGGTTCAAATCTGGTGATTGTGATGGAGAATTCAGTTGCCTTGGAGCATAATACAAAAGCCAGTCTCGAACAACGTGAGCGGTATGCTTCGGATCGTTGTCTTGTTGGAAAACCAACTGATAGCCCAGGCCTAAACTATCAACGGATGACTTTAGATTTTGTTCCAATATACTTTTATATTGATAGCGATCCATATTGCCTTCGACAAACACCATCCGACCCACTCCAGATGATGCCATAGCCCCCCAAACCATAACACTGCCACCACCATGTTTCACTGTAGGTATAATATTTTTTGGATCAAGCGCAGTGTTAGGTTTTCTCCAAACCTTGGATCGACCACCATTTCCAAAAATGTTGTATTTACTTTCATCAGTAAATATAACGCGATTCCAAAAATCCATACCCTTGTTTAGATGCGCCTTAGCAAACTCAAGTCGAAGTTTACGGTTTTTTGCTGAAAGTAATGGCTTTTTTCGTGCTACTCTGCTTTTAAAGCCGTTCTCGTGTAAAGCGTTTATAACTGTTCTTGGTGTAACAATAATGTTAGAACATTTTTCAATGTGTTCCGCCAATTTTGGGGGCACTTATTTTTGGATCCCGATTGACTTCTTTTAGAATGCTGCTCACATCGCGTCTCGAAAGCTTTCTTGGTCTACCAGTTCGTGGTCTATTTTCAGAACTATTTGTCATTTTATAATTTCGGATAATATTTTTATTTATTTTTGAAATTCCTCCAAGAGATTTACCTTCTTTCCGCTGATTAACCACTACATTTCTAACTGAAATCTCTATCTCTTTTCTTTTTTCCATTTTCTACGATTAAAGTTTAAATATTGTCTTCTTAAGATATCACTTTCTCAATTAAAATGAATATAGTGCTTGTAAAAGCAATTAAAACAAAAAATAACGGTTGTTTTCCTGCTTTTGTTCTTAATTTTCCATTTACTACGTGGAGTTAGCACACTGTATGTAGACTTTTTTCCTACGATTTTTTACCGTTTTTGTTATTACTGTATTTACAGTATTTATGAATTGCATTTTCATTTTAAAAATACACTTACTTATTGGTGCCCTAAATATTGTCATACATGTTTTTTACATTTTCTTTACAAACTTCCTAAAACTCAAAAATTAGGACGTGTATTTAGACTTTTTTCTTAGACTGTATATTTATATATAAAGACTATTTTTTATAAAATAACGCACACAATGATAAATATTGAAGCTGAACATTGATCGTGTAGCATTCGCTTAAGGTAGACTCGTCTGAATTGGCTCTACAAAATGTCTACTTACTTTGTCAAAATCTGTCGGTACGTTGTCAGCTCACTTACAGTGAAGTCACGTAAACGTGAACATAGTATATTGAGAGGAATTGAGTTGTATTTATAATTTGGTTTTATGTACTACATGTACTTTGTTGAATTAATTAATTCTATGTATATTATTATGTTGGTATTGGTTGGTTCTGGTGGAAGTAACTGATGTCGACTGCAGTACTCAGCATCTATATCCAGCCGGCCACTGCATGAATGGTACTAGTATGGTAGGGATCATATCCCCGATGCCGCTTCTGCACAAGGGCGGCCACTCGCACAATAGATGGAAACCCGATTCCTTACTATCGTCCTCACCACAGCTCCTGCATAGTGTATTTCTACATATCCAAGGTGTCCTGCGTGCCTCGCCAACGGCCAGTGGCCAGTACAGATTGCCCCAAAACGAAAAATATTTTTTCTTGACATGCTCATAAGGTTGTCGGTCCTCTGTTTGTTATATTTCGAACAAGTCTGCCTCGAGATGGAGCAGACCTACAATCTCTTCCACTTGCTTTCTGCCCTTCCCAAAAGGCCTAGCCAGAGTCTCGGTATTCGTATCAGTATATATTGTATGTGGGATAAACCCGTCCCTTCACGAGCAAGCTTGTCGCTCATTTCATTTACCTCAATATCACAGTGACCTGGTACCCAAAGTAGAGTCACCTGACCCTTCCCGTGGATCCGCGTTATGGTTTCCGTGCACCGTGTGACCAGCTTCCACTATGATGTTCTCGAGGTTAAGGCCGGAATTGCAGCTTGGTTGTCAGTGCCAATACTAATATTATCTCTCCGCCGCAACCACAGCGGCCTTCATTATCGCATAAACGTGAATATATGATTTACATATACATATATAACAGAATTTTGTTTAAGTTTTTTTATATCTTAATAAGTGGGAGTGCATGTGCCTTTTTTCTCAATTTTTCACTTTCGAACAAATTTGAAATCGTGAACAGCCGTGGTTCATGTTTTCGCGTGTTCACTGTATTTCTGATCAAGAAGTAAACCCCAAACAGCTGTAAACAACATTTGAGAAAGTACCTAGAAGCAGTGAAAAATTCACCTGAGGTGTCGAGACTACCTGATATAGTTGTATATCGCTATATGATTTCGTAGCAGCGCAAGTTACATTGCACAAAATACTTTCAAAATAGCTTCTACGCTTGCACTTATGTATTTTTTTTTATCTGGGACCAGCAGTCAGGAGATGACCCCTACACATGCGATGCATTGTGCTGTAACTATAGGAGAGGGATAGTTAGAGAAACGACAGGAGGTGAAGCTTAATTAATTATTTTACAGCTCTGCTTTTGCACGTTCTTTGTTTATACTCGTAGCAGTGTTGAAGCTTGAATTTAGTAGCCATATTTCTTATAATTATTTTACTTCGCCGGTGGTACACAATACCCACAGAATATACATACAGAAAACCCACAAGGGACAGTTGAAAAAGCCCCAAATCAGTTTTTGTTACAAGGTACGTGTGAGCGAATAAAATGATAGCATAAGCAATGTATTAAAAGCAATGGTTATACCTATACTTTTAAAAACAGATGTTTTGCAATGTAAAATAAATTTTGAGTAGAAACATATGTGAATTTTTTGGGAAAAATTTATAATATTTAAATTTTTATGAATGAAATCTTAAATCCGCGGTTAAAAAAAATATTATAAAAAGTTAATGTGCAAATGAAAGTGTTATATTCTATGCGCATAACAAAAAGTATGTGTAATAAGTTGTAAAACTTTGACTGAAATTTCCGGGAAGAGTGGAAATGCAAGTAATGCATTAGATTTTATATTATTGGCGGGTTGGTTAGTTTTAAAAGCAACATAAAGTTGTTCCATCGGAATTGCACCAAACCGATGATGCAGCAAAGCAACATTAACTAACAAACCATGGTATGTACATATGTTTGTGTGCCGGCACGTTTGTCTATTGATGAATTAAGAGTTTCGGGGTGGTGGTGGAGTTTCATGAAACATTTTACGGATATACCAAGCAATAATCCACCCAGTATTTTAACTAGGAATTTCACAATAAAGTGCGCTTTGTTAAAACCACAGAAAATGTATGTGCATTGGAATTAACTTGGGTTTTGCCACCGATGGCAAAATTGTATAAATGTAACCCTGATCGCTTTCTCATCTAATTGGTTATTATGGTTAACGCAGTTTGTCTGCTTATTTAAGAAAAAGGTTAGTTTATTTTGTTTTTACTGATTATCTAATGGCTGATAACATTTGCAAATGTTGTTTTCCTTTTTTAAGACTCTGGGGCTTACAACTAATAGCTGGAGTAGATGAATCTGGTTTCGATACAAATTCCATTTAAGTCTTTTTCAATTTGCGCATTTACCTAACTGGCAGTTCTTTTCAACATTTGAACGATATTTTGTCAACAATTTTTGCATACATACAGCTTTGTGGTCATTATGATTTCTTAAAAGCTTATGAAGAATTGTCTAGCATAGAGGCCAACAGTTTTCACTTTGCTTCTCAAGAGCCTGCCTTTGTGCGACGATCTACAAAATCTAGTGGTTCTCTCAAAATACTATCCGCCCAACCATATTCTAATGAAATTTGAATATTTTTGAATGAATAAAATGATATGCAAATTGATAAGTTCAATAATGACAAAGAAAAAGTGCTAAGTCCAATAGTGTTAAAATTGTGCTAAGAGCCATTTGAAATATTACATTTATTTATTTCTTTCTTAATAGATTTTTCCGTTTTAAAATTGCATTAGTCCTCTTTTACGACTGAAGGCAAAGCATTTGTTTTAGTATAACTTAATTTTCACGATTATTACCTCTTTTAAAAATCATTTAATTTCAAAAATAGAAACCGAAACTGAATAAATAAATGTTACACCGATACAATTTAATGTAAATTAATTGTTTTTATTTAAAAATTAAATTCTACTACAGAAAGTAAATTTAATTAATAATAATTATTTTCCATTTCTTCTGGCTGTTGAACATACATATGTATATATAAAAGAAAATAAAAACAAATAAATTTTTTTAATTATAAAAACGGAAAACGAAATAATTAAAAATTAAATTTTAACAATCTGTTTCAAAATGTTTGTTCTATTTGGATTTGTCAATCATTGCTATTTTATAAAACACAAACAAACTTTGTTGCTTTTGTTAATCATAAAATCGATTGGAATTTCTTTTGCTTATGTTAACAAATTGTTTAGCACTAAACACTTTTGTTCCAATTGGTTTTGTGCTTAATAAAATAACTGGACGTTTGTATTTTGAAACACACTAGCACTTTTGGGGTAGGTAATCATAAATATTTAAAAACTTTTGGTCCAGTTTGTTTTGTCAATCACAAACCAACTGCCCATTGCTATTTTATAAAACACAAACATATTTGGTTTCTTTTATTAATCACAAAATCAACTGGAACTTCTTTTGCTATGCTAACAAATTTATTAGCACTAAACAATTTTGTTCCAATTGGTTTTGTGCTTAATAAACCAACGGAACGTTTGTATTTCATAACACACTAACACTTTTGGGGTAGGTAATCACAAATGTTTAAAAACCTTTGGTCCAGTTGGTTTCGTCAATCACAAACCAAGTGGCCATTGCTATTTTATAATACACAAACACACTTTGTTTCTTTTGTTAATCACAAAATCAACTGAAACTTCTTTTGCTTATGCTAACAAATTGTGTAGCACTAAACACTTTTGTTCCAATTGGTTTTGTGCTTAATAAAATAACTGGACGTTTGCATTTTAAAACACAGTAGCACTTTTGGGGGTGGGTTTTAGAACTTGGGACACTAGCACTCAATAGAAAATGTATGACTTACCTTGCTACTCCTACTGAGCCAGTTATCCTATTTCTTATAGCTGCTTTTATTACATAAATCCATTCTTTGGCGTCGATGTCATGTATTGCCTGAAACACAAATTTTTTATAAGAGCCTAAAATTGCAATTTGATAACATGTACATATATCACCTACCTGTCTAGACTTTTCCGGAACATGTGAAGCTTATATGCTTCTGTGCACCATAAAACGCAATGTTGGCTCCTAAAAAATTTAAATATAATATAGTAAAAGCATTTAGATAATTACTTTTTAATTAAATACATATGTACTTACCTCTTGGTTTTTGTTCTCCGGCTTCTACATCCGCTTTTGCGTTGTATTGCTTTTTTCACTTTTGGTAATATGTAGACAAAATAATCTATAATATTTATGTCTACATATTACCAACTTTGGTCATATTACTAAAATTGGAAATAATTTTCCATTTTCCTCCAATATCTTACACAAAAATTTATTTTCTGTCAACCAAAGGAAAATTGCACAAGGTTCGTACGACAAAGAAAACAATATTTGTAAAAAATATTTGTTGTCCCTCTCGCACGAAGTATGTGACCTGGCAGCACTAAAATGTTTGTGTCGAGTCTAGTTGTAGTTTATGACAATACCAATGAAGGAGGGTGTTCTGATGTGATTGTGGATTGCTATCAGCTGAAGCCGGTATTGTTCAGTGACCAGCGACTACTCCTTCGCCACTGAAACCTTCCGACAACAACTGATACACTAATGCACATCAGAAAAATGCGAGATGTTTTTTTTTTTTTTATATAATTTTAGTCTGAAACTGGGGTTGAACCCAGGCGTTTTGGTTTTGTAGTCAACGTGCAGACTTCTTCAGCCATCGCCACTCTTTCCGAATTTTGTTGACAAGACCGTTGTTAGGCGTGTAGAATTTTGAAGGAACATGTATTTGATGTATTTGAAATCATATGACGATATATAGTTCCAATTTTATTAACAACCTTAGCCACCTTACAAGTGGTGAATGTATAAAAATAGGCTAAGAACACTGATGATGGAAGTTTGGCAACTTTCGAAAGCGCGTTCTGTATATGTTGGTATTGATTGACGTTTTTTTTCCTTTCATTCCATTGGATTTAATGAAAAGTTTTTTATTCGACTAATTATTAAGAAAACTAAAACTTTTTTGGAATTTTATTGTACTTTTCAGTTTAACTTTGTACTTTTGTTATAAATTTTCTAGACGAATATGCTGTTCGTTTTGTGGAAACCATTAAATAATGAATGAACCTAAATGTAAACCACAAATACAAAAATTTTGCCGAAATATCCCCATTTCTAATTTATCATTTCTCATAAATCTTCTAATCTGGCAGCACTAGCATATTAGCGCTTTTAACAGTTGCTTTTATTGAGCAACAGAATGCGATTTTAGATAAAGCTTTAAGCTTAAATACATTGCCATGTAGCAAGCAACTTTTCTTACTTTTTAAAATATAAATTTATTTTATGACATCCTTTTTATACCAAAAAAAAAATTTTGGGCATTAGCAAAGTATATTACCAAAAACAACAGGATTTTTGTTTGTGTAAAACTAGCCAAGTTTGTCAAACTTATTTTTTTGCTGCTCTCTCAAAAATAAACACACACAGGCAATAGACAGACAATTGTAAGAGAAACATTAATTTCATTTATGTATGCCTTCCCAGTGAAATTTTTACTACATACATCTTTGATTTGAGACCAATGACAATGTAAGCAAGACCCATCCAATGTCTGTATACAATTTCTATTTACATTTACACAGCGATGGCCTAGGCCGTAAGATTTATCCAACACAATATACATTGTAAGCGAAGGTTGGATGGGTCCAACACAATATACATTGTAAGCGAATGTTGGATGGGTCCAACTATTATGGTGAATTCGAAGTGCAATAAGATGTATCTGAATGCCATTGATCTTGGAATGAATTTTAACTATTGCATAATTAAATTAGGAACTTCATTTTTTTCAATATTTTAATTTTTTATTGTTATATATATTATTAATATATATTAAATTAATTGTTATAATATGAGAAATAAAAAATAATTAATTAATTATAAAAGTTAAAGAAAATAATTGATAAAGTAATACATATGTATAAGTTTGCAATTTTGACAAAACACTTTAATTCAAATTTCCAAACTTTTCAAGAGAGCAAAAATAGAACAAAATGTTGAAAATTCAAATTATACTAAACGAAGCGTCTTTAAAATTTGTATTTATGATATGTAGATTATTTAGTTTTTCTCCATTTTTCTATTGTACGAAAGTTTGCGGAAGTGCCTGGCTTTATGCACTTTCAAACAGTGTCTAATGTTTGTTCGGTAATCTTTTTCATTTGATCCTTCGCCCTTTGCAGCTTCTGAATTAAAGGATAGAGAATAAATAAATAACATTGTTTAGTATGACAATTTATTGTAAACATAATATTGTGAATTTACCGAAAATGGCCATATTTAAAAGTTTAAAATCTTTAAATGCTTTCTTATTTTTCGTCCCGTCATAATTATACGCTAATATAATAGGCATGTCAAAAATTTTTTGAAAATGTTCTACAAGCCCACCAGGAGTGATTATAATTTTAATGAGACTAACCTGAAATAAAAAAGGAAAAATAAGTAATGCAATTGGAATAATATGTTGATCTCTTAGTTATCCTCACATATTTTTCGAAATCTGTTTTAATATTTTGCTCCAAAGCCGTCATATCTTCGTCAGATTTGATTGGGAAATTTGTCGTTTGGCGAACCGGAATATTTTTGTTAATAATTTCTTTTAATATGGCCAGTTCTTCAGAATGGGCGCCAGTATTTACATTAATTTTCTTCTCTATTTCGTCCAAGCGGTGGAAAAACTTCAGAGTCGGGTACGTTATAAAAATGTCCCATAATTGGCCACAAAGTTGTTCTAGAACTTTTGAAAAGGGATAAACCATCTATTCCAATATCTAACAACAGTTCTTCTAATTGACCGGATACAATTTCGTTTTTCAGCGCAAGTACTCTACTTTTAATGCCAATATGATGATATTTTCCAGGTGCAACAGTCCTTATGATCATATCATTGTCATTAATAAAACTGTTGACCGAAAGTGGGACGTCCAACCCTTCTGAGCGAAGAATCTTTAACAAGTCGTTACAGCATGTTTTCCCCGGCAAGTATTTTTTATACCAATATGCTAATTTATTTTTCAAAGGTTCTTCAGGAAACATTTCACAAACTGAAAATGACTCATTGAAACATTCTTGATTGTTTTCGAAATTTAAATCAGTAAGATTGTGCTCAGCATTTTCCATCGATGTAAATTCGGAATTTTGTTTCAAACGTTCACTTTCTATTTTCTTTAGTCTTCTTAAATTTCTTTTACTAAATCCACTCATTTTATTCTTTACAACAAATAAAAATACAAAACATACATACATACATATGTATATAAATTAACACATAAATAAAAATAAAACAGTCACTTACCTTTTTTAATTATTTTTATTTAATAATTTATAACAATATTACCACAAAAAATGCCGCTAACACTTCACTTTTAAAAACACTTATAAACTTGATACAAATTTTACTTTGGAATAATAATAATAATAATAATAAAAAAAAAGAAAGAATAACGGAAAAATTACTTCAGAAAAAAGAACAAAATTCATAATTAAAACGAAATGACGTCATTTTGTACAATATGATACATTACAAAGCAGATGGTAATGCGATGCAAAATTTTTATTTGTGTTTGTTTTGATCTTCATTTCTAATAAACATTTAACTTTACAATTGGATGGGAAAAAGACAAATCCGAATCAGATGCGAGTTGTAAGGGCTTAACTATTTTCGTTTTATTTTCCCTATTGATATAATATTATACAATCGGATGCTTTCAGTTTGTAATGAGTAACCGGACTGCTGGGTTACAGCCATACCTAAAGGGTGCTTTAGACCATAAGATTTGTCGTACGTAAAATGAGCGAGAAAATAAAATGAAATTGCATCGGTATTTCAAAAAAAGAGAGTAAAAATCGAATGGTTGTTTTCTGGCTTTTACACCATTGGTATGGATAAAATCAAGTAAGATGCATGATCTAAATATATAAGGTCTGCTTGATATTGAATGACAGCTGCCATTTTTTTTTAATTTGACGTCATCGTCGGGAAATGTTTTGTTGTGGTTAAATGGAAATTTAAAAGCTAGTGATTAAAATTATTATTATTACATATTTATTAAGAAAATTAATCGATTATTTTATTGACAATTAATTAAAAATAAATGTGAACTGAGTTAGAGCAAAAAAAAAAAGTTTTTAATAAATAATTTGTGTAGAAAGTGATAAAATTTATTTGGACAATGAAATACTGTGTGGTAAAAGATTGTAAAAGCTCGAAGCAGGATGATAAAAATCTAAAATATTTTACGTTTCCAAAAGATCCAGAAATAAAGAAAGTGTGGATCAATGCATGCGGTAAAAAAAATGTTAACTGGAAATATGGAACAATTTGTTCTAGACATTTTACGAATAATGATTGGCGTTTAAAGGATATATTATTGAACACGCCAATAAGAAAAAGATTGTTAGATGCGAAGGCTGTCCCATCTTTAAATATCCATGTAAACAGCATTTTACCAGTCGAAAGATCGAAACGATACGTAAAAAGAGCAAACAAACAAATTGTAAAGGAAGCAATTGGTGAATTTGATTTGAAGTAAATACAATTTTTTTAAAATCCACTTTTTTTAATGAAATAATATTTACAATTATTTATAGCAGAAATTACAAGAAGTATTGAAAATATTGAAAATGAAAATCCAAATAAGTCAGTTGCAGTTCAAACAGAGGGCTCTATAAACCCTGCCAAGAATTTATGGGAAACATATTAAAATTAGAAAATATATTTAAGGAAATTAATAATAATGCTTTAAGTTTTCGAAATAATTATTTAAAATACCATAACATTAATTGTGATAACATAGATGTGCCTGAAAATGTAAAATCGTTATTTTTTAAAAGTCGTTTATATTTTAGAATAAGAAATTTAAACAAAATATTAATACAAGAAAAAAACGAAAAAAGAAAATTAAAAAAGACTATAACATAACAATTTAATTTGTTTTATTTATTTTACCTTTAAAATTGCAAAATATTTAAAAAAAAAAACAAACCCCTTACATATTAAAAACAACTCTCAACGATGACGTCACAGTAAAAATAATTTGAACTGTCAAGCAGACCTTATACTTATATTTAGATCATGAGTAAGATGAAAACATTCTCATTTAATTTAACTACAGCTGTTTGCTTGTTTTCCCGGGGATGGAGTTCTTGTGCAAATTAATTTTTATTTTAATAACCTTGAAAAATATTTTTATAACTTTGGAATATGTTATTTTCGTGGTCAAAATTTTTAGTGTACTTTTAGAAAATATACGTATATTTTTATAAAATTGTGCTGTCGTGGTCTAAAATGTACATTTCGATTTTATAATTGGTATAAATTTATGAAAGCAGTTTTCCCTCCCTGGCTTTCTCACATTTGTTTACATAAAAATGCATCCCTGATCTAATGGTGTGTGTTGGTTTTTGAAAAATTTTAAAAAATCAAGAGAGCCATACGACTGTCAAATTTTCATCCGTATTTTCTCTCAAAATCTTATAGTTTCATTACATATTACGTTTAGACGATCCGACTTGTGCTCTTCTACACAAAAATTTGACATGTCGTACGACAGATCTTATGGTCTAAAGCACCCTTAAACAAGAGCGGAAAGCGGAACGTTTGTTCGCTTAGCTTTTACGCTGAAATGCCATACCTAAATAAAAGCGGCAACGCTATTTCAAAACAATAAAAACAGGGTTATCAAAAAAATAAATATAACAACCCTGATTATTTTAACAATAACGTTTATTGGTGTTTTATATGCTTATTTAAAAATTGCAAACACCAATAGGTCCGTTCGTTTACCCCAAATTGGGCGCCCGCCCAAAAGCGTTTTCTTACGTAAAAATTGAGTAAATGAAAGAGGTTTTGAGAGAGTAATGCTCTTGTTCTTCTCGCACGAGAATGCCCGTACTTTTTCTTCGGGCTAGTTTGGGCATGTAGAACAAGCAATCAGTTTGTTTATAAGAAACATTGAAAATAACAAAGCAAAATTACAAATGTACCAAACAGCTGACAGACATTAAAAAAGTTGTGTTAAAAATTTTTCTAAACAATAATTAATAACAAACATTTTTGTTATTTATACCATAAATTGTTAAAAACTTTTCATAAAAAATACCATTTTTTTAAATAAATATTTTTGTTAATACAAATTATTATTTCCTAACGATTACCTATTTGGTAGCGAAATATTGAAAAATAATAATTGTTAAAAACTTTTCAAAAAAAGACCATCGACGAAAAATAAATATAATTAAATAAATTCTTTCAATACTTGTTTTTTTAAATAAATTCTTTCAAAATAGTTTTTTTTCGGTAAACTGTCATCAATCACATTAAAGTTTCAATGAAAATCAGGGATAATCAAGCTCATACAATTGTACTTTTTTCAGTACACTTTGCATTGCAAAAGTACTACTTTACTCCACTAAATATTAAGTAGCAAAGTATATTCATATGATTATACGTTGTTCAGTAATTTAAGTTAATTATAGCAAAAATATATTTTCGACTTTTCTTAATATAATATTTAATTACTAAATTATTCACAACCACTTTTCATAACTTTTTCACAAACTTTGACGTTTGGCCTGTTGAATGAAGTGACCAGCGAAATAGCTAATAAGTTTAGCTGCCGTACAAGAACATTGACGGTCATTTGACCGGTGATATGACCGTCATTGCTGACAGAATTATCGGTCATTGCGTAGAACAAATTTTTTTTATCATTTTCTTAAGGGCAATATGAGAAAAATGACCGAAACTTCTGTGTGCATTTGATAGTCAGCGTTGATGCATATATATCGCTCACTGTAGACGGATATCCCAATTGAAATGAAACACTATTTATTTCAATTCTTTACGTTGATTTTATTTCAATATTCTTATATGTACATATGTATAATATATATAAGAAATGTAATATAATATAAAATAGAAATATCCATCAGAACCTTGGAGTGGGCCATCATCTGAGAATTTTTTCTTAATATAATTGCCCACAATTATTTAAAATATACAAATATTAAAACAAACTATTCAGGGATTCGCATAAAAATTAATTCTATCCATCGACAAAGACAACATATGTCGTTGTTAAAACGTGTCGCCGAGTACCGAACACAAAAACGATGCTCTCTTCCACACCCGTAACATGCTACCAAACTAAATGTTTTCTCGTCTAAACTCAGTCGTACGGAGCTTCAAAAACTATGGTCCGAATTATAAGTTTACAAACGAGTAAAATTATCATTTCTGTAAAATTGATGAATTTGCGAAAATTCAAGAATACTTTTGTAATCAACTGCAATAATTTTTAACTATTCGACAACACGTTGATTGTCTCGCAACGAGGTGGTGTCTCAAGTAATAGGAACTCCTTCAGTATTACTTTAATTTGATTGATTTCGAAACAAATTCTCAATATACAAGAACTCATTTTATTTTATCTTTCTGTTACTACTAGTTAATAATAGTAAAACTTAACACAACTTTTATGTTTTTAGTACATTTGGGGTCCAAAAAAGTACAATTTTAAAATTGTCAATTATCATCTCCGATATAAACAGAGCTGTAAAAAATTGACCTTTCTTTTTTCTGTTAAATTTTATGGTTTTTTTTCGTTTTCTTTTGTACATTTTGCTCTCTTATTGAGAGTAATTATAGCTTACTCTCATTTTACCGAACTTTCCCAGAAAGTAAACGTACAGGCCTAATAAACTTTATTGTTAAAATAATCAGGGTTGTTATATTTATTTTTTGATAACCCTGTTTTTTTGTTATGACATAGCGTTGCCGTTTTTATTTAGGTAAGCGGAAAAAACGTTTCGCTTAACTTTTACGCTGAAATGCCATACCTAAATAAAAACGGCAACGCTAGGTCAAAACGATAAAAACAGGGTTATCAAAAAAATTATTATTGTAACAATAAAGTTTATTGGTGTTTGCGATTTTTAATTAAGCATTTTATAAAAAAAAGTTTAAACAATAAGATATATGGACGATTTAAAGGATTTACTTACCTAATAACAAATATTTTTTTATGTTTATTTCTTTCACCTTCTTTATTTGCAACTTACTTCACTATTAAACACACTGTCAAAATCGGATTTTCAAATTGCAAAGTGTTGCCGTTGCGTTGACGCCGCGTTTTTTCGGTATGCTACATACAAATTGTATGGGCATGAGAATTTTTGACAGCTAGAAAACGCTTTCCGTCTTTGGTTAGGTAAGGCTGTTAATTGCTTTTGCAACCTTCTCTCAAAATAAAGAAATGAGTAAAACTGTTGATGGCGCACTATCTCAAATTAAACAAATGATTAAAAATTATATTGGCGCGCATAAATGTAAACAATTTTTGAGAAATGAGCCAAAAAAGTCACCTGATATGAGTTGATTTTACTTGACAAATATACTTTGGTCATTAGTATGTTGTTGTTGTTGATGTTGTTGTTGTTGAATTACTATAAATTGACCCTTTTTGTTTTTCTTGTTCAACCAAATACCATATACATATGTATGTATGTACATTCAAAGATGTTGCACTGCAATACATTGTGCTGTCGGTGATAAGTTTCTTGATTCCGTTCGATTTTATTATGACGACAAATCAGAGCTGGATACATGTTGTGGTATTGCGTTATATTTATATTATTTCGTTCGTATATGATAAGAAGGGCGTAGTAGTTACTAATTATTTTAACACGTTTTGTAATAGTGATGCAAAATGTGACATGAAGGCCATTAGTGGCACTTTTGAACTTTTCATGGCCTTGTGGTAATTTCTAATCTATTCACACGGAAAAATAATACATAGTTAATTTTTTTTACCAATTAACTAACTGCCTGCCTGTCTTTGTAAATAAAATATAGTATAAATATTTTAAAAATTTGGTTAGCACCAACGAAATGCATAATTTGGAGTATCGCAGCCTAACAACACACATAAATTAATAATTTGCATATCTTAGAAAGTATTCAATTTTAAACTGTTCCGGCATTGTTTAAAACTTCCCAATACTCCAGTATGTATGTAATTGCTTTGATTTGCAAAAAAAATGTATTGTTAACTTTTCCATTACTTCGTGTTTGAATTTTTTATTTGAATTCATTTATTAATTGTCAGAAGAACTATGTAATTGGGGGATTTAAATGTTGGCCATGAAGTCATATGTTTTAAAATAATAACATGAATAAATATGACTGCTATGAACAACGCGTCATAATTCAGTGCGCTATTTCAAGAAATTCATCAGCTGATGAGAAATTAAAAAATACTTATTAATATTTGATATCAAAATGCTAAAAACAATTGGAGAAAATAATTCGACATTTTAATATAAATAAGAACTAACATGTAAATATTGGAATAAAAGCTAATTTTTAATTTAAATTATAAAAATGTTCTTTTGGCACACAAAATTGTTGAAAGAAATATAATCGAAAACAGCTGTTGCCAGTGATATGAGCTGAATAATTTTTTGGACGGCGAATAGCAGATAAACGTTAGGTGGCTGCCAACCACATAAGTTATACAAATAAAATTTTTTATTCTTGTAGATACTCAACTGAAAAGTTCTACTGTTATTTTATGACAAAAACTCAGAAGTCTTATTATTTGATAATTTTTTTTGTTTCAAGCACAACAACAATATTTTAGAACTGTTGTAAAATATTATGACATTATGATAATATGACCTATTAGCATACCGTGTGAATCCCTCAAGTTATTTATATAAAATACTATTGTGTTTTAGAAAACAGTCAGTTTTTCGTGTGACTATTTTTTAAGGAATTTTTGAGGATTTTATTTCCAAAATTTGGCGATATTTGGGGTAAAATCATTGGTAGCACTGGTTCTTGTATACGGTATTCCAACAGGCGCTTCCGAACTTGGACAGTTTATAACGGCCATCAGTCAAGTAAGTTGTCGTTTATTCAGTCTGTCTTGCCAAATCACCATGAACGGATATAGCATTCAACAACACGTGCAAATAATAAGATTATTTTATCAAAATGGATGTTCTGTTCGTATCGCTCGCTTCGCCCATATCGTCATAATTGTCCTGCCGAGAGGACTATTCGCAATGTGGTGGATAAATTTGAGTCTGCTGGTTTAGTAAACGATCGACCAACACCCGTAGCTCGACGAATGGCAAGATCTGCCGAAAACAGCGCTGCTGTAAGTGATAGTGTGCAGGAGAATTCGAGGCAGTCGATTTCGCACCCTTCACAAGAACTCGGCCTTTCGCAGACCACAGCTTGGCGAATTTTTCGTCGTGATTTGTGCCGGCAGCCGTACAAAATTCAACTGCGCCAACGACGCGCAGAAGGCAACCAACCATAGACAAGGAGGGGATGTTCATTTCACGTGGTGGTGATGTGAACTGGCCACCGAGATCGTACGATTTGACCCGTTAGACTTTTTGTTGTGGGGTTTCTTAAGTCACATGTGTATACGAAAAAGCCACAAATCACAGCGGTCTTCAAAGCCAACATTTATGCGCCAGAGTCATGGAAAATTGGACATTTCGGATGCGCATCAACTATAGAAGCCGTGGCGGACATTTTAACAATGTAATATTCCACACATAATGGCATCAACAAATTTCTCAAACGATTAAAAAATTTCGATGATACGAGGGCGGATCAATAAGTCCGTGACTTTTCGAACTTAACTACTTAACTATGAAATGCAACACTGTTCCGAACAAGTAACACCTGTTAATAGATTAGCATTATATATATGTGACGCGCAAAATAGAAAGGGACCTAAGGGTAAAAACCGGTTTTGTTCAGGAGAGCGATTTTAAAGATTTAAATACGTGTATCTTTGGTGTACCATCACTGAGCGTGTTGGTATTGGTCTCATTTGAAAACGACACATCTCATGACGTCAGCAACGTGTTGGTCAACCTTGAAAACGCGCGTAGGTCGTCCCTACCTCTTGTTTTGTGTAGTTGGTTTTTACTGTTTTCTACCTAGCGCGCTGTTTCCATGAATTTGATATCAATTTTGCTCGCGTTTTTTCGAATCCAGGTTTATTTTCTGAAATTATTAATTGTGAATTATAATAAATACTCATTTATAATTCTTTTAAATCGTGAATATCACTCTGTTAGTACGAAAATTTTTTCACATAACCTTATTATGTTATTCGCGAAAATAATTTAAAACTAATAACATTCTTACTGACTGTTTTAGGATGAAATGGTGGACGAATTCGAAGAAGTAGATTTACTTTATCGCTTTTCTGATGACGAGGATGGTGACGATCACTTCTCAGAATTATCGGATAGTGACTCTGAAGATGATAACGATAATATGTTCCTTGATAAATCTGATCTTGATTTACGCGAAGAAAAGGTAGTTGCTCGACTGTATGGTTCAAAAATACCTCCGTGTTGTTCAAATCAATGCAATGAAGTGATCCCTAAGAAGATGGCTGTGGATTTTCGTACGTCTTTCATGAATTTAGATAAGGAATCCCAAGATTAAATTATTCTCGCACATCTGGCAGCTCACCGTGACGATGCAATGCTCAGGTCAAAAGTTGGTGATCGATCGCGAGCTATGAAGAAACGGTACAATCAGATATATTATTTTCGAAGTTTGCCAATATGCCGTGATATGTACTTATTCCTGTATACAATGGGAATTAAACGCTACAAAAATCTAATCGAACATTACGACAAAAATGGTGTTTATCCACGCGAACCTGGCATGACGAATAAAATTAATCGTACAGATGCTTTAACTACTTTGGAAAAAAAAGAAATTGTTTCATTTATCTGCCGTTTTGCTGAAACTGTTGCTATCACTTTACCTGGACGTCAACCAAATCATCGTGATTATCGTTTATTGAAACTTCCAACTACTGAAAGTAAGACTTCTGTTTACACTAGATACACCAACAGCGTCGAACCGGGTGGTAAAATCGTAAAACTTCGCACTTTCCAAACGCTGTGGAAGAAATATTGTCCTACATCGCCACTATGAAGCTGGCATACGATTTGTGCGAATTGTGTCGAAATCTTGCAAAAGATGCTGTTAATACAGTAAACGTTAGTGAAGTTGAAAAAGAAGCAGCATTGAAGGTGTATTCTGATCATTTGCAATCTGCCAGCACTCAGCGAGAGTACTATAACGACTTGAGAACATTATTCAAACCTGATCCAAATGCCATGTATCCAGGTATTCCAGAGGAGGATTATCTAGTAATATCTATGGATTATGCTCAAAATGTTAGCTTTCCGTCGGGTCCACAGCAAATAGGAACTGCATACTTTAAATCAGGTCGCAAAACAGCAATTTTCGGAATTACAAACCAACGTCAAAATGTTCAACACATCTTCTGTATTGACGAAAGCGATTCCATTGGAAAAGGTCCGAATTCAGTAATTGATTGTGTTAGAAAATCATCTCCTAATGGATTTAATGTTCCTGTACCTATTCGACTTCCAAACTCAAGTGAGCCTCTTGTTGAGTGGAGAAAAAGGGACGAATACTTCTCCACTAAATATAAAACTTTAATTGGAATATCGAAGTATCATCACTTTGTATTTATTGCTCAGTCACCAGTGCAATGTAAACTGTTTGCGAATTCAGCCAGCATAAATGAAAACATACATCTGAGTAACAATACCAGTTTCGATGACAAACCAATTATAATTCCGTCACCAGGGTTATTGATGAAGCGTCAATGGTACTTGTATAAAGAGATCCGGGGTTTATGTTTTGAAGATTCAAAAAAAGATTCGGTTGCTCCTTTTCCTTTGGTCTCTGGAAATGGAAACGAAGAGGAAGATTCGGTGGAAGTGGGCAATCCTCAAGAAGTGGAGGCAGCAGACGTTAAGAAGAAATCGAAAAAAAATAAAGGACCGGTACCGTCAAGTTCTAAGGAACCAATTCGCAAGAACCGTCGATTAAAATGATTTTTCTATTTTTTTAAATTGTTCATAAGGAAAAAAATAAATAAATAAATGAAAATAAATAAATTTTACCGTTAGGTCCCTTTCTATTTGCGCTTAGAATCGTCGACTTCACTTTCATAAAACGCGCATATCTCTGGAAAGGAACACTTTTGGGGCATGGGATCGGCCTCATTCGATACACAGATGTTGTCCACATCAAAAAAAAAAAAAGTGAAAATTGCTTTTTTTACCCTTAGGTCCCTTTCTCTATGCGCTGTCACATATATAGGCATTTGTTTGGTCAAGAATTTCATCGTTGGAGCTAAATCTCTTTCCACTGAGCCATTTCTTTAGGTTTGGATATAGGAAGTAGTCACTAGGGGCTAAATCCGGAGAATATGGCGGATGAGGTACCATTTCATAGCCCAATTCATAGAGTTTTGCCATTGACACTGCGTGCATCCCAAAAAACTGTTGCTATCACCTTATTGGCCGACAAACTTAACTCGACCTTCTTCGGAGCAGGTTCAGCCGGAGAGACCCATTGTTTAGACTTCTGCTTGGTCTCCGGAGTACAGTAATGGATCCACAGTTACAAAACGCCGCAAAAACGCATTTGGATTGCGGTTAAACAACTCCAAACAATCCTTTGAAGTTGTCACACGTTTACGTTTATGGTCAATTGAGAGCAAATGGGGCACCCAACTTGCAGAGAACTTTCTTAAACCCAGCTGATCATTTAAAATTTAAACCACACTCCCATATGAAATGCTTATGACATCAACAATCTCACGTGGATCATCGTGGATTTCTTCAACATTTTCGGGTGTACTGATCTCAAATTGGCCGTCCAGAACGTGCAGCGTCATTTGTACTTGTGCGACCACATAGAAAGTCAGTAAACCACTTTTTTACATTGAAATAGATGGTACAGAGTCCAAATAGTATTTATCGATCTTTTCTTTGGTTTGATTGACGGTTTTTTTTTTCGCAAAAACTAAAGTTTAATGTGCACTCCTATTTTTCCATTTTTTGAAAAATACACGAGGTTGTACGTTTTGAACAGGTGTTGAACGCAAAGTAAATGACGAAACTTGTTCGAAATTGAACAGTAGTCTATTAACAGGTGGTACTTGATGGGAACAGTGTTGCATTTCATATAACTAGGAGGGAAGTTCGAAAAGTCACAGACTTATTGATCCGCCCTCGTATCTCAGACACAAATTGTTTTATTTATATTTAAAGACAGGGAGCGCTTAATGAAAGTCCCTATATAAACATTTTGAATTTCTTAGCTTTTTTCAACAATTTGTTTAAAGGTCTACTGATGATTTTGGTATTATCACCAAATGAAATGGACATACATATATAGAGCAGATAAAACATATAATGAACATAGATACATTTTTTTAAATTAAAAGATACTGAATATTTTTAAGTAACATTTGTTTTTTTTTTTTTTGTAGTTTATTAAATTAATTATTAATTATATTGAAATTTATTTAATGAAAATTTTCATTTAAAATTTTTAAAGGTTCTTCTTCTTTTGGTCATCTCTTCTAATCGTATGGCATATTGCGGTAAGTAAGACACATTTTTATTACCATTTTTTATAATTTGAGCAAATCATTTATACCGGTTTCTACTGACAATCGGTAGATTTTTCTGCTTCAAATGTGTATGTGAAAAAGGCACGTCCATTTCGAGACAATATAGACTTTGTGCCGTCAACCCAATTGAAAAGTGAAATAAATGTGCATAAGTTGGCAGGAGCAAATGTGGTTGCCGGGGCGTTAACTGGCAGAGCTACAGATCAATTTATACTCAGCATACATCAATGTACGTATTTTCGACGTGTACATTTGTGTGTGAAAGAATTCATATCAATTGATTTATTTCGATCACTAACAATCATAATTTACCGCATAGTTGACAACAGCATTTCAATAAATTCTTATTTTATAAAAAAAAAAACAAAACTATGAAAATCGTATAAAAAGAGTTTATGCGAATGGTATACGACAATGGTATATGTCAATAGGTATGTATTTGTTGCGAAATAATTGATCACAAAGTTCTGTAAGGCACGCTACAAAAAACGGAAGTAACTTTGAGAAGTGAAATAAGTTATCGTAATTTTTAGCGAATTTTGCATAATAAAACACATAAAATCCTAAATCATCCTAAAAGCAAGCTCAATGAAAGAGAATTGTATAAGAAATTATTTGTCGCCAATTTGACGCCTTTCTGACGCACATTACATTTTTCTAGCAGCAGATAAATAAACACCATTGTATTTATTTTAACAAACTAATTTAGGTTTAGGAAAATAGGCTTTAGTTTAAGAAGATTATATACATTGCGGGTATATACTCCCTGTCTTGTCAGACAGCGGATTGCACACTCCTTACTGATGTCACGCATAAATTATTGTCTCGAAGTTTACACTGGAACCTTATTGGGGAATTTAAATGTTATTGAAAGGATAGTAAGAAGAATAATTCGTTATGTTTTAATATAAGATTACGTGAGCATGATGCTGTTACCTAAATTTTTAAAACTAAATTTCAATAGTTATGTCATATCACGACTTATACTTCAATTTTATAGAGTGATGAGAAGTGGCCAGCCTCTGTGTTGTTATGTACTGTAAAATACTTTGTATTCAACATAATGAATTTGATCTAGTTTAATTTGTTAAATATGTTTTATAGAAACTAATATTTTCATTTTCAATTCAAATATATAATTCAACGTAGTTATGCCTTTTGGAACATGACATTGTTTTAATTACAATAGGTTGTGGGCCCAGGTCCAGATTCTTTAAGGATATAATTAGTAAAATATATAACAAATTCAGGAAATTGAAAGAGAAGAAAATCAAGAATAATGAATGCCTTAGTTGGGCGAATACCTTTGTTAAATGGAACGAATTATGGAACGTGGAAGGCTCAAATGGAAGCTGTACTACACAAGGGCAGACTGCTAAATATTGTGTTAGGTAAAGAAAAAGTTCCAGTAGTAAGAAAACTTCCAGAAAGGCCGACGGAAGCCCAAACTCGTGAATATGAGCAGGAGATGAAGAATGTACAACAACATATCGATAAAGATATGGATGCAAGAGCTGAAATTTTAATGGCAATAGATATAAACATTGTAACAATGGTAAAAAATTTTAAAAATTCTAATGATATTTGATGTTATCTTCAAGATACGTTTGATCGTAAATCAATAAGGAAGAAGATAGAGTGCTACCGCAAGTTATTAAATATGAAAATGACCAAAAATCAATCAATATCTCAATTTTTAATGAATTTTGATGTATGTATTTGTAGCATAATAGAAATGGGAATTGAAATTGATGAAGATCTTCTAGTTGTTATTATGCTGGATGCTTTACCAGAATGTTTCTCAGCTATCAAAGCCGCTGTAGATACTGCTAACGAATTTCCAAAATTAGTTGTTTTAAAATCAAGATTGCTTGAAATAAGTTACAAAGAAGAGAATAATACAAGTGATTTTGCATTTAAAGCTAAATTTTATAAAAAGGTACATCATGAACAATTCACAAAGGCTAAAAATCAAGAAGAGGGTATGTCTAAAAATAAATTTTCTTACAAATGTTTCCGATGTGGGAGAAACGGTCATAAAGCCAAATATTGTAAGGTGTATGTTGAAAATGCTAGATATGTAGTACAAAATGTCAAACATAAAATTTTGAACGAAGCGTCAGTGACCGTGACAGAAAAGGCGGTTTGTAGTAGATTTCGAGAAAATTGGATGATTGATAGTGGTGCTTCATCTCATATGTGCACTAAAAAATCTTTGTTTGAAAATATAGATTCTGAATTTAAAGGTAAAGTCAGATTAGCAGATGATAATGAATTAAACATTGAAGGTATTGGAAAAGTAAAAATTACTGTAAATATAAATGGAAAAAAGCAAGAAATTGGTCTATATAACACTTTATATGTTCCAAATTTACGATGCAATCTTATATCTACTAGTAAATTAACTGATAATGGTTGTACAGTTATTATGAAAGGATTAAAAGTAGTGGCCTATAAAGATGGAAATCGAATAATAGAAGGGCGTAAAATGGACACCTTATATTTTGTTAAATTATTTGAAAATTCAGAAAATATAAACGTAATAGAAAAATCGAACCATATTGAAACAGAGCTATGGCATAAAAGATATGGTCATTTAAATATGCATCAATTAAGAAAATTGCAGAAAGATGAAATGGTTAGAGGTTTACCTGTTATTAAAGATATACAAATTGATTGTGTACCATGCATTCGTGGCAAACAAACATGTTTACCATTTCCACATAAGATTGAAAAATCAAGTTCTGAAGTACTAGCGCTTACTCATACTGATTTATGTGGTCCTATGAAAATTCAATCACTTGGTGGTAGTTTATATTTTGCAGCATTTATAGATGATTATTCTCGAAAAGTTTTTGTATATTTTATTCGAAGAAAAGATCAATATTTAGAAAAATTTATGCAATTTAAGAAAATGGCTGAAAAACAGACTGGAAAGAAAATTAAAACTTTACGCAGCGATAATGGAACATAATTAGTTAGTAAGATTTTCACTAATTTTTTAAAAGAACATGGAATTAAAAGGCAGTTAACAACAACTTATACTCCACAACAAAATGGTATCGCAGAAAGAATGAATAGAACATTGGTAGAAATGTCGCGATGCTTAATGCTTGAATCGGGATTACCTAAAAATTTATGGAACTTAGAACTTATACATACATACATTCGCTTATATTCGAAATCGTTGTCCAACAAAGTTAAATGATAATAAGACTCCAGAAGAGTTGTGGACAGGAAGTAAACCCATTATTAAACATTTGAGAAGTATTGGATGCTTATCATTCGTATTAGATAAAACATCCAGAAGATCTAAATGGGATGCTAGAAGTAATGAACATATTCTCGTAGGTTACTCAGAGGAATCCAAAGCTTACAGATTATAGAAAGTAGGAACAAAACAAATCGTAACTAGTAGAGATGTAAAATTTCTGGAAACAAAAATGTATTGCTCTAAAAAGGAGAAATATATTCCTCATTTTTATGAATTTGAACCTAGACAAGAGGAAACTAGTTTTGAAGATTTTAAATTGAATGACACAAATCAGGAAGTATTGAATAAAAATTTTGTAGAAAATAATAATGGCAATGAAACTCAAAAAGAGAATTTTATTGATTCGATTGAAAACCGACTAAGACCAAGAAGAAATCAAGAGATGGCTCAAAGAGTTAACGAAAAAGTAATGGATCCTAGAAACATATCAGAAGTTATGTCATCTGATCACGCAGAAGATTGGCTTTGCTCAATGGAAAATCAATACAAGTCATTAATGAAAAATGCCACTTGTAGTTTAACAGATTTGCCAAGTGGTCGCAACGCAATAGTTTGTAAATGGATTTTTAAATCCAAGATTAAGTCAGATGGAAGTATAGAAAAAAGAAAGGAGAGGTTAGTAGCCAAAGGTTATTCTCAAAGGTTTGGATTAGATTACGTAGACACTTTTGCCCCAGTGCACAGTGGTTCAAGTTTCTAAGGAAGGCGGTCATACGTAGTTTACTCAGCTATAGTCATCAAAATTAATATAAATATTTATGTTTACGGTATTTATGGGCCAATTAGGGTAAAATAAAATAAAAAAAAGTCTTTAAATATAGTATTATAATAATTTATTTACCAAAAATGTTAGTTATTAATTAAAGAAAAAATAATAAATTTTATAACGGCAATTTAATACAACATTTGTACATTATTTTCAAAAACTTAACATACGTAAAGCCTCAGGTGATAGCATAGACTTCTTCTTTTGTGGTAATTTACGTAAAAAGAAATAAACGGGTCGGAATTTAAAAGAAGTCTATGCAAAAGATCAGTGTTAGTGACAACACAAGATATTTTTCGCGTGTTGTCTCGTCTGAATTGCTTAAATAATTTATTACAAGATTCGGCGGCTTCTTCAGAGAGCTCGCCTATGGAAACTACACAGTGATCAATTACTTTCGATCCATGAATTAACACTTTATGAACTGAAGCAGGCAAATTATACCATGGATACGTACTAATAAGCATTCGCGCGGTTCCTAACGAGTTATCTCTAAATTCTACACTATTAATTTTGTATCCCGACGAAAGACATTGCAAAAGAAGATGACACCGATCAATAACTGCTTGATCTAAGCCAGTTATTTCCGCTGATATAGCTGAATTCAAAAAAAGTTCTTGCAGTGTCTCCGTCATTGGATGTGCCACTTCCGCCACTTTGAGCTATGTCGACAATTAAACCTAATCGTGTCCTAAACTGCTGCTGAACATATAGTTTTTTCTGTGCAAGAAGCTCCTTTTCATCTGATGAACGAGCCTGCCACTATCTAATCCGTAAGATAAATGTATAAAATATTCGAAAAATCTTATCCATGAATGCAGAGGAGATAACCCAAAGTGATATCTAGCAGTATCAATAACAGGTTTACTTAAACACATGTCAATATCATTCATTTCTTTCGGTGTTGCACCACAAATATAGCATCTACTACACGCTGTGTTACTTAAAGCACTAAAGACTTTACCATCAACCCTGTTTAATTGTAATGAATGTACAACTTTAATTTCGTTCTTGTTGATGTTAAATTTATTTTTAAAATAGGCTTCTTCTTGTACAGAAAGATCTTTTGTTTCTTTAGCAAACTGAAATCGAATAGGTCTACAAAACCTACTGGAAGAAGGGCGTGGGTTTTTCCATATAATTTGGTCAGGATCCGAAGTATTTGATTTACATATTAAACGAAGTGGACAATATGAAGTAACAATTAAGATATCTTGTATACTGGATACTGAAAATGCCTGTTTATATTCACTTTGCCCCGTACTTCCGTCAAAGCCCCATTTACCAATCAAAACAAACCCTTTACTAATGTCAGCATTACTGAGGACATCATTTTGATTTTCTAGTATACGGGAAGTTGTGTGATCTAGTAAAGATTGTAACTCTATTTCGGCAGATGATTCCGTGATATGTTCCTCTGGTGGATAACACTGTTTCTTGGCCTCCAACACTTTTTTTTTTTTTTTTTTTTTTTTTTATCTAGGACCAGCACTCAGGAGATGACTCCTACACATGCGAAGCATTGTGCTGGAACTATAGGAAAGGGATAGTAGGAGAAACGACAGGAGGTGTAGCTTAATTAATTATTTTTGCAGCTCTGCTTTCGCACGTTCTTTGTTTATACTCGTAGCAGTGCTGAAGCTTCTTTAGTAGCCATTTTTATTATTATTTTACTTCGCCGGTGGTACACAATACCGACGAAGGAGGGCGTTCTGATGTGATTGTGGATTGCTATCAGCTGAAGCCGGTTTTGTTCAGTGACCAGTGACTATGCCTTCGCCACTGAAACCTTCCGACAACAACTGACACACAAAGACACACTAATGCAACATCAGAAAAATGCAAGATGTTTATTTTTATTTTAAAATTTTTGGTCTGAAACTGGGGTTGAACCCAGGTCTGTTTTTGGATTCGTAGTCAACCTGCAGACTACCATCCATCGTGCCATCGCCACCCTCACTGATAAGATGGCAATGCATTTGGTAATTGTGAATTGATAAACTCCTTTAGTACTAAATACTGGTGTTTTGTTAATTTAGCCTCAATTATGACTGATAATATTTCGTTTGTACTAAATTTCACACGAGAGGTGTTAGATCGGCTAGAATCACTCAACAAATACTTCATCGCGGAATCATCTACATCATCTAACTTAGCTAACCTGCGGCGTTTTATTCTCTTACTGCAGTCCATGAACTCCTTTCTATGTAGTACACTTGTGGAAGGCTGGTTAGTCTCTGCAGGCTTCAGAGTATGTTCGATGACTATCGCAGACAGTTCACAAACTTCGATTTCACCAAGCCAGTCACTATATTTAGTGACCATACGCAAACATGATCGATCAACTTGTTTCCAATAGGTAACCAAGCTTTTACAAAGGTTTAAACGTTCCGCATCTGGCAGTAACTCCGTTAAACTGTGAACTACACGATTTCGATGCTCACTTTCGGTCGAACTTTCCTTAATTGACAGCCAAGTATCCAGTACAAGCATTCTTGAGAAAGAATACTTAATAACAGCACCTTAAATATGTTTAATATGTTTTGGTTAATGAAGTAAAAAAAAAACATCATAATAACGGTACATAACTTGAATATCCATTGTAAAACAATAAATCACAAATGATTTATTCTTTGAAAAACACTATAAAACACACTAAAACTATATATGTATATAGTTTATTAACACTGCTGATCAACTGTTTGTTGAGTTGCGATTTTATGCAGATTTGATAAATACAACTATTTATTATGTTTGATTTTTAGTTTCAATGTTATCGGGCTTCCAAAATTGTGAAGAAAATATGTATGTGCTACGAATCTAGTCGTAGAGACGAAGACCCTCTGTACCATGCGCATTCGCAAACAAACGCAGATAAATTCTTTTTAAATTAAAAGTACAGATATAGAGTAACATTTTGATATATAACTTGAAGGCGGCATAAGACGGCAACATAGTTAATACCTTAATTAAAAAAAAACGTCGTAAAAAATATACGTGAAAATTGATTTTTCGTGAAACCGCTTTCCGCAAAATACGTTTTGCTTAAAAACTTATTAAATACATAATAATAACGGTAAACACCTTCAACTTAAATATCCATTGTAAAACAATAAGTCAAAAATGTTTTTTTCTTTGAAAAACACGCACTAAACATTAACTTTATTAGCACTGCTGAAAAAGATAAGGAAAGTTGTTTTGCTTTGTTCACTTCCGATCCACAAAAGTAAATGTAAAAAACAACTGATTGCAAATCTTTTGGCATGTTTTAGTAGTATCACTAATAGTGAGTATTAGAGCGAACTAACGGTGAAAAAATCGAACATCGTCATTTGACCACTATGTCCTACTACTGAACCACTGTGCAGTGGTTCGCCAAACATCTCTCAGACTATTGTATGCTCTCGCAGTTGAAAATGATTTGATATTACGTCAATTAGATGTGTCAACTGTATTTCTGAATGTAAATTTAGAAGAGGAAATCTATATGGTGCAACCAGAAGGATTTATTAATGAAGCAACAAAAGAAAAAGTATGCAAATTAATATATGGTTTAAAGCAAGCCGGCCGACAATGGTTCAAAAGAATTGATTCTGTTATAAAAGATTTTGGTTTGAAACAGTCAAAGTACGATCAATGTACATATATATTTTATCAGAGACGACAAAAAATTTATGATTATGTCGTTATATGTTGACGATATAATAATTGCTGCTAATAATATGAACTTTATAGAAGAACTTGTAATTAGATTAAAGCAGAACTTTGAAATTTGTGACATGGGACTCCCGAAGCATTGTATTGGACTTGAGGTAAATGTGACAGATGGAGAAATATCAATTTTGCAACCTGGATATATATCAAATTTAATAAAAAGTACAATTTAGAAAATTGCAAGCCTGTGAAAATTCCAATACAACCAGGTATTAAATTAGAAAAATAACCAACAATTTCTGGAGAGGCAGAAAAAGTAGATCAAAAGTTATATCAAGAAATTATTGGATCTTTACTTTACTTGTCATTATAAAGTAGACCTGATATTACGTGTGCTGTTAATATGCTATACAATTTTCTTTTGACCCTCGTAAACAACATTTAAATTCAGCTTGTCATATTATTAAATATTTGAATTATACAAAAAATGCTGTATTAAAGTACAAGAAAAATAATTTACCACTTATTGGTTTTTTGTGATACGAATTGGGCTCAGGATGTAAATGATAGAAGATCTCAATCAGGTTTTTGTTTTTTACTCGCAGGTGGTCTTGTTTCCTGGGAGTCAAAGAAGCAAAAGGTTGTAGCAACATCCAGTCCTGAAGCAGAATATGTAGCATTAACTGAAGCCGCTAAAGAAGCTGCGTATTTGAGTTATATTCTGGAACAACTTGGATATACCGGTCATAAACCAGTAATGATATACAAAGATTCGCAAAGTGCTCAAAGAATGGCAGAATTCGGTTCAAATCATTCTCGTACTAAACACATCCATTATAAGTACCACTATGTAAAAGATGTTATAGAACAAAATATTATTAAATTAAAGTATTTGCCTACTGATAAAATGTTAGCTGATGTTTTAACAAAACCCTTGCCTAAACCTAAACATGTATTTTGTTGTAATAATTTTGGAATTGTAATGTAAATTCATAATGTTGAGGAGGCATGTTGTTATGTACTGTAAAATACTTTGTATTCAACATAATGAATTTGATCTAGTTTAATTTGTTAAATATGTTTTATAGAAACTAATATTTTCATTTTCAATTCAAATATATAATTCAACCTAGTTATACCTTTTAGAACATGACATTGTTTTAATTACAATACTATGTCACTGGCTCGTAACTTATCATTCATACATTCTACCTGAAATATCCAAATTTATATATGTACCTCGTGCATATATGTATGTATCTCTGTCAGTTTTTGACCGATCCTTTTTAATAAGAGTTTGCCGTATTTGGAATCTCTTACCAACTACTCTGAAAATGTTTTCCTATTCATACTGTACTTATAAAAGAAAGATTTTAGGGTTACTTGCATCTATGTGAAGTACATAATATTATTTATGTTTGTCTATCTTCTAGTTGAATATACACTGGCCATGGACAGATAATTTCTTGTTATATACATTATTAACTTTACCTCTTTCAGGCAGTATTTATAGGGCTGGGGGCCCATAACCATAACCAAAACAATTACAATTATATTACAATCATATTATATATAATCAGTCGCTTTTTATCAGTGAGAGTGAGAAGTGAAGTGCTAAGAATTTTTTTAGTTCAAAAATAATAATAGTAATTTGAACACGACAAAATTTCTTTAATATTTACAAAAAACAAGTAAAAACATAAAATTAACTAACATTAAACTAAATATAAAATAATAAACAATTCACGAAATAAATTAAAAACAGATTAATAGAAAGCAATCAATATAAATTAAACAACAACATATAGCATACCGAATACCGCTAGTTTTTTTTTTTTTTTTTTTTTTTTTTTTTTATCTAGGACCAGCACTCAGGAGATGACTCCTACACATGCGAAGCATTGTGCTGGAACTCTAGGAAAGGGATAGTAGAAGAAGCGACAGGAGGTGAAGCTTAATTAATTATTTTTGCAGCTCTGCTTTCGCACGTTCTTTGTTTATACTCGTAGCAGTGCTGAAGCTTCTTTAGTAGCCATTTTTATTATTATTTTACTTCGCCGGTGGTACACAATACCGACGAAGGAGGGCGTTCTGATGTGATTGTGGATTGCTATCAGCTGAAGCCGGTATTGTTCAGTGACCAGTGACTATGCCTTCGCCACTGAAACCTTCCGACAACAACTGACACACAAAGACACACTAATGCAACATCAGAAAAATGCGAGATGTTTATTTTTATTTTAAAATTTTTGGTCCGAAACTGGGGTTGAACCCATTTCTGTTTTTGGATTAGTAGTCAACGTGCAGACTACCATCCATCGTGCCATCGCCATCGTGCCATCGCATTGCTCTGCTTTACTTGCTGTATATTTTTCTTTTTTTTACCCAGCAAACAAAAATTAACAATAAATAAATAAATAAATAAATAATAAATGAGCCATGATGGCTTAAATATAAGCCCTAGTCGTTCAAGTGTTCCCGAAAGGAATATATACGTAACAACGAAATCGGATGAAGGTAAAACTCGTTCAAGCAACAACTTAATGAAGAGTGTGGACAACAGTAATTACGTTTCCATTAAAACACCCAAGCGAACACAATCAGAGTCAGATTGCTCGCGATCTAAAGAGGATCCAAAAACATCATTCGCAGCCTTAAAAACGCCCTTAGACGGTACATTGCCTCCGAATTCGGATAAGGAAATAACACAAACCGGTATGGACAGGTACGTAATAGTGACGAAAAGGAAACGTAGCCCGAAATCGGCCAACATCGCATCTCAACATAAGGTAGCTAGAGATTCGGAAACCGCTAGCGTTGCTTCTCAAAACCGATTTGCAATTCTGGGTAATGACGATAACGTCCCTACGACCTCGGGTAAATCCCCAAAACCACCTCCAATATATCTAAGACAGGCAAGCTCGAACATTATAATAAAAAATTTAATAGAAACTATCGGTGAGAACTCTTTCTACACCGTGCCGGTAAGACGCGGTAAAATCAGTGAAACGAAAATTCAGGTCCTAACAGAAGACAATTATCGAAAAGTTGTAAAGACGTTTGAGGAAACAAAAAAAAGCTTTTACACTTATCAGCTTAAAAGTGAAAAAGGCCTTCAAGTGATCATAAAAGGTGTTGACCCCAGTGTTGCTACAAAGGAAATAAAGGACAGCCTGGAGAGTCTAGGCTTTAAGGTAAAAAATGTAATAAACTTAATAAATAAAGAAAAGGTACCACAGCCCATCTTTCGTGTCGAACTTGAGCCAGGTAAAAAAAAATTAAAGAAGGGTGAAGTTCACTCAATATACAACGTGAGATATCTGTTGCATCGTAGGGTGACAATAGAGGAACCCTACAAGAGATCAGGACCTGTGCAATGCCAAAACTGCCAAGAATTTGGCCATAGTAAGACATACTGCAAGCTACATGCTGTCTGTGTAGTGTGTGGCGACCTACATAGTACAGCAAACTGCAAAAAGCCAAAAGGTGACCCGAAGGCCAAAAAATGCAGCAACTGTGGCGAAAACCATACCGCAAATTATAGAGGGTGCAGAGTCTACTCTCTCGTTAGAAGCTCGTCAAACCAGATACGAAATGTTGCTTCCCGAACACAAGAACAGCTCGTTAGCAATGATTACCCTCAGCTGCCGACATCAAATAATCAACAAATTTCATATGCGAACATTCTAAAAGCAAATTCAGCCACGCCTCTAACGCGCAGTGCCCTGAAGACAAACAGTGCAGCCACAACCCATAAATTCCAGCCAAATGGAAGCCAAAATAGAAATGTTGGTGCAAACAGTTAAAAATTTCGTTAATACCATGTTGCCAATGATGCAAACACTGATAAATATGCAAACTGCGCTTTTGCAGGCTGTAACAAAAAGTCCATGAACTGCCTAAGGTTATGTTTCTGGAACGCTAACGGCATACGCCAACAAAAAAACGAACTTGAGCACTTCCTAGCGGATCAACAAATCGATGTTATGCTCATTGCCGAAACTCATTTAACACCTAGAAGTGTTTTAAGAAGAGGTAATAGATCCCCGTGGTAGAGCATGTGGGGGCTCAGCTATATTAATAAAGAACAGAATAAAGCACTACGTAGTGGGTGCAGTCAGCAAAGACTATCTTCAAGCAACTTCGATCTGTCTTGAAGAATTTTTCAAAGGCTTAGTTATATCGTCAATTTACTCGCCTCCGCGGTTTTCAATTGCTGAGGATCAGTACTCTGAATTCTTTAAATCGTTGGGCAATAGTTTCCTAGCTGCTGGCGACTTTAATGCAAAGCACACGTATTGGGGATCACGCCTGATTACCCCAAAAGGTCGCGTTTTATACAACGTAGTTTCCAAAATGTGTTTGACGGTGGCCTCAAGCGGACAACCAACATATTGGCCAACTGATCGTAACAAAATACCTGATGTCATAGATTTCGCAATCACAAAGGGCATTGCAGCTAAATCCATTCTTGTTGAATCTTCTGTTGACTTATCATCAGATCATTCACCAACTATAATTACAATATCACTCTCACAAAACTCACACGCGACTGAGATAGCTGAAAAAATAAAAACATACACAAATTGGTTGAAATTTCGCAAATACCTTGCTACTCACTGCTGTCAAAACGTATTACTTCGTACACAAGACGATGTAGATGCATCTCTTACACAACTGGACGAAAGTCTCAAGCTGGCGGCACAGCACGCTATTATTAATTCACGCAAAATTAGGCAAGACAAAATTTGCTCCACAGACATCGAATTATTATTAACTGAAAAAAGAAGAGCTCGAAGAGAGTGGCAGCTTCATATATCCCCTCAACTCAAAAGAAAACTAATAGAGTGTACCAAAAAGCTAAGAGAGATGTTACAATCCAAAAAAACTGATTATTTAAATGAGTATCTTAAAGGTCTTGATGCAACACCGCAATCCGATCATTCACTATGGCGTGCTACCAGATATCTCAAAAGACCGGTTATTCGTAAACCTCCATTTCGAACCCCAACTGGGGATTGGGCAAGAAACGACACAGAAAAAGGCAAGTTGTTCGTTGAGCACTTAAAAAATGTTTTCACCCCCAATGCACCAAGCGACCCTGAAGAACTTCCATCGATAGTTACGGATGCAGCAGTTTCGATAAAGTTTAAATTGAAAGACGTCGAAGAAGCTATCGCCAACTTGAACCCTAAAAAATCTCCTGGCATCGATAAAATTAGCAACAAGATGCTCCAAGAGCTCCCAACTACAGTAGTTAAAAGAATTCTCCACATCTTCAACGCGATATTGTGCATTAAATACTTTCCATCTAAATGGAAGATATCACTAATAACTATGATACCTAAGCCAGGTAAAGACCACACCAGAGTTGAGTCCTACAGGCCAATTAGCCTTTTGCCAAATTTATCTAAGCTTTTTGAAAAATTATTAGCTATCAAGTTAAATAAAATCATTAGCGAAAAGCGCTGCATTCCAGACCATCAGTTTGGCTTTCGAAGTAAACACAGCACAACTGAGCAAACACATAGACTTGTGAATGTTATAAAGCATACCCTAGAAGAAAAAAAGTACTGCTCAGCCCTCTTTATCAATGTTTCCCAAGATTTTGATAAAGTGTGGCATAAGGGATTAATATATAAACTGACCCAGTACCTTCCTGAAAATATTTGTAAGCTACTGGAAAGTTACCTGCTTTGTCGCAAATTTATTTTAAAACAAGGTGATTGGCTGTCATCACCGCAGCCGATTGAATCTGGAGTTCCCCAAGGCAGCATATTAGGTCCATTGCTGTACTTGATATACACCGCAGATTTGCCAACAGTCGCGAACATCCATACCTCAACTTTTGCCGATGATACAGCTTTCTTAAGCATTCACGAAAGTGCTGACGAAGCATCTCGTCGCCTACAGCACCAAACTTCGCAGCTGGAAAGCTGGCTAAAAAAATGGCGAATCAAAGTTAATGAGAATAAGTGCGTACATATAACCTTCACCCTGCGCAGAGACACATGTCCTCCTATTCTGATCAACAACCAGTTAATACCTCAACGTTTGGAGGTCAAGTATCTAGGGATGCACATTGATAGACGGCTAACATGGAAACAGCACATCGATGCAAAATTAACTCAAATGAAATTAAAAGCAACTCAACTAAATTGGCTTATTGGTCGAAATTCTGTGCTAAAACTGGACTGTAAGCTTTTGCTTTACAAAGCAATTTTAAAACCAATATGGAGCTATGGTATCCAGCTATGGGGCACTGCCTCAGCTTCCAATATAGAAAAAATTCAAAGGTGTCAAAACAAAAAACTGAGAATGATAACAGATGCGCCGTGGTATATAAAAAATTCTAACATACACAAGGATTTAAATATTCCGACAGTCAAACAAGAGATAACAACATACGCAACGTCATACCTAACCAAACTCCAAGACCATCCAAATATACTAGCCCGAAATATTTTAAGCGAAAGAGGGTTTATTCGACTGAAAAGAAGGGATACTCTTTCCCTAGCCCGAACGTAGTAGACGCGGAAATAAAACTATACGAGCAATAAATAATTTTGTACAGCTAGGCTGTACTTAATAATAATTAGCAATTAGTTCTTAAGATTTGAATACTTATTGTTAGTTCAATTGATTTTGAAGATTCAATAAATAATATATATTGTGTAAAAAAAAAAAAAATATATATTTTGATAACAACTACATATTTATTACTATAAAATGAGACAGTTAAATTTGTGAAAACTATTAATTCACGCATGAATTTTTATATATTGAATTTAAGCACATTTTAAACTATCAATACATGTATCATTGGCCATATGGGCTTCTTATGTATTGAAATGATATAAATAAATAATACAAGTAGTACGCGTATAGAAACTTTTATATGGAAACTACACACAATTTTGAGTTATTTTTATATATTTAATACAATATTAACCAAGTGCGCTTCACTACCCCACACCAATTTATCTAATCTCACCCACTTCTGGATACCTTTATTTTTTTTTTTTTAATTGGACCAGCATTTAGGAGAAGACCCCTACACATGCGATGCATTGTGGTGGAACTAGAGGAAATGGATAGGAGTTGAAGCTTCACTATCTTACAACACTGCTTTTTGCATGTTATTTGTTTTTATAGCAGTATTGTAGCGCCTCGGATGTCAAGGCGACGTATTAAATTTTTGAAGTTTCGTTTTAGTAGCCAATTTTAGTATTTATTTTGCTTCGCCGGTGCTACACAATACCGACGAAGGAGGGCGTTCTGATGTGTCTGTGGATTGGTTACAGCTGAAGCCGTTACTGTTCAGTGACCAATGACTATACCTTCGCCACTGAACCAACAGCTACAACAACAACTGACACCAAGATACACTAATGTACATCAGAAAAAAATCGAGATGCTTTTTTTTTAACTGCGGTCGAACCCAGGAAATTTAAGGTTTTGTAGTTAACGTGCAGACTACTTCAGCCATAGCCACCCTCAACAAATAAATAAGATACCCTTTTCAAAACACAGTTTTGCCCATTTCTCTTTATTTTATTTTTCCGACAACAACTGACACACTAATGAACATCAGAAAATGCGAGATGTTTGTTTTTTTTTTTTATACTTTTAGTCTGAAACTGGAGTTGAACCCAAGTCTGTTTTTGGTCTCGTGCAGACTACCATCCATCGTGCCATCGCCAACCTTTTTATTCTACCTGCCTTAGTTTATGAGATATTAGGTTATCGATGTTACCCGCTATATCGCCTGGTGAGAAGTATCAGTTCCGCATTGCCCAGACGGTTTGACGCCCAGACCACAAGACGAGCACCACCCTGCGACAGGTTTTATGGTTTGATTACACCTCCACGAAAAGTGTGTGTGGTCGAAACCCGAAACCACAATACCAGGCCATCCGCCTAACCAAGCACTTTAAAACCGTGTCGTTGTAGTTTCTCCAGCAGCGCCTCTCCATAGCAGGGGCCCGATAAGCCCACCTTGCGGGGTACCGCTCACTATCTACCTCATCAAAAGAGCTACCCATGGAGGCCGTAATCACCCGCTTGGTCAGAAATTCCCGCCCAAATCCCACTACACAATCATCCACATTGCGTGCAGCGAGACCCCCGACAACAGCCGCCGTATGGACGTTGTTCAAAACACCCTCGCTGCAAGCGAGAAATGCTTATTCTACAGCGTCTTCTCAATGTACCTCACCAAGAAGCTGATTCGGTCTCTGTGGACCGACCCCTATTGTAGGTATGTTCAGCACTATTAGCGAGAACCGTATTTAGTTATCCAGAATCCTTTCCAAGGTTTTGAGAAGGAACGAGGTCAGACTTATTAGCCTGAGATCGCCGCAGCAGAGACCGATGATCTCCGCCTTAGGTGTGAAAACGACTCTCGAAGAACGACATCGCCCAAGTTAAGGGTGACCTGCTTAGCAGATACCTTCGCTCGTGGGAATTCTCCACTGCGTTTTACATGTGAGCAAGTATAAAAACGCTATAAACGCCGTGATAGTGATAGTGAATAGTGTTAACAATACTCTTTATCAAGGTTCTTGTGCTCTTACTATGCTTAACCGTTTATTTGCTTCATTCTGACTATCAAATAGTTCTATGAATTGCTTGGTTTATTGTAAAGATTGAAGTAATACACAATGCTTGGAACTACTGCATAGTAGTGATCTGTGTATTTTAGAATATTTTGTGCAGTCTTTTATTTCGTGGGTATTTCACTGGACATAGACATGCAAATGAATTAAAGTAGACAAAATGTATTCTTTTATTTTTTAAAGAACATGCTTTGTGTTTATATCTTACTATTCATTTAAGTTTTCTTAATATAAATTTGGATTTTTTCAATATTAATTTATTTTTTCTCTATATCAATTTCAATTTCTCATTATCAAATTGTTTTTTTTCATATTCAGAATAAAATTTAATCGAACTGAAGTTCTTTCATATTAGAGAAATTTTTGTCGTGTTCAAGTTCACAGCTCCAGGTTTATCACAATATTGTGAAGAAATTACATTCCTGATTTGAATAAGGGAAAAAAGAACAGTTAATCACCAACACTAGTTGAGTATAATGCGCTTTTTCTATGCCACTACGCATGTGTCAACAGGGAGGTAGTTGTAAAGTCATTAATATCATCTATTTAACCCGCCAGAGCTTAGGAAAATGTGTACGAGAATAATCGTTACTGTCTACATACTATTGACAAAGGTTGTGAGCTTTTGTTGTTTTTTATGTTTCTAGTAAAGGTCATACTTCATATATTCCCAAAGGATAAAGCTTCTGTTTTCAGTACGGGTGAGAACGAAATTAGTTTTTTTATACAACTTTTTAACTGTCTTTCCTTATTCAATTTTGCTTGGTTTATATTACCCCTCCATCGGATGGCAATGAAAAGCCACTTGATTTATTTTGTCCATTCATTGAAAGGTTAACTAACATTATTTGCACGTACACTTACGTTTTGAATATTCAGAATAAAATTTAATCGAACTGAAGTTCTTTCATATTAAAGAAATTTTTGTCGTGTTCAAGTTCACAGCTACATGTTTATCACAATATTGTGAAGAAATTACATTCCTGATTTGAATATACATATATAATCTATATCGAATTGTGTTTTCTCAATATAAATTTGGCTTTCTTAAAATCATTTCGTATTTGCTCAATATTAATTTTTATATTCTCTATTTAAAATTGAAAAGGTGAAGTCTAATATTCCATTAAACAATTTTTTTATTGGATTAATTTCAAACATTTCTGGTTGATGGACTGTACGTAGTGCTTGCCCATATAATGAATACGAGTATATGACAATCTTTTTTTAAATATTATTATAAATTGGTGCAGACAGCGATCGAATAAAATTTTAAATTCTTGCAAATTTGAGCACGCGAGTCTTATTTATTGAACTCACTATGACTCGCTCGAGTGCTTTTAATGCAACAAGCACTCTTCGTTCTCAAATCTTCATTAATTTGCTTATGCAGCAGAGCGCAGCAAAGTTAAGAAAATAGACCACCATGAACGAGCACAATTTATAAGTCACTCTGAAAATCTCTTAAAAAGAAAATTGCAGCAGAATGAATGACATGCTCATCAGTATTTGTAGTTGCCTTGTTGCATTGATTTCATATACATTTTAATGAAAAAAGTTGGGAAGATGTCATGATTGACTTTTACATATATACATATTTTATTCATACTCTACATATAAATATGTCTATGCAGTGTAGCATTGAACTTGTTGACCAGTAAGGCCTTTTCAGAAGGCCTTATTTTGTTGCTGACCTGTATTTCTATTCGTTTTTGCTAAACTGATTTTCATTTACAGACAAGATTGGTGGCATGTGGCAATGACAAAAATGCTCAGTAATGTTTACCATTTCACATTTACATTCTTAAATTTTTTGTTTGTTTTTTTAATCTTGGACCAACACTCAGGGGATGACCTCTACACATTGTGCTGGAGGAAAGAGATAGTGAGAGACATGGCCGATGGTGAAGCTTCGCTTCTTACAACTCTCCTTTTGTTCGTTTTTTTTTGTGTTATAGCATTGTCGCAGCGCCTGTGATGTAGTTGCGTCGTAACGAAACAAGTTATCGATAGGAGAAATAAACCCCGTGATTCACAGAACTTTTATTGTAGAGCTTGGTAGTTGTTTATTTCACTAAAGGAATAATAAAAATTAATAATAATAAAAAAAATAATAACAATTAATAATAATAAAGATAAATTAAAGCAATTACATTCCGTATTTTATTCCGAATGAGAACTATAATCTTCCAGTAATATGCTTCTCAACTGATCAGTTTAAGTTTATGTTAATTACTACCAAAAATTCAAAGTTGACAAGTCGCGCTTACTTCACTTCACGACGAGGGAGAGCACTCTGATGTGCCTGTGGTGACTTGGTATCATTTATTGTTCAGTGACCACTGAAACCTTCCGACAACAACTGACACACAAAGACACACTAATGCACATCAGAAAAATGCGAGATGTTTTTTTTTTTAAATTTTAGTCTGAAACTGGGGTTGAACCCAGGTCTGTTTTTGGTTTTGTAGTCAACGTGCAGACTACCATCCATCGTCCCATCGCCACCCATACTCTTCTCCTCCTCCATACCTATACTCTTCTCATTTGAAGCTAGGCTCGTTTGTTGGTTAGTTCGGTTGTCAATTATCACATTCGGACAGCACAAAAACTTATGAAACTCAACGAATAATAAAAACAGAAACTGACGTTAATTGTTGTAATCAGGCCCGGTTATAGCCAACCGCTACATCCGCGAACTGTATGATCCTAGTGGGAATTATGCCAGCTATTCTACTGAGCTCCGCAAAACCGGAAATATTAAGCATTCTAAGTTTACCTTTGTACTGGGCCGGGCACTTCCACTATAGATCGAAAACCGATTCCTCGCCAACGTCTTCGCGATAGCCTCTCTACAACCAAGCTGGTTGTCATGTTTCCAGTGCAAACTGTCACAACATAGAAAATGTTGTTCCTTGCCAGTCTTAGAGCCATTATTACAACTAAGCAATAAAGTTACTGATAGCTAAAATTAACTTTAGGTAAAATGAATAATAAAGTGACCTTTAACTTGCTTTCATTAGGTTTGTACGTTTACTTTCTGGGAAAGTTCGGTAAAATGAGAGTAAGCTATAATTACTCTCAATAAGAGAGCAAAATGTACAAAAGTAAGAAAACGAAAAAACCATAAAATTTACCAGACAAAAAGAAATGTCAATTTTTTACAGCTCTGTTTATATCGGAGATGATATTTGACAATTTTAAAATTGTACTTTTTTGACCCCAAATGTACTAAAAACATAAAAGTTGTGTTAAGTTTTACTATTATTAACTATTAGTAACAGAAAGATAAAATAAAATGAGTTCTTGAATATTGAGAATTTGTTTTGAAATCAATCAAATTATGAGGGTGGCGATGGCACGATGGATGGTAGTCTGCACGTTGACTACACAACCAAAAAACAGACCTGGGTTCAACCCCAGTTTCAGACAAAAAAATTTTTAAATAAAAAATTAACATCTCGCATTTTTCTGATGTGCATTAGTGTGTATTTGTGTGGCAGTTGTTGTCGGAAGGTTTCAGTGGCGAAGGCATAGTCACTGGTCACTGAACAATACCGGCTTCAGCTGATAGCAATCAACAATCACATCAGAACGCCCTCCTTCGTCGGTATTGTGTAGCACCGGCGAAGTAAAATAATAATAAAAATAGCTACTAAACCGAAGCTTCAGCACTGCTACGAGTATAAAAAAAAACAAAAGAACGTGCGAAAGCAGAGCTGCAAAATAATTAATTAAGCTTCACCTCCTGTCGTTTCTCCTACTATCCTTTTCCTATAGTTCCCAGCACAATGTTTCGCATGTGGAGGAATCATCTCCTGAGTGCTGGTCCTAGATAAAAAAAAAAAAAAAAAAAAAAAAAGTAATACTGAAGGAGTTCCTATTACTCGAGAGACCATGTCGTTGCGAGACAACCAACGTGTTGTTGAATAGGTAAAAATTAATGCAGTTTATTACAAAAGTATTCTTGAATTTTCGCAAATTCATCCATTTTACAGAAATGATAATTTTACTCGTTTGTAAACTTATAATTCGGACTATAGTTTTTGAAGCTCTGTACGACTGAGTTTAGACGAGAAAACATTTAGTTTGGTAGCATGTTACGGGTGTGGAAGAGAGCATCGTTTTTGTGTTCGGCACTAGGCGACACGTTTTAACAACAACATATGTTGTCTTTGCTGATGGATAGAATTAATTTTTATGCGAATTCCTGAATAGTTTGTTTTAATATTTGTATATTTTAAATAATTGTGGGCAATTATACCAAGGTTCTGATGGATATTTCTATTTTATATTATATTACATTTCTTCTTTATATACATATGTATGTACATATATATTAGAATATTGAAATAAAATCAATATAAAGAATTTAAATAAATAGTGTTTCACTTTAATTGTGATATCCGTTAACAGTGACCGATATATCCGTTAACGCTGACTAGTCAGCAGTGGTCGATATATTCGTCCATGCTGACCCGTCAGCAGAGACCGATTTATGCATCAATGCTGACTATCACATGCACCCAGAAGTTTCGGTAATTTTTCTCATATTGCCATTGAGAAAATTATAGAAACTTTGTTCTACGCAATTACCTATAATTCTGTCAACAATGACGGTCGTATCACCGGTCAAATGACCGTTACTGTTATTGTAGGGAAACTAAACTTATTAGCTATTTCGCTGGTCAGTTCATTCGACAGGCCAAACGACAAAGTTTGTGAAAAAGTTGTGGAAAGTGGTTGTGAATAATTTAATAATTAAATATTCACCCTTATTGTGTTTGGCGCTTTTGCGGCGAAAGCTAGGCGGTTTTTGAAAATGGTACCGTGATTGGCGAAAACGCCAATGAGTAGTACACTTTTTTTCAAATCTATTACAAAAGACGCCGTGAAAACGGTACCGTGTTTGGTGTATTCGTCTGTCAAAAGTGTATAAAACTCTCGTTAAGATATTTGATCACGACATTATTCAAATTTGTTTAAAATAATTAAATGGAAGGGAACAAAATGTAAGTAATGAAAAAAGTATAATTAATATAATTAAAACATGATTTGATTCGTACGTAAATACATATGTATGTATTTATGTATACAAATGTACATACATTTTAGAGTAAAAGTCACAACTACTGGTCAATTTGCGAGGCTAGTTGATATAATGGAACAGAAACCTTATTTGGCAAAGGCCTCCCAGAAAAGTTTACAAAAAGTAAATTTTAAGGAAGAGTGGAACACCATATCGGATAATTTAAATTGTATTGCTCCGCCATCGCGTTCTGGGAGGGCTGGATGAAAGTGTGGGCTGACTTTAAATTTAAATTGAAAAAAAAACTAGCACATAAAACTGAAAGCTATCCTATAGGTGGAGGACCGTTTAAAAAGCTATCTTTTTCAGCTATAGAAGAAGCAGCAATTAATTTATTAGATATGCGTGCTGTTATACAACATAAAGATGCATTTGGAATTAAAAGACCGAAAGCTATTTCTCCAAACCCCGAAGCAAATTTAGTCGCTACCACGAGTATTGAAGAAATTGATGAGCCTTGTACTTCAACCCCGCTTAATAAAAATAGAAAAACAAAGAATAAAGAAAAAGTAACGCTTTTAGAAGAACAAGTTAAACTGCAAAAATAGTTGTGCTTAGAACTCAAACAGAAACTGTCGGAAATTGAACTTAAAAAAAGAAAAAACGTATTTGAAAGCATCTTCATTAATTCTAAAATAACTAATAAATCTAAAACGAAATATATATTAACACAATTATACTTAACATTTCACACAAATTAATTTCACAAAAAATTAATAACAAACAATTATTGCACGGAGAAGTTTTATTTTTTGAAATTTTCTTTTGTTATTTATGAATGTTTTGACAGATATTTAACCGGGTGTTTCATAATAATTCTATTTATCACAATCTTTTACAATATAATTCATTTACAAAATTTTGCTTGTCGAAATTCGACAGCAACTACGACAGTTGTCGTTTTTCTACTACGCCAAACACAATAAGGGTGATTATATTAAGAAAAGTCGAAAATATATTTTTGCTATAATTAATTTAAATTACTGAACAACGTATAATCATATGAATATACTTTGGTACTTAATATTTAGTGGAGTAAAGTAGTAGTTTTGCAATGCAAAGTGTACTGAAAAAAGTACAATTGTACGAGCTTGATTATCCCTGATTTTCATTGGAAGTCTAATGTGATTGATGACAGTTTACCGAAAAAAAAACTATTTGTGAAAGAATTTATTTAAAAAAACAAGTATTGAAAGAATTTATTTAATAATATTTATTTTTGAGAGATGGTATTTTTTATGAAAAGTTTTTAACAATTATTTATTTTTCAATATTTCGCTACCAAATAGGTAGCATCGTTAGGAAATAATAATTTGTATTAACAAAAATATTTATTTAAAAAAATGGTATTTTTTATGAAAAGTTTTTAACAATTTATGGTATAAATAACAAAACAATTTTGAGTAAACGAACAGACCTATTATTACAACTGTTCGATAAAATAAAATTAATATTTTTAAAAATATGGCAGTACCAGAGTAAATACCGACTACTTGTGACAACCAGAAAAAGCTACTGGCAACGACAAGGTTTTATTTTATTCTTTATTTAAAAATTAATTTGCATACATTTATACTTTCCATGTTGCCATATTTAAAGTGCATAAAATATGGCAGCTTCAAATGCTTTAGTCCACTTTAAAAGTTACAGGTAGGATGAACTTCCGTTAGCTTATCGGTCACATTAGGTTAAACTCAACTTGTAATAACGAAAAACTAATTATTTGTCCGATAGCATCCCAACTTTAGCTATCGGCAAGTTATAATAATGAGCCTTAGAAGGGTGTTAGTTCTCTGTATGCCACAGTCTCCGCTTGATCTCACAAATTGCCATTTGGAAATCTGCACAGTTGCGTCCACAGCAGACGTTGTTATTTCTGCCTGTTGCATTAATATCTTTTAGACAAAATCGATTATTGGCGGAATTAGATATCACTTTGATCATTAAGCAGGCTTATAAGACATCAGTCTTATACTCGTAGAATGCTTTAAAAATGCACAGATTCATCCGAATCGTCACTGTTGTCACCATCACCATTTTTGTTTGATTTAATTTTTTCGTACGCAGCAGTTTCGGAAGCACCTAAAACCAATTTATACTTATATTATAATAAAATTATTTTTACTCAAAAACATGTATCATGCACATGTAAAGCGAACGGGAGTGCAAATGAATGACTGGCAATTCGCGTTTAATAAAATGTTTTACACAAGTCAGCTTCTAGTGCAATAGTTTTAAAAGAGAACGTGCTAAATTTTTTAAATGTAAATGTTACTACGTTTATACGCACTAATGAATTGCAAAAAAAAAACATGTTGTAAGTTTGCAACTTATCGCTTACACGGCTGATTATAAATGAAAATTATTCTACTTTTCTGGGTTGTCTGATGGTTATCTGGTAGCACTAAAATGAAAAACATGTGCAGATGTAAAAATCACAGATTATAACCAGATAGGACACGACCATCCTATCTGTGGTAAAAATCTTTGAAACAATTGGCAACTTTTTGCATTTTATTTGCAAATAGTTAAATTAATCGTGAATAGCTTTCGTGAGTTAATAAGTCGCTTAAAAGAAATTATACGGCAATATTTTACATTCTTAAATGCAAATAAGGCGTGCGTATAAATGTAGTATGTGTTAAGTTGGCTTTCTGCAGTAACTTTTAGTAACTAAGTAAAAAATGCGTAGCACTGCACTATGGGCAAAAAAGCGATATTTTTGGCATTAATTGTAGTTTTAAAGGTAGACACTTAAAATTTTGCACGAATTTAACTAACACCAAAATGGAATTTTGGTTTTTTTTTTATTTGGACCACGCCCACTTTGGCCTCCCAATTAAAACATTAGGTCAGGTTTTGACATAAATTCGTTATTTTATTTTCGTTCTTTGTAATATATGTCACTAGAAAGCTGTTTCAAGAATCTGTAAGTTTGCATTTAAAAATATTTTATTTTATTAACCCATTAGGGACCAGTACTAAAAAAACAATTTCTTAACCTCACTTTTTGGATAAAACCACTTAAGTTCAATGCAGACTCAGATGATAGACAAGGCTTCATTCAGCCTTTTTGTTAAGATATAAAACTGCTCATGATCCCTGAAAAAAAAAATCATATGAGACAAATTCTAATATGCCTTTGTCATTTTACAAACCATTTATGAATATAGACTTCTAACTTAATCGTCTTCATTTTCTTCTTCCAACTCAATATTCTCCAGTCCAAAACTGTCAATTTCGTCGGCCTCATCGTCTTTGCTTCATTTTCATTTTCATCACCTTCTAATGTGTCTGAAAAGTCAATACCAGGTGTTTCGAAAAGGGCAATGACTTCTCTGGGCAAGCTCTTCTTTTTGTTGATGTTTTTTCGTTTTGTTAAACTTATGGTGGACATTTGTGGGTCTGAAGAATCCATTGCTCTATTAAAAACGTCTGTCATGTTCCAATCGGCTACATTTCCTTGCATGCGATCTCCTGTCGCTTTTATACAGCTTGTTTCTTGCTTCTGATGCATTTTCTCCTAGAACTCCAACAGGAAGTATGCAAGTATCCATTATTTGGTGCCCATGTACCAAAACTTTGTGCACAGTTGGAGACATTGGATACCAAGAATACTTTTCAAAATACATATCGAATGTTTAGCCACAAAAGTTTTTGAATTTTTCTGTATCAATCTTATATTCACAAGAAATGGCAATCAATATAATGTAAAAGTGTTTGAAAATACTTAAATCGAAATTTAAAATGGAAGATAAGAGCTCAACATTTCTAAATACTCTTCTAGCAGTATTTCCATCGTTGGTATTTCCACTGCCATTTTGTTTGGGTTTGTCTACATTGAGACCCATTTCCGTCCACAATCTTTCCTGAAGGTTCTGTTTTCGCAAAGAGACTTTGACTTTGTCATCATTTTTAACACGCCATATCTCTAATTCCATTCTATACGAGATTTTTAACACAAATTCAAAAAATCTTATCCATGCATGTAAAGGGCTTACGCCATATTTACGATTATTTGGTTTAACGCCAAAGATTTTCGAGTTGTAGTCATGGGGTTTTAACAGTTGATTTGGCTTAGCACCACATAGTGGGCAGGATTGACATGAGTTGGTACCAGTTAAAATATTCAGAACTTTACCATCTATAAGAGTCATATGCGCTTCGTATTTAACAAGAATGTTTTTGCCCTTGTGTACATAGAGTGAATGGTCTAGTCCAATATGTTCATCCAATTGAAAACGTTGTTTATATGAACTCTGTCCTGTCGAACCATCAAACCCATAACTTACAATTAATTTGCAATGTGTTGGTGCAGCAACATCAAGGACGTCCTTTTGCATTTCAAGTATGCGATCAGCTGTATGGTCCAGCAAATTTTGCATTGTTACTTCTGTTTTAGTATCACAATAGCTGATTTCCTTAGGTCTGCATTTTAATTTTGATTTTACAATCTTGGAGTAAGGGGGATAAATGTCACATCCGTGCTGCTTATTTAATGCTATGATGTTAATGTATTGCTGCTTTGTAAAGCCATTTTCAATTAAAAAAGCTAATGCCTCATCAGCAGTTATTGGCAACGGATCACTCCTTTCCAGTGTCTTTATAATTCCTGTTAAGTTCTCGTTGCTAACAGCTTTTTTTCAAAAGAAATGCAGTTTGTTTTTCGTTTGATTTTTTAGCTGAAACGGAAGCAGCGTGCAATAAAAGAGGTGTTGAATGTTTTTGTGCTGCGGCAAGCTCAGATGCTAACTTTCTCTTCAAACGAGGCCCTGCATCAGTATATTCTAAATGCCTCCGACCTCGTTTATTGCCGGGCAAGCCGCAATCACTTATTTCAATAGTTATATTGGATGCAAGCCAACGCGAATGTTTTTTTTTAAATCGTTCAAGTATTCGATTGCATTTTGGCAAATTTAAATTTATAAAAGCAATAAATTGCTTGACTTTTTGTTTAATTAACTGATGTTGCTCATCTGATAAGTTTTGTTGTGTAATATTTTCCAAAATAAATTCTTTTACACTATCTGCTTGTCGATTTTTGCTGCTCCAAACTTCAAGCAGTGTTGAATGGCAAAACTCGTATGAAACTACAAAATGAAGTTTTTTCCGAAAAGGAACAAAAAGGAGCAAAAAGTGTCAATGATGTTTGATTATATACAGTTTGATTAATAACTTTTTTCAAAAATATTGCAAATACCTTTCTATACACAGAAGTTATATTCCACACAACACACGTATTTTTGTTAGTTTTAACATATAATAACACACCAACAACACACTGAATTACTAGACAATAACACACAACTATTTTTTTAACTATATCACAAATTGTTTTACATACCTTGTCTAACTTCTTCCATATTTAAACTTTTTCACAGTGTTTAAAATTAATGTTTTACTCACGATCAAAGTTTGTAAAAATTTCGCGCGCATTTTCTCTTCATAATGTAACCATGAAACAGCTGACTTTTTCCTTTCATAAAATAACAGGGTGCAACATAAAAATTATAAAAAAAACGTTTATATATCCGTTAGAGTATACGAATTCAAAAAACGAAAGCAGATTTTAAATTTAAAACAAAAAAAAAATTTAATTTATGCCAAAAATATCAACGTTTTACCCTTAGTGCACTGTGAGTAATCCGTTGTAGTATACATATGTACTATGTATATCAATGACCCATATTAATGTCACCAGCAGTAATTAGAAGCTTCTCCTTCTTATACTGCATGCTATGCGAACTTAATCCTTATTCTTGGTCCCGCTCCGATTATAAAAATTACCCACTCCTTCGTATTCAGATTTTGTGCGCTTTAAGAAGTGTTAGGGCCTTGCCAAGGCCCATACATCTGCTTATAGCGCTGTGTAGTCCGTCAGTTTCATAAACATACACACTGGAATGCATATATTTATACAAAGAATATTTCCATTAAACAAAAGAAGCCGATAAAATGACGCAAAATAATACAGTTTCATATTAAAACTATGAAACCTTGCTTTCTGATTTATGTATGTACATATGTACATACATATGTACTTTGTTAAAGAAGCCAGAGCCACTTAAGATTTTTCTGTTACCATGCAATTACTTGTATTCAATGTTTATGAATGTATGTATTTATATGCGTATGTATGGATGTATGAATGAATTCCAATACATACAAATATGACTGCATTTATTTTATTAAAAAATTTTTTCAAACGTTTGAAATACATAGCATTTCTTTCCACAGAAACAAATCTTTGCAAATTTAAGTGTAACGTGTATTGAGTAAAATGAATTTTCTGGCGAAACACTGAGCCTCTTCTATTTGTGTCGAAGTTGTTGCAACATTGTTATTACATGAATACAATAATTTTTTTTTTATTAATACATACATATGTGACTAAATTGATGCAAAAAATCGATTGCTAAAAACTTCGCAATAGAGAGATTATTTAGTGTGAAAAATTCTATTTAGGTTTAAAAAAATTGTACGTTACAGAGAGAACTTCGCTATAAGGAAGTTTGTTATAGGGAGATCAAAATGTATGAAAATACTCACAAAAATGTTGTGTTCACGAATTTTATTTGTTATAGAGAAGTTCGACTGTAAACTTAAGTTTTATTTACTTTTTGTAGTTATGACTTGCACTTGTATTTACAACAAAAAGTTTTGTATTTACAACAACTGAAATAAATAATTCATGACATGAGCATTATTTTAAACTAATAACAGTATTTTATTGTATAAATTTTATATAATAACTAGCTTTTACCAGCGGCTTCGCTCCCGTTATTATCTCCATCGGTTATACTGTTTTGGAAAGGCATATCTTACCACTACGTCGCCTCCTGCTTCTATTTAAAAAATATATATGTAGTATATGTGTTCTTCTAGACGCAAAAATATAAATACATTTAAATTTCATTAAAATCGGTTAGATGGTCTCGCTGGCGTGGAAATTGCCCCTAACTTCCCTCGTGGTCCTAGTTTTAAAAAAAGTAATAGCCTATAACCTTCCCGGAGTTGCACAATTGTCAATGTATCTTTTTAACTCAAATACATGCAAGTTTTAAAGTTCATCGAAATCGGCTATGTAGTTTTAGAGAAGCCAAAAATTTACCCCTATCGCTCTCCTAGTCTTACTTTTGAAAATGTATATTACCTATGAGCAACTTTAAATGCAGATCCACCATGTTCTAAATTTCACTAAAATCGGTTGGAACGTTTCGGAGAGGCAGAAATTTGCCCTCTATCGCCCTCGTGGTCATAGTTTTAAAAAAAGTAATTCCGTATAACCTTCCCGGAGTTGCACAGACTAAGTGCACCAAATTGCTCGTTTATATTATAAAATCTGACTATAAAACACCTCACGAGCAAAAATACGTAGCAAAATAGATTTGTTATTTATATTAATAACACTAATTATTTAAGCTGTAGGTCTTTTTAATACAGTGGCTCACAGCTTATTTTATGCAGTGGACTTTATTTTCTTTAAAACTGTATAAAAATAAAACTAACAAAAATTAAAAAAAGAATTTGGTATTATTTAAAACAGAAAACACTATTTTTTAATAAACAAAAATCATTTATTTCAAAAATCTATATTTAAATAACTTAAAACTAAGGAAACAAAAAATTCATCTTTTTTTCATCTCACAGCTTATTTTATGCAGGCACTAATTTTTTTGTATAGTTCGAAATTACGACTGTTAATTATATAATTTAATATTTGGTATGATATCCTTTATTGTCTATGACAGATTTGAGACGATTTGGCATAGATGCGACCAGTTTTTGTGTAACACTAGGCGAAATATTCCGCCACTCAGTCTTCAGTGCGTTCTTTAAATCAGTTTTGTTAGAAATTTTATGTTTCCTTATGTTTGTTTCTAAAATCGACCATAAATTTTCTATTACATTAAGGTCTGGCGACTGTGTTGGTGGCGTCATCAAATGTGAACAGTTGTATATACACCAAGTTTGCACAATACCCGATTTGTGTTTCGGATCGTTATCTTGGTAAAATCGAAAATCTGATTTTATGCCCAGTCTCTCTGCACTCTCCAACAAGTTATCCTTTAGGATCTGAAGATAACTAAATTTATTCATGGTTGTGTCAATAAATGTTAAATTTCCAGTACCAGCGCCGACATACAGGCCCAAACCATGACGCTGCCGCCACCATGCTTCATTGTTGCCTTTAGGTTTTCTTTTTTGAGGTCTGTATTTGGCTTCCGCCTTACATATGACATACCATCTGAACCGAATATATTAAATTTCGATTCGTCGGCGAAAATAACCGAATTCCAAAACTCGGCAGCCCTCGAAACATATTCTTTAGCGAATTTGAGCCTGCATTGTTTGTTTCTGGGGTTGATGAAAGGTTTATTGCATGCAACTCGGCCATGAAAATCATGTTGGCGCAAAACACGACGAACCGTTTCGACGCAACATTGTTTGTCCAAGTCTGCTGCAACTTCAAAAGCCAGTTTTGGAGCTGAGAGCTTTGGGTTTGCCCTTATTTTCTTAAAATATAGCGCTCATCGTGTTCGTTGAAAATTTTTTTTGCCGCCGTTCTGCCTTTGTCATGAACACGATTTTCATGAATGAAGCGCTCAATGATTTTTTGAACTGTAGAAGTATTTATATATACCATTTCTGCAATTTTCCGCTGCGAATGACTATTTTTGAAATGGTTTAAGACTAATTCGCGTTGCTCTATTGTGGTACGGGGGCTCATTTAAATTAAATTAAATTTTTTCTTAACAGTCGCTTTACGTTGCAATATTCGACTAAGAATTCAAAGCCTAATATTGTCAGAAGTAAGGTAGAAAAAAAAATTAAAAAGAACAACAATGTATGGGGGTACCGTACAGTAAGAAGTAACTGCATAAAATAAGCTGTGAGAAGAAAAAACGATGAATTTTTTGTTTTCTCAGTTTTAAGTTATTTAAATATAGATTTTTGGATTAAATGATTTTTGTTTATTAAAAAATAGTGTTTTCTGTTTTAAATAATACCAAATTCTTTTTTAAATTTTTGTTAGTTTTATTTTTATACAGCAAGTCCACTGCATAAAATAAGCTGTGAGCCACTGTATATGTATGTAATATTTATTTTTCTTCGATATTTCGCTACTCCTTTGTGTAGTTTCTTCAGGAAAATTGGTTTTTGTTAATAAACATTACATATATTAAAAAGACCTACAGCTTAAATAATTAGTGTTATTAATATAAAAAGAGGTCATAAAACTAGAAGAATTATTTGTTATTTATATTTAGTTATTTTTTATTAATATTTAAAGAAAATCTTTTATATATTTTTTTAATCTTTGACGAAAAATTTCAACATTTCATAGCTTTCCTTCAAAAGCAGTAAATAAAAAAACATTAAAAAATATATCATATTGCAAATTTTTTCAATTCGATCTTTCAGTTTCTTATAACATAGATATTAAATTAAAAAAAAGAACATGAGTTTCGAGGTAAATTATATCGAATAAAGCACGAGACACAAACTTGAATTTTATGCTCGTCACTCAGTTTTTTTTTTGGCACTTCAATTTGCAGTTGATCTTGAATATCATTTCTTAAGCTATGTTCACACGATTGTCAGATTGTACAATATTGTAGGATACGGCAATATGGTGGCAATGCACTCACAATGAAAAATTGTTACCATCTGGTAATTTGTCTCTTCACACTATTGAAAGAAAACCATACAATTTCATTGGCACACAGTTCTGCGACAATAAATTTTTCTGCCAATAATAATTGACCGTTCACACGGTTATCAGATTATTGTATGGCAAACGTTGCCAGATCCGACTTTTAACATTATATCGAAATATTTATGGGCAGCATTGCCAACAGAAATATTTATCTGCCAATGGTGTTATTGTACGGTGCACATGCGACAATAACAAATGACTGTAAATTGTGTATCAATGGAAATGAAGGGTGTTCTCACTATTGTCAGCATTGTGACAATATTATTGGCATACAATGCACCGACAATACATTTTGTGACGAAGTTGCCACACAAAAATTGTGTGTTCACACGGTTGTTGCACATTTTTCTGTCAACATTGTAGTAAATGACAATCGCGATTTACAATCAATTGATTTTAATGAATCCCGAAAAAAGATTTTCATGAAATTAACGCTATTTATAGGTTTTTGGCAGGTTTAAGCATATTGTGTGTGTACATTACATACGAATTAATAAATTGCATGTTTAAAATTCCTAAAAATTTACATAACGGCCAACTGTTCGTTATACTTGAACAGCTCATAACACTGCACATCTGATCGAATGTGCCAACTCCTCCTTTGATACACCATGCTGGTTTTATTTGTTTTGGGATTTATAGTGCCTTATTCGTTGCACGATGCCAAAAGCTAAAGCATTTTGTTTGGTTTTGACTTATTGTCGTAGCAAAATATGGCCGTACCGCACTTGGCAACGGACTCGTCTTGACCAACTTCTGTGTCAGAACTTATTTCACTAAAATCGCTTTCTAAGTCATCGTTGTTGTCAGTTCAGGATAGGAACTGTTCAATTTGCTTATCTGTTAGAGATCGCCGATTACGCATCTTAGAGAAACAATAAAATTTTTCGTCCCAGAAAAAACCAAAAGTTACACAAACGTCAGCTTTCTTCATTTTGACTACGGTGAAAAACTAAATGCGAAAAAACAAACACTTACTATGTACACAGTTCGCTGCAAGTCTTGATCTAACCACAGCTTGCAATCAACTATCGCTATACTAAAAATTAGATCAGGAGAAATTAAAATCGAAATATTGATACGTTAAAATGTTCGGAGCGAACTTGTTTTTTCTATAGCTTCATACATTTGAAAAGAGATCATAAATTAGTTGCGATTGGATCGTTAAAGGGTACATACGTGTCGCTTTACTAATACGTCTTGACTCCATGCGACTAATAGTGTAACTTTTTTTGATCGTGCTAAGTCTTAAGTAAGTTTCAACGAAATGTAATAAATATGCTAAATTTATTTGTCAGCGACATGTTTTCATGTTCTGCGCTGGATGCAGAACATCACAACCTGTTGATGAGTCTGACTAATATTTAACTGTTCAAATAGTTGTAAGAAAGCAGTGCTGAATTTTATTTATGTTTTATGTTTTATTTATGTTTTTAAATGAAAAAATGTTATGTTTTTGTTTTTTTATGCATTTTAATATAAATAACTCTGAATATTTAAAAAAACGTACTAATTTTTATTTTTTTGTAATCCAACACTTGCAATAAACTTGGGGTCACATGAGACCCCATGCGATTAATTGTGTGATTTTCTTAATGCGCCTAATTAAAGGTTACCTTAAAAATAAAATCTCGTGTCGTCATTTTGACGAAGGATGACGGTGCAGGGTTAAGGTGGTCACTCAATCTGATCTCCTTACTATCTATCTATACATGTATGTATGTATGTACGTATATCACATAAATCCGACGAAACATTTTCGTGAAATCGATTTTAGATATTCACTGATTTTTGCTGACTTAAATAAAATGTATCGGAGGCAGTAAATGTTACCAAAATTTTTATAATGGTTCGAGAGATATCGATGTCGGAAATTTGGGCAAAAGGCGTTTGCTTCTACTTACTCCGTGATTTCTTGTCAAATCGATTTTCGATACGCATTTCGGTTAAGTTTAGCGATAAGTTTTAGGGATGGTCTGCCTGCAAGGTCATGCGATTTTTAAATTTTTCCTTTTGCTTATTATTAAAGTTGGTTGCGCAATTGCTGATCAATCAGAAATTTTGAATTTAATTCAGGAGTTTCTCATTATTAAACACTTCTGAAAATTTGAATTTTTTCTATATGAATATTATGGCAATTGAATGATAATTAAAATGAAATAAGGTGTTTCTTTTTGTGCGCATAAAATATTCAAAAGAATTAAAACTTAAATGCAAAATGTATGGGATATGAAACAGAATCTGTGAGCGAAACAGAGCTCATTATAAAATTTTGGTCTCAAAGAGCGCTGCGGGCGACGCCCTACACGCAAGCTAAAGCTATTCAGACGCCACTAATTGGAACTTTGAGGGTAAGAAAGCAAAATATGTTTAAAAATAAGATACATATGTATGCACTTGTAAACTGTTTTGAGATGAGTAAGAAAGCACCATTTAATAGTGGTTACAGTGGACATATCAGGGGACTTGAAGAACTTACGATACTTATTTGTGCTGTTGTCAACTGATGAGATTAGATTTGTTTTTCTTTATTATTTTGTTGGTCGCAACAAAAAAAACTTATAAATTATAAAAATAAAATACAAGTATAAACATGTGAACAAAAGAGAAAAAAATGAAGAGAAAACTTAATAAGGATTCGAATATTAAGTGACATGACACTAATTGGGACAATTGCCTTGAAAAATTCATTCACTTAAACCAATGGAACAATTACAAATACATAAAGAAAGTGTACAAAACATACATATCGTCATATGAAATCACAAACGCCCAGTTACATGGAAAAATTTAACGCAAGAAGCAAATAGTTTTCTAGCTTCTAACTTGCGGTTACAATTACAACTTGAACCCTTTTTTTAATTTTATATGTATATATATGAACAATGATGATGCGGTGTTTTATAATCCACCTAACATTTTATCTGAAGGCCTTTTGAATTTCATATAACGATATGTACATATACTATATGCATGTATGTATTTCTTTAATGTAAACTGATGTAAAAATTTAATTTTACTTCCATTTTTTTATAATGCAAGAAGTTTGTGAGAAACAGCGCTACGAAAGAGTCGAATTTTTTTTTATTTTTCTCGAAAATAATAAAAAAAAGTACACTTTGATTATGTGTGCTCTCCAAATTTGCTATAGAATTTTATATTTCAACTAGCTAACAGTGCAAACGTTATCCTGACTTTTACACGTGACTTCGTTCACGTTCATCACAATCGGTCAGATACTTTGGCGGAGGATACACATATTGCCCTTTTAGCTGGTCGTTGTTTGGAGGCAAGAGTGTGAAAAAAATTTGCCTTTTAACCGAGTAGAAAAAAGGAGGAGGTACTTTTTTATTGTTTTTTTTTATCTTGGACCAGCACTCAGGAGATGACCCCTACACATGCGGTGCACACAGTGCTGGAACTAGAGGAAAGGTATAGTAGGAGAAATGACAGGAAGTGAAGCTTCACTATCTTACAACTCTGCTTTTGCACGTTCGTTGTTTTTATAGTAGTGTTGTAGCGCCTCTCATGTCAAGGAAACTTATTAAATTTTGAAGCTTCGTTTCAGTAGCCATTTTAGTAATTATTTTACTTCGCCGGGCTACATAATACCGACGAAGAAGGACGTTATGATGTGCCTGTGGATTGGATACTGCTGAAGCCGTTACTGTTCAGTGACCAGTTACTATGCCTTCGCCACTGAAACCTTCAGCCAACAACTGACACAAAAGCACATCAGAAAAAATGCCAGGTGTTTTTATGATTTTAGTGTGAAACTGGAGTTGAACCTAGAAAATTTTTGGTTTCGCAGTCAACGTGCAGACTATGGCCACCCTCTTTATTCTCATATCTACCAAATGTACAGACCAGGTCGTACGGTCAATAAGGAATAATAATTTAATTTTTTACACAAAACTTAATACAGTTTCTTTGATCCATTTTTTCGAATAGTAAAAAATCGAAGAGCCCACCAAAGCACGACTAACCTTTTTATCTGTCAAAAACAAACTGACAACCCAAAATGGTTAAAAAATGTCTCCACAGCGAACGCGCGATGCTCACTCGAACACTGTGACATCGTGATTGACAAATCCGCAAAATCGATAATTCGTTTGTTTTTGCCAAAAACAACACCCTGATCATGCCTTAACCACCTTATTCACCAGATTTGGCCCGCTGCGACCTTTTCCTATTCCCCAAACTGCAGAGACTAATGAAAGGAAAGTGTTTTGCCACAATTGATGAGATAAAGTCTAAATTGAAGAACGAGCTGATGGCCATACCGAAAAGCGCATTTCAGAAGTGGAACTATGATGTAGTAGCAGTTTAAGTTAATCCGTAAGAGAACTTCAAAATTGGGCCGCGATGTCTTTGTATACTCTGCCAAAACACACTTAATTGGTCTGTCTGTTGGTTTGCATTTTATTTATTATTTGTGTATGACCATATTTATTTCTGGCAATAAACGCCGCATCTTTCGCATGCAATTTTTTGTTCGAAAATGAGCGGTGTAGAGAAGAAAACGGGGTGAAAAAATTTCATAACGACGCCTGACGCAGCAATTTTTTTTTTCTTTTTTATTCAAGAAAAATATTATTCAAGAATAATAATAATTTTTAGGAAAACTTTTTTATGGAAATTTTTTTACTTATAATTAAATACGAGTTGAATTAAAGATTTATTAAAATCTATATGTGACGCGCAAAATAGAAAGTGTCCTAAGGGTAAAAACCGGTTTTGTTCAGGAGAGCCATTTTAAAGATTTAAATACGTGTATCTTTGGTGTACTTCACTTTCATAAAACGCGCATATCTCTGGGAGGGAACACTTTTGGGGCATGGGATCGGTCTCATTCGATGCTCAGATGTTGTCCACATCAAAAAAAAAAAAAAAGTGAAAATTGCTTTTTTTTACCCTTAGGTCCCATTCTCTATGCGCTGTCACATATATGTATTCAAAAATTAAAAAGTAAAATTATTAACTGTTTGACTGACATATCAACGCCTAGTCCAAACGGCGCACAGAGGGTTAGAATAGCCAGTTTTCTTGGATTAATTAAAAAAAAAAATTTTAAGTATCGTCAAAATTTTTTTTTCCCGGTTAGAGTATATAAAATTCTACATCACTTGTCGTTAAAATAAATGTCAAAACTGCTCTGGTGTTTTTGTAGTGAAACTTCAAAGTCAAACTTTATAGAAATTTTTGTGCAAAAAAGGCTGAAAAAAGTGAAAACTTTCCCGTTTAAAATTTTATTTAGTTTAAAAAGTATTGCAAAAGTTAACAATTTTTCAATGGAACCATCAAGTTCAGGTTATTTTGCAAATACTTCGTTAACATTTGTGTATCAAATTATGTGTGGAAATGTTTTAGATTTAGTTATTTACATTCGAAATGTCAAAAAAATTAGCATTTTTATATTTTAAATGGATATATAGTTATTATTTGTCCACATTCGTGTTATAATTTTTAGTTTATATTAAAGAGGACATAAATCTGTATTATATTGCAAAATTTTACGCTGCCTTTTTGTGCCTTTTAGAAGCTATGCATTGTTTAATACAAGTGTTGCAGCAGTCAAATTAGCTAAAAATCACATTGAGCTCCCGACTGCTGCTGTTGTTGTGTGTTGTGTTTTGTTGTTTTTCATGTTACTTTTTTCTATTTATTTGTGCTCTTCTTTTCAGTATATTAATGATGTTATTTTTGTTTCTTTTAATAATATTCTTTGTTCAATAATATTTTGTTTTTGTTTATTTTAATAATATTCTTTGTTTTGACAAATAGTGATCGTGTTGTGCAGTTTCAAGTAATCGGGTAAAAGGGATTTTTGAAATTTTTTTTTGTATTAACATTATTTTTTTTTATAGAAACAAGTTCGAACGTTGTTTTTTATACTCGTCGAAGCTTATTTGATATTATAATGAATTCAAGCGCTCAAACAATGAATGACAAGATGAAATTTTTAGCTAAAGAAATCAAAAAACGCACCAACTGCTCTGAGGATAATATGTGTGATTTTAATAAAAGAATTGATGTTTTCTTTTATGAATTTAAATCTAGGTGGACTAGAGCACATAGAATGGAAATGAGGTTTATTACTCAAAATAAAATCTGGTTGGAATCCTCTATTGGTTTTACTCTTGCCCCGACTGCAAAACGTGGTCGAAAAGAAATTAGTTTTACCGAGTCCAGTGGTTGGAGTAAATATAAAAAAAGAAAGATTTTAAGAGACACGATATCATTGCCAGAGTTACTTTATGCTTCACAGGTTAAATTACAAAGCGCAGGTTATGTCGAGGAATCAAAAGTGTTGCGAGCCATATATTAAAAGTGTTGCAAGGGCATAAATTTAAAAAAAAAAAGTTGAAACAACCACTTCCCACCTTGAAAATATCGAATACAAAAGGTTTGGCTGTTTTTGTAGAAGCTAAAGACATTTTTAATATGTTTTTGATAACCTCTGACCCAATTATTTCAAGCATGCGAAAATTGCCTACAAAGAAGGTTCAAAGCTTGCCAGAGGAGACAATTGATTTAATTGTACCTGCAGCTCCGAACAAGAACTATTTCAGTGATGTTGAAGTTGCTGATGATGATGATGATGATAATGATAATGATGATGATGATGATGTTGATGATGATGATGTTGATGATGATGATGATGTTGATGATTAACTTTAAGATGTATAAAATGTAATGTTTAAGTTCTCATACTGTACTCCTTGCACTATATACCTACACTGATATTTGGCATTATTTAATAAAATTATACTCAAATATACTTTGAAAACATTTTTTTTTACTTATTTTAACGGTATTAACTGAAAAATAAAGAAAAATTATCCGAACATAGCTTCCCTGATTTGATCCAAGAAAACATGCTATTCTAACCCACTGTGCGGCGGAACCTAAAACGTTTCAACTCGCTACGTTGCCACATCTGTTAATCTAGAGAATCTATTAAAAGATTTTACGAAATTTTGCCGACGTTCGAATAAAGTACAGACGGATAAAATCGGCAACGTAATATCTCTGAAGAAAAGTAAAAATTAAATAACGGTGAAAATTTAAAAAAAAAACCCACTACGCACTACAGAGAAAATTGGTTTTGTCACTTTTGACATGGGAAGTTTCAAATCGAATGCCAAAAAACACTACTCCCTCTATCCTTTCTCTTAAAACCTTACTTCCTAGTTCCGGTACAATGCACCTCATGTATAGGGGTCATCCCCTGAGTGCCGGTCCAAGTTAAAAACAAAAAAAAAAATTTTAAAACTAATGGACATTTTTTGGCTAATGTTGTAAAAACAGAAAATTTATCTCTATATTTACTTTTTTATGCAAAAGCTATACACTGGTATTATAATAGAAAACATTGAAAAGAATATAAAAGTATGTACACACGATTGTCATTTACTACAATATTGCAAGAAAAATTGTTACAAAACAACCGTGTGAACACACAATTTTTGTGTGGCAACTTCGTCACAAAATGTATTGTCGGTGCATTGTATGCCAATAATATTGTCACAATGCTGACAATCGTGAGAACATCCTTCATTTCCATTGATACACAATTTACAGTCATTTGTTATTGTCGCATGTGCACCGTACAATAACACCATTGGCAGATAAATATTTCTGTTGGCAATGCTGCCCATAAATATTTCGATATAATGTTAAAAGTCGGATCTGGCAACGTTTGCCATACAATAATCTGATAACCGTGTGAACGGTCAATTATTATTGGCAGAAAAATTTATTGTCGCAGAACTGTGTGCCAATGAAATTGTATGGTTTTCCTTCAATAGTGTGAAGAGATAAATTACCAGATGGTAACAATTTTTCATTGTGAGTGCATTGCTACCATATTGCCGTATCCTACAATATTCTACAATCTGATAATCGTGTGAACATAGCTTAATACTTGTATTGCATTCTTGTATTTTAACGAACTTTTAATCGCTTAATAACGGTAGAAAATGTTTAGTAAGCAACACAGCCTTATTGTTTATATTCCATTTTTCACGTTTAGTCGTTGAACGAAAATAAATATTTTGAAAAAATGTAATGTAAATGTAAAAATGACAAGAGTTTCGAAGCAACTTTAAAATAAAATAGAGAAAAAAACGCAGACTTTATTACGCACTATGTTTAATGATATTTAATAATATACGAGTATATAATATTTATCAGAATACCTAATTAAACGAAGAGTTTACTTTCATTTTGTATACAATTCCCCAGCAAAAAACCAATTTATTTATTTTGACGTAAAATCATTTACGGGAAATTTTTTACGATTGCAAATTTATGGAATGGGGAAATATTTCGAGGGAAAAGTATTCACGATAGGGGAGAATATCTACACTTTCACATGGTTAGGGCAATTCCCAAATTCGAAACTAATTGCTTACAATGAATGCATTATGTACATTAGGGGTATAACCAAATTTTGACCCTAGCACTCGCGATAGCGAATATTGTTTTATTAGCGAAAACAATTTGTTTGGGTCGTTTGAAAATAAAAACCTCACCCATAAAAGCGATTTTCTAAAATCCCTAAAGAAAAAAATTTAATAAAAATATTTTAAATATTTTATTAATAAATGATAAAAAGTTAAAAAGTTGCTTAATTATTAAAGGACATGAATATTTCTCCCCATCGTTGTGCTATCTTTAAATTTGGTCAACGCCTTTACCCACTTTTTAGCATTTTTCAAAACACTTAAACGACTTCTTTTAAAACCCATTATTTTTGAAGTATTAAACACAAACACGGAATATTAATAACACGTTATTATACAATATTCAACTAAAAACTATAAGATAATAATATTTTTTGAATAGATCTTTTCCATTAAAAATCTTGATTAAAAATGAATAGGGTAGTTCCCCAATAATTTGATAAAAAAAACTGTGAGTTTTTTATTTTTGGTACAAATAAAAATAAAAATAAATAATTTTCCAACTTTACCGCGTTTTGTGGGTAACCTTTTTTGAAAACCGCGAAAAATTATTATAATTTTTTTTAATAGTTTTCAATTGACTATTCGACTATGCTAGGCCCATTTTGATATTTGCAAAAAATGGGAATAAGTTATACCCCTAATGTACATACTCGTACATATACATACATATGTACATACATATCGATTGTCTCAAATAGAAATTTGTTTGTTGTTGTTTGTAATTAAGTTTTTCAGTGATTCCAATTCAGTTCACACAAATAAATCATGTCCCAAAAATTTATTGCAATAGTTTCAAAAACAACGGTTTTACAAGCATTTACATTTTGATATTTTCTGTAAAGTTACAATCGTTTGGGCCTTTCTACTTTAGACCAACGATATGTTCCAATTGTTACTAAAGCTTAAATTTTACTTTATTTTTAGTTGACGTTTTATAGCCTTGCGGTATGGTTATTAAAATAGTGTTGACGTTATCCCGAGTGCACTGTGCATTGGATTGTAGTTGTTCATTATTTTCCCTCAAGAAATGAATAGAAAACCAAATTATTTGACAATATGCCGGCAACTGACTATCAACATCAATCTGTCTTTTTGGAAAACCCTCTGCTAATTAACTTTTATAAAGAAAACTTGAAACACTAAAGCCTTCAAAGTTTGTGTGCGTTACTATAGGAGCACATAAATAAGCGTTGGCTGTGGTAGAATTAAAGTGTTAGACACAGTGGGCTTACCGCATATTGGTGCTGGTGTTACAATTGTTTTGCCAAAATGATATACATACATACATATTCATGATATCTGTGTTTCATATTCGCTTATCGCTAATCCATTACTGCTCAAGTGCCTATTCAAATAGTTAGGAAATTATACTTTTTATTTTTTCTAATTTTTTGACATGCTGTGATAATTAAACATCATTTGTAACCCAGTTGTATTCGCATATAAAAGTCAACAGTCTGTTTGGTTGTAACGACATGATACGAACAACACGGCAAATGAAAAGCCAAATAATTTTGCAGTAAAACTCAATTTGTTTGCATCTGTGCCCGTAGGATATATGACGCCTGTCTTATTTATTTGCTATAATTCTAATAAGTATAATCAAAACTAATTGCTTTGTTTCATCAACTCATTGTGACAAATTATGTAATTGACAATTGTTACTGTTGCAATTATGTTATTAAATTCTACCAAACTTACTCGTATTGTCGTTATATTGGCCGGTATGTGGCCCCTTGTTATTAATTTGCTGAAAATTTAATATTCAGCAATTGCTGCTGGTTTTCGCCGTACTTTCTTTCTTCTTAATCAATGGATTTTGCTGTGTGGGAGATGGCATACCATCTGTTCTTATTTTGCATGTTTTAATAATGGTCCAGAGAAATGGTCAATATGGCAAAACATACGTTCATTTTAATATTTACTGAACAGTACCGCTTTCAGCTGATACTAATCTACAAGCGACCTGCTTCGTCGCTATTGTGTAGCATCATCGGGGCAAATGAAATGGTCTAGTGTTATGTAATCGCATCACTTCAGAACGCCTGGATCGATTTGCCTGAAATTATTTTTAACAAGTGTAATTAATGTTTTTCCCCTTTAAAAGAACCTCCAACGGTTAAAGCAGACGGTTAAAATTCGGCATGTAGACTCAACTTTCGATATTTAGATCCACAAAGAAAGGATTTTTGGATATTCTAATGCTAAAAGGGCAATATCTCAGAGACTAAAACAGATAGAATAAAATTTATAAATGCATATGAATGTTGCAGAAAAATAAGCGGACACGTATGTGGTACTTTTTCTCCATATATATATGTAGGTACTTTTAGTGGGTAAAACTGGACATTGCGAAACAAAACCTCAGGAAAGAAGGCTCCAAAGTTTGAAATGAAATAAAGGCTCAAACATCGGGCAATTTTCGATTATAAAAAATTACCCCAATATCTTTAAGAAATATCGCCCCAAAATAAGACCTCAAAGTTGGGTACATCGAAGGCCGGTCATACTTTATTTAGCGAAGCCGGTGTTCGTTATGCCATAGAGGAGAAAATGCTTGCTTGCTTATTTTTCTTTTTCTTGGACCGCATTGTGCTATGCATTGTGCTGGAATTAGGAAATTAGGTTATGGGAAGGAATATAGAGGGAGTAGTGTTCCTTGACATTTGATTTAAAATTTTCCACGTCAAAAGCGACAGGAAAGTCCTCTGCGGGTAGTCCATTCCACATACGTGCTGTTCGGTCAAAAAAACGAATTTTCTCTGACCACAAATGGATGCGCTCTCAATGATGAACGCGTCGTGCGCGTGCATGACCTGGTTTCGGGAACAAGTTCCCTGATTTCATCAGAACACATCCCATTATAGTAACGATAGAACAACGAAACGCACCCGACGTTGCGACGATGCTCAAGAGAGTCAATAGAGTTGGCTACCCTACTGTGTCCTATGAGTTTCTTCGCTCTTTCCTGTACACGGTCGAGTAACTTCAAAATAGTCTTGGAAGCACCGGCCCATACATGAGAGTTGTATTCCATTTTCGGTCGGATGTAAGCGGTATAAATATTGATGAGATCAGACGGTATGAAGTATGTCTTACACCGCCTTAAAATACCGAGGCACTTGAATGCTTCCTTTGAGGCCTGAAAAATGTGCTCAGTCCATCTAACATCGCACTGAATTTTCATGGCCGAAGCCGGATAATGCCAACCACCTTTAGTTGACGAAGCCTGTGTTCGTTATAACATAAACGAGAAAATTGCCGTCCGTAAAAATAGGTTTTTGAAATAGATGTATTGAGGCCAGGTCTGGGAATATTAAATTTGGTAAAACTCTTTTAAATATGTAAAAACCAGCAATTAAATTCTTCTTAGACCCAAATTCATAATCATTAGTTAACTATTAGTAAACTAAAATCATGATTGTTTAACTAATACTTCATATTCATGGTGTATTGTTTAACTAACTTTCTCAGTATAACCAAAGAATGGTAACCCTAACAATGTTTTAATTTTCAACATTACTAATCAGCTGTTGTCTAACTATTTTTTAACCAATGACATTTGGCAGTTTAACTAATAGTAAACAAAAAGCTGTGAATTATATATTATTGGTTAAACTATTGCTATTCGCTAACTAATGACTGTGAATTTGGGTATTAATGATAAAATATATATTTATGTCACACGATATCGTTCGTTCGCTTAATTACATTCAAAACAAAAACCACATTTTAAATTTTGTTTCTGTCTTGAATGTAATTATGCAGTCGAACGATATCGAGTGACATCGTGGCCGAGGTAGTTAATTCAATTTTCAAATTATTTGAATCAAAATTGCTTATCGTGAAAATCTTAAGGAATAATTCGTGTCAAATTTAAATTTCCATACCTGGTTTAATTTCATGCGAAATTGCGTTTCTTGAATTATAATTGCTATACTTTTTCTGTCATTTAAACAATGCAATAACCCGTTCACAATAATGCTATTTGGTCTTAAATGAAAATAATAAAAAATAAATAAATAAAACGTTTATTACTTATCACTTTAGAAAACTTTGTGAATTGGCAAAATTTTTATTTGGTGAGATTGTTTAATTGTAAAAAGTCAAAGTTTGTGTCATATACCGATCTCTTGCTAGATTTTCGATTTTTACAAGGGCAACTTATGTTTAAGAAATATTTAAAGAACTACACCCCATACCCCTTTGTAGTGTATATCAAACCTAATATAGTATTTTCGGTTTATTATATGCAGGTGTGCAAATGATGTGTTATATTTGTTGTAGCTATACACATATGTATATACATACATATACATATTGATTTTGATAACGTTTCAAATTAATTGCTTTAATAGTTAAAACTTATAATGCACGATGTTAATAGAGAGTCACACCTTTGCCCGTCAACTTTTTTGCCCTACTTAATTTGACATTTCATTGGTTGAGTGTTTGAACAATTCAATCATGGAGAGGTACACAATTGAGCAGCGCGTTATGATTGTTGGAGCCTTTTATAAAAAAGGGCATTCACATAAAAATGCTTTTTGTGCACTTCGTGACATTTGGTCGATATTTTGTTTCACACATAATTGGCATACATCCTTCTATGATAATAAAAAATATTAAGATAATTCTGTGAAAACTTTTTCTTTAATTTACAATTAACATCGTTCGTTTGCAAATTGTAAACAAATTAAAATAGTAACCCATCAATGATTTCGTGTGCTACTAATAAAAATATATACGAGTATGTAAATATGTAAGTATATGTGACAGATATTTCTTAAATTTTTACATGAAATGCACGTGGCTTAATTCACTCCCAAATACATGGCTTCATATTTATTTTACACGTGTAAACGTCAGTCATAATTTATGTATTAAAAGTGGTCTTCACGTAACCTTTGTCTTTTACTTGCAGTAAATGCATTTACATTTCAACTGTCGATCCATTAACTTGAAATGCATATCATTTAATACTGGATTGTCAATATTTCACTACACGGCGAAAAATTTAATTCAAATAAGTTTTGCAGTAAATTAGGAATATTTTTTATACACTTAACACCCAAATTCCATTCATTATTCGAGACTGTGTATAGGCCAACTTACCAACATGTACTATTCGCGAATTTATTCTTCACGTACACACAATTTACATGATGATTATTTCCATGTTTCAAGAAATGCGCTTTTCTTTGTTTTGTTGACGACGGGGTGTAGAGAAGAAATAAATAAAAATAAATAAAGCCATGCAAAAAGCTGAAGAACACATGATTTTAACATTGGGATGTCATGGGCGAGCATGTGTTCACATTTAACAAAACACCTGACGAAGGAAGGTGCTCTGATGCTATTTGTGGATTAGTATCAGCTGAAGGCGGTACTGTTCAGTGACCAGTGACTATGACTTCCCCACTGAAAACTTCTGACAACGATTGACGCAAATGCGCACTAATAAACATCAGAAAAAATGCAAAGTGTTTTTATGATTTAGTCCGACACTGGGGTCGAACCCAGTCATTTTGCTTTACTACTTCAGCCATTATCACCCCTTAGATTAATAAATTTGTTTAATTTTTCTTTTTTATTATCAGCTGATTTGTTGTCCAATTTACACAATGCGTGAAAAATTAAAAGTTAACCAACTTTCCCCTACAGACGTTTCAACATGTTTTCTGTGTAACTTGTTCTATGGAAAAACTCTATTTTAATTTTTTTTACAGATGCCTACAGCACGAGTGCGCAGTTATGCATATTGCATACTTCCACCTTTAAAGCGCATGGGACACGATCAATGTTCAGCTTCAATACTTTTATATGTGTGCGTTATTTTACATATTTTTTATAAAAAACGCACACAATGATAAACATTGAAGCTGAACATTGATCGTGTAACGTGCGCTTAAGGCAAAGGGCAATAGAATCCGTTATTCGCCGTTTTTATTCTCAACTGACAACTAAGTTGTAATACATGTTTTTTTAAGCTGGATTCATCCATTGTTCCGAAACAATTTTTTTATATGTAGTTTGACGTGTTTCTTTTTGAGAGAGAGAGAAAAAGAGTTAACTCACTTCTGAACTCAAAAAACTAAAATTATTTCGGAACAAAAATTTTGTTCCGTGAATTCAGCTTTATAAGCTCTGTCACATTCAGTAAGTCTCCGTCAAAGGACAGTACGAAAGTTGGCCAACTTTTAACGGACGTTGAGTACTTTGACAGCTATGAACAGCGTTGCCATTGTAGGTTATTTTCAACCAAAATTGGCTAAATTTTTGTTATTGTGGAGATGTGAATATTTTTTGCATTTTAGTTACTTTTTCCAGCCTTAGTAAATATGTAAATATTTTTATATTTAACGTAAAGTTTTAAAATCGGGTTTTATACAGCGTTTATTGCGAAACGTTGTTGACACCAACGTTAAATCCAAAAGAGATAGGAAATTATTTGCACGCGTTTGTTTCTTTCTTATAAATTGAAATAGTGTACGAGGTCTGTTCAAAAGAAAAGGTGAATTTAATTTTTTTTTGAAAAGTGTTTATTTATTCATCAATATCCATTTTGTCCCCTTCAAAGTAATCCCCCTCAGATATAATGTACTTATGCCAGCGCTTCTTCCAATCGTTGAAGCACTTCTGAAATGCTCTTTTCGGTATGGCCATCAGCTCGTTCTTCGATTTTGATTTTTTCTCATCAATTGTGGCAAAACACTTTCCTTCCATTAGTCTCTGTAGTTTTGGGAATAACTTCCTTGTAATATTCCTTATTAACCGTACGACCTGTTGGCAAGAACTCATGATACACCACGCCATTGTAATCGAAGAAAACGAACATATATATATATATACATATATTTTTTTTATAAAATTTGTGGCTAGTGGAAAAGTAATTATAAAATAAAACATATACTGCTATTTTTTTTTTTTATTTTTTAACTTTTTTAAAAAATTTTGTTTGCAAAAATTTCTGGTAACTCTGAAATTATGTGAAAGGAAACTCCGCAAAGTATAGAATATCAATTTGCAACAAATTTAATTAAAGAACTCCTATTTCTCCGTGTATATTTGATCACCTATCATCTTATTTAAGCATGTTAGATTGCATTTGATTTCTCTTTACGTCAATCGTTTAACGATTTTCGATGTATTTGGGTCAATTCGAGTATAGTTTTATCAATGCAGACGTAAACTGTTCGAATAAATTAAAAATGCATTTGCACGGTTTTACTAGAGATGACGGTGAATGATGCTGTTACATGAAGGGTGCAAAACTTGTCGTTTTAAAAATCTAAATAATGCAGCGTTTTTCAAATAATTTCAACTCTTCATGTCACAAATTTATTCATTTTCAAATATTTATATTTTTTATTTCAATAGAAAAGAACTGAATTGCATTTTACTTGCCGACTATTGAAAAAAAAGAAAATAATTAATTTTTTAATCTTTATTTTTTAACATTATTTTAACATTACGAAAAAGGATTTTCTAAGTGCAAAACTGTTGAACTATGCGCTACTTTTTCTATTTTTTTTTCTTAGATGTCCATAGAACATCCTTTAAAGAAAATAATTTCTATACGAAGAGTTCTAAGTACTTCTAAATATTTAATAAATCACGGCTTTCCGTCTCACCGAACTGAAATATTGGCAATAGTTCCATAATTGATAGATTGAGATAATTTTATTATTTTTTTTAATTTATTGCGGAAAATTCGCCGCTTTATTCATCTTTGCTGCAATTAATTTCGAAATGTAGAAAATAAGACACCAAATGAATTAATGAACAAGAAAATATGGCACAACAAAAAAATAAGAAAAATGGCAAAAAAACCTTGTTGTTGCTTTCAAGTTCTTTATCTACCCTTTTTTTATAATCATATCTTTTTTTTTTGTTTAATGCAAGCAAGTGGAAGTGCCTGCGAAAACAAAATCTTTCATAATTTGTCAGCAAGGAAAGACAACAAAAACTCTTGCGCATGTTTAACACTGCTGCAGTGAAAAGTGTTGGCTCTGCCTCACACAATTCACTGAAATAATTATTTTGGTTTCAATACGTTACTCTCTTCTTGAACTTTACTTTTATCTGTTCCTTTTACTCGTATCATTTAATATTTGATACAATTAACAGCCTGCTGTTCTACTGTTTCCTACGGCCAGACTAACTCATTGCCGACAAGCAAATACGACTACCGATGGAATGATATATAAATGACTGAATCAACTGTTATTTGTACATTCCATACAATTCCTTCAAAGAAGTATCAATAACAATTAAGTTTCTGTGCGAAAACTTTGCTGGATTATTTGTTTATTCACAATTGGAATTTATAAAGAAAAACAAAACGCAACAAGAGTATATTAAAGAAAAAAAGAAGAAAAAAAAACCTTAATACAAAAACAATCAAGTTGATTTCGCATTAAATTGAAAGAAAAAAAGTGAAAAAGTTTGCAAATCCTTTAGTATTAAAAATATCTGTAACGAGATCTTCAAATTTTACACCATGAAAATGGCTCAGGTATGAATTTATAAATTTTATTTTTTACAAAATATTGGATGCTTATTTTTAGACTTTCTTAAGTGACATCGTAAGCATTTCCGTTTTGCCGGAAACCACTTTAATTACAAATCCCCAAAAGTATGCAACAGGTGTAGGCGCAATACAGTGGCAATGACGCTGTAAAATTCCATTTAATGGAATTATTAGGTTGCTACTATTGCTCTTAAAATTATTTATAAATATGAATGTATGTAGTCATATTTCTTCTGCCTTTTCTTCTTAAGCAGTATCAGTTTCAGTTTGTTCTTCATTATGGCTGCAAACAACTCTGCTGCTGAGAAGTACAGGGTGGCACAAAAGGAGCTATATGGTTTAAAAGGTTTATAACTTTTTTATTTATGCGATTATTATAATTTTTCTTTTTTTTTAAATACAGTATATTATTGGGGAATTTTTTTGCAATTAGCTTTGAAAAATGATATCCTGTAAGTGATGTCCATTTTCTGCTTCGCATATTTTCCATAACTTTTCGCAAAATTTCGGGTGTAATGGCCGTGATTTCATTTCGAATGCTTCATAATTAATTCCCCAAGTCTTCTTCACAAAATGCTGAAAAAAAACAAAGAAAAAAATAATAATTAAAAAAGTTATAAAGAATTCAAACCATATAGCTCATTCTGCGCCACCCTGTATAAGTGTTTAGAAAAAAACAAAACATATTCTTTTCACACTATTATACTTTATCATTAAATTTGATTTTTTGACACACCGTATTACTCCGTATTATAGCGTAAAGCCCGTTTTGGATATACATACATCTATAATGCAAAAGTAAGAATAAAAAAAATCTTGTACAAACCAACTTCAGTAAACATCTTACAATCTACTTAGGAGCTGATATGGTTGCGTTAATCAATTAACCGTCGATTAATTTTGCACTCGAACAGAAATTTAAGAAACGTTTTTATGAATATCTCATAGGATTTTATTATGTACTGTTAGACTATCAGTTTATCCTATTTTTCTACATTTCCCCTTTTTCTTTCCTGGGAAATAAAAATACTTTCTGCCGCTTATTTAAAAATCAGTTGTTTCTCGATATAAATGTATAATTTACACTGCATCAGTCAGTTTATTTATTTATTTAAAATTTTGTATAACATTTCTTATGAAGTCATAAAAGTTCCAAGTTAAATTCAAAAGTTTTACAAGAGAAGCAAGACACTTTCAAACTAACTTGTACGCTTAGACCGTTCAGAATTTTTCGATTTTGAATTTTTTGTCACTTACAATAGCATTTACACATGAAAGTACTTTCTTGATATCTCTGTATTGTGAATAAAAATAGCAATAAAGTAAATAACTTTTTGAAAATTTCTTGTTCGATTACACAGGAAAGTGGAATTTAATTTTAAAAATATCGTCGAAGCGACGCATGTACATATTTAGGTAGGACACAAAATAAAAAAACTACACGCACACAGTCTTGCTGTTTTCTTTGCTACCTAATACGAGTTACAAATAAATAAATAAATATTTAGTTGCGTTTAAATTTACAGTAAATTCATCATAATAATGTGAAAATTACTTTTTATTAGAATAAAGGAAAAAAGAACAATTAATATCCAACAGCAGTTGAGTAGAACACGTATATTGATATTTCCTATGTCACTGCACACGTCATAAGTACTCTTTATGTCAACAGGAAGTTAGTTGTAAAGTCATGAATATCATAAATTTAACCCGACAGAGTTGAAGAAAATGTGTACGAGAAATGCGTATTATTATCCCCATACTATATTAACAAAGCTTTGTGCCTTCTGTTGCAGTATAGGTCAGAATCTATATATTCCTAAAAGCTCAAAGCTCTGTTTTTAGTACGGATGAGAACGAAATTACCTTTATAAAACTTTTAGTTGTCTTAATTTGTCAAATTTTTGGTTCATTAAGCCTCCACCTCTATCTAGTTTCAGTGCAATGCATGTATGTATATATAGGGGATTTCCCCTGAGCACTGCTCCAATATAAGAAAACATATTAAATTTATAATTAATATTTATCACAATCCGGAAAGTTCGTAATATGAAGTGAATAGCAATACTGTTCAACAATTTCATTTTACTTACAGAAAGTATCAACAAATCTATTTCATGAAAATTTTGTTAAAAGTTGAGTGGAAAGTTGAAAAAACGTGACAATTAGTGGAGAATTGCGAGTGTATTGCGAATTTCATAAAAACAGTTCATGTGTAAATGCTCTGTTAAGGCTTTTTTGAATGCATAAACCTTACATTCATACATGCTTTTAATAGACAACACGTTTTTGAAGCATACTTTCAGGAGTATGCATTCCATTACGTTGTATTTACAATAATAAATTAAAAAGAATTTAACGATATTCATGGTGGCCCAAAATGACCGAAGGGGTATGAGTTCAAAGGGCCATTGTATTCCTCATAGTGTGCGCTGTGTCACCATCCTTTTCAACGGCTGGCCTTAAAAAATTATATAAGGTTGTCAGGTTGTCGGATATCTAACACCAATGAAGGAAACGGCGACACCCTGTTCATTTTCTAAAAAATATGAACTAATTATCCTTTCCCACGAAACACCGCACTTAAGTGGGTGTAATTTTCGCTTTTAAATTCTCTAAGTCTTCTTTACAAAATACTGAAAACAAAAAAAAAATTATAATAAAAAAGTTCGTTCCTTTTGAGCCACCCAGTATGAGTGTAGCAACGTTGACTTGTTTGAACATGTTCCAATGAATGTTTAAATTATATACCAGAACTTTTCTTTACATAAACGTGCACAATATTAAATATATTTAGTGAAATACAAATAATAAGTAATTATTAGGGCAATAAACACATCGCAAACAGCAGGGTACAGGCTGCAAATCTAATGCGTCTCCAATTTCCCGCACTGTTAACAATGGATAGGTATTTATGACCGTATTCTCAAAAAAACTTTCAACAGGTTTATAAACCGTTTATAAGGAAAATTGGGAAAGTTGTATTCATAAGTGATTAATAGGCTTTTACACGCTTATAGAAGCATTTATAAAATATGAAATTTTATTGATATTCTTTAAACCAAAAATAAAACGATACTCTTTAAATATATATGATTCTAATTGTGCTTTTTCCCTTATAAACTATATGTGAAATTTATTATTACATACCTTATGATATTCTCATACAGTATGAAAAACATCATAAAGCATTTTATTACAAAAGCAACTCAATAATTGAGGAGGAAAGCATATCCATTTAGTACTATTTCGCTAATGCTTATTTAGCTCATCAGTGGATTTTTCCTAATTTTTGAATACAAACCCAAGATCTATATGTTTAAAATTCAATTAATCAATCGAGAATTGAATTGAATATCAAACATACAAACCAAAAAATCTATAAACAAAAACATAACAACCCATGAGTTTACTTTTATAACACACACGTATTTCTATTTTTAGTTTTTTAGATACTCTTTAAATTTCGACACATTTTTTCATATAAAAATTTTTTTCCGGAAAATTATTCCAATAGTGTGAAGAAAAATTAAAAAATTAAATTAATTCATAAATACAATTGGACTAATATGTACGTAAGTCAAATTGATATAAAAGAAGAAAATGAGTGACCAATTTGAAATATTCACAGCGGCATTAGTTCAGATCTCAAATTATCGGCAACCGAAAGTGTACAAGGAAAGGACAAACCATTCTCCATTCCCGATGACCAGTGTAAACCTAAATAAGGCTTTAGGTAAGATATGATCTGATTGCGAGATAATTTTTTATTTTTTTTTTGTCGTGTGAGGTAGGGTTGAAAATGCCTTCGCACTTACAGAGACCGTCGTCTTCTGCGTCGAGTGGTGTTGCCACTAAAAAATTCCCTCCTCCTCCTCTAGGTAGATTCCTCCCCGGGACCGCTTTCCGCATTACTTCGGAAGGCCCAGAGCCACGTCCCAATCAGGACCACTCTCACTCACCCACGTCTGGGTCCGCCAAGTCCGCAGCCGGCGCTATGGCCCCGGCCCGTATCGCCTGTTCCCCGTCAGAGGGAGCCCCGTTATGCAGCAGCGCATCGAGGTCCCTCTTCTTCCTCCGCAGAACGTATCCCACGTACTGCGGCACAGCGTCCCAATTGTGCTCACAATCAAGCATCCTCCCTATCACCGTGGCAGGAGCGAACCCGCCAACCCGCTGCGCCATTGCACCTGTCTCAGCATGCCACCAGATGCAGTCGAAGAAAGTGTGCTCTGCATCATCATCCGCAATACCACAGTAAATGCAGTCGGGACCATCTGCCCTGCCCATCCGGTACAGGTACTTTCGGAAGTATCCGTGGCCCGAGAGGAATTGTGTCAGGAAGTAGTTAACTTCCCCAAATTTCCTCCGAATCCATACTTCCACGCAGGGAATGAGCCTCGCCGTCCACCTACCGACCGTGTCCGCGGTCCACCTGTCCTGCCATCGCCGGACATTTTGGGGTCTCAGACCAAAAGCACCAAAACCATGCCCTCACCCCTCGAGTTCCAAGCCTCCCACCGCTCGCGCGCCAAGAGTTCTATGGGTATTTCCCCACATATCACCAGGACCGCAGCGCCCGAGACCGTGCGGTAAGCTGAAGCAACCCTAAGGGCCGCCGTCCGCTGTACCGCCTCGAGCACCCTGCGTTTGGTTCTCTCACCCAGTACATTTCCCCAAATCTCGCTCCCATGCAGCAAGATCGACTTCGTGACCGCCATAATCAGCCTCCTCTTGCTCTGTGTCGGGCCTCCGACTTTCGCCATGAGTCGGATCGCCCCTGCCCTTGCTAATAAGCACGAGCCGCTGTGTCTTCCAGCGTCTTGGGAAGACGCCCTGGACTAAACAAGCATCATATACCGGAAGCAATGCTTCCGGCCTGCTCTCAGCCAGGTAAGATATGATATGATTGCGAGATAATGATGTTGAAGTATTCATTCCCTACCTCAGACAAGAAACTGTCTCACTATTTTTTGGAATAGTTGCTCGGCTTTTGGCATGCCATGGCAGAAGTATAATCAAAGCAATTAGGGACCATTGATGGACCCCATATAAAAATAAAAAATATGGATGGTTTTATTGCTCCATATTGAAATGTAATTGCAAACTATGTACATATATAATTTTTACTTTCTTTCAAGTCCATCGGTATATCATTTTCTTTATGTATTTATGTACATACATATGTATATACTTACGCATATACAACAAATAATAATGATATTATAATAATAATAACATTATATATTTTGTATTAATATTTACATATATATGTATGTATGTATGTACATGTATGCACGTATGGCAAAAAACAATTTCAATTAAGCGGATAATTGCCAATATGTAGATGAATATGGTTAACAAAATGCAAAACAAAAACACATTTATAAAAATTGAATAAAATTGAATTGAATAAAAAGATAGTTGCCGTACGTAAACATAAAAGTACTACAGGGTGGGCCAAAAGTAATCACCCGGGGCATAAGTAATCACCCGATGATGATGACCATACATGCAGATCCAAAGGTTTTTATTAAATAAAATTACAGCAAAAAGACATCGGGTGATTACTTATGCTGCGGGTGATTACTTTTGTCCCACCGTGTACAAGTCTGCCATTGCTATAGAACTGTTATTGTTCGTTTATGAATACAACTTTTAAAACTTGAATTATAAGACAAAAAGTCTACGATAACTTTTATACTCTTTAAACATTCAATTTATTATGAATATGGTCGTTAATTTTTAATTTCTTCAACCAAGTCCAGTTCGATACAAAATTTATATCTTTACCAGTTGTTTGTCGTCATAATTATCGTTTAAGACCGTTTGTTTTCATTGACTATGTGTTTAATGCGTACATTTTAAAAATTAAGTACTTGAGTTTTATAACTGTTGGGCTTCGGCAAAATAACTTCAGTCGAATTTTGCAGTTTTTTTACTTAAAAAATATGTACATATGTATGTGTTTTCCTTGAATATAAAGTGGAGAGTGCATGAAAGAGAAAAATATTAAATAAAATACAATAAAACTTGGACAAAATTGTATTTTATTCAATAATTTCATTTCATTTCATTTATTGATTCTTTTGCAATATACATAGCCTATTGGCCAATATAAAATATTACCAGTGTAATTTCAATACAATCTATTTAGGAGCTAGTTAATAATTTAAATATATTAGATACATATATGCAGTAAATTAGGTACATATGTATGTATATAATGATTATAATATTTACAAAATTTTGTTCATGTATTAATTGGTGGTTATTGGTCATTCACTCATATACCGAGTTATTAAGGATTTCTTTTAATATAGGCTGTCAATTCAGTTTAAAAATTACGCTACTGATAAAGCAAACAAATTTCGTGCAAGAAATGCTTTTTACCAGAGTGTATGCTACTAGGAATATTTTTTCTAGATAATTCTGATAAATCCTCAAAAGTACAGCCTTAATTAAATACTACATGCTTGATACAAGTGAACCGAAAGAGAAAAATATGAACGACATAAATATGAACGAAATGGTGATGGCTAAAGTAGTATCCACGTTGACTACAAAACCAAAAAGTCCTGACTAAGTTCGGACAAAGTCATAAAAACATTTCGGTTTTGATGTGCATTGATGTCTCTTTGTATCACTTGTTGTCGCAAGGTTTCAGTGGCGGTGGCATATTGGTCTCTGAACAATACCTCCTTCAGCTGTAACCAAAGTACAGGCACATTAGAGCGCCCTACTTCGTCGGCATTGTGTGGCACCAGCGAAGTAAAATAATTACTAAAAAAATTGCCTATTCAAACAAAGCTTCAAAAATTTAATACGTCTCTTTGACATCAGATGCGCTGCAATACTGCTATAAACAAAAAATGTGCAAAAAGCGGAATTGTAGGTAGTAAAGCTTTTCTCTGTCTATACCTTTACCACCTGTCATCTCTCTCACTATTCCTTTTCTATAGTTCCAGCACAATGCATTGCATGTGTAGGGGTCATCCGCTGAGTGCTGGTCCAAGATAAAAAAAAATTAAAAACCAGTTCGTTCGTGAACGACCCGCAGCAGTTCAAGAGCAACGCATACAAAACTAAAATTGTATTATTTTTTACTTTTTAGTTCCTTTTTTAAGTTGGTTAAACTTTTTTATTTCAGTATTTTTTGAAAAATTTTCCCCCACTGTCAACACTGGATAAGTATTTAACTAATTTTTTCAAGCAAGTCCAATTCGACACAAAAATTTAAAACTTTTAAATTTGAATTATTTGTGTTTTTTTTTATCTGAAAGTTCTCTTCAAGACCTCCAGTTCAAGGACGGTTATTGTATTTAATATTTTTTTTTTCAAATATGCCTTTGTTCTGTAATTTATTAACGTTTACTTTATGTTGTGTCCAATTGATATACTGTTGACGTCAGCAAAAAATATTTGTTATGGTTATTATTAATTTATTTTTTTCTTTTGACGACCCAAAGCAGCAACATTGAATTATCAATGAAATTAAGTTTCTAATTTACGATTTGTGTGATGTGGACTAATAATAATAATAATAATAATAATAATAATGATAATAATAACAAATGTATAGTATGTACAAACACACCAGTGTGACCAGATTTTCAGCTATCCAAAAATTTTGTTTTTTTAATCTCATTTAATATAATGTTTGTATGGAATAATATTGCATAATGTCAATGTATTTCTCATTAGTATTTTTACACGGTTCAATTTTCGTATTTGCAGAAAAACAACGATTTTTGGAGAGTTCTATTGCACTTTTTGAGATGTTATTTCATTTTATCCACCATTATATTTCCAGAAACGGCGTTGCCTACGAAAGATTTTCTGCGTTGCAGAGGAGCTTTAGCTAGCGAAGCCGGTATTCGTTATTAACTCTAAATTTTTAAATTTTTACTTTTTGCAAGAAATCAACTAACAGGGTGGCGATGGCTGAAGTAGTCTGCAAGTTGACTACAAAAGCAAAACAGACCTGGATTCAACACCAGTTTCAGATTAAAATTATATATACGTATATATATATAAAAAAATCAAATTTTTCTGATGTGCAGTAGTGTGTCTTTGTGTGTCAGTTGTTGTCGGAAAGTTTCAGTGGTGAAGGCATAGTCACTGGTCACTGAACAATACCGGCTTCAGCTGATAGCAATTTACAATCTCATCAGCACGCCCTCTTTCGTCGGTATTGTGTAGCAACTGCAAAGTAAAATAATAAAAAAATGGCTACTAAACCGAAGCTTCAACACTGCTATAAACAAAGAACGTGCAAAAGCAGAGCTGTAAAATAATTAGTTAAGCTTCACCTCCAGTCGTTTCTCTAATATCCTATAATTCCAGCGCAATGCATCGCATGTGAGAGCTGCTCCCAGATAAAAAAAGCAAACATCATCATTTTATTCTACTGTAAAAATTTCAACGATTTTCCATTACTCTTTCATTTCGAAAACCACATGTGATACCATTTTCGTGATAGTGTAGTGATTACCTTGATATCAACAAAAAAAGTATTATTTTGAGTTAATACATACATTTCATAAAAAGGTATTATTTTGAGTTGAACATTTATTCAAGTTAAATATAATCAAACTGTTTTTTTTTATCTGGGACCAGCACTCAGGAGAAAGGAAAGGGATAGTAGGAGAAATTTTTATTTAAATTTAGTTGTATTTTAAGTTGATGCTGTTTTGAGGATAAAATCTGTTTTATTTTATGATTTTAATTTTAAATGTGACTCTTTTTATGATAAAATTCTTCACATTTTTTTGAGTTGTGACCCTTTTCATGAATAAATTTCAAATATTTTAAAAATATTAGGCTTATAGATAGAGGGAATACCTTTCTACTCACATAAAACAGATAATACCCAAATATAGATATTCAAGCACTCAAAATTAAAAGAAATTAAAAATTATTTCGTTTTTGTTAAAAAAAATTTTGAAACTTTATTAAAATTTCAACTACAACGTCACAACTCAAAATAATACAAAAAAAATACGATAAGTTTCAGAAAAATGGTATTAACTCAAAAAATTTATTGTTTTTGTAATAATTGGAAAATTTTAAAAGAAAAACAATGTAAATATATTATCAAATGGAACTTGCTTACTATGATGTATTCGGTTCTTCAAATTCTCTTAAAATGTAATCACAACCACTTTTTGGCCTCCACTATAAATTTTGACATTTTGAGTTAATGCCCTCTTCTTGATCAAGTGTGATATGTAAATATGTGTGTTTTTTCGTTTGAATCTGTTTTGTACCGATTTTTTAAAAATGTTTTTGAAGTCGGTTTTTTACCCTTCATGATGGCGTCGTTAGGCTGCAAATTTATTTAAATTCTTCACACCAATTTTGCCAATTGTTACAGACACATATTTATAAACGATACTTGCTTTCTAAACTGAAATTCATTTATTTAAAATTTTTTTAAGCCTAAATAAATTGTATATTCTTCTAAAACATAGTTTGACAATGTTCTGGCTTCACGTTCAGATTCCTGTATTGTCAAAATATTAAGTTAACCAAAGGTTCCTTTACTTGTTTACATTAACCTTGGGATCCAGTGCGATCCAAATCTTTCATGATAAAATTTGAGAGTTTCTAAACAACATTTCATTTACACTCAAAGTAACAGTCGTAAACAAAAATCAAATATACAATTTTTAATATTTTACACTACATAAGACTAAAAATACTGAAATATAATTTTAAAATACATAATAAATTGTGACAAAATGGTCACACTGATTCTCAGAGGACAACAATTAATGTCAGTCATTTGAATGTGCGAAATCACTTTTTGAATCGAATTGAAATCAAAAATTCGTTTTTTCCTGCTATAAATATCATTTTTTAAAAATCTAATAATTGATATTCGAGGTGATAGAAAGTGAAAAAGTAATTAAAAAAATTATAATTTAGAAATTTAGAAGCAAAATATAAGTTACCAACTTTAAGATATAAAATAATAAGGGCCCTCCCTCATGTATCATGAAGGCTCCTTTTAAACTGTCGTGCAACTTTCTGCATTTCAACAAGAAGCGTACAAATATAAATTAAATAAAAGATGACAAATAGGAATTTGTGTCTACAAATTTTAATTTCCTTTTAAAAATAAAAGTGATGAAATGCTTGTATTAACCGTAGAATTGAGCAACGCAAGTTTACGAGTCAAAATTGTTGGGCAAATTAACAAAGTTTGTGTAAATGAATTTTCGACAGTTTATTTCCGAAAGTCTAAAAAAGCACGGACTGCGAATTTTTAAAGCGCTTTCATGAGGACACTTATTATTCTCATCCAGCGGCAACTATAGAAGTTATTTGCATGAATTGAATGAAAGCGGTGTGACGAGTTTCTCTGCCTTATTAAGTAAAAAATCGCCAGTTTTAGCGGTGTAATGTTTTTAAAAAATGCGAAAAAGAAATTCTGCCAATAGAAACTTTACTTCAGATTCGTTTAAGGCTCTGCATGAGCGTCTTACGAAAAACGCACATTCACGCCAACAATACGGACTACATTTTTTTTCTATGCATTGTTTTTGTTTTTTTTAATTTGTTGTTTGTTTGAGGGCTCGTCATTATATTTATTTCCAGCGTTGTCAACTCGCTGCTTTTCGCAGCGTGAAAAATTCTTGTGTCAGTACTCGGTGCTTTTATTTTTAATTTTTAGTGTTTTTCTTTAATGTCGGTGGCACCAAATGTAATTTTATCAGAAAATTCCTTAAAATCTACCAAAAATGTTTTTGTACACAAAAATTTCAACAGATATCGGAAAACCATTTTAAGAAGGTGTGTTCGTTTTCTGGGTTACAGATCTCAAGAAGCTTGCAAGCTAAATATCTTTGGTGGTGAAACAAAAATACAGGCATAAAAAACTGCTACGAATTTAAAATAAAATTAATTACGGGACAGATTGCCTTCCAATTTTTTAATTTTACGCAAATTAAATAGTATAAATGTCGATTTAATACCATTATATAAATGCCATTAGTTACTAAAATGCCGAAATTTTATGTAGTATTGAAAATGTATTGTCTTGTTTTTATATTAATTCTGTATTAGAGTTTTGGAACAGACTGTTGTTATGTTTGTTTTACAACATATTATCAGAATTTCGTTTTTATACCTCTTATCAGCTGTGCTTTACCTCTATTGTTCGTGCAATAAATATAAGTTTTCTTAGTATGTCCGGAAGGACGTCTTGTTCTGTTTCTGCCACTTTCTGAAGCCATCTGATTACAAGAAATCTGAAGTTTGGCATACTTAAAGTAGCTGCTCCCCGGAAGATCGCAACGAAGCCACATTTTCGCTCTGTGGATGGAAAGTAATTATTAGTTTCCCTATATCTGCACAATTGCACTAGTGAGACTATATAATTTTAATATCGGATGCTTTTAGAATAAAATTAAATTTCAGGCAAAATCTTGGTGGTATAAAAGCAATAAAACGAGTGTGCCTAATACAATGCAATCTTTCACAATTACAATAGCGAGATTATCTAAATTTAAAGTGAGTTGTTTTTACAATAAGGTGCAACTTCCAGAAAAATCTTGAAGATATGCAAGGCGTGCGGTTACCTCTCATATAAAGCATTATCAATTTCCTCATTTCTTCACAACTATTTGACAGACAAAGAACTTAGAAATGTGCAAACAAGTAATATTGGTATCACACATCAATACATGAAATATATATTCTACACTTTAAGAGTTTTTGTTTATCAAGATTTGTCAACTTTGTAAATCATATCATACTGTCGGAAAAGATAATAATTATTTGGAATTTACTACCTGTGTTCTTAAGTGGATGTTACAGGCATCAATATACAGCTTCAGTATATGCCTTTGTGTGCGTTTGTTTGCAAAAAATAGTCACACAAAATATTGAAGCAGTTTGACGTAGTGTGGCTGTGTTATTGTCAATATTCATTTTATTTCTGGTAACTTTGAGAGCACATCGTCGTTGTGTCGCAGTTCAAACACGGTTAAACAATTTTGTAATCAAATTAATAGAAATATATCTCTCATTCATGGCTTTTTGGGGCGTGCAAAGCAAAAAATATAGTGATAAAAACATGAAAATATCATCAGTGCTCTTTTAATAAATAAAGAAATAAACAGATATCTATTTTGCAGACGGTAACTTCAAAAAATATTTTGCCGACGGTATGTTTACACTTAAAAAAACCAAAAAAAAAAATTAATATTGATGAGAAATATTGACGTAGTGTGTTAGAGGCTTTAATATTTATACTAACCCAAAGACAAATATTGAAGCTGAATATTGATGCGTGGAGCATGCGCTTTAAATAAAATGGACAATACTTTATATAGTTTGCCACTACCTTTAAAAAGGGAAACATTTTTATTACCACAATGGTATAAAGTTTTTGAGACTTCCACTATTTCATCGGTTTTTAGCAAAATTTTATCAATAATAATCTACCTTATTACGGTTGTAGAATCATAATTTTTCTATAATCTATTACAAATTGTCGAGTCGATTCGATAACCGTAATAAGGCTGAATAATTTTTTTTTCTATCTTCTGCTTTATTTAATAAAATCGCAAGAATAACGGCCTGTTCACCGATGTCGAACGATATCGTTAATACCTGTTCGGGGAACAGGTCAGTCTTCACTAGTACTTGGAGTAGAGCGTCAAATATGATGCATATTTTGCCAGTTATTGGTGCAACATATTTATAAAGGAACGTGATCGCTTTTTAGAATGGAACACGAGTAGTAACGAAATGTAGCATACATGTATGTATGAAACATTTTTGACAGAATTAATAACGGCATAAATATTTTAAATTTAGTGCTTTTTGCCGAAAGTTCGAATTTTTTCTTGATTTTGGTGCGTTTTAAATTTAATAGTTGACAACGCTATTTAACTGAACTTCAAATCCATATGCACATGAACATAAAAAGCGATATAAAGCGAATGCTACACGATCAATGTTCAGCTTCAATATTTGCCATAGTTTGCGTTATTTTATAAAAAATAGTCACACATATACGTATAAGTGTGACTATTTTTTATAAATAAATATAAATAAATATTTAAAATAATATAAAATAAAATAAAAATAAAATATAAATATTTTGACAGATTTAATTTAATAAAGAAAGCTCCTGAAGAAGTTGGAAAAAAACAAACGAAATGTTGAGCAAATAGATTTAATAACATCCAAATAATTTGTTTTTATTAACAACACAAAAACAAAAATTTACCAAAAAAAATCATCCTAGGGAAACACCCAATTATACTAACAACAAAACATTGGCCAAATAAAGAAAAAACTAACATACAAATATTGAAGTCGCTTAAAAGCGACTACTGTATACCAACAAACAAGTGTACGTCAATATTGGCATCCAATAAGGTTAATAATTTTTGCATTCACATGTTAGTTATGTTTCGTAGATTTGGCAGAACTTAGTGCGTTGTTGCCGTCTAGAAAAAGAACCGTGAAAAGTAGCAAATATATACAGTCACACATATAATACACATATAGTGCCCCTTAGGTTAGGTTAAGTCGGCAGGTTGCTCGATGAAGGTAAAGAAAGAGAAGAGAAAAGCCCACTTGGGTCCAATTTATTATGGTACCTATTGTGAAAAAACTTTCACGTGTGTAGTGATACAGACCAGAGTCTTTGCTAGGAATCGAAGCTAGAAACCCCCAACTGATAAACTAGCACACTACTCACTAGACTACCGGGACACCCTTAAAAATTTTTTAATTTTCCAGAAATGGTGATTTTTAAAAAAGGTTAATAAACCAATATTGTTTAAAAGAACACAAATCTTTATTTTGTTATTTAAATTTAAAATTAAAAACTTTAATTTAATACTTAAGTGCGAAGTCGGCTCTATTATTTCGCTTATTAATAGTTTTTTTTGGTACGCTGCTATGGAATCCGCTTTTTCGCGAAACACTTCGCACTATTTCTGCATGAACATTAATATTGTGGTATATTTTCAAAGCGTTTCGATTTTCCACGGCTATTGTTTTACGATTTCTACTAGCAACACTTTTTCGCTCGACTCGTGCAGAAATTTTGGGTGGACGCCTATTTTTTTGCTTGCTTGCTAGGGATTGAGATTCAGAAAAAGTTTTTATTACAGTGTGCACTGTAGACGACGCTCGTCCAAAAATTTGAGGAATTGAACTCAAGGAATACCTATCGTTCCTCAAATGCAAGCAAAAATATGGATCAGAAATCCAGGTTTATTTTGAACTCCAATTTTAGAGGGAGTACGTACTATTATATGTGTGACTGTACATACATATAATGTAAATAAAGCTTTCAGCAATATATAATGCTAGCATTTACCAGCGGTTTCGCTCACGCCCAACTTTTCTTTCCTATCCTCAAAATATTTCAAACAATATTCAGAAAAAATTTCCATCCACCATTTCTGCCGCGATGCGCTTAGCAACGAACATTATTTAAGTTTTAATTATGTAGACAGTTGTCTAGTTTCGGTGAGTGATACGTTTCCCCCTACGTCTTCTTCTGGTCCTATTTTTTTTATTTATATCCTATTTATTTATATCGATTCAGCTATCTTTTAGATAGCTTAGGAGAGGCATATATTATTCCATAAGTCCCCTCGTGGTACTATTTCTTAAAAAATGTATTACCTACGTGTTCTCTTAGACTCTGATCTACCTACGTTTACGCAAATCGGTTTGATATGCAAAACAATAATTTAAAACATTTCCCGCACCTGGCAAAAACTAAATGAATTGGCTGGAACCTGTGTTCAAAATTTCAGTTCGATAGCTCTTACAGCTCCGGAGACTGTGCGTTACTAACAAACACAAAAACGATTTTTAGATTTGTAGATAACTCACATGACAATAGTCAATATTTTGCAAAATAACCGTTTCAAATAAATTAATTTATATGTATGTAGGTACTTATACATATGTTTTCCAATACTTCGACAAACACTTATACAAGGTGGGCCAAAAGTCACACCGTTAATTTAAAATTTTTAATATAAATATTTATATATTTTAAGTACTTAATTCAACAAAATTATGTTATTAACGTATTTCGAATGAATATTATTTAAAATTAAAGATTCCAATAGTTTTTAAATTATTTATTGTAAGGAATCATATTTTTTGTTAACTTATATATAAAATAAAAATAAAATAAAATAATGTGTTTTTTTGGAAATGGTTATATATTAGAAATAGAAATTTATATATACATAATTTTGCTAAATAACAATTTTGAAAATGTTTTCAGACATTCTAATACAAAAAAGAACTAGTTCAGTTAATACTTCAGATTTTTATAATTTTGTGTAATGTATTTCTATTGTTTGCTTGGAAGATATCACGGACGGCAAAAGTGTCCCATGCCAAACTCTACGAAATACTTTAGAAATATCTAGAGCCACGACTTTCCTTTGTGTTGCCAAACTGGCAACACTAATGGAATATGGCAATTTAATGAGTGGTACGATGGTTAAAGCGCATGTTACACGATCAATGTTCAGCTTCAATATTTGTCATTGTGTGCGAAAAATTGTCACAGATATACGCTCTGTGTAATATTGACGAATATCAAAATGGTTTTGATATGCATCACAATATTGAAGCAGTTTGACGTAGTGTGGCAGTGTTGTTGTCAATATTCATTTTATTTCTGGTAACTTTGAGTGCACATCGTAGTTGTGACGCAGTTCAAACACGGTTAAACAATTTTGTAATCAAATTAATAGAAATATATCTCTCATTCATGGCTTTTTGGGACGTGCAAATTAAAAAATATAGTAACAAAAACAAAAAAAAATTATCATCAGTGTTTTTTTTACTAAATATTTATGCCGACGGTAACTTCTATATGTTTACACTTGAAGAAACCAAAAAAATTAATATTGATGAGTAATGTTGACGTAGTGTGTCATAGGCTTCAATATATACATATATACTAACACAACAACTGATGCGTGTAGCATGCGCTTAACACATAATTTTATATTGTATGCATGTGTGAACAATATTTTAATAATGCAGTAATAAAAATACTAGCACTATATAAAACACTTGTTGTTTTGTTATTGTTATAAACAAATGTAAAAAAGTACTTGTACCAGCATTAAAAAATATCTCTTGACGTAGTAGATGTTTGATTTAAGCTTTTTATATGTATGTATGTACATATGTATATTAATTGAAGATGTACGAGCCCCTTTTTATCACGCGATTTGTTTCAATTAAACGAAAACAAAAAAAAAGGTCAGCAATTTATTATTTTTGAATGTAATAAACAATAATTTTATTTATTTGTTGTTTTAAGAATTTGCATTTATTAACAATCTCTTACTGATTATTATTTTTCTTAATAATGGGAACGTGACTGTACGTAATTAGGAACGCAATTTCATGTTTTTAAACTCAACATACACACATATGTATGTATGTATGTATGTACATATCGTTACTTTGAATATAGAAAGGCCCTAACTAATAATTTACTTTACAGGAATAGGAAACTTTTTCATAAAAATTAAAGTATTGTAGGTAGTCACGATATTTTTTTGAACGTCAGTTCTTTATTAAATTCTCTAAGCAATTCCCTGTTGAACAGACCAACTTTTTTTTCATAAATTTTGTTTTAAAGTGTTATTTATATGTACATATTTATTTATTTCATTTCAATACATAAGACGCCCTTATGGCCAATGATACATATATTGATAGTTTAAAATGTGCTTAAATTCAATATATAAAAATTCATGCGTGAATTAATAGTTTAACTGTCTCATTTTATAGTAATAAATAGTTGTTATCAAAATATAATATGATTGTAATGTAATTGTAATTGTTTTGGTTATGGAAATGGGCCCCCAGCCCTATAAATACTGCCTGAAATAGGTAGGTTAATAATGCATATAACAAGAAAATTATCTGTCCATGTGTATATTCAACTAGAAGATAGACAAATATAAATCATATTATGTACTTCCCATAGATTCAAGTAACACTAAAATCTTTTTTTATAAGTACAGTATGAATAGCAAAACATTCGAAACATCGAAATACAGCAAACTCTTATTAAAAAAGATCGTTCAAAAACTGACAGATATATACGAGGAATATAAATCTGGATATTTCGGGTAGAATGTATGAATGAAAAGTTACGAGTCAGTGACATATGTATGTACATACATATATGAAAATATAAAAAAATCAGATTTAAAAAGAAAAATTTTTAGGGTCTTTTCTTATTAAGGTAACGATATGTACATGCATAAATATGTACATACATATATGTATGTACATATATATGCATGTATGGATTAAAATAAATAATAAATATAACAATTATTAGAATATTTATTCAAATAAACAATCAAAGCCTTGAAAGAAAACATTCGGTGTTAAGTTGGCGAGATAGAGGCATAAAATCACCATCAATCGAAAATTCACCACGAAAAGCATGGACATGTAAATAAGAATATTTATCGTCATGTTCTGAAAAACGCATACCGCTTAAAATTTCCGCTTTTTTTTCAAAACGCTAAATAGATTTTCTAACAAATAAAAACGCTAGAAATTTGGCGGGTTCAAAGCGCTGGTGTATACGGAAACGATATGGTCTCTTTTATAGATATTTCACTTTAAAAAGAAAATAAAATGATGCACACTTTAAATTTAATATTTTTTCTTTTTATTTTAAAGATTATTTTTAACCACTTTGCACATTTTTAATTAAAAATATAAAATTTAAAAATTTTCTTTGATTTGTGCAATCGCCTTTCTCAGCCAATATCGCAACCATTATTTGATTGTATATTTGTTAGCCAATATCTCAACCGTTTTTTATATTTTGTTATGATAAAACATTTATTTATTTATTTATATATAATATAATTTACAAATAAATTCATAAAATATATGCAAAAAAAAGGCGCCAGTAACCAGACCATATGCGCTCGTATTATCACTGATTACAAAAACTACTACTATACTACTTTACAACCATATATACAAGAAATAAAAAACTAAAAACAAAATTAGTTTCACTAAAAGTAAAATAAAGCATATGATAAAACATATTTGGGGTAACCAAAAGGTAGTCATAAAGTTGTTTAAAAATTGTTCACATTTTTATAACTTTACATTAAATTACATTTTTATAAGAAGAGAGGAAGAAAAAATCACAATACTTCATGATATACAAGTTAGCAAATTTTGGTTACGTAACTCATCTGGCTGGCACCCACTTAATATTTATCCACCAGCTGATGTCAAAAAAATTATTCTGCTCATATCGCGGGCAACAGCTGTTTTCGATTATATTTGATTCAACAATTTTGTGTGTCAAAACAACAATTTTATAATTTTAATTAAAAATGGAATTATTACAAGCCTTACATACACTTAGTCACAATACTCTACATACGATTTCGAAATTTCATTTAATCTGATCATTATTTTATATGTAAAGTAAAATTTTTGAAAATTCATTCTTGTAAGTATTTAACAGGGCACATTTATGAACTCATTTAAAACAGAAACTTAGATATAGAAGGGCTTCCTCCACTTCTCACTTCAAAATGATTTTAAAATACGAAAGGGAAATATTACCCCGAAATAACAAAAAATATTATCTAAATCACCCCAAAGTTTTTACAATGTATCGTATGTAGACTTTTGCTTTTATGAAATTTATTATTTTATTCATTCAATAATATTAAACAGCGTAATCTTTTATTTTTTATTTTCTGTGAAGATCGTTAATCCTATGAAATAAAAAAGTTTAAAAACTTTTTTGTATTTCTCTTAAAATTTAAAATTTATTGAAGAAATTAAATCGTATGTAGAGTTTTGCGACTAAGTGTATAAGCTCTTATTTACTATATTAAAAAGTCGAATTATTTTATTTTCTTCAGTTATTTTTAGCATTTTAATATCAAATATTAATAAGTGTTTTTTCCTTAACAGTTGAATGAATTTTTGAAATAGCACACTAAATTATGACGGGTTGTTCATACCAGTCATATTTTTTCGTTATTTTATTATTTGAAATCATATGACTATATGACCATCTGGTGAATACCCCAAATGTATTTTAATTGTTAACGCATACATATGTATGCTGTGCTTATTTCGAAACCCTGTTTATGCGTTAGTTAAAATTTCTTTACACGAAAAAAAACATTGTGAAAATTGTACAGCAGATAGATATTAATGTTGATTTCTTGCAAAAAGTGAACTTATAAAATTTTGAGTTAATACCCTCTTGTGGATCAAGTGCGAGTGCATGCCTCTAGTATATATAAGAATAACTTCTACCTGTGATAGCACTAAGCTTTCAACAATATTTGCCAAAAAATCAGCTCTGTCATTGCTTTAGATTATTTTTGGTATCATAATGCATGCTTTTATGCTACTGTGAAGCGGCGAAAATGTTATACGGCAAAAAAATACTTTAGAGAAAACCATTTCAGATTACCTTTGTATACAAATGTTCACAATTTCAATGCATATTTTTTGATTTCTCATTAAAATTTCTTAAATAAAAATGGCCTAACAAGGGTCTTATTTGTTTTTTATTTTCAACTTCATTTATTTATTTCGTTAATGCTAAAGTCTGCTCATCAGTAGATCTCGAAGTTCAGAAACTTCAAACGTATGAAAACTCTCAAAAAGTAATTGAGAATTATCAAATAATCCAAAATAAATATTTATTTTATATTATCCTTTATTTTTTTAACTACTCGAGCAATAATACATTTCAATTAAAATGTTAGACATTGGAAAATATTTATAGTTTGATGGTACGATGATGGTTGCGCATATCAAACATTTCTTTCCCCGCATTACACGTTCCATCACTCTGCTTGATACGTTAAAAAATGCACGTAACCAGTGTAAAAAATTGCCTTCAAACGTTCATGTTTCTATATAAATTTTAATTTCGTGCATGTGTTCTGTTGCAGTTGCAGTGTTAAATATGAAATTGCTCTGAATGTAAGTCATTTACCTTCTAATGTCATTTAGTGTTTTATAGTTTTTAGTAACAAGATCTCAAGAATTACTGGACAATAAAATGAAAATAAAATAGAAAGAATATGTATGGCAATGTTATGTCTGTATGTATGTTACGTTAATGTGAATAGTTCATTCAAATAAAGGGTGGTTAAATTTCAAGGGCCGATGTTGATTTTGAATAAAACACAAACTATTTAGGAAATTATTGTAATTTTATTTTATTATGATATATTGGTATTACTCAATTATGTATGGAACAAAATATCGGCCAAATGGGCGCCGCGACCACGGCGGCACACCTCCATCCGATGGTCCAAATTTTCGATGACCCTGAGGCATAATGGAGGTTCTATGCCGTTAATGTGCCGAATTATCTCATCCTTTAGCTCTTGAATTGTTGCTGGCTTATCGACGTACACCTTTTCTTTCAAATAACCCCAAAGAAAAAAGTCCAACGGTGTCAAATCACATGATCTTGGCGGCCAATTGACATCGCCATTACGTGAGATAACACGGCCATTGAATTTGTTGCGCAAAAGAGCCATTGTTTCGTTAGCTGTGTGGCAAGTGGCACCGTCCTGCTGAAACCACATATCGTCCACATCCATATCTTCCAATTCGGGCCATAAAAAGTTCGTTATCATCTCACGATAGCGAACACCATTCACAGTAACTGCCTGACCGGCCTCATTTTGGAAAAAATACGGCCCGATGATGCCGCCAGCCCATAAACCGCACCAAACAGTCACTCTTTGTGGGTGCATTGGTTTTTCGACAATCACTCTTGGATTCTTATTCGCCCAAATGCGGCAATTCTGTTTATTGACGAATCCACTGAGGTGAAAATGTGCCTCATCACTGAAGATGATTTTCTTCGAAAATTGATCATCCACTGTTGCCGTGGTCGCGGCGCCCATTTGGCCGATATTTTGTTCCATACATAATTGAGTAATACCAATATATCATAATAAAATAAAATTACAATAATTTCCTAAATAGTTTGTGTTTTATTCAAAATCAACATCGGCCCTTGAAATTTAACCACCCTTTACATGTGAGGTAGGGATTGACTTCTGTTACCTTTACTGCGGAAACTTCTGCTGTCATTGGCATCAGTAGAGAATGCAGAAAAATTATTAATATTAAAAAAAAGCAAAAACTCAAAAATAAAGTAAAATACAAACAAATTAGTTCAATATGTTTATGGTACTTCAACTTCAAATTCAGTTGGGAAAAATAGAAGAAAAAAAACTTATACAGTGGAGTTGGGTTACAACGAACAAAGGTTATAACGAATTTTCGCTTACAACGAACAAATTCTCTTGTTTTCTTAGTTAAAAAATAAATAATAAATTTAAAGTCAAAGCAAATAAAAATTTCAAAGACAAAAAAAAAATTTAAAAAAAACTGAAAAGTGAAATATATGTATGAAATTGCAAAGTCTACATTGTCAACACAAACAAAAAAAAAGAAAATATTATGAAGGCTACTAATAAAAAATTATTTACTGCGGTTATAACGAACAAAATGTTTCGGTCCCGGGGAGTTCATTATAACCGAACTCCACTGTAATTAAGAAAAAGATACTATTAATAATAAAATTAATGAAAAATAACATAATTTTATTCAAAGTATGTTCAGAAAGAGCTGATGGCAAATTTATTGTCATATCCAGAAAATAACTGGTGCCACCTTCAAGATAGCACTCACAGATTCTTCAATATTAACTATACAGTCAAACTTCTCTATAACGTAGCAGTTGGGGACCGTAAAATTTCTACGTTATAGAGAAAATTCGTTATAGAGAAACTGCAGAAAATTTTTACTACATTTTTTTTATGTAGAAAATATATTTATTAAGACAAAAAAAATTGTTTTTACATGAACACATTAATTTTTTTGTTATTAATACATACATATGTGACTAAATTGATGCAAAAAATCGATTGCTAAAAACTTCGCAATAGAGATATTATTTAGTGTGAAAAATTCTATTTAAGTTTTAAAAAATTGTACGTTACAGAGAGAACTTCGCTATAGGGAAGTTCGTTATAGGGAGATCAAAATGTATGAAAATACTCACAAAAATGTTGTGTTCACGAATTTTATTTGTTATAGAGAAGATTTCGTTATAGAGAAGTTCGCTATAGAGAAGTTCGACTGTATATACATATGATGCATTACTACGGGTAGATTATTATTATTATTGGGCCAAGAAGCACCGCAACGAAGAAAATCTGTTGTGCAAAGCACCTCATATTAGAACCTCATCTTAAGGCTTCTAAGGAATCCAAGCACTATTTGTGGTTTGGTGTTCCACTGCGTTTGTGTAGGCAGCGCAATTTCACCCAGATGGTGAAACCTCCGTCTGCCGAGTGCAGGACAGTCGGCCACAACGGCTTGTGAAGTACCTCGTTGAAGGGCTCAAGTCCGTTCTATTCAGCGAAAGCAGCTTATTTGAGATTGCCCTATTCGGAATGAAGAAGCGTTTGGTCTGACGCTGGCCGGCACTATTTTGCCAGTGAGCAGCCAATTCTCTTTCCTCCCAGTTTGCAAGAATTTTATTTCTGTGGGTTTGAATAAGTCCTGGTCCCCGATAAAAAAAAAAGTCGACTCGAAGCTCGGCTTTTAGTAAGTCGGTAAATTTGCCCATCGTTTTGCCACATACGTATTTGGATTTTTCAAAGAAATATTTTAATTAAAAAATCTTATTATTGGAATATCGTTTACATACGAGTATTAACGAAATACCAAAACATATATTCGTCATTTGGAGGGGGAAACAAATATTTGAATATCCTTAAAGACACGGCTGATTGGCACGCTCCTATTTTAAAATTATTCTTCAATACAGTTCACCACACTGTAAATACATATGTACATACATACACATATCGATTGCCTCAAGTAGAAAGACCTTAACTCCTATATATTTTACGAAATTGAGTTTTTCAGTTATAACAATATATTTCACACAAATACACCTCGTCACAAAAACTTATTGCAATAGTCTCAAAAATAACGATTTTACAATCATTTGCATTTTGATAATTCCATTGTAATAATAAGAGTTTCTATTACGTTTTTACCTACTCCTGTAAAGTTACAATTATTTGAGTTAGGGCCTTTCTATTTGAGACCAACGATATGTACAAAATATTATTACTTATGTACATATATATTTTCAAATAAAACCTGTTGCCGCCATTGTAAATAAATATGCCGTGTAGTTGTCACTGTAGTGATAACCGATTATCAGGCATGTTCCACAAAAGTAGTGGAATGAAAGTAAAATACGTTTTGAAAAGTAAACTTTTCATTTTTGGTGTTCTGCAAAAGAAGTGGTTTGGTGTTACATTTTCTCATTTGAAATGAAGTTCGAAAACAGAAATAGTAACAGCTGATTTTAAAAATAAAATTTTACTTTATACATAATTAAATTATTGAATGTTTTTTCGCATAAAAGTTAAAGAATTCGTAAAAAAATATTCAGGAATAATTAATAATTAAACAATGAATGTGATATTAGTGTCCATGGTGCTTCAAAACAATGAATTCGCGGCAGCAAAAGTGCAGAGGAGAATTCTGCGAGACCACTCAAATCCTTTGGATATAAATGAGGCCATGTAAGTACACATGCATACATGATGTGTATATTTTCAATGAAAATTTTAAATTATAATTATATTTATATGTATTTAGGTTTTTACAGTATTACCGCATTAACAAGGATGCTTTTCATCTTCTTTTAAATTCTATAAAATGTAGGCTGCCTGTTTCTTCCATACCGGCACAAATACAGCTTGCTGCTACATTTAGATTTTTAGCAGAAGGCGGATTTCAACGAGGTGTTGGAAAAGACAGCGATGTGGCTTTAGCCCGAAGTACCAAGTGCAAAATTTTAAATCGCGTGCTTATCATTTTAGAAAGGCACATTTTGTGCTAGATGGATCACATTGATCATGATCGACGATGAGCTTAATTTGTCCAAGCGTCATTTTATGCAAAAGTTTGGTATATATATTAAGAAATGAAATTCATGACAATGATTGGAATGAATTAATAACTGATTCCGTAGCCACTTCAATAAGATATGATATCGCCAACCGACTTTAGTTAATAAGATATACATCTTTGATTTTTTTATATGAATTTTATTATTTAATAAATCTTAAAGTATGTTTTTTATAAAAAAAAAATAAAAATTTTAACTAAAAATATAGCGAGATCAATGAAAATTCAGTGCTGATATTAAAAAAGGAACCGTCTCAAAAAAATATTTTTTTGAACCACTTCTTTTCAAATTAAAGTAGTTTATAGAACATGGTAATTCACTACGAATTAATGTTCGAAAACAAAAAGTAAATGAAATGTCAAAAGTAGAATGTAGAACACTAAACATTCAAATTGAAGTGATTTCAAATTACTTTTACTTCAAAGTGATTTGCAGAACATACCCGTATATCTTATTTTTCTCTGGTGTTAGAGAAGGGACATTTTGTAAATTAAGAATCTTTCTGATTGAGCAATTGGTTAATTTGAACGCAAATAATTGTCGCGCTTCGTTCTCACACAAAATTAATTCCAATTTGTTGTTGGAATAAGCCCGGGCGCCCGATTCTCAGCAGATTGTAAATATGCAAATATGAGACTAAAAAAAAGCAGGCTCATTCCGGCAACAATACCTATTATTGATTTGTCGTTTTATTATTGAAAAACCTTAAGGAAATGCCGTAAAGGAAATGTCTATAGTAAACTGTACTCAAGCAGCATTACCTAAATAGCAATGACAACTTTTCCTCGTGATGGTCGAAGTAGTCTGGACGTTGACTACAAAACGAAAAATTTTTCCTGGGTTCAAACCCAGTTTTAGACTCATAAAAACATCTCGCATTTTTCTGTTGTGTATTTGTGTGCCTTTGTGTCAGTTGTTGTCGGAAGGTTTCAGTGGCGAAAGCATACTCGCTGGACACTGAACAGTAGCGGCTTCAGCTGTATCAAATCCACAGGCACATCAGAACGCCCTCCTTCGTCGGTATTGTGTAGCATCGGCGAAGTAAACTAATTACTCAAAATAGCTACTGAAAACGAAGCTTCAAAAATTTAATACGTCTCCTTGACATCAGAGACGCGACAACACTGCTATAAAAACAAATAACGTGCAAAAAGCAGTATTGTAAGATAGTGGAGCTTCACCTTCTATACCTTTCCTCTAGTGCCAACACAATGCACCGCATGTGTAGGGGTCATCTCCTCAGGGGTGATCCAAAATAAAAAATAAAAAACTTTTCCTTGTTATATGCACAAACTTTCAAGTAATCGAATCGCATAAATTAATAATCATTTAAAAAGCACATTCCTGTACTTGCATATTTACATTTAAAAATATTAATTAGTAGAGCATTCTTAATAAGAATTTCTATTAAATCTATAATGCATGGGGGATGTATTCAAATGGAAAAATATTTATCCAATGGCTTACGCAATATTTAAGTAATTTCGGTCATATACAAAATCGAAAATTTTAACAAACTAAAATGCCAAAAATGTTATCATGAAGAGAAAGAACTCAAAAACTAGACGTACCTTAATTTCTCTCACACCCTTTCATACGGACAGTGTCAATATGCACTCATATTTCGTTACAATACAAAAATGTGTTTGAAAACGTTTTTGTGCTCAATTAACACATGAAATAAAAAAAACAATTAAAACAAAAGATTCACATCTCTCTTTTCTCTTTCATAAAAAATACACTCAATCGCAATTCCAATCCTCTCACAAGAAGCAACAACTAACCTTTAACTTGCATTCGGTAGTGGTGTTTGTTTTTGGTGGATGAAATATTTTGAATATTATCTATGGTCGATATCGTTCAGTGAGAAACTATTGAAGGGTCGTGTTACTATAAATATATGAACAACCAACCGTTAATAATTAAAGAGAAGAATGGCATTGGCTGATGTAATTTTATGGTGAATTGGCTGATGTAACTCGGTGGAAAATTACATACACATGTATGTATGTCACACTACAGTTGATATGTGCCGAAAAATTCAAACAAATAATCAGACAGACAGACAGACAGCGATATGATTCGGGTGACAAAATACTAAAAAAAAATATGTAGAAATTCCATAATTTGTGTTTTAGAAAAACATAGTACATACATATGTATGTACATACATAGCAAAATATGTATGCAATCACTTTATGTGAATAGTTTTGGGAAAAGCCTTGAAGGCTTATTGTATTACGTTAAATAAAAATATTAAAAAAAAGAATGGTTGTTCTTTTAAGAAACCAAGAGGTTTGTCGCGAAAGTCATTACTAGAGCGGGAGAAACAAATATATCCAGAGATTTTCCTTTGGTCCTGCCACTATGGATTGGCCCGTAGCTTTGTTCCCATATAACGAAGGGACAAAAATAGAAGAAGGGCTGCCTTCCTAAACGTCAACTGCTTTGCAGTGTGACAATGTCTCAGACAAAGTCATCAGATGCACAGTTGATGCACAAATAAACGCAACAAAAGCATCATTTACATTAACAATGCCTTTTATACACAATGGCGACTAAAGCAGAAAGGAAAAAAATTTCAATGAAATAAATACTTAATTTCAATTAAAAATTTAATTTTTTTATTAAATAATAATTATTATTCATATTAACTGCTTTCGAAAATTATTTTTTCCGCAGGCATTGTTTTTTTTATAATGCAAAGCAAACGTTTCTAAACGTCGACGGTGTTGCAAAGTTTAAAATGACAATGCATGATTTGCGAGGTTGGTAAAATATTACTGCTTTACTTAAACACTGCTTTGGCATTGCATGCAGATGTTTAGGAAGGCAGCCAAGTTCTCAGATATTTTTGAAAGTTGCTACGCTAGCATAGTTAAGAAGTATAAGAATTTTTGGAAAAATCGGTGCAGGAACACGCTTACCTTCCACGTCAAACGGAAAAATGTACTTTTAACTTCAAATCACACAAAATTACAAAAGGTGGCCATGCTGATACATATACATATGTATGTACAAACAGCAACGTATTTGTAATTATTTATTTAAATCGGAACAAGGTCCTTCCATATATCCTCTTTCTTAATAACGCTATATTACCGACAAATATTGTCCAATCTTAACAAAACTTGGTATATAAATTGATATTTATAAGGTACTAACAGACCAGGCCACGCGTTGCTGTAGCTGTTACAAAACTTTTATGTAAAAAAATATATATGCCTTATAGTTTATGTGTTCATCTAGGCGCAGTCATATCTATGTTTTCCTCTCCTTCCTACCTTTCGAGTGGCTACCCGTATACCCAATTTCAGCTCTCTGGCTCTATGAAGAGTGCTCACACGTACATCAAATGGCAGTAGTGCCACATGCAAAAAGGATCAGCCTAGTACCCCTATAAAATTTGCCAGTTTTCATATTTCGGTATAATCGGATTATTAATGTGGAAAATATAAAAACATCATATGTTTTAACTGCATATCTTTATACAAATATAAAATATGTATATAAAAATGACATGTTTGTATGTCTTATGGACAGCTAAACGGCTGAACCGGTTTTGTGAAATTTTCATAGTATCTCTCTGTGTATCTAGAAGAATTTCAAGAACTCCAAGAAAGCAAAAAGGATTTTTTTTAATTTGTGGTTAAAAATAGGCACTAATTTTTAAATACGCGGTTAGATAAGAGTGTTAACTAACAAAAAATAGAAAAAAGTCAAATTTTTTTATTTTTGGATTTTCAACAAAAAAAAGGACGTTCTGATGTGATTGTGGATTGCTATCAGCTGAAGCCGGTATTGTTCAGTGATCAGTGACTATGCCTTCGCCACGGTTTTAGTCTGAAACTGGGTTTGAACCCAGGTCTGTTTTGGTTTTGTAGTGAACGTGCAGACTACTTCAGCCATCGCCGCACTCTATATAAAATTAAAAAAAAAACATTGCATTTTTGCTGATGTGCATTAGTGTGTCTTGTATCAGTTGTTGTCGGAACGTTTCCGTGGCGAATGCATAGTCTCTGGTTACTGAGCGTTACTGCTCAGTAACTGTAACCAATCAACTGGCACATCAAAACGACCTCCTTCGTCGGTAGTGTGTAGCATTTGTATTTAATCACAATTTTTTTTTGTCTATGGTTCGCAGCATAGTGCGTAGGGTAGTAGATAGTGCACCAGACAAATGGCCAGGAGAATCGTGCGTTCCATTACCACTGAACGCTGCAGTTACTTCTGCAGACAAACCAAAATAGTTTTCGCAGTTGTTAGGTTATTGTTATTAAAAAATATACCGTTGGTCTCAACTACAAAGGACCTAACTCAAATAATTGTAACTTTACAAGAGCAGGTAAAAACAATGGAAACTCTTACTATTACAATGGAATTATTAAAATAAAAATGCTTGTAAAACCGTTATTTTGAAGACTATTGCATTAATGCATTGAAATCACTGAAAAACTGAAATTTCTTAAAAAATACGAGTTTGGGTCCATCCAAGGCGTCTTTAACAAGGTGGTGTTGAATGGAGTTGTTGTACTATCACACACGTTATTTGTTGGAGAGATGTCAAAAACAAATAATGCAAATATTACAACAAAAAATTGCCGCCTGTTTTAACAACCCTACCTTGTAGATACGCCTTGGGGGTCCATCGTTATGTAGGTATGGAACAGCATTTTGTTGAAAGAAATAAGAATGAAAACATAAAGCACTACAGTATCCCTGTTGACGGCAAATCTAAAAGCAAAAAACAAGAAGAAAAAGTGCTTCAAATTGTTTAAATTGCGTAAAGGCTTTCGTGAAGAATGAATGCCTTTTTTAACAAAAGTAAACACCAAATGACTTTTACTTCAGTTGTTGTCAGCGGGGTCGGAAGTCTTATACTCCTGTATCTACACTAGCAGTACTTTATAGTCTATGGGAATCCCTTTAGTAATCTGAGTACAAATTCAGATGAAATCTTCAGTAAAAATACATACGTATTCTGATTTTTTAAATTATTTTTGAACTTTCCTACTAAATGTACTCGTATGCATGAGTGTGTTCTTGCTTATAACAGGACGCCTGTGTGTGTTAAACACAAGATCACGGAAGTAAGAAGAAAAAAAGAAATTTCAGTCTATTTGAAAAATTCTGAGAATGACTGCCACATACCCACAGTCGCACGCCCACCTAAATATACAATAAATGGGATATGGGGAGCTAAGGGAAGTACAAAAGTAGTATAATGACTGACCGTTGAATTGCTCACGTACGTTATCACTCCCTTATCCATTTCTGAAAGCTTCTCCAATAAAAAAAATGTTTAAATAAGCGAACTAATTATGCTAAACTACAGGATTACATATGTACATACATATGTATACATATGTATTTATTATTAAGTTAAAGTTTAAAATTTACACTGCGCATTAGTGGCATTCTGCTTTCAATCTTTCAATGTAAAAAAAATTAAATCAAGTCACGTTTAGAGAAAGGCCGGTTATTTTAATTACGAACACAGAAATACAATAAACACTTACATACACTCCCCGCCACATGAACATAGACCCAACTAAGTTTTTATTTCAGTATCATTCTTATATTTAATAGCTCTGTTCTTTTACTAAAATTTTTTACAAATTTGTAACAATTGATTCTAGAAAGCGTTCATTATCCCAAAAAATTTGCAACGAGAGAGCGTCAAAAGAGCGTAAAAAATTGAGAGGCAGAAAAATTCTTTCAAGTTTTTACAAGTAAAATTTTTACTTGCAATAATTATTCAAACAGCTGTTTTGCGTTTGTGTTTACAAAACAATATTTCTAAATTAAGTTAAAAATAAAAATATTTTGGAAAATTTAAGAAATTGTAAGTAAATGTAAACTTTTAGAACGATAAAAAGTATTAAAAAGATAACAAATTTATTTTTGTGTTACTTAGGAACAACAGAAGCAAAATAAGATGACTAATGGAACTAAACTAAGCAACACAGCATAGGCTAATTTTAGGATTCTTTTAGGATGTTCCGGTAAAAAGACCAGCTGTTATTTTTAGTATTGTAAATATTATGAGTACCTACATATCTATTCGGTACTTTACACTAAGCAGGCAAATAATTCAATTCGTTCAGATATATACATATATTTGCAAATAAATTTAAATTAACACATAATTTATTAAATTACTTTTTTTACTGCTTTTGGGGTTTAATGCTGGCAGCAACAGGATATTTTATTTTGGATAAAGCTTTTTATTACAATAAAAATGAAAATTGCTTAAATTTGTTTCCTTTTTTCCGCTTTTCGGCGGCTGTTTATTATTTTATTTATTAAATCAATTAATAGGAGGCTTATAGTTATTGAATATTCGCTTTAAATACTTTAGGAGCAGATTGCTATAAATTTGTGAATATGCTACAAAAAGTAATAGGGCAATTTTATTTACAAAAACTGAAATATCTCACAAATTCATTTATATTATTTGTCTATAAATGTAAACCCTTTTGAAAATATTTCATTTATGGTTAGAAAGACTTATTTTCTCTTATTGTGAAAAAGCAATCGAAGTCAAAATTTGAAACTTGTAAATTTACATCAAATTAGGCAAATTCGCAAAAGTTATTGGTGGACATATGAAATGAAACATAGTTCATAGTATGTACCTAAGTCCCAAAATTTAGTCAAACAAAACGCTCAAACCCCCATGAACTTCAGTTCGTATGAGGAATCATGAAAACGCTTAAAATTGCCATTTGTGCAATTCGGCAAGTTTGCGAGACCTATTTCATGAAGCCCCTTTTTCAATTGTTGTGCAATAAACAGTTAATCTCAAAGTAAACAAAAGCAGCTGACTTATTCAATGCACAATTAAGCTGTGCAAGTTTACGAGACTAAATTGTTGGGCAAATTTACGAGGTTTGTGTAAATGAATTTTCAATTACGAGACTTTTACACGTTTTCATGAGGACCCCTATTATGAAAGTCGTTTGGAAAATAAAACACAAAGTTGGAAATAAACATTTTTGCGACCTCATTCTGCCGTTATTTCCAATGTTTGAAATAAAAATGCTATGTGTAGGCAGGCTGTTATAACGTATAAACTAATTAAAAATAGATTTTTATTCAAAAGTAGCTAATCACCCTTATCGTGTTTAGCGTATTTCGACTACGCCTAGTATTAGATTAAATAAAATTGCAAAACTTTTCATTATTCTATTACAAGTTGTACTCGAAAAACGCCAGTCACGACAATGCTGAATATAAATGACCATAATCACAATATTTTTATAATAATATACATATATGTATAATTTGTCCAAAAAATATAGGTGCAGTTATTAATTACTCATATATACCTATACATTACAACACTACTTTAACTTGCAAATTTTAGCAAGTAAAGCGTTCATTTACTTTTTCACATTTTGGAGAGTAATTTTGGAAAATTTCTTGTTACTCTCTCGTTGTTAATTTTTACTAGTAAAGTAAATTTTGTTTGGCTTTTCTTACGAAAAAAAAAACTTTTTACACATTTAGAGGGTTGTAGTGGGCTTAATTATTACTGATCCAGAACATTTTTTAAGCCGCACAATTTTTGTTATTTCCAAAACAGACGAGACTAATTCATCTGGCATGAAATGTATACATACATAGCTTTATGTGCGTTAGTATTTTATTTATTCATTTCGTATGTATATATGGATTAGTTTTGTGCTGCTAATGTGGGGTTGTAACTGGTTGAAAAGCCTTCCCTTCCGAATTTGTCTACAAGGTGCCATGTTATACCAGCATAAATAATTGTTCTCCTGTGAATTGGCTCATTTGTTCGATCTTCGCCAGAAATGGATTATGGGTTGGTTATAGGGTTGCCAGACGGGCTGTATAGACTAGCTTTTTTGATGTTTGTACAGTTTAAAGCTAAAATTAAATTTGTCCAGCTAAATAGAAATTTTCGAAAAATATCTACAATACAAATAGCCAATCAAACTAATTATTTCTTTGTTAAATGTTTTTTCTTTTATTTTTGTTTTGGTTTTTTTTACTATGAAGATTTTTGTCTTAATTTTAGTATTTTGTTTTAATTCTCACATATTTATGCATGTACAGTTTGTAAAAAAAATGTTTTCAAAACTTAGAAATATTAAAAAGTTTAAGAGAAACTCTTATTTGCAAGTAAATTATATAACTTTTATTAAATTTTTTTCTTCATGTATTCAATTGAAGATGTTTATAAACACTTTGCACAAAAAAAACAAAATTAATTTAAATAATAAAATAATAATCGTAACTTAAAAAATACTTCCAGTTTCTACGCTGTAAAATAAATGTTTTCAAAATTGTGTTAAATTTAATTAAATTTATTCTAAATGGTAAAAAAAAAATTTCAGGGTGCTAATACTTGGTGTGCCCTCCTTTAGCTTTAATTACAACTTCTAAGCGTCTAGACATTGAATGGATAAGCTTTGGTATATCATAATTTTCAGGTATTTCTTCCCATTCTTCTTTAATAAATGTTATTTGTTTTTTGGTGACCTTTTTCCGACTTTTTTTCTTTGGGTGGACCCATGAATTTTCTATAGGGTTTAAGTCTGGGCTTTATGCTGGGCTATCGATCACTTTTGTACAATTATATAACAACCAGGATCTACAAATATATGCCTTATGCTTCGGATCATTATCCTGCTAAAATTTATATTTGAGCTTTTCTGGGTCAACAAAACCGAATTTCCGAGCACTTGCACTCAATTGCTTTTTTAAAATGTTTAGATAGACTTCCTTGGTCATTATATCCACTAATATTCTTATTTCGCCAACACCCTTGCTCGAAATACAACCCCACACAATAACGGATAGTTTACCGAACATTACAGTGGGTATTATATTTTTATTTTCTAAAGCCGTCAGGGGTTTTCGCGAAACTTTTTGAGGTCCATCATTGTAGTAAAGCATCACTTTCGTTACGTCACAAAAAATTACATCATCCCAGTGCTCCGGAGGAAAAGAAATGTGTTCAATGGCAAACTTATACCTTTTTTCAATGTTTACCGCGGATAGCAAAGGTTTTTTCCTCGCAACTCTTGAAGAGTATTTATGGTTTTGTAGCACATTTCTAATAGTCTGAGAGCGATACTTACTCCACATTCATTACTGATGTCAAGTGCAATTCCTCTAGTGGATTCTAATCAATCATTTTCAAAATTTTCTTTTCAATTCGCCGAGTTACTTTTTTTGGTCTGCCTGGTGTTTCTTTTGGTTCCAGCCTACCTTCTTTTTCAGCACGGTTAAAAACATTATATACCGTCCTTAGGTTAAGAGAGAACATTTTAGCAATTTCTCTGTGAGATTTTCCTTTATAGTAATTAAAATACACCAGTTGGGTAATGCCTTTGTTCAGTCACTTTAATGGCATAGTTTAATAGGGAATCATTTGTTTATTCTCTGAACTTAATTTAATGAATAAAAGACAACTGCTACTCTTATCGTCCGTATAAAACTATTATACGCAATACATATGCAAAAAACTAACGGTTCTTTCTTGTCTTTGCATTTTTGAAAACACTTTTTTTACACTGTTTAAAGTATGCAAAATTATTTTGTAGCGTTGTTGTTGTAATATGTTCATAAATTTGTCAAAGTTTCGGCGCCTGCTTGTCGACAACATACAAAACAACAGTTGTAAAAAAAAAAATTCACAAATATACTGATATTGTTGTTGTAAATATTTATTTAAATTTAAATTCTTAAAAAATTTTTGTTTTGAAAACATTTTTTTTACAAACTGTATGTACATATTTAAGGGAACTGAAAAATTTAAGTTTAATTAAATTGTATACATATTTATTATTTTATGTAAAACCCAGACAAAAAATGTCAAGTTGCATTGTAGTTTATTATTTTATGTATTATACTTACATACATGTGTACACATGTTGATGGCAATGTAATTAATATTTGTTAATAAAAATTTATCATACAAAACAAAAATAAACAATTTCGTAGTTTGTTTAATGTCCAGATTATTTTTGATTTGTCCAGCTTGTTCAACCCCTATGTCCAGCTTTTTCCAAATCTGAATCTGGCATTCCTAGTTGGTTATGTAACAAATTCCAATGGTATTAAATGGCCACTTCCATCGTTCGTCCGGCAATATTAGGTGTGTTTTTTTACTCTAAATTGGGCGCCCAATCTTACCAGAAAGCGTTTTCTTACACAAAAATTGGGTAAATGAGAGAGGTTTTGAGAGAGTAATATTCTTGTTATTCATGAACGAAAACGCCCGTACTTTACTTCGGGCTAGTTTGGTCGTGAAGAACAAGCAATCAGCTGGTTTATAAATAAACAATAATGAAGTAAAATTAAAAGTTTCCCAACAATGCAATGAACAAGTAATAGTTAATTGTATTTCATGATTTAGTTAAAAATTATTTGGAGTTTCTTTAAATAACATGTATAAGCAAAATTATTTGGTTTAGGCTGATGTATGCATGTGTGTAGATTTGTAATTGTACATGGTCATATACATTATGTCTGTTCCAGGTGCATAACAAAATTGCCCGAACTCGCACAAATTTATTTTATTTATACATACTTATATGATTCTAATTTTAAAATTGTGATTTTTCACGAAAAAATATGCGAATGTAGGAAAGCATATCCATATAGCATTATTTCGCTAATACTTACTTAGCTCAGGATTTTTCTTCTCATCTATATATATATGTATGCTTTCCTCCTCGGTTGTTGAGTTTGCTTTCATAAAAAAATACTTTATGAGAATATCATAAAGTATGTAATAATACATTTCACATATTTTTTTTTCGGAAAAAAGCACAATTTTAAAATTAGAATCATATATAAAGAGATATTCTATTTGATTTATTTATAACAATAACCAACCGAGCCCATAGGGCCATATATAGTTGGTGGACTACAAGTGTAACATAAGAATAAATAAATAAAAAAACCAATTTTCCTGAAGAAGCTACACAAAGGAGTAGCGAAATATTGAAATAAAGATAAAATATATAAAAAGACCTTAGGCTTAAAATAATTAGTGTTATTAATAAGAATTATTAAATATGTAGGCAACAAATAATTTAGAAATAATCTTTACGAAAAAATAATAGTTATAATATTATTAGAGCGTTACTATATAAATTGGAAGTTATATAGGGCATGAATTCGACTACATATATACATACATACATATATTCAGAATCTAGATCAGTTCAATTGCGAGAAATGATTATCAACAAGCGAACTACGTGTAAGCTGGAATCCTCTAAATTTACCCAAAACTAACAATTTTTTTTTACAAAAATTTAACAATTTTTTTACAATTTTGAAATAAAATTAGAGAGTAAAATTTAAATTTTCTGTACAAACCTGCACGAACTTTTCCTTTCGGTCAGTTCGGTCTAGAATTATCAGCTGTTTTTTATTTACATATGAAACTAAGAATTTAATCAGAAAAAAGAAACGACAAAAGTTTTTATTTTAAAAAAGAAGAAGATTTTTTAAATAAACTTGAAGTTGTAAGTACATATATTTGTGCATTTTTATCACTTTATTTAATAAAAAATGCCTTTTACTTTTTTTTTTCAATTTATTTTTGTCCACATTTTACAGCCGTTGCCAACAATGCTAATGTTTTTGTTATGCACGTGAAACAGACCTATTTTGTGGTAAATTTTATGGTTTTTGCGTTTTCTTACTTTTGTACATTTTTGTCTCTTATTGAGATCAATTATAGTTTACTCGCATTTTACCAAACTTTACCCGAAGAAAAAGTACGGGCATTCCCGTGCGTGAAGAACAAGAGCATTAATCTCTCAAAACCTCTCTCATTTACTAAATTTTTGCGTAAGAAAACGCTATTGGGTAAGATTTGAGTAAACGAACAGACCTAATATAAGTAAAGTCGATGATGCTATTAGATCGATTAACATACATACCCGTATGTCTACAATGGGGTTTATAAAATTAAATGCTCATAATTGTACCCCATGGACTGCAACATTCAGCCGCTATTTTAAAGAATAATTTGCCATAAAAGCAACATAAAATTTAAAACTTTTTTAAAACTAATTAAAATGTAAATTTATCAAATTATATACTATGTATATAAAAAATTTTTGTTACAAACAATTACATAACATATTTTTTAAAAATTTTTGGGTCCGGTTATAGCAAAAATTCAGTTTCCGCGACAGGTCTGATTTTTAATTGAAAAACCGAGCGTGTACTGTAACTAGTAATATTTATAATTGAAATAACAGTTAATAATTTAATTTTAAAGTTATGGAAACACTATTTTTATCGTCAGCTATCGTTTAGAGAACAGAAATATAACAATTGGGAATTTGTTTAGTATGATACAGTACTATCCCGATAATCCGGACACATTAAAACTGATTTGATTAAAACTTAATTGGAACTTTAACAGTCGGTTAGGTAAAAATCTATTTCACATTGTATGATTAACTTTTAACTGACATCATTTAATGAATAAGTGTATGTTAAATTTAACCGAAGAAAATGTGGCGGTTAGCAATATAATCGACACCTATGAATAGATAATTGTAATTGGTAAATAGGAAAAATGTACGCATGTAAAAATGATTTTAATAAATTGAGAGCAACACTTATCTTTTTTCAATGTTTATAATTTTAAAACTTAGAAACAAAAAAAAAGAAATCTTTACTGTAAAATTAGAGGCTGTACAAAAAGCTTTTTAACATGTGTATACGAGTATCTTAATATTTTTATAGACCAATATTTTACTATCTCACTTGTTCTTTTCGAAGTTCCAAGCTGGAACAATTTGTTGCTGATGAAAATTCCAACATTCCCTTTCTTATATTTCAATGTTTCTTCGCAAACATTAAGATTTTTTCTTATTTCTGTCATTATAGTATTTTTCGTAAACAAACACAAACAATATTGCCATACTTTTTGGCGATTTATTTTGTTAAGTAACTGATGGATGGTGAAACTTAAATCATGAACCGTCGATTTAATAGTTCCTGTTAAGCAAACCGCCAGTTAGTTAATTTTCTGTTAGAAGTAAAATAATCAGGCATTGTGAAAATGGCCGTTAGTAATTATGTTTCTATGCTGGTGTTGCACAATACCGACGAAGGAGGGCGCTTTGATGTGCCTGTGGATTGGTATCACCTGCAGCCGGTACTGTTCAGTGACCAGTGATTATGGCTTCGCCACCCACTAAAGGCTTCTGACAACAACCGACACAAAGATACACTAACGCACATCAGAAAAAATGCAAAGTTTTTATAATTTTGTCCGACACTGGGCTCGAACACAGGAATACATAACAACAATGTACATACATATGAATTTCCAATTTTTTTCGGTTCAACTTATATAAATTTATTGAATTTTTATTTTTAACAAAACAGGTTTTCTTAACAGAATGTATTCAGGTACATAATAAGGTATTGTGTAGCACCGGCGAATTAAAATAATAACAAGTCGTACGACATGCCAAATTTTTGTGTAGAAGAGCACAAGTCGGATCGTCTAAACGTAATATGTAATGAAACTATAAGATTTTGAGGGAAAATACGGATGCAAATTTGACAGTCGTATGCTCTCTTAATTTTTTAAAATTTCTCAAAAACCAACACACACCATTAGATCAGGGATGCATTTTTATGTAAACAAATGTGAGAAAGCCAGGGACGGAAAACTGCTTTCATAAATTTATACCAATTATAAAATCAAAATGTACATTTTAGACCACGACCGCACAATTTTATAAAAATATACTTATATTTTCCAAAAGTACACTAAAAACTTTGACCACGAAAATAACATATTCGAAAGTTGTAAAAAAAATTTTCAAGGTTATTATTATATGATGTACTATAAGCAAGGATGTGCTATTTATGTGGCGAAGAGTGTACAAACATTGACTAAAGCAGGTTGATTGCAACACGTCACTACCACTCGTTTTGCATAATAATGAGGTAAAATGATTACGGATTAGATCACCCACCGTCAATGACTTATCACATTTAGTGTGCGTTCAGTAAGTGTTAGTCAGAAAGTAACATGATTATCAGTTTCTAGGAGTGTGTGTCATAAGTCCCCGTCCATACTGTGAAGCATATGCTGCAAAACTTTTGAGTTTGTTGATTAGAAGGGGAAGAGGAGTGGAAGTATGTACGCTGTTTCATGTACATGCAGTTTTTGTTGAATTTCTTATTTGCATCTTTTGACATGAGGTGTATTTGACGTTTCATTTTACTTCTTTTCGTTTGGTGTACTGTTAACATCTATCATAATAAAAGCTACCCTGTTTTATTGTTAATTTTTTGTGAAATATAATCAAAAATTTAAAAAAAAAAATATAAAATTATATAAAAATTATTATATAATTTTTCTTAGCGTCCATTTTGCTTCAAATTATACCTTGTGCTTCAAATGTCAAATGATAGAAGGGAGGAATAAAAAATACTAAACATGAAGCAAAAGATTCATGTATGGACACTGCTACACTTTCAAAAGAGAACTCAAAAAACTTTTGCAGCATATGCTTCACAATATGGACGGGGACTAAAGTGTAATTTTTTATGCTGTCTCTTTAACATTAAGACTTCTCGAAATGATTTATGTATATAGATATATGAATATGCCATATACAGTGGCACAGAAAGGAAATATTTTGGATAAAAATGATTATAATAATTATATATTATGTATGTACTATTTATCTATGTTTGTTATATGGTTTAACTGGCCTATATGCGCATTTCTTTTGGTGCTAATACCAAAATCTTTCGTAGACCTTTAACCAAATTCTGGAAAAAATCTAAGAAATTTCACAAATAACGGGGACTAATTTCTCGTATTCTATTTATAGAAAATAGTAAATATTTTATATATAAAAAATAATTTACATCTTCGGATAGCCACACATGGTGGACATCTGCTGATGTTTGCCAGTGTAATTTAGAATTTTGTCTTTGATTTAGTTTGTTTCTTAGTGACTATCACATGTAATTTTGACTAACTTTATCAAATGGAAAAATTTTAACTAATGCATAAAAAGGGTTTCGAAATATGGCACTGCATACATATGTATGTATCTAATAATTTATATTCAAAAAGAAATTTAGTTTTTTATTGTCGTTTTCAATATAAATGCTCGAACGAGTATTTGAACTCGTCTTCGATAAACAGGTGTTAAGGAGCAGCTGCTTCAATACAAGTAATAGTTGGCTGTCCAAAATTTATATAAAAAGCACTAAAATTTTGAGTGGTTTTCATATAATTTTCTTCCAGACAAACAAGTACTGTTTGTGTTAGAGAAACAGCACCTTATGTGTAGTTTTTACAATCAAAGTAGTCTGATTGTCAAAAAAACATTATATGAAAAGCACTCAAAGTTCTGAGTGATTTCCATACAAATGTTTGAGCCAAGTTGATTCCCTTAGATTATATCAAGTCGATATACTTTTTTAGACTATGTTTTACGATTACGATTAACTAAGGGGCAAAGGTATGAAATCCAATTTTGGGGGATTTTAATTTGTTTAATCATCTTGAGCTCTTTATAACGTTCGTGTAAATCTGTAATATATGAAAGAAATTTTAAAGCAAATGCGTTTATGCGGATTTTTTTATCCCTTTTTCTTTGGAAACAATATCTTTCGGATATGGAAGATTGTCTAAACAAATCTGGAGTTTATGTACAAAAGCATAAATCAAAATTGAGGAAGATTTTCGTTTTGTTTTTTAGAGTTTTATACAATTTTTACGAACGCATTTCATTGATTAAACCTTTAAATAATAAAAAGAAAATTTAAATTTATAATTGAAATTATTCTCGCAACATGACCCACTGTGCATAATCACTTTGCGCATTGACGTCATAAATGGTGTGTTAATTAAGCGTATTAATTTCAACAATGTACTTTAGAGACAGTTTTTTTTTTATTAAGTTTGGCAGAAGAATTTTAAATTCTAGGAAATGTCTCCATAAAAATTTTTTGTGTTGCTGACAACTTTGCATTGATAGAGATAAAAATACATACATATGTATGTATGTATGTATGTTGTATTTACATATGTATATACGTAAGTGATATGGTATGAAAATTTTATTAGAAGAATTTGATTGAATTGATTTACTTACAGCCATACCTAAACAAGAGTGGAAAGCGTTTTCTAGCTGTCAAAAATTCTCATGCCCATACAATTTATATGTAGCATACCGAAATAACGCGGCGTCAACGAATCGGCAACGCTTTGCAATTGGAAAATCCGATTTTGACAGTGCGTTTAATAGTCAAGTAAGTTGCAAATAAAGAAGGTGAAAGAAATAAACATAAAAAAATATTTGTCATTAGAAAATGGAGGTAAGTAAATCTTTCAAATCGTCCATATAACTCATTGTTTAAACTTTATTTTATAAAATGCTTATTTAAAAATCGCAAACACCAATAAAGTTTATTGTTAAAATAATCAGGGTTGTTATATTTATTTTTTTGATAACCCTGTTTTTATCGTTTTGACCTAGCGTTGCCGTTTTTATTTAGGTATGGCATTTCAGCGTAAAAGCTAAGCGGAAAAAACATTCCGCTTTCCACTCTTGTTTAGGTATGGCTGTTAATCTTATAAAATTTAACAATTCTTCATTGTATACTACATATGCACAGACATATGTATGTCATATGCACAGCCATAAGTACATATTTTATGTATGTATGTATGTATGTATATGCGAAATGTCGTTGACTGATTTACCGTTTTACAAAACGGTATGTGCATAGATTTTTTTTAATTTCAAATCTATTAGTATTTTCACACCAAAAGTTAAAACCACAAACAGCTGATTTTGCGTTCTCACTATAAGTTTAATTAAGGGTCTCTTTCACCAAACATATTTAAACACAATTTAATTTAATTAATGATCTTTATTTAAAGTATGTTTAAAAAAATTTTATTTTCACCAACTGAAATAATGAAACACAAGAAAGTATGGTAACGCTCTGATATTTAATATGATAGCGTCAACTTAAAGCTTTTTAAAAAGCTGTTTCATGCTGTTGCAAAATCAATATTTAAATGCGGAGTGCTGGCTACTTAAACAGTATTTAAATATTCAATGAGTATATCTAGATGAAAATGAAAATCGACATTTAAATATGAAATGATATTTAAATAGAATTGGTGAAATATGCTTTAATCAGTTTTTAAAGCACACTCTGTGTAATAATCTTTCATTTATTTTCTCCTTCGACAACTCGACGAAAGTATTTTCGTTATGCTCTACCCAGTCTACTTTTTCTTTTACACTTTTTTACTGTTGTTGAAGCTCCGTCCATTCTTTTAAATTATTGGAGTGACTTTATTTACCAAATTTTCCTTTATTTTCCTTTATTTCATAGAGAGCCAGTTAAATTGCCATCTGTTTTAATTTTTTTTTTAACTTGATAGCACTGCTTTTAGTACATGAAAATCAAGGTTGCATTTCATTAAATTAATTAAAAACAATTCAAAAAAGGTTCAAGATAGTTAAAAAAATATATTTATATGGTAAAACCAGGTGTTAATAGTTGGTTTTAACGTAAAACCAGCTTATGCTTTAAAACAAGTCAGTGTGAAAACACGTGAGGTGGTGAAAATGGAAAGAAAGTGTATTGGTATTTTCTTCCGAATTAGATTAAAAAATCTATTCGGTTAACCTAAGGATTTTAAAAATTCTATTTTTTTCATTATTATTATTATTATTTATATTATTCCTACATACTCGTAATATTAAACTTATATAAATATGAGGTCTCAAAAAATTTTAATTTTACAAGAGAAAGAAAAAACACAACACGAACTCTTATTATTGCAATGCAAGTAGCAAGATGTAAATGCTTGTAAACCGTTATTGGTGGGACTATTGCACTAAATTTTGGTGGTAACGCCTATTTCGGTGAAATAAATAGGAATCACTAAAAAAGTAAATTTCGAAAAAATGGAAGTTAAGGGGTTTCTATTTGATATCAACGAAATAGCATTAGCATAAATTTTTTATAGTTTCTTCTTTTACAGAGCAATAGGTACATACATACATACATATGTACATATTTAAAACATGATCTCAATGATGTCTATTACTGTCATATGATTCAGTTATTCAGTCTCTTAGCGTCAATAGTTTTATGAATATGTTTTTAAAGAGTTTTCTGATATTTGTGAAATATTGGTGGAAGGTAAACTTCTGTTGTCATTTTATCTATGTACATATATATAAACAAATTTGCTGAAATCGCAACAAAGCATATCATAAATATGAGATGCTGATGGCTGAGTAGTCAGTGTATTGGCTCTGCAGCCAGAAGGACCCGCGTTCGATTCCGACTCAGGTCAAGTCAAAAAAAGTCTCTTTCGGAGTTTTCTATACTACAGCACCCTGCTTCGTCGGTATTTGAGCAACAAAACGTCGTCGATAATCAATACAATGGTTCCTCTTACTTTAAAAATAATGCATTTTGTATTTTAAATGTAAAAAAACCAATAAGAAGATAATTATTCATAAATAAGTATAACTTATACACAAATAAATAAATATATGTACATATGTAGCTCTTTATTTACATCTTACCTCATTATTTACGTTAATTTCCATTTACATATGTATGTATGTAAGTATATTTTTTTTGCTAATAATTTTTCTTTAACTTTTCGGCTGCCGATAGGAAAATATGTTTATTTTAATGTTCTTCTCAATAATTGCCACCCACGTTATTTTGAGAACCAATACAACTTCTCCAAAACATAAAATAAAAGTGTACAAGTGTATTTCATTGTTATATGAAAATTATCACTGTAGGATACTTTCTCCTTTATTTTACTTTGCTTTTTGGAATCTAGTTTTTACGTTTTTATAATTTGACTTTAAAATATGTATTTTTCATCAGAGGGTGGCGATGGTCGAAGTAGTCTGCGCGTTGCCTACAAAACGAAAAATTTTTCCTGGGTGTCAACCCCAGTTTCAGACTCATAAAAACATCTAGCATTTTTTCTGATGCGTATTTGTGTGAGACTTTGTGTCAGTTGTTGTCGCAAGGTTTCAGTGGCGAAGGCATTGTCACTAGTCACTGAACAGTAACGACTTCAGCTGTATCCAATCCACAGGCACATCAGAACTCCCTCCTTCGTCGGTATTGTATAGCATCGGCGAAGTAAAATAATTACTGAAAATGTCTACTAAAAACGAAGCTCCAAAATTTAATACGTCTCCCTAACATGAGAGACGCTATAAACTGTTATAAAAACAAATAACGTGCAAAAAGCAGTGTTCCAGTTCCACCACAATGCACCGCATGTGTAGTTATAGTGGGTTATCTACATTAAATTTCTGATACAAAATAAATATAATTTTTATAAAAAATAAAAAATCAAATATTTTAGTCCTACAATCAGTAACAAGTCAACACTATTGTAGTCATCGAATAACAAATGGTATTATTAATTGCCATTTCGTTGAAATTTTTTGTTTTACATCGCATATTTTATCGAACACAATTTTCCATTCGATGCGTATGGTGATGTTTAAAAATTTCTTCAAATGTAATATTTTGGTTAAGTATACGTGAATTTTTAATTTATTTTGTTAATTATATGCAGATTTGAAGTAATAAATACAAAAGAACAACTTTACAAGGCCCAGCAGAAAAAAACGTCAATGCGTTCATTTCATGACTTCTTAAGCACTTCGTTATCTGAATTAATTTTAATGCCATCTTAAATGTCAACAAGATTAAGACTTTTGAACTCATGGAAAACGCATTCATGTCCGTCGATTAATTCATATGAACAAATGCGCACTTGTAATTATTTTTTGTACTTGTCATCGTATGTAATGAACTGTTTTGTCAAATGTGAACACATGCTAAAACGTAACCAAATCATGGAATATTCACGGGTTCTAAGCACTCATATAATTGACGAGCTGTTTCCTTAAATGTAAATAACTGTTCGCCAATGACTCCCCTATGCAGTGTTACCGTATATGAAGATTTATTTATTTTATTTTCGAAATTTGTTGAGATGTCAAAAGATTTTTTAGCTTAAAAAGGATTTTTTAAAACATTATATTTAGTTAAACTATTAATTGAAGTTCCTGTTCATTAAACCTGCTGATATACGTATTTCTTTCTCCCAAATTGATGACTAATGGCGAGAAATGTGTCACTTCAAGTTTAAAGAATATAATTTATAAGGTGAAGAAAATTTTGCAAAATTTTAGTATATCATTTTGAATGCAAATCGTTTCCATTGCTTCTTTTTTTCGTTGTAAAAAGAAATAGTTTATGGAGTATTATAATTCCATAGGAAAAGCTAACATTGAAATTTTTTTTTTCACAACCAATATCAATATGAAAAAAATAAGAAACTGATATGGAATTTGAAGCACATTTTCAAAAAATCTGATCGTGCGATGAAGTCATTCCACCACAGTCTAACAGAGTTCATAATAAGGGCCTTGTACATTAAAAAAATTTCATAGCCGGTAGGCTGTGAGTAGTGTGATAGTTTATCAGTTGGGGGTTCTAGGTTCGGTTTCTAGCAGAAGCTCTGGTCTGTATCAATACAACATGTGAAAGTTTTTTTTCACATCAGGGTTCACAATAATGTATTATAAATTTTTTTTACCATAAAAACCAATTATTTTGAAAAAAAAAGTTTTTTTTCTCCTATTGCAAGTTTTTCTCAAAAAAAAAAGGATGGCAGAAACGAAAATGAGAATTTTGATAATTTAGACAGTTGTAGACCTTCTGATTTATATTTGACTGCAATATATTTTTAAATAATATTTTTAATACTGACCAAGTATTTCATGAGTGTTAGTTTTTCATTTCAAATAATTTTATTTTAAAACTCGAGTCATTTTATTAAATTAATTTTTACTATGAAATAGATATCGATCGTTAAATATTGATGATGAAATTATAAAGTTTTTAATGGATAGATAATTTAAATTTCCGCTGACGTGATATTTTCAAATTCCATTAATAGTTGTCGTGATAAGTAAAAAGTTTCTACGAGTTATCAATTCATCTATGGAGGATCATCATTAATAATGAATGTTTGACAGGCTTAATTAGCTCGTTCATTTCACCGAACGACAAGTTTAATGGCAGCAAATTGTTATTTAATGCTTGTAGTTATGAATATTTATGAATGAATAATATTTTTCTTTCTTATTTATAGTTCTCTTCTGTGAATTAATTTATTCGAACTCGTGCACTGATACACAAACTATTTTAAATAGGTTTTCTTTTCATTTGATTAAAATGAACAAAAAGTTATTAGTTTGTAATTATTTAGTGCCTGATTTAAATTGCCGATAAGTTGAGAAAAAAAATCTAGAAAAATATACATATTTTAATATCATGAATTCCGTCATTTATTTAATGAAACGTTTCATCAAAATTTAGTTTAAGTAGTATGCAGTTTGTTAATTTAGTACAGTATTAATAATTAATACATATTAACATTTAGATCCTTTTTCTTATTACTCGTGGATTTTAGGTCGCAGTTTTGCAGAATTAGCCAAATCTAATGCATTCATTTGCATCCCATTTTCCGATATGGACATATTCTTGAATCTGTCCAATGCTGCGTTCAAGCACACAATAGCGGATTATTACTGTACGAACTGTTTGCATGCATGCCTTTATATGCAGTTTCTTCTTCAAGGTTCGATAGAAGCATGTGACTCTGTGTCTAGTACTTACGAGTTCAGTTACCATTCAAAATGCTGTTACCCTGCACTTCTACGATTAAAAACCTGTGCGATGTATGAATATATTTTTTCTTTCAATTATTTGTCGAATTCACAAGCTCGTTTATATTGTACGGGCGGTAATAAATAGAATAGCGTAAACTTATTGTTGGTAATTTTCATATAAAAATTAAATATGTGCCTACTTATTTTTTTTATTTATTCAACGCGAGTCAAAATTAATTAATATTATTTATTTAAGTTTGTTTTGTAATAATCAATTTGAAAGGACCAAAACACCTGATAAAGAGTTCCTATAGCAGCAACATAATCTGAGGGAAATTCGATGGTTCTAAAATCAAAATGGAGCCTCCGATTTTTCACGAGAAAGTTTGTATAAATTTTTTTATGTACCTGTTTTTGTGTTTGCTTGGCTTAGTTTTTTTCTTTGTGAATATTATTTTAAATTGCTTTTACTCACTGCAAAAGCATGCTTGCACTTTCACGTATGTAAGTCTTTTTTGTATTTGCGTTCCAAACCTTCGGATCCATTCACGCTTAGAGCATATAAAAACGCTCTAGAAATTTTGATGGCTCAGACTATCTTGGCATGATTGACTTAGATGACGATAACCGCCATTCACTGCAAACATCCTCTACTATAATTTTTTTGCGATGCATAGAATTTGAGAATGCACCACTACTTGATCGAGGAATGCCAGCACATAACCAATGTTTATCGGCGTGCAATAGATAGTAGTCGTTATTATATTATGGCACTTATTATCGAATGCCGTCACAGAGTACCACAAATACAGGGTGTCCGCCGGGAAGGTATACTACTTTGTTTATAATTTTTGATTAAATGAAAGAGAATGGATCTTATATTGATAAATGTTTTATTTAATGTCGGCAATTATGTATGGAATACAATACCAGATAAATGTCCGCCTCTGTTAGCTTCACAAATGCGAACCCTTTTGAGCACATTTTTCATTACATTCTCACACATTTCACGCGGTATTTCATTAATTTCATCACGAATATTTTGTTTGAGTTGCTCAAGCGTTTCTGGTTTGTTTGCATAAACCTTGCTTTTCAGATATCTCCACAAAAAGAAGTCCGGAGCAGTCAAATCAGGCGACCGTGGAGGCCAATCAACATCATCATTTCTTGAAATAACTTGTTGTGGAAAGAGGTCTCGCAGTAATCCTGGCTGTATGCGATGTGGCACCGTCTTGTTGATACCACATGTTAATCAAGTTAAAAATTGTGTCCAAAGTTGTTTTTTGAACACCAAGCTCCTGAGCACGGCGTCGAATTGAGGTTGATGGATTGCTTTGAACACTTTCTTGAGCAGCAGTAATGTTTTCAGCCGATTTTGCAGTACGTTGTGGTCCATCCTTGGGCCTATCACCTACAGACCCTCTTTCCTCGAAATCATTTACTTCACGATAAATAGTGCGTTTTGTTGGCACGTTGTTTCTCCCAAAAATTTGACGTAACTTTCTCATCGTCACAGTGATCGATGATTGATTTAAAAAAAATTTTCAACGATTAAAACACGTTGGTTTATCGAATATTTTTCCATAATAAATTTGCCATGTGTCTACTTCACGTCTGCCAAATATGAACTGTCAAGACTAATGTTTACCAAAATGGCGGCAAAACAAAGTAGTATACCTTCCCAGCGGACACGCTGTAGATAGCAAGACAGACCTAATATCTAACCTTCCGATTTAGTTCGAAAGCTAAATTTAATTTGTTTCACAAAAAAAATTTATTTTTTATATTTTTCTTTTTGAGAGTGATTGAATACTGCATACTTTAATTTAAATTTTTGCTAAAAATAAATATAATGTTTCATATATTTAATAAACATTGTTAGTTTGTTATGATATAAAAAGAATATTACACAAACTTTGTCGTGAAACATCGGAGGCCTCATCTTGATTTTAGGACCATGATTTCTTCGCGAAATATTCTTAGAATTTTCAACAGATTACGTTTCTGCGTTCTTTGGTAGACAAAAGAATTTACGCACCCTGATGTACATAGATATTATATACATACATACAAACATATTGAAGTATTTTGGTTCTAATGACAGTATTACATACATACCTTTAAGACATTTTTACGTATTTTTAAATTAAACTTAGTGAGCGTTGTAGGCCAAAGACAAATATCTAAGCATTCCAATATTTATACGAGTAGTTGGAAAAACGCATAAATTTAATTAAATATTGGCATAAATTTCTCTATTTTCCAATATCTTTTATTAAATTTGTTTTGGAAATGTACACACATACATACATACTCGTTGGATAATGAGTCAAATAGCGTAAGTGAAGTTTTAAAAGTTGTATTTAAATTTCCGAATATCACAGTTCAAGAAAGCATGCGTACGCCTCCGCGTACTTACATAATTTTTTTGTTATGTCGCACAGTGCAATGATATCAATTTGGTTTTCAAAAACATCATTGTCAAATCCGTAATCGCGGGATTTTTAAAAATCAAACCCGATTGGTATCCCTACACGATACACATTCTTGTGATTTCCACAAATCTAATGTTAATTAAAAAAAAAAAAAAATTGAATTTTTTTTAATAATTAGAATCCGCATGGGGCGTTTGTAATTTACCCCTTTGGGGAATAAAAAAAAAATCCAATCAATGCCTGCGGTACTTGTGTTTGTGGGTGGACGGGGATGTGTGTATGCATGTCACAATGTTTTGAATTTTTCTCAGAAATGATTTTGACTAATGTTTTTCATATTAATTTTGCTGGCATAATATTTCTTAGAAAATCTTCAAATCAGTATACTGTAAAAGCACCCATGAAAAATTCCAACTCTCATTTCATTTTGCTATCCTACGTAGTTTTACTAGAGAAAACTTGCAAAAAATTTCATTAACCATTGGTGTTTCAATTCAGCCGTTTTTTTCTCTGCGAGTTATTGTGGCATTTAATTATTTTGAAATACCCAAAAACACTTCGGTCATTGTTAAATGTACATTTCCTTTTGTTCATTTGCATGAACGAAATTTCGAAAATTATCATCGACCCACTTAAAGAGAAAATCTTAGAAAATTATTACATTCGAATATCTCCAATAAAGTCGAAATTTCACAAATACAATGAAACACGAGTATTTTATTGTTTGTTAATCAGTCATTTGTCAGTTCGCCGTAAAATTGCTTTTTAACAGCAACTATTCAAACATCCACACATACATACATACATTTTTACAAAACGGACATGCCACACATACAACTGTACAAACAAACCGTATGTACATATGAATGTGCATTGAGATATGAACATGCATTTTTAGATGACTCTAAGTGCATGTCTGACTGACAGTGCCGATCAAAAGTCTGTGAACCAGTTTATTTCCCTATCCAGCTCAAAAGAATTTATAAAAAAATTTTGAAAATTGTATGTAGTATGTCCTCTTTATTTTCACATGATCATGTTCTTGACTTCTAAATTGCAGTTGTTAATGTTAAAATTCAGAAATTTGTGCTAGACACTGTATGTTATAAAAGTGTATAAGATATTAAAATATTATCCGTATTTTATCGGCCTTACTTAACAACAAATATTTTCTTTATTGCTAAACGAATTGTATGCATACAATCACATGGTATATACTACAGCCATACATATGTATGTATGTATGTACAGCTATGGACATATAAATGGCACATTTTACCTTTAGTTCTTTCTTGTGCTACAATATCGGAAATATTAATAATAAACAACAAATTTTTGGTTTTTTGCAAAGTTGTATTACTAATATTTAATATTAAATAAGCTTACACTAAAATTCATTAATATAAAAACTAAAAAAATTCATTAAGTCTAAACACTCCTGAAATGAGTTGGACACATAAATGGCACAATCTTGAAAAAGTATAAAAAATTTGCTTTCCTCGATTTTTTTCTGTGTACCAGCATTTTATTGTTAATATTTAGTGCTAAACCCTTTCTTTCTGATGACAGCTTCGCACCTCCTGCCCATACTTTCAACGAGTTTTTCGCATTTTGCTTTAGGTATCTCATACCAAGCGTTTTGCGCTGCTCACCACAGTTCGTCCATATTTTTATAATTATGTTTCGCTATTTCAACCTTGACTTCGTTCCATAGGTTCTCTATGGGGTTTAAGTCAGGACTCTGGGCTGGCCAATCGAAAACATCAATCTTCTCCTCACAAAACCACTTTTTTACTACTTTGGAGGTATGCTTGGGATCGTTATCCTGCATGAATATCCACTTAATTGGCATGGAGTTGAAGGCATATGGCTCCATATAGTTTTTCAAAATGTTTAAATATTGAAACTTGTCCATTTTTTTTATTTATTTTAAGAAGCGGACCTACTCCATGCCAAGAAAATACACCCCAAACCATAATGTTGCCCCCACCGTGTTTTACTGTCTTCTGGGTGAACCGAGAATTGAACTCTTGGCCTTTAGGACGATGAACAAATATTTTACCATCAGGTCCCATCCTATTAATTTTTGTTTCGTCGCTCCATAACACGTTTTTCCAAAAATTTATGGATTTTTCTCTATGGTCTCTGGCGAAAATTAAACGTTTTGAAATATTTTTTTTTGAGAGAAGTGGCTTTTTTCTGGAAATGCGTCCAAACAAATTTGCCTCGTTTAATCTTCTTCTGACAACCCTGCTAGATATTTCCAAGTTCATGGAATCATTTATATCTATTGCTATCTGCCGTGATGACTTGAATGGGTTAACTTTTGCCATTCTTACTATGACTGCATCAGTACGCTCATCTGTTTTTCGAGGTCTTGGTTTCCAACTTTTACCTTTAATCAATATATGGAAATCCCCAGCATATGATTTAATTGCATTGTTCACTTTTTTTCGAGAAATTTGCATTACTCCAGCAATTTCCGCCACTTTCTTACCATCTCGGTGCAATTTCCATATGATCCGTCCTTCCTCAATTGTGGTATGTTTGCCTGAGCTCTTTTTTTAATAATTTATCGGCTTATTTCGTTTTTGTAAACTACGCAAAAAAATAAAGTGATTTGAATTGAATCTACGCGAGAATTGAATATTTTTCGTTTATTGTGCCATTTATATGTCCACTTAAAAGCAGCATTGTTTACACAAAAAAGGTAACGGTAAATAACTATTAAAAATATAACGGATAATTTGAGAGCAGTTGAGACAAAAATTCTGCCAACAACAATCAGAAGAGATAAAACTTGCATTTTTAAAGAAGTTTAGTTAGAAAATACTAAAATCATTGCACATTTTAAATGTGTGCCATTTATATGTCCATAGCTGTATGTATCCATTCAGACAATAATTGACCGAGAAGTTGTATAAATTTTCACTTAGCAACAAGTCCAATTGCTGTTAATGGTTGACTGACACATACACTCGAATTCAACAACATTAGCTGAAGCAGCAACAGCAGCAGCACCATCAACAATAGCAACACCAACAGCTTTTGAACACTTTTATATGTTGGCAACAGGGGGCATATTCGATTCTCATACGGTCAGTCATGCTTCGTGAAAGACAGCAGTAATAAAACTAATTATCCTCGCATGATCATAAAATAAACTAAATTACTATAATGCATTCAACAATGTATTGAGAATACGAGTACATATAAAAAATATCACTTAGCAACATCATTTGCTTTTACAAAATAACGAGGGTACTCTGAATAGTTATGCACAATTTTTTACTTTCAAATAGATTCATTTCAAATCGAAACATCAAACGTCACATGCGTATATATATATATATATATATACAATCATATGTATGGATGTTTGTATATAATCTTATGTATGTTTTGTATATGCATATGTATATACAATAGGGTTGCCAGATCCCAAAAGCATAAAAACTGGAAATCATAAAATTTTCGCCTGGTATTTAGAAAAAAAACTGGACCATTTTTAAAATGCTCTTAAAATTACTAATGTTGGACTTAAATATACAATTAGCAAAAAATGACAGTGATGATACTTTCTAAATTGTCAGTTATGCACAAAAAATGGTACTAATTGGAGTTAGGAAAAGATATAATCTAAACATTTGCAAATGTAGTTGTTATTTTATTGTGTTTAGAATGCACTTTTTTTTTTAATTTCATTATAAAAGAATATAAAATATGAAAAAACTGGACCAGACATAAAAAACTGTAAAATCCAGGCCATCTGGCAAGCCTAATATACATACATATGTATGTATGTATGTATGTATATAGACCTGCTGTTTGCAGAAATTAACCTACAATGCGCAATGAGTGATAACTACAACTATGGGGCTGACTCATAAAGCAATAACCACGCAGATTGCTGGCGGTGGCATTGAATGTTCTATTTTAAATATTATTGTTGCTTTACCGTCCCATTATTCAATAAAAAGAAACAGCGGAGCTCAAGCTTGACCACATAAATAAATCCCCCTCAATATATTATAAGGTACATATTCTAATTTGTACTAGCTGTTAAGGTCTAGTTAGTAAAAACGTATCGGCCAACGTTAGACTTGTCAGTATCATTCAACTTTAGGTGTCGGTTATTAAAAATGTAAAACTGCCAGCAATTCAGCCAGATGTTGCGGCTTTTGTTTTATATGTAAGTAATGTTGACGTTTGCAACGTAAAAATCTATTTTCTGTAGACAAAAGTAACAATTTCAACGATACAACGCAACGAGCATTACTTATGTTACAGTTTTTGCCAGCTTATCGCAGCGAACGTGTTACGATTTTACTAACGGAGGCTTGACCTGTGAATTCGTTCACGTGAAATTCGAAGGAAGATTCGAGTAAAAAGGGTTTACACAATAAAAAAAAAAGATAATTTCGGAGAGGTATAAACTGCTTCTATCCTCTACATATGTCTCTACGTCCTTATATACCCAGATTTATCTATGTTTTCAAATTAATCACAATCGCCCAACTAATTTGGGAGAGGCATACATATTTAGTCGCCTTCAAAAGGATATCTTAATTAAAAGAAATATGGGCGATTTAAATGGTAGTCATAAGTCATATATTTTAAAATAATGACACGAAAAAATATGACTGTTGAGAAAAACTCGTTATAATTTAGTGTTTTATTTAAAAAAATTCATTCGACTGATAAGAAGAAAATAAAAACTTATAAACACTTGATATTAAACTGGTAAAAAATTTAAAAAACTAAAATATTCAATTAAAATTATAAAATTGTGCTTGTGGCATACAAAGTTTTTGAAACAAATATAACCGAAAACAGCTGTTGTCAGTGACATGAGCTGAATAATTTTTCGAACGGCGGATAGTGGATAAACGTTAACTGGCTGCCAGCCATATAAGTTACACAAACAAAATTCCTGTAGATGTTATCATTTTTTCTTTCTTACTTACCTCTACGTTATAAAAGTATAATTTAATTTAAAAGTATAAAACAATTATTAAAAAATTTTAATTATTATGTCATCGGCGGTGTACGATTACGATTTCTACTGTTATTTTATGACAAAACAATAAACTTAGTTGAAACCAGTAATATTTTTTCTACGATTGTAAAATATTACGACATTATGACTTGTGAATCCCTCAATAGTACTTATTATTTCACACATAACAACCTGTATTTGCTAACACAGGACGCCGTTTTAAAAAATGTTGTTATGGATCCGGCTGTATATAAAGTCTTTCAATGATTGTAAGGAGTTAAGACAAACCGAATTCCAAACCGTTTTCATCGCATCAATATTTATTCTCTTTTATATTGGACCAGTGCTAAGGCTAAATCCCCTACATATCCAATGTATTCGATTGGAACTAGAAGAGAGAGGGGGATAGTGTAGAGAATTTACAGACGCTGAAAGTGGTAGAAAGATGAGCGTAACTCTTGCACAATTCTATTTCAATGGTTTATGCTGTTAATGTGCTGCCATGCCATTTATTGCCATATAGTATGTATATGTATGTACTAAAGTGTGGCACAAACGCAACAAAAATGTCTTACAAGCATTTCATGAAATTGCAATTAGTGTGTATGTATGACTTGTTCATTGCAAAACACATACTTCCGAAAATATTTCTTTTGTTCCACGATCAAAACATTGAAGAAGAGAACACAAGTACAACAAAACAATGTTAAAATAGAACAAGGCTGAAGTAGAAGAGAAATGAAGTAGAACATCAAAACTATTTTGGAACATTAAAAACATGTTTGAATAACTCGTAGACAAACTTGCAAAGAAACTTTGGCATTTTTTATGAACACAAAAAATCGAATGTACATATGTATGCAAAAATAAAATTTTTTTAATTAACATTTGGAAAAACAAATAAAATAAAAATATCACAATTCATATTAGGTTTGAGGTTCGTTTGTAAAGTTCTTTAAAGAAAAATATTTAAAATTTCGCAAAAAATTTATAATTTCACCTACATTTAATGCATCCATTTCATATATTTAAGATTACTAAAATTTAGAAAAATCACAAAAATCAGAAATTTGAAATTATGAAAAAAAATTATATACCTGTTTTCCCTCCTAAATGATATTATATAATACCACTCATGTTTACATTTTTACGCGTTTTTGTGTTTGTTCTTGTGTACTCGATGCTTTTGGTGTAATTTACCGTTTTTTTTATTTCATTGTCTGTTTTTGTTTTGATGTTCTGCTTCATTTGAACACACAAGCACAAACAAAACTATAGAGAGAAACTTTTCGAATGGTGCTTGATTTGTTTCAGTGATAACATATAAGTTTTGTTGATAATCACCCTTATTCCATTTGGCGTCGGCAACATCGTCGTCAATTTTATGACAACATCAATTTAAGACAACATCAATACTAACTAGGTATTTTCTAACAACTCTAATGTGACATTGCCTGTTTATCGATAACCTTAATAAAGTACAATACACATATCTAATTTTTGAGTTAGCTGATTCATTTTATTTATTATTTGTGGTAAAGAAAGTGTAAATTAAATAATAGTGAAGAAATAAAAATGTTTTTACCTTCTGATTCGGAATCCAGCGATGAGGAAAATAAAAAAAAATTAATAGTGGAAAGAAGAATGCTTAGGCAGAAGTCTTGTATTTTTAATTTGCCCGATGAGATGTAAGTAATAAACTTAAAGTAATAATTTTCTAATTAACAGATTTTGTTATTTCTTTTAAGATTTCAAAGTTATTTTCGACTACATAAGTCACCATTTAAGCTTGTGCTAGACGCCATAGAGCCAGTTTTTAAAAAAGGGAAAGGTTTTTTTCCAATTCTTCCACTAGCTTTTCAAACTGGCAGAGATTGGTAATTTTGATTTTGTCCATTTTTATTCAAATAATTTATAAACTATTTAATTATTTATTTGTTTTGAGTTTTTATTGCAATTTTTCTTAATTTTTGCAGTTTTATAAAAATTATTCTATTTTTTTTTTTAACCGCAATGTAACCGCAATTAGTTTCCACCAATTGTAATGTAAACCTGGCATTTCTCAAACTGTTTAAGATTGGATTTTTTAGTGTATTTTCATGATTTTGGTATCGTGTATTTCATTGAAATTTCGATAATATCGCTCTTTACATTCAGCTAATATTTTAATTTTTCTTGCAATGAGAATTTTTTTTATTTCGCATTTTTTAATTTCCACACTTCCTCTGCTTTTTGATCTTCCACCAGCACTCTGGAGATGACGCCTACACATGAGATGCATTGTGCTGGAACTAGAGGAGAGGGATAGTAGAGAAGTGACAGGAGCGAAGCTTTAGTATCTTACAACTCTGCTTTTGCAAGTTCTTTGTTTTATAGCATTCAACACTGCCTCTGATGTCAAGGAGACGTATTAAATTTTTTGAAACTTCGTTTTTAGTAATTATTTTACTTCGGCGGTGGTACACAGTACCGATGAAATATTCCACTCTGATGTACCTGTGGTAGATTGGTCACAGCTGAAGCCGGTACTGTTCAGTGACCAGTGACTAGCCCTAGCCACTGAAACCTTCCGATAACAACTGACACAAATTTGACAATTAATTTGAAACTGGGGTTGAACCCAGGAAATTTTTGGTTTTGTAGTTCATATGCAGACTACTTCAGCCAACGCCACCCAATATCAAGTTATAATAAAATGTAACAAAAAAGAAAGCAACAGTTTGTTTCTCAATGTTGAAAAATTAAGCCATCGTTATATTGAATTTTCATTTTAGTCAGATTCGTTTATTTATTTTTGAACAGTTGGTAAAAGAAAATTTTTTTTTGGCGTTTAATTGGTGCATTTTCTGAACAACTTTACAGTCAGAGCTCGTACAATACAACTGTAATTTCATTAATCGAGAAATGTGTGTAAGTATAAGTGTTGTTTAAATAAATAAAAAGTCTTGGATGAACGGTTAGAAAAATAGTCATTCAATTGTTTAAACGTACTTATATACATACATACATACATATGTACGTTCAAATTCACATTCATACTCGCTTAGTAATTGTACAAGGTGGAGCAAAAGTAGTCATACTATTGGAAACCGCTATAACTTTAGCCAATAGCGCCAAATGTCAATTCGGTTCTGACATTTGTTAAGTAAACAAACGGGGAATATAAATCGACAAGCCATGAATCGGTTTATTCCGCAAGAACTCGGAATAATTGTTTCCATTTTTTTCCGCAACAAATCGTCGGTTGTAGTAGCGCAGCGTCAATTTCGTCGCAGATTTCCTGGCTGTCCGACACCAATTGAACAAACTGCGGCGTTTGATCACTTGCCTTGAAAATGTTGAAGAGGAGCCCGGTATATCGACCAGACGACGTCTTGCCATCCAATAGGGCTTTAACTGCCGCTCCCTATAGAGAATTTTGTTGAAAGATTTGAAGATGTTTCCTTATAAAGTGCAGCAGCAAATTACAACAAAAGAACATCCGTTAATTACTTTTACCCCACCTTGTATTAAAGCTAAAAAATTGTAGAGAAAAAAATTTTTGTAACTCAACGTTTCTTTTTTTTTTTTTAATTTTTTATTTTAACATGTATTTTATCACGTAATCTTGCCGACAACAACTAAAACAACATGCACCGTCCGTACGACAACTTTATGTCAGAATTAATTTTATATGCCTTGCAAATGACATTCAAATTTAAATCCCCTGTGTTAAAAATTAAAAATTAGAGGGCCCTCTGTGGAGCCTTGATTTTTTTGTTGGACCAACTGCAAACGGTATTATTGAAGGAATGAAATGAAAATAATCGAAATCAAATGTGACATTTTTAAATCTACTGTTTTCTAGAATCATTTCATTTGACATTTTCACAATTTGCACTCGAAACAGAAGATTTACTTCTGTTCATATGCCTTATTACGCTTCGTCTTAGCTCAAATATTTATTTATTCTCTCCGTAGCTGGGACAGTTTTTTTATTGGTGTAGAGAATTCATAAAACAAATATGTACGAGTACATTCATTTACGAATCATGCCGACGCCATTTATGTACAATATAGTACGAGTAGAAAGTATTTGCTATATAAGGCCTTATGCAAGGCGCCTTTTGTTTATTGTTTTCACTGTTGTCTTAATTCCAGATATGTTTGTAATTGGGAATGTATGTATGTGTTAATATGATATGCATTAATATGTATGTACATATAAAAAAGACACAATTGGAGATACATACGCTTGGACGAAAACCATACGCGGTAAGTTGCTTGGTTTTGAACCGAATATTTCAAACTGATAATACGACTTGTGATGTGGGTTCTTATTAAACGATTTATTTATTGAAATTTATTTTCATGTTTGCAAATTATTTGATTCTGCAAGCAGAATCCAAGTAATTTCCATTTGGTAGTAGCTGTTCGAAAAAATCGAAACTGATTTTGATGACTTTCTAATTTTCGAAATTTCTTGGATTTTTATTGCAATTATTTAGTAATATTGAATTTATTCGCTGAAATGTGATTAAAAAACTTTATCGTTTTTTGAAGTTTAGTTCAAATATCGAAATATCGCATAATAAAAATTAAAGAGTTTCAGGCCAGGCCATTGGAAAAACTTTACGTGTTTGTATATTCGCAATCTATTTATCGTTTTTCGGAAGTTGAAGTGGATTTTAAATTAATTAAAAAAAATAAACTGATTTAAAAGTTTAATTTTGCGACTGCTTTTATAATTGTTTTCCGAAAGTTCGAAATTTAGAATATTTGGATTTTCAGAAAATAATTCCCAAGCAATTGCTTGAGAAGTATTGAATCTGTCCTCTATAAAGAGCAACAACGATTAAATCTTATTGCTTCGAATTTCGTAGCTGTTTTTTTAGAACGTTTGAAAGTAGAAATAAAATATCCACATATACTGCAGCCTGTGTTTAGAATGCTAAGAAACCCTAATTTTTTTTGCATATTTGTCAAACTTAATACACATAAGTATAAACATTAGTAAAGGAATTACTTTCATATCGATTTAAAATTTTTCCGACACAAATCAATGAATGGCTCAAGGGAAATTCATTACCAGGTAATTCACTAGCAAATTCGCCCGTCATCAGATACAAGAATTTTTAACGTATTTTAATGCCGAACGTCAAAGTTTGTTCATTTTAGTAGTGAAAAAGTTGAAAAAGTGGTAGTAAATAATTAGATAATTATAATAATTTATTGTTATAATAATAAGAATGCAAAATAAATTGCTTTATGTAACAATTAATTAAAATTTTACCGACATTACACTAATTTACCACGTTGTTTTTAGGTTATGTTATATTTAAAAAAAAACACATGTATACAAAAAATTTGACGTTTGGACGCAAAGCGAATTGACGAATTTGCCTTGCGACAACCTTCTATTAATAAACCTTGGAATTGGCTCGTCTAGACGCTGTATAATGATAGCAGTTGTCCAGTGACCCAATTCAGACGAGAACACTTTTTAAGTTCATGTTTGCACGACGATTGGCAACTAAAGACTAAATACGCTCTGGAAAAAAAGAAACACTGAACCCATGATCTAAATATATAAGGTCTGCTTGACAGTTCAAATTATTTTTACTGTGACGTCACCGTCGAGATTTGTTTTTAATATGTATGGGGTTTGTTTTTTTTTTGAAATATTTTGCAATTTTAAAGGTAAAATAAATAAAACAAATTAAATTGTTATGTTATAGTCTTTTTTAATTTTCTTTTTTCATTTTTTTCTTGTATTAATATTTTGTTTAAATTTCTTATTCTAAAATATAAACGACTTTTAAAAAATAACGATTTTACATTTTCAGGCACATCTATGTTATCACATTTAATGTTATGGTATTTTAAATAATTATTTCGAAGACTTAAAGTATTATTATTAATTTCCTTAAATATATTTTCTAATTTTAATATGTTTCCCATAAATTCTTGGCAGGGTTTATAGAGCCCTCTGTTTGAACTGCAACTGACTTATTTGGATTTTCATTTTCAATATTTTCAATACTTTCTTCTTGTAATTTCTGCAGACTATAAATAATTGTAAATATTATTTCATTAAAAAAAGTGGATTTTAAAAAAAAATGGTATTTACTTTAAATCAAATTCACCAATTGCTTCCTTTACAATTTGTTTGTTTGCTCTTTTTACGTATCGTTTCGATCTTTCGACTGGTAAAATGCTGTTTACATGGATATTTAAAGATGGGACAGCCTTCGCATCTAACAATCTTTTTCTTATTGGCGTGTTCAATAATATATCCTTTAAACGCCAATCATTATTCGTAAAATGTCTAGAACAAATTGTTCCAGATTTCCAGTTAACATTTTTTTTACCGCATGCATTGATCCACACTTTCTTTATTTCTGGATCTTTTGGAAACGTAAAATATTTTAGATTTTTATCATCCTGCTTCGAGCTTTTACAATCTTTTACCACACAGTATTTCATTGTCCATAAATTGGTAATTGTCAATAAAATAATCCTTTAATTTTCTTAATAAATATGTAATAATAATAATTTTAATCACTAGCTTTTAAATTTCCATTTAACCACAACAAAACATTTCCCGACGATGACGTCAAATTAAAAAAAAATGGCAGCTGTCATTCAATATCAAGCAGACCTTATATATTTAGATCATGCACTGAACCAGTGTTTTCGTACATACATGTGTATGTGTATATGGATTAGTTTTGTGCTGCTAATGTACACCAAATTTGCCAACAAGGTGCCATGATATACCAGTATTTGTTCTCGTGTGAATTGGCTCAGTGATACTGAAATCATATGCTAGAAATTAATTTTTTTCCAAAATTTTAACTTCACTATGAATTCTTGTCTTTTTAGTTACTGCGTAATTATTGTGTAAAAATCTTTAAATCTTATTCGAGTTTTAGCCCCCAAATAACCATCTAAATTTGCAACACTATTCGCAGTTGGATACAAGTATTTTTCATTAAGTTTACAGATCATTGGCATTTAAACTTTTTCGTGTATGAATTTCAGTTCGAATCAACGGTGAAACAAAAATTTTAATTTAATAAATTTGTCATTGACATTTCGTTTGACCGGTTCTTTAAATTTTTGTTTTTTTTTTCTGTCAGATAAACTGCATTTTATAAGATTTCATGAAACGGAGGGTTTTTATTTTCTTCGGATATGTGCAAGACATTTTAAAATAAAAAAGGAACTTACTGACACACTCCATACATATGTACATGTTGTACATACAACTAATTAATTTTTTTTTAACTTTATTTTAAAATGTGAGCTGATGAGGAGGCGTATACAACGGGGTGATAGACAGCGTGTTCTTTTTTTATATTAAACTGTCAATCTTTAAAGCTTTTTATATTAAGCTGGATGGGTGATGTTCTGTTGCTCTAAAAAGCTTAACAAGTTTATTAGCAGTACCTTATTTGGGAGTAAAGTAGAAGATAAGCAGGTTGTACAGAGAGTCCACTGCAATACGTTTTAAAAAATAAGTAAAATTGTTAATTGCGCGCTCTCTCAGATTAAAGAAATGATTAAAATGTAAACAAATTTTGACAGTTCAGTACAAAAATCTTGTAAAACAAATGGCGAGTTGCACGGACCTAATAAATAGACCTTGATTACAACCATCGGTATGAATACGCTTATTACTAGGGTTCTCAACTGTCAATATCTATTGCCAACACCATAGGTCCCGCATACATCCATAAAAACACAATAATTTGGCTTATACATGTTAATTAAACAAAGCCCAAATAATTTTTAACTAAATCATGAAATAAAATTAACTATTATTTGTTCATTGCATTGTTGGGAAACTTTTAATTTTACTTCATTATTGTTTTTTTTTTGTTTGTAGTTATCAATTGCCATATGGCAGATGGCAGAAGCAAGTACGCAAATTGCCAGGGTATCCCACACAATATATATTTAAACGACCTATGCCTTCACATAGGAAGTTAAGTTATATACATATGTACATACATATAAAATTCTTGAGTATAATGGTCTCCACCAGTAACAGCCACGTGTTTAATAACGAAAAGCCACAACAACCGTAAATGATACAGTTAGCCGTGTCAAATCCATTAACCGGTGCGAGTAAGACGCAAAACGCTCGAAGGCCAAACAACAAAAACAGGCCTGACCGCACTTAAATAATAATTACGATGACGCGTGAGTTATTCTTCAACCCAGAGCTGCTTTACGACTGTGCATTATTGTTTACTTATAATCCAGCTGATTGCTTGTTCTTCACGACCAAACTAGCCCGAAGTAAAGTACGGGCTGTTTCGTGCAAGAGGAACAAGAATATTACAGCCATACGTAAACAAGAGCGGAAGGTTTTTTCTGCTTAGGTTTTACGCTGAAATGCCATACCTAAATAAAAGCGGCAACGCTATATCAAAACGATAAAAACAGGGTTATCAAAAAAATAAATATAACAACCCTGATTATTTTAACAATAAAGTTTATTGGTGTTTGCGATTTTTAAATAAGCATTTTATAAAATAAAGTTTAAACAATGAGTTATATGGACGATTTAAAGGATTTACTTACCTCCATTTTCTAATAACAAATATTTTGTTATGTTTATTTCTTTCACCTTCTTTATATGCAACTTACTTCACAATTAAACGCACTGTCAAAATCGGATTTTCCAATTGAAAAGCGTTGCCGTTGCGTTGACGCCGCGGTATTTCGGTATGCTACATACAAATTGTATGGGTATGAGAATTTTTGGCAGCTAGAAAACGCTTTCCGCTCTTGTTTAAGTATGGCTGTTACTCTTTCAAAACGTGTCTCATTTACGCAATTTTTGTATAAGAAAACGCTTTCTGGTAAGATTGGGCGTCCCCTGGTGCCCAATTTAGAGTAAAAAAAATACAACTAATAATAGCTGTATTCGTTTAATCCTAAATTTACACAAGTTTCTACTTATAAGCGTTCGTTTACATAAAAATTTATACTAGAGAGTACAATGACAGTGCTATTCTGATAGGCTGCAAATTTTTACTGAACGAATTTTGGTTAAAAAATAAACACGCAAAATTAAGCAAACAAAATTTTAAAATTTTTCATAAAAATATTTAACAAAAGGAAAAGCTGAATTAAAACTGCATCAAAAACTAAAAATAATAGTTTTCAGCGTCAAACAAATAAAACATGACCAATTGCTAAACTTCTTATAATTGTTTTATTTACATTAATTTCTTACAGACGTAAAACTACTATATATTTGAGTACTTATTACAGCATATCATTACCGAATACCAAAAATTTAGTACTGACATGATAGCATGACATTTAAATAGAAACAAATTAAAAAATCATATAGCAAATAAAAAAGTTTAAAGTACTGCTTTCTATTTAAATACATTTCTCTACGATTTTATGAGTACAAAAACGGATTGTATCAAATACCAAAGATTTTGTATACTGGGTAGTCAACACAACTCATATTTTTACAACACTATAACTTTTAGTCATCAGCTGTTTTGAATAATCTTCCCATTCGTTTACTTTTTGTGTTAGAAACATTTTTGTTAGTAATTTGTTTAAATTATACGAAATTTACTCAACTACAGGATTTCACTGGGAGTATAAACAAATAGACCTAATATTGACAGGCATCTAACAATCCTGAGAACAGCCGCAATTTCCATTAACAGTTAATTGCCAGGTAGTGTACGGTCATTTATTATTGTCAGATGTGCTTAATCTATTGGCAACACTGCCCATAAATATTAAGGGACGTTTAATATCGAATCTGGCAACTTTTACCATGCCATAATCAGGTGTTCGTACAATAGTCTGAAGTGACAACAATTGGTGACAATTAATTATTGTCAGAATACTGCCATATCTTACAATATTGTATTATCTGACCACCGTGTGTACATAGATTTAGTAAGCTGGATATACGTGAAGTAAAAAAGATGAAATTTTCTTCCCTAAGTTAAGGGCTTATTTCTGATTTAAGAAAGAACGCTTTCATTCGCATTCTATGAGAAAGAACATTGATTTCGATTTCTCTACACACTTTCTATGCGAACAGTGACTCGATCTAGAACTCGAATGAAAACGTAAGTGTTTTCATATAAAATCCGATTTCTCTGTTAAGAACGTGTGAGAATGAAATGTCAAAATCACTCACTTTTGGTTTTGCTTTCGTATTGAGAATTTACATATGAGTATACATACTTGTAAATAAAAAAAGAAGAATAAAAAATCTAAGTACAATAAAAAAGTATTTACAAATGGATAACAAGTGGTAAGTATAAACTATTCATATGATATACATATGAATATATGTATTTAACAATTGTTTTTTCAGTTTAAAGAAGTCAACAATGCAGCAACTGAAACACTTTTATAAAATTAAAACAAAAAACACAAAATTTACAAATATTTTTTTAAATTTTCTCACCCTTTTATTTATTGATACTTTCCACCAGCTGATCACACTTACACGCAGTTGTATTAGCTTTAGAATAACTTCGTAGTATTTTTTAATACTTTTAACAGAAATATAATAATTTATGATATGGCATTGCTTCTACTTATTAAAACGTAAGATACCAAAATTGACATACGTAACTTACTGCGAAAGAAAGTGAGTGCCAATGAGAAATCCAAATTGATTCGAATTCGAGCGAGTGCTTTTCGTTCGCTTAAGTTATCTTTCTTAGCTCAGAAATAGGCTGTAAGAGTTTATTTTAAATAATTTTCCCCAATGTGGAGCGGTAGGTTAAAAAACTTAATAATGTTTGTTAAATTGCGCATTTCGACTAAAACTTTTTCCGTCTTCTATCAATCGCATTGATTTATTATAGTGGATATTCCTTATAGAGAACAGGCTAAAGTAATTAATTAAAATGTGAAATCGAATTATAAAAAAAATCCGATTTGATAAAATTTTGTGTTGATTCGAATATTTTTTTTGCTGTTTCACTTATTTAATTGGTTTTAGTGTAAAACAGGAAAAGAATTAGTGATACTTTGATGATCTGCTCCATTATTTCCTTGTGTAAGTTCAGCACAAAAAATCATAACTTACTTTTTTGATAAGACATTTTTTTTCTTTCTAAAGAAATAATTATTCAGGAAGCAGTAAATGGAACCATATTTATTTTATAATTTTTTTTAGTGCATAAAACGTAGTTGATACTGTTTATTCTATAATCGTATATGTTCTAAAGATTCCATTTAATATAATTTCTTTATTTAATTTCTAAAATCTCAATTGCTGTTGGAATACATGCGGAACAGTTTGCGAAATCATAGGCGTAGCTGGATCGTTAATTTTCTTTCAAGATGGGGTGCTCTACAAAACAAATGAGTCCTACGAAAAATAATCTGTAATAATTTAAGTATTAAAAATAATATTGAACGGATTGTATTTTTTTGGGGGGGTGGGGGAGGATGTGCCTACTTCAAAATATTAAGAAACTACGCTTATGATTGGTTATTATTGGTATATGTATATAGATTTACGTAGTCATACATAACTTCCTGATCTTTAGGCGCAGCCACAAGTTAGACTTGTTGAAATTAATTATTACTTTTCAAACAAAATTAATAAGCTGATTATAACCTTCACCCAATTTAATTCTTTCATTCTTTTTGCACATTTTAAATTTTAGCCATTCTGGTTTTAAATTGAAATTTTAAATTTGTGTTTGCCGGTTAAATTACTTGCACTCCCGTACAATTGCGTCTGCGTTGTCAAGGTTTCTTTTTCGTTTTATTGTAAAATTTAAAGATGATGCAATTTAAATATATAATTTTACAATAAAAAACTAATAATTTAAATTTTAGAAAAAGTGCAATGTATATTAGTCCAACTCACAATCTTGTGCATCTTTCTATTTGCAAAGTTGTGCAGTAAATTTTTACTCTATATTAGCGAAACAAAAATACGAGTATATGCATTTGCTACACTGCTGTAAATAAGTTTATATTTACTATACGTTTACAACATTTATTTGCAAAGTGACATCAAACAATAACAAGTATTGAGCAACAACATAAAAAAAGGAAAGTACAAAAAATGGACCGAGGTGGTGGATATAACAAAAATTTTAAAACTCCAAGAAGATCCGGAAGATGTCCACATGGACAGCAATAGTCGTGGTTCGCTCTCTCATGCGTGTTTCGTACCCCAACGATGATTGATACTACGTGGTTCAACCAAGAACGAACGACGAAGAAAATAGTATTCGGGGCTATTCTCATTTGCACTTTTCCATTTGGAATTTAATCCAACTATTGCAAATTGTGGAAATCATCGCATCCATAACTTCAGATAAAATTTTACTAAATGTCGGTTGAACCAACGACAGATTAAAGTCATTACCAACGCTGACCCCTGCGCAAAAAACCCCAATTTTATTGTTGGCGTAATTGCAGATTTTTGCATGTTGCATATTAGTTTTGAACTGATAATGAAATGATATGATAATGATATATCTAAATTACGTTATACTTACATTGAATCTGCGATTGAAAAGACATCAACTTTCTGACGTAACATTTTTCTATATATGTACATATGTACATACAGTGGCCAAAAAAACTATTCGACATTGCAATTATTTTCTTAAATTTCATTGAAAACGCTATTATCCTTTCGTTTTTTATATGTATAAACGTGAGATCACATTGTATTATATGTATTTAATAATTTATGGTCCTAAAACTAATAAAAATTGCACATTTTTTAACTCATCTATCTGTTTGAACGAAAAAACAAAAATTCCAAAGCAAAAAAAGTATTCGACTGGCATTGTTTTTCCCTTATTCTGATTGTGTATTTCTTATTACTTCATGTCATTGTTGGTAAAAATATCGCTATGTTTCTTGTTTATCATTTACAAGAACTTTTTTCTTATTTCTGTGCAAGTGATCGCGATGATGGGACGTAAAGGAAAATAAACTTCTGTTGATGTAAGAAATTTAATAATACACCATTTTAAATTAGGAAAAACGGAAAAGACTATATCAGAAATCGTTTAAAGGTCAAGAACTACTGTATATTACATTATAAAAAAGTACAAATCAAGTAAAACTGTGATAAACAAGGTAAGGATTGGGCGACCTTGCAAACTTAGAGATTCAGATGAACGGCGAATCGTGCGTGAAGTAAGAAAAAATCCAAAAATTACTGCTAACACTTTAGCTAAAAACACTGAGGAACACTTAGGTATATCCGTTACACCTCAAACAATAAGAAACTTCTTAAAAAAGCACGATTTCCATGCACGATCAGCCAGGAAGAAGCCACACATTACTAAGAAAAATAGAAAGTTGAGATTAGATTTTGCGAAAGAGCATGTAAATAAGCCAATGGAGTTCTGGATGGATTTTATTTTTGCTACCGAAAGTAAATATAACCTTTTTCGATGTGATGGAAAAGTTCTGGTACATCGCAGGCCTAACACAGAATTGGATGAAACGAATATGGTACCAACTGTTAAATATGGTGGCGCTGGTGTTATGGTATGGGAATGTATGGCGGCATCAGGCGTGGGTAATATTGGGTTTATTGATGGGATTATGGATCACCGAAAGTACATTGACCTCCTAAAGCAAAATTTGAGGTCAAGTGCTGAAAAATTGGGTCTGGCAAATAGATTTCAGTTTTATCAAAATAATGATCCCAAACATTGTGCCACTAATACAAAGCTTTGGCTTTTATATAATTGTCCAACATTAATAAAAAACGCAAACACAGTCCCCAGACCTTAACCCTATTGAACATCTTTGGGGTCACTTCGAAAAAAAAATCAGAAAACGTGAATTTACGCACAAACACTAGATGAAAGTTATCCTGCAGGAGGAATGGAGCCAAATTGATCCAGAATATACCAAAACGTTGGTAAAATCTATGGCAGATCGTTTAAAAGAGGTTATACGTAGGCAAGGAAAAGTAACTCGCTACTGAAGTAGAAATAAGCTTTTATTTCAATTCATGTATTTTAAAAATGTTACCAATGTCGAATACTTTTTTTTGCCTGTTTTTTGTTATTAATATTTTAATTCATGTGTTTTTTGCTTTTTTTACTTTGAGATCTCATTTTTTTTACTGAATATAACTTTGTGTTCCTTAACAAAGACTTTTATAAGTTTATTTTGTTAAAAACAACATTCCATATTTTTTTCTTGATAAATATATAAAGTTTACGGCCTATGTCGAATAGTTTTTTTGGCCACTGTATGTTTACATCCATCCTCACTTGAACTTGTAAAATAAAATACAGTACTCGTCACTTTTAGATTTTTCATTAAAATAAAAAAAAATTTTTTTAATGCTAAAAATAACAATGTAAAATATTACAATTTTACCACATTTTGTCATCTTTTAACTTATGTTTTTGATAACCTTTTTCTTCGTTTCGATATACATATGTACATATTTTAAGCATAAGAATATAAAAACGAAGCGACGATAAAAACGACAACTGAAACTACAACACCAACGACAATATTAGAAATATAATTTTTAATAATTAAATTAAAAATATTCTTCATTAATATACTGTATTTAAAATAAAAAAAATTAATAATAATGTTTTAAATAGGAAGTTATAATCAACTCAAACACCTTCGGTCATATTGGGCCACTCGGTATAAGACAACTCATACGAAGTTTCTTAGCAAAAAGTCAGCTAAGTGCTTCTGTTGCAAACTAAACCAAAAAAGCCGTTCACAATTGGAGGCAAAAGTTTGCAATCTTAAAACGCACGAGATTGTCAGTTGGGCTAAAGTATTTTTTTTCTTCCAAAGCAAAAGTTGTTGAATCAAACTAATCGAACTTTAAAATATTTAATAAAACGTAATGCGGGGCAATAAATAATTTTTTTTTTAAATTAAAATGCTTAATAATTATCAATTTAATCACATTTACCAAATATTTGTACAATTTCAGTCACAATATTATGTTTGTGGTTTGAGTTTGATACGAAATACAATACACTTTGCACACGATCTGATTTGGTTTTTTTTTTGTAATTTGTATCTCAAATTTCTCATATTGAAAATTAAATTTGTAAAATACAAGAAGTACGTTCGCATAATGAAATTGTATTTAAATTCACTTGAGAATGAACTCAAGGCAAGATTTTCTATTAAATTGTAAAATTTAACCACAGGAACTCTAGTCTTAAAACAGAAATACAGTAGAATCTCTCAAATTAGAACTGACATAAATTAGAGCTGTCTAGAAATATTAAATAGTGATTTTAATGTATTTAGAGCTCTGGTTCTGGAAGTTGTTTCTTTAAGTATTTTAAAATACGCTATTTTTTATTTGTCAATTGAAGTTTGTGACAAACTCTCATGAAGAAGGCAAATAAGCATAAAAAATGCATTATCTTTGCATGAGAAGGTCAAAATATTAAAAATGCTTAATGAAGGATTGCATGGAAATCGATTAGTCCTAGATTTCAATGTAATGATATCGTTGTACCGAATTCAAATAACATAAAAAAGCTGAATTTACAGATTTTCTCCCTTATGCAAAACTTCACGTTAATGTCTGCTTGAAATATAAATTTTGTATGGGAAACCCGGTTTTAACGTCCAGTTCAACTTTAACAATCGTTGTTGCATAAGGTGGTATATGTTAAAAAAACGTCGAAAGTACTCCTTTATTTGAATTTTATGCTAAAAAACATTTTTAGAAGACTTCTAGAACATTTCAAAAATTAGAATCAGGAATCGAGGAACAAAGAAAGTGGCTTTAATTTGTTTCATAAAAAAATTTTAATTAAAAAAATATTCAATTCTTAATTAATGTCAAAGTTAAAGTACAGTGAAAGCTGCTAAAAGTGGATGCAAAAACATGCATTCGATTAATAGGTTAGGTCAATTCTGAAATTTTAAACGTTCGTTTTATATAAAGGCTGATCCAACGATATTGCACGTTGTTAATTGTGAGTCACACCTTAACGTAAAGTTTTTGCCAAACTTAATTGGACATTTCTTTGTTTCAGTCTTTGACAAATTCAACCATGGAGAGGTACACAATTGAGCATTTCGTGCAATTCGTGATTTTTTTGGTGTCAGCATAATCGACCAAGTAGATTCGATAACAGCGGAATTGGCGCACTTCGCGTGTGATATTTGAAAAGCCGATGCACTGTTTGCTGTTTATAGGCTGGTGGCGTCATCCTGTAAAAAGATGTCGGCTAAGCAGTACCGTGAATGGTGTTCGACATCGCGAGATGATAACGGACTTCTTGTGGCCAGAAATTGATGATATGAATCTGGACGATATGTGGTTCCCAAAGGGATGATGCCCTATCCACACAGCCAACGTGTTATCTCACGTCATGGCGATGTTAATTGGCTGTCACGATCATGTGATTTGACACCGTTGGATTTCTTTCTTTAGGGATATTTAAAAGAAAAGAGTCATTGAAAATATCGACCATCGGCTAGAGGTATGCCATCGAAGCCGTGATGAACATTTGGCCGATATTTTGTTTCACATATAATTTTCATAGATCCTGCTATCATAATAAAAAATATTACGATAATTCTCTGAAAACTTTTTGCATTGTTTCTTTAAATTTTTCAAAGTTCAAATTATTTTTTTTGGTTGGACCACCCTTTATTTTATTAAAAAAATTTCTTTTTTTCAAATTGTGTGCAGCAATTTGAAATTATTAGACTGTAGCTGCTGTCCGTAACTTGTAAATATTGTGTAATTTTGTGTTTATTATAGAAAAATACTTCTGAAATTAGTACGTACTACGTTTATACGTACGTCTTATATTTTTTTTATCTAGGACCAGTACTCAGGAGATGACCCCTACACATGCGATCCATTGTGCTGGAACTATAGGAAAGGTATAGTAGGAGAAACGAGAGTAGGTGAAGCTTAATTAATTATTTTACAGCTCTGCTTTCGCACGTTCTTTGTTTATACTCGTAGCAGTGCTGAAGCTTCGGTTTAGTAGTCATTTTTATTATTGTTTTACTTTGCCGGTGCTACACAATACCGACGAAGAATGGCGTTCTGATGTGATTGCGGATTGCTATCAGCTGAAGCCGGTATTGTCACACTAATGCACATCAGAAAAATTCGAGATGTTTTTTTTTTTTTTTTTTTTTAATTTTAGTCTGAAACTGGGGTTGAACCCAGGTCTGTTTAGGTTTTGTAGTCAACGTGCAGACTACTTCAGACATCGCCATTTGCACTTAAGAACGTAAAATATTGCTGTATATTTTTATTATCCCGACTTATTAACACAGGAGAACAAGTCGTGAATAACGCTTCTATATGCAAATAAGTTGTGACATGTTACCACTTGTTTGAAAACTTTTAATTATTCTTTTTTTCTGTATTAATTGCAGGACATAAATAACTTTTATTTTACAATTCCTCTTTATAAAATTTTCACACTTTTTTTGTAAAGAAACAAACTTTTTTTTTAAACACATATGGAACGTTGCCATACAATTGATTATTTGCCATCTAACTGCAAATTTGTTTCTTGTGGAATCAATGTATAAACAGTGAGTTTAGTCTTTGGAAATACTGTTATTCGCAAATCTCACGTAGGTGAAAAACATTACAGTAGACGACAAATTACAAATCGAATTTCCGAGTTGTTATTTCTTTTAAACTGAAATTTTCACGAATGTTTTGGTTAGAACAAATTAAAATAAAGGCGAAACACCAAATGCCAGTTTGTTGTTATTTGATAATATTCACTTGTGTGCACATTATACAGTGTATATTAAAGTGAGAAAGTGTTGCATTGGGTTGGGTTCCTGGACATGAGGGTAATGAATTGGAAGAGTATCAGGCTAAGCGGATTGCAAATTTACCCCTAATAGGCCCAGAGCTATTCTGTGGACTTGCAAAATGCCTTAGAAATGAAATTCTTGGAAACAGCGAGGAAAAGGAATTCGTTGCTCACTGGCATAATAGTGTCGGCCAGCGTCAGGAAAAATGCTTGCTGATCTCAAATGGGATGCTTGTGCTGAATAGAGCGGTTTGAGCCTTTTAACAGCGTACTTCACAGGGCATTATGGCCTGAGGAACCACCTTAACAGAATTGGTTTCTCTCACAAAATTTTGTGAAAGTGTCGCTCAGAGCTCTGACAGAGGTTTCATGATAATATTTTGGAGTGTCTCTACGATACTCAAATGCGCAAAAGCGGGAACTCTCCATGACTTATATCCTATTTGGAGTATAACATACCGAAATATATAAACGATAATTTCTCGACATATTTGTGTAATACTATTTTCAAAGCTGGAGGAGGACTACGAGTGCTTAAATATAACACAACGGGTATATGCACTGTAGGTAACCTTGATGAAGCAGAAAACACTTATCATATCTACACGAACGTCAAAATTTTTGGGTGGAGAAAGACTAATGCGCACTCAAGTGTATGAGATACTAAATGGAAAAGACTACAAACTTTTATATAAATTTTTAACCAATGCCTTAAATTATAGAAACTTAATTGTTAATAATTTTAACTAAAATAATGTTTATAAAACTGTATGCACACAACTATCGTGTTACTGCCGATATTATTTATTAATAGCGGAACTCACTCTCTGGTGCAAATCATTTGCAATCATTGCAAACAGTGCAAATCTAACATAAAATGCAATACCACAAAAACAGATATATGTAACCGCGATTTGCACCTCTTCATCCAATTTGCACCAAAAAAATTCATTGCAAGAAACACAAAAATATGCTAGGCCAAAATATTCTAAACCAAAACAGCTGACTACATAAATAAAAATAAACAATTAGATAACTGAGTTCGTAAATTTTTATAACGGTGGCGCTGTCACACAATTTGCCGCCAGAACTTTTAATTTTCATTTCCGGTTGGTCAAAAAGTAAAAATCAGAGTTTCAAGTAAAATCTTAATAATTAATCAAAATTTTCATAAAATTATTAAAATGAAATCTGAAATTATTTGTATTAATTGACAGGAAATTTAATTATAAGACAAGTAAGAGGGCTATATTCGACTGTGCCGAATCTTATATACCCTACACCATATGAGCATTTTACGTTTTGCCGATTTTCGTGCGTTTTGGAGTTTTTATTTATTTTGGCAACTTTTTGCGTTTTGGCAGTGTTCTTGAGCTTTGAGGATTTTTTTGCCACCTAACGTGAAGGGTATAAAAATTAAAGTAAACCAAACTTAATAGAAAATGGTCATTCTGCGTAATATATCTGCACATATTGATGCCAAAAAAATGTTATCTCAAGCATAAAAAGTTAAATTTTGGATATCATTCTTGTGCACGGAATCAAAATCTTATGAAGGAAATTGCAAGAGATATGAAAAACTTCTTATCTTCTAAGAATTCAATTTCCTACAACCTAATTTACATTTTATTTTATTTGGAAGTGCTTTCATAAACCAGATTTGTTCCCTTTCATTCGCTGTAGATTGAGCAACGGCGTTATGATATTGAAAGCGCTTAACTTTTTGCCGGCGTTAAAAATTTTAGCATAGTTTGTGCAATAAAATTATAGTAATTAGACAACACAAAAAATAAAATTTAATAAAAATATGAATATTGAAGAACCAAAAAAAAAAATAAAACAAATATGGCAAAAACCAAATAACAAAAAGTGGACGGACGATGAATTGAAAAAGATTTTGGATTTCTTTATTTACTTTTTGTTAAAAATGCAAGCAGTCAGCTGTTATCAAAAATTGTATATGCTTATAAAACAGACACTCACGCTTCATTGCAAAAAACTGTAGCATATTTGCATTTTTTGTAAGTATGCACCAAAGAGTGAGTTCCGCTAATATATTTATACAATGCTTCTGAAATTTTAATAAATATGCAAAATCAACGTGATGATAAAAATTATTGTAGTCTGCATATGGGACGTGTCCATATTTCTTTTATCAGTTTTTCAAGGCACATTTTTATGTTCCTTAGAACTTTTTTTATGCACATTTAACACGCTTTAGAGCAGATTTTTGATGACCCTTCTAATTAAAAAAAAAAAAAAAAATTATTGCTATTGGAAACAAGTTTTTGCACTGAAAATTAACCAAGTTTTTAATGATTACGACAATTATCTACTTCCAGCAGCTTTTCATTTAAAATGGATTTTTTTATAAAATAAACATATAAGTGGTAATCTATTTTCGTTTAACTTTCAATTCAAATATCAACTCGAATAGGCTAAAAGTCATTAAATTCGCTGGGTAAAAATATTATATACTACATACTCGTACAATGTATTTTAATTAAATTTATATCGTCATATGATTTATGAAAACTCCGCAGTTACAAAAAATTTTAAATAATTGAGGATGGCGATGGATGAAGTACATAGTTTGCACGTTGGCTACAAACCCCGAGGTCCTGGGTTCGAGCCCAGTATCCGACTGACGTAAAAACATTTTCGCATTTTTCTTATGTGCATTATTGTGTCGAAACGTTTCAGTCACTGGTCACTGAACAGTACCGGGTTCAGCTGATACCAATCCACAAGAACATCAGAGATCCTCCTGCGTCGGTATTGTGTAGCATCAGCGACGTAGTAAAATAATTAACATAATTGCTACCAAACACAGCTTCAAAATATGAATGCATCTCCTTGACACCAGAGACGCAGCAACACTCATATAAAAAAAATTGCAGAAGCAGACATGTAAAAATAATGAGGCTTTCCTCCACCTATCATCTCTATCATTATTCCTTTCCTAAGTTCCGCTGCATGCATTGCATACATAGGAGACATCTCCTGACCACTGGTTCCAGCTACAAAAATTCGACTTTTTGATTGATTATGCTCGTCATATCAAAATACAAGCTCCTGCAAAACTTTACGCGCCTGCAATTAGAAACAAACGCTCTTATCACCAACATTATAAAATACACATGTGCAAGCGTAAAAAATAGTTTCAAAGTGTTTATCTTCTCTATTTTTGCAATTTAACTTAGGACTTTTCAGAATTCATATGACGATATGCATGTTTGTTGTAGATAATTTAAAAATGTATTTCACTTTTAAAATAATCATTTCTATAAATACTTACGTATGTACATACATAAATACATATGTATATAAAAATTATTTTGCTTGATTTCCTAAATTGCAACAACCAAGTGCAAGCACCGCAGACACCTCCGATTTAAAAGCGACAAAAAAATCCATATTAAAGAGGTTGCATCACGTTGTTGAATTAATGAAAAAAATCACTAAATAATATAAAAGAGTATATATGCAAGCAAAGTTCTTCCGATGACATTCACAATCGGCAATTATAAGATTTATAATAATGAAAATGCATTCTTTTCGCATATGTACATACTCCTTCGAGTATATACATACACGAGGGTGGCTCAATAAGTCTGTTACTTTTTGAATTTCACGCCTCTTAACTGAAAGGGCAATATTGCTTTTGTCGGCAGCCATCCGTTAGTTGAATCCTGTCGAAATTTTAACAAGTTTGTGTTTTACAGCGATTTTGATAGCAGACTCACGTGATTTTAGGAAAAATTTGACGAGAATTTTAAAGACAAAGGTCTCCGCAAAAGACAGTCGACCACAAATACAATCGCGTGGCAACTTCGCTGAAGTGTTTGGCGTTATTCCTCGATAATATTCCACAAAGATTCTCTATTTGTGTACTTAATACCCCAGCAGTCCGGTTACTCATTACAAACTGAAAGCCATCCGATTATATAATATTATGTCAATAGGGAAAATAAAACGAAAATAGTTAAGCCCTTACAACTCGCATCTGATTCGGATTTGTCTTTTTCCCATCCAATTGTAAAGTTAAATGTTTATTAGAAATGAAGATCAAAACAAACACAAATAAAAATTTTGCATCGCATTACCATCTGATTTGGATGGCTTTGTAATGTATCATATTGTCATTTCGTTTTAATTATGAATTTTGTTCTTTTTTCTGAAGTAATTTTTCCGTTATTCTTTCTTTTTCATTTTTATTATTATTCCAAATAAAATTTGTATCAAGTTCATAAGTGTTTTTAAAAGTGAAGTGTTAGCGGCATTTTTTGTGGTAATATTGTTATAAATTATTAAATAAAAATAATTAAAAAAGGTAAGTTACTGTTTTATTTTTATTTATGTGTTAATTTATATACATATGTATGTATGTTTTGTATTTTTATTTGTTGTAAAGAATAAAATGATTGGATTTAGTAAAAGGAATTTACTAAGAAGACTAAAGAAAATAGAAAGTGAACGTTTGAAACAAAATTCCGAAATTACAAAAAATTGAAAAAAATTAAGTTCCTAATTTAATTATGCAATAGTTAAAATTCATTCCAAGATCAATGGCATTCAGATACATCTTATTGCACTCCGAATTCACCATAATAGTTGGACCCATCCAACATTCGCTTACAATGTATATTGTGTTGGATAAATCTTACAGCCCAGGCCATCGCTGTGTAAATGTAAATAGAAATTGTATACAGACATAGGATGGGCCCTGCTTACATTGTCATTGGTCTCAAATCGAAGATGTATGTAGCAAAAATTTCACTGGGACTTTCATCAATGAAAGCAATTGCAGAGGCGTTTTACTGAAGCTTCAGACGTTCCAAGATCTTGGCTTTTGAAATAACAGCAACTTGCGCCGTTCTTCATAAAATTCTACAGCTGGTAAAATAAGCTTTCATCCTACTTTAAGATTCTTAAAAAAAATGCAAACAACAATGACTGGGGTACAATTACGTTACATTCGAATGCCAGTTTGTCTGCCACAAGCGTTGAAATTTATCTCATGTGATTTCTCTATTAATTATAGCAAAACAAAACAGCACACGGGCAGAGTGAAATAGATGAGAAAAAAAAACTGCAATATACAATTGTTATGTACATATGAATGAATGAACATACATTCATATGTACATCGGATTATATACGAAGAAAAAATAAGAAGAAACGAACTTAATACTCGTGTACAAATGCCGTAACATTTTAGAATTAAATACTTGAATGCGAGTATTGTACATATGTACATATATTCTGATATACAATAGTTTAGATGGATTTCTACAGTGACGCCAATAAAAATAGCATCGTTGAAAGTTTTATGATCTATTTTTTCCTTCCTTTTTTGCTTTTGATTTATTTGTTTTTTTTTCCATAATAGCATAAATTTAAAATCACTTAAACTGCCCTGTTAGACGGATGGTGGAAAGTACTCATATTCGTATGAGGAAACATTTCCCAAGGGACATTACAATAAATGATTTACATCGAGGAGCATAAAACACAGCGCTCCAAGAAATATGGTGCTGAATTATGCAGTCAGAAACTAAAGTTTAAAAGCGACTTAAAAATGAGTAGAATAGTGGGACCGATTATGACCTATTAGGCTAGTTCTTTTTGAAAAGAATTAATAAATTAAATGGAAAATTTGCACTTTTAATTTACTATCATGAAGGAGATCGTCTTCTTTTTACACGATTTTACGAAATATTAACTTTTTTCTAAAGTGCAAATTTTTAAGTTGTATTTCAACTTTGTAGTCTGACTGTATCTACACGCGCAGACAACCAAAAAAACAATATTATTAATGGTTTTCTTAAGGGAAAGTTAGAGTTTTTTTTAATAGTTTTATATTTAATTTGATATAAAAAATGTAATGACAAATTGTTTGGCAGGTTTGTGATGTTTTTCACCACACCGCCCTTCACTCCCAATCCCTTTGCAGAAAATATTTTTTTTGTATTTTTGAATATATGTATATTTATTTATCAGTCACACCCGATATGCTTGGCTACCACATTGCTTTTTTATCTTGGACCAGCACTCAGGAGACAACCCCTACACATGCGATGCATTGTGCTGGAACTAGAGGAAATTGTAGAGTCTCTGATGTCAAGGAGACCTATTTAATTTTAAAGCTTCTTTTTTAGTAGTAATTTTTAGTAATTATTTTACTTCGCCGGTGCTACACAATACCGACGAAGAAGGGCGTTCTGATTTGCCCGTGGATTGGTTACAGCTGAAGCCGTTACTGTTCAGTGACCAGTGACTATGCCTTCGCCACTGAAACCATTCGACAACAACTGACACAAAAAAACACAAATGCACATAAAAAAATGCGAGATGTTGTTATGAGCCTGAAACTGGGGTTGAACCCAGGAAAATTTTTTCGTTTGTAGTCAACGTGCAGACTACTTCGACCATCGCCACCCTTTTGCTTTTTGGCCAGTTTTTGTGTCAAATACTCCTCTGTGCGTCGGGGGGAGAATTGAAAACAAAAACAAACTTAAAGAATTGACTAATAACATACCGATGAATGCTTCTGGCATTATTGCCAAAAAAGGCAATGAAATCAAATATTTGCTTCGGAATTTAATTTGGAAGATAAGAGGAAATCCTGACTTCATTACTATTATTTTTATAGCTGATGTATGTATCGTACACAAAAATATATTTATGCATGCCAGGGGTGGCCAGCCATACTAACTTTGTTAGCCACGTTTGCGAAATAATATTGTAAAGAGGCATTTATTTATTTTTGAAAACAATACATATACATGCCAATATATATATATATATATACATACAGTTTGTAAAAAAAATCTTTTCAAAACTTAGAAAAATTAAAAAGTTTAAGAGAAACTCTTATTTGCAAGTAAATTATACAACTTTTATTAAATTTTTTTCTTCATGTATTCAATTGAAGATGCTTATAAACACTTTGCACAAAAAAAAACAAAATTAATTTAAATAACAAAATAATAATCGTAATTTAAAAAATACTTCAGTTTCTACGCTGTAAAATAAATGTTTTCAAAATTGTGTTAAATTTAATTAAATTTATTCTAAATGGCAAAAAAAAGGATTTGAGGGTGCTAATACTTGGTGTGCCCTCCTTTAGCTTTAATTACAACTTCTAAGCGTCTAGACATTGAATGGATAAGCTTTGGTATATCATAATTTTCAGGTATTTTTTCCCACTCTTCTTTAATAAATGTTATTTGTTTTTGGTGACCTTTTTCCGACTTCTTTCTTTGGGTGGACCCATGAATTTCACTTTTCTACAATTATATAACAACCAGGATCTACAAATATATGCCTTATGCTTCGGGTCATTATCCTGCTAAAATTTATACTTGAGCTTTTCTGGATCAACAAAACCGAATTTCCGAACACTTGCACTCAATTGCTTTTTTAAAATGTTTAGATAGACTTCCTTGGTCATTATATCCTCTAATATTTTTATTTCGCCAACACCCTTGCTCGAAATACAACCCCATACCATAACGAATAGTTTACCGAACTTTACAGTGCGTATTATATTTTTATTTTTTAAAGCCGCCAGGGGTTTTCGCCAAACTTTTTGAGGTCCATCATGATAGTAAAGCATCACTTTCGTTTCGTCACAAAAAATAACATCATCCCAGTGCTCCGGAGGAAAAGAAATGTGTTCAATGGCAAACTTATACCTTTTTTCAATATTTACCGCGGATAGCAAAGGTTTTTTCCTCGTAACTCTTGAAGAGTATGTATGGTTTTGTAGCACATTTCTACCAGTCTGAGAGGGATACTTACTCCACATTCATTACTGATGCTAAGTGCAATTCCTATAGTACTGAAATGTGGATCCTCATCAATCATTTTCAAAATTTTCTTTTCAATTCGCCGAGTTACTTTTTTTGGTCTGCCTGGTGTTTGTTTTGGTTCCAGTTTTCCTTCTTTTTCAGCACTGTTAATAACATTATATACCGTCCTTAGGTTAAGAGAGAACATTTCAGCAATTTCTCTGTGAGATTTTCCTTTATAGTAATTAAAATACACCAGTTGGGTAATGTCTTTGTTCAGTCGCTTTCCTGGCATAGTTTTATATATAATTGGGTAATCATTTGTTTATTCTATGAGCTTAATTTAATAAATAAAAGACAACTGCTACTCTTATCGTCCGTATAAAACTATTATACACAATACATATGCAAAAAACTAACGGTTCCTTCTTGTCTTTGCATTTTTGAAAACACTTTTTACACTGTTTAAAGTATGCAAAATTATTTTGTAGCGTTGTTGTTGTAATATGTTCATAAATTTGTCAAAGTTTCGACGCCTGCTTGTCGACAACATACAAAACAACAGTTGTAAAAAAAAAAATTCACAAATATAATGATATTGTTGTTGTAAATATTTATTTAAATTTAAATTCCTAAAAAATTTTTGTTTTGAAAACATTTTTTTTAGTAACTGTATATGTATACACTAGTGGCACAAACTAAAGCAACTTACCTGGTGTTATACTCTTTTCATTGCAATATTGTAAAAAACGAACTTAAGGATTTTTAAGGATTACTATTACGAGGTGTTAGGACTATATTAATTAAACAAATAAATAAATTACAATTTTCAGTTGTTCATAGCGCAAAATCATAAAAATGTTATATTTCTTACTTTTTCCACTTTTTTTATCCAAAAATATAATGTTTTTTTACAGTAAACTAACAAAAATGCATCAAATGAACTGAAAACAATAGAAGAATAAAAAATAAGAAGTAAAATAAATAGAATAAATAAAAAAAATAGAATAAAAAGTAAGAAATATAACATTTTTGTGATTTTGCGCTATGAACAACTGAAAATGGTAATTTATCAATATTTTCACGAAAAATTTGCACTTTCACAAGGCCAAAACTGCCTGAAGGAGCGTTCCAATGCTTTTGCGATGTACTAGAGAGTTCTTAACTATTGTCTTGGCTACAATTTTTGTCTGAGTATTGGATCGAAAATCTCAATGGTTTGGCTGTTATAGGCCAAAATATCAAAAAAAAACGTGACAAAAGTCTGATCAAGTCAAAATGCGCCAGATCGATTTTCACCGTAGACGTATGGTCTAGTGGACTTTTTTGCTTAGTACAATCCCAAGAATCAGAAACGCGAAGCGCCCATTAAGATTTTTTTCCTTCCATACTAATCCGCCCACCCTAATGTAGGTATTTGCTAATTCAGCTATATACATATGTATATGCCTATGTGTACGTAAAATATTACAGTAATAGTAAATTCTGATCCTCTTTGCTAAAAGTTGTATTTGTTTATAATGAGCAAGACTTATACTATTCCTAGAGGAAAAATAAATTAAATTGAGATCTATTTTACTCAATCTTAATACAATAAATTTTAGACTCATTTTGTTTTCTTATGAACATTTCGTAAATATTTACATAAAATAAAGGTTCGATTATGGATTGCAACCGTACCATCCACCGTCAGTTGCTAGAAATGGTAGTGCAGGTAGTGAGATCGACTCTGCATTAACTCCAGTTGGCGAAATTCCAGTGCTTTTTAGTGTTGTTTGGCAACCACAAATTTGTGGTTCGGATGCAATCCATAAGTAAATGGTTCTGCATACAAATACGTAGTATTATTATGCAGACAGACGAAAGAACATTGTCGTACACACGTGTTTCCTTCAATGTGACATTTTTAAATCCACACGAGGGAACCAAAAAAGGAACATCAATTGTGATTAACAATTGTTGATGATAAAGATACTATCGCGGAAAAACAAATTTTAAAAATGAATGACTCGCAAAGTGTGTTGCAATTATTATAATTTATTTTTTATTTTTGTTTTTAAAATCTTCAGATCTAATGTCCCACAATTCTGGTAAATTTTTATATTTATATTTATAAAATTTACCCAATTTAACTATTTTCGATTGCAGCCATTTTCCTTATTTTTTTATTTTTTATTGAATTAATTTCCTTTACTCAACGACTGCTCTCTACGAAATAAAAAAGCAAAACCAGGAAACATCAGGCGAGAGAACATTGCATTTGGAACACGCAAAATATCAATATATTTTGATATTTTGGACACATAAAAGGAAACACGAATTTCAATAAGAAACATCGCTACAAACGTCTGTAGGCTTCATTATATAGATTTGAAGTATTCTAAGTATTTATGTATCATTGTTAAGATTGTGTAACTAAAACTTTTTAACTGCCTTGGCAGCTGATTGCAAATTCTGCATGTACGGATAGAAACGATTTTTGAAAAACTGTTTTATTTAAGTTGGATAAGATTATTACGGAATTTATCTGTTAATCTAATTTTGAAGTGAATCAGCTTAAAGCAGTGGTGCATACAAGGAGAAATGCGATTGTATTGCTGATTTAAAATGAAAATGAGCAAGAATTGCACTGAAAGAAAACATTTTTTCTTAATTTCTGATTGCATACAAGGCACTCAGTTTAATTACAACCATTATTTTTCCACTTCACTTTCACACTTTTTTAATGTACCTATTGCTAAGGGAGATAAGCTCGTTTATCCGGAACTCGAGGTGGTTTGGACCCGATGAGGCGGGATGAGGACTGATCCCGGTCAGGCGACGCAATGGGAACCGGGAGCACCCAAGTGAGCTGATTCCCTTTGACTTGGCGGGCTGCTAACCTAACCTATTACTAAATTTATTAAAGTTGTGCATAAGATTATTAAATATTGTGCATAAAAGCCACTCCAATCGACTTCAAGATCCACCTTAGTTTTGCGAGCCGCGTTATTAGCCACCTCTGACATACATATGCATTCATAGTCAAGAAACATTTAAACATGTCTATTTGTATGTGCCCACATACATATGTGCGTATGTACATCCATACATACTTACATATATTGCCGATATTAATCATCTCAAAAAAAATGCCGACTAAACAGATACGAATGAACTTATGAATGCTGGCAATGAGGCCGGTTGCTTGCAATTACTTTTAAGTCATTATGGCTTAGCTCATTCACGATAAATAACACGATCTCTACTCATTGCATCTGTTATCTACATTCATACATACATATGTATGGAAAAAAATGACTATAAAAATATACGGCAGACACACTGGCAACTTTTAATGAATTTTAAAGTGAATTAAGAGACTCTACAGTGAGTCACAATCGATGTGGTCTACTGAAGTTTTTGGTAATTTTACATTTTCGGTTGAAAAAACTTCGATGGAATGGAAATGCGTACATCTTAGAGGAACGGATGAAAGATGTTAAAAATATGAAATGTTCGTTTACATTTGTAACGTCTGTCATTTTCTGTGTGTACTACAACAGACTTTGGCAGTAATGATTACATTTTGTAATTTATTATCAGGGCTGGGATTTTAATACCCTAAAAAACAATGAAAAATGCGCAAAAAATGACACCAAAAGCATTGCAAAATGACACAAATACAAAAAAATGCTGTTAAAACAAAAATAAAAATTCTTTTAATCGATTACTTTTGAATTACAATATAAAAGATCTTCTATTATTTCTCAAAATATTTATCTTTCCACGTTGACACTTGTAATCTGTGCATTTTCAAAATATTTTAAGCCGTTGGCAGTTATGTTTTCACAGGGGATTGTGGCATTAGCACACAAAGTCTCGAATCCTTAATTTTTTTCTAGTAAATCAATAAATGTTGTGTCCACCTCGTTACCTGTTTCATCTTAAACAGCAGTTATTAAAGTTGTTTTCAAACCTAGAATTAGCGATATTCCTTTTTCTAAGGACAAGTACCTTGCAGTAACTCAATAGGAGAATTCAATATGAGAAACAATACAATTAAGATTAGTTTTTATGGAAGCAAGCTGTGCTTTCAGATATTGTTTTGAAAACAGCTTTTGGGATTATTTAATTGCTTTGGCCTCAGTACTTTCAAAAGAGTCCACAACGACCTTAATTGTTTCAAAATGTTCACAATAATATATATGTATATGCATTCAACCATGTTCCCCAGCGAGTTAAGATTGGCTCAGGTGGTAATGGTGTATTTGGTGTCATATGTTTAAAAAACTCTCTTCGGAATGGTGCTTTGGCGAAAACTTTTTTTGTTGCAGAAATAAGATTATCTACTTCTGGGAAGCTATTTCTGATCTTTTCTGAAACTCTGTGCAAGGCATGAGCCAAACAGGTAATCTGAGTCATTTTCGCATAAAAATTAATTTAATTGATTTAGCGGCTTTAATCGTTGCTTCACACAATTTGAGCGTGAATTCAGGTATAGTAGAGCTAATTTTAGAAGAGGTCGAAAGTAGCAACTGCTGCATGTTTATTTTATTATGCATTAATTGCAGTCCGTGCTTCTGTTCCTCTCTACCAATATGTCGTTGCACTGTAAATTTCCTTTCTGTTGCCACTTTTATTTCCCAAACTTTGCAAAATAGAATTTTTACCATCTGTTAAAAAAACATTCTCACTTTAATCACGTAAAAATTTTTTTAAACGAGAAGAAGTGCTTAATTTTTTTTTGGCATTATCGCGATGTTATATAAAACGGTAAACGAACGCCAAACCACCTTTGATTATTTCACATATAAATGAAAGAAACAACAACAAAGAATACAAAAGAAATATTTACAGCACTTAAAAAACATGAAATGTCACAAATTCTGCGACCAAACAATTGTCTGTACCATGGTGTAACCATAACAGGTGGCCTAATAACTACATCAAACAGAACAATACAACAAAAATATGTTATTTTGGAAGTGTAATATCCCATAGTAGACTAATTCTTTTGGACATACATACATACCATGGTATATTTTATATATGCATGAATACATAAAATCTCACTCTCTCTCTTTTTTTATCTTGGACCCTACGAGAAGCTTCACTATATTACAACACTGCTTTTTGCACGTTATTTGTTTTTTATAGCTGTGTTGTAGGGTCTCTGATGTCAAGGAGACGTATTAAATTTTGTAGTTTCTCTGAAGTCTTTTTGAGTACCTTGATTCAAATGTAAACAACTTTTGACGTATGCAAATGTTTTAAATTCATACATGATAAAAAATTGACATGAGCTCGCGATGCATCCTATTATTAGGTCTGTTCGTTTACTCAAAAGCGTTTTCTTACGCAAAAATTGGGTAAATGAGAGATGTTTTGAGAGAGTCATGTTCTTGTTCTTCACGCACGAGAATGCCCGTACTTTTTCTTCGGGCTAGTTTGTGCGTGAAGAACAAGCAATCAGTTTGTTTATAATAAACCATGATCTAAATATATAAGGTCTGCTTGACAGTTCAAATTATTTTTACTGTGACGTCACCGTCGAGATTTGTTTTTAATATGTATGGGGTTTGTCTTTTTTTTGAAATATTTTGCAATTTTAAAGGTAAAATAAATAAAACAAATTAAATTGTTATGTTATAGTCTTTTTTAATTTTCTTTTTTCATTTTTTTCTTGTATTAATTTTTTGTTTAAATTTCTTATTCTAAAATATAAACGACTTTTAGAAAATAACGATTTTACATTTTCAGGCACATCTATGTTATCACATTTAATGTTATGGTATTTTAAATAATTATTTCGAAAACTTAAAGTATTATTATTAATTTCCTTAAATATATTTTCTAATTTTAATATGTTTCCCATAAATTCTTGGCAGGGTTTATAGAGCCCTCTGTTTGAACTGCAACTGACTTATTTGGATTTTCATTTTCAATATTTTCAATACTTTCTTCTTGTAATTTCTGCAGACTATAAATAATTGTAAATATTATTTCATTAAAAAAAGTGGATTTTAAAAAAATTGTATTTACTTTAAATCAAATTCACCAATTCATTCCTTTACAATTTGTTTGTTTGCTCTTTTTACGTATATTTTCGATCTTTCGACTGGTAAAATGCTGTTTACATGGATATTTAAAGATGGGACAGCCTTCGCATCTAACAGTCTTTTTCTTATTGGCGTGTTCAATAATATATCCTTTAAACGCCAATCATTATTCGTAAAATGTCTAGAACAAATTGTTCCAGATTTCCAGTTAACATTTTTTTTTACCGCATGCATTGATCCACACTTTCTTTATTTCTGGATCTTTTGGAAACGTAAAATATTTTAGATTTTTATCATCCTGCTTCGAGCTTTTACAATCTTTTACCACACAGTATTTCATTGTCCAAATAAATTTTATCACTTTCTACACAAATTGTTTATTAAAAACTCTTTTTTTTTGCTCTAACTCAGTTCACATTTATTTTTAATTAATTGTCAATAAAATAATCCTTTAATTTTCTTAATAAATATGTAATAATAATAATTTTAATCACTAGCTTTTAAATTTCCATTTAACCACAACAAAACATTTCCCGACGATGACGTCAAATTAAAAAAAAAATGGCAGCTGTCATTCAATATCAAGCAGACCTTATATATTTAGATCATGATAATAGACATTGAAAATAACAAAGCAAAATTATTGTTACACTTTTTTTTACTTTTCTGTTTGAAGTCAGTACTGCCATATGGAATTTTCGTTTGATATTACGCAATTTTTTTCACATAGTCTTCTTATGGGAACGTGAAATTCCGTAGGAAGTACGTACTAGGCTCAATTGGTGAATGGTATGCATGGCTCAATTGCCAGGTAATCAAAAATATATTTCTATATGATTTTAACATTGTACAGTGATAATTTCAACAAAAATGTTGTCAGTTGCGCTATTATTTTCACTTTGTATGGATGCACCTTGGTATATACAGTTTGTAAAAAAAATGTTTTCAAAACAAAAATTTTTTAGGAATTTAAATTTAAATAAATATTTACAACAACAATATCATTATATTTGTGAATTTTTTTTTTACAACTGTTGTTTTGTATGTTGTCGACAAGCAGGCGTCGAAACTTTGACAAATTTATGAACATATTACAACAACAACGCTACAAAATAATTTTGCATACTTTAAACAGTGTAAAAAGTGTTTTCAAAAATGCAAAGACAAGAAGGAACCGTTAGTTTTTTGCATATGTATTGTGTATAATAGTTTTATACGGACGATAAGAGTAGCAGTTGTCTTTTATTTATTAAATTAAGCTCATAGAATAAACAAATGATTACCCAATTATATATAAAACTATGGCAGGAAAGTGACTGAACAAAGACATTACCCAACTGGTGTATTTTAATTACTATAAAGGAAAATCTCACAGAGAAATTGCTGAAATGTTCTCTCTTAACCTAAGGACGGTATATAATGTTATTAACAGTGCTGAAAAAGAAGGAAAACTGGAACCAAAACAAACACCAGTCAGACCAAAAAAAGTAACTCGGCGAATTGAAAAGAAAATTTTGAAAATGATTGATGAGGATCCACATTTCAGTACTATAGGAATTGCACTTAGCATCAGTAATGAATGTGGAGTAAGTATCCCTCTCAGACTGGTAGAAATGTGCTACAAAACCATACATACTCTTCAAGAGTTACGAGGAAAAAACCTTTGCTATCCGCGGTAAATATTGAAAAAAGGTATAAGTTTGCCATTGAACACATTTCTTTTCCTCCGGAGCACTGGGATGATGTTATTTTTTGTGACGAAACGAAAGTGATGCTTTACTATCATAATGGACCTCAAAAAGTTTCGCGAAAACCCCAGACGGCTTTAGAAAATAAAAATATAATACCCTCTGTAAAGTTCGGTAAACTATCCGTTATTGTGTGGGGTTGTATTTCGAGCAAGGGTGTTGGCGAAATAAGAATATTAGTGGATATAATGACCAAGGAAGTCTATCTAAACATTTTAAAAAAGCAATTGAGTGCAAGTGTTCGGAAATTCGGGTTTGTTGACCCAGAAAAGCTCAAGTATAAATTTTAGCAGGATAATGAACCGAAGCATAAGGCATATATTTGTAGATCCTGGTTGTTATATAATTGTAGAAAAGTGATCGATAACCCAGCACAAAGCCCATACTTAAACCCTATAGAAAATTCATGGGTTCACCCAAAGAAAAAAGTCGGAAAAGGTCACCAAAAAAAAAATAACATTTATTAAAGAAGAGTGGGAAAAAATACCTGAAAATTATGATATACCAAAGCTTATCCATTCAATGTCTATACGCTTAGAAGTTGTAATTAAAGCTAAAGGAGGGCACACCAAGTATTAGCACCCTCAAATCTTTTTTTTTTACCATTTAGAATAAATTTAATTAAATTTAACACAATTTTGAAAACATTTATTTTACAGCGTAGAAACTGAAGTATTTTTTAATTTACGATTATTATTTTGTTATTTAAATTAATTTTGTTTTTTTTTTTGTGCAAAGTGTTTATAAACATCTTCAATTGAATACATGAAGAAAAAAATTTAATAAAAGTTATATAATTTACTTGCAAATAAGAGTTTCTCTTAAACTTTTTAATTTTTCTAAGTTTTGAAAAGATTTTTTTTACAAACTGTATGTGTATGTTAAATTATGAAATCGTATTACAAAATCAAAGAACAAGCCAAAATTTTTTACATAACTATGCGCTTGCCCAATACTTCTTATGACATAAAAAGATCCAAAACTATTAAAAAATTACATAGAAATTCAGAAAAGTGTAAAAAATGACTTCAAACCAAAAATGCAAAAAAAAAAACAATTTAAAACTTTCTTATTTGAAAAGCAGGAGTTCTGTTCTGCACTTCTCAGAAGGAAATAATCTAATTATTACACATGATATTGCAAAATTATTACAATTGTAATTGAAAATGAAAACAAAAACAATTACACTGAAAAGCAATTGTGTTGGCAAAATTGTCAATTACATTTTCATGTAATTGCAATTGAAAAAATCAACTATAATTACATGTAATTGGCAAAATAATGCTGCAACAAAGTAATTAGAGAAAATTAATGAAATAAGTACTTATTTTTATTAATATTCAGTTACAAATAATAAGGTTGAAAAAAATAGGTTTCACATTCTATTAATGTTACTTATTTAAAAACGGTTTTTATTTGCCTTAAACAAAATAATTTTTTTTTTTTTCAAAATTGTCATCTATTAAACGCTCAATTGTGGTGTTAAAATAATTTATTCTACTAATTTATTTCTCAATTCTTGATTGATTGATTTCCATTCTTCGATAATGGATTCTTTAAGATCAAAAATATTTTTGTATTGGCGATTTTCAGCATAAATACGTCGAGTTAGTATTTCCCAAATGTTTTCGATTGGGTTTAGATCCGGCGAACACGCGGGCCACTCAATAGTTTTAATATTTCTGGAGCGCAGCCGTTCTTGCGTATGTCGACTTTTATGCACTGGAGCGTTATCTTTTTTTTTATCTGGGACCAGCACTCAGAAGATGACTCCTACACATGCGAGGCATTGTGCTGGAACTATAGGAAAGGGATAGTATGAGAAACGACAGGATGTGACGCTTAATGAATTTTTTTTAATGCTCTGCTTTTGCACGTTCTTTGGTTTGTTTATACTCGTAGCAATGCTGAAGCTTCGGTTTAGTAGCCATTTTTATTATTATTTTACTTCGCCGGTGCTACACAATACCTTCGAAGGAGGGCGTTCTGATGTGATTGTGGATTGCTATCAGCTGCAGCCGGTATTGTTCAATGACCAGTGACTATGCCTTCGCCACACACACAAAGACACACTAATGCACATCAGAAAAATGCGAGATGTTTATTTTTATTTTAAAATTTTAGTCTGAAACTGGAGTTGAACCCAGGTCTGTTTTTGGTTTAGTAGTCAACGTGCAGAGTACCATCCATCGTGCCATCGCCACCCTCTTGTTGGTGTAGCCTTCACAAAATGTGATCAGTTTGTCTTCCAAAATATTTGTGTACTCCAGCGAATTCATTCGAGAGCTGGGAAACGCCAAATCAAGCATGGGGTGCCTCCGTAGTCTAGTGCGTGAGCATTAGTCTTATCAATATGGAGGTGCGGGTTCGATTCCCGCTAAGACCCTGGGTGTTTCTACAGACAAGCTTAAGAGCTTCGTAGAGTTTGTATTGTCTTTTTAAACAAAACAAAAAAAAAAAACCACTGCTGCAAAATGCTCCCCAGACCATTAATGAACCGCCACCGAAATTTAGTTTTGAGAAATATCGTGGTTCCTTACGCAGATCTCGCCCATAGCTATTCAAACCATCTGGACCATCGAAGATAAACTTTTTCTCATCAGAAAAAATCACCTAAAGTATTTAAAAAAACTTGTTACCAGAAGTAACCAAATGATCATTAACTTTACCTTTCTCCAAATTTTTCTTTGCAAAGTCCAAGCGGGCCAGTTTGTGGCAAGGTAAGAGTATTGGCATTGTCATAATTTTTTGCCTTTTCAGTTTTCCAGACTCTTTTATTGTTCTACTTATGGTAGATTTGGAAACTTTTAAGCCACACTCATTAGCAATATTTGAAAGACTTTTCATTGAATAGCTAGCAATACTGATAATTCTACGCTTTTCTCTCTCCGATAGCTTATTTTTGGGACCTCCAGTTTTCTTTTTACCATATCCATTTTGATTTTTTGCAAAAATTTCTGATCTTTGTCCGATCTATTGATTTTTCGCCCGATTTCCCTAAAACTCATCCCAGTTTCCAAGAAAGCTACAATTTTCCCTTTTTCGTTATCAGTCAGGTAAGTACAGCGCGGCATTTTCTCTTAAAGTTAATAAAATTTACTTTTCAATTTAAATATTTTAAAATTAGATATGATACTCTTGGTTTCTAACTGTCTTTAAGCACTGCGTCTATAGTTATGAAACTAAAAATATTTTATGAGTCATCATTGTTAAGTAATTTAAAGAAGAAAACTTGTTTGTATTTCTAAATTTAATAGTACCGTTATAGAAGTCGCGAAATCTACAGTCGCCTTTATAATTATATGCTCTAACAAACATTTGATACAGAAAAGTAAATGCGGCAACAGCTCGTACGGTTAATAAGGAATACTACAAGGAAGTTATGCAACGTTTGCGTGCAGCAATACGGCTCAAGCGATCGGAATTGTGGAAAAAAGAATATTGATAGATAATCCTTTGAAACAACATTTTGTGTGTTCCAGCTGAGAATTGCTTAGAGAATTTAATAAAAAAAACAAACTACATTACAATATGTTCAGACATGCATTCTTTTGCATTGAGATAATATTAGCAATATAATTTAGTGTTCACACATATGTATTTAATTTAGTAAATTTAGCTCATTCAATTAGTATGAATCAAATGAAAAATTAAAAAATAAAACAAAAGAATAATAAAAATAGAAATATGTATGTATGTATGTACATATGTATGTATGTGTAAAATGTATTCTCATGGATTGTCATGTTTTTGTTTATAGATTTTTTGGTTTTGTGTTCGGTATTATATTTTAGTTGAATTTTCAACAGAAGAATCTGGAATTTGTAGTCAGACATTACGAAAAATCCACTGATGAAATACATAACTAAGCATTAGCGAAATAGTACTATATGGATATGCTTTCGTCCTCAATTTTTGAGTTTGCTTTTATAAAAAATCCTTTATGAGAATATCATATAGTATGTACGAGTAATTATACCTTTCATATATTTTTGCCGGAAAAAGCACAATTTTAAAATTAGAATCATATAGTATATAAAGAGATATTCCCAAAATAAATTCACTTAATATAAAAGTAATTAAATTTTAATTTTTAAATGCATATACATATACATGTACAAGGTGGGTCAAAAGTAATCACCCGGGGCAAAAGCAATCACCCGATGTAATTTTTTTTTTAATAAAAAACTGGATAATAATAGTCTTTAAGTTTTCTTAAATTTTGTGATTTTCTAAGCGATGTTCTTAGTTTTTATTTCCGTAAGCAACGGATGATCCGGCGAAAAAAGTACAAAAATTTAGTAAATATTGAGACCGAATGCAATCGGTCTAATTCTCTTCATTTCAGCTCTCTGACTCTATGAAAAGAGCACACCCGTATATCAAATGGTAGTGCCACATGCAAAAAAGGGTCAGCCAAGGCCCCCATAATAAAAATTGTTAGTTTTCATATTTTCGTTGCATATACGGGCCGTCCTCCAATTTGGTGATATTTTAAATGCTGATGCTTTAGCTTGTAATCTCTAGAGTAATGTTCAAATTAATTTTTTCGCCCACTATCGGTATCATGTGCTTTAAACATGCCCGTGCAAATACCACACAAATGAAAATTTACAGTGTCAAGCAATATCTTGTTGATTATTTTGTGTTCTATTCATCTACCTATAAGTTGTAGACTTATTCGCTAAATATAAAATTTGGAGAAAATAAATTGTACAAATTATTGAAAATCGCTGCCGGACATATTCTCTTTTACCGCGGAGATATCCATTAGCAAATTCATTCATGGGAAATATTACTTTCGTCTTTGGCGATCGAAAATGGTGGAAAATCGAAACAGTACCAAAATAAATATCCTTATTTCATATTTGAATGATAACTTGTATATCAGAAAGCTCTCCCCAAGATGGGTGCCGCATTTACTAACAAACGATTATAAACAAAATAGTCTTACAACTTCGCAGGAGTGTTTGGCGTTGTTTAATTTATTACACTTATTGTTGTTTATTAATACGCTCATACTTTTAAAATTTGAAGAGAATTTCCTTTCAAATTCTCTGGCCAAATTTATTTCAAATTATGGGCTAGAAAACAGGCGATTACTATGAACAATGAACTTATGAATTTTCTTTTAAATTGCTCAAAACTTCCGTGCAGCCTACGTCACAGCTACCAGTACGCATGAATTTTGAGAAGCAGTGTGTGTAAAGCAAAATTTAACGTGTGCCTGCAGTGTTACTTACATTCAAAACAAAAACAACATTTTAAATTTTGCAGTAAATCATATGATTTACTCATGTGCGGCACATGTCTTGCACCCTCACTCGCAAACCAGTATCTTGATTAAAAGTAAATAAATAAATGCAACACTTTCGATCGTCACTGTTTTTAGGCAGTAAAAGTGATCTGACTGACTTAGTAACATGACGGTAATATCAACCATTTAAAAGTTAATACATATTTCTACCATATAAAACAGATCTAAACTTAATAACTCATATACAGCCACATATTTTGTATATAGTATATACGATACGATGCGATATGTATATATATTTGTGTATATAATATAATCTAGTATTATATATGAATTGATTTTAGAACAAAAAAAAAAGCGTACGTCATAATGAAAAAAGTATTTATTTGAAGAAACAAGTATCATTGTTTCACTAAAGTTGCCGGCTGGTGGTGGTTTAAGAAGATTCAAAACGAACTGCAGCACAAAAAGTTTAACAAACAAAAAAAAAAAACGATCCTCTCTATTCCCTTTCGGTGTTTAATATTATTTTTGTTGTTGGTAAGAAAAAAAATACAATAAATTCAACATTTAAATTTTCGCTACGCAGGTACATATTTCTTTGTGATTTGTTCTCTTACTTACTTTGTATTGTGTGACTATGAAATTTGCAACATTGTTTGCAAAATGAATGTGTCTTTAGTAATTTATTTGTACTCGTATTGTACATATCATACAATTCGATTTTTTATAAATTAAGGGGTGTGAATTTCAGGTGTAAATAAATGGATTTTAGTTTTTTTTTTTAATTTGAATTGGTTAATAATAATTTGCGAGCACATGAAAAATGTGATCTAATTAATTTAGAAATTATTTTACAACAAGCTACATTGTGTGCAGTAATACAGTGCAACAGTGGGTTGTGCAAAAACAAACAGAAAATGTGTACGTGCATTTAAAAGAAATTTCTTACCCCGTATATACTTTTTTTTTTTTTTTTTTTTTTTTTTTTTTATCTAGGACCAGCACTCAGGAGATGACTCCTACACATGCGAAGCATTGTGCTGGGAACTATAGGAAAGGGATAGTAGAAGAAACGACAGGAGGTGAAGCTTAATTAAGTATTTTGCAGCTCTGCTTTCGCACGTTCTTTTGTTTTTATACTCGTAGCAGTGCTGAAGCTTCGCTTTAGTAGCTATTTTTATTATTATTTTACTTCGCCGGTGCTACACAATACCGACGAAGGAGGGCGTTCTGTTGTGATTGTGGATTGCTATCAGCTGAAGCCGGTATTGTTCAGTGACCAGTGACTATGCCTTCGCAACTGAAACCTTCTGACAACAACTGACACACAAAAACACACTAATGCACATCAGAAAAATGCGAGATGTTTATTTTTATTTAAAAATTTTTTTGTCTGAAACTGGAGTTGAACCAGTTGGTTGTGTAGTCAACGTGCAGACTACCATCCATCGTGCCATCGCCACCCTCACTTACTTTTATAACACTTTTCAAATGAAACTAAACGAAATTAACAAAAAATCAAATAAGAAATAACGAAATCAAATCTGCCAGTCTCTGCTGTCATAAGGTTCCATTAGATCCTGCGAAACTTTTGAGTTTGTTGGCGAGAGATGGAAGAGGAAAGGAAAACGGTTTCATGCACATGAAACTTTGCAAAACATAAGAAGAAAAGAAGTGTAAAGAAATAATGCATAGAACCAACAAAACTATAAAGCAAAAGCTTCATGGTACGGACAGGAAGCAGTTTCAAAAGAGAATGTTGGAAAGCTTCTGCAGCAAATGTTTCACAGTATGAACGGGTGTCCGCGGTATCCCAATTTTACCAGAAAGCGTTCGCGTACACAATAATTGGGCAAATGAGAGACGTTTTGAGAGAGTAACGTTCTTCCTCTTCTTCTTGCATGAAACATCCCGAACTTTTTTTTCGGGCTAGTTTGGTTAATTAAACCAGCAATCAACTGTTTCATAAATAAAGAATACCAAAGTAAAAGTAAATGTTTCGCAACAGTGGAAAAAGTTGGAAATTTGTATTATAAAAGATTTCCAAAATTGCAATGAACAAGTAATAGTTGATTTTAGTTCATGATTTAGTTAAATTGTATTTGTTACTATTTTAATTAACATGTATAAGCCAAATTTCTGTTTCTCGTGTACATACATATGTATGTGTGCATGTGTATAGATTTGTTTTTTTTGTATGGATGTGTGTAGATTTGTAGTATACGTACATGGTGATATACATTTTGTAGTAAATTCTGTGATTTTTTGCGTTCCCGTACTTTTGTAAATTTTTTTCTCTTAGTGCGATAAATTATAATTTATTCCCATTTTACCGAATTTTACCCATAAGGTAAAGAAACATTGCCATAGCGATAACCATAATGATATTTTGTCGTTCTTTACTGCTGTCATAATCATACGCAGCTGTCGTCTTTTGTTTACTATTCCAAAAGTGAGAAAACAATATGAGCAGCTACGTCAGATGACTAAGTTATTTTATACGGTTATGGTTAGATAAGTGACGTCTTATTGAACGAATAAATATCATTATATCTGGTGAAATTACAAATGATAATTACCGCTCGCACCACCAAATATTGGTAATAGTTGTTTAAGAAGAAGTGACATTGCTGCTCTCATTACAATATACAATGGTGCTTGCGATATAAGAAAATTTACGGTCGAAGTTGTACAAACAAATTTTTGGATTTAAGAAAATTTTTCTTAAAAGCATTTTTTTCCAAAGTGCATTTGTCGAATGCTTTTCTAAAATTTATCATTCTAAAAATTTTAATTGTGACTAAAAGGTTATTTAAAAGACGAACTGTTGGAATTGACATTTTGAACTATTGTTGCAATGATTTAAAAATAACATTAGTTTTAAAGTACATTTAATAATTGAGGGTGTCGATGACTGAGGTAGTCGACAAATTTACTATAAAACAAAAAGTCTTGGGTTCGAGCCCAGTATCCCACTTGGTCAAAGTTTTGCATCATCGGCGAAGTGAAATAATAAAAATGGCTGCAACACTACTATAAAAAAAAACAAAAACATGCAAAACCAGAGTTGTAAAAATAATGAATCTTTTCTCTATCTATCCCTTGACCACCTGTCATCACTATCCCTATCCTGTTGAAATGTAGAATGCTGGCTACAGACGATGCAACATGTTTCTGCAACCAGGCAAGTTTCTTTGTTGGTTTCATAGCCTGTATCATGCTTATAGTTTCAATTCCTGTTGAATTCGAGGTTTCAAAAATGTCAAAATATGTTGATATTTTCTGGTTGCATTGATGTTGGTTGTATAGTGTGAATCGTTGTGCTTTTACTGATTCATTTCAGTGGAAACAAGTAAGTGTTAAATTTTATTTTTAACCGTATTTCTGCAGCGATTTTCAATTCTTATTTAATGTTGCGTCAACGATTTACTTATTGCTTGCAGTGTTTGTGTCAAAATATGCAACATGAATTATAAACGTGTTCAATAAACATGTTGCATCGTCATTGCCAGAGTGTCATTTCTCTTTATAAAAAAAAAATAAATTTTTTTTCATGTTATTGAACGGCATTTTTTGTACATTGTAAATCGAAAAAATCGATATTTCGATATATTTATGTATGTCAAAACAAAAAAATAGTTTTTTATTTAAAAACGTTAATGTTTATTAATGCCAGTTACATAGAAGTTCGATCGATTCGTCCGATATTAAGATGTAACATTTACTGTTGAAGCACCGCAAACCAAAGCAATGCAGAAGCCTGGTAAATTAACTATTTGACGCCGCCTTTTTTATCTTGGACCAGCACTCAGGGGATGGACCCCTACACATGCGATGCATTGTGCTGGAACCAGAGGAGAGGGATAGTAGGAGAGATGACAGGTGGTGCAGCTTCACTATTTTACAACTCTGCTTTTGCACGTTTTTTTCTTTTTGATAGCAGTGTTGTAGCCCCTCTGATGTCAAGGAGACGTATAAAATTTTGAAGCTTCGTTTTTAGTAGCCATTTTTAGTAATTATTTTACTTCGCCGGTGCTACACAATACCGACGAAGAAAGGCGTTCTGATCTGCCTGTGGATTGGTTACAGCTGAAGCCGTTACTGTTCAGTGAGCAGTAACTATGTCCTCGCCAATGAAACCTTGCCACAACAACTGACACAAAGGCACAGTAATACACATCAGAAAAAATGCGGAATGTTTTTGTGATTTGGTCTGAAACTGGCAATAGGTCCAAATTAATAATATACTTTATAGGAACAGGAAACGCGATTAAAGTCAGTTTTTTTTATTAAATTCTCTTAGCAATTCTCTGTTGGAACACACAAACTTTTTTTTATAAAATTTTTTCTGAAGTCTTATCCATATGAAAATATAAAAAAACACGATTTAAAAAGAAAAATTAATTAGGGCATTTCTATGTTAAGGTAACCATATACACAAATAGTTTTGTTCTGCTTTTTAAAAATGGTTTTACTCTCCTGAAAAATTTTAGGATTCCACAGATATTAATTTAATGGTCAAATTACTATTCGATTCTAATATTAAAATATCAATATCCAATAAGTTAAATCTATCCGAGTTGGACTTATGTCGTTATTCATAAAAATTATATATGTTTGTACATACATATTTATGACTTAATGCCTAGAAAATATTTTAGCACTGAATTGATTCACTTGCTTTTTACTTCGGCTAATAACCGAGACGATAGAATTAAGCATTGACGGTAGTTCGTTTAATTAACGAGAATTAAATTCATATGAAACGAATGAAAATATGTTATCACGAGAGCACATTGCTACATTGATTGATATCATTTACTAGCCTAGCACTCGCACCATTTTCAAATTCATCAATTAAAGTTAACAATTAAATGTGTTTGAATTAGTTTCCAAAAAGAAAACAGAAAAGAGCGGAACGGAAATAGAAACGATAAATTCCATTTTACTGTCGAAATTGTACAGACTAAATCCTCACTTACACACACACACACATACACACCCAAACACACTGAGCCACATAGATACAAACTCCAATATTGACTTTGGTGATAAGATACTGTGTTGCATGAGTGTAAAAATTATTTCTTCTTCTGTGATTATGCCGTAATTAAAACAGAAATGAAAAACTTAAGCAACAAGAGGTAGTAGAGAGAAATGAGTAATATAATCACTTGGACAGACACACTCAAACTCACATCTAATACGAAGTGCATTGAGAATTCAATGGTCACTCAATATACCTACAAAAAAAATTTGTATTTTAATTTTTTTTTTTTTTAAATTTCTCTGAAACGAAAAAAATAATTAGTGAACAGAGTGTAAAGAGAACACTTAACAATCGTCAGCAGTATATAAAATGCTTGAATTAAACGAACTGTGATCAGTTCTGTTTCAGTACCGACTGGCAAAACACCTCTAAATTTTGAGTGGTTTCCTTAGCGTTAACATAACAGCTCTAGTTTGCTAGCTTTGCTTAATACTTCGTATTTCTAACCCAAAAATACATCAGCAGTTATTAATGAAATTTTGAAGCTTGCACGATATAACCTGGACAACAATTATTGTATGGCATTTAATACAGGGAATTGTAAATTACAAAGAAATAATTAAACTGTAATGTCTATTAACTGGTTAACCAACCCCGATTTGTGTCAAAGTGAAACTAGAAAAAATTTAAACAAAATTACTAAAACTGTTAAACAAAATGTTTTAAATTACAAATTTGCAATTGAATTTTCTTTGTAAAGTTACTAAACACTATTCAAAATTTAATATTACATAAAATAAAAAAAAACTTTAAATTAAAATAGAAACAAACATAAGTAAAAAAACCTACAGATAAATATAAATATTAGGAAACACTAAGCATTTTCAAGAAAATTTTCAGCGACACAAGTTTTTGAAGAAAAAGCCTTATCAACAAAAATTCTTTTCGAAACTGTTTAAATAAAAATCTTTCAAAATTCCGCTCTCATTGAAAAGAAACTTTTCCAAAACGGCCACATTTATTGGGCCTATGTCAGTGCTAAAATATTTGATATTGATTTTTAATCAAAATAACGCACCTACGCGAACTTACATAAACAAAGAACTTATGAACTCATTTATAACATAACAGCAAGCTGAAGTATAACAGTCTTGCTTTCTTTTTCAAAAAAATACCTCAATTCTTTGAAACTGCTGCTGCTGTTACTGACTAGAATAGCCCTGGTGCTCCTTAAAAATTACAGCAGGAATTCTAAACAGCTAAAAATAATCAGAAAAAAGACGGCGAAAGAAAAGAAGAAAAAACGTCGCAAAGTTAAAAACTCTTCGAAAAAGAATTAATCAATAAAAGACATAAAGTGAAGAAAAAAAAGTTAATTGTGTTTTATCTTTCACTTTGCGCCCAAAATATTAAACTTTATTTCGGAGTATGCGAATTAACGGGCCATAAAAGACAAGACAAACCCGCTGTAAAATCGCATTCAAAGATTCGATTTCAAAGTATATACACACAACTTAGAATTACGGAACAGTAATTCTTCAATTATATAAAAGAACAAAATAAATTGTACAAACAATCTCGCTTAAAAGAAACAACAATTCGCTTTTTTAACAAAGTTTAAATAAAAATTATCAACCATTTATAATCCACGTAGAAAACGCAAGCGAAAGAAAATGAAAGTAAGTGTAATTTCTTTTCAATTATTATATATTTTTATTTTTTTAGAAAAAATTATACATTTTAAATTGTAACTGTAATTATTATTATTTTTTTTTTTGTTTTTTTTTTTAAGAGGTATGTATGAGAAATTGTGAAGATAAATTATTCTATAATTATGGTGGGGTGATGAAATAAAATTAACAAAATGGTATATTTTTGGAAGCGTTATTAATCGAGCATTTTTAATTTCACAACATAAAGAAATGCACAATATGTACATATACATACATATGTATGTATGTGCATATTTCGAAATTCCCAATGCTATAAGAAATTATAGCAACTGTTTGGTTTAGATGAAACATATGTATACCGGCAAATTTTACTTCAGCTCATTTCGTGAAATATTTTATCATTTTTCCTATTCGTTGCCGTCCTGATAATATCACCACTAGTAGTTTATCATTAGTCTTTATTTTGGCCAGAGATTTTTTACAATTCTTCCTGCATTTACTTAAATAGTTTAATGAAAGATTAAAAAATCTAACTGTGGTACAATAAATTAAATGTGGACATCATTTTAATTTTATTTTTTTGCATTAAATTTTAATTTTATATTAATTTATTTTTCACTTAAATTCAAAATTTCGAACGTAACGAAAAATTTTAATTTTTTTTGTTGCGATTTCTAATAAAAATTAAATTTTTCATGTAAATTGTCATTTTCAATAAGAGTTGGAATTTATAAACTGAAATTGAAAAATCAATAAAATGTACTGGCTGCCCAACGATGTCACACGACCTCGGTCGGTCGCTTATTACATTCAAAACGGTAGCAAAATTTAATTTTTTTAATTGTTTAAAAATTTTAAGTCTTATTACTACAATAATTAAAAATTGTAATCTACATAAAAATTAAAAATTTAATTTGAAAAAGTACAATTTTGGGTTATATTCGAAATTTCGAATTTTGGTGATTAAAAAAAAGTTTTAAAACCTAAATTAATATCAAATCTATTGTGGCAGGCTGTTAAGCTAGAATTTGTTATAACATAAAAATTATATTTTTTTTCTTATTTCACACATAAAAAATTAAATTTATGGACAAATTTCCTTAAAATACTGTTATTAAAGTACCGTTTAAAACACATAAATTTAATTACGGTAATTTTTCTTCCATGTATGGAAGAATAATCGTATCATACCGTTCAATTATGGTTTCACATTATAACAGGAATCTGAATTAGAGCTAAAGTCCGTTATGATCTGTTACATACCTTATTATATTCGTAGTGGGAATTCATTTACATATTTCTTAAAAGCTTTTTTATCGCAAACTTTCAATCTGATCTTATTTTATTTTGATCTGCTTCTCTAGCAGTATTTATAGGCGTTCTCCTAACAAGACTAAATATCTATTTTAGTTGCGCTAACAAACAGTCACTAACAGCTAAATTTAATGCCAAATTAGTTTGCTCAGCAACATTGTCGTCAATTTTAGGATTTCTTTTTTAACTCTTTACTGAATGCATATGTACCACAATTTACGTTGGATTTATTTTAAAATCACACATCATTTTAATTCTAAATGTAGAATCCCAGACGGTGATTTTTTAATTTTTTGTTTTGCCTTCTAAAGCTGATTTGACGACATACATACATACATATTTAGATGATGTCGTCTGCCTGTCGGTTCCATTCTCTACATGACTAAGTATTTTGCAGCCTCTGTCAAGGGAATAGAAACGTCTACGTAAAGCAAAAAATTACAAAAAAAAAAATCATTATGCGAAGACAAAGTGTTTAAAGATTATATAAAGTATGCATGTACATATGTATGTATGTTTGAAACCATCTACGAAATTGTCTTAGAATTCATGAATGAAAATGTGTGTTTGTTTGTTTTTTCTTTGCTTTATCTGATAGCAACAGCAAGCGATAAGGCATAGAAATGATACCGATTATTACCTGCTCAATCCACTTACTTGTGCTTTGGGCATATCAAATGCACAACGCTGTGGCTTGAATGATTTTCAAGTGGTGTCAAATGAATGAATGACGGACGGCGTGAATGAATTTTTTCTTTTAATTTCGCACAAGTACCATAAAAAACTCTTTAATGCTGTGCAGTTTTATTCGTTTTTTGGAGGAGTTTTTTGAAGTGCAAAAAAAGTTTTCCAGTTTTTTGTCCAAAAAAAATAAGTTTTTTACAGTTTCCTTTTTGTTATTAACTAATAATGTATTTTTTTTTGCCCTTATTCGAGTTTCAATCAATGTTCGGTATTCCCTGGCTATGGAATCGAATATCGAATAGAGAATGTTAAATTGTTATTAGAAATTGGCCATTTCATCGTAATTTGGCTTATATATGTTATGAAGAAAAAGCCATATACTTTTTAAATAAGTCATGAAATAAAATTATTGCAAGTTTTTAAATGTTGCGAAATATTTACTTTTACTTTGTTATTCGTTATTTAAGAAATAGCTTATTGCTTGTGTAATTGCCCTAACTAGCACGAAGAAAAAATACGGGCTGTTTCATGCAAGAAGAAGAATATTACTCTTTAAAAACGTCTCTCATTTACCCAATTATGTGTACGCGAACGCTTTATGGTAAGATTGGGATCCCGCGAGCGCCTAATATAGAGTAAAGAAGCATACTTAATAGGTATGATATGAGATTATAAGAGTTGTGGCTTAATATGTATTCCAACACATATTTATGCGGTTCACATGTTAATATGTGTGTATGTACATACATATCGACCCCTGTGCGCGAAATTATCGTATGTTACACCTTTTTCGAAATCGACTTTTTTATGCAAAATGGTTCTAAATCCATTAATTCATCTGCAGATAAAGTATTATAGCGATAATTGTTATAGTTATGGAGATAACACTATGTACATTTTATCGTATGTAACTGTTATTGCTGTCAGGCAAATAAGAAAAAGACGAATAAAAACGCTCTCCTGTGAAATTTAGTTTTTGTAACATACGATAATTTCGCGCACAGGGGTCGATATATTGTGCTGCCACAGCCAAATTGCCAAATTTATTGCTCGCGTGCCCTCAGAAAAATATCGATCTACATCGTAATTGGCACTCTGTTGCTCCAATTTTTTTTTACAAGCATTTGCAAAAAAAAGTAAAATATTCCAAATTATTGTTTTTTTTATATCGTTGCGTCATTGCATTGCTCTCAAGATGACTAACTGATATCAGTTTAGACATCTGGGAGGTTACTCTGTAATTCGCATGAAAAGCAAATCTTATCGTATGTCAATGTTGGTATCACTCGCATTTTTTCGCAATTGATTTTTTTTTAGTGATTCCTATTCATTTCAATTATCACGAAAATTGATTGCAATAGTCGCAAAAATTACGGTTTTATAAGCATTTACATTTTGGTAATTGCATCGTAATAATAAGTTTCCACCTATTATGTTTTTTCCTTCTCCTGTTAGGGCCGTTCTGCATGCGACCAACGATATATAACATACAAATTGCAATAATTTTCTTTTCGTTTAGAATTAGAGAGTAACCCCTCTTGTTGATTGATAAAAACTCTAAAAGGAACTACATTGTTCGGCATGGTGCCAGTTTCAAAAATTTGATTTGTAACTCGTGATTCACACACATCCAGTTTACCTGATCAGTTTTTGTTAAATTTTCTTTTGAACCTGCATTTACGTTCATACACGAAAACATTTTGCCGTCAAGTTTAGCTTGTTTTACAATATTTTGGTTAAGAAAAGAAGAGAGAAAGCAACAAAAAAGAAGAGAGAAGGAAACAAACTTGACGACTATCGTCAAGTCTGTACCCCTTTCCATTCTCTTTTCCCCTTTCATCCAAATAATCATGACTTGACGAGTCAAACTTGATGTGCGTGAATCATGAGAAAGATAAATTTTTCACGGTTATGCAACTTTCTATTCATCATGAAAATTGCAAGAAATCAATTAAGATTTTCATTTTGTAAACTCCAATAATTGTTGTGTTTTTTCTTTAAATTTTAAGCTGGTCACGCTATTTTTTGGATACTCGTATTCAAATGTTGCCAACAGTGTTTGATTATTTGCATCCATGACAGCATATAAAAGAGAGAGAAAAAAAACATGTTTGACAATGTAATTAAAACGAATGCGTTATTTAATTTTTGGAGCACACGTGCTGCCTTGATGGCCGTGCCGTTAATTTATGATCGTGTTAAGTTGCCAATTTGATCCATATTAATGATGCTGTTGAGCGAATCATACGATTTAAAAATAAAAGGTGCTTCTAGGAAATTGCGTTGTTGAGAAAACTCAACCACACACAAATCGTTTAAACATTTTAATGATTTATTGGCTGAAATATATGTACATATATGTATGTACATATCGTTATATTAATATAGAATGGTCCTAAGTCATACATACTATATTTTTTCAAATCGAGTTTTGTTTATATTTCGAGAAATAATGCTTTGATGAATAAAATTAGTGTGACATGACTGACCTTTCATTAGATAATTTTATAAAAACGCTGCCTTAAAAAAGAATAGCAACCACACAACATACTAGATTGTTATGGAGTCTATTTCATTCTCCGTTAGAGTAAACAAAACTTTATTTAGGGCCTTTGTATATTGAGGTAGCGATATGAATATACATACATAAATACAATTTCCCTCATTCATTTGTCGTTTTAAATACGAATTTTCTTTTTCCTATACAATTGCCACAGAATTAATTGTGTTGCCAAGAACGAGATCTAATGAAATCAAATATTCAATGCGATTTTAGCATGCATGTACATATCCCTACGTACATATCCATATGTATCTATATGTATATATATATATAGTAAATACTACATACATATATAGATACATATGTAGAGGCATATACATACATATGTATGCATACAGTCGGCTCTTGATAATTTGAATTGTTTTCCAGGTCCCTTCAAAAACATTCAATAAATTGAAAAAAATCCATGTAATTGTGTTCTCTCGGTAATTTGAAATTATTTGAATGGCTCATGATTGCCCACGCGTTTTAATTTGAATTTTTTGCCTCTACACTCTATAACACCAATTTACAGTAAATTTCGCTCCGGAATAATATTAGCCGTGACTAACTGCATTTGCCATACAGTATATTCAATGTGTAATTAACATTTTTTTTATCAGCTGTAGTTTTTGCGATATCGCGGTTTGCAAGAAATAAAGGCTCCTTCAAAACATATGTATATCAGCATAACATGATGTCTCTAAAACTACTGAGCAAACTTAGAAATAATGTTCGCACGGTCTAAACATTATTTTGTTATCGAATTTCGGATTTTTTATATGGAATAGGGAAAATCCTTCCCAAGTTATGCTACTACATTACATACATATACATATACATATGTTGTGAAAGTGCCTTTATTTCTTACAAACCACCGCAATATCGCAAAAACTAGAGCTGATGAATAAAAAACGGGAGTGCAGATTTGAGTTCAGCGTTCCAAATAACTAAAGAAACAACTTTTATTTCTAGCGAACGAAAAAATTTTTTGAATTTTGTAGACTTGTGTAATTTGAGTTATTTTAATGTGCTCGGTTTTATACAAAATATAAAATAAAAATAAAATCATCATTTATTTTAGTTTATATAGACTGCTCTATATACATACATATAGAAATGTCATCTTGCGCGCTGACGTTCTATAATTTGAAAGTTGGCACTTCTACACTCTATAATTTGAAGTCGCATTGTGAATGGATTTCTGTTTTTGTTGTTTGCTTTAGTATCACAATTTGTTAACCAAGGCAGATTGATATACTTGATAGCCGCGGAACTACAACAAGTGTACAGGAGAAAAAACAACAAAAGAGCGGAAGAATGCCATGTAATGAAAGAAAAAACATGTTTGTGTTAGTTATAAACGTGGGCAAAATGGACATTTAATAGTGGGCGTGTAAATTGAGAAAATTTGCGTATTATTTGATAGCAGTACGCACAGATAGCTGGTCTTGCAAGACTACCATTCTACCATGACTTTTAGCGCTTGGCTTTCAATTAACTCTTGTGAAATTGAAATTTCGATTATTTGAACTTTTTAAGGGCCCTTGATTTCAAATGATCGAGAGTCTACTGTATATAATTTTTCTTAAATTTGTAATAATTTTTCTGGTTCTTAAATCTTAAAATTGGAAGGATGGATGGTTGTTGTTGCTGTTTTGCAAATTAATTTGTGCTGAGCAAGAAATTCATAAATAATTTTTCTTAAATTAATTTTCTGAAACTGACTTTTTTTTTTTTTTTTTTTTTTTTTTTAATATTAATGTCACGTATGTACATGCATACATACATATGTATGTAAGTATGTATTCGTTTTGATAAGTTACGTATGCAGTATAAATTCATACATATATGTATGTATGTACATACGAGTGCATATGAATGTATGATTCTATATAATGCACATAAAATAATTTATAAAAATATGCACAAAAGTTAGCTTATCAACTCAATGAATGGAATTAATGAATGGACATACACACCAACAAGTGAATGCGTGCGAGCTTCAATCGACATCCTAGATATTTTATCAAAGTCTCTTAACGATTAATTAGTTCAATGACTGAAATACGGGTATTTGTAGCATAGGACGGCATTATGTGATTTTTAATGTCACCATTTTTGCCTAAAAGAAATCATTATTAAAAAAGATTTTTCCATTCTTTGTATTTTTGCAGAAAATGAATGTAAATCTTCTTATACTGGCTCTGCTGGTATTTACCGGTTATAATGGTTCTGAGGGCAGAGCCATTGAAGATATCGACAATTCTATAGAAGTTGGTGCTGAAGAACCGCAGCAGGAATCTGCGGTGCGTGTACCTCGCACTCGTTTGGGCACTGACTGGATTAAATTTACAAAAACGCCACCAGCTAAAATTTTACAAACTTTGGGTTCAACTATCGAAATTGTCTGTGAGGTGATGGGCTCGCAAATACCCAATCTTCAATGGGTGGTGGGTCATATGCCCTTGTCTGAGGTGAGTTAAAAGTTTTATAATTATTCTTGTTCATGAACATGTTCTATTATTTATAAATATATTTTTAAAAATGTTTTTTCATGGTGTAGGGACGTTTATTTTTTTTTCTAGTTTTCAGTTTTAAAATAAAATCGAGACGAATTCATAATAGGTGAACCTACCAGCCCAGCTGGGCGACTATTGTATGAATTATTTTGACAGTACACAATGATTTTTGGTTGTTGTTGTTGTACTACTGAGTTTTCCGGGTACGAATTCGCCTTGAATAAAATATAGCGGAGAAAAATTTTATATTGCATGTATTCAATGAAATTCTTTTTAGTATACTGGAAGCATAGTTTCATGGCATTAGTTTTTGTATACTGTTAGAAGTGCATCTCGCTAGATCATACATACATACATACATATGTATGTATGTATGTATATACCTGGCACGCAATTGCTGCATAGTTAATCGACGTAACAGCTTTCGGCTCTGTAATTCGAATCGAAAGTAAATGAAGGTTGGCTGATTACACAGGCCCTCCGATGGTATACGTCCAGTCCACTTGGGTCCAGTCCACTTTATCCAGTTGTGTTGGCCGAGAGGCAACCCCTAGCATCTCGGCAAACTGCGAATTGTCGGAGAACCCAGAGCTGTGTAATGCCAGAGGAGATGCAAATATTTAAATAACATACAGATGTACAAATTCGAATACTTTTCTTTTCGTTTCGAATTACAGATTAACCCCCTAGATGGCTCAGTGGGCAGGCAATCTGGGGCAGTGTTGTTTAAATCAGTTAATGTTGATAAACATTTTTTTGTTTCGAACTTCAAACGCTGAGCCATCAAAAATGTCATCAGAAGCAGCGTTTGAGGTTTGTTTGTGCCTCCTTTCTTGAACTGATGTAGATATTTTTATGCTCACTAAGTCCCCGTCCATACTGTTGAGTTTTTGCTGCAAAAGTTTTTTGAATTCTCTTTTGAAACTGCAGCAGTGTCCATACATGAATCTTTTGCTTCATGTTTAGTATTTTTTTTTATTCCTCCCTTCTATCGTCTTTTTTAAATTTTTTTTGACATTTCTCAATACCGAATGTAAATATAATATAACTACCCTGTGATAGGTGTGAATATTTTTTTTTGGATAGACACTTGAAGTATAAGGTATAATTTGAAGTAAAATGGACGCTAAGAAGAAAAATTTTATAATAATTTTTATATTTTATATTTTTTTTTTTAAATTTTTGATTAAATTTCACAAACACGTGTAAACTAAAACAGGGTAGCTATTATTATGATAGATGTTAACAGTATACCAAACGAAAAGAAATAAAATGAAACGTCAAATACAACCTAATGTCAAAAGATGCAAATAAGAAATTCAACAAAAACTGCATGTACATGAAACAGCGTACATACTTCCACTTCTCTTCTTCTTCTCATCAACAAACTCAAAAGTTTTGCAGCAAATGTTTCACAGTATGGACGGGGACTAACGATTTTTCGAATGCGCTTTACATTTCATAAAGCATTGCCGAAAGAAAATTTTTAATTGTTGTTTAGCTAATAGACTTCGAAATTTGTATAGTTGAGATTTAAAGTGCGCATAAACAGATTTTGAAAAAGAGCAATAGGGAGTAGAAAAAAATAAGAAATTATAAATGGCTGCTTTTATTTGTTTATTTATTTATTTTATATTTAATTTTTCTCTTATCCGCTTGCTTTCAGATTGAGGCTACCGATTCGAATGTGATTTCAGAATCAAGTGCCAGCGCTATGGTTAAGGTACGTTCTGTGCATGTCATCGATCATATGCTGAGTGAAGCACGTACCTACACTTGCGTAGGACATACCGGCTTGAAAACTGTTTACGCTACCACCACAGTCTATCCACAGCCGGATCTTAAGGATGTGGTGCAGGTACGCGAGAAACCCTATACGGCACAAGTTAAGCCACGCATTATCTATAACGAGAGAATGCATTTGGATTTAGTCGGCACAAATGTGGTATTGCCCTGCAAAGTGCATGCCCGCCCCAGAGCCGAGGTATACTGGATGAACGATCAGGGTATACTGATTGAACAAAGTCAACGTTACAAGTTACTACCCTCAGGCGATTTATTAATATCCGATTTGAAGTGGGAGGACATGGGCTCTTACAAATGTTTAGCCCGCAATGATTTGGGCAAAGATACAGCTGATGTATTTATATACCCCGTAAAGGTAAGACAGAAATGCTGTTTTGTAAAGTTAAAAAAAGGAAATATGTATATGAAAATGAAAACAAACAAAAAATGACTGAAAAGTAATAATTTTTATTTAAAAAATATTTCTTTTTTTTCTTTTCTTATTTTTAGAGAGAAGAAAAATAAATGATTTTACGAGAACCCCTAGAACAACAAGAAACTTCATTTGGCTGGAAATTGAAAAGAAATGAAAATAAATGAAATCAAATCAAATAATAGTTCCTGTTTATTAACTAAAGAATCTTTGAAGATATTCAAACAAAATACATTTTAAACTTTTAACATATTTTTAATCATTGCAACAAACAACCAAACAAACAAACAAACATATTTTAAGTAAAATTTTAGCTTCTAAACAGATGCCGGCAATCTTCTGGAATGCCAACTATCGCATGAATAATTTATTTAAAACAATTCACTATTTAATCAGAAATTCGTTTTCTGTATAAACATTTTGTTTAATTAATTAAAAAAAAAAAGATCCAACAAATATTTGTAAAAAATACGTGTTATCAGTTGCAACAAGTATACAAGATTTATTTGTACTTGATTTGACAACCTAATTTCTGTTTGTGTTTTTTTTTTTTTTTTTTGTTTTAATTCATGTCTCTTCTTTTTGGCCGTTACTTAAATTGAAATGAAAAAATTGAAATTTTTTCTTTTATGTTAATTTAGAATATTTGTATTTGTGTACTTAAGTCTTTTTTAATAAAATATTTTAAGTATTTTAATTATAAAGAGAATAATCAGGTTTTCGTTTTTTCTTATTGAATTTTATATATGTATATGTATGTGAATTTCACCACACAAATAACTAATTTAATTTTATGATTTAATTTAAATTTTTAAACATTTTCAAGCATATTCATTGTAAAGAATTAACAACGGCAGTTATTTGCCATTCAATAATTAATTCTTAATTACTGCTACTTATTGACTTTTTTTTCTTTATCATTTAAAATACTGCGAATAGTATTCTTTTTTTTTGTGTGGTTTGTGTCTGTGTGACTTTTATTATTATTTTTTTTACACTGAACTGATTGTCTTATTTTATATATTTTTATGTTTAAAAAGTGTATATTTTATAAATCTTATGTTTAATAAATTACAATAAGTTCTAAAAAATTATTTAGTTATAACAAAACCTTATGTTGGATAAAAAAAAATATATAGAAAAACCAAAAAAATATATAAAAAACAAAAAATATTATGAAGAACAAAAAAAAAACATATATATATATATAGAATAAAAATTTGCAATTGGATGACAATTATTTATAAAAAATAATAAAAATGTGTGTTTTCACTTTTAAATAAGCTGATGATCGATAACATACAGACAGTCAAAATTACATGTGACAGTTACTGTTGGAGATTTCCCCTTCATGCAACTCGGTATATTACTTATTTATTTTCTATCTATTGAAATGAACGTTAGAAAAGCGTTGTCTTTGCAGTTTTAGTCATTCATAATGAAACATTTGAGACGACAGTTGCTAAGAAACAAACGAAATCAAAGACAAAATTGTAAATCACACTGAGAAACACTAGCCGAACGGAACAACATGCTGTTTTCGAAGGCTGCTACACCTTCACCTTCAGTGTTTTTCGTGTTTTGTTCATCGTGTGTGGACATAACCCACATGTCATGTTTTTTGTTCTGTTTGTGTTTCATTTTGCAACAGTTTGAAAACGGAAAATACCAGCTTCCCATTTTCTTGAGTTTCCAGCCGCTTTGGCGGGAATATGTTCTGATAATTCACATTGAACGCAGTTGCCTTAAAGCCTTTGCATATGTACAACTATGAAATTAATAGGCAAGAGCCACGATTTGCCTTTTTAATGGGAACCGGAGATGTGCGACGCAAACCGGAACGACGCGAATGTAATAATTTTTTATTATAGAAATGCGGTGACTTGTTGTTGATTGGCCCGAAATTCATACATTCACTAACTAAAATTCTACTTTTGGTTAAAAAAGGATACAGGAATAATAAATTGAATCTATCAATGCCAAATGAGCCGGTTTTTGGCTTTGAGCCAGTGTCTTTGACTAGAACCAAAAGAGCAATATAAACGCTGGACGCAGGCTTTATATACATATGCATGTCTGGTATCTGTTACCTTCTTAGTCTTTCTACTTCGATGACCTCTTCCAGCAAGTTATCTGGAGTAAAATTTACTGGCACTACACCAGTTGTGTATTCGGCAAAAGGTTGTTTTGTTTGTTTTCATGTGTTTCGAACTATGCCACTGTCCGCTTTACTGTCCTTCATATTCCTTGCGTCATTTTTGCTACACACTCACCAGTTAGTTACCACCATTCGGACAACTCTCCATGATCATCTACACAAAGAAAAAAAACTATTTAAAACGTAAAAAACCATGTTGATTATAAATTTCTCCGTGATGATTTTGCTTCATACGATTTTCATGTTAAATCAACAAGATTTTATTTATTCATTTGAAACAACTTTCATTCCTGCCGTTTTAGTAGGTCAGTACAGTTCAATATTACCATCACAAATCAAATTGATTCAAGGTCATTTCAATTTGGAGTAATGCGAAATACATGTATGTAAATATGTCGAACCATATGTTACTTTAGAATTAAAATAACGACAATTTTGATTTACTATCATTATAATGTTGTTTTAATATAAATTATTTCAAAATTTCAATTGCAGTTAAGATGAATTAAATTGTAATGTCCATCAGTAGCCTTTCAACCGACGAAATCTCACATGTTTGTATAAAAGCTATCAAAAAGTCTTTGAAATTTGTGTGTATACAAACAGAAAAAAACTTTTTAAAGTAGTTCAAGCTGTGGTCCAAACACCGTATTCGTTAGCGATTACATTATCGTATCGTATAATATTTCGATACGTATCGAGTGACCAAATCGACTCATGCTTATCAAATAACTCCGCCATTTGTGGAGCAATTTTCAAAATTATTTTTGCATATGAAAAAAGTCCACAAATTTTATTTTGCTTTGAAAAGGGGGGGGGAAGGCAAAGTGCAAAATTTGTTATCAAATAAATTCGTCATTCGTGGACCAATTTTAAAAATTATTTTTGCATATAGAAAAGGTTCATAAAAAATTTTTTTTTTAAATTTGGGAAGGGGCGGTGGGTAAGGAATATTACGCAATTATCAAAATTATTTTTGCATAGAAAAATGTTTATTATTGTCGAAATTTGAGAAGGGTGTTGAATGGACTCGACACAGCGCAACAAAATCAAAAAAATTTTTGGGGACTTTTAAAACCACTATTTATTTTAATCCGCTGTATTTACCTAACTACAAAAATTATAATTTTTTCAAATGCTATGGTAAGGTTTTCGTAAAAAATTTTTTTTCCCAAATTTGTGTTTTTTGAAGAGGCTCCTCCCTACATCTGGTTGTAACTTTGAAAAGACTTATTCAATCTTGCTATTCAATACGTCAAACAATTTGAAATTACGCCAGCTTTAAGTGTTGTTACTATCATTTAATGATTTAGCCACTGGTTTTGGAGTCATTGATGAAAAAGTGAAAGAAAACATTTTTTTCTTTTGGAAAAATTACCAAATTTTTGAATTCCAAATATTCATGAAAAATAGAAAGCACCAAATAGTTACCAGTTTTACTACATAATCTTAAAGGTGAATGTAATAGAAATAAAATAAACTTTTTTTTTTGAAAATCCCTGGACAAACGCGTGTTTTATTGCCGATTAAGTGAATTCGCTCATTTTCACAAAATTTTAGTTTTTTGTTTGATATACATGGTGGGCCAAAAGTAATCACCCGGGCCATAAGTAATAACCCGATGTCTTTTTGCTGTAATTTTATTTAATAAAAACCTTTAGATCTGCATGTATGGTCATCAACTATGGCGGCGGTCAGTTAGCCCATATCATAAGCAGTGCCAAAATTTGTCTTAAAAAAATTACAGCAAAAGAACATCGGCTGACTACTTATGCCCCGTGTGATTACTTTTGGCCCACCCTGTACACAAAAGTGAGTGGTTAATGTTCTTCTTTCGATTGATTGAATTTTGAAAATATTTTCCCCATGTTATGTACATAAATTTTTACATCGAAAATTCATTACATAGTAACATTCGTAACCCGGTAGGTAACAATGCTGATTCTATTCTTTGGAAAAACATTTGAAATGGATGAATTTAAATGTATTAAACAGTAGGAAATTTATATTTGAAAATTTTTCTGTAAAATAGCTGCTACCAGTTGATTGTGCATAAAATCAGAATTTATGAATGGATTTTAAAGAAGTATGGTTCATTTTATTTGTAACATATGTGAGTATCAAAATTAATAACATTTTAGATTTTGTTTATTTTACATTTTGAATAAACTTTTTCAAAGATTTCTTTCTTTAAATTTCTTGAAAAAAGCGGTTTTTTTCAAAACATACTGAATATCTCCTAAACTATAAGAATTTGCAAAAAATATATAATAACATAATTTAAATACAATTTTATTCTCGATCCTTCCGTGTTTTTCAATAAAGTAATTAATAGAAATTGAATCGGATTAGCATGTGTATTCAAATTGACTAAGAAAACTCAGGTCAATAAATTCTTGTTGAGCAGTGTTATTTCTAAAATAAGAGGAAAACAAAATGTTGCACATTTTTTCGAAAATATTGTTTCTAATTAAAAGAAAAAATTAATTTCATTAGTCTCCTTTTGGTTATCATTACTGGCTCGATTATGGATTGCAACCGAACTGTTGTTCAGTTGCTAGGTGCTAAAAATGGTAATGCAGACCGAAACTGCATTAATTCCAGCTCATTTTAGGTTTTTTTGGGGTTGCCCCTCGGCAACGCTTCTGAAGTTCGGTTGCAATCCATAATCGACACATAAATCCAAATTTGTAACGTTTTTTTAGTCAGAAAGAATTAGACATGAGACAGCTGCCAAGGGAACAATTCAACGTTACGCACTTTAGTCTGATTTGGATTTAATAAGAACCAAAAAATGGCCGAGAATTAATTTTATTTTTTAAATAAAAACACTTTTCATAATGTTGCAGTAATTTGATGACGTCATCGTGAAGACGCAAAGAAAATTTCAAACATTTTTGCTTTAATTGTACGGAAAATCTCACCAGAATTTTATTTTAAAAAAGTTTATAACTCTCAACCGATATCGTCATTTAAAATATAAAACAACGTATCGTGATTCAGCACATCACATTCCATATGAAAAAATCATGGCTGTTGCAATTACCGAAAAGTAGCAATGCTCACCAATAAACAATTGCAATTGATGACACCCCATTTTTGTTATAAAATAACTTCTTCGTATTGTACCATTGCCTTAGCAAGCAACTTTCTTAAAAAATAATGCAATTGTCCAATTATTTTAGCCCACGCGTTTGAACGAAGAACACACTTGAGATCTAAAATTAAAAAAAAACATGTAGTATGTAACTACGTATGTATGTATTGTAAGCAGCAGTCAAACGTTTTTGGCTAAATATGTATGATCACTCTGATAAAACTACGTTTCTGTGCAAGAAATACACAAAGAAGCTAAATGAATGAAAAAAATTATGTTGCACTTATGGAGTCCCTTTCTTCAAAATAGTTACAGTTATTGAGACTGTAATGTACGAACTCTGCCTCTTGCGAAAATCGGGTTATAGTGAGAATTTCAGATTGTAAAAATCGAACTCGCACTGTCGTAATTCGTTTTGGCGCTTATTATACGAAAATCGCCGAATTTTAAAGTCTGTGTCTTCATTCTTCATTATATAATTGCTGAATGCCACAAAAGAAAAGACTTAAGACACAACCCCAACTTTTCAACAAATTCATTACCAATTTTTGTTTTGTTTATTTTTTTTATCTGGGATCTGCACTCAGGAGATGATCCCTACACATGCGATGCATTGTACTATAGGAACTATAGGAAAGAGTGAGAGAGAGTTAGGGCAACGACAAGAGGTGAAGCTTAATTAATTATTTTACAGCACTGCTTTTTGCACGTTATTTATTTAGAGCAGTGTTGAAGCTTCGGTTTAGTAGCCATTTTTATTATCATTTTACATCGCGGGTGCTAACAATACCGACGAAGGAGGGCGTTCTCATGTGATTGTGGATTTGCTATCAACTGAAGCCGGTATTGTTCAGTGACCACTGACTATGCCTTCGCCACTGAAACCTTCCGACAACAACTGACACACAAAGCCACACTAATGCACATCAGAAAAATGCGAGATTTTTTTTGACTTTTTTTTTATAATTTTAGTCTGAAACTGGGGTTGAACCCAGGTCTGTTTTTGGTTTTGCAGTCAACGTGCAGACTACTTCAGCCATCGCCACCCTCCGATGATTTTCCGATTCGGCGTGTCGATATTAAGCGTTTAGGCGTTTCCAGCCAAATTCACCCACAAACTTCCGGTAAAAGTGCAAAAAACCTGAATTTTTCTAAAATTCTGTCTAATACAGATTTTGTGTCTTAAGTCTTTTGTGCAACATGGCGATGCCAAATTTGAAAAACCTGCCACACATTTACAATTGAACATTTTGTTCGTTGCCCTGAGGAAATCGTTGCATGATGAGAATCTAAAATTTATACTTGTGACCAGTGTTGACATTTGTAGTGATTTGTCGCCAAACGAGGCGATAAAAAAATCGTTTTAGTCGACGAAAATAGAATTGCGATAGCTAAGATACTTTTAGATTTATTGGTAAAATTTTTTATTATTTCGCCTTCAGTAGCTGACAACATAACGTAACATAATTCTCTCGGCGATTGAATTTGATGCTCTCAAGTTAAATGTAATGTTACCTGTAGAAGGTAACAGTAAAAATGAAAAATAGAAATTAAATTAAAAAAGCCTAAAACTAAAATTGTTGAAATTAAATAAGTAGCAGCATGGCATCCACAACAAGGCGAGGATGGCGATGGCTGAAGTAGTCTGCACGTTGACTACAAAATCAAAAATTTCCAGGGCTCAACCCCAGTTTCAGACCAAATCATTAAAACATCTCGCATTTTTTGTGATTTTCGTTTGTGTGTCTTCGTGTCAGTTTCAGTCACTGGTTACTGAACAGTGACGGCTTCAGCCGTAACCAACAGGCACACCAGAACGCCCTCCTTCGTCGGTATTGTGTAGCACCGGTAAAGTAAAATAATTACTAAAAATTGCTACTAAAACCAAGCTTCAAAATTTAATACGCCTCCTTGAGATCAGAGGCGCTACAACACTGATATAAATGAAATAACGTGCAAAATCAGAGTTGTAAGATAGTGAAGCTTCACATCCTGAGCTTTAACAGCAAGTTTTGTATGCCAAAGTTGCCGTTAAAGTCCACGTTAACTTTTATTCGGACATTGTGAAAAGGGCCGTTATACACATAAAATTAAACTATCTCGATTACAGCTTCAACATTATGTCTGCAATACGAATTAGGTTCAGAATACTGAAATAGCGGAACTTTTTCAACTTCAAGAAAAAAAAAAAATTAATTTCGTTACAAGAACTTCGTGCATAAAAAAATAATCATTTCACAAAATAAAAAAGTAATAACTTCTCAAGAGTCCATTATTTTAGTCTCACGCCTTGTTGGTAATCCAGTTGGGAAGTAATTCCACCAAAAGTGCTTAATTCCAAACTCGATTACGGTTTTGAAAATTTTTTGCCGGAATATTCTGGGGTGTCATAGAATCCAAGTCGGTTTTGCAGATTGTCGGTTAGCAAACCGATATTGGTTTGATTTGGTGTCATGAAAACGTGTCGGTTTTGTTATCTTCGAATGCAAATGAAACCGATATTCGAATCAGCTGTTTTATGGTTTTGTTCATTTGTTTACTACTTTTAATGCAATTTTTGTTTGAGTTTTGTTTGGTTGTGAAAATACATATGCCAAACGAATTTATTGAAAATAAAAAATTGTTGTGGAAGTTGAGGGCATTTCTTGCTCACTCCCGGCACACACATTTTCCGGTAAGCCAATCGCAATACCAGCAACACATTCCACAGACTGAGCAATTGTACATATACAGACTATTGCTTCTTCGTTACTAGAAAGTTGAAGCTTACAAAATGGTCCTCCACCAGTTGCTCTGGACTTGGCTTTATTTTGCGCCAGCTTTTTCTTTACGTCGCTTTTCCTTTTAGCCCAAGCCTGTATAAAATAAAATAAAATAAAATAACATAATTCAGTTATAAAATATTTTCATTCTGCTCACATTTGCTTCCTTTTTTCCTTCTGTTAACATCTTTTTGCGGTGGACCTGCGCTGTTTAGCCAACTGTTGCCACAGGGAATCGTAAGCTGGCTTATCGCGTTTTGTGAATCCTTTTGCGAGGTCCGGATATTTTTCCATAAACTCGATTAATATCCAGTTTTGGGTACTATTTTTATGTTTTCCCCTATTAAGGATAAAAACATGGAGAAAAATACTTTTTTTTTTTTTACAAATTTATCATCTGAAATATACTTACATTTTCGCAAAGAAATTAACTTGAAAAACAAAAACAAAATTAAAAATGTGGCTTTTAATTACTTTAAGTAAATAAATGCACAAAATTTTAACAAAATATCTGATGGAATTGATAAAATTAAATGATTGCAAATGAAAACCGACACCAGTCGGCTGCTTGGTTTGATTCCAATAGAAATCCGATAACATTGGTTTCGGTGACACTTAAAACCGACATTATTTCTAGTTCGAACAAGAAACCGATAACATTAGATTTCATGACACCATAGTATTTTTTTTATCGGTTTCAAATCCAATTTCGATAAGATTAACCCGCTGATTAACTGCCTTTTTTCAAAAATTTGTCTATTGTCTATAAACGTTTAAGAGATAAATCGGATCCCTTAAATTTGGCAGATGAAAGGTGGGTATTTAAATTTTTAAATTTCACTTCTATATTAACTAGTATTTATTTAAATAGATATGTTGAATATTTTCGTGTAAATAAGGACGGATTTTTTATTTACTTTTTTTGTATATTTCTTTACATTTTGTTCAAGTAGAATTAAACGATTTGAAAACGAATTTAAACTGGCATTATCGAAATGCGTCACATGTTAAAAACGTCTTTGTTTAAAATGAAACAAGATGGAATATGAAATCGTCACATACAAATTCATCATACTATTTGTCGATTTCAAAACGTTTTAACGCCGAAAACGATTTTCATCACATACCTGAATATCTCTGAAATGCGATGCATTGTATCGCATTTTTTTTCGGTAACACACTTTCATTGCATAAAGGGAAAATTGTAATGATACAGCAGCTGGTGGCATTCTCCTTCTACTTACTTCCACAGTTACACGTGCGTATTTATTCAAAATAAAAAAAACATTTTTATAATTTTTTTTTCATATTTTGCCAAAATATTAACAACTTTTATTAGGAATATTTAATTAAATATTTTCACATGTTTTGTTGAAATAAAATAAATATATTTTAATGACTACGGTTGCTTTACAATTTTATTATTTGGCGGTGTGCCAGCATGATTGATTGTTAAATATTAAAATAATAAACTTTTGCATTTAACAAGTTGCCATGACTTAACAATTTTCTTGCTATGTTTTTTTTTTTATTTTTTAGAAATTTCATTTCAAATTTCTTTATATGGCTGTGAAATTCTAAGTAAAATACTAGACTTATTTTTATTAAAAATTAATATTATTTAAACAAATCGATAAAAGAGACCAAATAATATGCAACTAATAAAACTTCTCAATCAAATAGTGCAGATTTCATTTTTAATTAAAATAATATTTAATACCGTCATGTAACTAAACCAGGTGGCATCACTACGCCAGGTGATTATATTTTGCTCTACTTGTTGGCGATATAAAATGTCAAATTTATAACCTACAAATTTGAGTAACAGTTTTTATTTTCAAATATTGTTTTAAAAAAGGCGAAAAACAATTTAATTTGCGTAATTTTTTTGCAATCAGTGTTTTATTTAAGAAAGTGTTATTCGTTATGGTGGATGAAATTTAAAAAAATTCGTTGTTGTTGTGCGTTATGTTGCAAAAAACAAATGCCTGGAAATGGCGGTGTTTTCACTGTTCTACAGGACCCAAGGAGAAGAGAAAAATGGAGTGTGATATGCATGAAGCAATTAAGTGCAGGCAACCGAAGGACGATATTGTGCCTTCGGGGAATCATGTTTTATTATTGCCCAAAGCTGTCCCGATAGTTCAACATGAAAATAACACGTCATTACTAGGTAATCTTGTTGTCAAGCATCAAGTGGAGAAGGCACACTCAATGACCACCTAAACGATGAGAATGTTGATGACATTGTTATTCTACAAGAAGACGCCTTAGAATATATAGCAGGCTATATTATTCGAAATCTAAATTTAGTAGAATACGAATGTGATCAAAAAAAAGCCTCCAAGCCGGCTCCTCATCAAAATTAAGGAAATGAAATTAATATTTTATAAAGTTAATGGGTTTAACATATACGCACTGTAGACACATTCGGAGGCACCTCGTGGTCGAGGAAAGTGCAGCTGTTGACTTCCAAGGCACTTGTTTTTTAAATGTCGCATATATTTCCGAATACGACATTTAAATAAGCGCCTAAAAACCCGGACGTCCAAGCAGCGAATTATGAGGATATAAAAAACTCCGGAAAGTTAAATTAATAAACGTTGTTCTTTCACCACATTTAATAAAAACACATTAACACATACATATTTATTTACGAAAAAATATATATTTTTTTAGTTAAATTTATGATATATGAATAAAATTGCAATTTCACGCATTTCTTGAAATTATAAAAATAGTAAATATTGTGTTTTATTTCTTTTCTGTCATATGTTTTTGACATTTTTCGTCGCAAAGCGCAAACACACAAACAAACGCCTGTAAAAGCTTTAATGCTGCCACCTCAGTAATTGCATGATGTTTAATACTTTTTCTCAAAAGAACTTCAGAATTAGACGAAAATAAAAAACAATTTTTTCAAATGATAATTTACAATGGAAATGCGATTTGTGGAATGTTTAATTAATTTTCAAAAGGAAAAAACTCACAATTAAAATAAGAAAAATACACAAAAAAAACAAATTTCTTAATATGGCGCAAATGGAACTGATCGTCTTAAATCCGCTACAGGTATAAAAATTTAAAACTTCCAAAATCATAAGAAAGTTGTATGAACGTGTGTATGTATGTATGTACATATGTGTGTGTGAGCAGCACTTGAAGCGCTGGTGGCAACTGAAATGTATTTGCATGCAACTTTTCTGAATGCACATGAACTTTTTATCTCCAAGCGATCCGAGAATAATACTTTGGTTTATATTGGCCCGTTTATTAAAGAAAACTTAAAGGATTCCTTTTTTATCTTGGAGTAGAACTCAGGTGATGACCCCTACAGATGCGTGCTGGAACTAGAGGAAATTGAAAGTGCGAGAGATGACAAATCTCTGTGCTTTTCCACATTTTTTCTTTATAGCAGTGTTGCAGCACGTCTAATGTCGAGGAGACGTATGCAATTTTGAAGGTTTGTTTTAGTAGCCATTTTTAGTAATTATTTTACTTCGCCGGTGCTACACAATACCGACGAAGAGGGCCGAAATGCGAAATATTTTTATTGCTTAGCCCGAAACTGGGCTCGATATAGGACTTTTTGGTTTTGTAGTCAACGTGCAGACTACTTCAGCTACTTCTTTATAAGGCCCCAAGTTTTTTGTTTTCATTTGGAGGCATTTCTCATGATCGGGTCGGGCATTTCCTATATGCTTCATAAATGTTTCATTTTAGAATTTTAAGTTCTGTATTGCAAAATTAATTTAGTCCTTCTGTCTCTTTCCTCTGCTGCATTTATGAATATGTTTCTATAATTATCGTTCATATACCTGATAAATATTTCTATGGATACGTCAAACAAACATTATCAAACGTTTAACTGAGTCATTAATGCAATATAAGGGGGACTTTTAGATTAAAACGAAAAAAAAGTAAAAAACAAAATGAGACGTACTGCACATTATCAAAGTGAAAATGTCAAATATACTAAAGAGATAATTACGATTTCTACTTACTATGTTTTATTTTTCTAGACAGAACTATAAAAGAATTTACTGTTGTTGACTATGCAAAAAGTCTATCAAATAATGGGTATCTCCAAATTAACGTAAGAGTTTTAAATTTTCTAATTGTGGTCTTTCTCACGGGGATGGTAAATGAGGAAACTAATTTTATACCACCGACCTTTCAAAATCGTACTTTTTCGACCCCCAATAGTACGATACTCAAATCTTTTTTTATATATTTTTTCAAATACATACATATTTCGACATACATAAATAATTCGGCTCTTCTCTGCCAAACTGCATATACTTTAAATGGGCGCTATTTAAATTTCGCAAGAAATTTCACAACAGCAAGCAAACACTCTTCGAACATCTGCTATTCTGCTATTCGCAATGAACAGGTGCGAAGAATGGGTGAGTTCTGAAACGTCATTTCAACACTATCGCAATCCAAAATGCAACTGTGTAGATGTTTACAATGTCATCTGTTCCAAAAAATACCAAAAAAAGGAAACGATGCGCATATATTTATTAAGCAAAACTGTACATCGTTTAATTCGATTAAACATTCATTGTTGGTATGCTTTAAAATTCAGTGTTTTCAACAATGGCTGCCAACGAGATGTAAATTTGTTTGCTTTTCAAAAAAATTTGCAATTTTAAATTTAAATAATGTCCGCATCGCTGCCAAGTATATTGGTGTTTTGAAATTCACCTCGTATTTATTTAAGTATTTGCAGGTCCACATCTGATTGAATATTATTTTATGCTCAAGCTGTCAAAAGTTGTTTACATTTTCCGCACACAATTTTTTTTTTTCGTTTTTTATAATTCTACAGATTTTGTAGATGATAATTGAAAAATTTTATTTAAATTTTTAATTAAAAAAATTATTTGAACAAATTTTTTTTTATAGTTTTAATTTGTCTAGGATCGATTTACTCTTATGTCCAGATATCAAAACTTTTTTCGGCAATTTTCGCCTTCTCATGACATTGCATGAATTGACGGAAATTGACTTAAACTTGTTTCCGTACAAAGTCGAAATTAAAAGTAAGTTAAACCCCCTTGATTTGCCTATTCGCCTTGAATATTGCCAAAAAAAAGTTATTGAAATGGCCGCAGGAGGCAACATATTGATAAATCGCTTGTTTATGTCTGATGAAGTTCATTTTGATGTAAAAAAAATCAAAATTGCCGTATATGGGGTGAATCTAATCCACAAATACTACATGAGAAGGCACTGCACCCAGAACGTGTCACTGTGTGGAGCGCCAGACTTTTTTACTGGGTTATTCCAAGCAAGAGATGTATAAGATAAAACCAGCGAATTTGACTGAAATGAAGCAGCCCATTAAAACAATAATTGAGGCGATACCCACTTCAACCCTTCAGGCTGCTATGAATTATTTTCTGATTAGATGTCGCATATGGGTGATTGAGCGTGGAAGTTATTTGCGGTCTATCGTTTTCAAAAGCAATTATTAATATAAAATAAAATTTTCTATACACAAAAAAAAAATAAATGAAATATGTACAGTAATAAAGAAGAGTTGTTTAAATTCCTTTTTATGCGCCACCCTGTATTTAAATAGAAGTTAAATAACCAATGTTGCGTATTTAAGTTCTATTGAAGTTACCATATCATTCAGACTATTTGTTTTTATTATGCGCAATCACCATGTGGTCCGCCAAAAAGTTATTTTTGTTTAATTTCAAATATACGCACATAAAACCGTACATTTATTACTATTTAAAAATTATTTAAGCAATGAAACGGCTTTTGTTAATTTTTTCACTTAAAAAATTTTTTTTTATTACTTTTAAAATGTTTCTGTACCACATGATGCCATTGCTAAACATTTTTATTCTGCAGAATTATCCATAATTTCATACTTTTATCGAATTTTAATACAATTAAAATTTAAATTAAAATTAACTAAATATATATTTAAATACCAAGTCAAAAACTGGGCATTAGTCGAATTTAATAAATTGAAATTGTTAACACTAAAACGCCTTCTTTGTTTTTTTAAGATTTTAATACAGGGTGGTCCAGGTGGTTAATTGTGAGTCTCACCTTATCGTCAAGTTTTTTGCTAAACTTATTTGACATTTCTTTGTTTCAGGTTTGACAAATTCAACCATGGAGAGGTACACAATTGAGCGGCGCGTTAAGATTGTTGAAGCCTTTTCCCAAAATGGGCGTTCAAATCAAAATGCATCTCGTGCAGTTCGTGATTTTTTTGGTCAGCATAATCGACCAAATGTGCCACCACATTGCTGTTATTCGCTATAGTGCGGCAGAAGCGCCATCAATCTCGACTCGTCGTCCAGGTTCACTGATGCGAATTTTGAATAAAGATTTGAATTTACACGCTTACAATGTTCAATTGACTCAAGTGCTGAAGCCTACTGATCATTTCAAGCATCGCTAACACGCCAAATGGTTCGTTGAAGTGAATGGTGACTTTACAAAGAAAATTATCTTCAGCGACGAGGCACACTTTCACCTCAGTGGATTCGTTAACAAGAAAAAATGCCGCATTTGGTGATATGAGAATCCACAAGTTATTGTTGAAAAGCCGATGCATTCACAAAGAGTGACTGTCATCGGGCCATACTTCTTCGAAAATGAAGTCGGCCAAGAAGTTACCGTAAATGCTGTTCGCTATCGCGAGATGATAACGGACTTCTTGTGCCCAGAAATTGAGGATATGGACGTGGACGATATGTGCTTCCAACAGGATGGTGTCACTTGCCACACAGACAACGAAACTATGTCTCTTTTGCGCGAGAAATTCAATGACCGTGTTATCTCACGTCGTGACGATGTTAATTTGCAGTCACGATCACGTGATTTGACACCGTTAGACTTCTTTCTTTAGGGATATTTAAAAGAAGAAATGTACGTCAATAAGTCAAGAACAATCCAAGAGCTAAAGGATGTGATAATACGGCATATTAACGGCATTGAAACTCATGTCTCAGAGGCATTGAAAATATAATTGTTATAGATCCTTGTATCATAATAAAAAATATTAAGATAATTCTTTGAAAACTTTTTGTTTTATTTACAATTAACATCGTGCGTTTCGGTTGGACCACTCTTTATTTGAAAATAATGCTTACTTTTTTATCACAGATATCAGGTAATATGTTTCTTATATTTATTTAAATTTATTTCCACCAAAAAGCGAAACAACTAATGAGAGAAAATGTCAAATATTAATGCACAGCAAAAAAATTTAATAGCAGAACAAAATGAAATAACCGCGTGCCGGCAATTATGTTTCTATTTTTATTCACCTCACCGTATTCGACAATAAATTCAAGAATTGTGCAACTATACTTGCGCAGTGTGATCTAGCACTTTGTTTCACTACAAAAATACAAAAACGTTCTGCTTTAGGCTTCTCTTTGTTTTCTCTCTATGAGGAATGAACTCAAAATCAAATAAAATCTCTATTAACACAATATGGCGGACTATTATTTTTTACCGACTTCCATGATGTGGATGTTAAATAAAAGATCTTGTTGAGAAGAAAATTAAGAATAAAGCAGAATGGGTACTTTTCAGAAATACTGCCTTTTGAAAAAGAACTTTTTTATACAAATATAACTTTTTGGAGAAGATACTTTGTAGAAAAGGTACTACTTACCACTTCTTAGAAATGTTCTTTTTATAAAAATCCATATCTATAAAAAAATGGTGGATAGGTTGGTCGCGGGTAGCGAAGCACACCGAGTTAATTTATTTGAAAGTAAAAAAACATTTTTAAGCTTTGAAAACATTGTAAGGAAAAGAAGTACAATCTCAGCTTGAGCACGATTTTCTCGATGACAGTCATCATATTGGCCAAATTGTTTGCTAGTTATTTTCAAACACCAATAAGTTTTCAATTTAAACCTATGTATATGTATATGACATTTGAACGATTAATCGAAAATTAGGCAATTTGATTGACGTTTATTCATCGCAATACCCTAGTTTTTATAAATAAACGAGCCTTTGTGGGCGTGGAATTAAGGTTAATTAATTAATTTTAGAACACAATAAAAATCTACAAACGAAGAGCAAAATCTTTTAGGAATTCTTTAAACACAAATATTTTCTGCGTTATCACTAAATTCAGCCAATTTACAAGTCAGCATTGTACATACATATGTACGTATGTATGTACATATTTTAATAAAGTATAAAATTTCGTATAATCATTGTCATTGAATAAATAACAAAAAAAAAAAAGTTAATTGAATCCGATAAATGGTCGCTGACGTTTCTTCTTTTTGGAATCTAATTTATTAATTACGGAAATATTAAAAAATAACGATTTTAAATATTATAATAAATTTATAGTTTACATAATAATGACAAGCTTACAAGCACGAGGGTGGTAGGAAAATACATCTGAGTTTTAATAACTCAACTATTATTATTATCTTAAACAAAGAGAGATGGAGAGAGAGAGAGAAGCTTATGGTGAATGATGTTTAGAAAAAAGTTATTGAGCTGGGCACGCCTTGTTAGGTCTTTGCACGTTACCATAAGAACATGTGCATGGAGCAGTGATTTTGTCCTAATCCCATATACAGCAAAATTATATGCAATGGAAGTTTGTTGTAAATTCTTCGACTTTTGTTTACTACCGTCTCTGCAGTTATAATGTTATAGACCAGATTCCCACGAAGGTATTGAATTACAGCCGACATAGAACACAACTAACAAACATGCAAACGATATATTTGGTGTTTTTTTTTTAGCTGCATAAGAACTATCGATATCGACAACTATGGTTTGACAGTTTGGAATGACAAACTGTGTCGGCATTTCAGTTCAGTAAGGTTTGGCAAGTCATCAGGAATCGCTAGAACGCTAGCACAACGCTTCTGAATTGTGGAAATTTACTTTTGAAAAGATAAATCTGTAAGTTCATAGAACACCTCGTCCATTTGAGTGTCAACATAATCGGCCTAGTGAGCAAGCAATTCGCGCAGTTATAGATCGTTTTCGCACTACTCTCGATTCAAACCCACCAACAAAACTCAGAAATTTGCTGCTGTAGCGCGAAGTAGTGAAGGCGCCGGAACGTTGATTTGACGTCGTTATGGTGAGCGCTATAGAGCCTTGCTGACTGAATATTTGTTTCCAAAAATTAATCAGCTAAGCATCAAAGACATTTCGTTCGAACAAGAATATTACAAAATCAATTTGGTGATAACTTTATTTCCAGTTCGTGATTTTACGCCACTGGATTACTTTTTATGGGGCTCTGTTAAGTCATTGGTGTATGCAGACAAACTATCAACTCTTGGACCATTGGAAGCTAATATTCAGGCCACCATTGACGCCATAGGGCCAGATTTATTGGAAAAAGTAGTCAGAAATTAAACTGATCGAACTCCTAGCAGCGGCCGACATATGTCGGATATCATATTTAAAAAATAAATGCCTTGAAATGATCTACCAGTAAATTGAATTCCAACAATATTTCTGTCTTGCATTATCATTTTAAGTTCCCATGCAGCTAAAAAAAACACCCGATAGAAAAAAGCAAAGGAAAATACTAATCTTGTTGATCTGTCTACCTTGGATTTATTATAATGGCAGTTTTAGACTTCGTATTTAAATCCGATTTCATTTAAATTTTACACGTTAATTTTCATTTAAATTTAACTTGAATTCAAATACAGTATTCCTTTTTCATTCATAGCTTTCTCATTTAAATACGATAGAAGTATGGTAGCACTATCAAATTATAGGAAGTTTTCAAAATCAAGACTGTGTAGTCTATATGACACTTAATTTTTCTTGCATTGTTAAAATTTTGAACAGTGCAAATATGTATATTTTAATGGGAAAATTAATCAGGTGCTAAGCGTACAACCATATTATTAAGATAAATGCAATAACGTCAAATCGTTCACTAGTGATATCGATAAAAAATGAACAACTGTCAAAGAAAATGTAAAAATGTTCAACTTAAAATTGACGTTTCGAACTTAAAATCTTTTATATCTTGACAACTTAGCGATTTATGAACAATATCTGCGATTTTGAGCTTATTTTTTGCCCGTATATTTTTCTTTAGCTTTTTTTTAAATGAAAATAAGGAGGCAACACTTAAAAAAAATGTAAATATTAGTTGTGTTCATTTACTCAAAATTTTTACAAATTTGTAACAATCGTTTCTAGAAAGCGTTCATTAACCCAAAAAATTTGCAACGAGAGAGCGTCAAAAGAGCGTAAAAAATTGAGAGGCAGAAATTTTTTTTTTTTTTTTTATCTTGGACCAGTGCTCAGGGGCTATCCCCTACATATGCAATGCATTGCACTGGAACTAGAGAGAAGGATAGGGAAGAAACAGACAGGTGGTGAAAGTGGTAGAAAGATAGAGCTTAATTCTTGCACAACTCTGCAGTTGCGTGTAAATTATAAAGCAAAGTTGCGGCGTCTCTGATGTTTTTTGACGCATTATTTTTAAGCTAATGGAGCCATTTTATTTATTATTTTACTTCGTCGACGTTTTATTGCTCAAATACCGACGAAGGAGGGTGCTGTAGCACAGAAAACTCAGAAAAAACTTTTTCCGATTTGACCCGGCTGGGAATCGTACCTGGGTCTTTCTGGTTGCAGAGCCAACACCCTGACTACTCGCCATCAGCACCCCCATTGTAAGTAAATGTAAACTTTTAAAACGATAAAAAGTATTAAAAAGATAACAAATTGATTTTTGTGTAACTTAGGAACAACAGAAGCAAAATAAGATGTCTAATGGAATTAAACTAAGCATCTGGGACATGAGTGGCAAAGGATGTTCCGGCAATCAGACCAGCTGTTATTTTTAGTATTGTAAATATTATGAGTACCTATCTACTCGGTACTTTACACCAAGCAGGCAAATAATTCAATTAGTTCAGATATATATTTGCAAATATATTTAAATTAACACATAATTTATTAAATTACTGTTTTTACTGCTTTTGGGGTTTAATGCTTTTTTTTTATCTGGGACCAGCACTCAGAAGAGGACTCCTACACATGCGAAGCATTGTGCTGGAACTATAGGAAAGAGATAGTAGGAGAAACGACAGGTGGTGAAGCTTAATTAATTATTTTTGCAGCTCTGCTTTCGCACGTTCTTTGTTTATACTCGTAGCAGTGCTGAAGCTTCGGTTCAGTAGCCGTATTTATTATTATTTTACTTCGCCGGTGCTACACAATACCTTCGAAGGAGGGCGTTCTGATGTGATTGTGGATTGCTATCAGCTGAAGCCGGTGTTGTTCAGTGACCAGTGACTATGCCTTCGCCACTGAAACCTTCCGACAACTGACACACAAAGACGCACTAATGCACATCAGAAAAATGCGAGATGTTTATTTTTATTTTAAAATTTTTAGTCTGAAACTGAGTTGAACCCAGGTCTGTTTTTGGATTCGTAGTCAACGTGCAGACTACCATCCATCGTGCCATCGCCACCCTGGCAGCAACATGATATTTTATTTTGGATAAAGCTTTTTATTACAATGAAAATGAAAATTGCTTAAATTTGTTTCCGTTTTTCTGCGGCTGTTTATTATTTTGTTTATTAAATTAATTAATAGGAGGCTCATACTTATTGAATATTCGCTTTAAATACTTTAGGAGCAGATTGCTATAAATTTGTGAATATGCTACAAAAAGTAATAGGGCAATTTTATTTGCAAAAACTGAAATATCTTAAAAATTTTGTCTATAAATGTAAACCCTTCTGAAAATATTTCATTTATGGTTAGAAAAACTTATTTTCTCTTATTGTGAAAAAGCAATCGAAGTCAAAATTTGAAACTTGTAAATTTACATCAAATTAAGCAAATTCGCAAAAGTTATTGGTGTACATATGAAATGAAACATAGTTCATAGTATGTACCTAAGTCCCAAAATTTAATCAAACAAAACGCTCAAATCCCCATGAACTTCAGTTCGTATGAGGATTCAACACATTATGAAAGTCGTTTGGAAAATAAAACACAAAGTTGGAAATAAACATTTTTGCGACCTTATTGTGCCGTTATTTCCAATGTTTGAAATAAAAATGCTATGTGTAGGCATGCTGTTATAACGTATGTATAAACTAATTAAAAATATATATTTTATTCATTCATTTTATTCAAAAGTAGCTAATCACCCTTATCGTGTTTAGCGTATTTCGACTACGCCTAGTATTAGATTAAATAAAATTGCAAAACTTTTCATTATTCTATTACAAGCCGTACTCGAAAAACGCCAGTCAGTTATTAAGTACTCATATATACCTATACATTACAACACTACTTTAACTTGCAAATTTTAGCTAGTAAAGCGTTCATATACTTTTTCACAATTTTGAAAGTAATTTTGGAAAATTTCTTGTTACTCTCTCGTTGCTAATTTTTACTAGTAAAGTAAATGAACATACCTATTATGTTGTATTTGTTTCTTTATGGCTTTTGCCAATGAAAAATAAATGAATAAGAGCTTTAGCAATGAAATCATGTGGTACGACGCCTTCTAAAAGTAATGAAAAACACTTTCGTAAGTGAAAATTATTAACAAAATACTTTTTCATTGTTTTTATTATTTTTTCTGCAGTAATAAACGTACACTTTTATGTGGCAATATATGAAATAAAATAAAAGTTATTTTATTCCTGACCACATGATGTTTATGTGCAAATTGTGCAAAACAAAAACATAGTCGAATCATATGGTGACTTAAATAGACTTGAAATGTCTAAGAATGGTAATTTAAGTTCTATTTAAATATCTATAAATTTAATATGTAGTGAAAAAAACGAATGTGCTATTTAAAAGGTAAATGAGATTTAAGTACGAAGTCAAAAACTGGGCATAAAACCACTTCAATAACACACCCGCTCAAAGCATATTAAGGATTTATGAAATTGTATTCAATTTGGGTTTCCAGCTGTTGTCAGTTCAAAAAAAGCAATCTTGCCACCAATCGCATATCGATTTAAAACAACTAGTAAAAATTGCAACAACGTATCTAAAACATCAGGGCATCTTTTCCATGCACAACAATACCGTGTAACCGGTAGGCTAAAACAAACATTTTTCTTCATTAAGTCAGTTTTTGGCATGTAGTTCAACCATGCTGTTTTTAACATGCAGTTTATTTTAGTATTATCTTAGTTTAACTGAGCTGCTTTGCCCGTTTAAACTCTAGTTAGAGCAGTCGAAACATAACAGCTGTTCAGCAATGCGTTTGCTATTACTGTCAAACCGCGATAATTCGTACCCCGTTGATTAAAAAACATCAACAATTGGAAATAAACGACCGGTCCCTTGAGCAAAACTTTTTAGTTCGTAAGAATTCCATATATTTTGGTTCCCTCGTTAATTCGTATTTTTTTGCAGTTCAAAGTCTGAGGAAATCCTTATAAATCCTACTTAATTGTTTAAAAACTGTTTTCAACAGTTTTTTTTTTAACAATAAAAGAAATTTTATTTGTATTTCTTTAGATTAGTTTATTTGCAGACTTAGATATACTAATAAAAGACACGCATTAAAACCATAACAATTTTACAACACAACTTTCATCAATTTTAGAAAAACGGAATTCATAGTGCAAACTTCTTTAGATAGGAAAGTAAAACGACAAACCGAAGCTGAATTACCAGAACTATAGAAGCGTCTTATTTTATAGTTTGTGCAGTGTCGACATTCCAAACACCTGTAAATCGTTTTTTTTTTATTTTAACCACGCTGGTCCCTTCTATTACGAATTAACGGGATTCTACTGTATATATTAAAATATTTTTATATACATATATGATTATAATTTAAAAATTGTGCTAAAAAAATATATGAAATGTATTATTATGGCAAGCGTAGTGTAGATGAGAAGAAAAATATAAAAATAGAAATATGTTTGTTATGTTTTTGTTTATAGATTTTGGCTTTTGTGTTCGGTATTCAACGTAATTCTCGATTGATTAGTTGAATATTGAACATAAGAATATTGAATTTGTAGTCAGAAATTAGGAAAAATCCACTGATGAGCTACATAAGTAAGCATTAGCGAAATAATACTATAAAAAATACTTTATGAGAATATCATAAAGTATAAAATAATACAGTTCATATATTTTTTTCGGGAAAAGGCACAATTTTGAAATTAGAATCATATGTATGTATATATAAAGAGATATTTACCCTTATTCTGTGTTTCGATTACGTTCCCGCATTCAGTTATGCACGGATCGAAAAAAGGTATTCTGCAAAAAAAACTTAATCGAAAGAAAAGGAAGAAGAGAAGAGTGTGTTCAAACCAGCAGCTTTTCTATGAAACGTGTGAAATAGGAACAGAAAAATAAATAATTTTGAACACATTTTAGTAAAATTTAGTAAATTTAGCGCATAAAAACAGTGATAAATGAAATAAATAATTATTTATCTATGTTTGTTATATGGTTTAGCTGGTTTCATTTGATGCTAATATCAAACTTCTTTACAAATTTTCCTTATACAATAAACATTTTATTATTTGATTTTAAATCTATTTAATATTTCTAAGCCTTTCTTACAATTGGTCAACACTTTGGTTGACAATTTTTTTTTTAATTGTTTGTTGTATAAGGAAAATTTGTAAAGAAGTTATTTCGTTTGTATATGCCGTAATTCTCAAATATTTTTTGGGAGTTCTTGTATAAACATGTGAAATTTGTTAGCTTTTTTCAAGAATTTGGTTAAAGGTCTACTGAAGATTTTGATGTTACCACCAAATGAAATGCTGCATATAGACCATCTAAACCATATAAAAAACATAGATAAATAAGCGTACTAAAATTTTGACTAACGTTGAATAATTGAAAAAATAAATAATAAAAAATTAAAATATCAATATCATCATTGTAGAAGAAAAATAAAGTTTATTTATTTTATTTTCAAGAAAAATTGGAATCGTTAGCAGCGGCATTGTTTTTAGAAGAGGAAAATAACGCGCTCCAGAATACAGAGTCAATAATTGATAAAGGGCCATTCAGACTATTATACAAGTATTACGACTTTCATCACATTTTACGATACAGAAATCTAAATACATTTAATGCGACTGTCAAAAAATCTAACGTAAACTGACATTTTGTATTCACACCATCACACTTGAAATAGAGAGAAAATACAAAAAAAAAACCAGAAGTTGAGAAAACAATTTTTAATAAACAAAAGTGTTTTAAAATTAAAAAAAGGAAAAGTCATGTTATTTCAAAAAAGAAATAAATGTAAATTTGTGGGAGTTTTGATGGCTTTAGCTATAATAAAGAAACACAAGCAGCATGCGCATATTGAATAATTATTATTGGCTAACGGCGGCAGGTTTTTTTTCGTAGATGGCAAACGTGCCGGCTCTTGAAAGTATGCAGCAGTTAAAATATTCGATTTAGATAAAGGAAATAAATCAAATGAATAATATTAAAAAAGCTTTTAAGACGAAATATATTTCTATGCGATTAAAATTTTAGAAATGTTGGGCCTTTATATGAAGAAAAAAATAACAAAAAATGGACTGCACGCCACCGGCGGCGGAACAATTGGCTTGTGAATTTTAATCAGATGAAAAGTATTATCGTTTAGAAAATTTTCAAAAAATGAGAAAGTATTATGGGATGTCAACTTTTTATCGTAATACTTGTGGTTTATATAACATTTTGCGTTCACACTATCACACTTGCACGTATTATTTGAATTTTTGACAAGTATTAATACAAAGTATAATAGTCTGAACGGGCCTTAAGCAGAGATTGAGAAACCCACCAGCTTTTCGTAATGTTCAGGTGTTAAATAAATCTTACAACAAAAAAAAAATCATTACAAAATTAATTTAATTTAAACTTAATTTCATAATTACATTTCTAACACAAATAAAAATCAAAAAACTTTCCCTTAGTAAAGTTACAATTTACAAAAACGTAGTTACGATCGTAATGCAGAATACAAACAATCGAAAGGAAACGGAACGCAGAATAACAAAGTTGGCAAACGGAGAAAATTTCGATTCGAATCGAAACACAGAATAAAGGTGATTATATTTATTTCAGCATGTGTGTTTAATTGTTATAAAGCAATAATTGAAAGTATACTTTTAAGGAAAGAAATATTAAAATTACTTTTCCTTCCTACTTAAAACGTTAAATATGTACATACTTATGTCCAATTTTATTTCAAAACTAATAAATTTTCTCTGGAACGAGTTATCTGACAGAGTGAAATAAGAATTCCCCTTTGCGTGCAGCAAATTGCCAATGTGGCTGATTGATATAAAATTTCAAAAACCGACATAAATCGAAATCAAAATGTCGCAAAGCGTATTGAACAAAATTTACAAAACTGCCCCAAGTCGGGACTCTAGTATAATGAAAGAGTTTTTTTAAAGCATTTACAGTTTGTAATTTTAAATTTTTACCCTAAATTGCTAAATCGCCTATTGATTCGAAGCATGTATCTGATTAAGATTATTTAATTTTATTGCCGATGACTTTGTGATTTTTAAATCGCTCATAATCTGGGAGATGATTTCGAGAAATGAACCGTCAATTGGCCTCCAAGGTCGTGCCATTTGGTGCCTTGGAGGTGGTATTCGTCACATACCGCCAGCAATGCTCCAAAAATGTCCCAAAATACGACGTACAACATGCGCAGCATCAAGAACAGCTGCGCCCGGAATAATTTTCAAATCTTAATACCGTGTACCGATTTTACGAAAAAAATTCTTTTTTAATTTAATTTTTAGTGTTATTTTTTACTATTAAAGTTCTATCGGGCTCAACAAAAAACTCTGTAAATGCTAATGTTATTTTTTTTTTTTGGAGGCGTTTGCTTGCTCTCCGTTTCTGCAGCCAAATCATTTTTATTACGTCCCTCTTACTATTAAGAGTCCTCTGAAACTCTTGTAAGAAAAATAAATTGATATTAAAGTTTGAGCTATGACAGCTAATTCTAGAACCACCCTCGCATTTATTAAACAAAACGTCCGGAAATATTCATTTCTGTAATCAGCAATTTCTTAACAATTGGCCATTATTACTTTTTAAGTGTTAGACGTGACTTTTGAAATGTTCTAATTTATACTCGTATTACTGATTAATAATAAAAATAATAATCTTGTAATAAATGTATTTTAAATTTTATGTACAGACAGATTAAAGTCAATATGTAATCTGAAAAAAAAACTATAAAACTAATTCCAAAGCATCTCTGTCTAAAATGATTAAATGTTTCATAGATTTTTTTTCTTTAACAAAATCTGACGAAATCCGGCAAATTGTAAAATAATATTAGAATACCCAACGACTTCTCCAACGCAGTATTTGACATAATTTTATTATTATTTAATAAGTTTATAGTTGTAATGGAATGACTTCCGTCCTCGTTTCAACATGCATAGATTGGTGGCATATGTCAACTAAAAGTTTAAGTTTTGCTTGCCAAATTGTGAAATTGGGAGAAAATAAATTATAAGTCGTCGTTGCACCTCATTGCGTTTGCCAACGCGCAGGTGCGATATCTGACTCCAACTCATTAGTTGTGAGTAGTCATCAAAGATAAATGCTGCGCAAAATGCTGCAGTTGAAGATGTCCTAAACAATTGTGTTCAGCGACAGCGTAAGTACTGTTGGCTGAAGTAGTTAGCGAGTGCACTCAACAGTTCGAAATTCAAGGGTTCACACCCTCATCTAATCAAAAAAAAAATATTTCGGATGTGTCTTAGTATGTAGTTGCATATCTAAAGTGTAGAAAGCGAACTTTGACAGTTGATAACGGCCATCTTGTTGAAGCTACATCTGTCAAATTAGTTGTAATTTATGCAGTCTGTTTTGCCAAATCAACATGGACGTTCTCAACAGAGGACACTTCACAATGTGGTTGCGGTGGGTAAATTTGAGTCCACTGGTTCAGTAAACGATCGACCAACATCGACGAAAGGGAAGATCTGCCGAAAATATCGCCGCTGTCCGTGAGAATGTGCAGGAGAATCCGCAACAGTCACTTTCACAGTGCACAAGAACTCGGCCTTTCGCAGACCAAAAATTTGGCGAATTTTGCGTCGTGACTTAGGCCCGCAATCGTACAAAATAGAACTGACCCATAAACTGAAGGTAAACGCCCATTAGACAATGACGTGTGTTCGCCGAATGGGATCTGGTGCAGTTGGCTACTGACCCTAATTTTCATCGAAAAATCTTCTTCAGCGATGAGGTCCATTTCTGTATGAATGGGTACGTGAACAAATAAAATCTTCGAATTTGGGACGATAGCAAACCATATGAGATTCAAGAGCATCCAATCGATCCAAAAAAAGTAACTGTTTGGTGTAGATTTTAGCTGGCGACGTTATCGCCCATATTTCTTTGAGAACAACGTTGGCTAAGCACTGTCAACGGCGAGCCCTACAGGTCGATGATTACCAACTTCTTTTAGCCTGAATTGAACGATCGGGACACGAAGGATATGTTGCTTCAACAGGATGGCGCTACGTGTCACAGAGTTAATGCCACATTGGATATTCTGCACGAACGATTTGAGACCATGTTTATCTCACGTTGAGGTGGTGTCAAGTGGCCACCGAGATCGTGCGATGTGACCCCGTTAGAATGTTTCTTACCGGGTTTTCTTAAGTCGCAGGTGGTTGTGAATAAACCACAAATTACAGCGGTCCTCAAAGCCAACATAACCCATTCCATCGTGCAAATTCAGCCTGATTTATGCGCCAGAGTCATAGAAAATTGGACATTTCGGATGCACTGCACACAGACAAGCCGTGGAGGACATTTGAGTGATGCTATATTCCACACATAATGCCATCAATGGATCTTTCAAATGAATAAAAATTTTCGATTATATTTTACACAGATATTGTTTTATTTAAATTTAAAGATCGGAAGCGCTTAATGAAAGACCCTGTAGAAGGATAGAGAGCATAATTCATGCACAAGTCTGCAGTTGAGCGTTTTTGGAAAATTTTTTCAGCATGGCAGCAGGCTACAGAGACTAAAAATTCGTTGTCTTGTAGTTGACTACTTATTTATTTAGAAGATTAATCTAAAGTTTGATACAGCTTTAAAATAATCGTCTTCATTTGAATGTGAGTATGTTATTTTTTTGACAGATTGTAGCACGTAGCCTGCTGTCGTGAATCTATTTAACGCATTAATTTTTAAGCTGGACAATAGTCACTTTATTTATTATTTCACTGACGAATTAGGACACTGTTCCCACAGACACAATTTAAAGATTTTTGGTCTGCCCGACTCTGGATCCGTCGATCTTCTGGTTGCAGAGTCAACGCACTAACTACTCAGCCAACAGCACTCCTTCTTCTTCACAGTGTTCTCCTTTGTCAGTATATGAGAAATGAAAACGTTGTTGAAGTAAAATAATCAACAAAATGGCTTCAAGACCAAAAAAGCAATGCAACTCTACTTAACAATTTATCAAAAATGCGTAACACCATGGTTGCGTAAGTATTAACCCCTACTGTATCCCTTCACCACAAGTATCTTCTCTACACTATACCTTTCCAAAGAACAGAAGGTAACACACAATGTCACCATTGTTGGTAAGCAGTTAAATATCCAGACGTCTAGGTCGCCTATGGAAGGGATTAGTATGATTTGATGATCAATAATTTTAACCGCACGGATTGCATTAAAATAAAAAATCGTTCCTTTCTTATGGAAAAGTATTTCAAGTTTTAAACGTTCGTTGGCCTACCCTGAATGAGAGAATGCAATAATAATAATTTCGCTTCTAAATAATGTTTTTAGACTTCTAAAGTGAAAATGCATACTAATAAAGTCAGTTCAAACTGTAAAGCGTGTTATCGAAAAAGAAAATTCGAAGGGGAGCGTTACTTAACGTCCCCATATAAAAAATAGCAACTCTCAGGGAACCAGACATCAATTCAAACCCCCACTCGTTAAAATTAATTCAGTTTTCCAAATAATTGAAATGAAAAAAAAAAAAATATTTACGTCAGTAATAGAAGATTAAACTAAAAATTTTTTACCGATTAGATAAGTGAAAAAGCAATAAATTAATCGATTCGATGAAACTATTCGTACACACTCGTACTCAATTCAATACCAATAGTAGTGCACTTACTTGAATTATAATCACTCTTAAGGGCCGTTGCCGTAACTGTTACATGTAGGTGTGGACGTATGTCTGTGTGTGTGTGTGAGAGCGAATATGTGTGTATGAACTTATACATTAAGAACAGTGTGTTTCTTAATGCCTACAGGTAAGTGAACAGCTACAATAGCTAAACGACCATCACGTAACGGCGCCAAGATGTGTGTGTTGCCCGGTGTTACGACCACTGTTTGTATGGGCACATGCAGCGGTATATCAAATACCGGCTTTAATCTGAAATCAAACAAAAGAATGAACAGGCAAATGTCAGGGATTATTCATGAACGATTATTCAACAAGCAGTTATAGATTTACATATTATTTGAAAAATTAAATCAAATGCACTTTGTTAAAATGCATATTAATTTTTTGCAAAAGCGATTTTTACTGAAGGCCGTCTAATTAACAATTCTCACTTACGTTTTCTTTTTTTTTTTTTTTTTTTGCTGAATTTAACGATTAGAAAAAGTGTTAAAGTGTTTTATTAAAGATTTCAAGTACAGGTTTTAGCTTTTAAACTGCAGCATGAGCTTTTTATTATTAATCACAAGCTGACCCGTTTCATTCATCACTTCGTTCATCTTCCTCACAATCAGTTAGATAGTTGCGGAGAATGACCCCTACGTCCCATCCTGGTTCTATGTGTCTTTATAAACTCAGATATATCCATATTTTAAATTTCATTAAAATCGGTTGGATAGTTTCGGAGAGTCATTAAGAACAATGCCGCCCCCCCATGTCTCCTCGTTAATATACATTAAGGAAAAAAAATTTTTTGTGTATGTGTATTTCTGAACGCAGACGTAGATAATTTGTGAGAGACATATATTGTAATGGGGCAACTCCACTCGGAGACCCATAGGGTTCCTTTACTTGGTACTATTTTGAGGGCAGGAGAGTGACAAACACTGTACTTGCTATTGTCTATTGTCTACCTAATATACAGGGTGGCCCAATTTCGACTGTCTAATTTGCAATGGTTATAACATTTTGATTTTTACAGTATTTTATTTCTTTTTTTAATTAAAGAATTTGTCATATTATTTAATTATTAAGCTCGAGGTCGTTATTCTTATTGTTTGTAATTTATTTTTGATATTTCGTTAACAGTTTGTTAACATTATCAGGAAACTTATGCAAGTGGCAACTTTGAAATTTGCCAGCTGCCACATGGTATGTTTACTCCGATTATCAAAAATAGGGCGCTTTACGAAAGAACAACGCATTATAAAAACTCATTACAAAAATTTGGAAAGCTGAATCGCTCGCAAACTTTGAAGAATTTTCAGTCGAAACTCTGTACCTAACGTGTCAACCATTCGAAGACTGTTGAAAAAATTTAAATAAACTGAGTCGGTTATGGACAGTAAGACTCCTGTGAGTCAACGTACCGGTCGGTCTCTTGAAAACATTGATGCTGTAAACGAGACTGTGGCAGTAGCAGTGACTCTAAACGGCATTCATTACAGGAACAATATAACGGAGATTTTGTGGTCTCAACTGGACGGGATGGATCTGGACGGCATGTGGTTTCAGCAAAGCGGTACCACCTGTAACACCGCGCATGAAATACTCGATTTATTGCAGCAACGATTTCCAGAACAAATTATCTGAAGAAATTCAGATGTCAACTGCCCATTTTGGGGTTTTGTGAAATCTCGGGTTTATGCGAATAAACCAGAAACAATTTCTTTGGTAAGATAGAACATCTCTCTGAAAAAGTGATGGAAATTTTCATGCGACGAGTAATGGCCTGTCATCAGAGCTGTACGGGTCATTTGACGCATATTTTATTCCATACTTACTCGGAACATGTCCAATAAAAAATCACAAAAAAAATCTCAAAAAATAAGCGTTTTCATTTTAAAATGAAAAAGAGCATTCTCACTGAAACACCTTTTATATTGTATATTGAAACCTTTCTGTCTAATTGAGAGATACATATTTAGGAAAGATTGTCTCTCACGAGACCTATTGTGTGTTTGATTGTGGCTCGCACAGCTGATAATTTAGTATATCGATTTGCGTAGTACACGCAGAGAGTTAATCTCTTTGTCACTAACAAACTTCGGTTGGTGGGTCCTACGTTTCTTTACAAAAAACTTGAAAATACAGCTACAGATCTGCTATTGAACACAATTTTGAGCTGCTTCCGGCATTTTGCGTTATACGCAATTTTGCTCAAGAATACATTTCTTTAAAACAACATCATATTAGTTGGCAATTCGTGATACTTACCCATGCAATCGACTCAGTGTTATATCACCGGCATCATCGGCCACAACTAAATAATCTGATGCCGTTGCTAAGCCAGTAACACGACCAGATACATATTTGGAGCCCAAACTGGTGCCATTAATGCTGTAAACGTGCACAGAATGAGATGTATCGTCTAAAGCACTAAATGCAATATGACCTAAAATAAAAAAAGAGAAAAGGATCAAAATTGAACTCTCAATCACTAATCAGTATGATTTATAAGAGAATGGCAAGAACGGCACCGGGTACAAATTTGATTAATTATTGAGTTTTGGTTCGCGTCAGCAATCATAAAACACCAGGCGAATGTGGACGACTTCTTAATTCTAATTGTTCCAAAGCAATGCATGTTATCAAAAAAAAAAAATGGTCGTCTTAAAAGCAGAACTAAATTAAGCGCTTAACCAACAAATTAGACTAAATTAGATTAGAGGGAGGGATAGTGTAGTGAAGAGACAAGTGGTGAAAGTGGCAGGAAGCTTAATCCACAACTCTACGCTTGCGTGATAATTGTAAAGAAAAAGTTGCGGCGCATTATTTTTTTTTTAAGTTAAGAGGAGCCATTTTATTTATTATTTAACTTCGTCGTCATTTTATTACTCAAATACTGACGAAAAAGGGTGCTGTAACACAGAAAAATCAGAAACGGGCTTTGTTTTGGTTGCAGAGCCAACACTAAAAAACTAATTTTTTTGGCCGAACAACACGTATGGGGAGTTGGTTGGTTGGTTGGTTCAAGTGGCACCCCCGGCCACATCCAAGAATCGTCCCAATCTGTTGGCGCCATGTCCCCGATGCCGCTAAGATCCTGAAAGAACGGGGCTCCCAGTATCCTCCGCCTGCCGCTGCACAGAGCCGCGCACTCGCCCAATAGATCGAAAACCGATTCCCCACTATCGTCGTCACCACAGCTGCTGCACCTTGTATTCCCACCTATCAAAAGGTGGCCGGCGTGCCTCCCCAGTGGCCAGTAAAGACTGTCACACAACGGGAAATGTTGTTCCTCGACATCCGCATGAGATTGTCGGTTCTTCGTTTGTCATAGACCGGCCAGGTCTGCCTTGAGATGGAGCAGGTTTCCAAACCCCCAAACTTCGTTCTGCCTTTCCCAAAGACCTCATCCATAGTCCCCGCCTGATCTCACGTATTGGTACCGGGACCTCTGTATATTGTGGGTGGGATAAAGGCGTCCCCTCACGAGCTAGGCCAACAGCCACCTCGTTTCCCTCAATATCACAGTGGCCCGGTACCCAAACCAGTGTCAACTGACCGTTCCTGTGGAGCCGCATCAGGGTTTCCCTGCACCGTGTGACCAGCTGATAATCCGCAAGAACTTACCCGACACCAGTAGCACCACATCATCAGCGTATGCAACCACCCCAGTGCCCTCCGCAGTAAGCCTCCTCAACAACGTGTCCATAACTGCCGTCCACAATAAGGGTGATAGTACACTCCCTTGGAGAGTTAACTCGCTGCAGATGTCGTTCCTGTAACTTTTAAGGTGAGAAGATTCAACTCAAATGTACATAAACAGTACTCCATCTGTCGTCCCGTACCAAAACCTCATTTTGTAGGGTCGCACATCCCCTGTGTGCCGGTCCAAGAAAAAAAAATATATGAACAAACATAAAAACAACTGCACGTTTTCCATGTTCTTTTGTTTTGTGATGAAAATTTATTTTCGACAATCAGCCGATAATGCACTGTTGAGGAGCAAAGTGCAAGACTTTGCATGTCGAACTCCAACTTTCGTTGCAACTTCGGAAAAGCGACTATAGACCTATTACATAGTCAAACTGCGAATTTGGTTCTTTATTTCTTTATCTTTTGTCCATTTTACATTTATTACAGACATATCTAAATCAACCACCGAGGTTGCGTCAACCGTAACGCAACCCTCGATAAGCCCAACTCCTCGGTAATCACAACACCAAAATTCTTAACATAGGTGATTCTGTTAACGCAACTTTGCAAATAAGTTTAAGTTTTATTTTTAAATTAGTTTTTTACAAATAAAAAATATGGCATCTAAAAAAACACAACTTGCACTCTTTTTCCGTTAAAAATATGAATCTTCAACTTGATAACAACCATCAGTACAAATTTACATATCGTCGTCATATAAAACGTAAAACCATGTAACTACACTTTTTTAGATTTTAAAGGAGAGGGATAATAAAACTTGATAACAGGGTTATGTACCCAACCTGAAAAAAGTTTCTTCAAAACTCACATAAAATTAAAAATATCACTCATATTTTGATAAAATAGTTTATTTTACATTGAGATGCATTGATGCATTATTTTTACGTGGTACACAATATTAAGTAGAGAAGCCGATTTTTTACATTTTGTCATTTACATGGTTTTACGTTTTATATATCGATATTCTAAATATATTAACTGAATTTACTTTGGGAATATTTACTTATATATATGATTCTAATTGTGCTTTTTCCCTTATAAACTATATGTGAAATTTATCATTACATACTTTATGATATTCTCATACAGTATGAAAAATATCATAAAGCATTTTATTACAAAAGTAACTCAAAAATTGAGGAGGAAAGCATATCCATATAGTACTATTTCGCTAACGCTTACTTAGCTCATCAGTGGATTTTTTCCCAACGTCTGAATATAAACCCAAGATCTATATGTTTAAAATTGAATTAATCAAACGAGAATTGTTTGAACATTAAACATACAAACCAAAAAAATCTATAAACAAAAACATAACAATCCATGAGTTTACTTTTATAACATACTCACATTTCTATTTTTAGCTTTTTTATTCTCATCTACACCAGGCTTGCCATCGGCCAGCATAACTAATGCATTTTGAATCGAATGAAAAAATTAAAAAATGATGAGCTAAGTAAGCGTTAGCGAAATAGTACTATATGGATATGCTTTCCTCCTCAATTTTTGAGTTACTTTTGTAATAAAATGCTTTATGATATTTTTCATACTGTATGAGAATTTCATAATTAGAATCGTATAGATATTCTAAATATATTGTTGTTTTTACTTGGTTTAAAATGATATTTTTAATCGAAAAAAAGGCATAGAAATTTTTGACTCCGTTTCCGCAACAAGAACAAAGTTACACTAAATTTACATTTATGAATACGGCAGTCAAAATATATGTACAGGGTGGGCCAAAAGTAATCACCCAATGTTCTTTTGCTGTAATTTTTTTTATAAGACACATTTTGGCATTGCTTATGATATGGGCTAAGTGACCGCCGCCAGAGTTGATGGCCATACATGCAGATCCAAAGGTTTTTATTAAATAAAATTACAGCAAAAAGACATCGGGTGATTACTTTTGGCCCACCGTCTACATAAAACAAGCCACAGATTTATTGCAATTAAAATCTAGATAAAAAGTCATGTAGTATGTGCATATGCCAAACGAAACTAAATACAGTACATAACGGATCTAAGAAAATCATGACATTTCACGAAATTTTTCTAATAAGCGAGTTTTTCTAATATGCAATTATTTTATATACAAATTGTTTTCTCTTATAAATTTTTAACAATCTTGACAACAACAGTGTGTAAATAATATTTTTTCATTTCACAGTAAGACGGTAAAAATTTTAGACTACGACTTTTTATTATTCTCACGAATTCATACAAGGGCGGATCAATAAGTCCGTGACTTTTCGAACTTCCCTCGTAGTTATATGAAATGCAACATTATTCCCATCAAGTACCACCTGTTAATAGACTACTGTCAAATTTCTAGCAAGTGTCGTAATTTACTTTGCATTTAACAGCTTTTCAAAACAACCAACCTCGTGTATTTTTTTAAAAATGGAAAAAAGTGAATTTCGACTGCACATTAAACATTATTTTTTGCGAAAAAAAAACCGTCAATCAAACTGTGGTTAAGAAAGTTGTCTGCAAGATGGGTGCCGCGTTTGCTCTCAATTGTAGGGATCATCTCCTGAGTTTTGGACCAGCTCAAAAAAAAATATCTTTCGCATCTGCACGAAACACAATTGCGCCATCTCTGAAGTTGAACAGAACGGCATAACAATTAAACCTGTAAATAATTTATGCACCCCCTTGTGTAGTTTTCAACAAAAAGTTCCACTTTTAAGAAACATTGTTTACAACTACGGAAACCCCCAAATTCAAAATTAAATATTGTAAAGTTCAGCAGGATGGCTAATTAATTCCCATTTAGCGACAACTAGAGTGTAGTTGCCATTTTGTATTATCGACTGCAACACAACCTGTCAAAAATTTTAACGTTCAAATTACATCTTATTACAATTTTTTTGTGGTATTACCGAATACAACAATGTGTTGGTAAAATTGACAAAATGATGAAAAATTTACAACTCATTCCTACCAGTTGTTTTCGAAATAATTATTATGAAAATGGGGTGCGCCTTAATAAAATTTATTTATTATCTGAAACTAATGTATTAATAATAATTTTATTAGTATTGTATACTCAAAATTCAAACCATATGCCTCCTTACTGCGACACCCTGTACTTCTAGCCAAGAAATTAAATGTAATCTTGTGAAGAGTAAATGGAACACTACAGTGCTTATAGAAAGTTAGCAAACCGATTCCTGTACATGTTGGAGCAGAAGCATATTGGACTCCTGGCTTCTTCTGCGCCACTCTGTACACAAAAACTGTGCGAAAGTTCCGTAGATATCGGTAGGATGACGATAAAATAGTCGTATACATATTATGAAATTTGTATTCTACCAAATTGCCAGTAAACCTTACCGGAAATAATTTCTTATCTACCGGTATACAAATAAAGGAGTTCTCAGTAAATATTGATAAGAAAATACAAGCAAAAAATGACAAAATTTTGCATACTCAAATTCAAATGGTAGTCATAAAATCATATGTTTTAAAATCATAATAATAAATAGGAAAAATATGATTGCTGTGAACAACCCGTCATAATATAGTCTGCTTTTCAAAAATATTCATTGAGGTCATAAAAAAAACATATCGAAATGCTAAAAACAAGTGGGAAAAGTAAAATAATTTTTATTAAAAAGTAAATAAGAAATTACCTGTGAATCTTGTAATAAGCCCATTTTCAATTAAAGTTATAAAATTGTGCTGTTGACACACAAAATTGTTAAAATACATAAATATAATCGAAAATAGCTTTTGCCAGCGCCGGTTTGTAAAAATAAAAAAGTTTCACTGAATAACTCAGATTTCTACTGTTATTTTATGACAAAGCAATAAACACAGCTCAAATAGTCTTATCATTTTATGACGTTTCTCTTCGAACCACATCAACAATTTTTTAAACTATTTTAAAATTATAAGACATTATGACAACATGATTTAATAGCACACCTTGCGAATACCCCAATTACTAAAGCAAATAAAAGAATAATCATAAATCTTTTGAAAGCATCAAGAGCAACTATCGGAAACACTTTAGCCACTATTTAACATATTGCCGACACTAGTGTGCATTCGTTTAGTCGTAAGTATTTATTCAGTCATATGAAATATGTACGTATTCTTTGTGTTTTTAATCGTTTAAACTTGAAAGCCATCACTTTTATCAACACTTCTTTAAATATTTCCTCTACAGATAACGAATTATTTGCTGAACAAATTAAATGCATTTTCACGTGTTCTGTTTAAACATGATGGATAACTGGATTATTTAAATAAAACATTATTTTATTTGAGACTTGATATTCCTTTATTGGATGTTAAAAAAAAATTAATATATACTCGTATACGTGAAATATATATGACATACATATACACTGTATATATATGACCATTAAAATAGGTACGCACTGTATAATCTGTGCAAATGCATATTTTTCGATTTTATGTGAACCACTTTTATTTTCTTGGACCGGTACTCAGGGGATGACACCTATAGATTCGATGCATTGTGCCGGAACTGGGAAATTAGGTTATGGGAAGGAGGATAGAGGGAGTAGTGTTTATGGACATTTGAGTTGAATTATCCCACGTCAAAAGTGACAGGAAAGACCTCGGCAGGGAGTTTGTTCCACATACGCGATGTTCGGCCGAAAAATGAGTTCTTCCTGTAATGCGTGGTGCGATTTGCCGACAAATCGACCACAAATGGATGCACAAATGCACTCTTAATGATGAACGCGTCGTGCGCTTGAATGAGCGGGTTTCGCGAACAAGTTCCCTGATTTCATCAGAACACATGCCATTATAGTAACGATAGAACAACGAAACGCACCCCACGTTGCGACGATGCTCAAGAGAGTCAATAGAGTTGGCTACCCTACTGTCTCCTATGAGTTGCTTCGCTCTTTCCTGTACACGGTCGAGTAACTTCAAAATACTCTTTGAAGCACCGGCCAATACATGAGAGTTGTATTCCTTTTTCGGTCGGATGTAAGCGTAATAGTGAGGAGATTCTGATTCCTCGATGTTTATACCACCTATAATTACAGATGAGGCACCGTCGATCCGTAAGCATGCAGTATTGGGTCTTTTGAGCATTGAAATCGGCCCTGTTCGCGTAACCCCATTCCGATATTCTCGTGAGATCATCATTTAGCGAATTTTTCATATTCTGCCTTGTCGCCGCGATTATAACCGATGTTGACCTACGATCAAATGAATATGAATATTATATACTGCCGTCATATGCATCTGGTGATAAAAATAGTTACGAAAAGTATATCCTGAATATAAAAGCATTATTAAGTCATTTTGCACAAGAATTACATTGAAACAGCTAAATTGCATCAGGAATGATATTATGTAATCTGTAGAGCAAAGAAGAAGAGATAATCTTGTGATAGGTGTCAATAACGGTATCATACCATATTTTCTGCACCTTTTACCACAATTGTTTTGAATATTTTTTTTGTATTCCAATCCTAGTTGCAGGGTGGACGGACATAGTGGTTACTGATGTAATTTAGCTGTTTCAATGCAATTCGTGTGCAAAATGGCTTAATAATGCTTTTATTTTCAAGATGTACTTTTCGTACCTATTTTAATGGCCAAGTGAATTTCGTGTTTTTTTCTCATAGTATGTTAATTAATATAAAATGTTACTTTTCTATTATTATTTTTATTTAGTATAATGCTACAGGTAATAAATATAAACGATGATCGACTATTTGTTCATATAAAATAGATGCCCTTTCCGACAATATATCGGGGATCCTCGAAAATTACCCGAACAGTGAAATCGTTATTGCTGGTGATTTCAATGTCCATAATTTATCGTGGCTCCGCCATTCGAGCAATACAACTCCAGAAGGCCAATATGCTGAGCTATTCGCAGCGCACAATCACCTTGCGCAATTAGTGAATGAACCAACACATATTCCGTGCGTTGACGGGCATCAACACAACACCCTCGACCTTTTTCTCACTTCACACCCTGACAAGAATGAAATGAACACTAGCGCACCTCTCAGAAATTCGGATCATTGCACCATTTCTGCCTCCTTTTCATTTGCGGAACTTCGAGGCGTTTCACCGCCAGCTACGAAACGTTCGAAATATATTTACGAAAAGGCACGTTGGGCAGAGCTCAACGATTTCTTTCGGCATTTCAATTTGAGGCTCTGCTTCCTAGACAATGATATCAATGCCATGGCTAAAATGGTCCAAAACATAATATTGCTTGGTATGAAAACGTTCATACCATCGAAGCAAATTTCGATTAGGCCTAGACCAAAGTCTTGGTTTAATCAGACGTGCAGACTTGCAGTCAGATCCAGAGAGGAAGCATTTAGTGTCTGGCGGAATGATAAAAACGCAGATACTGATATGATGCGCAAAAGGGCGAGATCTTCGTGTGCCAAAGTGCTAAGACGTGCAAAAGCTTTGTACGAGCAGAGTCTTCGCGCTAAAGTTCTTACTGCCCCACGAGGAAGTAAAAGCTTTTGGTCATTCGTTAAAAGAATTAGGGGAAATGCTAGTTCTTCTATTCCGTCTCTTTTAAAGGCTGACCAAATATTCACTGACCCGGTTGAAAAGGCTAACCTCCTTGCTGAAATGTTTGCAGGTAATTCTCACCTGCCGGAAAGCAATCAGAAAGCGGGCAGTGGCCCGCATCCGAGCGTGTATCCGTAACTATGCCAAAGATATACTTTCGGGCTCGTGCAGTTAAAAGGGTTTTATCGGACCTCAACATAAATAAGTCTCCTGGCCCGGATGGAATTCCGGCACTGGTCTTGAAGCAGTGCTCTTCGACGTTATCGCGTCCTCTGGCAATCCTTTTCAGCACCCTATATCATGCAGGCGGATTTCCGTCGTGCTGGAAAGTTGCAAATGTTACGCCGATCCCCAAGAAGGGAGAGGCAAGCAACCCTGAAAATTATCGCCCAATCGCAATATGCTCTACCATTTCTAAAGTAATGGAGAGTATGCTAAATTTCCATCTTATGAAATATCTGGAGTCCAATAGCTTACTTAACGACCGGCAATATGGCTTCCGTGGAGGACGTTCCACGGGTGATTTATTAGCCTTCCTCTCGGAAAAATGGTGTCGATCCATCCACCATTTTGGCGAAAGTAAGGTAGTGGCTCTAGATATTTCAAAAGCATTTGACAGAGTGTGGCATGGAGCACTCTTGTCCAAACTTATTGCTTTTGGTGTCGGCGATATCTTCTCTCGATTTATATCGGGCTTTCTCAGGGATCGCGCTATAAGAGTTGTTATAGACGGGATCTCATCTAACGAGTTCAAGATCAATTCAGGGGTACCACAAGGCTCCATTCTTTCTCCTACCCTATTTCTTATTTTTCTTAATGACCTCCTATGTCATACCCCAAACCCTATCCACTCTTTCGCAGATGACAGCAGTATCTGCCATTCATATTCATTTGATCGTAGGCCGACATCATCTATGATCGCGGCGACGCGGCAGAATATGAATGATTCGCTAACAGGTGACCTCACGAGAATATTGGAATGGGGTCACGCGAACAGGGTCGATTTCAATTCCCAAAAGACCCAATGCTGCATGCTAACACACCGCCGTATGCACGATCACGCTGCCTCATCTGTAAAAATGGGTGGCATAAACATTGAGGAATCAGAAGCTCTTGATGTTCTTGGCATGAAAATTCAGTGTGATGTCCGATGGACTGAGCACATTTTTCAGGTCTCAAAGGAAGCATTCAAGTGCCTAGGCTTTTTAAGGCGGTGTAAGACATACTTCACCCCATCTGATCTCCTCACTATTTATACCGCCTACATCCTACCGAAAATGGAATACAACTCCCATGTGTGGACCGGTGCTTCAAAGACTATTTTGAAGTTACTCGACCGTGTACAAGAAAGGGCGAAGAAACTCATAGGAGACAGTAGGGTAGCCAACTCTATTGACTCTCTTGAGCATCGTCGCAACGTGGGGTGCGTTTCGTTGTTCTATTGTTGTTACTATAATGGCATGTGTTCTGATGAAATCAGGGAACTTGTTCCCGAAACCCGATCATTCAAGCGCACGACGCGTTCATCATTCAGAGTGCATCCATTTGTGGTCGATTTGACGGCGACTCGCACTACGCATTACAGGGAAAGTTTGTTTTTTAGCCGAACGGCACGAATGTGGAATAGACTACCCGCAGAGGTGTTTCCTGTCACTTTTAGCTTGGGAAGATTTAAATCAAATGTCAATAAACACTACTCCCTCTATCCTCCTTCCCATAACCTAATTTCCTAGTTCCAGCACAATGAATCGCATGTGTAGGGGTCATCCCCTGAGTGCCGGTCCAAGACAAAAAAAAAAAAAAAAAAAAAAGAAAAATATGCATTTTCATTGCAGATTATAGAGTGCGTACCTATTTTAATGATCATATGTGTAGATATACATATGTATATACAAGTACATATACACTTGCATACTACATTTGTAATACTATATTAACTTAAAAGCTCTAGAGTCCAGATTTATCGGTCATTTGTTTAATTTGCCAGAATTTTAAATTTGAATAAATTATAAATTTTTTCCTCAAGTTAAGTGCCTGTTGGTAACATGGCACAAAGATAGAACGCACTGTTACACAAGTTATACTACGTTTTTGCTTTAAAATTTGTTATTCTAGAATTTTTTACTAATTCTAAAGTTTTATTTCTTTTTCTTTTTTAATTTTTTTTAAACAAACAGTGTACGAGGGGAAGTCAATGGAGTATTTAAAGGTAAAAGCGAAAGTACTTAAAGATAAAAGGGTAAGTAAATTTAACATTAGGTCTAGCCAGAAGAAGAATATTTTTGTAGAATTTTTTTTTCTGCGAAGCTTTAGGCAGTTTTAATATAATTTTTGTCATAAAAAGAAGTTTATATCGAAGAAGTATTAAACAAGAAAAACACATACAAGACAGCATGCTACCGACTGCAATATATCTAAAATCTTATACACACGTTTACATGTATGAGAATGAGTATTTTGACGACAATAAGGCAACACGGCTGTAGTCGATGCAGCTTTTGACGTTGTAGTTAAATTTCTGCAATTAATTACAAATGTTTTCAATTTTAAATGCGATAATTACTATGGCACAAAGTAAATCAAAGACACACACTGTATATCACACAACAAACACTAGCACAGCGGAACAACATGGCGTTTTCGAAGGCTGCCACAGCTTCATCTTCAGCGTTCTTCGTGTATTTCTCCATTGAATAATTTTTCTAATGTGTCGGAATGTTTCAGTGATGAAAACATAGTCGCTGGTCACTGAACAGTGTCGGCATCAGCTGATACTAATCCACACGTAACATCAGAGCACCCTCCTTCGTCTGTATTATGTAGTACCATCGGCGAAGAAAAATAATTAATAAAATGGCTACCAAACACAGCTTCATAAATTAAAAGCGTTTTCTTGAGAACAGAGACGCTGCAACACTGCTATAAAAAAACGTGCGAAACAGAGTTGTAAAGTTAACGAAACTTTCCTCTGTTTACCCGTTTACCACCTGCCATCTCTATCACTATCCCATTTCTATAGAAGGTAACATTATAGCCGGAGTGTTACTTCCCTCCTTAAAAAAAAGAATTAAGCCCTGGTTGCTTCGGGTAATGCCCCATTCGGCGGCCCAATTAACACATAGTATAATAAAAACTCAAGTGAAATCCGCTACATCCAATAACTGTATGAAGTGGGCAGAAATAGAGCCGTACTCTGTCATTTCTCTACATTAGCCTTTTCCAAATACACAATGACACCATTGGTCGTAATCGTTTTGATTGCCTGATTGTCAGTTCTCTTAAAAAACCCTTCACTCTGAAACGCACTTTCCTTAACGTCTGAGTTTGATTTGATAGATTGCAAAGACTTATTGACTTGCTCTCATATTTCGCAGCTCAAGAATATCAATTTATTTTTTGAACTTTCTGGATTTAAAAACTTACTTACATATTGTACAATTAAGATTAGAATACGTAATGTTAGTCAAAAAAAGAAAAAAAAATATTCTACGCAGAGGAAAATTTCGTTAAGTCTCAAAATGGAAAAAAACTAGTCTTTACAAAAGCGAATATTTGAACCAAATAAAATAAATACGTAGAAAATATTTGCATGTATTAATCGAGTGTTCTCTTATCGAAAAGAATAAAAGAATAGCAATAAATCTTAAAACGTATGGCTACCCAAAAGCAAATGGAAATGGGCAATAATAATTTTAACTTGCAGAACATGAAATAAACGAATAAAAATTAAAGAAACTAAATTAAAAATCTACGACAGACAACTTTGTTTTGTATTTCTCTTCATTGTAAGTTTAGTAGGGTGCACCGATAATCTATTGAGTAGTGCGTTAGTTTCTCAGTTTGGGCTGAAAGTGAAAGTTTTTTCTCAACAGCTATCAGGCTGGGACCTTTCTTTACCTTTACATTCAGCAACCTGTCGACCTAACCTAACCTAAGTTATTTCAATTCCAATTTTATTAATAATATTTTCAAGACTTAGGTTCATTATCAGCATGTTGGCTGAGTAGTCAGCGCTTTGACTATCCAACTGCGGAATCGTGGGTCCAACCCCGTCAGTTCAAAAATTTTCCAACGACACGTCGGTGAAGTAAAGTAATAAATAAAATGGGTCTCCTTTACGCTGGAAAAAATTAGTGCGCCAACATATGAATCAGAGACGCAGCGACTGTGTTTCACAGATTCATCTCACTGTTTCAGAGCGCAGGTGCAAAGCTAAGAATACCAGATATTGTTAAACTTTACCTTATACTGTTACCAGTAAAACTAACATTGGGCCGAATGAAGAAAATGGTAGTAAATGCTACATAGCATTAAGTACGAGCTTTAGCTTTACAGCACTAGCTATGTATGTTGAAAAGCTTAAGCTACAAAAAGTACAAATAACTCTTTGCTAGTGCTGTAAAGTTGTAGCAAAAGCTGGACAAATTTCATCTGCAAATCAGCTGACAAAATTCGTTTAAAAGTTGCCATATTGTTGCACTTGAAAAGTGTTCTACATTTCTGAGGAATTTTTTGTCTGGAAAAAATTTGATTAGTTTGACGTTTCTCTTTTTGCGAGAGAGAAAGAATATTTTACGGACAGCTCTCAGCTTGAATTCAACGGTAACAATTTATAGCTTTTCGCGCTACATATAACGCGTTTTAACTATACTACACGTCACTTTATTCGTCTCAGCGCATTTTTAGTGAAGTATATAAATTCAGTTCAACCTTCTTTTACCTTTTTCTATGGCTTTTATACTAGTAGTATTATTTTTTAAAGCACTTTGTGCGATATGTAAGATATGTAAGAAAAAATTCAAATGATACCGACATCGACTATGATCGCGGCGACGAGGCAGAATATGAATAATTCGCTAAATGGTGACCTCACGAAAATATCTATCGCCGTATCTGTAATTCTGGGCAGTATAAACATTGACGAATCAGAAGCTCTTGATGTTATTGGCATGAATATCCAGTGTGATGTTCGATGGACTCAGAACATTTTTCAGGTCTGAAACGAAGCATTCAAGTGCCTCGGCTTTTTAAGACCGCGTAAGACACACTTCACACCATCTGATCTCCTGATTATTATACCGCGAGTGGTCGATTTGGCAGCGACTCGCACTACGCATTACAGAGAAAATTCGTTTTTTGCCCGAATAGCACGTATGTGCAATAAACTACCCGCAGAAGTCATTCCTGTCACTTTTGACATGGGAAAATTCAAATCGAATGTCAATAAACATTACTCCCTTTACCCTATCTCAAACACCTTATTTCCTAGTTCTGGCACAATGCACCGCATGTGTAAGGGTCATCCCCTGAGTGCTGGTCCAAGGAAAAAAATTCTAAGTAAGTATTACATACAATCGGTGGACAGACGACGAGCCAGATGGTTTAACTGAAAGTATTTTTGTTATTTACGACGATCAATCTTAACTCTACTTTTTTTTTAATTCTGATCATATTAAAGAGTTCCTTATTGATGTTTTTAATCAGAACATTATAAGTTCATAATAAAATATAAAAAAATTAGTAAGCCATTGATTTAATAATATTTGACAGAATTCTTTTTCATTGATATATAAAAAAAAATATTTTATGTTTTTGTTATCATCTAAAACTTCTTGCATTTAATAATATTTGGAAGTATCTTCTTTTTGTATCTCAATGAAATTTAAAAACAAATATGTAGATAGTTATGTATATAAAGGGTGGTTAAATTTCAAGGGCCGATGTTGATTTTGAATAAAACACAAACTATTTAGGAAATTATTGTAATTTTATTTTATTATGATATATTGGTATTACTCAATTATGTATGGAACAAAATATCGGCCAAATGGGCGCCGCGACCACGGCAACAGTGGATGATCAATTTTCGAAGAAAATCATCTTCAGTGATGAGGCACATTTTCACCTCAGTGGATTCGTCAATAAACAGAATTGCCGCATTTGGGCGAATGAGAATCCAAGAGTGATTGTCGAAAAACCAATGCACCCACAAAGAGTGAATGTTTGGTGCGGTTTATGGGCTGGCGGCATCATCGGGCCGTATTTTTTCCAAAATGAGGCCGGTCAGGCAGTTACTGTGAATGGTGTTCGCTATCGTGAGATGATAACGAACTTTTTATGACCCGAATTGGAAGATATGGATGTGGACGATATGTGGTTTCAGCAGGACGGTGCCACTTGCCACACAGCTAACGAAACAATGGCTCTTTTGCGCAACAAATTCAATGGCCGTGTTATCTCACGTAATGGCGATGTCAATTGGCCGCCAAAATCATGTGATTTGACACCGTTGGACTTTTTTCTTTGGGGTTATTTGAAAGAAAAGGTGTACGTCGATAAGCCAGCAACAATTCAAGACCTAAAGGATGAGATAATTCGGCACATTAATGGCATAGAAACTCAATTATGCCTCAGCGTCATCGAAAATTTGTTACCATCGGATGGAGGTGTGCCGCCGTGGTCGCGGCGCCCATTTGGCCGATATTTTGTTCCATGCATAATTGAGTAATACCAATATATCATAATAAAATAAAATTACAATAATTTCCTAAATAGTTTGTGTTTTATTCAAAATCAACATCGGCCCTTGAAATTTAACCACCCTTTATTAAGGGTTTTCATGAAAACGCTTAAAATTGCTAAATGTGCAATTGTCCATATTTGCGAGACTTGTATTATGAATTCTCTTTTAAACTTTCCAGAAATATACCAAAATATACTGGAATTTAGGCAACTGGATATAATGCAGGCTCGATCTGCATTACCATTTCCAGCAAAAGTCAACATAAAAATAAATTAAATAAAAAACGAAAAATAAATGTGTTTGTCTAAAAACTGTAATTTGCTTTTGAACCACGTTATTTCCAGAAGCTGCTATTTAACACTAGATTTTTTTTTTCGGAAAAGATGATTGACTTGCTGTTTTACTAAATACACAATTGAACAGCGCAAGTTTACGAGTCAAAATTGTTGGGCAAGTTTACATAGTTTGTGCATATGAATTTCCATACAATGTTGGACAGTTTATTTGCGAGTATGGTAAAATGCATATTCAATAAATATTGTTTTTTTTTCTTGCTTTTATCCAAATTTTATTTAGCGCGTTTGAGAATAGTGCATATGTTGGAATAACTTGAAAACGTTTCACCATATTCAGTTAAAAAAAATCCAAAAATCGCCAACAATATTTTTTTTTTTTTTCTATCTTGGACCAGCACTCAGGGGACGACCCCTACACATGCGATGCATTGTGCTGGAACTAGGAAATCAGGTTATGGGAAGGAGGATAGAGGGAGTAGTATGAATGTACATTTGATTTGAATTTTCCCACGTCATACGTGACATGAAAGACCTCGGCAGGAAGTTTGTTCCACATACGCGATGTTCGGCCGAAAAATGAGTTCTCCCTGTAATGCGTAGTGCCATTCGCTGCCAAGTTGACCACAAAGGGTCAGGGTGAGGGTGAGGGTGCTGATGGCGAGTAGTCAGCGTGTTGGCTCTGCAACCAGAAGACGCAGGTTCGATTCCCAGCCGGGTCAAATTGGAAAAAAAGTTTTGTCGGAGTTTTCTGTGCTACAGCACCCTCCTTCGTCGGTATTTGAGCAATAAAACGTCGACGAAGTAAAATAATAAATAAAATGGCTCCATTAGCTTAAAAATAATGCGTCAAAAAACATCAGAGACGCCGCAACTTTGCTTTATAATTTACACGCAACTGCAGAGTTGTGCAAGAATTAAGCTCTATCTTTCTACCACTTTCACCACCTGTCTGTTTCTTCCCTATCCTTCTCTCTAGTTCCAGTGCAATGCATTGCATATGTAGGGGATAGCCCCTGAGCACTGGTCCAAGATAAAAAAAAAAAAAGAAAACATTAGCCCAGTTGGTTTCATAAACATCGTTGAAGCTTTGAAAGAAAATAAAAAATGTTTGTTTTTTAAAAAAATCATAAAAAATAAAATGGCGACAAAAATTACAGTTTTGGTATAAAAACATTTAGTTAAACATATTTCGAAAGAAATGAGCTTTATTTCATTGTAATCGGTGCACAACTTTTGATTCTCAATAAAAGAGGATTTGAAAGGAAAATAAAAATGTTTAATACACAAATACTATAATGTAATTACACATCATGGAAAAATTATCCGTCATAAGATTTTAGTAAATTATCTTGTTTAGAGGGCTTATTTTTAATGCTGTAGCAATAGTCAGCCATCATATGGGTATCCCATATGGGACCCTGGTACCACTCCTCAATAGCAAGAATATCTTGATGAAAACGTTAACCTTGTGTTTCAGTGAAGTATTCTAGATTTTCAGGGAAACAATCCAAATGACTGTGTAGATAGTGTACCGTAACGCTCATATTACAACGAAGCTGCTGGAAATGTGACAACATGTTATCCACGTGGTCCGAGTAGTGGTCATGTTTTTTGTTTCCCAGGAAATTTATTCCAATCATTTCTTTCAATATCTGACACTGAACTGCTAAAGTTTGCATCATTGATTAACTTTTCGATTTGAGGGTCATCAAAAATGCCTGCTTTCAGTTTCTCCCAACTGAAATTTTGGAACTTTCTACTGATATACCTAAAACAATCACTATCCTTGTGATTGTGGATTTGCACTTTTATTTTTTTTTTGTCGGTTTTCACTTTTAAAAATTTGAGAAAAAGTTAGCAAAAAAAAACACAAATTTGAAAATCGCTTAATGAAGAGTAAACTTATGATTTTTTGAACTTTTAATTTTTGGAAAAAACTCAAAAACACTTAAAAATTCGAGCAGATAGATAAAATTGGAGATTACATTTGAAATCAGCGACCTCAAATTAGTAAAAAAAATTTTGCAACAAAGTTCCAGTCAACGAAAATAAGTTCAATTTTGTTCCCGTGTGTAGTCTTTGCTCTTCTTTTTTTTCTAAAATTTTCATAAATTAGCACATCCGAATTTGTAGGACAATAATGAAGGTGGGAACATTTTAATGTCAAACTTTGTTAGTAATCTTTTTCGGCTAATGACTTAGTCACATAAAGAATAAAATACTTTCTTAATATAAAAATAGCCGAATGAATAACAGCGGCACGTGGATATTTAATTTTATGCAAAATTAAAAATTAAAAATTTAAATTAAATTATGTTTTTATATGAATGCCGAAAAAGAAGCAAACAAAATAAAATGTATAATATGGAATAAGAAACAAGAATATTAAGTCTTTGCTCTTCTTTTTTTTCTAAAATTTTCATAAATTAGCACATCCGAATTTGTAGGACAATAATGAAGGTGGGAACATTTTAATGTCAAACTTTGTTAGTAATCTTTTTCGGCTAATGACTTAGTCACATAAAGAATAAAATACTTTCTTAATATAAAAATAGCCGAATGAATAACAGCGGCACGTGGATATTTAATTTTATGCAAAATTAAAAATTAAAAATTTAAATTAAATTATGTTTTTATATGAATGCCGAAAAAGAAGCAAACAAAATAAAATGTATAATATGGAATAAGAAACAAGAATATTAAGAAACCCTTATGTACGTTAAAAAAATGTTTGTTAAAAGCTAAGGGGGCTCGTAATGATGAGATGTTAAGAATCCATATAAAAATTCACAATGCCTACTGTTGAGTTATACAATAAATTAAAAAGTTCTATAATTTTAATATAAACAGGTACTTATAAATTCCATACCAATACTATAAATGCGAAAGTAAGTTTGTTTGTTTGTTTGTAGCGCTATACCTGCTCACCGCTAAAACTGTTGATACAATTTAGAACATTGGTTGATTTGAGTCCAGCAAGCCAGAGGATATATCTTTTTCCAAAACTAGGACCACGAGGGGAGATAGGGGACAATTTCGCGTCCCGAAACCGATTTTAATGAAATTTAAAACAGACCTCTAGGTCTGCGTTTAAACGGTTAAGTAGGTTATACATTTTTTAAAAACTAGCTTCACGAGCGGTGGTGCTGGGCAATTTCCGCATCTCCGAAACTAACTAACCGATTTTAATGAAATTTAAAATATAGGTCTGCGTCTAGAAGGACATATAGGATATATAAATATTTTTTTTTTTGGAGAAACTGGACGACGAGTCAATAACAAACGGGTATGTTCTGTAAGCCGAATCCGCAAACATTTTTCTCTTTTAAAACGAATACGCATACTTAGGTGTTCTGTAAACCGAATTCGCATAATTTTACTCGGTTTAAAATCGATTAGATAAGTTCGGTCGAAATTAAATCGAATGTGCAATCTTCCTAATAAATAAGTGATGAAACATAAAAAAACAAATACCAATTTCTACTTGAAGTCCTTCTCTTATTAAATTGAGTCAAATTATATACTCTGTAATAGATTTTAATACAAAACAATCAGTTTAAAAAACACTCCAATATTTCTCCAAATTCTTGTTAAAGTATGCAAATAAAGTACGAGTAGATGGATGAATAAAAAGTGGATCTTCCTATTGATACTGAGGCACCACCCGTCTGTACCTGACCTAACCTAACGCCTAGTAGTAGGCAATCATTGCTTGCGTGCTACTTTACCTTAAAAAATAAACTAATTAAAGTATATGTTATCCAGCTTGTATCATCAGACTGATAGTAATCTCATCTGGATTCTGGCATATAGCAAGAAATTTCTCAATGAGCGAGCGGCTGAAGGAAGTGGCGAAGTCTTAATCTGATATGGACATATCTGATGCGATTTCGATCGCATTGGCGCTCAAAAACATGAAGAACACGATCATAAGACACTGCGTTCAGAAGGCAGAAGCCTCCGTAGTCTAGTGCATGAGCATTAGTCTTATCAATATGGAGGTGCGGGTTCGATTCCCGATTAGACCCTGGGTGTTTCTATAGACAAGCTTAAGAGCTTCGTAGAGTTTGTATTGTCTTAAAAAAAAAAAAAATTAAATAAACTGAGGACTTATAGGGCCGCAATCAAGATATGACCAGTGACTATGCCTTCGCCACTGAAACCTTCCGACAACAACTGACACAAATGCACACCACAAAAAATGCGAGATGTTTTTATGAGTCTGAAACTAGGGTTAAACCCAGGACAAATTTTTCGTTTTGTAGTCGACGTGCAGACTACTTCGACGTGCAAACTACTTCGACCATCGCCACCCTCAGAACAGAACAGATACGAAATAGGGACCATAAGAGCATATTACGGCTGGTATTAACGGCCCACTGGGCGATCGGCAGACATGCTGGCAGGGTTGGTCTTCCCCATAACACATTCTCCCGTAGTTGTTGGCTACAAGATAAGAATAGACAGTTTATCAAAAGGTATGTGAGTGGCCAGCTTTACTTCCGTGCGAAATAGATTTTTAGGCAAAGATGTACTAGACAATATAACGGAAATAATACTTATACTGTATAGGTGACCTAATGTAATATCTCAAAGGGTGTATAAAATACATGTATTGGCTGGAGCCAGTCATTTATTTTTATACATACGAGGGCTTGTTGATAACTCCGCGAATATTTGAATAATCATTTTTTTTCGGCAAATAAACATTTTATTTTTCAATATAATATACTTTTAGATAACTGCATTTAGTGCAGCGTTTTGCCTTCTCCCTTATCTTATCTCTCATCACCCATGAATTTCGCTACGTTTGGAAAAAGAAAGCAGTACCAGTGGGCAATGGAGAATATGATGTATGGGGCTGCAGTTCGTAACCAAATTTATGGATTATTGCCATACGGACTACACACGTGGGCACTCGTGCATTGTCTTGATGAAACAGCACTTTTTTTCGCAAAATGTGGTCGTTTTTTTTTTTTATCTTGGACCAGAACTCAGGGGATGACCCCTACACATGCGATGCATTGTGCTGGAACTAGGAAATCAGGTTATGGAAAGGAGGATAGAGGGAGTAGTGTGAATGGACATTTGATTTGAATTTTCCCACGTCATAAGTGACAGGAAAGACCTCGGCAGGGAGTTTGTTCCACATACGCGATGTTCGGCCGAAAAATGAGTTCACCCTGTAATGCGTAGTGCGGTTCGCTGCCAAGTTGACTACAAATGGATGTGCTCTTAATGATGAACGCGTCGTGCGCGTGAATGATCGGGTTTCGGGAACAAGTTCCCTGATTTCATCAGAACACATCCCATTATAGTAACGATAGAACAACGAAACGCACCCCACGTTGCGACGATGCTCAACAGAGTTAATAGAGTTGGCTACCCTACTGTCTCCTATGAGTTTCTTCGCTCTCTCCTGGACCCGGTCGAGTAACTTCAAAATAGTCTTTGAAGCACCGGCCCAAACATGAGAGTTGTATTTCATTTTCGGTCGGATGTAGGCGGTATAAATAGTGAGGAGATCAGATGGGGTGAAGTATGTCTTGCACCGTCTTAAAAAACCGAGGCACTTGAATGCTTCTTTTGAGACCTGAAAAATGTGCTCAGTCCATCGAACATCGCACCGAATTTTCATGCCAAGAACATCAAGAGCTTCTGATTCCTCGATGTTTATACCGCCCATAATTACAGATGACGCAGCGTCATCGGGCATGCGTCGATGTGTAAGCATGCTGCATTGGGTCTTTTGAGCATTGAAATCGACCTTGTTTGCCTGACCCCATTGCGATATTTTCATGAGGTCACAATTCAATGAGTCACTCATATTCTGCCTCAGCGAAGTGATCATAGTCGATGTTGGCCTACGACTAAATGAATATGAGTGAGAAAGGCTGCTGTCATCTGCGAAAGAGTGGATAGGGTTGGAAGTTTGACATAGGAGGTCATTAAGAAAGACTAGAAATAGGGTAGGAGAAAGAGTGGAGCCTTGCGGTACCCCTGAATTTATCTTGAACTCGTTAGATGAGACCCCGTCTATAACAACTCTTATAGCGCGATCCCTGAGAAAACTCGATATAAATCGAGAGAAGATATCACCGACATCAAAAGCAATAAGTTTGGACAGAAGTGCCCCATGCCACACTCTATCAAATGCTTTAGAAATATCCAGAGCCACGACTTTACTTTCGCCGAACTGGTGAATAGAATTACACCATTTTTCCGAGAGGAAGGCTAGTAAGTCGCCCGTAGAGCGCCCTCGACGGAAGCCGTATTGACGGTCGTTCAGTAAATTGTTGGACTCTAAATATTTCATTACGTGAAAGTTCACCATACTTTCCATCACTTTGGAAATCGCGGAACAGATTGCGATTGGGCGGTAATTTTCAGGTTTGCTTGCCTCACCCTTTTTTGGGATCGGCGTTACATTTGCAACCTTCCAGCACGATGGGAATTGACCTGTATAGTACAGAGTGCTGAAAAGGATTGCCAAAGGACGTGATAACGTCGAAGAATACTGCTTCAGGACCAGTGCAGGAATTCCATCCGGCCCAGGAGACTTGTTTATGTTGAGGTTCGTTAGAACCCTTTTAACTGCACGAGCTCGAAAGTATATCTTTGGCATAGTTACGGATACACGTTCGGGTGCGGGCAGTGGTTGATTGCTCTCCGGCAGGTGAGAATTACCTGCAAACATTTCAGCTAGGAGGTTAGCTTTTTCAACCGGGTCAGTGAATATTTGGTCATCCTTCAAAAGAGCCGGAATAGAAGAACTAGCATTTTCCTTCACTCTTTTTACGAAAGATCGAAAGCTTTTACTGCCCCGTGGGGCAGTAAGAACTTTAGCGCGAAGACTCTGCTCGTACAAAGCTTTTGCACGTCTTAGCACTTTGGCACACGATGATCTCGCCCTTTTGCGCATCATATCAGTATCTGCGTTTTTATCATTCCGCCAGACACTAAATGCTTCCTCTGTGGATCTGACTGCAAGTCTGCACGTCTGATTAAACCAAGACTTTGGTCTAGGCCTAATCGAAATTTGCTTCGATGGTATGAACGTTTTCATACCAAGCAATATTATATTTTCAACCATTTCTGCCATGGCATTGACGTCATTGTCAAGGAAGCAGAGCTTCCAATTGAAATGCCGAAAGAAATCGTTGAGCTCAGCCCAATGTGCCTTTTCAAAAATATATTTTAAACGTTTCGTAGCTGGCCGTGAAGTTGTGCTTTAAACGGCGATCGTTCCACCATTTTTAGTTAATCTATGTGAATACCACTGCGTGCATCACAAACAACTGCGGCCATGACCTTGTTGGCTGAAAGACCCACCTTGGCCGTTCACCTGGAGAAACCACTTCTTAACCATTGGAATTGATGCTGCAAAGATCCCAAAGTATTTATCAAGTCTTTTCTTGGTTTCAGCTAATCAACACATGAAACTCACTTTTTCCATTTTTGTTAAAAATCACGAGGTTGTCCGCTTTTAATGGCTGTCCAATACAAACCAAATGACGCAGCTTGCTAAAAATTTCACAGTAGTCTAGCCCTCGTATATTTGTTTTATTCTTCCCGGAAAATCCTTTAATTTGTACCCATATCATGAGAGTGCAAAAATATGTTTAACAAATCAACCTTGAATTTATAGTGATATAATTTTTATCATATTCTCCTCCAAAAGCTTTTTAATGGTAAAGCATGAAAATAATTGGTCCACCCTCTTGGACCAACTGCCATACTGCATTCGTAATGCGGTAATCATGTATTGACCGCTGTCTTTCGGTCCCACTGTGATCTGCCTATCATTATCAATTACATTTCTTAATTGGTATTAAAAAAGACAATCCACACGCTCACACTGCTTATCGTTTATGATTTTGTGCATTCCTAAGACCCCAAGCTGCCGGTTGTTCGATTTATTTCTTTCTTAGTCAATATGTTAATTGTTGATAAGATTTAAATCAGTTAAAAAAAATGAATAATAATTCTCAACTAATTAATAAGTAAAGCAAAGAATGAAATTTTAATGCGTAAATGCTAAACATAATTCATTTTAGAACATGATTTTATAAAACTTAATTTTAAAAATTATTACAACAAAAATTAATTAAGAAATATTTAGGTCATACACTATACCCTGCAATGTTTCGCAGTAAGTAATCTTTTTGTTCTGGTGTGTGAATTGGCGGCAGCAAGGGGCTAATTCTGGCAGTCGTGATCGAAATTGTTTTCAATTCGAAAATCTTTGAGATTAGTGCGGTCTATAGGTCTTTGTTGGTATCCACTTCGGTAGTTAAGGGTTATGCAGAGATGGGTTAATTGCCACATTCATAGGACATTCTCCTGTTAAATTCAACAGCTAAAACATGCGAAGTAGATTGTAATGCACTAGCGGTGGTTCTTAAGGGCTACGGAATATACTTTCGGCGAACTTGCACCGTAAATTAATGGATCGTTGTCTCGGCTATATTAAATACAGGGCGGGCCAAAAGTCACGCCTGCGTGTTAAAATTTGAATAATTTTTTTTAGATTTTATTCATCGAACATCAGACTTTTATACACAGGCATCAATTTTGGCCCACCCTATACAATAGTGTAAATTTGTTGTTGTTATTTTTCTTATAAAAAAATTAAATACACTTATAAACTTTTATTTCATATGGTTTTGGTAAGTTATATTGACTTCTGTGCTATCAAAATAATGTGAATGTAAATTATCAAGAAGAAGAATGTTAAAACAAACATATTTTCCTATTGGAAGCCCAAAAATTTAAGAAATTTTTCACAAAAAATATAAATTGCAATTAACGTGAATTTTATTTATTTGTGCATATGTGTAATTAATTTTGAAGAATTATCTTCTTATTTGGTTTTGACAATAAAATAAACAAAAGAATACAAAATACACGATACACATTGTTGTGAATTCGCCAAATACATAGGGTGTCTGGTGGGAAATTTATATTTTTAAACACGATTATTTCAAAAATAATAATGGTCAAGTGAGCATCGCGCGTTCGCTGTGGAGACATTTTTTAAGAGTAATGATTCTTACGTAATTGCTCGTTGACAATTTTGTTCAAAGTTCGGTATTCGGCGAATAAGTGATGGACCGAATGTAAATTTAATTCGTTCGCGGGTGCAGAGATTCCGCACAACTGCTTCGGCTATGAATGCCCCACGGCCAGGGCCCAGTCGATTTGAAAACATTGAACTGAAGAGAGAAGCCTCACTGGGATTTCCAAGAGCGATTTTTAAATTTAAATTTTAAAAAAGGATCTGTAAGACATACTCTTTAAAAAATAAAATCCGCTTTTCCATTCTATCGTTCAATGCTTTTAATAAAACTTTGTGTCAATTATTACGTGTTTTATTTAAGTTTGAAAATATAAATCTGCTACCAGACACCATTTATTACAATCGGATCTTGATTATCCGTCTTTCGATTAACCGACAACATCAATTATCCGACAAAGAAAAATAAAATATTTTTGCTTCGATTAACCGTGATTATCTATCTCTATTATGCTGGATTATAAGCGCATTTTTTCGCTTGTTTTTGAACTATCAAACATGATTTCAAAAAAAGGGGAATTCGTCGACTACATACAAGAGTTGGAACCATTTCGGCTGTTTAATTTAGAAACTTGAGATGCGCGGATTAATGTTTGCTTTTACAACTTGTGCATATTTTTTTTATATAGATATTACCTGGCATTTGCACATGCAAGTGCAAGTTGCAAACTTTTTCACCAATACAGTCACATTGTTTTGCAAGTAAAATGCCATATGAAGAAACAGTGTTACCAAGTACGAGTTTTATATTAATGAATGAAGTGTTGTTTGATTGAATTTGATTGTATTTCTAAGAAATAAGAAATTAACTATACAAAAACAAGTTTCAATCGTAATTTTAAACAATAATTTAATGTTTTTTGAAATAAAACATTCTATGATAACATTTTTTTCAGAAATTGCCAACACGGCAATACTGAACTCATATAGTTATTTAGCAATTTTCTCTGACATTTTACTTGTTGAAAGCATTTTTAAAATGCACTTACAGGCAAGTGTGTAAACACTTACACCGCTTACCACACATTAGATCTTATTTTTTACTTTTTCGATGATAATACGTATTTGCTACTTGCAAGTAATTACTTACATATGTATGTAAATACAGGGTTAACATACAACAATAATCTTATTAATTATGTATTAAAAAAGTACTCAAACTCAATTAACTTGGAAAATTTAATATCCGAAAGGATACTGGATAATCCCGTACCACTACGGATAATCACGGTCCCACTGTATATGCCTTTTTCTCTAAAGGCAATATAAAAGGCATAATAAAAAAACATTTTTTTTTATATAAATTTCTATTAAAGAGATTTTCGTTAGATATTACAGAATATGTATGTATGTATGTTTGATTTGAAATTATCGCACAGATGCGAACTGCAACGAAGACGTCTACGATAACAGTAAATTAATAAATGCTTTGCGCTTTGTCTGATATTGCAATTCCAATAAAATTGCTGTATTTCAATGAAGTATTCAACCATTTTTTTCACGGTTCGATGGATTGACGCAGTAAAATTATTAAAATATTCATGTGTATCATATCAGGAACATAAAGCAAATATAGTTAATTAATTTAAATAATTATGTTGAATACGAGTATATAAATAAAGTATGTCTTGGTATACGAGTATAGAAATCAGATGAGCAAATATTTCTTTTAATACTAAAACAAAGGAATCTGTCTTCTTGGGATTTTTCGAAAGTGTCTTACAGTTAATTATTATGTATAAGTTGAGGAAAATTTTTTAAATATTAAGTGAGAACCACATGGCATTGAATATTTTTTAAGTGACTTCTAAAACGTAATACTAATGAGCAAAGCAACTTTACAAAGTATCGTTTTCCCAAATGTAACTGTGCAGATTTTTACAAAGTCATCCGCCCCAAAAAGTACTAAAAAGTTACCGATGTGCATATCTAGAATAAGCCAACTGTGCATCATTTAATTTGATGATACATTGTTGACATGATTTAAAATTAAGTACTTTCAACAATGCCCGACAACCAGACGTACATACATTGGGAAAGATCCGGAATATAGCTGGACAAAAGTCACAAATGTTCGCGTTCCAACAAAACAACAAATTTCTGGATAAATAAGAGCTTCCTTGATAATATTAATTAAATTAAGAAAATGGTAAATGATAAATTTTAACTGTGGCTGTTGTGGTGTTGTTTTACGTGACGTTAAAATTCTAATGTGAACAAATTTTACATTTTACAAAGTCGCAAAGGCGCAAATTTTGCATATTTTGTTTTGATACACGTTTTTAAAGAGAGGCATTATCCATGGACTTTTATTCTCTAGAATCTTTCAAAGAGTCTTACAAAGAGTCAAAAAACAAGACATAACAAAATATGCGATTACTATTAACTTAAAATGTTTGCTTTGCAAAACCGCAAATTTCCATGTCACGTACGCCTTGAAAATTTGTAGTGTTCTAATGAAAATGGTTTCACAAAACTGTCACTAAAACACTTCCAGAAGTTCTATATCTTCTCTCCGTAGCAGAGGCACCGATAATGAAAGCGATAAAAAAAAGATTTAATGCGATATTATAATATTACGTATTTAAATTATTTATTAAATGAATTGATATTTTATTTTAATAAAATCAATTAATAATAAAAAAATAAAGTTATTTAAGTTATAATTTTGTTTCATTTTTTATTCGTTAAAGTTCAACTGTACTGTAAATCTTAAATATCTTGTACTTTGAAAGATTTCCGTTATTTAGACAACAATAAAAACAAAAAATTAAATTGAGTACTTATTTACCAAAATATTTCGAATATAAAGTTTGCAATACCTGAACTTCACTGTTTTTTAATGATACAGAAATTTTAAAATCATTTTCCAAATTCAAAAATCACTAAAACATTTTAAGCTAATGCGAATTTGTTGATATTATATGAAAAATTAATACTACCGAATTTCTATCGTATTTGCCTAAAAATTGAACGAGAATTTTTTAACTATTTTTTTCGAATTCTGCAGCTCCAAAACCATACAGACTGACTATTTACAACAAAAATATATTTCCTTATGCCGATTGACAACTTGAAAGCAACTAATTGTACAAAAAAAGTCAAACAATGTTCAAAGTTTATTTTTACAAAGTGTCGTTGTCGTGAGGAAAAGGATAAAATGTAGCAACACGTGCCATATATTTTATATTGTCGTAAATACGACTGCGTCAACAACACTCATACTAAGGGCCAATATTTTTTTTCCACGATTAAGGTAATTGAAACAATTCGATTAAAACAATTGAAACAATTGCTGCGAAGACTTTTAAATCGACAATCTTTCTGAAATTTATTATAAAACATTATTATTAGATCTTAAAAATATTCAAAATATTTGAGAGAATAACAACGTTGGGTATTTTTAAGATTTTGCTTTTTAATGCAAAAAAGTTTACTATTTGCGTTCTAATATAAACTAATGTATGTAAATTTCCTGAGACCTTGAATAAATCTACTCGTGATTCGTTAATGTCTCTTAAGAGTTTTAAGTTATTTTCTGTAATTTTTCTGACCACCAATGTAAGGAAAAAGGCAGCTGAAAGACGACAATGAATAATAATTTTTCTTAAATTGAAATATTTCAATTGAATTTTTAATCAGCTAATTAGAATGCACATCATTCTGCACCACTTGGCGGACGGCTCAAGGTGTTGGCCAAATAATTTTTTCTATACCACCCCTGCCTGATAAGTACGACTCTTGTATATATCTTTTATATAAATGCAAGACGACGGATCAATTGTATTTAACAGAGTCTCATGATATGGTTATCAAATGAAAGTGTTTATGGAGAAGACTACGGAAAATAAACTATAAAATGTACAAATCGGACGTTTCAAGATACCGGCAAAATTAACATGCAAACCGCAAATCCCGAATCCCGAAATTCAGTGATTTTTCGGGATTTCTTATTATCAACTTCATGTAGAAATTTAGTAAAAATACAAAAAAGTCGATAATTTTAAATTCAACAAACTAAAGACTATATTAATGTGTTATTATAAGAAAACGAATGATTTGAAAAATATGCTAATAAATATATGTATACATAATATGTACATAAATTTTAGTTGGATAAACGTAATAATAATCAAATGTAAATTTACGTTAACTAATTCCTTTTTTCGCTAAGAAATAGTGTGATTCAAATCCGTACATAAAATTTGTATATATAGCAAGTTTGTTCTTTCACACTATTTTTATTTCGAATGAATTACAGAAAATGGTCAATGAATTAGACATTCTTGTTTTGTGACCCTACATATGAATGTAACTATTATTTGAAATGAATATTGTTTATTTCAACAAAAAGTTGTACATTAAAGACATACATAGATCCAGAGATCAGGATTTATAAAAATCAATCCCGATTGGCATCTCTAGTACTGATGCATTGGTAGGCAGGTCAACAAATATAACAGAAATCTTGTAAATATTTACATTCATTTTCTATTGAGGTACAGGTAACAAAATACATTACATCCCCTTCGCATTGATATTTTTCAATATGAAACCTAATGGTGTCAGCTCACTTACTGCACAAGACACACAAGATTTTTATTATCGTTGCGTTGAAAAAGAATCACGAGACTTTGGTAATGCACTATCTATTTGATCAATACAGGGATTTACGACGGGACAATAAAATGAACCCAGATAAAGGCAACTCATGCAATAAAACAATTATGCCATTCAACATACAAAGCCTATGTAACCGCGTAAGAATGTAACTTCTTTTCAATTCAATAAAATTGATAAGATAACAAGAGAAATATAATAAAGAAAAAAAAGCCATATAATTAATTAGGTTTATTTATTGTCTTTCATAAAAATTATTAAATTTATTCAAGTAACGAGATAACGAAAAAGAAGGAGCGAACACATTCATGCTATTTCTTGAATTATAAAACGAACTCACGTGATAAATCTAAACAAGTGTTTAATTAATGTGAGCATGTTGTTATGAAATGTCTCTGTCATAATTATTTAAAATTTAGTTTTAGCATAAATTAAATATTTTCCATGTGCGGAGTCTGTTTGAGAAATTTTAAATTATTCAAATTAAATCACTTTCCTTAGTTTCATTCTATGCATGCATTTTACTACATATCTGTGCATTATTTTTAAGTTTCATGCAAGGTTTATATATGTATATTTTATTTGTATTTTATTCACATATTTTTGATCAAAAACAGTATCTTATCAATATTTGCGCATAAGATTAATCCAGAACTGCTTTCTGACTAGTCGTAAAATTTATATTAATTCACTCATCATTTTCTTTGCCTAAAATTCATGTACACATACATATTTTGCACCTAAAATCCTTTCGGGTCATTTTGCTCAATACTACGCGACCCATGCACGAAATCAGATTTTTGTCACGAACAGTTCGGGTTCGAGTCACAACAAAAAAAATAAACAAGACAGGCGTATCGTATTGTATCTCGGATGAGGTGTTTGGTATTTGCTCATAGGAGGGAACGAACACTAAACCGGCATAACATTTTCTATTAAATGGGGAAAAGTATAGATGTCCATATCTTTAAAATCTAGTTACAGTTATTAAAGATTCGGGATTGACGCAAATTTTTACTTTGACCGACGAACTCTCGGGTAATAAAAATTTTGTGAGGAAAATGTTCCTCTCTTTATTGCAAAAAAAAAACTTATACAAGGTGGGCCAAAAGAAATGACCCTATTGGAAGATGCTCTTATTTTGGCAAATGGCGGCCAATGTCAAATCTGTTTTGACATTTGTGAACTAGACAGATGTAGAATACAAGTAAACGATTTTTCGACCAAAATCATAATGAGCGATGAGGCTCATTTCCACCTCAGCGCGTACGAGAACAAGCAAAACTATCGCTTCTGGAGCACCGAAAATCCACGGGTGATGCACGAGGAGCCATTACAGCCGCTCAAAGTGACTGCATGGTGCGCTGTCACGCTGGAGGAGTCATCGGGCCATTTTTTTTCGAGGACGCCGCTGGTCAAACGACAGTCGGTATTGTGTAGCACCGGCGAAGTAAAACAATAATAAAAATCGCTACTGAACCGAAGCTTCAGCACTGCTACGAGTATAAACAAAGAACGTGCGAAAGCAGAGTCATCTCCTGAGTGCTGGTCCTACATAAAAAAAAACAGAGGTCATGCTAGCCGAGTTTTTTCTGCCGCAATTGAACGAATTAGGACTATAGGACATGTGGTTTCATCAGGACGAGGCAACGGTACACAATGCGCGAGCCACAACCGATATTCTGAAGGCGGCGTTCCCGGGTCGCTTCATCTCACATTTTGGCTTTTTGCACTGGCACACAAGATTGGCCGATTTAACCGTTCCAGACTTTTTCGTGGGGTTTTTTGAAGTCCCGTGTTTACGTGAACAAGCCAGAGACCCTGGAAGCCTTCAAGGACAACATTCAACACGAGTGCGAGCATCGGTCGCCCGAAGTTCTCGCCGAAGTGATGAAAAATGCCTTAAAACGACCCCGTATAGCAATCAATTGTGACGGCGCCCATTTGGCAGATATCATCTTCTCGACTTGACCAATAAAATTCTAAAGGTTCAGATAAACATAATCAAAAAACAGAATCGAAGTTTTTCATTTAGAAAAAAATGAGAGCCAAACAACATCGGATGACTTCTTTTGGCCCACCTTGTATATTATAAATAGACAAATAGAGTCGCAAACCCGATTTAGGTATATTTTATTAAGCGATTAAGCGCGTGGCCGGTTTATACTACAGGCTTAATTTTTGATCACAGAGGCTTCAGTGGCGAAGGCATAGTCACTGGTCACTGAACAATACCGGCTTCAGCTAATAGAAATCCACAATCACATTACAACGCCCTCCTTCGTCGGTATTCTGTAGCACCGGCGAAGTAAAATAATAATAAAAATGGCTACTAAACCGAAGCTTTAAAACACTGCTATAAAAATATAACATGCAAAAGCAGAGCTGTAAAATAATTAATTAAGCTTCACCTCCTGCCATTTCTCTAACTATCCCTTTCCAGCACAATGCATCGCATGTGTAGGGGTCATCTCCTGAGTGCTGGTCGAAGTACTTCTGAAATACACTTTTCGGTATGGCCATCAGCTCGTTCATCGATTTTGGCTTTATCTCATCAATCAAGGCAAAACGCTTTCCTTTCATTAGTCTCTTCAGTTTTGGGAATAGGAAAAAGGAGCAGGGAGCCAAATCTGGTGAATACGGAGGTTGAGGCAAGATTAGGGAGTTGTTTTTGGCAAAAAAATCACGAAGAAGCATTGATGTGTGATGTAGAATTCATAATTTTTTTCCATAATTCTGATCGTTTGAACCGTATTGCTGCACGCAAACGTTGCGTTGAGTTGTAATATTCTTTATTAACCGTACGACCTGTTGGTAAGAACTCATGATGCACCACGCCATTGTAATCGAAAAAAACAAAATTCACCTTTTCCTTTGAACAGACTAGGTATATGTAAAGGGTGTCCCAACAAGAACGCAAGATTTAAATTTGGCGCCATTCGAAGTGCCATTGTTTGACATGTGAACAATTGTTATTGTTTGCTAGTAGAAGGTACGAGGTTAGTAAAAATGGAGCGCTACACGAATCAACAACGCATTCTCATTGTGAAATTCTTTTACCAAAATGGACAGCGAAGGGAGTTCGTTAATTGGGTATTGGAGAGACATGAAAATGCTGATTTTGCCGATAAAATCATCTTCAGTGACGAGGCCCATTTCCATCTTGATGGCTTCGTCAATAGGCAGAATTGTCGCATTTGGGGTGAGGAAAATCCTCGAGTGATTCACGAGAAGCAAATGCATCCTCAACGTGTCACTGTGTGGTGTGGATTTTGGGCTGGAGGAATCATTGGACCTTTTTTTTTATGAAAATGAGGCAGGTCAAGCGCAAACAGTCAATGGTGTTCGGTATCGTGAAATGATAACCAGTTTTTTCGTGCCTAGAATTGAAGAAATGAATGTGAAGGGCATGTGGTTTCAACAAGACGGCGCCACATGTCATACAGCCAGAGAAACAATTCAATGGCTGCACCAGTCATTTAAATCTTGCGTTCTTGTTGGGACACCCTTTATATGAGACGCATTCCACACAAAAAAGTCATCCGCATGGTTAAAAATTCTAATTTTTGAAAGAATTAAAATTATGTAAAATACTAGCTGACCCAGCCACGCGTTGCTGTAGCTGTTGTAATAGTTTAATTTTTTAAAAAATATATGGCTTCTGTGTGTTTTAAAATTTATTAAAGTCAGTTAGTTAGTTTTGGAGGCGCGGAAATTGCCCTCTACCTCCCGACTACCCATATACCTAGTTTTAGTTCTGTAGCTGTAATGGAAGTACCCGATGCAAAAAAGGGGACCCTTGTATCCCCGTATAAAAAGTGCCCGTTTTCATATTTTTCGCATTTTTTAATCTTCAATACCTCCCTTGTATACTAAATTTCAATTCTCTAACTATAGTCGAAATGACACGAGAATTTTATATACATTAGCATCATTAGGCTTTGCTCACGCCCAACTCAAAATATTCCCATCCCATCCCATCCTCAAAATATTCCCAACAATGTCCATCAATCCAGCAGTTCTGCCGTGATGTGCTTAGCAACGAACATCATTTACGTTTTAATTACATAGATAGTTGTATATTTTCGCTGAGTAATATATTTCCCCTTCTTTCTCTTCTTCTGGTCCTATGAGTTATTTTCGACTCAGATATATCCATGTTTTAAATATCATAAAAATCGTTTAGATAGCTTAGAAGAGGCAGATATTGCCCCCTCATGCATGTTTTGAAAAAGCATGATTCCCACTATCGAAGACATTATTATTTTTAAATAGTTTATTACTATAAATTTGTCAAACAAAATATATGAATATAGTAGACCGGTAAATTTGATAGAATAAAACTGCTTTAATCCAAATTATTTCAATTTCTGGAACAGACTACGCATGTCAAAAATATTTAATTTATGTTGCGAATCAAAAACAAATAACGATGATATCAATGACATTTCACAACAACATTAAACACTTGCTTAGATTATCACGTGAATTCGTTTCAAAATTCTAGCAATAACATGAGTGTGTTTGCTCCCACTAATTTTTTTCCTCTTCGTTATCACGTTACTTTATTTCAATATAATTTTTATGACAGACAATAAATAAACCTAATTGTATACACAACAATTTTCTTTTATTATTATTCTTCTTGTAATCTTAAATTAATCAATTTCACCCAAAAAAAAAAAATAATTAATATTTGCTTGAATTCTACTTAACAAGATTATGATTTGAATTACACTTAATGAAAGGCTCAAATTTCTTATATGTATTTCATGACCAAAAATAATTTTTTTATCCAGTGGATGGAGAAACGTCTCCTTTAAACTTTTACAAAAGTATTCATAAAATTTTTTAAACAGCATTTCAAATCTGTTTGAAGCAATTTTCGCTAAAATTCTATTCGTAAACGAATTTTGGCTTAAAAACTCTTCTTAAACTTTGTTTAAATAAACAAATTTTAAAATTGGTTGACCCATGTTTAAACCAATTTTAAAATGACATTGTTCACTTTGGTTGCTTTGTTTATTTATGTACATATGTATGTGTTATTTATATGTTTGTAAGTATGTGTATATATAATTTCCTTTCGTATGTTAACAACGTTTTTGTTATAAAAATATGCAAAATACAACATCCTTTTAATATTTCAAAGCAATAATGTATATTATTATATTTTTTAAACTGTAATATTATTTAGTTAATCATTGTTGCGTAAATAAACATTTATAATAATGGTAATTGTACAAAATGTATTAGTGATGTACAAACAATTAAAAGAAATAAAATAAAATTCGTTATTCTAGTGCTTTTTAATCTGCAATAAGAAAATCATAGAAATAATACTTTTCACCAAAGATTCGCTGTTAACTCTTTTCATTTTTTATTACATACAACCCGGACCACATTTTTTATTTTATAAAAACAATGTTTTTCGAAAAGGGACAATCGAACAAATAGAAATACGAGTACTTTGTGAATTAATAATCGTTGCGTTGCAGAACTAAGGCACAAGTGACAAAGAATATAGTGTTGCCAGGATATTATTACAAAACAAGTTATTTGATTTTTAGTTAAAATACTGATTATGAATACAAATTTTTAGAAACCTTTTCTAGCCTTGAAATGTTATTTAACTAATATGCATTTGAAACATCAATAAAGTTTTTTTTACGAATACGCCTGTTAAACTTAAAAATAGAACTTTACTTTTGCATGATTATATTTTTGCATAAAATATTTTTTTCAAAATTTTAGGTGACAACAATTTTTATTGAAGTGAAAATACTTCTGCAGAGTTGTAAAATATTGCAATCGATTTAATTGCAATCACATGATTACTCGTTAATGATTGCTAATTTTTTGATAACATTCGTATAAATCGTAATTTCTTAACATCTGTACATAAGCGTTCAATGGTGGCGATGGCTGAAGTAGTCTGCACGTTGACTACAAAACCAAAACAAACCTGGGTTCAACCGCAGTTTCAGGCTAAAAAATTATAAAGAAAAAAAAACATGTCGCATTTTTCTGATGTGCATTAGTGTGTCAGTTGTTGTCGGAAGGCATAGTCACTGGTCACTGAACAATACCGGCTTTAGCTGATAGCAATTCACAAATTCAAGACTGCTATAAACAAAGAACGTGCAAAAGCAGAGCTGTAAAATAATTAATTAGGCTTCACCTCCTGTCGTTTCTCTAACTATCCCTTTCCTATAGTTCCAGTACAATGCATCGCATGTGTAGGGGTCATCGCCTAAGTGCTGGTCCCAGATAAAAAAAAAAAGAAAAAATATTATGGAGACTGTACAAGGTACTCCATGAATTTTACCCCTTTATCATTAGAGAGCTTCTTTGCTAACATATCGCGTATAACATTATAATATATTTTCCTCATAATATATATTTAGAAAACTATATCATGATATGAAGTGTCAAAATCGTACACGTACAAGAAAATATTAAAAAAAACACAGCACAAAAAGTTGCACAAATTTTTTGTTAAATTTTTTTTATTTAAATTGCACACAATTTACAAATCGACTGCCAAAATGTTAATCAAACACACGAGACTATTAAAATTACACAAAGATGTTTACATGCTTGCTATTAATACTGATATAAGTATTTTTTTTATTACTCTGCCGTCGCTCTCTCTGATATTATATCCGAGTTAATCGCAGTTGTAGACGCTATGTAACTTGTTGTTATGTTTTATATCTTTATCTTGGTGTTGAAGACCGAAAGTAAAATATTTCTTGCTCATCATACGACAAGATTATTTCACTTAAAATCTCGACATACAAATGTTTGACAAGAATTTCCTTTAGCTAGCAAAGCCATACAAAGTGAAGCCGCCGAATGCCAATTCTGCATTCGCCGTATTTTGATATGTGTATTTTGTATTGGTGTATTTGATATGTATTCGATGTCGAGAACGCCATCGGGGGTTCGCTCGACCATAAAACACATAGAAGTAAATGTCGACCACTAATATTATATTGACCGCAACTGTATATAGTATATTATTTCGTTGGTTGTGATTTCAGGGGAAATTTACTGAAATTGTATGATTTCAACAAAAATTAAATGCCATTGAATTGATTGCAATTTTGACAAGATTTCATTTTGAAATAATTTTGAAATCAAAGAATGAAATCAGTTTGGTTCAATTACTTTGATTTCAATCCCAATTGATTGCAATAGCAAAAACAAAATGTTTCTTAAGCTGAAGGTCCATAGCACGCGATCAACGCTTCTACGCTTTTAGGCATGGAAGAGAATAAATTATATTAATACCTGAAGCTGGCGCAGTAACTAGTAGCGCAGCAGGAAAAAAGCGAACAGACTACTGCAGCTTCCTACATGATTACCAAATAAGCTCTTAAAAATTATACAAGAGTAATATGCGAATTTTTAATCATAATACATATTAAATAGTACAACAAATGCATTTCCATCAATACATTTTACACTTTTATGAAAATTTATTTCTGGCAATCAGCTGACAAAGTACTGTCGCTCTGCAAAATTCATGAGTTCGAACTTTGTCCTGCAAGTTCTACTGCAACGACTAGTACAACTACACATTTTGTTCGCTCTACCTTAAAACAAACATTTTGAACTTTGTAGCGCTACTCGTTACGTTGTACTACAGCGACTATTGTGTTCCCCACTTTATGTGAATCTTACTTTGTACGCGTTCTGTGCATTTCTATATTCAAGTTACATGCAACGTTTGGTAACCTGTCAGTATAAATATTTTTATCGCTGACAAATAAAATTTACGAAAATATAAAGTGAAATAGTGCTTTTAATATAATTAACTTTTCCTCCTTGCATGACGCCTGTGACACATACAAAAGTAGAAAGCACGCTTTGTGCTGTGTAACGTGAAACATACAAATATGTACATTGACTCTGTGGTATTTACAGGTATGGAATTTGTTCGACTTAGTTTTTGTATCAAAAAAATTCATAGCATGCTATAAATAATTATAGCGTTTATTTAGTTACAATTACTTCAAATTTCGAAGCATACCTTAAGGCGCATTTTTTTTTTTAAATATATATATTAAAAAAAAACCACAAACAAACGAAATTACCACTTACCGTGATATGAAACTGTTACGTACGATATTTGAACACAAAACTCGGTACAACCAATGGGTTTCAAAGTTCGTACAAATTGACCATCTTGAATGGTATAAACATTAACAGTACCATCCTAAAACAAAAGCAATTCATAGAAATGCATTCCATAAATAATATTCTGTGCTTTTTACTTACTAAGGATCCTGACACCACCATATCTAATTCCGTGTAAATAGCAACACTAGATATAGAATCATCATGACCATATAATGTGGTCAAAGGTTTGGGTGAGAAACTATTCTGTGTATTCAATTGCATCACAGATTGCAAATTCGTTTGACTGGTTAAAGCGTGTACCGGTATATTGGATGTATTGCTATAAGCACCAGAATGTGTACCCTGAATGCTCCAGATTATGCAAGTGCAATCTCTGGAACCTGTTACCAGATAAGATCCACAATTATCTAAAGCCAGGCATGTGATGATATCTGGAATAAATTCAAGTTGTTTGTTTTCCTTTTGCTTTTTCTTTTTTAACTTCTTACCCAAATGCCTGGTAACTGAGGCTAAAGTTTTGCATTTATGCAAACTGTAGACTCTCACAGAATTATCCCAAATACCTCCAGCATATAATAATTTACCATCGGTGCTAATGGCAAACATTTGAGAGTGAGGCTTTTGTGAGGGATGCAAGGGTCCAAATATACGTTTCCGATTTCTAAACAAAATTATTATCATGACTTTCTCTCAGCAAGTGTACAGATTTCGAATCACTTACTTCAAATTTGTGGTGGTGGCATCCATTTCTAGTAAGAAACCTCTGTCTTTGTCATATGACATCCATGAATTGCAGCCCAATATACAAGATTTTGAGATGCTAACTAGCATATCGGGACTTAGTTGTAAAAACGAACGTGGTGGTGAGCGTGGTGGACTCAAGTACACAATGGGATCTTTAGGTGTGGTAATTTCACAATAATATTGCACAACCTTATCCAGAAATTGTGTAAAATCTGGACGTTTCAATTCGCCTCTTAAAAGTTTTATACTGGTTTCTTCCTGAGTTAAGCGACGAGGATGTGGCTCACCCAACAATTGCGAGGGAACTTGGCCGAAATTATTTATCATACCTACCGTACAGAAATATATAATTTTATAATTAAAATATAAGAAATATAATTAATAAAACAATAAAATTAAGAAGCACCTTCTACGGCTTCTCTTTCCACTGGATTGATGATTTTCTCCAAAACTACAGCCCGCTCATATGAACAATAATAGAAAACATTTAAGGCTTCGGCTGCTTTGGGTCCATTTTGTTTGTAACTAAAAAAACATTTCCATAAATTATACTTATTTAAATGAATAAGGCCGACTTCTTAAACGCAAGTTGCAATGCTTACATTTCGTAAACACATACTTGAAATTATTGGCAATGCCTAATATTCCTAATCGGTTGCCAACTCAGTTTGAAGAGCATCAACTCTCAAAATCTTGCATAAACTTTATTTGGTATGAGGCTGTTGACATTAAGGGTAATGCCCCTGCCACTCGTGCTTGCGGCGAGTGGTGTAGGGAAGCGTCCGGGGTAGACAAAGTCGCACGAAATGAAAATCCATGCGACAAAGTGACATTTTTTCCTTTACATTTTTGTCTCTTTCGTATTGGGTATTTGTTTTTTATAAACGGTGTTGCCGCATATGAATATTTTTATTTTGTTCCCGCAAATTGATGATACATAAATTTAACATTTCGTTTAATTTTTTGTAACAAGTATTTGCCAATTGAATATAAGAAACTGTGAGCACTGTTGCAAGTTTGGAAATTTAATAAATAAATTACAAATAATATAATGATTCAAAATGTACACATGCGGCAACACCGATTTAACATCAAAAAGTCTCCTGACTATTGCGAAAAAAGTATTTATGTAAATGCACGTGGATTTAAGAAGGGACTTCAAAAGAGAATGTCAAAATTATGGCAGCGGTATCGCCCTTAATGCAAATCTGCTCTATTTCGCTGTTATTTAGGTTTGTATGTTAGGTATGGCCCTTCAGCGTTCAACGCTCTTGTTTAAGTTGGTGTGTTGTGCAAGAGTTTGGATTGCATTGCAACTGCATTTTTTCGAATAATGATTTGAAAGAAGAGTGCAGGAAGTCGGGGTCTAATTGAGTTTTTCTTACCCGAATATTAAATCAATCCAATTGTGTAAATTTTGACTAACATATTCCGATTCCAAAGCTCTACGATGTATGGCAATAAATTCTTCTGGTGTTGTGGCCCACGGTGGCAGTATAACATCGTCGACCTTTTCCTTGGTTATTTGCAAGTGACCCAAATCAAATCTGTTCAAATATATAATCCGTTTTCTTAACAAATTAATTTTTCTTGCTTAAATCAAGGCTCACATACTTGTTCATATTCTTTAAAAACTCCGGGAAATAGAAAAATTCTGGTATTAATTCTTTCACATCATTTGGATTGTCCATTAACAATTTCCAAGTTTGAGGTATTGAGTGAAATTGACGATCGGCCACATCAAAGCGTCCACTTTGCAATTCTATATGCAGAGAGGTAAAAGGTTCTACTCTCAAAAGATAATGCAAAACACCAGCCGAATTCGAATAGTGTGTGCCATAGTGAAATTTTGGTATGCCACCAGAGGGATCTTCAAATGAATCATATTTAGCACGGACTTCAGCTTCATTTTTGGGATTTATCTGATGAAATATTCAAATGTTTCATAGATTTTGCCTTAGAAAATTGGGGTGTAAAAATAAACTTACCACTCCTATAGGTTTAGAAAGGTCTCTGAAAGATTTTGGATCTGTTAAATCCAATATATCACTAGTGTAGTCAGCTAAAATCCAAGGGAAGACCGGATATTGACTTAAATCATTGTACGAACGACCTAAAAATAATTTCAATAATATATGCATGATGCAATTATTTTTATTTTTTATTTTTTTTATATATTTTTATTACTTTATTGGATCATGAATATATGTATATTGGAAAAAAGATTACGATTAAACCGAATGAAAATTAAAATAATTAAATATCGGTATGCATTGGTTGTGATGTTTATATGGTCACTATTCACAGTATCTCTTTTGCCATTTTTCATATAAGCTACTGACCAAGTTAATATTGCTCATACAAAGTGAAAACGATTATTATTATAATTATTTTTCAATAGGTTGATGCTGAAAATTTGTACCTTTACAGGCAATGAGAATTATATGCGATAGTTCTATAATAAGAAACAAACTAAATCAAAAGAACATAATTGTAAATTACACTGACATACACTAGCAGAACGGAACAGCATGCCATTTTCGAATGTTGCTACACTTTCATCATCAGCGTTCTGCGTGTGTTGTCCACTGTGTGTGGTTGTCCGTAGATGTAAATTATTAGCTTTATATATTTATTATTATCTATAAATAGAAGCCGAGAAATAATTCCCCTGTAATATTTTTTTAAGACAAATTTTGGCACTGCTTATGATATGGGCTAAGTGACCGCCGCCAGAGTTGATGACCATACATGCAGATCCAAAGGTTTTTATTAAATACAATTACAGCAAAAAGACATCGGGTCATTACTTATGTCCCGGGTGATTACTTTTGGTCCACCGTATATTTAATTGTTTACTGTCAAATTTTTTTTATGTAAAAGATTGCTGTTTTGTAACTTTCACTTAAAAACTTTATGTCTTCTTTCTTCTTCATTGTTCTGTTTCTTGGCGTTTTTATATCCTTCACTTTAAGTGTAACATGTATATACATATAAGTTTGTCATTCCGTGTGGAATTTCTTTAATATTCATTTCTGAAAAAAAATGTATATATTTTCAGAAATCTAATGAATAGAGAAGTTTATTGAGCCATGTCCGCATGCTCGTTGAAATCAACTTTCCGGCAAAACTAAACATCGCACAGAATTGGTTTTGCTTTCAACCGGTTAGTAGTAGACTTGAATCGGTTGGTATTTAAATTCAGCCGAATTACTTTAATAGTTTCCGGTCTACAGCCGAAGAAGCACGACTACCTCGTATTTTTACTTGAAATTTAACTTCGAAACTGCAGGATCGGATTTTTACAAAATTTGGTACAGATTAAAGAGCTGTACAAAATGTATTGAAAGTTCTGCATTCTAAAGCACACTACTTCCAAGCCGTGTATTCCAGTGTAAACATTCTCAACAAAACAAGCATAACAAAACATGACTCTCACTGAAACAAAACAAGCACCATTCGAAAAGTTTCTTTCTATAGTTTTACTTGTGCTTGTGTGTTCAAATGAAGCAAAACATCAAAACAAAAACAGACAATGAAATAAAAAAAACGGTAAATTACACCAAAAGCATCGAGTACACAAGAACAAACACAAAAAAGCGTAAAAAGAACGTATATAATTTTTTTTCATAATTTTAACTTTCTGATTTTCGTGATTTTTCTAAATTTTAGTAATATTAAATATTTATTGAAATGGATGCATTAAACGTAGGTGAAATTATAAATTTTTAAAATTTTTTGCGTAATTTTAAATATTTTCTTTAAAGAACCTTACAAACGAACCTCAAACCTAATATGAATTGTGATATTTTTATTTTATTTGTATTAACTGAATTTATTTTGGGAATATTTATTTTATTTGTATACATTCGATTTTTTATGTTCATAAAAAATGCAAAAGTTTCTTTGCAAGTTTGTCTACGAGTTATTCAAACATGTTTTGAATGTTCCAAAATAGTTTTGATCTTCTACTTCATTTTTCTTCTACTTCAGCCTTGTTTTATTTTAACATTGTTTTGTTGTACTTGTGTTCTCTTCTTCAATGTTTTGATCGTGGAACAAAAGAAATATTTTTGGAAGTATGTGTTTTGCAATGAGCAAGTAATACATACACACTAATTGCAATTTCATGAAATGCTTGTAAGACATTTTTGTTGTGTTTGTGCCACACTTTAGAACATATGTATGCTCAGATATACACATGGACAATCGTTCTGAATGCAAAAATGTGGTCCGTAGGACCGGGCCCTAAAATTAGGTACTAGTAAACGATTAGGCTGAAATTCAGACGAATATATATATATATATATATATATATATATATATATATATATATATATATATATATATATTATATATAAGGTAGGCCAATGAAGGGATCTGAGATTCGACACAGCGGAATATAGCACTCCATACCTATGACCAAGGGTGTATAATCAAAGTAAATTTATCAAATAGCCGCAACTCTACACCAGAACAACAATACCGAAAACAACATGCATATTGTTTGTGTAAAACTCATTGAAGATGTCAATAACAGCTGGATACAATAGCAAAAAAAAACAAAAAATTTTGTTTACATATGTATATATGGTTTGTTGTTTTTTCACTGCTCTCTCACACACGATACAATATCAAGAAAAATATTAATTTCATTTATGTATGCCTTAATTGCTTTTGCAGCCCTCTTTTAAAATAAAGAAATGAGTAAAACTGTTAATTGCGCGCTCTCAGAAAATGTAAACAAATTTTGACATTAACGTTGTGTGAAATATAAATCAGAAAAAAGTCACCTGATTAGTTGATTATACTTGATAAATATACTTTAAATGAAATACTATACTAATAAATGAAGTCAGGCACTACATATAAAATCTGTTTCACAATATCAAAAGAAAGCATTCGGCAGTATTAAGAAAAACACAGAGCGAAATACAAAAAATTCAGTTCTCCTATTTAAGAATCAGTGAATATTTTTTATAAATAAAATATGTCAATATATAATTGATATGGTAAGAATATATCGTTACCTTAATATAGAATGGCCTTAACTAAGTTTTTTTTTTAATCTGATTGTTTTCGTATTTTTATACATTCCAACAGAGAACTGCTTAGAAAATCTAATAAAAACTGTCTTTAAAAAATTATAGCGACTACAATACTTTAAATATGTGTTACTAAAATTTTTTTATTTTTATTGTAATGAATTGTCACATCGTCTAAGAGTAAAGATCCTCCCAATATCCGTGAGTACGCTCGATAAGAAAGTAGCAAAAGCTCTTGATTGACCTTAAAATTCGTTACATAAAACAAATAGATAACACTTTAAAATAAAATTGATGAACAAAAAGTTCATGCGTTCCAACAGAACTGACATAGAAAATAGTCGCGAGTACAATACTTTCACTTTTATGAAAATATTTCGTTTTCTTGTAAAGTAAATTATTAGTTCAGGTTTTTCTATATAAAGATTCGATTTCGAACATCGTGTCAAAATATTTCACTGAAATGGTTGATAAAAAAAATTAAAAATTAACTCGCAAAACGTGCTGCAAAAATTTTCTTTAAAAATAAGATTTTTTAAAGAAATTATACACCCACCTGCTATGGTATTTAAATACATCAGATATTCAAAATTCGAAATTTCACGATTCATCCATTTTTGAGTTAAACTGGAGGTTTTCAATAGTTCCGCCGGTGAACGGCCAGAACCATACAGAATATTTGGCGGTTGTAGACTTAAGATTTTCGAAAATATTTTATTTCGAACCTAAATATAAAAAATGAAAAAAAATCGATGAAAGCGAAAATGATTTTTCTTTTAAAACTCACCTTTGTGTGGAAATTTAGAAAATAACTGGTTTGATCGATTAAAAAGATCTCCAAAGCACTTCTCCTTAAATTATATTTTCTTAAATGTACCTCACGTATTTTATTTATAGAAAATCTATATTAAAACATTTGTTCAAAACACAAAAACAAATACATTATCCTCTAATCTTCAAGAAAATAATAAAATAAGAAAATCTCACCTAAAATCATGCTTTGAACCATCTTCGGCTGGTGGACTCAAATCAATAAATGTAAATAAACTTTGATTAACTTCAATGCGGCCCTTTACTTTTGTCATTAGAGTGATCAATTCACATTCTTGCGATATGACTAATTTCTCTAACGTATTGTCTTGTTGCGATTGTTGTTCTATTGTCAAACGGAGGTCTTCCTCCAATTGTGAGTTCTCTTCGTTGGCTAAGAAATCACGCACCACCACATTTTTAATTGTCGTATCAAATTCGGAAATTTCTCTGTTAAAAGAAAATACATAATAAGTAAATGTGCTAACTGACATATGTACATAAAATAATTAATTTTCATAAATAATTCTGGACTTTCCCAAAATAACACTTACTTGCCGTCATAATGATTTGTAGCATTATCACGTAAATTTGAGGCATTTTCATGTTTATTGGGATACAACTGAGGCTCCAGCTTCAATCTCATTCTGGCTACATTTTCATGATTAGATAACGTCCAATACTCTTCCATTATGTCACTAAAAATATTAAAAGATAAAACTTTTCATTACTTCAAGTTCAATTGGAAGATAATTGATTATATGTATGTATGTATGAAACTTGAACTACTGCTTTTTTTCTTAAAGTGTCAACTAAAACCAATCGTTATTGCGAAAGAAGTCTGGGTTTTACGAATTGAATCAAATGAACAGCGTTAAACAACTTGCAAGAAAATTGCCAGAATGGAGAAGGGGGGGGGGGGGTGTGCCCAATATAACAATATAAATCATACAGCAACGATTGACGCTTTCAAGAACCATCGCTCAAATACCATTGAGTTGAAAATGTGCTCAACAACAATTGACCAGCCAATTCATTGAAATCATTCGAATAAAATAAGCCTATTCCGCAAATCACGTGATTTTAAATCACATGCAGCTTTAAAATCACGCGAGTGATTTTATACTGTTCTGTACGCAGTGTTGTTATTTTTTTTATTGCAAACATCTTCAAAATATTAAAAAAAAATTTTTTTCTTGTTAAAAATCTTTTTTATAGTGATTTTATTGATACATTTTCAGTGAAAATTCATTTTGTTTAAAGTGGAACAATAAATATGAATAAACTAAATAGTATAAAATATTTACTTCATACGTACATATATATGTACATAGTAAGAATTTGGCTATTGGGAAATACTTTTGCTTTTTTTTGCAAGTTTAGTTAATTTTCAATATTGGCTGCACTGCTATAGCATATGGTTATTGTTTACATTTGTTATATTATTTCTTAAAAATGGATAAAATACGCGAGCGTTCATCGAAGTTTACCGCGCAAGATATTGAACTGCTGCTGAAATTGGTTCGGGAAAACCTAAATATTATCGAAAAGAAAAAAAAAAAACTGATAGTATTATATATATATATTATATTATGATAGATGATATCAAAACAAAATACTAATAATAATTTACTAATCAGCTGTTGTCTAACTATTTGTTAACCAATGACATTTGGCGGTTGAACAAAAAGCTGTGAATCAAATATTATTGGTTAAACTATTGCTATTAGCTAACTAATGACTGTGAATTTGGGCATAAATATATAATTAATTGACTTACAATTGACTACACCATCATATAGACATATTCAAAAAATCTTTTTTTAAGCTAAAAAATCTTTTAATGTTTTTTACATGTCCAACAACTTTGAAAAAAAATCTTCACATATGGTAACATTCTCTGTACATCACACGGTTTATGTATTGTTCGGTGTTATTTTATTAACTTGACGACAGCTGATTTCGATTGTTAACATAATAATACAACGAATTGTTCAATAAAATTAATAAATAACACATTGAGTGATTTATTTAAGGAATTGATTACAATCTTCGCCATACATCATTTGTGCGATTTTATTTTATCTTTGCAAATATTCCATTTTAATGTTTTTTGTAAGACGCATTATTCTATTTTTTAATTGAATTGCAATAATAATAAATAATTTTAAGTTTTCTTTTTTATTAATACAAATACGAAATTATTAAATGCTCTATAAACTCTATCAATCAATCAATATTCGCCATATAATAGCCACCAATAAAATAATCATGCGATTTGAAAATGTTAAAGACAGCGAAACGTTTCAAAATCACAAAATAATATGCACCACTTTTGTGATTTCAAATCACTATGCCGAAATGTGAGGCTGCTTTCCTAAACATCTGATTGCGGTCTAATTATTCCCCAGAATATGGTTTATGCATCCCAGAATTGCATGGTGTATCTCTCTAAACCAGTTTATCCAAAAATCAAGGCTAATATTTACAATGAACCAACCATTATTTCTCACAAATCTTTTCTCTGAAGTTAATTCAAAAACTATTCTATCGAATAATAATAGCCTAGCGTCAGTCTTCCATCCTCCTTGCACATGCACCATCCAATTCCTGCTTCACTAGATTTAAGTTCTAATTTTAAGGAAGTTTCCAATCAATGTGTTGGAAAAAGTCAAAGCATACTATGATAGTAACACTTTTGTGATACCTGCTGTAGGCTTGTTAATGAAACAGCAGCTCCTAAAAGTTAGATAGATCTAAGACAGTGGAGAATTTAATACTGAATACAATAGAGAACTTATGGAGAAGTTTCGCTGTAGCCTTCTGTATATATTATACAGCACTCATAAGTTAGATATATGTTAGTGTTTGCACTAATGAGAATTAAGACTGATGCAATTGAACCTATGCAATTGATGCAATTGAACATGTTAAGTCACTTTTAGCTTGGGAAGATTTAAATCAAATGTCAATAAACACTACTCCCTCTATCCTCCTTCCCATAACCTAATTTCCTAGTTCCAGCACAATGCATCGCACGTGTAGGGGTCATCCCCTGAGTGCCGGTCCAAGACAAAAAAAAAAAGCAGTGTTAAAGTAAAGCAGTCTTATTTTACCAACATTGCAAATCATGCATTGTCATTTTAAGCTTTGTAACACCGCCGACGTTTAGAAACATCAGTTTGCTTTGCATTATAAAAAAAAAACAATGTCTGCGAAGGAAACTATTGTGGAAAGAATAATAATTATTATTTAATAAAATAATTAAAATTAATTGAAATTAAGTATTTATTTCATTGAAATTTTGTACTTTGCGTCCTTAGTCGCCAATGTTCATAAAGAACATTGTCAATCTAAATGGTGCCTTTGTTGCATTTATTTGCGCATCAACTGCGCATCAGATGACTTTACGACTGCCATACATCGTCAAAGTTTGAACGGTTGCGTTAAAGGGTGCTTTAGACGATAAGATTTGTCGTACGTAAAATGAGAGAGAAAATAAAATTAAATTCCATCCGTATTTAAAAAAAAGAGAGTAAAAATCGAATGGTTGTTTTCTGGCTTTTACACCATTTGTATGGATAAAATCAAGTAAGATGAAAACATTTTCATTTAATTTAACTACAGCTGTTTGCTTGTTTTCCCCAGGGATGGAGTTCTTGTGCAATTGAATTTTTTTTTTAATAACCTTGAAAAATATTTTTATAACTTTCGAATATGTTATTTTCGTGGTAAAAATTTTTAGGGTACTTTTGGAAAATATACGTATATTTTTATAAAATTGTGCTTTCGTTGTCTAAAATGTACATTTTGATTTTATAATTGGTATAAATTTATGAAACCAGTTTTCCCTCCCTGGCTTTCTCACATTTGTTTACATAAAAATGCATCCCTGATCTAATGGTGTGTGTTGGTTTTTGAAAAATTTTAAAAAATCAAGAGAGCAATACGACTGTCAAATTTTCATCCATATTTTCTCTCAAAATCTTATAATTTCATTACATATTACGTGTAGACGATCTGACTTGTGCTCTTCTACACAAAAATTTGACATGTCGTACAACTTGTGGGACAATGTAAAGCACCCTTTAGGAACATAAGACATTGTCACACTGGAAAGCCGCTGACGTTTAGGAAGGCAGCCAGATTTTCAGAACATGCCTGATAATCACTGTTGCCAACTTTTTCAGCAGTTTGCCGCTAAATCACACCCTGAAAACCGCCAGAAAGCGTAAAATTTTTTATTTGGCGGCAAAATTTTTGAAAAATTTGTTAACATGTTAAAATATTCAAACAAAACACTCATATTTAATGAATATTAATAAAAATTCTCTTTATTGACATGCATACATATTATATACAGGGTGGCGCAGAATGACCTATATGGTTTGAATTCTTTATAACATTTTTAATGAATGTTTTTTCTTTGTTTTTTTTCAGCATTTTTTGAAGAAGACTTGAGAAAATAATTATGAATCATTACACGATCGAACACAACACATACAGCAGGTGCCTCTATGGCTTTGTTAAGGGACATATTCGGCGAACGCATTATTTCGCGCACAAGCGATTTTAACTGGCCTCCACATTCACCAGATTTAACAGCTCCTGACAGTTTTCTTTGGGGATATTTGAAAGAAAGAGTGTACGTTAACAAACAAAGAACCATACACCAACTAAAAACCAACATTCGAAATGAAATCATGGCCATTACACCCGAAATTTTGCGATTACACTCGAAATTTTGCGAAAAGTTATGGAAAATATGCTAAAAAGAGCACGTATGTGCGAAGCAGAAAATGGACAACACTTACAGGATATCCTTTTTCAAAGCTAATTGTAAAAAATTCCCCAATAATATACTGTATTTAAAAAAAAAGAATTATAATAATCAAATAAATAAAAAAGTTATAAACCATTTAAACCATATAGCTCCTTCTGCGCCACCCTGTACAAATCCGTAACCAGCTGGCACTGGCTGTTTCTTAGACGTTTGTGTGTAATATACCACTCCTGAAAGAACCTTCTAACGATGATCTGACGAGTAACAATAACAAAACCATTTACATTTTTTGCTTGATTATTACTTTTTTTTACACATTTTCTCAAAACAGAATCAGCACGCGTGACAGCTTCCCCCTTGCCCGGAATTTTGATTTCAACACGCATTTGTGCATGGATGCATTTTTAACCCCATGAAAAGTAACATATATTTTAAGGTGGACCCTAAACTATCCCTCTACCAAATTTTATAAAAATCTGTTAGGCGGTTTCGGCGGTATAGTGGAACACACATTCCAACATCCAAACATCTAAACATATCAAACATTCTCATTTATAATATTATTAGAATAATTCCTTCAACGCAAAAAAGAAAAACATACACTTAAAAACAAACCTACCAAACGACATGTCGCACTTGATCAACATGAACGTATTAAATCAAAATGTCGTGAGATAGTGAACCGATACGGTTTGGTAGATTTCGAAAATTGTCGAAAATTGTTTTCAAAAATAAATGTTAAACTACTAAAACGATAAAGTTCAAAATATAATCAATTTGTGAAACAGTGTTTGTTTCGAATTACTTCGTAATTTCTTGTCAAATCAATTCTTATATTTTTTTTTCTTCTTTGAGCGGCAGGGAGTTCATAGTCAAGCTTTACAAGAGAAGAGATAGGGGCCATCATGAGAAGGGCTCCGATATATAGTATTATAAACAGTAAAATCCTGCATTCTGACACATATAACCCACTTTCTCACTCAAAATAGAAATCAATCCATCCGTACTCAAATCAATAGCAACCGACGTCAAAAGTACGGAATCAAGTACAAGCGCTAAATACTTATTTTTAGCCTTACTTAATGCGGAATCCGTACTTGAAATAAGTCAAAACCGGAACTGATTTAAAAAAAATTGAGATCGATTCAAATCTACAATACGCTTAATTCAAGAATTTCGATGTCGAACCAATCCCGAATCCGTGCTTGGAATAAATCAAAAACGAGATTAATTTAAGAAACACCGAGATCGAATCAAGTTTAAAATTAAACCCAGTTTCAGACTAAATCATGTGCATTTGTGTGTTTTTGTGTATGTGTATAATTTCATATAGATAATACCCTAAAACTAAATTGATAAAAAAGGTTGTGTGTCCTGATGTGCATTAGTGTGTCAGTTGTTGTCGGAAGGTTTCAGTGGCGAACGCATAGTCACTGATCACTGAACAGCAACAGCTTCAGCTGAATCCAATCCACAGGCCCATCGGAACGCCCTCCTTCGTCGGTATTGTGTATCACTGGCGAAGTAAAATAATTACTAAAAAATTTTATACGTCTCCTTGACATCAGATATGCGACAACACTGTTATAAATGCATCACATGTGTAGGGGTCATCTCCTGACTTCTCTTCCAAGATCAAAAAATACATTTCCTTGATGCTAATGCGAACACATCAGTAGACCTTCCAGCAAATTTTTTAAAAAGCTAAACAATCTTTCATGTTTATAAAAAGGCTGTCAAAAAGTCTTTGAGAATAACAAAAATACAAAATAGAATTCCGTACTTAATTTATAATTTTTTCTTGATTTAAGAATTTTTTACTCATTTTAAGAATATCCAGGATTGAATCTCTCAAGTAATGGCATTTACGGCTTTGAGTATTATTCGTACTTGAATTTTTTACTTTAAGCAGAAAAACCTAAAATTTAATACGAACCTTTGCTTTCTGTAATGAGACGATTCCAGATAAACTGAAGAAATTAAACTTCGTTTTGGAGTCTTGTTATTTGGCGGATGTCTAGAATGATTGAGAGAATCATAATTTGTTACGCTAAATATTTTTCATTATCAAAAATTCATATAAAAATCATACTCGTATTCGCATTATGTGTTGCTGCTAAATAATTAATTTATTCAAAGTATAAACTGTCATTACCAGGCGTAATTTTTTCTTTACTGGATAAAAACAATTGGTTAATCATTGAACTGCGACTTCTTTTAATAAAAACCATTTCTTTTCTTTTTTGTAAAAAATTTTTTATTTCACATTTTTCTCAAAGTCTTGGTCATATGTGAGAGATGGAAGTGATGAAAGTTGAAATTTTGTACAACGACAATGATTGCAGAAATGTTATTTACAAATGAATTGCGCATACGCTATTGCAATTAATTGAATACACCTTGGCAACGCCGCAATGGGTTCATTTAACCCTTTTGAACAATAACGGAAACGACACCATTCCGTTCAACAGAGCGAGAAAGAGAGACAGGGATTGTTAAACAATAAAACGAAGACAAGAAGGAGATGATCAATTAGTTAAGATTTAGGGCAAATTGGCAAAATAATGTTACAGCGGAGTAACGAAACGCAAATTAGGCAACGATGGGCGCAGCAAAGGTTTTGGCAACAACGGGGGCTGGGGCGGCTACAAGGGGTGCTGAGGCAGCTATAACTGGAGCAGCAGCAACGGCAACATCTTTAGAGACTACAGCATTGAAACCATTGATGGGATCGGCGTAGTAGTTGACGATACGACGGGAACCATCGGGCTCAATGAGAGAGTAGGATCCACGTACGACATCACCATCACGAGTTTCTTCCTGGGTTTTTGAGTCACCGGTCAAAGCATCTTGAACATCATAGGCGAATTTGTATTGGGGATGAGCGTCAACAATTTCTGGCTCTACAATAGCAGCCTTGGCTATAATGGGGGCAGCAATAGGACCGGTGGCTAAAGGAGCAGCAACGGTCTTGGCGAAAACAGGCGCTGGGGCAGCAGCCACAAGTCGGGCTGGGGCAGCAGCAGCCGCTACAATTGGAGCTGGGGCTGCAGCGCCTACTAGTGGAGCTGGTGCAGCAGCCAAAGGAGCAGCAGCATAAGTCTTAGCAAACGGAGCGGCTACATAGGGAGCTGGGACAGCGGAATAGATTGGAGCTGGAGCGGCAAAAGCTGGAGCAGCAGCAAAAGTCTTGGCTACCAAAGATGCAGAGTAGGCAGCTGGAGCAGCTACATAAGGAGCGGTAGCATATGGATGAGCGACATATGGAGCAGCTGCATAGGGAGCAGCAGCAGAATAAGCAAAAGGCGCTACGGGCACACCAGGAGCCAAACCAGCATTGGCGGACAAGGCCAAGGTTGACACAACAGCAGCAGCCTAAAACGAAACATTGCAACCAAATCAATCCAATTGTTACACAGGCAAAGATCAACAAAATTTTCAAAAGTTTCACTGTGCCTTTCAGCTTTGTTTAATCCAATGCTGGCTAAAAGGCCTTCAGCTACTTTTCCACAAAATTTTGTATCACAATTTTTCTTTCTTTAATCTTTTTTCTCCCACTGCCCCACTACTTACGGTAAACGATTTCATTGTGAGCTTGGGATAAGTTTGATTGTTGTTAAACACTGTCGGTTGTTTAAAATTGAACTGACATACCGTTTCCAAAATCATTTGGCTTTTTATATTAAAATTCTTCTTCACTTGCAAAGGAAAAATCAAAACGCAACAAAATGTAAAATTCAAAATCGAAAAGAAACGAAATAGCAACAAATATTAATTGTTATTTTCTTTTTATTTTTTAATATTATTTTTTTATTATTTTATGCATTCAAATGTCAAACAACGTATTCTCTCTTCCGTCGTCTCTGCACTCTGTGCTGGCCGACACTGTCTATGGCCCTCAAAAATTAACAAAACTTTTATGCGAAAAAGGTTTAAACTTGTTCAATTGTTGTTGCTAATCGTTTTTAGTTTCATTTAGTTATTTCTTCTTCTTCATTGCAGTACATTTTAAAGTGTAGTTTAGCACAATTCAATTTGAAAATATTTACAATTTTGTTTCTTCTCCATTTTAATTTTTCGAAGGCAATATGCACAAAAATTAAACAAAGTCAAAAATATATTCTGGTTAAAAATTCTTTGCACGTAAATCGGGTAAGATTATTTAATACGAAATTACCAACTACGAGTATTGCTAACAATGCGAGTACCACAAATGTTTCTTATTATCAGGGTAACCAAAAATATTCTACGATATACGCAAGTAGTATGTGCAGATGTATGCATGGACATTAGAAAGTACCACATTACAGGCCAAAAAAAAGTACGCTGTAACTCCCTAATAAAGTATATTTGGACAAAAGAAAACCCGATCTCCATTTGTGCCAGGCTAATGTCAGAAACTTAAAGATCACAAAAAATCAATACATTTTTGCAAAGGAAATAATTCGATAATTCCCGCAGAAAAAAAAATCAAGGGAAATAAAAATACGGGAAATGTTAATCCATCATATTTCGACGTGATTCAAGTCGACTTAGGAAAAATATGGGGCAAGATTTGGCCATGGGTGATTGCTTTGGAAGATTCATATACTACATTAACAAAAGACTCATATCATGTATGAGTCACTTACGAAGTTACTAATTAAGAATCTTACTAATAAAATCTTAGCATAACCCCCTGAACGTATTAGCAGATTTTGGTCTGTTATCATTGAAAACAAAATATTTTCTAGATGGGAAAAGTACGATTTATTTTCGATGAATGAACGGAGGGCCTGTTGAGTATCTTTCGGCAACTGACGAATACAAGATACTAATTGGAAAACGTGGCGACTGCCGTGAATTGCCAGTGGTTGACAATTAATTTTAGAGAGATCATTAGAAATAACTTTAGTATCAAGTCATTCATTTAGGCCATACTTTATCTGAATTCGTACAACGCATTTGGGATAATAGGTGTAATTTATCCCATCCACAACTTTCTAAGAATTTTCAGATCAATTATTTACAGCATACTTTTCCATATGGGTTGGCCGATAAAACCCGCTACAAAGTTATCAGTTAAATTCTTTTTTAAGTTTACATCGCTACGTGAATTTATTAAAAATGTAAAATTGGGATGATGAAACACGTAAGTATTTGAATTGTTCGCCGCTATTACGCACTCGAGGCAACAATTTCCGACCAAAGAGAGTTTCAGCGCAACTTCGGAGACACGGTTCCCAGCAGGTGGATAATAATGAGGTTGGTAAACTCTTTCGCAAATCATGGTACAGTTGATGGAGCGGCCTGACAACAGAAATCGCACAATTGGAATATAAGAAAAAACAGCTGCTGTAGAATCTGACATATTTATAACAACAGTTACACCAACAAGTTTATCTGCATTAATCGACAATAACAGCAGACAAGTATACACAATAATTTAAATTCTCTATCGTGCTGCCAGATTAACGTTCATATTATTGGAATGTTTACATGTGAAAATTATTAATATACCGAACATTTTATAAATTAAATTGGTAAAAATGTTTTACACTTTCGTTTTTCCATAAATAAACCGGAAAAAAACAAAAACAAAACTTTTTATTTTTTTTCTTGAACCAGGGATGTCCCTTACAAATGCAAAGCATTGCACTGGATCTAGCAAAATAGGTTTTGGAAAGGCGGATAGAGATTTCAAATTGAAATCATAAAGTGAATTTACGATTTTGAATGCAATCAAAAAATTAGCAGTCATTAACGCAAAATCTTATGATTGCAATTTTTCAGCTCTGACACACAGCCAACCAAGGCTGTTGTAGCGGACTTACACCGAAAAAGAAAATTGTTTCTTCAGACTTTAAATGATTTAAAATAGGGAGTCATGAACAACTTTTTGTTTATTTTAAAATTTTAAAAACAATTTCAAATATTTCATGAAATAAAATAAAACTATCTATCAAATTAAATAAAAGTCAATAAAAAAATAAAAGAAAAAGGTTTGAGTTTCTTTATGCAAAATTCATCATCCAAAATGTATTAAGAATTTTTATATAAAGTTTTTGTAACATATTTTTGCATATTTTTCGAACACTGGATTTGTGTATAATTTTTCCATTTTTCTATAATATTTTTGTTACAATATGTTCTTTACATAAGAGTTTTTACTAATTTTCTAATGGTCATCAAATTTTTTTTTTTTTTTTTGTAACAAATTGTTGGGTACCCTGGTTATTATGGTCACACAAGTACTCGTGTTCAGCTTGCTGTCAGTGTGTTATTTTGCTAATATTTCGTTAGTACTCATCGCATTTACGCCCACCACGGTTTTCAATTGAGTTTCTTTAAAAACACATTAATTTTGTGTTATTTATTGCTACATTTTTTTATTCGAACGAAAGTGAAGACGTCTGCCAATAATTATAATTCCAAGCTCATCGTTTGACACTTTAACACTTGCCAAAGTTACATTTTCTTAAAGCATTAATCTGAACGGTGGGTAGAAAGCGCGTTGCATTACATCTTTAAGAGCCATGGACTGATTTGTGCATGAATAAGACGTTGGAAGATCAATTTCAAGGTTGTTCAAAATACGATCACCTTTTTGTGTGCCACATATCTATCTCTTTTTCTCGTCATCGGAAATGGCAAAATATATCGTTACATTAACATAGAAAAGCCCTAACTAATTTCTCTCTTTAAATCGGGTTTTTTGTATAATTTCATATAGATTACACTCTAAAACTAAATTGATAAAAAAAAGGTTGTGTGTCCTGATGTGCATTAATGTGTCTTTGTGTGTCAGTTGTTGGCGGTAGGTTTCAGTGGCGAAGGCATAGTCACTGGCCAATGAACAATACCGTCTGCAGTTGATAGTAATCCACAATCACATCAGAACGTCCTCCTTCGTTGGTATTGTGTAGCACCTCCTGTCGTTTCTCTAACTATCCCTTTCCTTTAGTTCCATTACAATGCTTCGCATGGGTAGGGGTCAACTCCTGAGTGCTGGTCCCAGATAAAAAAAAACGATATGTAGTTTTCTGTTGAAACATCAACATTTGTTAAGTATCATATTTCTAACTTGAAATCCAAGAACTGCCCTTCAAACCGCTACACCGACAATCATCTCTTTGCGAGTACATTTTTGCAACCACTTGCCTTCAAGTGTGATTTAACGGGTCAACAGGCTCCCCTTTGTGCCAGTGTTATCGAAGACCGCACAGGCTTGGTAAACTCAGGATAACTAAGTTACTGATACCGATAGCTAGCGGCAAACCATTGCCTGCACAGAACAGCCATAATCTTTATGAGACATAAATTTGTTGACTGGCTGAATGAAAGTTTGCCTTGTCAAGATGCATACGCTCCAAAATCGCGGACAACTGCATAAGTTGGTATGGGGGTAGCGAAGAGCACCGGGTTAATCTACTAGCTAATAAATTTTAGTAAAATTTTAAAGATGGAAAATGTACAATTTATTCACAGGCTTTAGCTGGAACTTCACACATAATTCGGAAACTAAGGTCCGCCGCAGAGGCCTATCACATTTTAAGGTGGAAAGTTTCATAAACACTGCTCCCTTTATCCTCTTTACAGCATAATACATTGCATGTGTAGAGGTCCCCCGAGCGCTGGTGCAAGAAAGAAAAAAAAAAACAATTTTTTCGCGTTATTTCTCTATTTTCTATCGTATGGGATATATTTTTCTTTTCGTTTCTCCGAGAGCACTCAAATTATTTTCAGCCAAATTTTCTTTTGGGAAAGGTCTTACTTTCCGGACATCCATGGCACTTTTTCCCTGTTTAACCATTACTTTTCCATTACTTTATCTTTCGCAGTTGTTACAGAAATCGATTTAACAAAGACTTTTGAAGTTATTAAAATACAAAATTTTTTTTTTCCGAAAATTTTTGATAACGATATTAATCAAATTGGCGGCTATCGCGATGAGGTTTTTTTGAGCTAAAGACTTGATTAGATTTTGGCTTCGATCGTCTCAGACGATTGATTTTGGGAAACTTTAAATTTATTTTTTAAATTCAATTGCTGTTGGCTAATAGTTACCGTGTTGGCTCCTCTGCCTCTACAAGGACCCAGGTTCGATTCCCAGCCCTCCCAAATCTGAAAAAGTGTTTACTGAGTAAATTTGAGCAACAAACCGTCGGCGTGGTACAATAATAAATAAATTGGTTCCCCTTAGCTTAAAAATAATGTGTCAAAAATAACATCAGAGACGCCGCAACTTTGCTTTATAATAAACACAGAGTTGTGAATTAAGTTCTACCTTCGTACCACTCACAACTCCTGACTATTCTCTACACTATCCCTGTCTCGATCTAGTTCCAGTGCAATGCATTGCTTATGTAGGGGATATCCCCTGAGCACTGGTCCAATATAAAAGAAAAAAAAGTTGAATCAGAAAGACGAGCTCTGAGTTAAACGTTTTACATTTCCTGAATATAACAACTAGTGATGTTACGAATATTCCTATTCTTATCGCCCAATATTTCCTTATTTCATGATATTCCCATTCGCCAAATTCAAACGAATATTTTGCGTATACGTTAAAAAACAAAATATTTACAAGAGGTGTAAAGAAATAATATCATTTTTAATATATTTTATAAAAAAAAAAAACAAAAAAAAAATATTTCGCAACTGGTATTAAAATCGTAAAGTCTATTTTGTTCATATCCTTTTGAATTAATAACCATCATCAATAACCAGTTGAGAAATGATGAATTTCAAAAATAGATATTTTGTAGCTTTTTCTTCTTTAGGTCTATTGTAGCTTTGTACAAAATTTCCGTTTGAATAACGTAGCGTTTCTGTATGTTCTAAACGCTATTCAAACACGAGCTAAAAGTTTCAAAGAGATTCGCACGAATTCCAACTATTTTTTGGAAAAGGCCAATGTCGAACTATTGACTTTGAAAACCACACTACAAGATAAACTATAAAAAATATAATAAAGTTTTGAAAATAAAATATATCAAAAACTATTAAAATCAAATTGGAAAGTGATTGACAAAAAGACTATAGCAGAAACACATCACAAATTTCATCGTTTTCAATTAAGTTTTGTGTCTGAATCGTTTTTCATTACATACCTGAATAAAAACTACATTTTACTAAACTTATAATCTAGTCTTAAAACTTATTGCCTTGTCTATGATGTTGAAAGAATTCTTCCTTTCATACAATTACATTTGTACTTTTAAAATTTTGTTTTACACGAAAAAGAATTATTTTGATATCATGAAACAGGCATTTTGTCTATTAATTATTGTTTAGCATTTGCTGACTGCCACTGTCCCTTGGCCAAGTCGCTATGTTGCACCATGAAATCCACTAAAATTTCTAACTGCCGTTGTTTTGTTTGTCATTTTTTGCTTTTTTTTTAAATATCAAATATAAACATTTTTTCAACGTACGTATACAATGTTTTCCTCCATTTGCGTTCGATATTTACTTTCCGAAGTAGTCTGCCCGTTGATTACAAACCGAAAAATTTTTCCTGGGTTCAACCCCAGTCTCAGACTCATAAAAATATCTCGCATTTTTCTGTTTTGCATTTGTGTGTCTTTGTGTCAGTTGTTGTCGGAAGGTTTCAGTGGCGAAGGCATAATCACTGAACAGTAACGACTTCAGCTGTATCCCATCCACAGGCACTTCCGAAAACCTTCCTTCGTCGGCATTGTGTATCATCGGCGAAGTAAAATAATTACTAACAATAGCTACCAAAACGAAGCTTCACAAATTCAATACGTACATCAGAGGCGCTATAACACTGCTATAAAAACAAATAACGTGCAAAAAGCAGTGTTGTAAGATAGTGAAGCTTCACCTCCTTTCATTGCTCCTCAATAAATTTTCTCTAGTTCCAGCACAATTCACCGCATGTCTAGGGGTCATTTTCTGAGTGCTGGCCCAAGACAAAAAAAAAATATCTTAAACGAGTGCCTGGCCTGCCTTTAAATTCTTTCCCTTTTGTTTTTTATTTTAATTTATTTTACTCCTTTCCTTTCATGATATTACCAAGACTTAATGACTACCCGTTGTACTTTTTATAAAAAATATTTATAAATATATTTTTAAATACGCCAAACTATTTGCATTTTTCTCTAACGTTTTCGAATTTGTAATAAAATTTATCAACTTTTTGAAATCAGTAAAAGAAATTAAATTCAAATTTTTATTCATTTCCTTATTATTGATGCCATATTTTTCGTTTGAGTGTTTGTGTGAATTTTAAAAATTGTCAATGAAACTATTCCTTTTCTTGTTAACTTAAGCTGGCTTTCAAATAATAAATTGAAATGTTTGAGGTATTCAGAAACGTGATTATTTTCTAAACAAAAAAAAAAAAGAAAAAAAATTATTCGGAAATATAAAAATTGTGCAATAAATTGATTTATGCCACAAAACTTGCTCTAAATCGATTCGTGTAGAGAACATTATAAAAGGCTGATGTTATTTTTCAAAATCAATTTATTGCTTTTGAAGAACTATTAAAGAAAAATATATTAAACAGATCAGAGAGATTATTTATGTCACATTAAATTAGGGTGGCGATGGCACGATGGATGGTAGTCTGCACGTTGACTACACAACCAACTGGTTCAACCCGTTTCAGACAAAAAAATTTTTAAATAAAAATAAACATCCCGCATTTTTCTGATGTGCATTAGTGTGTTTTTGTGTGTCAGTTGTTGTCGGAAGGTTTCAGTGGCGAAGGCATAGTCACTGGTCACTGAACAATACCGGCTTCAGCTGATAGCAATCCACAATCACATCAGAACGCCCTCCTTCGTCGGTATTGTGTAGCACCGGCGAAGTAAAATAATAATAAAAATAGCTACTAAAGCGAAGCTTCAGCACTGCTACGAGTATAAAAACAAAAGAACGTGCGATAGCAGAGCTGCAAAATAATTAATTAAGCTTCACCTCCTGTCGTTTCTTCTACTATCCCTTTCCTATAGTTCCCAGCACAATGCTTCGCATGTGTAGGAGTCATCTCCTGAGTGCTGGTCCTAGATAAAAAAAAAAAAATACGTAAATGAAATGAATTTATTCGATTGTTATTAAGAATTTTATAGAAAATGGGAAAGAAAAACTACAGGTGTTTTCCTTAAGCCCGCCAGAACTTTAAAGTGAAAAAAAAACGATAAAAATTACATTTTAATAAAAAAAATGTTTATTCGAAAGATGAATATATCGCACGGTCTTACATGTCCATTTCTCGAAATTAAGTCATCGCTTGTTCAGATGGACAAAGTTAAGAAAAAGTTGCGCGAGTTGATGACTAATTTTGAAATTTGGTAGCGTTGCTCAAGCGTTAATCTATTCAGCGCATACTGATTCCCAGCAAAAATTAGTGCTTGACTGGATTTAATTTTTGTAAGGGATACAACTTAATGGAATCACTTGCAATTGCGCTTTTATAATGCATGATTTTCGTTCGCGATGATACGCATTACTTCATGTATCCAAACAGACAATCGCAAAAGAATACATTTTTTAAGCATTTATACTGCCATAAACAGAGTATTTATTCACTTATTTTAGTGCATTTCGACAGCATTTGTTCTTAAATATGCAAAACAGCTTTTAGTGCTTTTAAATTTCGGTATTTTTTTGTCTGGGTAATAAATGTCAAAAATTAAGCGCGGTATGACAGTTCATGAGACAATATCTTCGGAAGGCGGAGAAAAGGTGCAACAGCTAAGATATGTGAGGTCGCAAGTAGAAAAACTTTTTTTTTTTAAAAAAAACTTTATTTTCAATAAAAAACTTTTTCCCACAAAAGTGTCCAAATAATGAAAAAAGCATAAATACATATATTTTGAATTTATATTCATCGAAAATAAAATAAAAAAAAACAAAAAAAAAAAGTTAAATAACAGCAACAAACTTATTCTTATTCTTCCTACGATTTTAGCTTTTGTTGGAGCCTCCACATCGGAGTTTGTAGCATAATCTACGCTATTTTCTTCACATGCATTGCTGTGTAAAACTAATAAGACAAAAATAATTATTTAAAACTAAAAATATTCCACTATCCTTGCCGTTTCTCGTTAAATATTTATCCATGCTTTTTTGAAATAGAAAACTTTTCAAGACAAAAAAAAAATATAATATTATTAATACGGCACAGTTGTATTAAACAGAGAATAGACACAATTAACACTGTTGCAATAATAAGGCATGAAAAATTATAAGATCGTTTACATTAAATGGTAACATCACATAATATTTTCAAATACATATACTGTGATGGGCGAAGTAGTCTGCACGTTTACTACAAAACGAATAATGTGTTGTGGGTTCAACACACAAAACAAAAAAAACATCTCGCATTTTTTCTGATGTGCATTTGGGTGTCTTTGTGTCAGTTGTTGTCGAAAGGTTTCAGTGGCGAAGCCATAGTCACTGGTCGCTTAACAGTGCCGGCTTCGGCTGTTTCCAATCCAGAAGCACAGTTGCACATGGTGCGGCACCGACTTCTGGGTAAACATGTACTGGACGACCTATTGGAGGTGTCGCATGTGGTTATAGATGACCTTGCGATACGTCAACGCAACGGGATTGGTTTAGTACATCCTTCCTAAGGATTCATCGGAGGATCTCTTACATCGGTTAAGACTCGGACGAGTGAGTGGTATCTTCGAAATGGAGTCGCGCAATTCTACACAACTACCTGCGGGCAGTCACGTGAATCAACCAAGACAGTTCATTTGACAGTTAACGCGTTGGTAAATTCTGTCGGGCTTAAAAAGACACACCATGTTAACAACAATCGGTTAGCATGTTAATTAATTTTAATCGATTAAATGAAATTTTACATCATAAAATGTGTTTTATGTGGAAGGTATGCAGCGATGTGGCCTACAAACTATTAAAAATAGCATACCGACAAAAAAATACCATTCCCTTTTATATTAAGCCATCCCAACTATTTAATCACCTGAAAAGCTGCTCAGTGTGAGGGAGAGAATTCAAATTACGAAAACTACTAAAAAACTCTAAAAAAATACAAAAACTACAGGATTTCATACCAGCACAAAATACAGGACGCCTGGTAGCAGCAAAAACGTTAAGAAGCTGCAAGTGCTGCATGTCTGAAATTTCGGTCCAGTAAATCGTTCGTCGAAAGAAAAGTAATGCTTTGGGCTGCATTACCTACCACAGGACGCACACCACTCGCTTTCATTGAACGATGGTAGAAGTAAAGCATGAGAGTGCTATTAGCCGAGGTGTTAGCGTGTTTACTCCACAACCACAAACCGCTCTTCAAATCCCCGATCAGACCAAAAAATTTTCAATTGCGGCAGGGCTAACAGCGCCGTCGTTCGTCGATATTTGAGCAATAAAATATCGGCGACGTAAAATAGTAAATAGAATGGCTCTCCTTCAACTTAAAAATTAACGCAGCAATTGTGCTTTACAAAATTCGCATAAATAACGCAACTGGTTAATTGTGCTCAAATTAAGCTCTGTTCAGCATCTAACTATTCTGTACTCTATTCCTTTTCAACTTGTTCCGCTGCATACATTGCATACGTAGGAGACATCTCTTGAGCACTGGCACCAGAAAAACTATCAACAAATATAGCACCAAGACTTGAAAAATTTGGGCGAAACAACTGTACATTACAAGAAGACTAGAAGTCTTTTTTTACAGTCAGTTAAGTCCAACGTTTATCATATGACATTCACAACTTTGGCCAGAATATGCTCCGAACTCCGAACATTCTTTTCAAGATGCTCCAGAGGAATATGAGATGATCAACACTTAAAAAATTGGTGCAAAATATCAGCAGATCAAAATCAAGCAGACTGCTCGATGCTACCTGACTGTCTTGATTAATTTAGTTACTTAAATTTAATTCGAGCTTAAGGCTTCATGATTTCTGTAATTTAAAAACTGCCTCAAGAAAGCCGCGTGTGTATCTCCTGGTTCTAAAAGTTTGTTAAAAAAAAACATTAAACATTTTGTTGTTGTTGGTTTTGCTATAAATATTTATTACTTTAAAATTTATATTTAAGTGAATACATATGTACGTGTTTCTAACTTTGTTTAAGCCAAACAGTTTTTTTTTTTGCTTTTTGGTATCAAATAACTGTGCCAAAGCACGTGATGACCTTGTCATTTGTTGGCCACTTTGCAACGGCACATGTACTTTATGTAAAACCTCAAATAAATATGCTTGTACAAAGCCATTTACACATCCATACATATTTTACTCGTATATACATTTGTATGTGTGCGTGTGTACGTTGGTATTACATGCCCATCTCGTATCGTATGATTTCTTATGCCCGCATGCAAGGCGTGAAGCGTATAAAGTAATCGCATGTATTCGTAACAGTTGATGTTGATGTTGATGTGGCTGTCTGTCACCGAAACTGTAACAGCGACAACGACAACGACTTCAAAACGATACAATGACAACAATAACAACGGCCGTAAATTGTGGGTATGCACTTCGGGAATGCTACCACCATTAACGGCCTTTTTAGCAACTAACAATCAGTTAAACTATTTTCGAAATTAAACACTCGTTTCATATTCAACATTAAAATCTTAATTAATAATGAAAATTTCGCTTTAATTTTTCTTGTTGAATTGATTGTACGAATTTTTTAATATTTGATTTTGCGATTGGCAAACATATGGGTGGGGGTATTCAATTAAGGACGTTTAATTAAGCAACTTATTAAACCAAAATACTTCTACATGCTTAAAAAAATATGGAAATATGTGCATATAAAGAATGAAATAAATATTCAGTCAATTAACATCTCCTCGCATTTTTAGATTAAGAAAAAGCCACTGATCTGATTTGAGATGAATTGCGAACTAAAATATTTTCGTTGTTAAATTTTGTGTTCATTTTGGCCAAAAATAAAAATGTATCAAACCAAAAATGGATAAAGCGATAATTTACATTAAAAATATTTTTTGTTTCAACTTGAAACTTGCACGCATGCGTGTGTGTTTATGCCAGATGCTAAAAAATATAAATATGTAATTTAAACGTAGAAAATATTGCAGACAAAAATTCGCGACCGCCGGAACTCTATTAGCCCGAAGTATAAGTTTTGTTTCAACGAAATAATTATTATATTTCTGTCACATCCACAATCTGCAAACCTTCTTCCGCTTATCTGCATAAAACACCCAGGGTCGAGGGCGGGTATCGAACCGGCAGCCTACAGATTAATAGTCTAATGCTCATGCAGTAGACATTTAAAAAAAATGCGAAGTTTTATTACTTATATTTATTACTTTATTATGATTAACATGACAGAAACTTAACGAAGCCACCTAAAATTTATGGTGAATACAGAAAATTAGCGGAGTTAAATTGTAACTTTGCCAATCCAACTTAGTTCAGTTGTCAGTCATGATAGGGGCATAATTGTCACTGTTTCATGTGCACCGGAATGCGCAAGGGTTAACGGGAGTGCATTATTTGGGCTTGAAAAGTATGTACCAGTTTTCAATTTCGTTGATACATTTGCAATTGTAAACTTCGCATACCAAGTCCACATACAGAACACGTTCAGTTAAATCCACTATTAAACTGTTTAAGACAAAACGAACAAAAAACTTGATCGAATTTTCCTTTTTAAGATGAATTAATAAAAATCTAACTTAAATCATTCAATTGCACAATTCAATCGATCCATATTTTATGCGAGTGATTTTTGTAGTGCATTTTACAATTTTTTTCTTTGTTTGTTTTAAAATTTTATTGTTGTTTTTTTTATATATTTTTAACAAATTCAATGTCTTTTTGTTAAAAAGGGAAAACGCCCGTTATTGACGTCGATAAAAAGAAGTAGACGCACACACACACACACACACACGCATACCTACATATATTAATTCGTATTTTACACTAAACCCAGCAAACACATTGATATGAAATCTATTTAGCATAGTTTATGATTTTTTGTTATGTATGTTTTTTTCAATTTAAAATCTTTGGAAATTATTTTTGCAATTTTTTGCTAAATATTTTTTCTTTAAATGCGAATTAATATGCGAGTACATACTATAAATGTTATGATTTTATAAATTGTACTTAAATTTAAAAACTCCTTCTGTATACTTAGTACCCAAGGCAAATTCATTACCAGGTAAACTCATTAGCAAATTCGGCCGGCAGCTGATACAAGAATTTGTATCGTATCTTTTGAGCCGAACGTCAAAGTTTGTTTACTTTTGTGAGAGTCTTTTTTTATTTTATTTTGTTTTTTATTATTCGATATTAAAAAAAAAAAATTATTATAAAAAAAAAAAGAATTATAATTTCCTATTATTCCTGATGATGTTAACAAGCTGTTAACGAAATATCGAATAATAAAAAACAAAATAAAATAAAAAAAGACCTCAGGCTTAATAAATATATATCAAAAAAAAAAAACTCATTAATTATTTTTTATTCTCATCAATTATTTTATTCCTCCTCAATTATTGAGTTGCTTTTGTAATAAAATGCTTTATGATATTTTTCATACTGTATGAGAATATCATAGGGTATGTAATAATAAATTTCACATATAGTTTATATGGGAAAAATCACAATTAGAATCATATATAATTACTTTTTGTAATAATTAATTAAATTTGAACTCATTCTACACTAATTTAACACGTTCTTTTTAGGTTATGTTATATTTAACAAAACTCATGTATACAAAAAATTTGACGTTTGGACATAAAGCGAATTGACGAATTCTCATTGCGACAACCTTGTATTATTATTATTTGCTTAGTACCTACACAAAATTCTCTTTTTTAGAGTGGGTTTTAAAATAATATTGAACATATTAAAAAATCATTATATAAAGAAATAAAATAAAAACAATATATTGATAAAATCATTGAAGAACACTGTCTTCCACTGGGATATACCAAATTCCATTATAAAAAATATTAGACTGAAACAGTTTATATTCGCTAAAATAGTTTTTAATTTCGCGCTATAGGAAGTTACTGATTTTATACCAGTTTTTGAAAAACGACTTTACAAGATATTTTCACGCCCTCCTTCGTCGGTATTGTGTAGTAAAATAATTACAAAAAATGGCTACTAAAAAACGAAACTTCTAAATTTAATACGTCTCCTTGATATCAGAGGCGCTACAACACTGCTATTAAACAAAGAACGTGCAAAAGCAGATTTGTAAGATAGTAAAGTTTCACCTCCTCTCATTTCTCCTACCATCCCTTTATTCTAGTTCCAGCACAATGCATGTGTAAAATAAGTGCTACCAGTTAATTGTGAATAAAATCAAAATTTATGAATGGATTTTAATGAAATATGGCTCATTTTATTTGTAACAAAATTAGTAACAATATTTCAGATTTTGTTTCTCATACATTTTTAATAAAATTTTTAAAAGAATTTTTTTTTTAATTTACTTGAAAAGAATGGCTTTTCTCAAAACATTCTAAATATCTGCTGAACTATAAAATGTATAATAACATAATTTAAAGGTTATTTTATTCTCGATCCTTCCGTGTTCTTCCCAGTTATATCAAAGTGCTAGTTCTCGAGTTATTGCAAATTACGTGGTGCAACCTCCGCTTTTTTTCTATATAACGGTAAATCTCGAAAACCAGCGTCAATCAAAAAAATGTAATTTGTAGGCATTGAATCGGAGTACCATATATATTCAAATATACTAAGAAAACTCAGGCGAATAAATTCTTGTTGACCAGTGTAATCATTCTTTTGGAGAACTAGGATGTAAGTTAAAAGGTAGTGTTGCCACGATAATATTAAAAAATTATTTTTAGTTCAAATATTTATTATTCATACGAATTTTTAAAAAACCTTTTTTAGGCTTAAAATATTTTTCACTAAAATGTATTCGAAAAAAAAATACTTTTTTTTTATCAATACGGCAGAAAAAATCCAACATTTCTTAAAAATCAGGTGAACATTTAACAATGTTGCCGACTCACATGTAACATTTATTAAACACTTTTTTTTTAGAAAAGAAAACACCTTAAATTTTTCCGAAAAAGTGTTTGCTTTTAATTACTCCGCAATCCTTTGTCAAATCCTTTTTCTTCCTAGAACAAACGTTTTATTATTCGATTTTAATCTATTTAATTTTTCTAAATCTTTTTACAATTAGTCGAGTTCTTGTATAAATATGTGAACTTTCTTAGGTTTTTCCAAGAATTTGGTTAAAGGCCTACAGAAGATTTTGGTATTGGCACCAAATGAAATGCGCATATAGACCAGCTAAACCATATAAGAAACATAAAAAATAATAATAAATATTTTGACTAACGTTGAATAAATGAAAGAATAGTTACATTTTTTTTTGTTAAAAATGTAAATAGCTTTTTAGTCTTTGTTAAAATAAAATAAAAACATAACATTTTAATTGTGCATCATTTGATTTTCTATTTAAATTTCTAAATCGAAATCGAAATCGCTTTAGTTTAGGAGTACACTAGCGTTTTGAAGAAGCCAAAGTTCTAGCATTTTCGTTTGTCAGAACACTTTTTTTGGCGTTTTGAAAACGAAAGCGCCAATTAAATGCGATACGCGTTTTCCAAAATATAGGCGAATATATTTTTGTGTATATCTGGAGAAGGATATTAAAATTTGTTACAGATGGCAAAATATATGTCCAAAAGTAGGCGTTATAATTGGGTGTGGCGCACCGTTAATGTAGCGTACAGTTAATTACATACAAATGTTTGTTGGGTTATTAAAGTACATAGATAAGAACTGGTGGTGCGTTTACTTGTTAAAAAATTATTACTGTTGACACAGGGTGAACCAGAAAGATCTACATGATTTGAAACCTTTAGAACTTTTTTAATTATTCCTTTTTCTTTGTTTTTTCCAGTATTATTATATGCTTATCATCGTCATTTAAATGTGCGGTTGGCAACCACAGTATCAACAACAAAACCATTTGGTTTACATCAACGTCGGTCCGTAAGAACCCTCCCTAGTACTGGAAGACCACCTACCGTATACACTGCTGAAAATATTAAATGTGTATGGGAGATTATACAACTGTGGTGAATATCGGACGATGTAGCAAAATTTTGTTAAACCAGCTGTGAAAAACCATCCAATAAAATACTGCACGTGCCTCAATGGCTTTGCTAAAGGACATATTCGGCGAACGGATTATTTCGCGCAGAAACGATTTCAACTGCCCTCCAAGTTTACCGAAATTAACAACTACTGGTAGTTATCTTTGGGAATATTTAAAAAAAGGTGTATAAGCCAGCATTCGAAAAGAAATCATCGCTATTTTGCGAAGAATTATGGAAAATATGCTAAAAAGAGCACGCTTTTGTACGAACTCGCGAAAACCTTATACATGTCTATTTTATGTTTTCCTGAAATTTTGTATTCTGTATTTGGCACCGACTTCAGCTGTTCCATAGCAACGCATACAAAACGAACATTTTATTATTTTTACTTTTTAGTTCCCTTTTTAAGTCGCATCAATTTTGTATTTTTTTTTAATTTTATTTTACATTTTTTAGTGTCTCATTATGTTAACCTTTTTCGAAATTAAATTTTATTCTTGACTCGCATTTTAATACATAAAAATGAATAAATAGTAAAGTGATATGATATGGGGGTTGCAATGGCTGAGGTAGTTGGCACGATGCTTTGCATTTTTCTGATGTTCATTATTGTGCTCTTGTGTCAGTTGTTGTCAGAAAGCTTCAGTGGCGAAAGCATAGTCCCTGGTCACTGAACAGTACCGCCTTCAGCTGATACTAACCGACAACCAACGTCAGAGCGCCTTCGTAGGCAGTGTGTAGCCGAGTCCTCGGCGAAGTAAAATAATTAATAAAAGCGGCTACTAAATAGAGCTTCAAAAATATGTAATGTACGTAATGTAAATATATGAAAATGTAAAACCAAAAGCGTGCAAAAGCAGAGTTGTAAAAATAATGATGCTTTCCTCTGTCACTGTACTAAAAGTTGGACTTAACTGTTAAGCTAAGAAGAATTAAATTTTGACTAAGGGGAGCTGTATACCTCCGATCCGACAGTCATTCAAATGGGACCACACGACTAGCACGAGCTTTTCTATAAAAAAAGAATCATCTAAGTCGTTAAACCCACTAAAAAGTTCTGTCTAGGAGGTGCTGTATTCCTCCGAACCGCCCGCCATTAACATAGAACCACATGGAAAGTAGGACCTTGCCTATGAAAAAAAACTCATCAAAAACGGTCCGCCCGGTAAAAAGTTCTGTCTAGGCGGAATAAAATGCGGCTGCAAAATGAAATGGTACCACATTTGTTACCACGATTCACTATCCTACACATTCGCACGATCACCTCACAGGGGAATGTCAGTAAAGTCATGCTTAAAAATGGTATTCTAAGTGCCACACTATTATACAAAGAATTAAATACATAAAAATATGTATCAGCAAGAATGCAGTTTTTAAATTTAGTGTAATTTTCTTTTGTGCAAGTGGCAACTCTGAAATTTGGCAGCTGTCAGATATCTTTATTCCGATTATTAAAAATGGAACGCTTTACGAAAGAATAAAGCGTGATAATTATGAAAACTTATTACAAAAATTTTAAGTTATGCTGAGAAGAATACGAAGAATTTTCACTCGAGAAAGTGCTCCTAATGTGTCAAATATTCGAAGAGTGGTCAAAGTGGACAGTACGACTCCTGTGCGTCAACGTACTGGTCGGTCTCTTGAAAGCATTGCTACTGTAAACGAGAGTGTCGCCGAAAACGCGAAAACATCAATTCAGTATTGTTCTCAACAACTTAAAATTTCACGAAGCACTACGCACCGAATTTTGAAAAAAGACTCAGGAGCTCAACTAGAATACCGTGTTAAGTGCCGCCATGAAAAAATTCATTCTTGCTGAGACACCCTATATAATTAAACACAATTTGTTATTACCGGTGTTAATTTTTTATTAGCGACAACAATATTCTGAGCTGTTTGGCTAAAGTAAAACAAAACATAACTTTTCTAATCTAAAGCTAATCTAAAAATTCCCCGATAATATAAATAAAAATTTAAATAATCGGATAAATAAAAAGTTGTAAAGACCTCAAAACATTTAGCTCATTCTGCGCCACCCTGTATAATAATATTATTCGAACCCCTTCACTTTTATTGACTGCGATACAATATTAAAAATTATTTTTTTTTAGCAAAACTTATGTCTGAATGCGTGCAATTTTTGTATGAAATTTATTTTATTTAAAACTTTTTTTCTGCTTTAACCAGACTGTTTAAATTTATAAAAAAAATAAATGTACGAGTTTGTTTTAAATTGAACAGAAAACAAACGTAAAATACGTTTATAATTTAATTTATCTATTTCAATATTCTTTACTTTTAGCTTTATTCAGTTTAAATTAATAATTTAATAAAGTCACGATAGTTTTAAATGACTAACCGCCCGCCGTATTCATAGAATTTTTTTTTATTTATAAAAGGTTCATTAGACAAATTTCCATACAAAATGCAATCATTAAAGCTTCCACAAATCGATAAAAAACTTTAAGAATACGGCAGTGTAAATATTCTAGTTTCTGAGCAAATGTTTAGGACGTCTATAGCAAAAAATAAAACATATTTTTTCAAAAATACAATTTTAATATTTTTGCCATAATGCCTCCCCACAACAATGCAATTTTGCGCTGACAATATTCTTCTCTTTTTTTTTTAAAGAAGCATACCTGATACAGGAAATTATGCATAATTTTCTAAATTTCTTGCATTTTATTAGTTCCTCGTAAACATGAATTAAATCATACAAGAATTTTTTTTATCATATGTGACAGGTCATGGATCGGAAAAATCGATTCTTACTTTTATTACTACTGCACATGCGATGCATTGTGCTAGAACTAGATGAAAGGGAAAGAAGGAGAAATGACAGGAGGTGAAGCTTCACTATCTTACAACTCTGCTGTTGCACGTTCTATGTTTTATAGTTGCAGCGCCCCTAATGTCAATGAAACATATTAAATTTGGAAGTTCCGTTTTATTAGCCATTTTTAATAATTGTTTGACTTCGCCGGTACTACAAAATACCGACGAAGGAGGGCGTTCTGATGTGTCTATGAATTAAATACTTTGTCTATGTCTTTGCCACTGAAACATTCCAACAAACAACTGAAACAACGACACACTAATGTTCATCAGAAAAAATTGAAGATGTTTTTATGAGTCTAAAACTGGGATCGAACCCAGGAAAATTTTTGGTTTTGTAGTCCATGTGCAGACTACTTCAGTCATTTTCTAAAGCGACAAACAACAGCTTTGTAACTGCTTTAGTATTGTCATAAATTACCTTCAAAATACATTTTTGATAAGAAAAAAGTGAAAAAGAATCCGATATGACAACTGAAATGGATCTAATTTGATCGTAGAAAAGAATATATAAGAAGTAGAATTAGTTTTAATTAAGTTTTTTTTTAAGTTATTGTGTTTTAAGTTAAGTTATAAATGTTCTGTTCTTTTCATTAAAAACATCGGATATATATATATCTATTATAATCATCCATCTAAAATTTTCCAAAGCTATTATGATAAATTTTTAAAAGTCTAAAATCCGACTTTAAATTCATAATCAGCGACGGCAAAAACGTTTTTAGCAACGATTTTAAAACAAATCTGATAAATTTAAAAAAAACTTTTCCGCCATTTTGGATTTGTGAAATCTAATACCAGATTCGTAATCCCCCGGGTAACGAAGTTGAACAAATAAAAGTGTCCAGACGCATCAAAATCAACTTGTTAACTTCAAAGTTGTTTTTCTCCAAAACTTATTTTCTGAGCATATTTCCCTTTAACTTTCCGTGTCACATATGTATCGTAAATATTGGTAATTTATTTATTTATTCTCTATGGATTTTTCCTTACAGACATTTTACAACATAGAAAAATGTTCTATATCGTCATATAAAACGTAAAACCATGTAAATACATTTTTTTAGATTTTTTTTAAGTAAGCAACTACTTACATAGTTTTACGTTTCATATGACGATATATAACATTATTTTTACTATGAATTAAGAAAAATAATTATCGAGTTACTTATTACATTTGGATTAAGTGAAAAAATCAATTAATCTATACAGTGATTAAACGTATTGAACATACATTTAAAAGGGTCGCCATTAGCATAATAATGAAATAAAAATTTCACGGATAATGGTATGAAGTTATGCTATGGTCGCTCTGGTATGTTAAAAGACATCTCATTCATCAAAAATTCAGCACAGATATCAGCATTAATAATTTTCAAAAAATAAACGACACCTTGAACATTGTTCTACGGCATTTCAAAGTGGGATGTTTCATAGGAGCCAGTCGAGCTGCGTATGACGGTAAGTTAAAAGGATTGAAGTGTAGTCCACAAAAGGCAAAACAACAGGAATTGTTTCTGTACCGATTCAATCATTCGAATATGTTTGATTAATATGATCCCATACAAAGCATACATATTCCAGAATCGGCCGAACAAGCGATATATATATATATATATGGATTTCGAGTTACAGGGTGTCTGGTAGCAGATTTATATTTTCAAACTTAAATAAAAAACGTAATAATTGACATAAAGTTTAATTAAGAACTACAGAATGGAAATGCGGATTTTATTTTTTAAAGAGTATGTCATGCAGATCCTTCAGATCCTCTTTTAAAATTTCATGAATAATCGCTCTTGGAAGTCCCAGTGAGGCTGCTCTTTTCCGTATTGAAAGTCGCGGATTTTCACGTAAACTGCTTTGAACCAGTTCAATGTTTTCGGGAGTCCTTGAAGATCGGCTGGGCCCTGACCGTGGGGTTTTCATAGCCGAAGCAGTTGCGTGGAATCTCTGCACCCACGAACGAATTTAATTTACACTCGGTCTATCACTTATTCGCCGAATACTGAACTTTGAACGAAATTGTCAACGAGCAATTACGTACGAATCATTACTCTTAAAAAGTGTCTCCACAGCGAACGCTCGATGTTTACGCGACCACTGCGACATCGTGACTGACAAATCCGCACAATCGATAAATTCCAACGGCGCCACCCTTCCTGCGCACCGTTTATTACTTTTTGAAATAATCGTATTTAAAAATATTAATTTTCCACGAGACACTCTATAGAAGCGCTGAGTTATTAACTGTTGTCCCTTTTGTAATGTAACAAGTATTCCATTGTTGCTCAAATTAGTAGTAAATTATACTAAAGCAAACAAAAGTTCCCTTGTTTTAAGTGTTTATCGAAAAATCGGCAAATCGACACTTTGACAATTTTGAGGCAAAAATCGGCAAAAAAGGCTGGCCTGGCTGTGGCACAAAAAAATCAAACCGTGGTCGTTTTGATTGCAGAGCTAACACGTTAACTACTATGTAAAATAAAGCTCCATAATTCACAATTTTCTTTACGTTGTGACATAGAAAAATATGTTAAAATATTTCTTGTATGATGTAATTCATGTTTACGAGGAACTAATAAACAACAACAAAATTCAGAAAATTTTGTCCAAAGAAAATATTCTTCTAATTTAGAGGACAGAAACGCCTGCAAGTTGGCACATCGTCATCTTATAAAAATTTTGTTGCCTAAAAACTTTCATTTCCAGAACGTAGTTGGCGCAAAATTAATCAATCGAAAAAAGTAGAAAATTTATACTCTTAAGGGGCAGCAACTAAAGAAATTAGAAACATGGAAAAATTACAGTGAAAACTGATGGTTGAAAAAAAAATGATGCAATATTTGGTTTAATTGCAAAGCAAATGCTTTCTATAACTCACTCATTTAAATAAACTATAATAAGAGACTGCTGGAAAATCTTTTGCTATTCTCCTTCCTCTCTTGATGCTCAAAAACCGGATAATTCAATGACGGAAATAACATTAACAAGAAAAAGAAAACAGCGAGGATCAAGGTTACATTCAAATTTAATTATTAACTTGTTGCTGTTGTTGGTGTGTTTCTTCTTGTAATTGTGGCGTTGAAATGCTGCAACAAGTGACGATTTAACATGTTAACACGCTTGCATCAGCCTTTTCATTTGCAGCTGAGCGATAATGCATTTTTGTTTCAATTCGAATTGTGCCAAAAATTTCAAAAAAATAAAATGTTTATTGCAATTGGCAGGCATTCACATTTTAGCCGTACCAGAAATTTTGTATTTTTATTTTTCCTTAAAATGGCTTTAAAACATTAACGAACAAATTTAAAACTTGTTTTTAGAAAATCAAATGCAATTTAGCGGATATTCTTATGGAAAAGGAAAAATAAATCAATAAAAAACCGAAACAGAATCAATTCAAATTCAAATAAAATAAAAGAATTACAGAAACACCAGTAATCAATCACAATTTGAAAAGTATGTAACTTTAATGTTGCGGATAATGTTACGTCAGCAAAAATTTAATTGAAAAACTGATTTTATTTTAAGGCCTAAAACTATTTTTATAGGTTTTTCTGTTTTTCATTTTCTAAAGGAGGTGCAGTAGTCAGTTGTCTCTCTTAAAAAATGATTGTTACTATAAAAGTGCGTTTTTAAAGCAGTTTCAAGTGCGTTTTTTTCAACTTTATTTTTCTTTCATAAATGGAAAACTCTGCCAAAATCCAATTTATAAGAACGCATGTATGAACATGCATTTCTAAAAAGCCTGCGTACAGTGGCACCAAAAAATGTTTGAAATTAATCAAATAATTTTTTTTTTCAATACTTGTTTTTTAACCTTTTTTATTATAAGAACAATCTATATATTATTAATTAATTATTTAATTATTATAATATAAATAATTATTATAATTAATTAATTATTTCGTTCACAATGCGGCAGACTTATAAGTTTGAATACAGTTCTATCAATAGTTTTCCACTTAAAAAGAAATATTTACAGAACACATTTTTTTTCACACGCTTCAACTTTTGTTGATCGACGTTTTCATAATTTAATTTTTTTTGACGTTTAATTTTCTTATACACAAGAAAGAATAATATGAAAAGTAATGTCAAATATTAACCTGCAGCCAACTTCGTGCAGATAGTTAAGAATGGCAGCACAACGAGGGTGTTGCAACCAATTACCGCTCGTCCAAACCTCTCTGTCCTACAAACACAAGTGATGAGCCACAAAACTTGAAACGTGTAAATTGCTGCAACCGTCGTCTAGCTCAATAAATAATAAATATAATATAATAACTCAATTTATTTTGGGAATATCTCTTTATATATGATTCTAATTGTGCTTTTTCCCTTAAAAAATATATGTGAAATTTATTATTACATACTTCATGGTATTCTCGTAAAGTATTTTTTTACAAAAGCAAACTCAATATCTGATATTATAATATATAATATAATATAGTAAATATTAACGTCATTTTTATAACAGTCATAATATTTTACGCAATAGTGCAAATGCCCGATAGAACACTTTATGAATTGGCTAATTATTTTTCCCAACAAAATGATAATATTTTTTATAAGAAAAATTTCCCATTTTAATGAGAGAATTTATCTCTACAAAAATTTACCATTTGAGTGGAAAGTGTTGACGCAGATCAGAAGTCATTGATTGATAGTAATAAAAAGAACAAGAGGCGATCAGCGTCTTTATTTTTTCTAACCAAAATTGATTACCCAGTTGACTCGGGATAGATGGAAGCAATTATTCCAAAAGCTCTTCCTCAACCAAGAGTGTAGCCCTCAACCGGGATTGAAAAATATAAAAATTTTAATGTACAAAAAGTGTTTATTTATACTATAGTTTTATAATATTTAATATTTTTATTTAAATATGTACATTAAAAATAAGTATTACTTTAGGAAATTTAACATGCTGCTGTGCATTTGTTTAGATCTTTAGTTTCTTTTTTTTTTTTTTTCTTTAGTATCTTTTTACCATTTTTACTCCGTAATGTGGCTGATTTGGTCTCACCGTATTGACCTGGTAATGATTTTAGGGAAACATCTTCACCCAGCTTCTCTATAATTTGGCTTTCTTTTTAAATGTTAAAAACTTTTTAGTTTTCATAGCTTTCACTCAATCCCGTGTTGCATCTACCACGAGTCTGCTGTATTTTGTTGCTGTCTAGCGATGTGAAAATTTCTTATAATTTGGGTTACTTTTCCAGCCTAAATAATCCCAGCAAAAAAATGCATGTGTTCACTATGAATTAGTATTTCCATGATTTTTTAAACACTTCTTTATCTGAATTAATTTTTAATGACATCTTAAATTGTAACTAGGTTATCACCTTTGAAAACGCATTCAACTCTGTTTCATTCAACAATGTTTCGGAAAATAATTAATAATACATTCAAGATAACACAAATAAATGAATTCCGCGAACCCATACTACAACCAAATCATGGAACATTCATGGGTTCTAAGTACTCATTTAAATGACGAGCTGTTTTTGTTAACACCTGCCATCATGCGTTCATCATATAAGTTGAACCAGTTCATTTGCAGTACAACCCATGCATTAACTATTTCTTTTGCATGTCTTTTCACATTTTAAGCTTAAAAAGCACTCTCTTTAATTTCGAAAAATACGCACTTATATTGCTTTTATTGCGCAACACTGTCAACACTCGTTCGTTTTGCTTCATAATCGTTTCTGTAGTGGAAAAAAATATAAAATATTAAACCGAAAATGAGTACTTGTTCGGTTTTGTTTGAAATTGAAATGATGTATTTTTGTCATTTTTGTAGAAGAAATCAAATCATTATTTAAGTACACATTTTTTATTTTTTTAATTTGGATTTTTTTTGGTTCCAATAACTTTTTGACCGTGGCAACGCTGGATGGGACCATAGCGAAGGTCTCATTAGGTGTTTTGTTTCAGAAGTTTCACAGAAGTTCTTTTTTATGTTGGACCAGCACTCAGGAAATGACCCCTACAACTGAGATGCATTGTGCAGAAACTTAGACGAAAGGGATAGTTAGAGATATGAAAGGGGGTGAAGCTTTACTATCTTACAACGCTGCTTTTACACATTCTCTGTTTTATAGCGGTGTTGAAGTGCTCATGATGTCAAGGAGACGTATTAAATTTTGAAGCTTCGTTTAGTAGCCATTTTTAGTAATAATTTCACTTCGCCGGTGTAACATAATACCGACGTTCTGATGTGAATTGCTATCAGCTGAAACCGGTACGGTTCAGTGACCAGTGACTATGACTTCGCCAATGAAACCTTCCGACAACAACTGACTCTAAGACACCCGAATCCACCTCTGAAAAATTGCGATTTAGTCTGAAACTGGGGACGGAAACAGGGAATTTTTTGGTTTTCTACTCAACGTGTATCGTCCACCATCCATCGCCACCCTGCGATTAAGCCTAATTTTATCGTATCAAATGCAGCTTGCAAGCCACAGTCTTCTGGTATGAATTAAAATTAAAAAAAAAACAACTAAATTTAACCTTGTTATTTTGATACTAACGATAATGATGTTGATGAGGTTACACAAGTGCTACAGATTCCATACAGTCCAAATGTCTAAAATAAAGTAGATAATTATTTTGACGACATTCTTGTAAAAACCCCACTGTTTTTTAAGTACGAACAACTGAACACTTAACTAAGACTAAATTAAATCGAATTCATTGTACAAACGATGAAGAAATCATCCGCATATTGAGAAAAAACAAAGAAAAGTGAAACAAAATCTAAAACCAGATCTTTTTAAATGCGTTTTAGTAACATTCGAGAGCAGCGGCCCGCCAGCCAGGCAGCCATTCTTGTCTTCATATCAAATAGTTGTTGTTGTTGTTGTTGTTACAATTTGTTTTTCATCTTGTAGTTTTAAGACCATTTTCATCGAAAATACTTACAAAAAATAAATATTATTGACCGTTTAAAGTACAAAGCGTTTGAGTTTTATTGTATTTGTGGACTTTTTTGCTTGCAGCCATTGTTTGCTGAATGAGATATTTTTGTGGCATGAAGCTTTATTTGATGGCAGCTTATGGCAGCATTGGTAGATGCATTCCATCGTATATAAAAGTCGAGACTTCTTGGAGAATGTATCTCAAACCAAAGTTAGATTTTTGCTAGTAAGCAACAGATTCTTGTACCGAAGCGACAAAAGATCTTCTAAGCAACCAAGTTACAAACTAATTGTGTGTTTTTTTTCCTAAGATTTTGTTGTAAAATACAAAACAAAACCCAGATAAAAAGAAAAATGTTTGCTAAGGTAAGGATTTTATAATAATATAAAATAAATCAGTTGTGTTACTCAGTGTTGATGGTTTCTAAGCAGGTACTTTCATTAATCAGCGTATCCTTGTCTATGACCATGGCTGCGCCTGGTTTTTATGGTGGTGGTGGTCATGGTGGTATAGGATATGCGGCACCAGCTGTTTCTTATGCCGCACCAGCTGTTTCTTACGCCGCACCAGCAGTCTCTTATGCGGCCCCAGCAGTCTCTTATGCGGCCCCAGCAGTTTCGTATGCAGCAGCCCCTGCCATATCATATGCTGCACCCGCTAAAGTGGTGGCTGCTGCGCCCGCCATTGTGGCTGCTCCTAAATTGGTAGCCGCAGCTCCAGCTATTATTAAAGCTGTTGAGCCGGAACCTTACGACCCCAATCCGAAATACAGCTTCTCTTATGGTGTGTCCGATCACTCCACCGGTGATTCGAAAGCAGCAGAAGAACATTTAGAGAACGGTGTTATTCATGGCTATTATTCCCTAACAGAAGCTGATGGCACTATTCGAAAGGTAAGATATTCTATAAATTATGCCAAATTACATTAAATATGGATCAAAACTTAAATAGCTGATGTGTTGATCGAATGCTTAGCGAACTTCCTTTTTATTTTGCTTTTAATTTCTCTCCTTTTAGGTCACGTACACTGCCGATAAAATCAATGGCTTCAATGCTGTTGTTGAAAAATCAGGTCATGCTGTCATTGCTAAACCCGTTGCCGTAGCTGCTGTACCCGTTGCCAAAGTAGCTTATGCCGCACCTGCTATATCCAAAGTTGCCATCGCTGCGCCCGCCATTGCTGCCCCTGCCTACTATGGTGGTTATCACCATTAAATCAAGTCATACAAATTCTAGTGACAATGTTTAAATAATCAAAAAGAAAAAAATATCAACCGACCAAAAGCAAACGTTATTTGGACTTGTGATCTTGGAGAATCATTTTCTTTACAATAAGTATTGTTAATTAGCTCGAATTAATAATACTTAATAATGTTATTAACTTATTATTTAGTTTTAATCATCTACATATATTCATAATCACCGCCACTCTGTTTTACTCACTCAATCACTCACTCACTCTCTCTCACTCTCGCGCATTTCTTGCAAAATGCCTTCTATTCGCTTCTCGTTGAATTAGTATTTAAAACAACATCATACAAATTGTGTAACCGACATTGATTGTCATTGTATGATTTGTTATATTTTATTACATTTAATTTAATTTTGTTGTTGTATTTTTGATTCTTTCTGCTCAATTGTTATTGTAAATAATTTTGTGTTGCCACTGTTGTGTTGTGTGGCATTAGAAATTTAGCCTGTATGTGACTCGAATTTTTCTCGTAGAAGAATCGTGGAAATAATTATAAAAAAGAAATTTATATATAAAGAATGAATAAAAAAATTAAGAAGTATGAAATGAGATTCATCGTGTGCATTTACTGAATAAAAAATTCAGTACAAAAATAAAATACAATATGAGAGTTTTTATTTCTCAAAACATTCAATTAAAGGAGAGGCAATATTTGGGGGATTGAAATGGTAGTCGTAAATTCATATATTTTAAAATAATGTCATGCAAACATATGAGTGCTATGAACAACCCATTATAATTTTAAAATACAGTCTGGAGGTCAAAAAAAGAAAACCACTTATATCCCTTTTGCATTGTAGTACTGAGTTATACGACATGTCAAAAACTTAAATAGTGTAAAAATAATATGTTATGAATCTGACCAAAATACGAATGGGAATTTGATAGTAGAAAATTTTTTTAAAATTTTTGATAGTAGTGTTCCAGCGCCTCTGATGTCGATGAGACGTATTAAATGTTGAATCTTCGTTCGGTGCTATACAATACCGACAAAGGAGAGCGCTCTGAGGTGCCTGTCGATTGGTATCAGCTGAAGCCGGTACAGTGACCAGAGACTATCGCTTCGACTCTGAAACCTTCCGACAACAATTAAACAAAGACACACTAATGCACATCAGAAAAAATGCGAGATGTTTTTATGATTTAGTCTGAAACTGCGGTCGAATCTAGGACTTTTTTGGTTTTGTAGTACTAAAAATGCAGACTATTTCAGTCATCGACACCATCGGTGATATGTGCTGAATATTAGTTGGACGGCGCATTCTGATCCCAAATCAATATTTTTGGGTCTACATTCAAAAAACAATGTAAGAACCGTTATTTTTTTTCCACATTTAGCATAGGAAAAAAATTTCTCAGGCGGGAATCGAACACGCATCCTACATATGGTTAGTCTAATGCTCACTGACCAAACTACGGAGCCACTTTCATTGACATAAAAAAAACCTTAATATGTGTTCTTTGTGTAACATTCGCATTTTCAAAAATTCCATCCGTTTATCGAATGTTTATTCCCGAGAAAGCATCGCGAATGTTCGTATTTTTAAAAATTTCCGACAATTTAGCGAATGTTTTAATATCAAGAATTATTTGCTTTAGCGAACATTCGCTTAAAAATAATCGGACGTCAAGCGGGTGTTAGAAAATACACATGTATGTATTCGTTTTTGCGTTCTTTAACAATACAAGAAAAAAAATATTTTAGTGTTCACTACATTCCCCTACTTTACTGCATTCCAAAAAGCACTCCTGTAAAGCAATCAGACAATAATCTTTTTTACGAAATGCAACAAACATAATGAATCGACGGAAGGAATTCGGATTCCATGAGTTCACCACATATTTCCAGTGCAGAAAAAAGCTTTTTTTTTTTTGTTTTGGACCGGCACTCAGGGGATGACCCCTACACATGCGATGCATTGTGCTGGAACTAGGAAAATAGGTTATGGGGAGGAGGATAGAGGGAGTAGTGTTTATTGACATTTGATTTAAATTTTCCCATGCTAAAAGTGACAGGAAACACCTCTGCGGGTAGTCTATTCCACATACGTGCCGTTCGGCCAAAAAACGAATTTTCCCTGTAATGCGTAGTGCGAGTCGCCGTCAAATCGACCACAAATGGATGCGCTCTTAATGATGATCGCGTCGTGCGCGCGAATAACCGGGTTTCGGGAACAAGTTCCCTGATTTCATTAGAACACATCCCATTATAGTAACGATAGAACAACGAAACGCACAACACGTTGCGACGATGCTCAAGAGAGTCAATAGAGTTGGCTACCCTACTGTCTCCTATGAGTTTCTTCGCCCTTTCTTGTACACGGTCGAGTAACTTCAAAATAGTCTTTGAAGCACCGGCCCACACATGAGAGTTGTATTCCATTTTCGGTCGGATGTAGGCGGTATAAATAGTGAGGAGATCAGATGGGGTGAAGTATGTCTTACACCGCCTTAAAAAGCCTAGGCACTTGAATGCTTCCTTTGAGACCTGAAAAATGTGCTCAGTCCATCGGACATCACACTGAATTTTCATGCCAAGAACATCAAGAGCTTCTGATTCCTCAATGTTTATGCCACCCATTTTTACAGATGAGGCAGCGTGATCATGCATACGGCGGTGTGTTAGCATGCAGCATTGGGTCTTTTGGGAATTGAAATCGACCCTGTTCGCGTGACCCCATTCCAATATTCTCGTGAGGTCACCTGTTAGCGAATCATTCATATTCTGCCGCGTCGCCGCGATCATAGTTGATGTCGGCCTACGATCGAATGAATATGAATGGCAGATACTGTCATCTGCGAAAAAGTGGATAGGGTTTGAAGTATGACATAGGAGGTCATTAAGAAAAATAAGAAATAGGGTAGGAGAAAGAATAGAGCCTTGTGGTACCCCTGAATTGATCTTGAACTCGTTAGATGAGATCCCGTCTATAACAACTCTTATAGCGCGATCCCTGAGAAAGCTCGATATAAATCGAGAGAAGATATCGCCGACACCAAAAGCAATAAGTTTGGACAAGAGTGCTCCATGCCACACTCTGTCGAATGCTTTTGAAATATCTAGAGCCACTACCTTACTTTCGCCAAAATGGTGGATGAATCGACACCATTTTTCCGAGAGGAAGGCTAATAAATCACCCGTGGAACGTCCTCCACGGAAGCCATATTGTCGGTCGCTAAGTAAGCTATTGGACTCCAGATATTTCATAAGATGGAAATTTAGCATACTCTCCATTACTTTAGAAATGGTAGAGCATATTGCGATTGGGCGATAATTTTCAGGGTTGCTTGCCTCTCCCTTCTTGGGGATCGGCGTAACATTTGCAACTTTCCAGCACGACGGAAATTCACCTGCATGATAGAGGGTGCTGAAAAGGATTGCCAGAGAACGCGATAACGTCGAAGAGCACTGCTTCAAGACCAGTGCCGGAATTCCATCCGGGCCAGGAGACTTATTTATGTTAAGGTCCGATAAAACCCTCTTAACTGCACGAGCCCGAAAGTATATCTTTGGCATAGTTACGGATACACGCTCGGATGCGGGCAGTGGTTGATTGCTTTCCGGCAGGTGAGAATTACCTGGAAACATTTCAGCTAGGAGGTTAGCCTTTTCAACCGGGTCAGTGAATATTTGATCAGCCTTTAAAAGAGACGGAATAGAAGAACTAGCATTTCCCTTAACTCTTTTAACGAATGACCAAAAGCTTTTACTTCCCCGTGGGGCAGTAAGAACTTTAGCGCGAAGACTCTGCTCGTACAAAGCTTTTGCACGTCTTAGCACTTTGGCACACGATGATCTCGCCCTTTTGCGCATCATATCAGTATCTGCGTTTTTATTATTCCGCCAGACACTAAGTGCTTCCTCTCTGGATCTGACTGCAAGTCTGCACGTCTGATTAAACCAAGACTTTGGTCTAGGCCTAATCGAAATTTGCTTCGATGGTATGAACGTTTTCATACCAAGCATTATTATATTTTGGACCATTTTAGCCATGGCATTGACATCATTGTCGAGGAAGCAGAGCCTCCAATTGAAATGCCGAAAGAAATCGTTGAGCTCAGCCCAACGTGCCTTTTCGTAAATATATTTCAAACGTTTCATAGCTGGCGGTGAAACGCCTCGAAGTTCCGCAAACGAAAAGGAGGCAGAAATGGTGCAATGATGCGAATTACCGAGAGGTGCGCTAATGTTCATTTCATACTTTTCAGGGTGTGAAGTGAGAAAAAGGTCGAGGGTGTTGTGATGGTGCCCGTCAACACATGAAATATGTGTTGGTTCATTCACTAATTGCGCAAGGTGATTGTGCGCTGCGAATAGCTCAGCATATTGGCCTTCTGGAGTTGTATTGCTCGAATGGCGGAGCCACGATTAATTATGGACATTGAAATCACCAGCAATAACGATTTCACTGTTCGGGTAATTTTCGAGGATCCCCGATATATTGTCGGAAAGGGCATCGAAGTTCTGTATAGTCTTCTCCCTTTCCGTGTTTGGGCTTCTGTAAAGAAACCCGAAATGCAGAAGATGTGCCCTGATTTTGAATTTAACCCAAAGACAGCTAAATTCGGGATCATGCGTGAAATGAAACATTTTAAAGTGGGGCACTGCGAAGAAATATCATGCCACACGTAAGCAGGTTTTTAAGCGAATGCTACCTCAATATTCCCTTATGAACCTACTCACTGCGATGCAGTAGTTTTTGTTGGGATATTTCGAATATTGCACTTTTTGTTAATATTTAAAGCAGAGTTACAAGTCTTAAGCAGGCCTTTTATATTTTTTAATTTTTTCTCAAGTTCTATTCTCTCTGAATAAACTTATAGGAAGTAAAAAGATTTTTGGATATGCACATACTACTTATATAATTAAAATGGGCTAATAATCAAAAACATACAGACAGTTAAAAGTACATGTGATAATTGCTAAGAAACAAACTAAGTCAAAAACAAAAATTTTCACACTGACAAACGCTAGCAGAACGGAACAACATGCTGTTGTCGAAGGCTGCTAATCCTCCATCTTCAGCTTTCTTTGTGATTTGTCCACCGTGTGTAAAATATTAGCTTTATATATTTATTATTTATTATAAATAGAATGCGAGAACAAATTCCCTGTTATTTTTCCTTCTCTAAAGCTCTAAATTTACCATCTCTAATTTACAATAGTCCTTGGCATTACTTAATTTTTTATTTTCCATTATTTACCGTGTACACATGTTTGCTTTTTTACTGTTCTACTTGAAGCAAACTGTTTCATTTGCTTAATCGATTATTTTTATTGTGTATAGTGAAATATACTGCTGCGGACCCCTAGCCGTTATTATATATTGTTAAATAGTGCCTTAATTCGAACGTCATTTTTACATACATATGTAATTAATTAAAATGGGCTAATGATCTTTTGCAAATTCTACTGACTTCAATTGTATTCGCAATTCGTTCTTTCTTTATTAATTTTATTGATTTAATTCAAAATTTTTATAAATTTTTCGATTAGATGTCGTATTTTGAAATAAAATCTTCTTCATTCAAAACACGTTGAATAAAGAAAAATATTTTTTTAATAAGCGGTAGCAGGAAATTACATTATTTTCGTGTCTCTGCAATAACCCCCACAAGTGTTTTAGATACCTGATCATAATCGCATCAGCCCATATAATTCAGCCACAAACAAACATACAACAGATAGACAAACTTTACCGATGATTAATACACTGGTAACGAGTCATCATAAATTAAATTGTGTATAAAAGAAATTAAAATAGGCGACAAATTAATGAAAAAAAAAAAAAACAAATACATTTGCTTACACCTGCTTAAGAAACATTTCAAATTAATGACGTCACGTTTAACGGTTTAGAAAACCGTTTCATTCAGGGCGTTTCACACTATAATACTTTAACACATGTCAAATATTCAAGTATTACGTGCAAGAGGGATAGTGTGAATGCAATGTGTTATGAAAAATGCATATAACGCGGTAATACATTTGTCATCCTATAAGACTTCATCATTTCATTTCGTTTCAAACGATTAGATTTTTATTTTATGCGCGTTGTAATATTGCAAAAGCAAATAAAGAAAATTACAAAGTAATAAAAAAATCATTTATACTTTTCGTTTCATTTGAAATGTAAAAGTAAAATGTAATATTACTTTAAATTTTTTGACAGTTGCACCAAATCTCTTCAGATTTCTTTCCTGCATTACAGTCTGAAACCCCTTTTAGTAGTTTCCATTTTCATATTTACGTACGAGCACAAATACAGTTGCGTTAAAAAAACAGCACTGAAACATTTTTATGCATGGATGTATGTATACTTGTATATGTACGCTTATTATTTCAATTCAATTCATGATTTATTGAGTATTTTAAAATGTCATGACAGAAAAGTCATCCGTATGGTTCATAAATCAGATTTTGTAGAGAAGCGAAGTTATGTAAAATATAATCTCTCGGTTTACAACAACATTTTTCATAATAGTAGAAGTAAAATTTTTTAATTTCTCCAAATCACCTTGCAAATCTGATGTAGTATCGGCAAAAGTTGGCGATTAAAAATTTTTTAAGTTTCTTGAATTAATTTATTCATGTTTGTTATATGGCTTAAATGAAGGTATGAAGGTATACCAAGAATTTGGTTGAAGGTCTACTGACGATTTGGGCATTTGTACCAAATGAAATGTACATATAGACCAGCTAATCCTACATTTACACACCTGATTACTTGCAAGTAGCATTTACGTATTATCATCGAAAAAGTAAAAAATTTGTTCGATTGTCTGATGGGTGCTGATGGCGAGTAGTCAGCGTGTTGGCTCTGCAACCAGAAAGACCCAGGTTCGATTCCCAGCCGGGTCAAATCAGAAAAAAAAATTTTCTGAGTTTTCTGTGCTACAGCACCCTCCTTCGTCGGTATTTGAGCAATAAAACGTCGGCGAAGTAAAATAATAAATAAAATGGCTCCATTAGCTTAAAAATAATGCGTCAAAAAAAACATCAGAGACGCCGCAACTTTGCTTTATAATTTACACGCAACTGCAGAGTTGTGCAAGAATTAAGCTCTATCTTCCTACCACTTTCACCACCTGTCTATTTCTTCCCTATCCTTCTCTCTAGTTCCAGTGCAATGCATTGCATATGTAGGGGATAGCCCCTGAGCACTGGACCAAGATAAAAAAAAAAAAAAAAAAAAAAATTTGTAATAACAATTTTGCTTCCCAAAAATGGTTGTCTTGGAAAAAGTTTTAGTTTTTACAAGGAATGATAAGAATTTTCATCACTAAAGGTTTTGTTTCAATTGTTCTGTAATGAATTATCTTCACGCATTTATAAAATTACTGTAGGCAAACCTATCATAAAAATATACTAAAATTAATTAGTAAATAAAATTTACAAAGAACTTCGTGTTCCATGCAGATTCATGTTGCTACCAACATTTTCCATCATTTCGCAAATGCATATGTTTCAATTACAATTTACTTTTCCTGTGAATATGCCGCTTCTTACACTGTTTTTTATTTTGACTTTCGCAACCTGCAATACCTGACTGAAGAGAACTTTGTCGCATTACTGTTTATTCTGTAATTACTGTATGCCTAACATCACTGATGAAGACCACAATATTTTTTATTATTATTTATTTTTTTTTTCCAGATAAAATATCGATTTCAACAAACATAAAAGAAAACTACTAATGATATTCTTTTGACCATCGCTGTTTGTAAGTACATATGTAAATGCAAATAGTGATTTTGTATGTCACTGTAACAATGTTGATGGTTTGATTGTCTGTCGTTAGACTCAAATTGTTGGCACGTTTCTTAAGGCAATAACAATAACTATTTTATAATTTATAGTTAAATTTTTTATGGAGTTTTTGGGCGAATCGTTCCCATTTATAGCGAAAAGTGGGACTTGTATTCAATTGATTGTATAATAATTTTTTTTATATTACAATTAACTAATGGGCATTTGTTGTTGAAATTTAAAAATTTGGCAAGTCGTACGGCGTCAATGCATTTCGAAAAAGTTTTGGAAAAATACAAAAACTATTGCTTCGATGACAATTGTTTTCTTTAAATAGCCTGATATTATAAACGAAAGTCATCAGTCAATTATTTTAATAAAAGTGTTAAGCAGCTTTTGAGGTTTTTAAACAAATAATCCAAGAAAGTATTATAATTATTTAAAAAAATGGGTTTCCTAAAGGTGAGTCCCACAGGATTACCAAGTTGAAATGAAGCAAAAAAAATGAAAATAAAAATCTAAAACGTAAAAAATAGATGAGGAAAAAAAATAATAACTACACAGATATAGAATGGAATATTACTTTTTAATCTTCAATTATTTTGAAGTTATTTTCTTTTTAAAAGATACGAATAAAAAAATATATTCCTCTATTTTGTGGAATTTTACAAATTATTGTGAAATAATGAAAACAGTTCACATTAAAACAATTGCGTATAATTTCCATAACACACACTACGCGTATATCGAAGAATAAAAGAAGGTTTCTTCCATGCCTTAGAAGTGATATATATTCAAATCATGAAAGAATACGAGAATTAGTATTAATCCTTAATGCAAATTGAAACATAAAAACATTGGAAAGCGTTCAAGAATAGTTTTGAGTGAATGGAGAAAGTATACGAGAATTATTTGATATAAAAAATCTATGTCAAAATTTTTTTTAGCAGACGAAAACAAATTACACAAGTTCTAAATAATATCTAATCAACAATATAAGATTTTCGGTTCTGTAAAAATTATTTAACAAGCTTCTTTCAGTCGTTTAAAATTTATTTTCTCTGTTTAATAAATATTTTTCCTCACCCTCAATCCCTGCGACTAAAACTAAATGTTCTTTTTAATGAAATTTCTTTTCTAGGTAACATTTGTTTGCTTGGTTCTTGTAGCTGCTATAGATTGTGCGTTCGTGCACGCTCCTTTGGGCGCACCAGTAGCAGCACCCGTTGCCGCTATTCCCCTCAATACCAACATCGATCCTCATCCTCAGTATGCCTTTGCCTACAACGTCCAAGATGCCTTAACCGGTGACAGCAAGAGCCAACAAGAAGTCAGAGATGGTGACGTTGTTAAGGGTTCCTACTCCGTTGTCGATGCTGATGGATCTCTGCGTACAGTTTTCTATACAGCCGATCCCATTAATGGTTTCAATGCTGTCGTGCAACGAGGTCCTGTACCACTAGCTGCTGCACCAGTTGTTGCCAGACCTATTGTGGCAGCTCCTAGGCCAGCGCTAGCTCCGGTTCCACCTCGTTTCTTTTAAAAATATCAAAAATCAAGTAGTCTTAATGCTGCCCTTTCTCTCTCCCTCTACAACCATTTTAATTTAAAAATCTTTATTAAGTATTAAAAAAAGGAAACATTTTCTTTCCTCATCGAAAATGTCATTGTTAATTTAAATATTGTGTTGTTGTAAGTTTGTATTTTTATATTTTGTAGTCAGAAATAAAATAAAATAGTAAAAAAAAATTTAACAAAAATTATTTGATTTCATCGGAATGTTTGCATGCATGCAAATGTTTTAAATTTGACAATGATTTAATGCTTAAGGCTGCTGCTGAAAACACCACAAAGTTTATTTTTCAATTTGAATTTTTTTCTTCAAGTCTCTGTTACAATTTTAATGGGAATAAATCAAAATGTTTGTCTGTTGTTAAATTTACATGAAACTTTATAAAATTTTTTTCTTTTTGGTTTCTTTTCCAGAAGTTGAGGAATTTAGGCTTAAAATTTCCAAGATTTTAAGCATGAGTCTGCATCACAAATTGCTGGACTAGACTAATAACGTCCTAAAACCCACATTCAAATTATACTCGCATACTTTTACTTTTTAAATTTGTGTGTCAATCTCTAGGGGGGTGATTTTTCAGGTGTTTGGTTTTTGAGTTCACATTGCATCAGCACCTGGAAGTCTGAGTTTAGACGACAAAACATTTGGAAGAAAGTTCTCTTTTGTTTTTTCATTCGCGGTCACAAAGACGAAAATTTTGCCGGCGACATTCCATTATTATTGTTAGCATTGTTCCATTGTTATTGTTATTTTTGTAAGCAACGAAAATGAGAAGAAAGCGTGTCGCCGAGTACCGAACACAATACCTGTAATATACTACCTTCTAAACTCGTCTACGAATGTTTGTCAGTGTTGTTAACTCAGTGTTTTATTTTTTAATTTTCGAAATGCGTAAATTTTGCGAGTGCTTCAGTGGCACCAGATTCTATTTGAAACAAAGTGATATATGCATTTTACATTAAGAAGCAAGAACCGAATTAGCCTGGTTAAAGAGTTGCTTGTTGTTTAAAAAACCAGCACCAATAAAATGAAAATTAATGAAACCATTAGTTACATACTGCTGTCACAACCATGAGTGTGCATGAATACACACACCACATTTATAAAAATTAATGCTAAGACGAGCAAAATTATTTCCAATTAAATTAGTTTTGTTTTTTTTTTTATACTCACAGTAGTTATTAATTTTTTATGTTCCTCAGCAAAATGTATAACAAATTTTTTCATTGAATGCAGTCTAATTCGAATAAGATAAAATGGAAAATTACAGGAACTTTGCTTCGCTAATGCGAAATTTTCAATAAAACGAAGTTCGCACTCGTTAGTTTTAAATTCGCCGTTGGCATTTACCAAATTTAATGATACCAATGATAATGATACTAGTAAACGATAAGGAAAAAATTGATGGGCACTGTCTTTTACTAAGAAACAAACAATGTTTGGAAAAATTCAAAATAATTTTTGTGTGACATTTATTAGGATTAAAATGCGATGCCGCTCAAGGTATTTCATCGCCGGATCATTAGTAATATTTTTCTATTATGCGGTGTTTATTTGATATAAATTATAGCATTTCCAAACAAAACATATTTTAATTAAACGCTTCTTTGATTAAGCTGATATTCTTTTAAGCGAACAAAAGTGTTTTCTGTTGGAAATATAATTTGATCATGAACACTTTGCTTATTTAACATGTATATTTACATAGTTAGCTTTGAAATATGTTTTATGTTATGTCATTTTGTAGAAAAATTTTATTTGATAGATACAAAAAAAATTTGTCAACAATAAAAGTCATACATGTAAATTCAGGCATCACCACCACTACTTTCAATATGTATTTTGAAATCGGCCAACACTAATGAATAAGAATATTTAATTTTAATTAAACGATTTTTTTCTATTAAAAAGCATGCTCTTATATGAATTAGACTGTACAAGGATTTATTTTCTTCAGTTAATCGTACTTCTTTTGTTTTCTTATTTATTAGTAATTTTCACATTATTGTGATAAATTAACTATGAACTTAAACACAACTAAATTTCTTTCATTCATTTATAATAATTGTAGGTCAAATAATAAAAAATAATTCTAAATATTTAAAACGCATGTGTACGGCGAATATTATGGTTAGTCGTGCAATGAAAGAGGAAATAACTATCAAGTGGTTTTTCATTGCTTTCCGATGGAGGTCTAATATACCAAAAATTTTAATAAGGAAAGACAGTTAGAAGTTGTAAAAATCCTGTACCTAAACGAGAGCTTTTGAAAATATGTGAATTTTGGACCTACACTGGAACAAAAGGAACAAAGTTTTGGCCTTTGTTAATATAGTATGTGGATAGTAATAGACATTTCTCGTATACATTTTCTTCAACTCTGTCAGGTTAACTAGATGAGTTCAATGACTTTACAACTACTTCGCTGTTGAAACAAAGAGTAGTGATGACTGTGTATTGGCTAAGAAAATATGTATATACGCGTTCTACTTAATAGGTGTTGGAGACTAATTGTACTTGTTCGTTTAATCTAAATCAAAAGTAATTTTCACATTATTGTGATAGATTAATTATTTATTAATTATAATTAATTATTCATTGTAATATGTGAGGACTAAATTGGTCAATGTTATCAACAGTGGAAAAAATAATAAATATATTAAATAAATATAATAAAAAATATTACTGAGATGTATATTTCATTGATTTATAATAATTTCAAACTTAAATTTTAATAGTAACAGGAATTTCAACTTGAACTATGGCCTCCCAGCCGAAAAAATAGTTTTTTTTTTTAAATAATGAAAAGATAAAAATCTGTGTAATACTATGTGTTCTTTAGTAAGTTCATTACATCATCATTAATAAAAGGAGTACAAACAAATTATAAATATATACAAATTATAATTATTATAAATACTTAATTCGACTCAGAAATATATGAGAACATTGTTTTACGGCAAAAGTTCTGAAATCTCTAGGAAGGCTATTCCATATCTGAGACACTCTGACAAGAAAAGAACGTTAAAAATACTGTTTGTAATACGCGGTAGAAGTACTTCGATCTCTCTACTAGATCTGTAGAAAGTGAAAGTTGGCATCAATCCAATTGGCGACGACTTAACAATTACATTATATAAAAATACCAATAGCCTAAATTCCAAAAAATTACTAAAAGCGCGACTTAAGAAGACACCACATATGGCGTAATATGCTCCCTCTATCTATCGTTAAAAAATCACAATCATATTAAATAGCCCGTCTAATCTCGAGATACACGAACGTAGTATCAGATATGACTTCCATACAATAATGTATCCGCGATGTGAGAAGTGCCCATGCCACCTTTCGCATTACATGCATTAAATAATCTACGCAACGAGTAGAAGATTTCCGGTGTTATAGCATCAATATGTTTATCTAAAGTGAGTCTCTGTCCAATTACCACTTCCAAGCAGAGCAAACAAACAAAACGCACAACAGCAGAGTTGAGCAAGAAGTAATTCAATATCATCGTCGGTATTGTGTAGCATCTTCGGCTAAATAAAATAATAAAAAAATGGTTACTATACACGGCTTCAAAAACTTAATGCGTCTCCTTGATACCAGAGGCGCAGTGTTGCTGCGGAATTGTAAAATTAAAAAAGCTTTCCTCCCTGTCTTCCCCTTGACCACCTATAATCCCTACAGTCAGGGTGGCGATGATCGAAGTAGTCTGCACTTTAGACTACAAAACAAAAATTTTCCTGGATTTTAGACTCATAAAAACATCTCGCATTTTTTCGGAAGTGCATTTGTGTGGCTTTGTGTCAGTTGTTGACCGAAGGTTTCAGTGGCGAAGGCATAGTGACTGGTCACTGACCAGTAACGGCTTCAGCTGTATCCAATCCACAGGTACATCAGAACGTCCTCTTTCGTCGGTATTGTGTAGCACCGCCAAGTAAAGTAATTACTCAAAATGGCTACTAAAGCGAAGCTCCAAAGCTTAATACGTCTCCTTGACATCAGAGACGCTAATGCTATAATAACAAATAACGTGCAAAAATCAGTGTTGTAAGGTAGTTAAGCGTCAGCTCCTATCATCTCTCCTACTCCCCCTTTCCACTAGTTCCAGCCCAATGCACCGCAAGTGTATAGGTCATCTCGTGAGTCCTGGTCCGAAATGAAAAAAATCACTATCCCAAATCATGTGTAGGGGTCTATCTCCTTAGTACTGGTCGAAGATAAAAAAGAAACTAATTTTTTGTGAAATAAACTACGCGCAGAGGTGTTTCCTGTAATTTTTGACGCTGCGGATGCACATCGAATGTCCATGAACTCTGCTACCTCCATTACCCCTCCGAAAAGCTCATTTCCCTGTTCATGTGTAGGGGTTATCCCCTGACTGCCGGTAAAAAATAAAAAAAGAAGGTGTAATGACCAAGGAGTTACGTTTATATCAAAAAAATTCAAAAAAGGATTGCATAAAACAAATGTGAATCAGCGAAGCAGTAGAACAAGTTTCTGGGTCATACCAATAAATATTTCGCCTAATGCCAACTTGATTCAAGGGAAATCTATTTACGTTCCTCAATTTTTAATGGCCCTTCAAGATCACTATCTTTATTATTGTGTCATTTTGTTAATTTGTCTCTAATTTATTTTGTATTAATCTCTAGAATTTTAATGGCTAAAAATTTATAAATCACTTTTGACAACATTCCAGTCCAACCTCAAAAAATATTTGCTGGAGTGTTTTTCAATCGACAATGTAAAGGCCTTTATCTCTGTTGCATTCTGTTGGCAATCAGTGATAAACTTTTAACAATCGAATGATAGATAATACAATGACTTTAACTCTCATCTAACTAATAAAATAAAATTTATACATTTAGTATAAGAAAACAAAAAGAACTAATGAAAAGCAACAATCCATTCAACAGCCAGTCGGGTAGACAAAAAAACGAAAAAGAAAAACTTGCGTGAATTAAAGCGGCATGTGCTGTGCACAAGTTGCGTGTGTTTGATCACACGATCACTTTAATCAAGCAAACAGTTGGAAATGCTCGTACAGCTGCTGCTGGGAGAGCCGTTTCAATACAAGCGGATGCAGGAGGGTTTTTTTCTTGTATAAAAACCAATTGAACCACACCTAGTCGTCATTCACTTAAAAAATTATCATGCGTTTTTAATGTTTGTAGTTCTCAAGACTTTTTAAAAAGTTTGTTTCTTTTTTTTGTGCAGCACAAGAAAAAACGTAGCAAATATGTGCGAGAGTTGGCGGAAAATTGAGCTGCAAATTCGAAGAAGAAAAATTGGCCACAAATTTACATTCGCTAATTACTGCAGTCTTTCAACATCCCAGAAAATATAATTATGGATATAGTATATGGATACTGAAGAGTGGCACTAGAAAATAGTAGTGCCCCAATTTATAAGTCGGAAGGTATTGAGTTCATTTCTTATTGCATACCGTGGACGACTTCACTACAACGAGTCAAAGGTTTTTGCCAATAATGTAAACTTTTTAACTTCCCGCTATAGGAAGTAACTCATTTTAGCCCAATTTTTGAAAATTGCGTCAACGAATCCCAACGAAATGTGCAGCATTCGAATTGTATTGAGCTCACTTAAGATGACGTGAGATAATGAACGCATCGTATCCAAATTTTGTCGCATTCGAAAATTTTAATTTCGAAAATGATTTTTTAAAATTAAATTTTAAACTACACCCGATTAAGTTCAACATCTAATCAGCTCTTAACATAAAAAGGAACCGATTATTACTAATTTGACTAAAATCGTGTGATTTGTTCAAAGGATATCGTTGACGAAAAATGTTGAAAAAATAATTTTTTTGTTTTCTAATAACTCCAAAATTCTTGTTCAAAACGATTTAACCCTTTATTGCATGATTTTTTCTTTTGGAATAAAATAATTTTTTCTTGATATAAATTGATCTTATAAGCTCAAAACAATTACTAAAAAAAAAAATCCGGTGCTAGATTTCCTGGAAAACACCACTTTCCTTCCGTTGCAGATCTGCATCATCATGCATTTATGTACATATAAAAAAATTAGAAACAAACATTTTAAATTTTGATACTATATAAAACTTTTTTATTAATTAGAAATATATAAATGAAGTTTTTAGTAAAAATAAAAAGGAATTCAGTCTTAAAAAATTTTTACAAAATAAAAATAAATCTTATTACAAATTTTAAAAAATAAAAGTTAAATTTTTATAGCTTATTTATGAATGAAAAGTTTGAAAACAGTTTTTGTTTTTATTTAAGCACAAGGCAGAGTTACATTTTTCACATTTTATAAACGTGTATCCTGTACAATTTGGTACCCTGCACCTAAGACGCTTGTCCATGTAAACTGGCATATGTGATATTTTGTCCAGCCTTATATCCTGTGAAACATGTGAGCTCGAACATTTTCTTTTTCGTATACCTTATTCTGGTTGTTGTGGAGAGCTGACTGGCCTACCCCTTGATCTCGAAAGCACTAAACCAGTTCTGCAAAGTGATTCTGCAATATCTATACGAAAGTCGCACAAACTCATCGGCTTCGTATTGTGAGCTGAACATACTCTTTTATATAAAATCCATGAGTTTACGACTGTTATATCTAGCAAATGGTAAAATATCCGCATATACCATTTTCGCGATTTTATTTTTGTTCGATAACGTCCAATGAGGCTGTCTAGTTGCACATATCTGTTCATCTAAAGATAAACACTCCTCTAGTGGGATCGTTAAAAATTTCTTAACCAATTCGGTCAAAAGAGGTCTAATTTTATGTAACCTATCGTGTTTAGGATGATCCCTAGGCAACATGCTGCTGTTTGTATTAAAATGCATATATCGCCGAATTTTTTCAAATTCATTTACAGTCATAGTGTTTGCAATAGTTTCATTTCCAACAATAGGGCTCCAATAACGGCGAATATTAGGCACTTGAACCACTGACATTAAAATGCATATCCCAATATATTTTCGTATGTGATCAGGCGATATTACCACAAAATGATTTGGATTTTTTTCCGTTGCATACAGGGCTGATTCTGACACAATACAATTTATTATATCGTCAGAGAAACAGTAATTGAAGAAACTTAGTGGCGTGGATAGCTGGAGCAATGGCTCGGACAAAGAAGAATCACCTTTAAATTTTGTTCGTTCTGAATCGAATTTAAAATTATTCTGTCTCCACAATACCTTTTTATACTTTTCCTTAAGTTCACAAAGTTCTTTTTTAAATTCTCTCACCTCAGCAGCAGATGAAGTTGATGCTGGCTCTTCCGCAGATAAAATATCCACATCTTCTCGATCCACTGCTTCATCATCTTCATCATCTAGGTTTTTGCCTTCGATAAATTTGGTAGCAATCACCAGATCTTCATTTTCGAGCATTTCGTCGTCACTTTCATCAACAAAATCGTCTTCACTGTCAACCCATTCATCCAAAATCCTCTCCAATTCTTTATTTGATAAAAACGAAGGCATACTGAAAATCACATTCAAAAGTATAACTAAATGCATAGTGTTGCAGATATGCATCATAGTTTATTTATAGAAAATTAAATGGTTTTCTTGATAAAATATGAGCATTTTAATGTTTATACAATTGCTAGATATATAATAATCTAAAAAAAAAATACTTACCTGGAAAAAAATTGTTTTAAATTAAACTTTATCAAAACACTCACACAAAAAATTAGCTTTATAAGCGTGCGCTTTTTGTTAACTTTAAAATGATTTTTTTTTACTTGAACGCAGTTCCAAAAAAAAAAAACAGTTAACTTATACAAAACATAAATAAAAGAAAACAAATAGAGTAAAAAAAATATAATCCGTTATTTATTTTCGTAAGTAGACACATTTCAAGAGTATGATGCAGATATGCAACACTATGCAATAAAGGGTTAAGGTATTCACCAATTTTTATAGACATAAAAAATTTAGCAGATGCGCAAATTTGAGAAAAATCTGTAAAAGATCGATGCCGAAAATTTGCGAAGAAGTGTTTTTTTATTTAATTACTCCGTAATTTCTTGTCAAATCGATTTACGATAGGCTTTTCTGGGTTAAGCTTAGCGGGAAGTTTTAGGATGGCAGACCTAGTCGATTCCCATATTTTTTAAACAGCTTTCCTTGCAGTATGTTATAACCATACGTCTTCACGCGCCTTGAAATAATGTTAGGACTTGACATTTAAATTCGATTCTCTTTGTGGGGGTGACTACGTACTCAAGTTAGTTTTAAAACATTTCACTTTTATTTTGCTGCCGTCGCGTCAAATAGTACTGAATTTTTTATATTTACCTTGCGTAGTAGTATTTCGCACTTTTATTTCAATATTTCTTCAGCCGCGCTTGTCAAACATATATGTCATATTATGTTATAACGGAGCTTTCAGGACGTTGTTAAAACACTAACATCAACCGTCCACACCTGCACCTGCAGTCTACGTTTTTTTCAGAGTTATTTTTTTATATTTTATTATTTGTTGTTTAAATTGCTTCTTTTCTATTTAAAATTACCTCATGAAACTATAAACAATTTTTCAAGTGCTGCTGTTTCTTGAAAAGGAGCTTTGTGGACGAGGTGCTTTTTATTTTTCGTCGGTATTGTGTAGCACCGGCGAAGTAAAATAATTACTAAAAACGAGGCTTCAAAATTTAATACGCCTCCCAGACATCTGAGACGCTACGAAACTGCTATAAAAATTAATAACGTGCAAAAAGCAGTGTTGTAGATAGTGAAGCTTCACCACCTATCCCTTTCCTCCAGTTCCAGCACAATGCTTTGCATGTGTTGGGGTCATTTCCTGAGTGCTGATCCAAGAAAACAATAAACAGGTCAGAGCGATTCTCATGATGATTTTTTTTAAGGTTGTGTATTTAACGTCAGAAATTGTGCACTTGTCAAAAATTGTTATAAAGTATTTTCAATGCAAACCTTTTGCGTCAATCCACTCCTTCAAAATTGCACTAAATATGCCAAAATTATTGAATTATATAATATGAATAATGAAATTTAAGAATTTTCTTTTTACAAATTATTTTTATTAGTTTAATTGTTTGACATTTTTCTTAGTGTAAATATGTTGAACTAATGAGCTAGAGGTCCGTTTTTTAAAAGTTGTTTAAAGAACATTTTAAATAAATTAATTTTTCAAAAGTGTATTTTATTCAAAATATGTAGTACTTTCTCGAAAATATTTCAAGTTAAAATAGTGTCCTGCTAAAAAAAATACTTTTTAAAAATGTATTTGTTTGAAAAATACTATTTTGAAGAACTCTCTTTTTGTTAGGAAAATACACTTTTTAAAATAATATTTTCAAAAAGGTGCTTTTTGGAAGAAGCAGCTTTTATAAAACTAGTAATGCAAAAAAAGTACATTGCCAGTAGGAAAGAGTAGCATGAAATAGAAATACCTAAAATGTTCTCTAAATAAACGTCAAAATTTCGTCTTTTTTGTTACGTCAGAAGGTAAAAGGGCAAATAAGAATTAGAAAAAAAAAGCACAAATATTTAAGCCATGTGGCCCATTATTTCTTGATGAAAAATGCCTGCATTTGCTACCCTCGTTACCAAATACTTTTTTTTTTTAACACATTTCAAATAACTGGGAAAACAAGGTCTGCATAGAAAGCAATACACTCATATGTGTAGCACACTCAATGATACTACTTTTGAACACACTTTGAAACCGTGTCCATGACGGATCACATAGGCTTAATTATTTGAACAGTGCGAACCACCTCTTTTCAAATGTAACACAAAAAAATCTTGGCCTTTTTTTCCATGAAATCTATATTCAAAAATCTAATTCTGACCAACAGCCGAAGAAATAAAATCAACTGAAACAACTAAAACTCGATTAAATAAATTGATCGAAAAATATACTCGTTTTATAAAAATAAAAAATTATAAAAAGAAATAAATTATAATTTAAAATTTTTTTCATACACTTATTTCTTCTTCTTCTGCGATTTGTCGTATTAGACGACGACATTGTTATTGTTATTGCTATTGCAGCGGTTGGCAAGGTGCTTGAAGCATTCAAAGTTGCTGTTTGAATAATGAACGGCGGTGGTGGTGCTGTGCACCACCTTAAAACCGAATAGCAACAAACGCAGATGACAACAACAAACCGCAGTAATAATGCAGCATCAAAAAGATTTTTGGTGCTAATAGCCGACGACGCATGGGCGTTGATAACTCTAAAATACACCGTATGTATGTGTGCTCGTGTATCTGCATTTATTCATTTGAATATGTGTGTTCGTGTGCGTGAGTCCTACACATGCGCACGACATGAATGATATAATAATATTTTAAACGCATTCTTTTCATTAATTCTTGCAAAAGAGGAGAATGAATAATTTAAATGCAAGTTTAGAATTGGCGGGATTGGGGAGGCCAAGCTTGATGGCTATGTAGAGTGTTATTGCTGTTTTAATTGCATTTATTTGAATTTTTCGTTAAAGGTTTCGTTTTGTTTTTGTTGTAGTTGCTTTTTAATCACAATCTATATTCAATGGAAATTAATCTTAAACGTATTTTTTTGGTTTGTTTGACTATGGGAGACACCTTAAGGAACAGTGGTTTGAGTTGGAACATTTAAACAAAAATTTTTCAGAGCTCCTGACATACAGGGTGGCTGATGAATATTGCTACATCAAGAAACTCAAATAAGTTTTTTTTCAGTGTATGGAATTAATTTTTCTTTTATTCATGTCAAAGCTCATTCAATTTTATTAAATATGCTTAATTAGTTTTAAAAATAATGGAATTTAAATGCCCCCCTCGTTGATGCATGTGCGGCATCTTACCAAAAAGTTGTTCATTACTGCTTGGAGAGTTGAGACAGGAATAGCCGCAATTGTTTCTCGAATGGATTGCTTTAGTTCATTCAAATTTGTTGGTTTTGCTTTGTAGACTTCCTGTTTGCAATAACCCCACAAGAAAAAGTCAGGTGCAGTAAGGTCAGGCGACCTGGGGGGCCAACGGAATGTGGAGTTTCTAGATATCAGCTTATTGGGAAATTTTCGTCGCAATTCTGTCATAACAGGCCGGGCTATGTGAGGAGTTGCACCATCTTGTTGAAACCACACAGAGTTGAAAGGAATTCTCATTCGGGGGAAATTCTGGATAGAAAAAGTCTCTCAACATGCTCAAGTAACGGTCTCCAGTAACTGTAACGGTGTGACCATTTTCTTCAAAGAAGTAGGGCCCGACAACGCAGCGTGCTGAAACTGCATACCACACTGTGACACGAAGTGGATGCAATTCCGTCTCATGGAGTATCTGTTGGTTGGAAGCACTCCATATTCGACAATTTTGTTTGTTTATGTTGCCGTTTAAATCGAAATGGCCCTCGTCAGACATAAAAAGACAGTTCAACATGTTTTCGTCCTCTTCCACCATTTGAAGCATCTCCTGGCAAAATTCCAAGCGAATCGGTAAGTCTGCTGCGTTCAGTTTGTTGACCATTTGAATTTTATATGGGAATAAGTCCAAATCATTGTGCAAAATTGACTGCAATGACTGTCTGCTTATACCCATTTGAGCAGATAAGGTTCTTGTCGAAACTCTTGGTTTGTTTTGTATGGCAGCAGCTACAGCAGCGATTGTTTCCTCCGTCCGAACTGAAGGGTTTCGATGGTAAGGTCTTCTTTGGACTGTTCCATACTCGGCAAAATTGTTCATTAAGTCGGAGAAATATCTATGTTTTTTTTAGGATCCACCCGTAATGTGTTATAAAATCAATGGCCTTGAAAATTAGTGAGGATGATGAAAATTTTGCATACATAATCTGGCAAAACTGAAATACATTCGAAGTTAATACGAAATTATGGTTCTAAGCAAAATTTTTTTCTAAAAGAATGAACAATAAGTACTTATTGCGTTTGTAGCAGCTAACGGGCTTTTTTTTTAAAGAGAAGTAACACTCAGTCAATGATTACGTATTGCTAGGTGTTAACTTAACTAGGAAAGGAATAGTGATAGACATTACATCTGATGAAGGGATAGATAGAAGAAAACTTCATTATTTTTACAATACTGCTTTTCCTGTTATCGCAGTGTTGTAGCGCATCTCATATCTAGGAAATGCATTAAATTTTTGAAGCTGTATTTGGTAGACATTTTATTAATTATTTTACTTCGCCGATGATGTTACAGAATGCCGACGAAGAAGAGCGCCGTGATGTTACTTGTGGATTAGTATCAGCTGAAGCCGGTACTGTTCAGTGACCAGTGCTTTCGCCACTCAAATCTTTCGACAACAACTGACTCAACTACATACTATGTGCACACGAAAATATGAACCACTAGGTTCGCTCTCTGAACCACCATTGGCATCTATTGTGTTCACGCGACTGTCTTGGTTCAGTTTGTCACTTCGTTCTCTCAATTTTTTTTTTGCAATTTTAATACATACAATATTTATATTATTTATTATTATATATTTTTCAAAATGTTTTCATTTATTTTATTTTACACACTTTTTTTGTTTTCTCTTTATTTCTATTTTGTTTTTTTTCAGTTAGTGCAGATAAACTAGCGATATTTCGTTATGAAAATTAGGGCGAAATTTTATAAGGCGAACCAAGTAGTTCCAATCATGGTTGGGGTACGAACCACGAATATTGCTCTCCGTGTGAAAAAATATGAAATGTTTCTGTGACTTAGTCTGAAACTGTGCTCGAACCGAGGACTTTTGGTTTTGTAGTCAACGTCCTGCCTGGTGGCGATGGCTGACACCCTCAATCTAAAATCTAAAAATCTAATCGAACGAACATTCATTTGGTATTATATTCAAGAAATTTGTGAATTTGTCTTAATCACAATAGTTCACTTGTATCAACTGTAAATAAAATTGAAAATGCTGTTTGTTTGCACACAGATTAGTAGAAATAAAACATAAAACTACATAAAATAAGAGAAAAATAAGACTTTGATGAAGTTATGGCGCGACGATTCCTTAGATACCAGGACGATACCATACCATACTGGAATTGGTAAAAAATTAGGAAACAATTGAGGAACTCTTCCAAACCTTTGCGAACGGATTCCATGGGTATCTTTTGACAATACTTTTATATAGAAATACTTTTGACTAAACAAGGCAGCATTACTGGACTTATTGTCGACTGTCCAATGCTACACGAACTGATGTAGCCTTGTATACGACCTAAATTATTTCAACTAAGATTCGTTCTACGATTTGGAGCTTTATTGAAAATGAGATTGTGGTAAATTATTTTTGGCAAATAACTTTTCCAGAACTCCATAAGCTTTAAAAAGGAACAAAGAAAAGAAACAAAGTATGCCACCCGACAGAAAAACAAATAGAAAAAATAAAATAATAAAGAGAAAGCCTGAGTTCGCGAGTTATGAGTCTTTTAAAGTTCCACTATATTTATCAGATATGTCTGTGCTAATATCATCATAATGATTCATCCATATTTGAGCAATAAAACATCGGCGAAGTGAAATCAAAAATAAAATGGCTGTCCACAATATAACGGAAACCCACGGGTGTAATAACCGCATTCCATAGCGAACAAAATGAACTGAAATTTCTTTATGTATCATGGCATTCGATATCGCATAAAATGCATCGTAATTTGAGATGGTGGCAATCGATAATCGAACAACCAAAGCCGTTATTCACGTCTCAAAATATTATACGCTTCAAAAATTAAGCTCCTCGTTATAGTTCTTATAGCTGCATCACCTGTCTCTATTCTACACTATTCCGTTCCCAACAGTTCCATTGCAGAAACTGGACATCGCATGCACTTTTCATAACAAATATTTTTTTTTAACCAACCGACCTACTGTACTTGTGACTTAAATTTCGGTTATGTCTCAATAGCTAGAAGTAGCAAGCAACACAATATGTTTGAGCTGCTCCTAATTGTTGTTAACTTTTCTGCTTTTAGGCCTACTTGCAGTGAGAACATGTTGCAGCAACCAAACATTACATATTGTTGCTGTTCAATTTAATTTGCTTTTTTTTTATATATTCTTTTTGGCTGCTATGGGCGACGACGATTTAAATTACGATTGCAGCAAGAAAAAGTTTGTGTATGTTTTGTTGTTGTTGGTTTGTCTATTAAAAAAATTGTTTAAACTATTTTTCGTCATGTTGCTGCTCATATTGTTGTTTAAGTTGTTGCTAATGCAATGTTGTTCATGTTGTTGTTGTTGTTGTTGTTGTTGCTGTGTTAAAGGTGCCCCGTATTGTTGTAGTACATTTTTAATATAATTTGTTGTTGTTGCTTAAAACTTTGCATAAATATTTTTACCACTTTTGTGACAAGCGGGCGGTAAGATTATATTTTGAGAAAAATAAAAGCACAAAGTCTCAAAATTCAACTTGGAAAACAGTTTTTGTATTTTGATTTTTTTTTCTTCTCAAGTTTCGTGAATAAATTTTTTCGTATATAAGGAATTGTTGACACAATATAGAATCACACAAAACATTTTGCACTTAAACGGATTAAAAGCGCAAAGGTTTAGCTTTAACAGCAGCATAAGAAAGAACGTCGTAATAGAACAAATTCTTAAATAGACAAAATTAATTGAAAAATTAATAAAGTGAAAAAGAAAATATATAAAATAAAATTATAAACATGGTTCAAAAGGCAAGTTTGAATTTTTAAACTGAAATGGTATTTCCAGAGAGAAGCCCAGCCAGCGTGTGCTCAGGAAGCAGGATAATAGAATAATTGTTTATTATTTTGTTTTATAGCTTGTTATATTTAGTGCTTTGGTCGCTGTTGCATCGGCTGTTGTGCTACCAGCACCAGCATATCCTGCGTTACACGGACCAGTGCTTGCTCCTGCCTATCATGCACCAGCTTTATATCCTAAAATTGCTGCCCCTGTATTCCCTGCCATAACTAAAATTGCTGCACCCGTTGTTGCCAAGGTTGCCGTTCCAGAGCCATATGATCCTAATCCTCAATACAGTTTCAGCTACGATGTTCATGTAAGTATTGTTGAAGTTCTAATCATTGGATAAATATTCCACAATCATGCTGATGTGAAATCAAAATTCCTATCCGATTAGTCAGAATGGAATTAATTACTTCCAACACAGCGATAGTTCTTTAGCAATCAGGACCTTAAATTGAAAAGTGATGTAAGTCACTCGTATGTTAGAAGTTTTCAGAAGAGAATACGACTGCTTTTGTTATATTCAATATAGCAAACTCCTTCAAATTCGGAGCTGTAATCTCCGTTAGAAGTTTGAACAAACCATCCAACCAATAAGAGTTTACAGCTGGTTTGGATATAAATAGGAGTAAAATCGTTAATGAAAATAAAACTGATTTCAAATTAATTTGATTCGAATGCTCAACACAGCAGTTCAAACAGAGCTAGAAACCTGATTACTTTTGGGCTTTTGCACATAAAGTCTCTGAACTGGACTACAAAATAGACTTGCTGCTAAAAGCTGTGTTTGAATTTATTGTGCTCACGGTCGAATCAAACCTCCTTTTCAACACACTTTATTTATTATGACGTTTTTACTATGGCTTCCATCAAATTACTCACTTTAGTTCAAACAGCTTTTTTGGACACAAGTTTCACACTAAACCCCGCTGAAACTAATTTAAATTATGTACGACGGCGGAGGATTTTTGGCTTACTCATTCACGAATTCGTTTCATACACAACATATGTAATTTTCATTGAAGGTTAGAGTCAAAAATTGACCCCTGCACTATACCTGAGTCCAACTTGTTCACTAGCTCAGTTATGCCGTAAACCCTGCTAATTTAAATAGTTTTGATCATAGCTGTATATCAAGTGACCAACTGAAAGAGTTCGACTCAACTATAAACTGTACAAATTCGAGAAAAGCCTAATTCCGAAATGTTAGATACGCGTCTAGTTTGTAACATTGTGGTCTTTTTTTATATTTTATGACAAAAACTAATTCTCAATATTTTTCCAAATATTGACTAACATTTTAAGAAGAATTTACTGTTACACAATTTATTTAAAAAGAAAACAAATTAGTACTAAAGCGCATTGAAATCCTTTTTCAGGATGCATCCACCGGTGATGTAAAGAGTCAACAAGAAACACGTAGCGGTGATGTTGTACAAGGTGCCTACTCTTTGATTGAACCTGATGGCACCAGACGTTTGGTCGAATACACTGCCGATCCTGTTCATGGTTTCAATGCTGTTGTACACCGTGAACCTGCTGCCGTAAAAGTTGCACCCGTAGCAAAAGTTTTAGCTCCTGCTCCTCTAATACATGCTGCTCCAATTATTGCTAAACCTGTATTGCCTGCTTTTCCAGGCTTGGCTAAAATAGCTGCTCCTTACGGTTATCCTGCCTACCACTAAGTCATTCATGTTGAGCCAACTATCAAATTTTACCACCAACCTACAAACTACAACCACAACCGCAACAACTCTCATGCAATAAACGAAAAAAAAACAAATAAAGCAAACGTTGACGACTCTGGATAAAATGCTTACGAGAAACCGTTAAATTTGTTATCACACTCACTCTCGCGCACACCCACATTTACATACAACACGCACACACACTCTCACTCTCTGCACACGTTTCTGCACCAGTTGAAGCGCCAGCAACAACTTGAATTTAGAGAATAACTTTGCAACTCCATCAAAGAGTCCACAAGTGTTAGTATGTGTGTGTGTGTGTCTCTCTCTGTGTTTGTTGTAATTTAGTCATCACACTCTTAAGGATTATACATACAATTAAATGTACATTTAAAATATATTATTTCTTTTCTATTTTCCAATGTTCATCATCATAAATCGAGTTTTTGTTTTATTTTATTTTTCTGCAAAAAATTATTTTTCCTCCTCAAATAAATAATAATTAATTTTTCTTTCTTTTTATAGTTATTTTTAAGGCTGTTTGACCGCGATAAAGTTGTTTAATTTTAATTATAAAAATAATAATGTAAATATGTAATATTTTACTATATAAAAAAATCGAGGGAGTTTTAAAAGTAAAATGAATGCAATGAAAAAAAATATGTAAAATTGAATTTGTTTTTAAGGTCATGAAAGGTTGAATGTATAGAGACGTACAGAAATGATTCCACATTATAGAGAATGATAATTTCCACTACTTGTCAAACAAAAAAAAAGATAAAAGAAATATTTCAAGAAGCATTGGTAGCATTGAATATTTTAATACGTGATAGAAACTGCTCATCAGCTGTCTTCTCTCCTGAAAACTAAATTGAGCACATGGATGTTTGGTACTTTACACTCTTTGTCTTGTTAAGACAATGCAAAAATGCGTAAAGCGCATGCTAGACGCATCAGTATTGAGCTTCAATATTTGTATTTGTGTGCGTTTGTTTGCAAAAAATCGTGACACATATACGCTCTGTGTAATATTGACGAATATCAAATGGTTTTGATATTCATCACTATATTGAAGCAGTTTGACGTAGTGTGGCTGTGTTATTGTCAATATTCATTTCATTACTGGTAACTTTGAGAGCACATCGTAGTTGTGATGCATTGCAAATAGAGTAAAAAAATTGTTGTAATCGAATTAATTCAAGTATACTCTATCCATATATGTACTTTTAGTGGATAAAACTAAAAAAAAATTAATTTTGGTATTTCTGTTTGCAGCCATATATCTCCCAAAGTATTGCACACAGAACATAGCTTTTTCCCTAATATTTTCTTCTAGAAATAATTTCGAGTGTGCTATTTTACTTTTCCGAAATTCGAAAATATATGGAGTAAAATTGTACATTTGTACTTTATCACATTTCAATAGTGCTTATGATACACTATCTAACTAAAGGGTTTTTTGAAGGGAGCATTAAATACAGGGTGGTAGAACATAATCGAAGGGGTTTGAGTTCAAAGAGCCATGTGTTCCTCGCAGTGTGCTCTGGCTCCATCCTGTTGGTACCATACTTGCGGCTGGCCTTAAAAAATTTTCCAACATTGTCCGATATCTAACACCAGTAATGGAAAAGGTGACACCGTGTTCATTTTCGAAAAAAAATATGGGGCAACTATCCTTGCCAACGAAACACCGCACCGAAGTGTACACTTAAGTGGGTGTAATTCTCGCTGTTGAAATACTCTTGGTACTTGTACCGTTAATATAACCGTAAAAGTATACAAACTGATGCAGATGGCTTAACGTAACAAAATATATATTAGGCGAGATTAGATAATTTGGTGTGGGGTAGCAAAGCACACCTGGTGTAGCTAGTTATGAATAAAATCATGATTTTCTTCTGAAATAAAGTTCTGCGATTTTGGAACGTTTTTCAATTGTGCACTGTTGCATTTTAAATTCCCCAAGTCTTTTTTACGAAATACTGACAAAAAAGAAAAAAATTATTATAAAAAAGTTACAAGGAATTCAAACACTTTCGCTCCTTTCGGGCAAACCCGAAACAGAACAAAAAAAAAATACTTTTCTCATGGACATTATTATTGTAATACCTCAGCAATTCATACATGTCCAGCTTGAATGCAATTGCAGACAACTCTTCCGTGATCGGAGCGGTCGTTCAAATTAAACGAATTAAAAGACTACAAATATTCATACGTATTTTTTTATTTGTACTTTAAGTAAGGTTTAAATGCACCTTAAGGTAAAACACTCTATACTCAATGATTGGGCCACACATAGTTTAACGTTTTAAAATAATTAGTGACTACTACTTTTCATCACACACGATGCTAAAGCAAAGGCTATAAATATTCGTATACATATTTGCCTGTACTGTACTGGAATGGGTGTTCGTCAAGCGAAGAAAAAAAGTGAAAATAAAAGCGCAAAAAACTTTAAAACATTTGTACATTATTAAACAAAATGTAAAAGTATACAAGGCTCTACAGAGTACTTTCCATTTTAAAATATTAAATAAACATGGGGAACGGCCATGGTCAAATTCATCTAAAAAGAGCGCGAAGCGCTTTATGAAAATGAAAAAGAAATTTAATTAATAAGGGCAGGAGAAATAAGAAACTCGGAAGGAGTGTGAAAGAATTAACAGAAATTTTAACTAAAGTCGAGAGTCGGTCATTCCATTTGGTGATGATGAAACTGTCAGCAAGATAAAAAAAGTGAAGAGATTAGTCAGATTAGAGCCGCTGAAAAACTCAGTTTTAAGAAGCAATTTTCGTTTATCTGCAAATACATACATATGTATATTTTTTTTATGAAAGATGAACGCTTTGGATATTCAAAGATTTTTCGAAATTTTTTTTCTTTTTGGCTGTTCCGATTTCCCATACAAATGAATTTCGTTTTAATTTTTAATAGTGAAGTAAAAGCCATTAACTTAATAGTGTGAAAGTTTATGCATTTCTTTTTAACTCATTCAGTACCAGAGAAAACCGAATTTTGCTTGAGACGACTACCAACCTGAAATTTATTCTGGCACAATATTTTTATGGGAACAGGTAAATACCTGGCAGCCTTAAATCGGTTAAATAGCATCCTTTGGCTATAATAAAGTCACAGACGTGTTCAAGATTTGCGTGGACACCTACGTATAGTGTTTTATTCCACGGTGTTCTCAACACTGAATAAAATTAGGACGATCACTACCGCCCCCATGGGAACTCGGAAATACAACATCCTGTAGCACTACCAGTGCACACAGGTTGCAATCCAAATTTATATTATATTATTATATATATTATTATAAATTACACCTTGCTAAGATGTTTCGAGCTGTCCAAACTCTGTGGCACATCAGAATGTATTTTACACAATTACTGACATAAGTCAGTAATACTGTTTGTTCGAGACACATTCCGGTGACTAATAGTGTTGAATGGCAACAGCACCTAGTTAAGTAAAAGTCGTATCGGAATATATGTGTCAAACTCACATATATCCCGAACAGACAAAAAAACTTATCTCCCAGCGTATCTTTTGGTGGCCACCACAGCCACTACGAATCCTTTCCCAAACCAGCACACTAACTCCAACTTTTCGGGGTGGGGCCGAAGTACTCACTTAAGAGTACATCAGCCATTAAACCCTTACTGAGCGTTAGAGCAGTGGGGTTTCGCTGGCGGCGTAGCACTACATTAGAATTGAACTGTATTTCTACAATCACACGGAAATGCAAGCATAACCTCCTCAATCTCTAGTCAGATTTCGAAGAGTCGCCTCTTCTGTAATCTTCAAACTCCAGGCAAGTTTGAGGTGATGCTAGACCTTTAGCTAGGTACCGCGGGCTTGCTAAACACCCGTAGGTTTAGAAACAAGTTTCCAAACCCCCCTGCGGGGATAATAAAGCCACAGTTTGCCTTCGAAATACAATAATTTTCTCATGATATTTTCACACCGAATTCCGCAAAAAATAATAGAAATTTAGAAGCACTAAAAGCTGTCGGAAGGAATGCACTGCATGGCCAACTTAGCTGAAGAACGCATGATTTTAACATAGTGGTGTCATTGGCGAGCAGATGTTCACATTTAACAGAATATCTGGTCTTTTAAATGAGTGCTTAGAACTCATGAGTGTTTCCTGAGTTGGGTACGTTTTGCTCGTCATGCACACAGCGCAAAGTACAAAAATTAAATTACAACTGCGCAGTTGTACATACGAATGAATCGGCAGGCTTGAGTGCGTTTGTCATGAGTTCAAAAGTGATAGTCTTGTTAACATTTAAGATGGTTTTAAAAATGCATTGAAATAAAGAAGTGTTTAAGAAGTCATGAAAATAACAATTCATTGTAATCGTATGGGCTATTTAAGAACAAATGCTTACAAAAATACGCCAGAAGTACGTTTGTTTGTGTGTTTAGATACAGAAACTATAACCTCTAGGTGGCTCATCGCGAATAAAAATCATGCATTATAAAAGTGCAATTGCAAGTGATTCCATTATGCTGTCTCCTTTACAAAAATGATTCCAGTAGTCAATCACTAACTTTCATTTGTATTATATACATACATATGTAGATGTATATGTACATGAAAAAAATTTTATTGGTTTTCATTTTCAAAACTATACTTTTCTATTTGTAACTTTACGATATTAATTTTTTGAATTTTTTTTCAATGAGCGATAAACAATAAATTTTTTTCATCTTGGACCAGCACTCAGGGAATGACTGACGCCTACACATACGATGCATTGTGCTGGAATTTTCGCGAGGTTCAAAGAAATCCTTTTCTTTAGTCAAATTACTTGCATTGCTACATTCTAAGTTTTTCCACACAATCGTACACATTTAATTTTTTTATACTGGTGTTATAACTTTTTGTCTCAAACAGCCTTGTTACAAGTATTTTTTTTTATAACATTTTAAATTAGCTAATCAATTTGGTAACATATTAATATATTTAATTTATAAATTTTTTCTCTCTATGAACTAGCTACAGACCTACAGCCTCCACAATATATAAATAACTAACGCACCTTGAAGTTGGAAAAGAACAAGAGAAAAAAAAATTAATATTTGAAAATTTATTTCAAACATAAAAACATTGTTTGCTGCAGCCAGCCAATGCGTAAGTGTCAACTCAAAGACTAACTGACTAACTTAGAAATGTTTGTGTCTGTAGACATGTCGAACACAAGTTGGTGTGTTTAAATCTGGACCCAGTTTCACTTTGTTTTTAGTGAAGGTTATATAGTAAGTGGTTTAGTCAACAGCAATATTGCACTTACATACACACAAGTAATTAAAAGTTTAATAAATCCATTAATTGTGATTGAATGAAATAATAAGTACTTGAATTTCGAATTCAAGCATTAAAGTCAATTTTATTTATATTACAAGTAAATTATTGGTAAAAAGTTTTGAAAGGATATACAAACAAACCATGCAAACACCATGAAAAAGAATTTCAAACAGAAGAATAAAAACCCTATGCTATCGAGTAAAGTGTTGCACAAACATATTTACTTTGCACTCTTCAATAAAGGGAGAGCTTGATTAGATATACTACACAATATTAAAATTCTTTCCCAAGAAAATCTGATGGATTTTGTGTTCACGTGTTAATTATTTTACTAATATAAATTATTCCATCTTTTTTTATTTATTTTATTTTATTGTATATAAATTCTTTAATAAATATAAACTTTAGGTGTGAATACTACACGCGTACTCAAGGTTGGGAGCCCGCGGGATCCCAATTTTACCGAAAACTGTTCCCGTACTCAAAGTTTGGGTAAGTTAGAGAGCTTTGCAAAAGATATGTTTTTCTTCTTTTTGAACGAAACTATACGTTTTTTCCGGATACGTTTGGCCAACTAAACAAGCAAGAAGCTGTTTCATAAATAAAAAATATCAAAGTATATATTAACGTTTGCCAGCAAATACAAAATTATGTACAATTTTATTAGAAGAGACTATTTTGTTTTTAAACTAATTTTTTCCTTTAATTAATATGGGTAAAGTAAATTATTGTTATTTTTATTTTATGTACATATGTATTTATGCATGCTTTTCTTAATATCGTTTATAATAACCCAGAAAAAGTGCTTCCAAAGAAGTCAATAAGATCACTTATGATCCGTAAGTAGTGCCAAATCGGATTAGTTCTACTTTTTTTTTACATAGAATTGTCGTTGCCGGAAGTGCTCTTTTTTGCTGCCGATTCATTGAATTCGACGTGATGCTAAGTCCGAGTTTAGACAGGAGAACATTTGGAAGAAAAACATATTGTTTTTTCATTCACCTTCACACAGACGAAAATGTTGCCGGCGACATTCCATTATTATTGTTATAATTTGCTTCTTTTTGTCAGCAAAGAAAATGTGAACAAATCGTAACGCCCAGTACCGAACACAAAAACGATGCTCTCTTCCCCACCCGTAATATGCTGTTAACTCTAAATCTTTCCCTTCCAAATATTCGCCTGTATAAACTCGGACTAAGTAAATCTACTTAAGAGCAATGAAACTAATTTTTTATTACTCTTTCGGGCTATGAAAAGTTGCTTCTCGCTTTGCTTTAATGCTATTAATAAGAAGGAAGTTATGATAAGATCTATAAATATTCTAATTTAATTCAATTTATTTTGTTGAATTGCAATTGAATTGTATTTCTTATTACCTAATTTCTTTTACGCTTACATAAATAATAAATTCATATATATTTAACATTTGTACAAATATATAAATACACAAATATAAACGAATTTTGTGGAATAAAATCAATTTCAAACTAATTCGCTGGATGTTGTACTTATTAACTTTCTGAATAATATAATAATATAATAATAAAAATATACAGTTTCTGATATTTCGGAAGTAGAGCAAATGTAGTTCCCAGCGAATGACTTCTAATATTTCTAAGTGGGAATGTTTATATTGACAATATGAATTCACAAGCAGTTTTTAACAATGCTCAAGAAACTTTTATTAGACACAACTAAAGTATGCTTATAGACATACTATGCTTGGTACGCTTAGACATACAATATGCCATACATATGTCGTATATTTAACAGCAAAATACTATCAACTATCAAGTTTAATTTAGTATTACAAGGATAAGCGTAAAATAAGCATGTACAGGGTGTCTGGTAGCAGATTTATATTTTCAAACTTAAATAAAAAACGTAATAATTGACACAAAGTTTTATTAAGAGCATTGAACGATAGAATGGAAATGCGGATTTTATTTTTTAAAGAGTATGTCATCCATATCCTTCAGATCATTTTTTAAAATTTCATGAATTATCGCTCTTGGAAGTCCCAGTTAGGCTGCTCTTCTTCGAATTGAAAGTCGCGGAATTTCACGTCAACTGCTTTCAGCGAACCTCAACATGAGGGCGGCGATGGCTGAAGTAGTCTGCACGTTCACTACAAAACCAAAAATTTCCTGGGTTCAACCCCAGTTTAAGACTAAATGATAAAAACCTCCTCGCATGCACGATCACGCTGCTTCACCTGTACGAATGGGTGGTATCAATATTGAGGAAGCAAAAGCTCTTGAAGTTCTTGCCATGAAGATTCAGTGTGATGTTCGATAGATGTGCTCACTTTCAGGTCTCAAAAAAAAAAAGGTTTTTAAGACAGTACAAGACATAATTCACCGTATCTGATCTCCTTAGTATTTATAGCCCTTCCATCCGACCGAAAATTTAATACAACACTCATGTATGGGTCGGTGCTTCAAAAATTATTTTGAAGTTACTCGACCATGTACAGGAGAGGCCGAAGAAACTCTTTGACTCCCTTCAGCTTTGTCGCAATATGGGGTGTGTTTCGTTGTTCTATTATTAATATAATGGGCTGTGCTCTAAAGAGATTAGGCAACTTGTTCCCCAAACCGGTTCAGTCCTGCGCACAACGCGTTCATCATTTGTCATTCATTTGTGGTCGATTTGGTAGCGAATCGCATTACGCATTACAGAGAGAACTCTTTTTTCGAGCGAACAGCGCGTATGAGGAATAGATTACCCGCAGAGACCTTTCCTGTCACCTTTGAAGATGGAAAATTCAAATCAAATGTCCATGAACACAACTCTCTCTATACTCCTTCCTATAAACTCATTTTCTAGTTCCAGCACAATGCATCACATGTGTAGGGCCCCTGACTGCTGGTCCAAAATAAAAAAATATATCTATGTTTACATGTTTCGATTTTGTGGGTTTTCGTGTTCCCGTACTTATGTACATTTTTGTGTATAAATGAGAGAAATTTAAGTTTACTCGCACTTTAACAAACTTTGTGCAAAAAGTACGGCATAATTTTGTTTTATATTGTGTTCAAATTTATTTGGATATAAAAAGCCTGAAGAAGCTACTCAAAGTTGCACCGAGATAAATTCGTATATAACATAAAATAATAAACGTAACGTTTGTATTTATTAAAATAATTATATAAAATGTGTAAATTAATTAAAAATATGTATATCGAATGACTTTCTGAAAACTTTCAACAAACTGTTGCAAAGCTACCTGAATAACAAAAACAGCCCAACTCCTCTCATTTTTCAAATCACAACTTTTGCATATTTCTATACATCACACAGAAATGTCTAATGCTTAAAGAATTTAATAAAAGAAAAAGTGATTTCAAAAGCAAAGAACTTTTATTCGTCTGCTGTAAAGTAAGGTGGTTAAGGCCTTTCCTATATTAAGGTAACGATACGATATAAACGTGTTAATTAATTGATATGTACAATGAATGTAATTACATACTACTTTATTGTTGTATGTTTGAAGAGGTTTACGTTGTCGTTGTGCATTCATAAAGTCTAACAAAATTGTGCGCACTTTCGCTACTGATTATATAAAACAAGAAAATAAAAAACTCGAAACAATTAAAAGCCATTAAAGACGTGTAATACTAAATGCCTTTTGTCATTAAAGAAAGAAATACATACATATATATATTAAAAATAGAATTAAAAAATATTACATCTGTTCCGCTTTATTTCTATAACAAAATTATGATTATAATTTTAACACATTTTGTGGTAGCTGAATGTGTAAATAAATTTAAAGAAAAAAAAAATAAATAAAATTTAAAACTTTCTTCACTTACCCCGTAAACCAAGGACCACGAGGACCGTACAGGAATCGCTTGGCACATTTCCACTTTTTCTTAATGTGACTGAATTTACGTTTATGCTGCAATGCAGCTGCATTCAAACGTGTCGTTTCTTCAACTTGACGCACCTTCCAAGGTATAATTATTTTTTTCTACAATTGTAAAAGAAGAAAAACAAAAAAAAAAAATAAATGAATAAAAATATTTTAAAATAAAAAAAATTTCGTGTTCCTACTCACTTGAAATTGTGTTCGGTTTTCGGTTTGGCATGTTGTGCGTTTTTTCGAAGCTATTTTACATGCTTCATAGCACTCAGCCCAATAGCGGTTGATGGGCTCCCAAAGGTTAATTTCCACCTCACGTTGATAGGAATCATAAAGAGGTAGAACCTTATAAATCATAAAGCAGGAAAATTTATTTTAATTTCTTAAGTAAAGGCTAATTTATCTGCATAAACTATTCAATAATTATTAAATTTTTTCTTGCAGAATTCCTTATTTTAATACAGTGTGGTCTCGAATATAGATAATTTGATTTACTAGCAACATCAATTATGCGGAAAATAAAAAGAAACTTTCTTTGCGCATCGACTTAGGTTTTTTTTGCACCGATTAACCATGATTAACTCTGTATATATTCGTATATTCGCGTAACTTATAGACGACTTCCTGATTCTTATGGCTCACATAATCGTCCGTCTGAGCAAGCCATCCGTCGTACTGTGAAAAGATTTCACATCACATAACGTATGTACACACGATTGTCATTTACTACAATATTGACAGAAAAATTGTTATAACAAATTGTGCAACAACCGTGTGAACACACAATTTTTGAGTGGCAACATCATCACAAAATGTATTGTCGGTGCATTGTATGCCAATAATATTGTCACAATTCTGACAATCGTGAGAACACTTTTCATTTCCATTGACACACAATTTACAGTCATTTGTTATTGTCGCATGTGCTTCATTTAGTGCACCGTACAATAACACCATTGGCACATAAATATTTCGTGAGTATATATGTATATATAACGTGAGTACTGAAGATAATTCGATGCTTTAATCGAAAATGTGGAAGATTGAAATTTATCGATTCGTCGTCGCTCGTGAGAAAATTGGTCATATGCCCAAAATCATTCTCAAATGTTAAGGCCATATAAAACCATATATTTTGAATATAAAACATTTCATCTTTTTTGAAAATTTTTTTTTTTTGTAAATTTTAAGCCCACAAAATTTCATGATAAAAAATGCGGAAATTAAAAATAAAATTTTAATAATTTTTTTTTGTTAAACAGTTGTGAAAAGTTTGCACTCAAAACTGTAAAAATGGCAAAATTTAAGTCTCTGTTAAAAAAAAAAATTTCTTTTTAAATAATTTGATTTTATATTCAATAATCACGAACTCACTACCGAAAAAATTTCAACTACAACAGATTGAAGCCGACAAGAATATACCCTTAAAAATTGTTTTTCATTGAATGATGTTTTAGGGGCCCAAGGAGACAGTAAACTGAGTCGATTTAAAAACGTGTGATTTCTCAATATCTGAGTATGTGTTTGTATGTGCAAAAACGGAAAATTTTTGCGGATTCGGTTTACAGAACATACCCGTATGACAGCTGCTAAAATAGTACTACAGATCCGAACTGGATTCTAATTTTTTTTACTTCAGTACGTTTTTATTAATTTTTTTTTTAATTGCAAACAGTTTAATTATATTGAAAATATTTGGTATGTTTTCAAATGGCGACTGGCAAGACAAGTGAAGATTTTATTGCTACTCGCAAGAAAACAGAAAAAAAATTAAATGAAATTAAATTGCAAGACAACTCACACCAATTATATAGCCGAAAAACAAATAGTTTTATTAAAATATAAGAAAAATTATAGTTTAATTTAAACACTCTACGAGGCACATCTTACAAATAATATACAAAATACAATAGAAAAGAAAAATAAATAAATAAAATTAATTTACAAAACTGCAAAAACATATTCGAATGAAATGAACAAACGCATCGTTTAGGCAACAAATAGAAAAAGAAATCCAAGGAAAAAGTAATAAACCGGCAAATCAAGATTTCTTAAATCACGTTTTTTTTTTTGCTGCACATACACTTTTATTGTGGAGATCTCAAAAGAAAATAGTCGTACCAATAAAAACGTTTCTTTATATGATCATGATTGCATTCATCACGATAATTACCTTCAGTTTTTTGCGCATTTGTTAAATAAAGTAGTGAATTTTATTGCAACTCGCAGGCACATTATGAAGTCCCAGCTTAAATGCAACATCAATGCAAGTTCAAGTTCAAGAAAAGAAACCAATAAACAAACAATGCTACAAAAACAGGAAACAAACAAACATGAATGGAGAGGTTTCAGAGAGAATTTTGTGTTGCAAAGTCATGAAATGAAGTCTGTTTCGTAATACAATCACAAACTCAAAGATGTTGCTTAAACATGCAACAATTCGTTAAATAATTCCCTAAAAGGAAACAATTGTTATAACAAGGCCTCTTCAAAGGCCTTTTGTTTTAAGTTTTGGGAAGTACACATGACATTTATTTTCTACACGGTGGGCCAAAAGTAATCACCCGGGGCATAAGTAATAACCCGATGTCTTTTTGCTGTAATTTTATTTAATAAAAACCTTTGGATCTGCATTAATGGTCATCAACTCTGGCGGCGGTCACTTAGCCCATTTCATAAGCAGTGTCAAAATTTGTCTTAAAAAAAAGAAATAACAGCAAAAGAACATCGGGTGATTACTTATGCCCCGTGTGATTACTTTTGGCTCACCCAGTATATTCATTGTATTTCAACGCTTATGAAGACTGTTTGAAATATATTTTCTATAGAAAGTTATTCTCAATGTCCGATAAAAATTATTTAAGAACTTTTGGCGAGTTGCTTCGCCATAATTGCAAAATACATGGAAACAAAATCTGGCAACACACGAAAATTGTACACTGCGTACTTATGCGCCTGCAAACATTTACTTAAAGTAAGTATGTCTGAGCCCAGCACAGATAGAACTTGTCTAGACCTTTGAAGTCGGACCTGCGACTTGGGATTTTCTTTAAGGAGTAACACTCAAACAATTAAGACGCCTACTAATAATGGAAATGGAAATCTGCAGGGTTAATTTTATGATAAAACAATAAGAGAATAAGTTGGCCGAGTTTGCGGCCATCCCTGAAAGTTTCCGCTAAGCATTCAAGTGCCTCGGTTTTTTAAGACGGTGCAAGACATACTTCACCCCATCTGATCTCCTCACTATTTATACCGCCTACATCCGACGGAAAATGGAATATAACTCTCATGTTTGGGCCGGTGCTTCAAAGACTATTTTGAAGTTACTCGACCGTGTACAGGAGAGAGCGAAAAAACTCATATGAGACAGTAGGGTAGCCAACTCTATTAACTCTCTTGAGCATCGTCGCAACGTGGGGTGCGTTTCGTTGTTCTATCGTTACTATAATGGGATGTGTTCTGATGAAATCAGGGAACTTGTTCCCGAAACCCGGTCATTCACGCGCACGACGCGTTCATCATTAAGAGCGCATCCATTTGTCGTCAACTTTTCAGCGAACCGCACTACGCATTACAGGGAGAACTAATTTTTCGGTCGAACATCGCGTATGTGGAACAAACTCCCTGCCAACGTCTTTCCTGTCACGTATGACGTGGGAAAATTCAAATCAAATGTCCATAAACACTACTCCCTCTATCCTCCTTACCATAACCTAATTTCCTAGTTCCGGCACAATGCATCGCATGTGTAGGGATCATCCCCTGAGTGTTGGTCCAATATAGAAAAAAAAAATGCGTTTCGATAATCGATTTGACAAGAAATTACGCACTTAATATAAACAAACACTTTTTTGCGCAAATTTTCGACATTGATATCTCTAGAGTAGCGGTCGGTACAAAGAGAGAATGTGAATGTATTGATGCAATTACACTGCGAGAAAGATTTACTCATTTCTTTTTTGCCTGTGCTAGATGATGACCTCATGAATTGTATGAATTTATGAAAGGACATTATGTGATTTTATTATGTATAATAAATATGTACATATAATTTTCGCTACTACTATTTTTTTTTTTCAAATATTTAGAGCGTACAGCTGAATATAAGTTTGTTTTTTAGCATTTATTTCTTAAACAAAGCGACATCAACTTGATTTGTTGAAATCTCATATGCTACTGACGCTAATATTTTTACTTTTTATGCTCTTAGTTAAGAATATCGTTGCCCTTCGTGTTGCGTACATGCAAATTGACGAAGTTCTTAGGCCCCTGGTGGGAATGGATGGCGACCGTTGCTCTAGACCTCTTTGACAGATTTTGGTTTTTTTAGGCGGCATCCGATACATTTTTTATGTCGATAAAAATCGGCGAATATCTTAAATTGAAGAACACTTTTGGAGTTAGGTTAAGGTTAAGGGGCGGACCCTCCCCGAAGAAGACCGCTCGATTTAGGCCCATTAAGATACCACAAGAAACACGCAGGTAATATGCGGGAATCGAACCCGCACCTCCCGATTGATAAGATTGATAAGATTGAATCCTTCGAAATGAAATCATGGCCATACACTCGAAATTTTGCTAAAAGTTATGGAAAATATGCTAATAACAGCACGTATGTGCGAAGCAGAAAATGGACATCACTTACAGGATATCATTTTTCAAAGCTAATTTCAACAAATTCCCCAATAATATACTGTATTTAAAAAAAAATTATAACAATCGCATAAATAAAAAAGTTATAAACCATTTAAACAATATAGCTCCTTTTGTTAACCCTTGTATACCCTCTAAATGGGTCATGCGATTTTAGCCAAATCGGCAGTAATCGGTTCTTTTTTAGGTGAAGAGCTGATTAGATGTTGAACGTGATCGGATAGTACTTTAAAATGTATTTAAGAAAGAAACGTTTTTTGAATACAGTGGAATTTCACTTGAACGGGCACTAAAGGTACTATTGAAATGCGCACGTACAAGGCGGTTGTCCGGTCAAGAGAAAACTAGAAATTTAAATTGGTAAAATTTGTCTAAATACTTTTATTAGTAAATAAAAATATAAACAATTTAATTGGGTTTAATAACAAAAGATCATTAATATGCATTGCATATGTAATTAAGGTTTAAATGGTTTTATGAGTACTAATGAATTTTTAAATGTTTCAATAAATATGCGTTCCAGCGCGAGCGATTGCAATGCTTCTTTTATGGAGCTGCAGGGACATGCCAACAGTGTCCGTTTAAAGGGCGTGTCCGCTTATTGAAAGTGTAACATCGGTTAACACAACTCCCTATATCCCAACACCCAAATTGTTAACATTGCTGACTCCTTAACGCAACTTCTCAAAACACAAAACCTAAACTGACGCAACTTTACAAACAAAGTTTTTTATTTCTCTTATTCTTTAATTTTTACTTAAATGTTTTTATGAATCTACAAACATACGTGAATATATTCTTATGAAATCGCTGCAGAAATAATTTCTATAAATAAATTATGAAATCACCAAAGACGAAAATAAAAGTGCTGGTTTCGATCCAAATTCTCAAAAAGCTAAATAACAGAATGCTATCGAAAGCTTTAAAGTTTGTTTTTAATGAAGACATGATTGTATTGAAAAATCTTCGAGAAATTGCTGTTGAAAAAATATTTCATGCCAAATATTTCATCGAAAATTTAAAATTAATTTTTTTTTTGTAAACATGAATCTTGAATCTAGTTGATCAAATCTATCGATTGGGCGTCAGACTTGACTGTAGGCTGACTTACTGGGCCCAAATACGGCATGTGGCGACTAGGGCGGCGAAGATGACTGGGATGTTGAGCAGACTCATGGCGAATGTCGGAGGCCCGACACAGAGCAAGAGGAGGCTGATTATGGCGGTCACGAAGTCGATCTTGCTGCATGGGAGCGAGATTTGGGGAAATGTACTGGGTGAGAGAACCAAACGCAGGGTACTCGAGGCGGTACAGCGGACGGCGGCCCTTAGGGTTGCTTCGGCTTACCGCACGGTCTCGGGCGCTGCGGTCCTGGTGATATGTGGGGAAATACCCATAGAACTCTTGCCGCGCGAGCGGTGGGAAGCTTGGAACTCGAGGGGGGAGGGCCCTGGTGTTGGTGCTATTGGTCGAGACCCCAAACTGTCCGGCGATGGCAGGACAGGTGGACCGCGGACACGGTCCGCAGGTGGACGGCGAGGCTCATTCCCTGCGTGGAAGTATGGATTCGGAGGAAATTTGGGGAAGTTAACTACTTCCTGACACAATTCTTCTCGGGCCACGGATACTTCCGAAAGTACCTGTACCGGATGGGCAGGGCAGATGGTCCCGACTGCATTTACTGTGGTATTACGGATGATGATGCAGAACACACTTTTCATTTTCAACCCTACCTCACACGCCAAAAAAAAAAAAAATCTATCGATACAAATTTACAAACATCGGAATGTGTATTTTTTATTTCATATTTAGTTTTAATACTCTTTTTGATTTCAATTGGGATTCTTTATTTTAATCATATTAAATAAATATATTTTTTTTAAAGGTATTATTTGTTTTTTATTAAAAAAAAACATTTTATTTTGGTTTGAGATAACCTCTCATCCAAGGCGAATTGAGTACCAGCTGACCTTATTAGCGTAGGTAGTTATTGTCTGTTTCAAATCAAGCGGTTTAAAATTTGTTTATTTTCATCACCTCCATAAATTTGTTGAGCGCCAGTTACTGATTAAAACAGACCCACAATTTTTTGCTTATTTTTATTATTTTTTTACTTAAGTTTGATGCAAGCCATGGATCAAAAGCAACCCAATATTTTTCTGACATATTGGTTTCCACAGTGCAGTACTGTTATTTTGTTGAATGGGGACAAGGATACATGTCACTGAATTCGGCTTGCTCTTATCGAAAAATAGACATAACAATTTTTTACTCAGTTTTGGCAACCACCTCAGTCTTCGAAACGCTCTATATTTCTATTCGTTGCGTTAACCGTGGTTGCACTGTATGTTAATTATCTCACGACATATAAGTGAGCTTAATAAGTTTGGAATGCGCAACATTTCATTCCGATCCGTTGACGTGTTAAGTTATGACATCTTTACATACACAGACACATCCATACTGACATCAGACTCATACGGAGAATAGCGGACTCGACGGAAACACGGACAGGTGAACTTCTACCTGGCCCAGTTGCTAAGCGGATATATATGCTCCAGAGCATACCTCTCGTACAAGTATGGTCACAACGATGATGATTGTGTGCCCCGAATGACCCGATATAAGGGAAACTGCGGAGCATGTTTTCTTTTATTGCCCGCGATATGAAAACCGGCGGGGCTCGCTGGAGGGAACAATCTGAACGCAGATTACGCCCGACAACATTGCTGCTCTTTCACAAGAGAAGTTTTGGTACGGCAAAGGATAACGGAGAGGACAAGGTGTACAGAATGGGAGAGCAGCATTCGCTGAAGCACAATCACCCGAAATAATACTTGACTGTGGTTCGCGGCGGTAAGTGAATATGAGAATGACGAAAGAGGTGGCGTTTAGTATGTAGGCGCATTATAACCCGCAGAGTAACTCTTGCAGCGTATCGTGCATATTGGCTACCCCGGGCTACCAATATCTTTTGAAGATTCCCCTACCCCTAGCTCGTATAACTACAAAAAAAAAACATCCATACTGACATCATCGCAAAAAGAGTCAGAATCGACTTACAGAACCTCAGAAAGACAAAACATGATAAAAATTTGATTTTCGCGAAAACTTTTTAAAAGAGACATTTATATAGATTTTTATTTATTTATTTATTTTAGATTATTTATATGAACAATTTAATGGCAGGAGAATAAGCCGTTTTTATATACGTTTAAGTTGACGTTTGATATCTGAGAAAGATAAATCCACTTAATGAAATATTAAGTGACATAAATTCTGAAATTTATATGCCTTCGAAATGAATAACAGCAGGCACAGCATAATTTTAAGCAGCTAATAATCTATTAAATATGACAACATGCATGATTACAAAATTTGTTTTGAATTTAAACTTGGCTAAGCGAGCAAAAACTTGCAAATGACAAGAAAAGAAAAGAAAAGATTTCACGTGCATAAATCTTTTTACGCCTCTTAAACAAATGCCCGCTTCTGCTTATAAAAAAAATTATAAATAGTTGCCTTTCCTTATTACCATTGTTGTTGTTGTTGTAGATATAAATGAAAATTTGGTTGATAAATGCTGGTTCTGCTTCAGCAATTCATGTGACAACCAGAGTTTTCTATCTGTTTCTTTCTAAAGAGTCGCGTGTGTTTCAGTCTACAGTTTTTGTCGTTCTTTTATTTTCTTTCATCAACAAAACAAAATAAAGTGGATTGAACCTTTTAGTGAAAAAGGCAAGTAAAGTTGATTTGATATTAAAAACAACAAAAAAAAACATTTTGTCATATAAAACAGTGGGACAAAAAAAAATTGCTCATAAAAATATTGTGGTTTGAAATTTGTAGTGAATAAACAGTAATTAATTTTGGATTTTTAATTCAGCACGAATAAAGAAATTCAGTCGAATTTCATCGAAAACTAAAAACTTGTGATTGCCTTCAATAAAATAAAACTTATGTTAACTATTTTGTCAATTATTCAACGCTAGTCTAAATTAATTACGATTATTTATCTATGTGTGTTATAGATAAATTTAGATTTAAAATATAATTAAATAGTTACATAAGTGTATTGGAGAATTTAATGTTTCATTTTGCCTTTTAAATACAATCATTGTTAACCGAAGGTCAACTGCCAAGCGGGCGGCTGCCACCCTCGGGGCAACTCCTGCGACCAAGGATGATGACTGGAGGACAGTCACCTCGGGGAGAAGGAGGAAGAGACGGGGTTTGGGGACCCCGGCGGTGGACGATGGGAGGGCACCGCGCCCGGTCCGTCGGTTGCGACCTCGACATCCTGTTGGAGCTTGGAGGGGGACAGGATTAACCCGGAGTTTGTACGGCGTCTGAGGGACGCTGTCCGCGAGACAGCGTCGGTCGCGGAATTGAGACCGAGCGCGATCGTGGAGATGCGGGGTCTTGACTCCTTGACGGTCGTGGAGGAGGTGGAGATGGCGGTCCGTGGTCTGCTCGCCGGGCGCGAGGAGCAGCTACGCGTGAGGGTGACGGCACCGGACGTGCGCGGACAGGTTCGGGCGTACGTGACTTTGTCGGTGGAGGGCGCCGCGAAACTCTTCGATATTCGCTACGTGCGTGTCGGATGGATCAGGGCTGCGATACGGATGTCCAAGAGTGTCGGTAGGTGTTATCGATGCTTTGGGGCGGGACACACCCAGGCAAAGTGTACTGGGACAGACAGGAGGCAACTGTGTATCAGGTGCGGAGGAGCAGGACATAAGATGAGGGACTGCAGAGCGGTCCCCAAGTGCGTTCTGTGCTCGGGGGCGGGGCGCGGTAGGACTGACCACCTGCCGGGCTCGAAGGGCTGCCCGCTATCCCGCAGATGATGAGGGTGCTCCAGGCGAATATGCACAGGAGCAGGACGGCAGATGCTTTGCTATGGCAGATGGTTGCCGAGAGGGGCGCGGACGTGGTTGTTATCAGCGAACAATACGGTCCGATGCACCGAGGATTCTGGCTCGGGGACGAAAAAACAGCGGTCCCGGGGAGGAATCTACCCAGAGGAAGAGGAGGGAATTTTTTAGTGGCAACACCACTCGACGCAGATGACGACGGTCTCTGTAAGTGCGAAGGCATTTTCAACCCTACCTCACACGCCAAAAAAAAACGTCAACTAATTGTAAAAAGATTTTAGAAATATTAAATAGATTTAAATCAAATAATAAAATGTTTGTGGTATAAATAATTTGTAAATTTGTAAAGAAGCTATTTGGTTTGTTTTGTTTGGATATTTCGTAATTCTCAAATATTTTTCGGAGATCTCGTGTAAACAGTTGAGATTTCTAAGTTTTTTTTTAAGAATTTGGTTAAAGGCCTACTGAAGATTTTTGTATTAGCACCAAATGAAATGTGCATATAGACCAGCTAAATCATATATGTAACAAACATACATAAATAAAATAAAATTTAAATTGAATTAATTATTCCATTGATTTGCATTTTATTTTTTTGATTGAATTTTGTTTGTTAAAAGTTCGATTTTCAGGCAAGGATTAACTATCATACATTTCTCTTTAGTGGTATCGTTATTCGACGATTGCTCACACACTTCTCAGTTAAGCAATCACAAAATTGCAAAAGCATTTTTTTTAGTGTGCATTAATACGTCATCGTTGAGGCTGCTGTTGGCTAATGAGTTAGCGCGAAGATGGTCTATTCAAAAACTTTTCCTCCAACTATATATAAAAAAATTATCTGACGAGCATTAGTGCCTAAGCTAATGTGCGACATAAAGTCATCCTTCTTCCGTATTGGAATAAAATTCAAAATTTATGCATTCACTTGACACCAGAGATGCGGCTTCAGCTGATAGCAATCCACAGTCACATCAGAACGCCCTCCTTCGTCGGTATTGTGTACCACCGGCGAAGTAAAATAATAATAAAAATGGCTACTAAATCGAAGCTTCAACACTACTACGAGTATAAACAAAGAACGTGCAAAAGCAGAGCTGTAAAATAATTAATTAAGCTTCACCTCCTGTCGTTTCTCCTACTATCCCTTTTCTATAGTTCCAGCACAATGCTTCGCATGTGTAGGAGTCATCTCCTGAGTGCTGGTCGCAGATAAAAAAAAAGTACGGTTTAAAAAATTAACAAAAAGTGCTACAGCTGAGTTGTATAAAAAATTTACCCCCATTGTATCACTTCACCAATTGGCTCTTCTCTCCACTATCTTTTTTCAAAAACTAAGGTAACACACAATGTCACCTTCTTAATTGCTTAAATGTAACTTCTGTTATAAAAATTACTGTACTATTCTTTTTTATTTGTTCAACGCGAGTCAGAATGAACTACGATATTTACACAGGGTGTCTCGTGGAAAATTTATATTTTTAAATACGATTATTTCAAAAAGTAACAAACGGTGCGGAGGAAGGGTGACGCCGTTGGAATTATCGATTGTGCAGATTATCAGTCACGATGTCGCAGTGGTCGATTGAGCATCGCGCGTACGCTGTGGAGACATTTTTTAAGAGCAATGATTCTTACGTAATTGCTGGTCGACAATTTTATTCAAAGTTCGATATTCGGCGAATAAGTGATGGACCGAGTGTAAATTTAATTCGTTCGTGGGTGCAGAGATTCCGCGCAACTGCTTCGGCTATGAATGTCCCACGGCATTGTAGAAACATGTGAAATTTCTTAGCTTTTTTCAAGAATTTGGTTAAAGGTCTACTGAAGATTTTGATGTTAGCAACAAATGACATGGCGCATATAGACCAGCTAAGCCATATAACAAACATAGATAAATAATCGTAATGAATTTTGACTAACGTGGAATAATTGAAAGAATAGTTCCAAAAAAAAACTAATAAGTTTAACTTGTATTGAAAATTAATTTTTCATTGCCTTTTATATACAATCATTGTATTAAATAAAATAATTTTTATAAAGGATACTTAGTTTATTTTGTTTGTCTTTTCGTAATTCTCAAACGTGTTATGAGAGTTTTTGTATAAACATGTGAAATTTATTAGCTTTTTCTAAAATTTGGTTGAAGGTCTACTGATAAGTTGTTATAAGCACCAACGAAATATACATATAGACTAGCTAAACTAGACAAGAAAAAAATTAAAAAAAATTTAAAAAATTTTACAGGAGAAACAAACAAAAATCTGTTGAAATAAGAAAAAGGATCAACAAATTTATTTCTTGATACTAATAAGTCAATTTTAAATTTTTTCAATGTTAGATGGGGCATCTTGCAGTTTCTGTGATGATATATAAATAATTGTTGTTAAATAATAATAATTGTTGTTAAATAATTGTTGTTTCATTTTATGTATTTCTTTATATTTTACGTATTTTTTCAACTTATTCAGAAAACATTCGCTTGAATTTGGCGAAATACGAATACATATCATGATCATATCGGCGATAACAATATTTATCACTTCACTCAATTGTTTAAATTCTATACTGACTTGTGGCTCCAATTTTCCATTTAACATTATACAGTGCATGGTGCACTGTGCACAAACAGTCAGTTTGTTTTAGTCGGTTTTACACGCGCACACACAATTAATTTCCCATGGTGGCTTCTGCTAGTTGAAGGTGCTACCATCTAACCATTTGCAGTTAATTTTATTTATTTTTTTTTCGTTTCTACTTTGGTTGATATCAATTTTTTTTAATTTTTTAGTTTTATGGTTTGGTTCATATGCGATTTTGTTGGGTTGCGATCGTGGTGCTGGCTGGTGTGTTACAAAGACTCTTTTTAAGAAATTTTTTTAATAAAACAAGATCTCTTTCTTGCTAAACAGTTTAGTCGGGAAAAGAAAGTGCAACGAAATGTTTGTACAACAAATACGCCACAAAAGCTACGATATTAGAAAATAATTAATTAAAATCGATTGTGGAAAACTTTAGCAATTTCTTTGCATCGAAAGAAATATGGCCAGTAAAGAAATTTATAAAACAATAAAAAAACTATGGCTGTTAAACTATGGCATCGTTATAGTAAGTTTAAAATATATAATTATGTCGACAGTCTTATTCATAACGCATATTCTTGCCTCACAAAAGGTTTTATTGAAAAATATTTTTTTTTACTTAAAAACTTTATAAAATTAAAGCCCATAAAAATTTCCTTTCATTAAGTTAAACATTTTTTTAATACAGAAACTGTTGGATTATGTGTTGCAATAACATAATACAGATACATATATACACATGTATGTATGAGTATTTACACAACCTACACATTCTAAAGCAATTACTTACAACATACCACACATAGCCAGGCCAAGGAAGCAACATATAACGAAATATGTAACAGTAACCCAAGATAATTAAATATTCAATATGCTTTCATATAAAAACAAAATTATAAAAAAATGTTTAACTAACAGCCAGGCAACCAGTTGTTACATTAAAGTGATCATGTAACATGAAATTGTTTTAATTATTTATTTTAAGAGCCTGAAAATAAAATTTCTTCTTTCTGCTTTATAATTCACCAGTTATTACAACACTGTAGTGGGTGGAGGTGAAGTGCGATCAAATGGATAAAAATTAAAATAAAACTAAAACCGAACTGCTTAAATTTACAAAAACATGAAAATCGCAAAGGCAAAAATTACAAAGGAAATGTCTTGTAAATTTTTCCAAGTGAAAGTGATATAATAATAATGACAACAGTGGTGGCAGCAGAACAAGTTTCAACTTGTCCTGTCCTGGCTTCAACCCAATTGGTATAATGACGCCAAAATAATGTTGTGGAATTATAAAAAATAAAAGTAAAAAATAACAAAACATGCAAACAAAAAACACACACACGAACAACTAAAATAAAAACTTTAAATTTATAATATATATTTTTTTAGTTGGCATGACAGTCGCAATTAAAAGAAACATCGAAAATAAGTGCTGGTGATATAGTGAAATTCAATAAGAGGACTTTAGTTTTATTATTCGAATTAATGGATGTGTTTTCCTTTTGCTTAATGCTCTTTTTATCGTGTTAATAAAAAATTCACATTTTTCAGTTTAGAAACCAGTGCTGTCATTTTGACGCTTTTCGGGTATTTTCTGACGCTTTTTAAATGTTTTGTGTCGCTTTTGGTGCTTTTTGCTGCGTGTATTATTGACATCATATCAAATTTCATTGATAATTCGTCTCTAATAAATAAAACAGAAATTTTCCGAAAGAATGTAACGTTGCAAAATTTAAAAAAAAAATAAATAAAAAACTCATGAATTATGGATTCAAAATTAAAATTTTCAAAGTTCTTGGGCGGAAAATCTTTTTCATTAAGCAACTAATTTCGCTATTCGTATACTTTCGTTACCCTGATCAAATGCCGAAGTCGAAAGAACATTTTGTTTAATCAATTTTTAAACTACATATTGGAAATCGAATTTATTTAAACTCTGCCAATTCATTATGGCATATTAAATACACATTAAAAGAAGAAAAAGTTTGTTATTGCAAATCAAAATTGCTAACCTAAAAATTAATTCAAGTCAAACTTATAAAATATCTGAATAATGGTATAAACACAACTGATACGAACTATGAATTTTTCGTAACGAATATTCGTCGAAGGAAATAGAACTCATTTGCATGTATGAATATGAACACAATGAGAACGTATGACGCAATTCGTCGTGAGTGACATCCTTTGCGATTTCTAAGTTTTACGTCGACGAACGACGATAAATTGGTATAGAATGACCTTTTTTATTTTTATTAATTTTATGATGTTAACAAGCTGTTAACGAAATATCGAATAATAAAAAAACAAAATAAGATAAAAAAAGACCTCAGGCTTAATAAATATATATCAAAAAATATAATAAAAAAGGTCAATTAATAATATAATTAAAATTTATTAATTTTATATTTTTTAAGTAAGCAAAGTTATTTTTTGTTTTCAGAATTGTTTTCCTTTTTTATTTCCAGCGTATAATTTAATAATCAAGTGTTTTTCATATAAACATTTTTAATTGATTTTTTGTTCACATTACATGATTTTATATTTATGTTTTGTTTTTTGAGATGATTATACATAAAAATATAGGGTGTCGGAGTGAAGGTGTTTGAATTCCTTATAACCTTTTTTTGGTTTTCCGTATTTTGTAAAGACTTGAGAAATTTAAAATGGAACAGTACACAATTGAATAACGAATGGTTGCGATAATAGGCAAAAAAGGCAACGGAAAATTCAAGAGTAGTTCAACAGCAGTATTTCGTCGAAAAGGTTAATTGAAAAATGAACACGGTGTCGCCGTTCCCATCACTGTTGTTAGATATCGGAAAATTTTTTAAGGGCAACCATCATCGAAAACCATCCGCAAGTATGATTCCAACAGGATGGAGCCAGAGTGCACACTTCACGGACACAATGGCTCTTTAAACTCAAACTACACCGGTCATTTTGGGCCACCCTGTATAAATGTATTCATTTTTTCTATGACGTGGAGACAATCCCATTTAAGTCCTCCACCATACTGAATATGATGTTCATAATTTTAATAATGTGCACAAGGCACGAAATTTTATCATATCTTTCCAATATGTATTTTTTATGTATGTATGATGTATGTATGTATGTACATACGAGTAATTTTCAAATAATTTCACATGACATTAAGCTCTGTTATTATCGCACGAATTGTGTCTTATGCGGCGAATGTGCTTGTCTTAGTTTTGTGCCCCGGTGATGACGATAATGAAACAGATATGTATATTTGAAAATTAAATTCTTTTTCTGTAAAACTTTATATTTAGTTTGTTTCTCATGAATTTATTTTATTCTACACCTAGTTAAATCATAACAAATTTATTTTTTTAATTCAAAATTTCTATATTCCTTGTGATATTTAAAGTTTTTACGCCTTTTTAATGTTTTATGTTCAAAGAAAACAACACATTTTCAAAACTTTTTTCTTCAAATTTTCATAGTTGTCTCTTGACGCTTTTTACCCTTTTTTGTAATTTTTTACCCGTTTTTACTTGACGCTTTTCTTCCTTTCTAAAATTGCAACACGACAGTGGCGTTGCTGTGACGAAAACAATGAAATGTGGCAACACGTGTCATGTTTTTTTAATCCTGGACCAGCATATAAGAGATGACGCCTACAAATGCGATTCATTGTGCTGGAACTTAGACGAAAGGGATAGTTAGAGAAATGACAGGACGTGAAGCTTCACTATCTTACAACCCTGCTTTTGCACGTTCTTTGTTTTTATTTCAGTGTTGTAGCGCCTCTGATGCCAAGTAAACGTATTAAATTGTGAAGCTTTGTTTTAGTAATAATTTCACTTCGCCGGTGCTACACAATACCGACGAAGGAGCGCGTTCTGATGTGTCTGTGAATTACTTTCAGCTGAAGCCGGTATGTTCAGTGACCAGTGACTATGCCGTCGCACTGAAATCCTCCGACAGCAACTGTTACAAAGGCACACTAACGCACATCAGAAAAAGTGCGAGATGTTTTTATGATTTAATTCTGAAACTGGGTTTTAACCCAGCAAATTTTTCGTTTTGTAGACTACATCAGCCATTCGTCTCGGAGAGAACAATTTTGTTAAGGCCACAATGACCTGCAAAGTAACCAGTTAAAAAGCTTAAGTTCGTCCTACTCAACGAATGCAGAATATTTGAGATTGCCCTATTGGGCAACTGCTTCCTTTACATGAGAAAAACGTCAAATACACTTGTTCAATTTTCCGACTTTTCCAGGAAATTTTAAATTTTTTTTTCATATAAACCATCTCCTGAAAAATCTTGGTATGTTTTGTACATTTCGTATTTAAAATATTTTGCTATTGTCATCGCAAACAATAACCCTAAACTAGCTGATGTCAGATGATTTGTAACTTGAAAGTATAATTCGATATAAATGACTGCGCACAGAGAAATAATACCTGCTATTATTTGATGGGGTACAGACCATATATACGAATTTATGACGTTACATTTAACGAATAGGGTAACTTCGGCTATTATGAACTATGCGTCTACTAGTGGACTAGTGCCTTTATTTAGAAACTACATGAGATACTTATATATATAGTAAGACTGACTTATTGTACGTTTTCGCGAATGATAAAAACGAACCTCGCATATATTTTATGCATAATTGCAATGTTGGCCTTTTAGTCGACTGCTGATTGTTGATGCATGTGGTCGATATTTTCTTAGTACAAGATTCGAACGATTCTACATTCAAATACATATGTATGTAAAGATATACTTTCAGTATTAATTACAGTTGGTTAGTTTTTATTTACATTGCCGTTCCGGCATGCATTGCACATTGCGTGTACTTAGTGGTTCGCAATACCCGCCAATATTTTTTTCATGCCGTTTTGGATTTTTTACATAATTTAATTTGCATACAAAATTTTTGTAGATAAACATATATAATTTTTAATTTGAAGTATATTCATCTAACAGATCTACTATTTTCTGGAAACATTTTTTTTCTAAAAAAAAAAAAGAAAATGGTAGTCCACATAAACGCAACTTCCCTATATATAATTGTGAACCCAACTTTAGCCTATTTTACTTAAATATTTAGAAAAAAAATACTTCTGATTAACATCTTAAAATTGTATATATTACTTTTAATTCTAGGTAATTATCATGATACATTCCAGCTGCGCTTTAGATGAAGAAGCTAAAGAAGTCACTCTACAAAATGCAACTTCAATTGAAAATAATTCAACAGATCTACCCGTAGCTGAACCCCTTATACGTTATCGAAGACAACCACCACGTACTATAGTTAAACATTTCATTCGACCAAAGCGTTACAAAATGAAGCGTATTAAAAGACCAAAAATCAAATATAGTTTCGCAGAACCACCAGCAACTTATTACAGTCGAAAACCGGTCATTCTGAAGAAGCCCATATTTGATTCTTCATTATTTGAAGATTTTTCTCACATGAATGTGGAATCGGCGGATTTTGATTTACCGCCTTCAAGCTATGATAAGCAGTCAATGGATTTGGATTTCTACAAACATTATGAACCATCAATACAAGCGGCTTCTTATAAGGAAATACATAAGCCGTCTTTGTATTCGTATGCTGAACCTGATGTCGCTTATAAGGAAACCTTGTACACAGAAGTAACTAAACCACCCACTTATACCTACACTGTACCTGAAATCACTTTTAAGGAAACCAGCAAGCCCTCAGTTACATACTCATATACATCCCCAAAGACACGAAAACCACATACGAAATATGGACTGCCTACAGAATTGACCTATAGCACTGGCTACGATAAACCCAGCGGAAATAAATATGCATTTGAAGCACCTGCCAGTGAACCAGTTTATATAGAAATAGAAAAGCCTTACCACAATGTGCACATCAAAAATGAACATTCATATCAAAGGCCGTCTAGAGACAAACCTCGTATACCAGCCACTTCATACGGTGTACCAGATGTTCATTTACCAGCAACTGCTTCCAAAGACTACAATAAATATTCACTAGTTGAACAGAGCCCACCTTATGCCAGTGAAACACCAACGAAAACAAAAACGTATAATTTTGCTGAACCTCCTCAACCGGAGCCAAGCGTTGAAATTACTTATTCTCCTTCTTACGAAATTAATATACCATCACGGCATGAAAATCGTGCACCGGCACAGCATGCGCCACCTAAAAAATATCCCAGAAATAGTTATGAGGACGACAACTACCAAGAACATCCTACATACGATAAAACCCCAGCAGCAAATACTTACGATAGTCCTCCGCTGGAAAATTATGAAGGAAATTCGCCTGCACATCAAGAAGTTTCAGGCACTAATCAACCAGCCAATTATCAACCAGCACCACCAAGACAACAAAGTGTTAGTGAATACATTCCACCTTCCGAAGAACTACCGATCAATGTCAATCATCAGCATCCTTCATATGACTATCCAAAATCAAGCTATGAAGTTCCAATTTACGATCCCATACCATTTGATGCCTCTAATCAGCAAGAGAGAGAAATTTATCCACCACAAACTTTTGATCCCAAGGCAAACAGACATCCACCACCCCCACAACCACCAAATGCCAATAACCATCCGTCTCAAGATATACCAAGTGCTGTTGAAGCACTTGATGCTCCAAGCGATACGCATTCACCAGACACAGCGCAACAATCCAATGTGAAGAGTCCCCAATCACCCATAAATCATTTACGCCGAACCCGTAAAAGAAAACGTACGAAAGCTGATTCGAGCACAGTTTCTACTACAAAACACATTTTAGATGTACCCGAACTGGAAGAAGCGTTCGAAAAGGAAAATCGCAATACATTTGCCAATTCACATGAACCTGATGCCCATGCATCGCAAAGATTTGAAAAGGTAAATAATCAAAATAACATCAATGACAACTATAGTAAAGGACCTTGGAATCCAATGAAAATACGTACATCACCGACTATGCAAATGAAAACAAAAGCAGCATCCACCAACAGCCCGACTACTGCAAAAAATAAACGTCATCACTATAAACAACAAAGAAAAACTCCAAGCAGCAGCATTAAGACTACAACAGAAAATCCACGCAACGCTGAAATTATATCGATAGAAAAATCCAAATCGAAATCATTCTACGATGATATTGTCTCAACGAATTTCTTTAGAAATCGTTTTCGATTAGACAGTGTAAATACATCTACCACATCTCCATCTCATATCAAATCGGCGAATGAAAATGGATTCTCTAAGCGCACAACAAAAAACGTATTCGATACAACTCTTTTCAAGAGTCCCATAACCGACAGAGATCTTTATCGTGATTTGCCGAAAAATCATAAACTTTAATTGGATTTTTTAATGCATAGAAGAGAATATTATTTATTAATTAGTTTATAACGTTTATTGTTAATAAATAAAATTAATCATAAGTTCTTTTAAAGTTAAAACTGAAAAGATGTAAGATTGGAAATTAAGGCGAAAAATTCAACGTAGTGAGTCGGGGAGTTGTGTGGGAAATTTCGCAGTTGAGTGGTTATTTAGTTCTGAGGATCGCCTCGAGAAGTGATAATCTGAGAAACTTGGTGACCAAGGTGTACGACTCAAAAACGACGTAGGTGGTAACACGATTTGAAGAGACCATAATTGTGCAGAAAGATAGGAGGGCAACACTGCTGCCGCTAACCACCATCTATTCATAGACTACTGTCAAATTTTGAGCAAGCTGCGTCATTTATTTTGTGTTTGACAGCCAATAAAAGCACACAATCTCGTGAATTTTAACAAAAATACAAAAAAGTGAATTTCGTGTATTGATTTAGTATTATTTATTGCGTAATAAGAAACCAAGGAAATACTTGATAAATAGTATTGGAACTATGCACCATCAATTTCAATGGTTAAAAAGTTGTTTACTGAGATGCGTTTTTGTCGTACCAGCACAAGCGACTCTGTACGTTCAGTTCGCCCAAAAGAGTCCATCACTACATAAATCGTCAATAAAATTAATGGAATACCTAGAAAAAAGTAGAATGATCACCTGCTAATATTATTCAGATCTTTCAGATAGATTCGATATTGATTTTAAGCAAAACGACCACATTTGGCAAACAAATACGTGCTGTTCCGTCAAGACAATGCACTAGTCCACACGTATTTAGCCATCCAGCATATGCTTCACATTTAGCCCGCTGCGACTATATTATTTTTCCAAAGATTAGCAAATGGCTGGCTGGTAAACAATTTCGGCCGAATGAAGACGTTATAACCAAAACAAACGTCTATTTTGACGGCCTTCAGAATACCTATTATTTGGAAGGAAAAATATAAAACGCTTATTTGCCGAAAAAAATTGCATTCAAATACTCATGGAGTTATCAAGCAGCCCTCGTAGTTCCATATACTATATAGATATTATGTTTTGCTCAGCGTTGCTGTTTTGCTTGCTTTTAGCTGCAAACAAAAAAATGTCTAAACATGTTAAATCACCAAATATCGTTAGCCAATTGTCTCTTCGTCCAATCACACGATCAGAAAACTTGTCACTACAATCCATTCCTCATAACAGGTGATCTAGCCTCATTTGCGATAAGGCCCAGCCCAAATCGAATGTCCATAAACAATACTCCCTCTACCCTCCCTCCCAAAACTTTATTTCCTAGTTCCAGCACAATGCATAGCATGTGTAGGGGTCATACCCTGAGTGCCGCTCCAAGAAAAAAAAAGCCCACCAAACACTCACAATTATATATAAATGCTTTAATTTTGCGAACTGTGACGCAGAAATGTACACCATTTTTGTAGTGAATTTTAGTAATTTCAATACGTTTTTTTTCTGGCGTGAGAGGCAGGGTTGAAAATACCTTCGCACTTTCAGAGACCGTCGTCATCTGCGTCCTTCCTCCTCCTCCTCTGGGTAGATTCCTTCGTTTTATTGGAATAGCCGTTACATAAAACTTATCTTTAAATTTTTTTACATTTGGTTACGCTTTTTTACATTTTGGTTACAAAAACTTTTTGGTCGTCGCAGCGTTGGTTGTGCTATAAGTAGTGGAAACCTTGTGAAGTCATGCAAGCAGCACTGGGCAAACTATTTTCTAGCACAAATAAAAACTTTGGAAAGGCCTTAATGTTTACTATGTACATATCGGTAGTTAGGCCGGTTCATTCAAATGGCTTGGCAAAGAAGGCTTGTTTTCTTATAATTTATTAGCAAATTATAAGTTTATGTCACCAATTGTGTTACTGTAGGGTGCAAATATGTGGTTGTTTTGTTATACTAATGAAACTGCATACCTCTATTCGCAGCTCATTATGACGATATTATTTTTTAGAAAGTTCAATAAGTATGTGTATCAGAGAACGGTGTGATTGCTCTATTTTACGCTTTTGAATACAATCAGAAAATAAAAATTTATTGTTGAAAATATATATCAGATCAATAAAGTAACGCATGATATTATTCAAAAAACGGTGTGTAACGAAAAACGATGAATGCATTGCATGTTTGTTTTAAAAATTAACTAACACTCCCAAAAGCAACGAATACTAAACGAATGGTAGCAATGGTTTCAATGTTAATTGAATAAAGTTGTGTACAATTGTAACTTACGATATTTTTTGTGTTTTAGGCATAGTCACTGGTCACTAAACAGTACTGGCTTCAGCTGATACCAATCCAGAGGCACATCAGAGCATCCTCCTCCGACGGTATTGTGCAGCATCGGCGAAGTAAACTAATTAATCAAAATCTGACATCAGAGGTGCTTCAATACTGCTATGAAACAAAGAACGTGCAAAAGCAGAGTTGTAGCGAAGCTTCACCTCCTGTCATTTCTCTAGCTATCCCTTTGCTATAGTTCCAGCACAATATAAAAAAAAATACGTGCAACTTCTTAGTTGTAAGATAGTGTAGCTTTTCTCTATATATCCGTCCGCAACCTGTCATCACTTTCACTATGCTTTTCCTATAGAAGGTAACGCCTAGTAATAGGCAGTTATTGCATGGGTGTTACTTCTATGTATAAAAAAATAAGATAAAAAACACATAAAAGATGATATCCAAAATTTTTGACAAACATATCGTGTTGCCACAGGCTCTTGAAGGCGACTGGTCAAACGCCGTAGTGTTTGTACAGTTGGTGTCGGACGGCCAGGACGATGAAATTTCGCTGCTCCAACACAACCGACGAATTTTTGGGGAAAAAAATGGAAACAATTATTCCGCGTTTTTGCGGAGTAAACCGATTCATGGATTGTCGATTGGATTTTGCGTTTGTTTACTTAACAAATGTCAAAACTGAATTGACATTTTGCGCCATTTGCATTTGCATAGCATTTTCCATTTCGCCACCTTCAATGTATGCAGGCTGCATAAAAAAACATTTTTTTTGTTTTTCTCAAGTGCTATCGTAAGTCTCTAGTAGGTAAAAAAGAAATCTGTCCCACAAGACGAGCTGAATATACGAAAGCTGCTTCTGCCGCCATAGTTTGTATTATTTATCATCACTGATAAGTAATAATTATTATAAGGAGTAAGAAGGAGAACAAACTAGTAAAATGGTTAAAAAATTTAAATTTAAAAAACGGACAGAAAAAGTGACAAGGGCGTTAAAAGGGCCAATTGGGCACTTTAAGGTCGCTACGGTAACGCTGAATATAACAAATATATATATACATAGGTATATTTGGTGTTTATTTGAATTTGGAAATGTACATACTTATGTATGTTGCACACGTGTTTGCACACTTGAATGAATGAATTGTTGAGATATGAGAATAACAATTTCTGTGATATAAAATACGCTCTCTTAGTAATTTTTTCTTCATAGTGGCAGTAGGATAAATTTAGCATTATGCATGTATCAGAGATCATCATTGAGTAGTGAAAAGTGAGTATACTGGAGTCATGATTCATCATTTATTATACTTAGGACCAAATTCACAGTCATTAGTTAGCTAATAGCAATAGTTTAACCATTACTATTTGATTCACAGCTTTTTGTTTACTATTAGTTAAACCGCCAAATAACATTGGTTAACAAATAGTTAGACAACATTTGACTTGTAAATTATTATTAGAATTTTTGTTTCGATATCATCTATCATAATATAATATATATACTTATATATATATATATATAGTATTATAGTATTATATATATGTATATATATACTATCAGTTTTTTTATTTTGGATAATATTTTGGTTTTCCCGAACCAATTTCAGCAGCAATTCAATATTTTACGCGGTAAGGTTCGATGGGCGCGTGCTTTTTTTAATCCATTTTTAAGAAATAATATAACAAATTAATAATAAAAAATAATAAGCAAATTGTATACCTACGCTAAAGCAAAATAATAGTTTGTATGTAACGAATAATGAGAAAGCTGAAATACTGGCTCAAAATTTCTTTTCGAGTCATAATATTTCTTCAAACTTAAGTGACTTGGGTACAGAGACTGTAGTAAGCAGTACCTTAAGTACGATTGAAAATGATCAAAACTTAAGTCATATAACGGTTAGCATCAATACTCTTAAAAATATTATTAAAAATTTAAAAAACAAAAAAGCGCCAGGAATTTATGGCATCTCAAATTTTAGTTTGAAGAAAATTCCAGCGAAAGCTTTAAAAGTTCTGTGTCGTATTTACAACTTATGCTTACAGTTTTGTTACTTCCCTTTAATTTGGAAAGAATCAAAAACCATCGCATTACCCAAACCTGGAAAAGACAGCAGCAATCCTAACTGCTATCGTCCAATAAGCTTACTAAACACAATGTCTAAAATACTAGAAAAAATTATTAAAGAAAAACTAGTTTGTTTCACGGAAGAAACCAACATTTTACCGCCACAACAGTTTGGATTCCGTTCGGAACACAACACAATTCAGCCTCTTGTTAGAATAAGAAATATTGTCAAGAACTCCTTCAATGAAGGTAAGTCGACAGGAATGGTCCTAATGGATATAAAAGCGGCCTTTGATTCTGTTTGGCATGATGCCCTAATTCATAAACTATATACAATTGGACTGGATCCTGCGCTTGTCAAAATAATAAAAAGTTTTTTATCAAACAGAACATTGAAAGTTCATACTGGAAATATTTGTTCACAGAACTATGATATTCCTGCTGGATGTCCACAAGGATCATGTCTATCTCCAATTTTATACAATCTTTTTACGCATGATTTTCCAGCTTTACATGGATGTAATTCATCTATTTTTGCAGATGACACAGCTATACTTAGTTCAGAAATATTACCGGAAGATAACGTACACACTTTGGAGGAATCAACTAAAATAGTTACTGTTAAAGCACACTGTATATACATTTTCCTATTTCTCTAAATTTAATTTAGTCAGTTTGTAAAACAATAGCAACAACTCTTGCTCTTCATTATTCTTACCTTGCATTATATACTTTTCACTATAAAACTCTCAGTTGTCTGTTAATGTTTGATAAATACTCTTTATTTTGGATTCTCTTTTTAAAAGCTATTAAAACCCAAACGTAATACTGTTCGATTTTTTATTACTTTAGTAAATCACTTCTTTTGCGATTATCAAAGAAGAAACATTAAAACCAAACAGTGTTTTTATTTTCAAAAGTGGTCACAGATTCAACATTTTGGCGCCCAACGTGGGGCTCGAGTCGTTAACAAACTTAGTATTAAATTGCTATCGAGATTTGCTGGATTTGATCGAACAAGACATTCCACTAACCTATTTACATCGTATCAGGCCCGACTGTAAATCATCAGAAAAAAGGAAAAGAACTTGGATTAGTCCTTTGTATATCAATGTACAGGTATTTGTTTCAATCTATAATTTTCGATTTATAGAGGAATAGAGCAATATTCAAGTCGAAGCAACATACCAACAAACATACGTAAGAACAAAAACAATTTAAATAAAATCAAGATATACCTCTATTTGGCGTAACGGAATCAAAAATTCTTTCTTTTGTTTTAAAGGAACTATCGACATACATACATACACCGTTTTGCATTTCGTATTATTGTTTTTTTTTTGCAGTCTTTTAGCTGTTCATCTGAGTAACGAGTGTATCAATAAATACAGGTAGATAACTACATATATTCAGAATACGTACAACAAATATTCCTTGAATATAAAATTGCGCAGGGATTTAGTCAAAAGTTTTTCGTGATTACGAATACCGTAAAATGACTGAATTAGAGTGTCTTCAGAGGCAACGCACGTCTGCAAAAGCAAATGTTACACGAATTAAAAATTTGGTAAACGAATCAATGTCTTCATCTGAGCTTGAATGCCGTTTAAGTCTAGTTGAAGCGTACTTTAAACAATTGCTTGCCTTACAAAATGATATTGAAGCACAGAACATTAAGGATACTGCAAGGGCTGACATAGAAGAACTATGCATTTTAACCAAATCAAAAATAATAGACCTTATGGGCGATAATTATAAACGGTCAAATGAGACGACATTTGCTGTTCCAGCCACTTCAAAGTCAAAGTTGCCAAAGCTACATCTACCACATTTTGACGGCAAGTACGCTGCATATAAAAACTTTATATCAACGTTTAAGCATCTTGTTCATAATGACTCCACTCTGTCGGATATTGAACGATTTAACCATTTATTGCATTGTTTATCTGGTCAGGCACTTGATACAATACGTGCATTTGAGGTAGCCGAACAAAATTACAAACCCGCTCTAAAACGGCTTGACGAGCGCTACAATAACAAAACATTAGTATTCCTCGAGCATATTTCCAATATTTATGAGCTGCCATCAGTTAATAAACCTTCCGCTATGCAACTTCGGGCATTAATTGACAATGCCTCAGTAATTTATAGCTCATTAAAATCATTGGGAACCGTAGAAGATATATGCAATGCCATGCTCATTCATTTAGTTTTATCAAAAGTTGATTCGGAATCCGACATGAAGTGGAAGGAAGCCATTGATTTTAATTCCTTGCCTTCATGGGAAGTTTTTACAAAGGTTTTGGAGCGTAGGTGCCAATTTCTGGAGTCGATTTGTCATAAACCAACACCGGCCAGTAAACAAAATGCAACAGTGTCCAATGAAAACCCAACAATATCTCGACAACGACAACAAAAATATTCACTCGTAGCTCAGGTTAAGAAGAATTGCATTTTTTGTAAACGCTTAGATCATTGGAGCAGCAACTGTTCGCAATTCAAATCCTTAGACTCGACAAGTAGATTTGACACGGTCAAAAAACTTGGCGTCTGTATAAACTGTCTATCGCCCAGCCACAACGTATCGAACTGCACCTCAAAATATCGCTGTAAAACTTGTAGAAATGCTCATCGCAGCTTACTACATCGCGAACCGTCATATAATAACACTAATACATCTCAACCCGTTTCTCAAGCGGTTGTCAGTACTCATATGGATACCGAATCAAGCAGTGTAATTCTAGCAACAGCTGTTGTTCTCGTTTCCGATAATACAGGTGAATATAAAATGGGTAAAGCCTTATTCGATTCGTGCTCTCAGGTAAATTTGATAACCGATAGATTCGCATGCCTATTAAATTTATCACGAAAGAAAACATTCATCGAAGTTACTGGCGTTGGAAATTCTGTATCTAAAATGAAGTATGAAGTCGACTCCACCATTAGGTCTCGCTTTAATTGCCATGAATATTCACTCAGTTTATTGGTAGCCAACCGTATTTCAGGCTATCTTCCTTCCAAAAATATCGATGTCAACAATTGGAACATTCCCAAAATCGACATGGCAGACGAATATTTTTACAAGCAGCAACCTATCGATTTATTACTTGGAACCGAATATTTTTTCAACATTTTGCGTTGCGGAAAAATTAATCTTGGGCCACATATGCCTACTATTCAAGAAACTGAAGCCGGATGGATCGTTACTGGGAGATACACACCAGGTATTAAACATTCAAAATTAAAATGCATGAGTTCTAGTTCGGAATCAACGGATCTTAATGAGCAAATGCAATTTTTGTGGCGCATGGAGGAAATACATAATCCAACAAACAAATGGACATTAGAACAGCAATTATGCGAATCGCATTTCATAGAAAACGTTGAAACTACTTCAACGGGAAGAATTATCGTAAAATTGCCTTTTAAAGAAGATTTCTTGGCCTTAGGCCATATCATATATCATATATCATATCACACAGCATTGAAAAGATTTAATTTTCTAGAACGCCGTCTTTCACGAGATGGTGCGTTAAAATCGCAGTACACTGAGTTTATGTTCGAATATGAACAAATGGGCCACATGTCACTTGTTCCAAATCCGGACATGAATCTTCCCCACTATTTTATACCCCACCATTGTGTTTTGCGCGCTAATAGTACGAGCACAAAACTACGAGTCGTGTTTGACGCTTCGGCAAAAACCTCATCCGGGAAGTCATTGAACGATCTTCTTCTCGTAGGCCCTACTATCCAGGATGACCTGTTCTTACAAGTGTTACGTTTTCGAATGTATAAATATGTGCTCACTGGTGACATCGTAAAAATGTATCGAATGTTTTTGGTGCATGATTTACATCGACCATTTCAGTATATTATATGGAGAGCCAACGAAAATTTACCAGTTAGCGTTTATCAACTTAACACTCTAACGTATGGCATGTCATCATCACCCTTTTTAGCTATACGCTGTCTTCAGTTTTTAGCAGATAAATTCGAACAATCCCATAAAACTGGAGCTTCAATTATTAAAAACCATTTTTATGTAGACGACATGTTAACAGGAGCAGATACGATGGAAGAACTGCGTACTATAAAAAATGAAGTTTCGTATATTTTATCGAGAGCTGGTTTGAATTAGCAAAAATTCAGTCAAACAATCGTGAATTTCAATCTAATGATACCTCATTGAAAATTATCAATATGGAAAAGTTACAAATTCGAAGGCCTCTTGGCATAAGCTGGGATCCAATAAATGATAATTTTCTATTTTCTTTCAAGGCTGAGCCGAAATTTTCAACATTCACGAAACGTGCAATCTTGTCTTTGACTGCATCTGTTTTCGACCCGATGGGCCTCATTTGTCCTATCATAGTAAATTTAAGAGTCTTATTGCAAAATCTGTGGCTACAAAATTACGATTGGGACACCGAAGTTCCAGTCAACATTAAAAATTCAGTTATTATGTCCCTTGAAGATTTACAAAAATTGAGCCAAATCTCAATTCCTCGCTTTGTTTGTACTGACAATTATGCCGAAATACAACTTCACGGCTTTAGCGACGCTTCGCAGCGTGCATATGGATGTTGCTTTTACGTGACTTCACGAGATAGGGAAAACTCAAAAACAATTCTATTTGCAGCAAAATGCCGAGTTGCAGCAACAAAAAAGCGAACAATACCGCAACTAGAATTGTGTGGAGCTCATCTTCTATCAATTTTATATCGAAAAATTGCTCCTCTTTTTAAACCTTTTAATACCAGGGTATATTTTTGGACCGATTCATCTGTTGTGTTGAGATGGCTACAGCTACATTCATCTACATTAACTACATTCGTAGGAAATCGTATTTCTGAGATACAGGAAAATACAGCAATAGGCTCTTGGCGGCATGTACCAACAGCTCTTAATCCTGCTGATCTCATCTCAAGAGGTTGCCCCCTTGACCTTCTTAAAAACTCGAACTGGTTTTCCGGACCGGCTTTTTTGAATTTGCCCGAAGAGCAATGGCCTAAGTCACATGGTTACTTTGACGAAGACGCCGTAAAATCCGCAGTTTGCTTATCAGTTGTCAAATGTGAAACTAACAACAACTCGATTCTTAAGTTATGCGAAAATTTAAGTTCTTATTCAAAAACGGTACGCGTGGTTATGTTGTTAATTCAATTATTTCGTGGCAAAGGGGAAACATCAGCCGAAGCACAACAACACGCAACATATTGTATAGCCTGGAATTTACAACAGTATCATTTTTGCGAAGAAATTCATCAGTTAAACAAAGGTTTAGATATTAAAACTTCATTTAAGTCACTTGGGTTATTTGTCGACAACAGTATGGCTTTCCCACTAGTTCGCGTTGGCGGTCGCCTTGAAAATGCAAACATTCCCAGAAATCGAAAGCATCCAATTTTGCTGCCGAATTGCAATTTTGTAGTAAACTATATAAGACATCTTCATTTGAAAAATTTCCACGCAGGACCACAGGCACTAATAGCTTTTAGTCGACAAACATTCTGGATTGTAAACGTCCGAGCTCTCGCAAGAAAGGTAGTTCGTTCATGTATCAGCTGTATTCGATATCGTCCAAAATTGGTAGAACAAGTTATGGGAAATCTTCCACTCGAACGCATAACACCCGCAAGACCATTCCAGCGATGTGGAGTTGATTTTTTTGGACCAATAGAAACCTACTACAAAATAAGGGGAAAGCGGCCAACTAAAAGCTATGGTTCAATTTTCATATGCTTTGTAACGAAAGCGGTTCATATTGAGGTGGTGTCCGACCTCTCTGCGGATGCGTTTATTGCAGCATTAAAGCGATTTATTGGACGACGCGGTTTACCATCTGATATTTACAGCGACAACGCAACAAATTTCGTGGGCGCAAACAATAAACTTATTGAGTTAAAGAATACGTTTTTAGATAAACAGTTTCAGTTCTCATTACACAATTTTTGCTCAAGTAATTTTATTAATTTTCATTTTATCCCACCAAGGTCTCCTCACTTCGGCGGTCTTTGGGAGGCAGCCGTAAAAAGCGCAAAGGGTCATCTCTATCGTACTTTGGTTCGAGCAAAATTGACATTCGAAGAACTTGCAACCGTATTGATCGAAATTGAGGCAATAATGAATTCGCGTCCTATTGCCGTATTATCCAGCGATCCTAATGATTTTGAAGCTTTAACGCCTGGTCATTTTCTGGTCAATGGTCCACTTAACTCGCTCCCAGATCGACATATTCAGGGCAAGGACATAAGCCTCCTTGACAGATGGCAACGCATTTGTGCCGCAAAACAGCAGTTTTGGCATCTTTGGTCTTCAACCTATTTAACGGATTTGATTCAACGAAAAACATGGCAAAAATCATCACCAAATTTAAAACCTGGCATGCTTGTACTAGTTCACGAAGAGAATTTAGCTCCACTTCATTGGCTCAAAGGGCGCATCGTTGCTACTATACCCGGAAAGGATGGAAAAATACGTGTGGCTGATATAAAAACAACTAAGGGCATCATTCGCAGAGCCATTACAAAGTTAGCAGTTCTTTTGGAATCTTGAAAGTGGGTACTTTCAACCCCGCCGGGATGTTAAAGCACACTGTATATACATTTTCCTATTTCTCTAAATTTAATTTAGTCAGTTTGTAAAACAATAGCAACAACTCTTGCTCTTCATTATTCTTACCTTGCATTATATACTTTTCACTATAAAACTCTCAGTTGTCTGTTAATGTTTGATAAATACTCTTTATTTTGGATTCTCTTTTTAAAAGCTATTAAAACCCAAACGTAATACTGTTCGATTTTTTATTACTTTAGTAAATCACTTCTTTTGCGATTATCAAAGAAGAAACATTAAAACCAAACAGTGTTTTTATTTTCAAAAGTGGTGACAGATTCAACAGTTACCGACTATTTTAAGAAATGGAAAATAAAGATAAACCCCTCAAAAACTCAGTCTATTTTCTTTACAAGAAGAAGAAAAAGTTTATTTCTACCATAAACCAACATTATTGTTGGTACCGACTCTGTTCCATGGGATGACAAGGTTAAATATCTTGGTATAATGTTGGATAAAAAACTATTATTTAATGAACATATTAAATATAGTACACAAAATTAATACAACAATTAAAATAATGTACCCGTTAATAAACAGAAAGTCTGAACTAAATACACACAACAAACTTCTTATCTTAAAATCTATATTCCATTCTATAATGTTTTACGCGGCGCCTGCTTGGTATGTCACCTCTGAGTGTCATCTTAAAAAACTACAAATATGTCAAAATAAACTACTCAAAATGATATATAATTTGCCAATACATTTTTCCACACAAACTTTGCACTCTATGTCTAACATAAAATTAGTTAAAGATAAACTTAATATATTGTCTCAAAACTTTAAAAATCGTTGTAGATACTCTAGCTATCTACACATCAATGCATTAGTTTGATAACGTTTATCCCTTGTTTTTACCCTCTGACATTACTGCTCTACTTATAGGGTTTTTGATATCCCTTTTTCCCTAAATAAATGTATAAATGATAAAATAAAAACATACTGATTAAAAACATTGCTGTAAATGATTAAGTAGAAAAATTTGATTAAGAATTGGTCTCTTAAAATTAAAATTAAATTATTGTAAAAATGTAAATGTTACTGTAACAATAAAAAAAATTTAGAAAAAAAAAAAATATAACAAATGTGACAAAAACCTTATGCTATAACAGTGCTACCAATATTCAAAATTAAAACATTGTTAGGGTTACCATTCGTTGGTTATACTGAGAATGTTAGGTAAACAATACACTGTGAATATGAAGTATTAGTTAAACAATAGTTATCATTGTAGTTTACTAATAATTAACTAATGACTGTGAATTTGGGCCTTATACGCATTCATGCATATTGTAATGTTATCAGTACTCATATTCACTCAACAGTATAATCATACTGAATACTTAACTGCATTTATGACTCTGTTGACTTAAATTTTTCGTAACGTATGGAAGATGAAAAATTATATAAAGCTAAAAGGTGTTTAAAATTATGCTTAAAAAATTAAAAAGAAAATTTAGTACTAAAAATAGTACAAAATCTCAAAACTTTATTTTAATCTTCTTTCAGCATTAAATATTTTTGTAGTTGTGGTCACACTGTTTTTTTTTTATCTAGGACCAGCACTCAGGAGATGACTCCTACACATGCGAAGCATTGTGCTGGAACTATAGGAAAGGGATAGTAACGACAGGAGGTGAAGCTTAATTAATTATTATTTTTGCAGCTCTGCTTTCGCACGTTCTTTGTTTATACTCGTAGCAGTGCTGAAGCTTCTTTAGTAGCCATTTTTATTATTATTTTACTTCGCCGGTGGTACACAATACCGACGAAGGAGGGCGTTCTGATGTGATTGTGGATTGCTATCAGCTGAAGCCGGTATTGTTCAGTGACCAGTGACTATGCCTTCGCCACTGAAACCTTCCGACAACAACTGACACACAAAGACACACTAATGCACATCAGAAAAATGAGAGATGTTTATTTTTATTTTAAAATTTTTGGTCTGAAACTGGGGTTGAACCCAGGTCTGTTTTTGGATTCGTAGTCAACGTGCAGACTACCATCCATCGTGCCATCGCCACCCGGCAACAACGCTACTTATGCATATGGATGAGTTGAATGACTTGAATTCATTCATGAGTACTATGAGTATTTTTCCAAAAGTTATTAGTCGTACTTAAGCGATGTATGAGTCATGCAGATGGAGAGATGGTATGAGTACGATAACGATGTGTAAATTTTATTGAAGCATCTCGCTTATATTTATAATTTCATGAATCATTATGAGTAACGAAAACATCACTCACTGGTGAGCTCTGGTGAGAGATTGTAGAGAATCCTACACCCAATTATATTTTAGGCGTTTTATTTCCAATTACAAGTCTTCACACGTTATATTTCAAATGTGAGTTCTCATTAACACTGATATAAAAATAAGGACATTCGATTCTGAAACTTTGTCAGAAGTAAATTATAGATCTTAAAGAAATTTGTAAGAGGCAGAGACGCCTGTATACATAGAGCTGGGGTATAATTTTTGTCTCTTATATGAATATAATATAACAATATGTACAGACAATACTTACAATTCTTTCCATAAAATTTCTCCATTTTTTGCTAGTACTGTACATTTGGAAATCATTGAAGAATACTGGACCTGAAGAGGTGGGTGGTAAATCAGGTAGAACTGAATCCAAATTGAAAACATTGCGACATTTTTCTATTAACGCTTTCATAACCGGCATGAGAAAAGAATATTCTTCAGGGTTGCCCACTTAAATCAAAAGAAAATATATATTTAACAGCTCAGTTGTGTTGCCGAGAGAGTTATTCACCTCTCTCTCTCTCTTTTTATATCTATACCAATATTCACCTTCAATGGCATTGTCTAACGCTTTATTTATTGAAAATAGCAGATAAGCCAATTCACTGGGATTCTCGGTGGTTCGACACTGTAAAATAGCATGAAGTTTAGCCGTTGCCATCGCCACAACTCCAGGATTAGGATGATGGGAACACTTTAAGAGTAGGCCTAAACACAAACGTATCATATCAGACCAATCGTCTGAAGAATCCGACTGAAATATCATTAAAGCATCGAGTAAAGCTAAAACACCATCCAACAATTTCGTAGAACATTTCTTTGATTCATCTTCATTGGAACCTAAAACCACTAAATCATAAATCATGCGTAAAATATGGGAAGCATTCTAAAAATAAAGAAGAAATAAAAGTGTTATTTTTATGAGTTGAAAATAATATTGTACTGACAACAGTGCCACCTGCCTCTTGATTAATCAATGTCTGATTGCCATGTTCGGCTAAATCGAACAAAGAAGCTTGCACAGCCATTTCCAATATTCGTAGTCTCAGCGTCAAGTGGGAAGCTATTAATTCATTATTTAAAGCCAATAGATTAATACAGCCCAATACTTGTCCTCTCTCTTTCCAACACTCTGGATGGTCGTTTGGCACCCCACGCCAAAAAACAGTAAACAAAATATTTGACACCAGATACACCAATTGCTCTTCACTATCAACATCAGCATCCATTGAAAATTCTAAATTACTTTCAATTGAATCACCTTTTTTGGCAACACATTTAGCGGATTGTGATGAGCTTTCCGAACTAATTGAATCGCCTCTTTCCTTCACGGAACTGGTATTTATATTTTCAGTTGAGGAGCCCAATGCCAAAGATTCGAATGTGTCTTGCAAATCATGTGTAGTTTGTCTTATAACAGAAAAAACAGAAGATACATTTTCTACGACCACACCAGAAACAGATTCAGCAAGTTCTTTAAATTCCGATTCCAAAACATTGGCAGCCTCCGAAACACTGGCTTGTATTTCATTAAGTATCAGCCCACCATCACTATGCTCAGGATGATCGATTTCCATTTGTTGCTCACAGAAATTAATGAGATCACCCTGATTGTCGAATTTATTTTCATCTTCCAACAAAACATCCAAATTGATGCCAAAACTTTTTCGTTTTTCTTCATCAGGTTTAATATTTTCAATTGGCTTACGAATAAGTAGACGAGCAATAGATTCTTGCCAACCCGGTAGTTTTGCTATGGCCTGTGGTGAATTCTGTTTCGTAAAGGTACACTGCAGTAAACGTTTGGCCACCTCTAACTTAACGGGTAATTCACAAGAACTCACATGGTGCACTAAAAATATTAACCCACAATAGTCCACTTGAGTATTTAACATTTCGTCGAGCATGTGAAATAAAATGGTGGAGCTTAATTGCATTGGTATGGTATAAGAGAATAGACCAGGAAACAATGAGATATCGGCGATTGCATCGTGTAAACGTATAATTTGCTTGTATTTGGCTTGAATACGAGACGTAGATAAAAGTCCACTTATGAACTGGAAAAAAGAAAGCTTTGTTTGAGCTAAATATAATACTCACAGTTTATACACTCTTTATTCAATAAAATATATATAATTCAATTATCAACAAAAATAGCGAACAAATTTCGACTAATGACGAAAATTTATTAAATGTTCCACACACAATTACAATTGTACTGTACCACTAGTTAACGAGCATAGTAACAATGACAGGGTCTCTGATAGCAAATACAGGTAAACTAGCGTTACATACACTATACTAACTATCGAGGAATCCAGCGTTTTAAAATGTAAATCGAATCATCATACATTGCACAATATTATTGTTGTTTTCGCTATTGCCTATAAAAGTTATTCAGTTAACTGTGACTCTATAGATGAGCAATGAGTATTGAAAAAGTGAGTACAGTTGAGTCATGATTCATAATTTGTTGCAAAGTACTCATCATACTCATACTAATGAGTATAAGTACATCAGGGTAATTGCATTTCAACGATGTCTACTCAATTATATTTAAAATTTCATGACTGAGTGTGACTAGCAAAAAACCCGATTCATTGTTAATCTCTGATCTATACCAACAAGGCAGCAACTTAAGACGAGTTTGGCCACAACATCCAATGCGAAATTTTCAAAGTTCGTATCGAATTTATGTATTAGAATGATGTTTTCCAAGAAGCGATGGCTGCAAACGGACGCGTGGTAATCATATGAACCTAAAATAAATTTGACCACAATATTTCAAATAATAATTGATAAAATTGTTATGTCCTTAATGGGACACCCAAATATGAAATTTTCAACATTTAACTACAAACGTACAGACAAGCATTCAAAAGGGCACCAGAAAACACAATTACAGCATTTGTTATTGATAGAAATTAAAAAAAAAACCTTTTGAAATTTGCTTCCTTTATTTACCGGTTCTCTAAAAAAGGACAGACGAACTTCTGCATATCCCTAATTCTCCAACCTGGTATAGTAAATTTTCTAAATGGTTTCAGCAAACAAAAAATACGATGTTGGCTCAATAATTTCGTGACTTTTTAAATTTTCCTCCTGTTAATTTAAATGGCAGCACGCTCCTGTCACTGGACACGTGTCAGTTGACTCTTGTCGAAATTTTAACAATCGGTGTCATTTAGTTTGTATTACACTGATTGACAAAAATGAACTTTTAATTTGTCACATGAACTTTTTTGGTCTTTTTTTTCTATTTTTTGACTTCCTAAGGTGGAAAACAGAGGTAGAAAAAATTTGACACCCATAGTTTTTCTTTACAGGAATTTTATATTTCATAAAATTTACTGATACTTTACATACAATTATACTTGATATGCTTTTTAAAACTAAAAGCTAAGATTTTCTGGAGTATTTGACCTGAGGTTGGGCTCTTGCAAGTGTCCAACAATAATCTGCCAACATTCGAGGACTCCATTTGCCCAGCTATCGTTTTTCCATACTGGAAATATCCTGATGGAACCTTATGCCGTGTTCGTCGCTAACGGCTCCTAGGTTCTCGGGAAAGAAATCGAGGTGGGAGTGTAGAAATTGTATTTTGAGTGACATATTACAACCCAATGCTTGATGCGTCGAAAGTAGTTCTCCTATCAGATCTTTGTAGTTACTTGCTTTGTGGTTGACAAAAAATTTTGTGCGAAATTTTTAAAACTTTTCCAAGCACATTTCTCTGACAAATTTAACTTTTCTTCGAATATGTTATCCTTTAACAATTCCTTGATCTGAGGTCCGACGAAAATCCCTTCCTTTATTTTTGCGTCACTACTTTAGGAAAGTTTTCTCTCAAGTACGTAAAACCTGAGCCGTTGCGATCCATGGTTTGACAAAATTTTTTATCAAACCTAGTTTAATATGCAGTGGTTGTAAAAGTACTCTGGTGGGTTCAACATAAGGGGGTGAAAAACATTTTTTTCCCCAGGAGAGAGGCCCTCGCGTTTTGGCCAGTCTTTCTTGTGGTAGTGATTCTTTCGATCTCTAATGTCCCACTCACAGAAAAAGTAACAATACTTTGTAAAACCTAGCTGCAATCCGAGAAGTAAAGCAATGACTTTAAAGTCCCCACATAGTTTAAATAAAAATTTATTATACTGGATTTTTTCTAGAACCAATTTCATGTTTTCGTAAGTTTCTTTCATACAGGAAGCATGTGCTACTGGAACAGAGGAAATTCTATTTTCATTATGCAAGAGTACAGCTTTCAAACTGGTTTTTGACGAGTCTATAAACAAACGCCAATCTTATGGTTCAAATTCAATATCTAGGAAGTTCATAACCGAAGTTATATCATTGCAATAAATTAAATTTTATTCTTGAAAAAATAACTTTTTTAGTTCTTCGTCGCGGCTACAAAAACGGGACACTTTAATATCTGGATGAAGCAAATTCCATTCTTTCAATCTAGATCCTAATAGTTCAGACTGGTTTTTTTTTTGGCAATTTTAAGTCGCGAACCACATCGTTAAGATCAGCTTGAGTTAGCAAATGAGGCTCCTTACTATAAGGTACATAGGATGGATAATGAATTTCATCTACAATTGCATTACATGAGAAGGTAACTCGATGTCATCATTTGTTGGATTTGGCACTGCAGGTATAGGTAAATCAGCACTATGAGGAAGTGGTTGTGTTGCAGAACGTACATTTGCATATTTAACTGTGTTTTGATGCTTTATTACCATTACCATTTATACAAGTTAGGCAAAAGTAACAATCAGATACGTGGTCTATAGGCTCTGTTCAAATCATGGGTTTTCCAAAATCCATATATCGCTTTCCTTTTGCCGAACCTGTAAGATTCCTTACACATGTCATACAACATATATGAGGTGCCCAATTCTTATCTTGATGAGCCACAGAAAAGCCAAAATAATCACGATAACACTGCTTTACCAGTTCAGTTAAATTTCGTCGCTGACTTTTGAAAGTTAGTTCACCACATACGTAGCAAAAAGAATTATGATAATTGATACACTTCCTTTGCATGTTGAGAAAATAACAACGTTTCGCTTTTGTATTCTAAACGCAAAATATTACACTTTTTTAAATGAAAACTTGATGCAATTAATGCGTACGTACAGTAGTATTAACGGAAAATAAGGTAAAATCATAAGTGGGTGTCACAACAAATTAGTTTGTTTTTTGTAATGAGGGTATACAGTAAAGTAATAATTAGCATACAGAATCCGTGTGGCAAAAACCTTGTTGATCAGTGTTATCAGCCATTTGATAGCCGACTACCGCGTGATTTTGAGGAGAAAATGGGAAAGAGAACAACGTCAAACACTACTGCAAAGCTGCCACCCTTATTACGGAGAGCTTTCTTAGACCAAAGTAAGTGAGCATTCAAAATTCAAATAAATGTACCATGTGGGATGCCTATGAATTCCACAATTTCTCACACTTTCAATATCCGATCAGCCAATATCATATCGTGAATTTTTCCAATTGCTGCGGGTGTAGAGAACTCAACTAAACGTTCACGAGATTCCGAACCTTCCGGGCTTGTACGATCACAATGCAATTCAGTAATTCAAATTTATGGTGTACTTTTCTAGAAGCAAAAAAATAATGTTGAATGCCCCCACCAAAATCACTTTTTCCATTTTCTCCTCAAATCAGTGTTTGATTTAGTTATGTTGTACAATGTACAAATGTATGTACAAATAGAATGGCTAAAAAAATTATTTGTTGTATAAATTGCGTGGTTTCAAGTATGGTATGTATACCACGAACATGTACGTAATATCGTAATAATTTCAAGCACTATCCATCTCCTTCTTTCACATTTCAAAACAAACACTTCAATGCCGAAATGTTTTATACATATAAAGAAATACTGTATGATACTATTACAGAACCACAAAACAAAATAAACGTAGAACCAAGTGAAATAGAATGAAATTGAAGTAGAACATCGCTGAAGTAAAACCAATTGAAGTAGTGGTTCTACTTCAATTTTGTTTACAAAGTTTGTTGTTTTCATTTATTTATTTTTCTGAATATCAGTGCTCCATACGCAGTATGCGTGGCGATGGCACGATGGATGGTAGTCTGCACGTTGCCTACAGAACCAAAAACAGACCTGGGTTCAACTCCAGTTTCAGACTAAAATTATAAAAAAAAAAAAAGTACACAGAAGACATATTACGATATTTTAATCCATTTTCTTTAATTTTATTGCTGTTATCAATATAAATACCGAACGAATTTTTTCTTTGTTTTCTAAAAACCAGCACTTAATACTCAAATGTAATGAATGTGAAATATTGTCTGGATATTTATGTAAGATTTTACTTCCACGTGAGATCTGCAGTTTTGTTTTAATGTATCATTCTTTAAAATTTTTTTTGTTCTTTCGGTAACGCTATCACATGTCGTGTGAAAACAAAGTTTTAAAAGAAATGAAATAATATGGATACAAGTGAATTAATAATTGAAGAAGTAAAAATTTTAATTCATATACAATCAGCCTTCCAAAGATTACAAAAATATTGAAAGTATCGCCGAAATATTTGATTATGTCAGCACTAATTTGTTTGGCGTAATTGTGCATCACACTGAGAATTTACGCACCGAACTGTTAGCAATGAATTCGTTGTGGAAGACATAATTCGTCGTCCGTCCCAATTGTGTTCCCCGCATAATGCAAGAAAACATGAATTCAGAAGCGGATGATAGAATTGTTCTTCGGATAATTTATTTTTACACAACAAAAAAAAAAATTAAAAAAGAAGCAAATGGACGATTTGCTTTTAAGAAGAAATAGACGTTTAAATGTAATATTATTCATAAATATGGATATTACAACTCCAGAACACTATAAATATTTTTTTCTCATGAACGCCCGTACAATTGCGATTTCAAGTATAGGATTTTTATATAATTTTTTAAATTTTGATAAAAGTTTTCCCATCCTTTTTCAATTAAAAAGTACTTGCTCCACCTTCGTTTCGCACAAAAACAAAAAAATTTAAAAGAAAACAAAAATATTTGCTTCATACTTATCTCCGAAATACATACATACACTTTGATGTTTCTTTTTAAACTCAAATAAAAAATTTATCAAGTGTTCGCGTACAATCCCAATTACTTATGCGCGCACAGTCCAATGTATTTCCCTACAGTTAGCGTAATAAACTCTAGTTTAGCATTTCCATATGTTACATGTGAGTAGTGTAAAAACTCTACAAACGGCGTATTTAGAAAGCATTAAAAATATTGATATGAACCCAAACGTTAACAACACTGTTCCTGAATTTTAATTTTTTGGTTCTACTGCACTCGCTATGTTTACTATGGTTAACGGTTTATTTGCTTCATTCTGATGTTTTGTTTTAATTTTTACTATAAAATAGAACTCAAATGCCTTCAAGCACTTCAAGCTAAAGCTTTTCAAGTAATGCAGAATTTGTTTTGTTTGAAAATGTTGAAGTGAAGTACTTGATTTTGAGACTGAAGTAAAATACAGTGCTTGACACTACTGCATAGTATTGTAATGTGTATTTTAGAACATGTTGTGCAGCCCTTTAGTATAAACTTATCTTATTCAAGATACCCAAAATGCTGTGCTGAATAACAATAATGCATTCCCAGTTCCAAAACCTCCATGCATTTATTCCTAATTTTATTACCAGTTAGAACATAAAAACAAAAAGATGGTATACATACTAAATGTCTATCTCACTATAGTATGTGCGCACCATGGTATAAAAACCAAATGTGTGCCTGGGATATAAGTTTAATTTCGTCTGTTAACACCCCACCTTAAAACGTCATGAAAATTTAGCTGTAAACGGTTTCAGTTTTGTGAAGTGTAACTGAAGTAATAGACATGCATGAAAGGATTGCATTGTCTGGAATTGGATTAAATTATTTGTATGCTGTAATTCACTTACCCTTATAGCGGATTCCTGCAATTCACAACTATAACTTTTGTCGATGAAATAGTTATAGATTAAATTGGCAGTCTGTGGTTCGTGCAGAAGCAAAATTAATTGATCCCGACAGTTTTTACCTTTTATATGCATCGTCATCATTTCGAAAAATTCAATTAGAACGCGATCCTGCCTCACTGAAGCTAAAAATGCTATAATTGATCCAATTTCTTTGATATTAATATCCCTTTGCAAATAAAAACGGACTATGGAGAATATTGTGGCACGTATAGTTTTGGCATCTTCTGGAGTTATGCTCTCGGGTGTACCATAATGTTGACGTATAACATCCAGAAAAAATTGTATGCCAAATTTTTTGCGATAATATTTGCGATCATTCTTAATCATGGCTCCCAGATATTGAACATGGCCCAATGTTATCTGGAAGGGCATATGAACCCATATATCAAAATTGAAAGCAATAGAGCTGTACAGATCTTCCAGTAATGCTAGATTGGATTGTCCCGTTGCAGGTTTATGGCCTTGTATGGACTCCATAAATAGATGAGTGGCCATTAAGGCATTGACATCAAATATTTTGGGCGGACATTTTTGCAACATCATGCCGATTATGGACAAACATTCACTGTGTAGTAAATTCTCTAGATTATTGTCATGTTCGTGTGTTAAATAGCGCAAAAAACACATGAAACTGGCCACGGGAAACTGTATCATTTTCCATTCTGTGTAAGAATTCGAGGACAATAACTCCCAGTCGGAAAATTCCTCCGCTACTGGAGTTTTAAGAGGTTCAGCAATGTCTTCAGTAGATTCCTCAACAACAGCCGCCAATGAAAACTCTGTATTATTTTCATTTATAATGCGATGCAGGATTGGCAATATCGTCTGTATGCCACCAATACTATTGATAGTGTCTCTTATCTTAACTATATAACAATGTTGTGCCTGCACTAGACCCAAATATTTTCCACTGGGTATTAAATCCAAACAAGTATTGTGTATGTAAGTCGCAGGCGAATAACAGAAAACAAATCGTGAAGTCAATTCTAATATATCGTTGTCTTGGGAAAATATAGAACTGAAATGTATACCAGCATCGAATATGGTTTTTAAACTGGTAGTAGGCTCAGCCAACAACACACCTCCGATTTGGCCATAAAGACAATTTTGTTCACCAAAAACAGTTTCCTGCATCCCGATGGGAAAATTTTTAACATTCGGATCAAAAGATGTCGATTGCGTTCTTAAGGGTAGAGTGAAATAATTCGACACCTGAAAAATTAAGCAAATATATTTGTAATTTCGGTTTTTGTTTGTATTCGAAACAATGAGACGACAGTCTTAGCAACTCTTAATGCGAAGATAGAACATCGACTGTAAATCGTATAAAAGCCATTAAAAACTTACATTTGTGGACAAGGTTCTTTCTAGTAAACTCGGCAACATGCCTTTGTAAGGGTGGTTGGTGTCCTGCGAAGACGATGAAGGCATTACTGAGGTATTGCTACCACTATTCGATTTAATATCCTGCAATGCTGAACCCACAGAACAATAAATAAAGGGCTGTAAGAGCAAGAAGAAAAGAGACAGCGAGAAAGTAATAAAAATTCACATGTTTTTTCAAATTAATTCTCCAAACTCACCTCATTAATTGCTTGAACTTTTAAGGTGGCGCTTATTTTTTGCATATAGTCTACATAGACATTTATTTGGCTGTAGGAAAACGGTCTTTTTGGCGGTGTAATGGCCACTGTTACATAATGCCATTGGCCGTCTAACAGAGCCGTAGAGGCAACCGAAGATGTCAAGTATTCCCGTTTTGTCAAGGCTGCGACTACGATATGGCCATTGTTTTGTATGAAAATTTCGAAGCCAGTATTGCTACCAGTACGTAAACTAAAAGATTTTTACAGAAATTAAATAAATTTGATATTATAATAGTCCACGACTTTTTAATCCATGACCAATTCCGTTAATTTTATTATAATTAAATTTTATTTGCACTAGATTTCCACGCAGTAAATTTGATTTTAGCAATTGTCAAAATTGATATTTAAAAGAATGAAGCGCAAATTATAGTTTTCGATTTTTTCGAAATTATAAACAAAATTCTATTAAAATGTATAGAAATTTCGTTCGATATCGAATGCCATAATTTTCCCCTGATTCCCAGTATTTTCTTTGTGTATATACATAAATTTTTTTTGTTTAGACTTTCGACAGTTGTTGCTCACAAAAAAGAACTTCAACGAGAAACATGTAAAATTATTACAGGAGTTTAACCTTAAAGAATACAATTCTAAGACAAAATAGCTGCGCGGGTCAGAAAGAATTACGATTATTTATGTATATATAATTGTTTTATGGTTAAGCTAGTCTATATTTACATTTCGTTGGTGCTTATACCAATCCATGAGAGTTAGTAAAATACAAACAGAAAAAAGACGTTGCAAATTTTTTTTATAACAGCTCTCTTTATCTATATATATATATAAAACAGGATGAATGTATGTATGTAACGTATGGGCTCCAAAACGGCTGGGCCGATTGTGATGAAATTTTCAGGGAAACTTCAGAATATTCAGGCAGGTGACACTGTGAAATCTGATTTTTGATATTCGGTCTGCGGGCGGAGGGGCGTGTCAAAATCCAATTTTCATATTGCACCACCAATGACATATACATATAATTATTTTTTTGGCTTTTTTTATTTTAAATAAATAAATCGTGTGGTAATACAACACTAATGTTTGCTTAGGGCCAGCAACGCGGACCGGGTCAGCTAGTTATATATAAATAAAAAAGAATAACGGTGATTTCCTTTCTGAACAGAAATGTTGCCCTTCCAATACCTTTAAAGAGTGCTAGTTTTTATTACCACAATGGTACAAAATATTTGGGACTTAACATTTCACTTAGCTCTTTATGTATGATGTGGCATTTTTGTCAGACAGGAAAAGGCCTTAAGTTTTGGAGATATTGAGATTTAATTTTTCCTTGCCGTTTAGATACAATCATTGTCAACCAATGCGCTTAGAAACGAACATCAGACTAATCATAAAAACATATCGCATTTTTCCTGATGTGCATTAGTCTGTTTGGTGTCACTTTTTGTCGGAAGGTATCAGTGGCAAAGGCATATTCACTGGTCACTGATCAGTAACGGCTTCAGCTGTAACCAATCCACATGCACATCAGAACGTACTTTTTCGTCGGTATCGTGTAGCACCGGCGAAGTAAAACAATTACTAAAAATGGCTACCTAAAACGAAGCTTCAAAAATTTAAAACGTCTCCTTAACATCAGAGGCGCTCGACAGTGCTATAAAAACAAAGAACGTGCAAAAAGGAGAATTGTAAGATAGTGAAGCTTCATCTCCTGCCACTTCTCCCACTATCCCTTTCCTATAGTTCCAGCACAATGCATCACATGTGTAGAGGTCATCACCTGAAGGCTGGTTCAAGATAAAAAAAATAACGTTTCGGTGAGGCGTTCATTTTCCCCTACACTCCCTTTCCGCTTAATTTTTTGTAAATATATACGAGTGATGGAATTTAATATATGTATGTATACACATACTATATGCAAAATATAAAAAAATCGGTTAAAAACGGAAAGAAATTTTTTCACTGTTGTGGACTTATATTGGGCAATTTTTCAAGAAGCAAGTCTGAGTTTGTTGGATGGCAGGGAAAGAAGAAAAAATTGCTTCTACGGAAAAGTTACTTCAATTCTCTTTTGATATTCCATTCTAATTCTTTCATTAGTAATTTTTTTAAAGTTTAGAAGCGAATTGAAGAAACGTGTGTAAAATTTCAACAGGATCTGTTAAAAAAAAAATATAATTTTCCACATCTGGTAACTCTGAAGGGCTCAAAACCTAACGTGCTTCTTATAGTTCCGGATATCATGCGTTACTAACAAATACATAAACCATTTTATATATCTTATATATAACTTATCGATCATTTTTTATAGATATTGATTTGTATAACAAGTATATTTCTGAAAAGTGATTTTTCCAATAATTACCTTTTCAAAATAGTACCATCTCTACAAAGCACCTACTTCTAAAAGTGAAATTTTCCAAAGAGTATATTTTATAAAAATTGGGGGATTTTTTTTTATCTGGGACCAGCACTCCGGAGATGACTCCTACACATGCGATGCATTGTGCTGGGTTTTAAAAAAGAACCATTTCCATGAGTAAATTTGAAATTTTGATGTGCATTACTGTGTCTTTGTTTGTCAGTTGTTGTCGGAAGGTTTCAGTCACTGGTCACTGAAAAATGCCGGCTTCAGTTGATAGCAATCCACAATCACATCAGAACGTCCTCCTTCGTCGGTATTGTGTAGCACCGGCGACGTAAAATAATAATAAAAATGGCTGCTAAACCGAAGCTTCAGCACTGCTACGAGTATAAAAAAAAAAACAAAGAACGTGCGAAAGCAGAGCTGTAAAATAATTAATTAAGCTTCACCTCCTGTCGTTTCTCCTACTATATGTTTCCTATAGTTCCAGCACAATGCTTCGCATGTGTAGTGCTGGTCCCAGATAAAAAAAAAATATATGTATAAAAGAGTACTTTTTAATGGCAGTAGTACCTATTCCACTTTATTTTTAGTTTTCTTCTCAAAAATACCTTTCATTTAATATCCATATCATGGAAGTCGGTCAAAAATAGTAGTTCCCAATTTTGAGGCGTTCGCCTTATTGTGTTAATAGTGATTTTATTTGATTTTGAGTTTTTTTTCTCATATACATATAGCTTTCATTTGATACCCTTATCATAGTGGGGAATAAAAAATAATAGTACGCTATTTTGTAGCACCCGCCATATTTTTTTCGCAGAGAATTCATTATATTTTATGCTCTCTTCCGAAATATACCTTTAAATTGGTACCCATATCATGGAGGTGTAAAATATAGTAAAAAATTTACAGTTAGATGGCATAAAAGTACTAAGGTACAATTTTACATCATATATGTATGCCCGAATTTCGAAAAAGTAAGAAGACACATACGAGATTTTTCAAGAGGAAAGGATTACAGAAAAAAATAGAAGTACGAAAAAATATCAACGATGGGTACCGTTTTACCCACTAAAAGTACATTTATGAAAAGGTACCAAACACGTGTCCGTTTATTTTTCAGCATATAAATGATGGTTATTTTTTTGTGATTTTTATTTTATATCTCTTAGTTTCTAAGATATTAGGCTATCGATGTTACCATTTTTTAACCCTCTAGCGTTAGAATGTCCTAAAATTCTTTCTAAGTGTAACATCGAAAGAGGAGTCTACATAACGAATTTCAACCCTCTAGATAGATTTAGCCGTTTGACTGATACATCAGTCAGTTACGTTACTCTTTTACATGTGTACATACATATATAGATATATATGAGATATTTTCTCTTTTTCAAAATTTGGTTGAAGGGCTACTGATGAGTAGTATATGAGTATAATCAGCAACCATTATACTTCTATACATATATAAATAATCATAAAAAAATTAAATCAATAAAATTTTAGGATTCTAGTTGACGTTTTTTATAGTTTTATTTCTTTTAAATTTATAAACCTCTAGGTAGTTTTCTTTTCAATACTTTAATTAATTGTATTCATCGTCGATATTTCGTTAACAGTTTGTTAAACATTATAAACCATAGCAACGTGTATGCAAAATTTGCTTGGTACCGGTAGGTCCGCCTTTAAGCGGAGTTCGATTTTCACCGGCTAAAACCTAATTTTTGCTAAAAATCTGATATTGAAAACACTGAACACAAAAGAATATATATTTAACTATATGAAAATATTTTTTTTACAGACGAATTATGAATTTTCAGAATTTAAAATTTTTTTTAAATTTCACTTGAAACACAAATAATTATTTTGTACACTTTATCCAAAAAATTACTTTAGCAGTCAACAGTTTGCAATAAAATGGCAAATGCTCGTTGCTATTTGTCTCAATAAGAGAATTGTGTGTTTCTTTGCTGATATTTACAGTTAGAACAGAGCTTTTAAAAAATGGAGCCGCATAGCAATGTATTTATTATCCCCCGCCTAAAGGCAGTCTCGCCGGTTAGAGGGTTAACGTCATTTTTTAATAAACTTAAAAGAAATGAAACTATAAAATTTTATTTAACGAACTTGAGTCTGGATGAATAATATGAAAAGAAATGATTATGCAATTAAGAAAACTTCAAAAATTTACTTTAGCAACATTCGTCGGCAATTGCCACGTTGTTCCTGTTCCGAAATACTTATTTTAGATTTACCATCCTGTTGTGTTGGTTTGTTATCCAGACGTAGTAAAATATGAAAAATAAAACCATAAGCGCCAGACATAGACCAATTTTTAATATCGGTCACAACTATGCCATCGCCCGAATCACAAAAATTAAAATATTGCGAACACAAATTCGTGCTAGTCAGGGATTGCAAAGAAACACTAACAACGGTCTGCAAATAAACAAATATGTAATTGTTTTAGCAAGTTTTACAAAATTCATTAACGCATGCTCACCTGTAATAATTGCTTGGAATGTGGAAATTTACTTTGTTTTCTTAAGAGACTAAATATACCTTTTAATTCAATGGGTATAATACTTAATTTGCTAAGTTCTTCTATAAGTTTAATGTAATTTTGTATGCACTGATCGGAGAGTTTGTCAAAACTGTGCAAGCACAAACATATAGATTTTATAATACGAGTTTCACAAGCCACCGATTTTCTAAATGAGATAAGAATATATATTTAGTTTTTAATTTTTCTTTTACCTTAAAAATTACAAGTTGGGCAAATTTGAGGTTATGAAAAAGTATTCAAAATACGCGAATCGAAATAAAAAAAATGTTTTCGAATAAACACATATTCGAATTCCTTTTCGAATTACAGTCTAACCACGCAAAAAATTTTTTTTATGTGTGACCTCCATAAGTCACCAACTATTCTCAATTTCATCTCTCAGGGCATCATTTGTTCCCATAAATACCCCAAAATGGTTTAACATTCCCCGAAACTGTAGCAACAAAATCTTAAGGGAAGACACAAAATTCTTGACATTTAATCGTGTGACAGGGAATTTACAAAATAACCTCAAATTTGTCCATTCTAAAAAAAAAACGATAATAAAATAATCAGCCTTTTTTGAGTATCGTAGATGAGACATTTGAGAAATGAGAAAAAAAAGAAAAAATTATACGTTTTCAAGACCAAGACCACCACCAGATTGCAAAATTAACTGCCGGTTTACCGATATCACCCAACCAAAATATTGCTTTTGTTTTCAATATAAATTTACGAACGGCACGAACGAGGGGATGCGGCACTAAATCAAACGAATTTCTACATACTACATGTTTTTTTTATACCTTAAATAAACAAAATGTTCATTTCGGTTTAGCCTCCCTCAACACATTTCAAATTAGCATTTTATCGCGGCCTAAAAAGCCTACATCTTCGATTTCGGTAACGAATACGACTATGACACTCGTACTAAGGCTGAATAACTTACGTGCCATAATTATCTGTACAAGATCGTAAAATTTTATCACTTAAATACGTTTGTTCTCTAACATCCATATCCGGCAACCATTCCATAAGTTTTATCAACACTTCAGGTAAAACTATCAAACCCTTTTCCTCATTATAAGCCAATGCAATGGCGGCTTCCAAGAGACCAATCGATGGTAAACCGACTGCCACAAGACCATTAAAAAGCTTCCCCACTTTATCGTAAGAACGCATATGATCGGTTATTCTCGCAGAATTACGCGTTATTGAAGCTAATGCCTTCAGAACTATTATCAAAAGTTGGACATAATTCAGATTGAAGTCCTTAATAGTTTTTGGTATTGAAATTAGTATATCCACCAAATTGGTTGCCTCAATTGCTTCGCAAATATGCGCTGAACTTTGTACATCCGCCAAAAATACATTAACATTATCCACAGATGACTCCAGAGCATATACATCTATGGTTTGCTCATAGGCATCATTATCGTCGCTGCCTATGTCGAACTTATCATCGTTAGACCGGTTAAAATTTGTAGTTTTCAAAAGTTCATTCAAAACATCACAGTAAAGTTTTATAAGCGTTACTAAATCTATTTGGCGCTGTTAGAAAGAATTTAGTGACAGCAAATAAAACAGATAAATAAAAATTATGTAATTATTTTTCAAGTATTCAACGTTACTCAAAATTCATTACGATTATTTATTTATCTATGTTTGTTATATGTTTTAGCTGGTCTATATGCAGCATTTCATTTGGTGCTAATTAAGAACTAATAATTCTTAAAAAAAGCTAAGAAATTTCACATGTTTATAAAAGAACTCCCAAAAAATATTTGAGAATAACATAATTTTTATGATTTAATTTTTTAAATTAATTCTTGTACAAAAATGTGAACTTTCTTAGCTTTTTACAAGAATTTGGTTAAAGGTCTAGTGAAAATTTTGATATTAGCACCAAACGAAATGCTGCATATAGACCAGCTAAACCATATAACAAACATAGATAAATAATCGTAGATAAATAAAAGTTTAATAAACTCACCTCTTCTGGACTAGATTTTTGTAAAACAATTATCATCAAAGCACAACATCTTAACGTAGCAGTGCGTAAATCATGCGACGTTTCCCATTGTGACAAGATTTTTATTAAAACAGATACGGTAGCTGGGCAAATAGCTCTCATGCCATTGCGCTAGTAAGCAAATCAAAAAGTCAGTATTAGAACAGTATAATAATAAGAAACAAACGTAATTATTACAGAACAACACGACAACTAGAAAATACTTTAATTATATTAATTTTAGTCACTAAGACAATTAAACAACTTACCAAATTATCACAAGTATCATTACCACCACCAGATCTTTTAAGACTTTTATAATTAATTACAGCTAAAGTTTTCTGCAACATTTCAATTACATTTTACGAAAGAATGTTTAAATAAAAAAATGAAAATAACTGTTACCACGACCAATAGAAAGCATGTGTTATTGACATTTAATATGAATTATTTTCAAAAAATTAGCAATGCTAAAATAAAGAAAAAGAAAAAGCACAAAGTGTTTTTTAACTTTCCGCTAAGGGAAGTTACTGTTTTTGCGCAAATTTTCGAAAATCGACTTTTCATCATAATTTCGGCGTTCTGAGGTCCTGAGAGTCGATTCTGCGCATTTTCGTCATTATGTCTGTAATCATGTACGTAAGTAAAAATATGGGTTTGTGTGTGTGGTGAACATTTCAAAACTTAAGAACGCGTCAACGAATTGTTATCAAATTTTTCACATTCGAAATATATTGAGCTCACTGTGATGTCGTGATTCTGTTCGGTAAATTTCGAAAAATTTTTTTTTCAAATAAATTTTAAACTGCTAAAACGATAAAATTCAAAATTTAATTTAAAAAAAAGATCGATTGAATAAAATCGGTTGATTCGTTGGAGAACAGGGTACAAATTTACAAGTGAGTGTGCTCTGTTGGAGAGATATCGTTAATGAGAAATTTCGAAAATATCATTTTTTTTCTGTTAACTCCAAAAGTCCTTGTCAAATCGATTTTTGATAGTCACTTATTTTATGCACTTTTTAGTGTTTGTAGTAAAACCTTTATTTTTTTATTAAATAAAATCAACTTAAAGGTTAAATTCGACGTGACTTATACTTTTGTCATAGCCACAGCCATTCCTATAACCATAATATAATTTTTTCTCGTCAATTAGTGCCCCGGTAGTCTAGTCAGTAGTGTGCTAGTTTATCAGTTGGGGGTTAGGTTCGAATCTTAGCAGAGACTCTGGTCTGTATCTCTACAACACGTGAAAGTTTTTTCGCAACAGGTATCACAATGGGACCATAATAAATTGGACATAAGTGGGCTGGGACCTCTATTTACCTTTAAATCCACCAACCTGCCGACCTAAAATAATCTAGTGCTGCCATAGCCATAAACGATTTTTGTCTCTCTTGTATTATTTCAAAAGTGACAAAATATATGAGTAGCAATTCAATTTACCACAATTAAATTTCGCTCAGTAGTTTTATGGTTAGTCCGATTTTATGCAGGCGAACCCAGATGAAAATATTGCCGCCGAGTATCGAACACAGAAACGATGCTCTTTTCCCCACCCGTAGAATGCTATCAAACTAAATGTTTCCCTTAAAAATGTTCGCCCGTTTAAACTCAGACTGATGGCAGAAAACCAAAATTCAATTGGTTTCTATGGTTATGGTTATAGATGCGGCAAAATTATAAGTTAGCTATAAGCGAATACATTAGTCGCCATAAGATTGGCTTGCTCATTTGCTCTTTCTGGTTATGGTTAAGACATGTCTAATTTAACCCTTAAAGATACTGAAAATTTAACCAGAATCTGTAAAATGCTTCGCGAGATATCTATGTCAAAAATTGTCAAAAAGTGTTTGTTATTAATTACGAGTACTCCGCAATTTCTAGTCAAATCGATTTTCGATACGCATTTAAGCTTAGTGGGAAGTTACAGGGATGGCCTGCAAGATCATCGATTCCCATATATTTTTTTTAATAGAAATGAAAACTAAAACTATATCAAGTGAGAATATTCACCTGGGAACCACATATTATTGCTCCCAAGGTATGTATTAGTGGTACACCTATATAGGGATATTTGGTTATATCATTCTGCTGGAAACATTCTGCAAATATCCAAAATAAATTGACATTTCTCTCAAATAAGTCCATTCTTTTTTACTTACCGTAAATAAATGGTATTATTTCCACATGCACGCTGTGCGGCTTGTAAGGTAATTTACTATAATCGGCAAAATTATTGCGTAAAAAACTGCGCCATGTCAAATATGGATCATACATGACCTCTAAAAATTGTGAAAAGCTACGAAATAAATGTGAAACCTCATTGGTAGTAGATTTTTGTTCTATACACTGAAAAAAAATTAATAAATTTGCATAACATTATGGAATTTTACTTAATAATTTTTACATAAGTAAATAATTAAAATGGGCTAATGATCGAAAACATGCAGGCAGTAAAAAATTACATGTGATAATTACAAAGAAAAAAACTAAGTCAATGTTAAGTTAAAACCTAATTTTTGGTGTTGTTTTCTATATGTAAGAAAGAACAGCCAGTTAATTGGAATACCTATAAAAAATTTAACTGTCTTTAAGCCTGTAAGAAATTAGTTCATAGGCTAAAAATTTAATAAAGAAATAAAGAAAAAAAAAATTGTGTATTTACGAAATTGCTATAAACAACTTTAAAACACAAATGTAAATGACTGTTTCTTATCTTATCGCAATATAATCTAATATTATATCGTTATCATACTCGTTTTAATCTACTAATGAGAATGCTTTTGACAGAAGTAATTAGTGGGTTGTCTTTACAGGCATAAACAGTTCTTCAATGATAAGAATTAATATTTGAGAAATTGAAATTAGCTTGAAAGTTAATACCAAATTAACAAAAAGCGCGCCAGGAGAATTGTGTATTTTTATTTTATTATTAAGTCCTACTTTCCTACAGTTTCTGTCTGTTCTCAATATTAATTTCCAATAACAAAGGTAACGCACAATGTCACCATTGTTGTTAGGCTCCTTAATTGCCTAAATGTTCCTTCTCTTAAAAAAAATAACAACATTAACTTACCTGATGAAATACATTCGTTAAAATAGCAATTAAATTTGATTTATACTCATATTTAATAATGGCCAGTATATTATCAAAATGACGGCAAACAATTATCAAACAATCGACGAGTATGGCAATTTGTCGTATATTCTCATCAGAAATTTCACCCTGTATAAAAAACAAAACAAAAACATAAAATTATAAATGTGAATGAGTAAAGGTCACCCCACCCCACTCGAAGTTCAAATATTAGATAAATATAAAAATAATTATTGTGTATACTTACATTCTGGCACGAATCACTGGCGACTATAATAAATTTGCCAATTGCCGGTAAAAGTTCATCGGGTAGACGACCCAAATGTGGGCCATTATCTGGTTTGACCTCATGCCAAAGAGGACATTCTTCGGATGAGAAATCCAATGACAATTGACTTTGCCATATGCTAACGAAACGTTCAATAAATTCACGAAAATATGATTCTTCATTCTGGAATAAGAAAATTCGACTAATTGGAAGTAAAATGGTTTGGTCCAACTAATTTTATCATTAAAACAAGGGTTGTGAAAATATAAACAAAAATACAACAAGTAACTAACATTTTTGTTTATTTAATTACAATTTAATTTTTAGTGCTTGTAAATTTAATTTTATTTTTTTAAAATTGAGTTATATATAGAACTTCGAACAAAAATGCATTATGTGAGACAAAAATGTAACAATTGTATTTAATAGAGTTTCATGCGCCTATGAAAAATAGACAGTTGAAAGAAAGAATAAATCCGTTTTGTATTCTTCTTTTCCCAACTGATAATCAATAAAAATTAATTCTGGTACAATATAATAAAAAAAATGAAATTATGCTCCAAATTGGTGGTTTTTCCGTCACATCTGTTACTTAAGATAATATTCTTCATTTTAAAAATCCATTGCAAGAATAAGATCTTGAAAAAGGTAACAAAATTCAATATATCGAACTACAGATATTTCAAGTTAAAAAGGTTAAATAACATCTTCCGAATTTATAGATGGCTCTGTTAAACACATCTGAAAAAGTCTGTAAGCTAAACGAGCATTTGGAAGATCATTTATTCAAAAATCACCGTAATGAGTTTTCTTCGAGCACTTATGGGTGTTCAAAAACTGCTTAATAACGTTTAGAAAGAGACTCGCGCTTAAGATTTGAAAGCAGGGACGGTGATAAGTTTTATTTAAAAATCACATTTTAATCGTTATTTTTTAGATTTATTTTTCGCTTAGAAAATTAAAATTACTTTTAGAGTTTTACTGACTGTTCATAGAAGGCGAGTGAAAATAATTGTCCGGCAATTTATATTGAAAGCAACAAAAAAAAATTAAATTGTTTTGCCACATTGGAAGTCATGCCGATAGACTCTGTGAAGAGGGGCGAGACGGTTGCACACCTCATGTGCCAGTGCCCACCTATTACCATGAAACAGCGGCGGTCCTTTGTCTTACACAATGGCCCTAAGCTCTGGCGTAAGTGGGGCGTTCTAGATCGGAGAGGGTCCGCACCTAATCTAAGGAATTATTCCCTATAACAATTACGTTCGTTAAAAGGCTATTTAAAGAAAATAAAAACTTACAAAGTTTTTTTTATGTGTTAATAAGTTCCATATATGTGTATTTTTTCCTTCTTTGAACTGGTGGTTCAATTATAGAGGCATCTGTATAGAGAGGTAATCTGTATATTAATTTTCAAAATTATTTTATTGATTCAGCAAAGTTTCAATTAAATTAAACTTTGGAAGGAATTAAACACAGTATGTTAGTCCGACTTAATGGAGTGTTTTTGTAACAAAAGCGACTTGGTGGTTCAAAAAAAAAACTTGTCGAGGTATGATAAACTCCATATAAATAGGAATGCTGCGCGGTAATGAGTCGCATCTTGTTTAGTGCAAATTTGCAATACTGCTTCTGATAATGAAAATATCACCTTCGAATTTCTACTACAAATAACAACAATAAAACCCACTAAATATTTGCTTGTACAAGTTGTGGATCAAGTCTTTTATTTTGTTTAAAAAAATATGTATTGTTTCTACGATATTTTAATATAACCCTCGTAGACCTGCATAACTTTCCTTTCAAAGCATTGTAACTAAAACACAGTGACAATAAAAAACCACCCCAACCCTCATTTAAAAAATTTGATTTATAAATGTTCTACTACTCATGAGTGTAATTGTTCCAATGTGTGGGTTATTGGTTGTTTGACTATATATCAAAGCTTCTTCTATTTGTTGGAGTACAATCTTACCAAATTAGACATTACGGCAAACAAACTCCAATAACAAAACCACCAAGATTACAGCTTAATACTGCTTATGTTTCCTTTTTTTCGTTATATAATCTTAAGTAGAATTTTTTTGCAACATTTAAAATAATATTATAGGATTTCCCATGGAACAGCAGTCCTTAAATTAATTTTTTTGAAGAATTTTTCGTCATATATAATTGTTCTTTGTCGAAAATATGAATTACAGTTCCTTAACTAGTCGAATTAAGAAGCACATGAAAATTAACTTTATATTTGTATGCCATTCTTGGTGATTAATACGTTGAAATATTTATAAACATACAGAAATTAACTATTTTCAAGCAGAGCCGCCACGCGTATCTTTAGCGATTCTCCAATTACATTATGTACCTTTGTTGTATATTGCACCCATAAATTGTAAATATCTTTCTTGTTATCCATTTTATATCCATGCACTTATAAAATATTGTTGCGTATAGAACTTTAGAATTTATTTGTAATTTTCATTGGTAATTTTGAATGTTTTATTTGTTTACAATGAAATGAAACACTTTTTGTCTGTGAAGAAATTCTACCACTTTTCGCCTTTGAAAGCAGTTGTTATCCAGGCGAAAAACACAAGAAAAAACAGATAAGATTGCCAGATGTACAGTGAAAAAATTGGCAAGGTTATGAAATAGGTGTATTAAGAAAACAATGTAGTTTCTTAACATTTTGCGTGATGGAAAAAAGGTAATAACAAGTATATCTGACGATTTAAATAAATTTTTTAGGAATAAACTGCAGGTTGCCTTATAAAATAATATATTTACCAGATGTGACCAAAATATAATTAAAAAAAATCGCTAATACGACCTCACTGTTAAAATTAAATTCGCCTGGTAAAAAATGTTAGTCAGCTGACTAATTAAAATAACAGCAGAAATAAACAAGTGAATACAAATGCTACATATCGTTATATTAATATGTAAAGGCCGTAACTCTTTTTACCAAATAGATTTCTTTACACCTCCATTATGAATTAATTTTCAAAACATTGGGAATTTATTAATTAATTTCGTTGGGAGTTATTTGGTAAAAAATAATTTGCATTTTGGTAGTCTGTTAACACTTGCGAGTGAAAGTTAATTTTCAAAATGTAGTCGCGTCTTAAAGTTGTTTACTTATTTTTATTTATTATTCATGCATAATTTTTCCTTGTAGTTTATGGTTTATAGAGTAGCGTTATCAAGTTGACATATGGGCGCATTCTTAGAGAAACCGTTACCATCAATTATTATTAGTGTTATTTTAATAATATTAATGTTTTATAACTAACACACTAAATCTTAATTATGCACATTACAAGTCCAAAAGACATTATTAAATTAGATGCATTGAGGATTAAATGCCATGCATCTTGGCATAAATTCCACTGCGGTTATTAGTGCATGACTTCTAAGCAATATGCCACAGTAACTCATTTCGTCATCAACAGCGCTCGATTTAAGACCAGAGGATTTATGGGAAGAATTGAATAGTCGTGTCCTATTAAAAATTCGCTTTTCGAGCAATGGAGTGGTATTGTCATTACTGAAATAGTGAAATGTATAGATGAAATAAATTAATTTTATTTATTTTATGTAATCCTTGGAAAATCTGAAACCACTTGTATTTAAAGCGCGTATTATACTTCGACTTTCACATTACCTTGTTCGTAGATTTCAATACTTTTTTTAAAAAATAAACATCAAATTCAAAGTCTTTTCAAATGCATAAAATTTTTTTTTAATTTGATTTATTTAATTTTTCAATTCTATTAGCATGTTCCTTGTTATTTTTTTATTACATAATTTCTTTAGTAGTATTTTTATTTTTACTTTTATTGAAAAAAATTATTTCGTTTTATTTATTTTTTAAGTAATTTGCCTTGAAGCAGGTTTTATTTATTTCTTTATTAAATTATTTATTTAATGGTGCAAATTTTCTGTATGTATATATTTTCATATCAAAATGCATTCGAGTTATGTAATCAAATAAAAAAAATTATTTAAAAAACGATTCTTTTTAAGTGTGATAAAAAATTTTAATTATTTCGAGCCGCGTGTTTACAGAAAAATTATAACGCAACAACCAATTTGAAAGTGATTTGTTTTATTTTTATTTACAATAATTAAATAACAATAACTATTTAATAGTAATAAATATATTTTATTTTAATTAAGGTTTTTCCATTTGGGTTTTATTTCTATTTCTAATTTAAATTATTTTAGCATAAACATACATATATGTATATGTATTTGTAAAAATATTGATTTTAAATAAGAATTCGAAAAAAATTACACAACATGTATAAATATTATTTGAACGTAACTTTTATTATTACATACACTTATATACATATGTATGTATGTATTGATGTGTGTATGGATATCGCTTTTCAATTACAAAATACTTTCATCATATAGTTTTGGTCGTGTCCAAGAATATTAAGAGTTTGAAAAAATAGATTTTATTTATTGGAAAAAATTCAAGCTTTCAGTTTATGGACTATTTTATAAATATTACTTATGGGAGGTTTATTCACTTCATAATTTATTCATAAGATAAAAAAAATTAGACTTAAAGAGTGGAAAAGAATGTGAGTAATTGTAAAGAATTTTTTTTTAAATTTAATGATTCTCAACTTTTAATACGACTGAAATATTCTTTCGAATAAATTTTTGTAATTTTTTTATTGCTCTTAATACGATTTTATAAACGAAATTTTCGTTCGCACTTTTTTCGCAAAATACCTAATACTTTTTGTTTATGAAAGAATGAAATTGGAAGGATTTATTGATCCAAAATTATTTTAATGAATAAGGGTAGGAGGTATTCTGTCCATATTCATTAAAAATATTTTTGATTTATAAAAGGTTTATAAAGCAAATTTACCTTACAAAATTATTATACCTTTTATCTTTTTAGCAGCGAAATGTTTAATTTTTGACTCTGATTGATATCAAACGATCTTATAAAATATTTTATAAATACCATATATTGTAATTATCGACTTCGATCGACTCTACAGAAAGTAAGGAAGACTACTTATTTGATGAAGTGTAAATGTAATTTTAAAACAACGTAAATTTAAAAACTTTAAGAAAACAGAAGAAATTATTTTTCTAGCAAATGCAGCGAATACTCCCAAAAACTTAAATTTGGGGAAAATGAAAACTTTCCTAAAAATACCTGTAATTTTGAATTGGAATGAGAAAACTGTATACCGGGTCTTTTTCAGGTTTGCTTAGCTTGGTTACGAATGTCACGTAACTAATATGTAAATTTAATCTAAAGTCTGATGCAAAATGAATGTAAACAATATGTAAATATGTAAGCAAGACGTAAATATCATCATATGTAAATTTTATTAGAATATTACATGTATAAGTAAGTGAAGATTATATATGAAAATGTCATACAAAGAATATGTAAACGTCATGACGGCCCAAAAGCTGAATGCCATATACACATGTCAACAATATATTTATTTAATTTACAGAAAAATAATAAACAATGTATGTATTTATAAAATATATAAACGTACTGTGAACAATAGTATAATGTCATGTAAATAAAGTGTAAATGTGAGGTAAAAATAAATAAAAGGCGTGCTATTTAAATGTGTTGTAAACAAGATGAAAGTGACATGTAACAACAAATATGTAAAAATGTGTAAATGTCATGTAAAAATATTTAAATACATATACTGTAACCACTAATAAAATGCTGTGTAAATAATGGCGTGTTAAAATGCTTAAATGCAAACATCACATAAGAATGTCGAAATAATATGAAAATGTCTTGTAATCCATAAGTACATAAATGCCGTTTATGTAAATATGTAAATAACAAGTAAGAAATATTTACACACTGTAAACATTAATAAAATGACATGTAAATCATACGCAAATGTGAAACACACAATATGTAAATGTCATGTAAACAACGACATGGCCGGCAGGCTGGCTCCAGAGGGGACCCCTTTATCCCACCTACAATATACAGATGTTCTAATACCAATATGTGAGATCAGGTGGAGACTGTGGCTAGAGTTTTTGAGAAGGAAGGAAAGTAGGTGGAACAGATTGGGGATATGCTCCATCTCGAGGAAGACTTGCCCGAACTATAACAGACTGAGGACTGACAACCTTATGAACCTGTAAAGGAACAATATTTCCCGCTTTGTGGCAGTCTGTACTGGCCACTGGGAGGCACGCCCGACATCGTGGAATATGTGAAAATATATTATGCAGCAGCTGTGGTGAGGAATCGGTTTTCCATCTATTGTGCGAGGGCCCGGCCATGCATTGGGTCATGCAGAGGACGATGGGAGCCTCTATCGTTGCGGATCTTGGTGGCATCGGTGATATCATCCCCACCAGGGTGGTGTGGTTCTTGTATACGGCCGGCTGGTTGTAGTTGCTGAAGACTACAGCACACATCAGTTACTTCCTTTATCTTGGGTTATGCAAGTTTTTGTGGTATTAAAACGGCACTTTCTGCTAATTGACCCCCTCTTCTTCCCGCCGTGCCGAGTGTAGCACCTGAACCACCCAACCAACCATGCAATCAATATGTTAATGGCGTGTAAAAAATATTCAAATATTTTCCAAACAATATGTAAAAGTCCTATGAAGAATATGTAAATGCCTCGGGCATTAAATACATGAAATATTTCTCTATGTAGCGCAGGAGTATGGCCCTAAACGAAGTGTCGTATTGAGACCTGTAACTAGAAATGGCTTTGTATGTTGCTAAATTTAAATTAATTGCAGAACACAAAACTCGTTATTTTCCCTTTTAGCCTTTGAATATTTGGCAAGAGTGGGCTGGCTGACTAACAAAATAATCGAGCCATTTATCTCTAGCAAAATTAAAGCTTCTTATAAACGCCTGTTAATGTTCTTTGCTTATATATTTATGTACAGTGAGATGTTATCGGTTATATTTTTTAATATTAAAAAATTATGTAGTAAATTATAAAAGAATGCCTGATAAAATGATTATCATATTTATTGATTATTTTTATTCATTGTAATTTGGTATAAAATAAATTATGATGAGAAAAAAGTACTAAACGTTAATTTAAATATAAATTTAATTTAACTATTTGTGTACGAGTATTTCCTTATTCGTTTTGGATTTGTTTACTTTTAATTACAATTATTTAAAGCTGTGAGTTTTGCAATACGCATTTAAGTTATTTTAAATGTATTCTATTATAAATATTTTTTATTTATTATTTTTATTTTTATTTTATTAATATCATTTAATTTTAAAATATATTGCAGCTTTTTTTTCATCTTAAGTCATAATGCTAATATTTATTATTATTTAATAGTTAATGCTATTTATTATCAGAAAGAGCTTGACAATTAATAAAAAAATATTTATATTATTAGTTAAGTGTATGTATAAATATTGTTTAATAATTTTTTTTTATATTTTTCTTTTTTAATTTGTACCAATTGAAGTAAATATATATTTTTTCAAGGTTCTCTTTACATGTTTTGTGTCGTGGTTATTTTAGAATGCAAATTGTTTTTACATACATATGTCAACAATATGTATGCATTTAAAAGCTTATTTGCATTTAAATTTTATTAATTTATTCAGTTGAACTAGCATAGTTCATAGACTTCTCTATCACAAGTTGTACTTGTCTGTGAAGAATGTATGTATATGAAAACTACTCATAATTGCTAGTGCTTTTCATATAAATTTTGCACAGACAAGTACTACTTGTTATAGAGAAACAGCACCTTAAGGAGGAACATAAATTATGAGCGATTTCAAATAAAGATACGCGCGCGTAGTCGTGTAATTAAATTTATTGTTGTTGCTGTTGAAGCAGTTACGTGGCAAATGATGACAAAAATACACCATGACTTTGGGAATTTTGATATAGGTTTACTTACCGTTTACACATGCAAGTGCAAACGCAATACATTAACATTTTTTTTATTAAGTTGTGAGCTCACTTGCAAGGGTTTTGATTTGCATGTTTTGTAAATTGGCTACTAAACCGAAGCTTCAGCACTGCTATAAACAAAGAACGTGCAAAAGTGAGTTGTAAAATAATTAATTAAGCTTCACTTCCTGTCGTGTCTCTAACTATACCTTTCCTATAGTTCCAGCACAATGCATCGCATGTGTAGGAGTCATCTCCTGAGTGCTGGTCCCCGATAAAAAAAAAAAAGTAAAAACAGTGTTGCCCGCATAAAGATTTTATTTTAATGTATAGCTTAAATTAAATAATTTCAAAAATATGTTTAATTCTACTTATTTGATGCTGATGTGCAGACGAAAAATAAATGATTTCTTTACATTTTCCAACGCGAGATTATTAAAAATGGATTAATTAATAATAAATTCATTTGTTGACTTACAAAATTGTACAATTGGCAAAATAAAAAGCATTTATTGGTTAAAACTTAGCGTTACAAAAACAGACAAAACCCACAAAGTAATGAAATGTGTTAGTATAAAGCAAAACAAAAAAAACAAATTAAAAAAAAAAATTATAAAAACTTTACTTGTAACAAGATACTTGCATGTGTAAATGCAGAATTAGGAAATAATTTAGAAGCAGGTATTAAATAATGATATTCGCCACCAATCGAAAATTGATAAAAAAAAAACAAATTAAAGGAATGGCAGTTTAAAGGATACATTTCTTTAATATAGGAATTTAAACTTTTTAGCAACCAAAAAGAGTTTTAATCATGAGAGAGTCAGCAAAATGTGATTTGCCAAATATTTCTTTAATAATTTCATTACACATAGTTGATTTGTGAAGGAATATTTTTATTTTAAATAAGAATTTTTGCGTAAAACAATATCTACCGAATCTGGACTTTTTTAATTTAATAAATTTATTTATAAAATAGTTTACTTTAAAGAAATAAAATGTATAAAATTCATAACTTTTCCTTTTGAGAAATACAATTTGATTGTATTGATAATTCTAAGGGTGCACATACATAAATAAATAAATTAAAAGTAAGTTACTTTAAGTAACCCTTATTGATTTAAAATAAAATTTAAAATTTAAAATTTTTTGGTTTCAAATTTTGTTCCAAATATACAAATTTTTTTTGAGGAAATTTTTAACATTATTTAAGTTTTTTTAATTGCATTCCAGTTTTAAATTTTTTTAGAAGTAAATATATTTTTTAAAACATCTCCAATTCTCAATGATGCAACTGAAATATTTTTGAATATTTTAAAACTCTAATTTTCATTTGAAATAATGGAAATGTTCCTTCTATTTTAAACACTTTTTATATGATAACGACTTTTCTTGCGATTATCTCAAAAAAGATTTTTTTGTCAGTGAAGATGTCTACATCGAAATTTTGAATAAAGTTTAACTAATGCGGCCATGATGCATTTAATGAATATTTTTTTTGGACCAATGCCCAGATGTCGCCTACGTATGCAATGAATACTCCGGAACTACTTCGAATAGAATAGTGCAGAGAAGAGAATGGAGGTGAAGTGATAGAAGGATAGAGAGCATAATTCTAGCCCTAGCGGCGAAAATTTCAATTATGGAAGCGATGATCCGATGTACACATATACGACAGTAATGCACTCTATCTCATATACATACGTAGTATACGCTTCCAAATGCATTGGCGCATTTGTGGAGTGAAAGCCATTCAATTGCGCACAAAGTAAGCGATATACTGAAGTGTTCAGCCAATGAACATATAGGCCCAGCATACTTTTTAAGTTGATAGTATGCACCTTGAATACAGCACTAATACATACATGAATACATAAGATGAACAAATTAATTTTGTGAATATCATTCACTACACTTTCATTCGTGCACTTTGTTTGCTACCATTCATTGAACACAAAGTGTGGTTAACAACGTTAAAAAGATGTAATGTGGTATGCAATGTCCGCCACTGGGGCGCAACTCGCATTCATTTTGAAGCTAAAGGACAGCCATTATTTTAGTTTGCCGACGTTTTATTGCTCAAAAATCGACGAAGGAGGGCAGAGGCAATTTAAAAGTCTTTGGTCTAATCGGGTATTTGAACCGCGGATATTCTGCTTGCAGAGCTACATTCTACATGCTACATTCATTGTAGTACCTCCGTGTGAACGCTGTGACCAAGTAGTGAAAATATTTTATTTGTCCAACATACCAACATTTAGAGCTTAAAAAATTACGAAGTTTAAGAATGCAATTTACTACCATAAAGTGAAATTCATATTTTCTTGCCCGCTCTATGAAATGAAAAACACAATCGCGTATGTTCCGACAAAAACCCCATGATTTTCTTGCGTTTTGTTATTTTGGAAGTTGTCATTAATCAATGAAAATATATGTTTTATATTAACAAAATGTAAACAAACAAAAATAAATTTTCATTAAAAATGCCGGCAGCGTTCTTGCTAAGTGTTATTATGCGTTTCAATAATTTAAATTGAAAAGAAAAGAAATAATTAAAAAGGCGAAACATTAAGATATTATTCCAATCCATTAGACATTTCAGAGCAAGCGTTAAGGTATGTACACACGATTGTCATTTACTACAATATTGACAGTAAAATTGTTACAAAATGTGCAACAACCGTGTGAACACACAATTTTTGTGTGGCAACATCGTCACAAAATGTATTGTCGGTGCATTGTATGCCAATAATATTGTCACAATTCTGACAATAGTGAGAACACCCTTCATTTCCATTGACACACAATTTACAGACATTTGTTATTGTCGCATGTGCTTCATTTAGTGCACCGTACAATAACACCATTGGCAGAAAGATACTTTTGTTGGCAACGCTGTACATAAATATTTAGATATAATGTTAAACATCGGATCTGGCAACTTTTGCCATACTATAATCTGACAACCGTGTGAACGGTCAATTATTATTGGCAGAAAAATTTATTGTCGCATAACTGTGTTCCAATGTAATTGTATGGCTTTCTTTCAATAGTGTGAACAGACAAATTACCAGATGGTAACAATTTTTCATTGTGAGTGCATTGCCACCATATTGCCGTATCCTACAATATTGTACAATCTGCCAATCGTGTGAACATAGCTTAAGTATACATTTATGTATACTAGATTGAATTAAGGAATGAAGAAAAATTAATTGAATTTTTTAACACTTTTATTATGCACTATAATGCACTATATTATTAATACAGAACAGTTGTATTAAAGACACATTTAATACTGAAAACGTAGTATATATATAACGTAGAAGTATATCGCAAAATAAAACTTGAATAATTGGACCCTGGGGAGCTATGACGGAAATATTTGAAGGAACACATACATATGTAGCTGATTTTGTCGGAGCAACGAGGATTTATTGTTGGAATGAGTCTACTTAATAGCAACGGTTACATACTTGCAAATGTTCCTTTCTCTCGAAAGCCACAAAATTGTTGAGAATATTTATTTATTTTTTTGTGAATACTGAAACAAGTTGAAAAAAGACAAGGGAGAATTGTAATGGAACGAATTTACGGAGACAAGGTTAGCCCTCCATAATGAAATGGCTGGTCTTACTGAGAAATTTCATTGATACATTGGAAAGTGATGTAAATCAGTCGGTTTGAAATCGTATGATTTCTTAAAATTCTAGTTTGAATTCAATATTATAACCTCAAAAAAAAAAAAAATAAAATACAAAGAGTAGAAAATGTTTCCCGAAATCGATTAATTTCATATTATTACCATTCGCCTTGTTTCGCTAATGAAATTTATCTACAAAATTAAAATATTTTAGTGAACAAATTGTTTTTTGCAAACATAAAAATACGGTTCAGGGAAAGTAGCAGTCAATTTACAAATTATTGCATTTAGTAATAGATACGTGAAAGTCTTTACGAATTTTTGCTGAGTATATTTAGGCGTTCATTTGAATTGAAGGTATTTCAGGTTGTATCGTTACTTTGAACGATGTCAGACAATTGATTATAATATTTTTTTTTTCTTCGAATTATCTGAAAATGATTTTTCTGCAATAAATTTTATTTGTAGGATATTTCTCTATTGCCAACCAGCAAATTGTCTAGAAAAATTGAATTTTTATACAAATTTTCTCAACGTTTTGCTTGTTGGCCATATAAGAAGGGCAGATTAATGAATTGGTAGTTGACTTATTCTAAATTTAATATTTTTATTGTTATTTTTTATTTATTTTCGTTAAATTGCATTGCATTTTATTTTTAGATTTTTAAATTATTTTATTGCATTTACTGCACTAATTATCTAAAGTAGAGTATTTGATTTTTTTAGAAAATAAAAATTTCTTTTTAATCCATTTATGGATTTTGTTCCAAAAATGTGTTGTATTTACTAAATTATTTTTACTCCAGTTCTTCGAGGGTATCCTATTTTATACAGCCGCCACAGGCCCAGGTGGAGTTGAAATACTTGTAGTCATCGTTTTACTCAGGTTGCTGGAAATAGAAAGTGTTAGAAATATTAACTGAATACAAATGAAAAATGTTTAACTAAAATCATATTTAAAGAGAGAGATAGAGATAGAGCGAGAAAGAAAGAGAGGAGACAGAGAAGTACAAAGTTGCACTGAGTTTGAGTGAATTAATTAGAGTCTAAAACGGCTATAGCATATAAATGAAAAGCTTTAATAACTCCGTTTAACTGACTGACTGTTTCTGTATGTTTTAAATTAAAGGATTTTCTTATAATAACACCTGCATACGGACAGGAGCTGAGGATATGTAGATTTAACCATGGCGAACAAATCTGTAGTTCTTTAGTACACAGTTTCACTGGCAAATCACAATGGCAATTTATATAAATTGATTACAAAATTAATAGCAGTTACTTAATTATTATTGCTTTCCCTTCCGCTTTAGTCCATTTGATTCCACTGTGAATGTAAACGGTATAAAAAAGTGAGAAAATTCTTTAAAAGGTACAAAGTGTAAACAGTGCTTTCATTTAAAGCAATAATTAAAAAAACTTTGATTATGGAAGAAAAAAGGAATGCCAAAACTAGTGCTATAAATTTAATAGTAACGAAATAACCCAAAACTAGTGGAAGAAAGTCAGCGTCTCCCATGATTGACTAGCACATTCTTATATTCAATACACACGAGATGGACTTCCTAAGTCGACTGTTTACAGTTGTGTGTCTGCATTCCTGACGACTTATTGGCCGCCGCACTTGCGTCTGTGCCCTGAAGAAAGAACTCGCTATATGGCCGATTTTAATTTAGTTCTAATTGAACGAGAAACACATGGGCCAAAAGTGGTGGACACAGGGCAGCGCTGCGAATGACAGGCTAAAATGAAGGTATTCAGATGGTGACCTTAATTTGGTACATGGACAGTATGATTTTAGTTAAGGCTTCTCGTGCGGACATACATACTATGTAATAATAATTAGCAAAACTCCCACCTTCCAGCGTACAAACACAATTCTCTAAATAATTCACTTATACTTCAACTTCGAATCACACTTGTTATGAAAACCCCTTTCAATTAAATTCTTTTCACAAAATTAAGTTTTTTTGCTTGTTCCCGATGAGAATGCAGTGTTAGTGAATCGTCAGCCCACGTTGTGGAAGAAAATATTATTTATAAAAACTAGTGAAAAAATTCCAAGCTAAATTTTTGGCGATTATAAAGCAATATGAGCATGAAATTTTGACATAAAATCAAGGGCGATGGCTCAAGCAAGAGATGGCCATACTATTTAAACAATTAAATATGAGCGGCTTAAAAAATTAATGACAGTCAACTGGTGAACAGCCAACTTATACTCACCAATTCCAAAATTAATTATCAGCTGCATGTGTGGTGAGTTCTTAAAGTAAAGATTTTATTTTCAAAAAAAATCGATCGTTCTTTCTAATCTAAACTAAGGTACAAGCAGTTTAAGCGTTTATATTTCAAAGATTTTTTTTTTATTTTTTGTTTGTTTTTTTTTCGTATTCATAGAGCTATAGATCACAGTAGAAATTATAATTTTCATCGTCTTGCAAACAAAATGCGTTCGACAATTGAAAACTGAACTGTCACAGACGTTTGCTGTTTGCTTTAATTCCTTTTTGCTTGTCATAATTACCCTCAATGGTTTTGAAATCCAGTCAAATGTGCGTTTCAAGTAGAGTATCACAGTTCAAAAAGCAGGAATTTCTTTAGACGTGTACAAGTACAAGTTATTCTTTCCGTTGAAGGTTACTTGGACAAATCCTTTATCAAACGATGATTATTAGGCAGTAGATCAGCATATATAGAGCAGCAATATTGATAGGCATGTCAGCAAATTCTATATTCAGTATATGTACATGAAATATTAACCAGAAATATTAAAACATACCAAGCAGAAGAAGATAAAATGGAATAATATTTACAATTTGAAGTCATGCAGAAACTTTAGGTATAAAAATTAAATGACATTTGATTGCTGATTACAATAATATTTTAACTATTTTGCATTTAATATTTTTAAAAACTACTTGCAATTTTTAAGAATTGATTTGATTTATTACTTATTCGAATTTGTATATGCTGATCATAACTTGGAAAATTATTTTAGGGTTTTTTGCGGTCCAATATATCAACTCTTAAGCCGAAAATAGTTTAAGCGACATAAGTTACAATTTTAGTTTTTCAATAAATGAATTCATTGGCAATACTTGCATAATCCATGCTCACACAAGGTATCGTTACGAATTTATTACAAAAACAATTTTAGCTTAACTTTAGCGCACTCTCAATCTTTGCTTGTTTTTTTTTCGTCACAGTGGTCGCTTAAGCTAAAATTATGAACAAAAATATAAAGGAAAAGTCAAAACTATTGCTTATAAAAATTTCCTAACACATACATACTATAATATTTCAGATTCTGAAGTTCAGTTTCAGAAGAGATAGAGGAAGAAGCATGTGTGGGACAGAGACACTGTACATTTTTTTTCCGATTTTTCGATTTTAGTCGTATTGACAGCAATTGACGTTTCATTTTGGGGTTAACAACTGATTACGTTTTGAACTTATCGGCTTAGTGATTTAAAATTTATTTGAAAAAATTAATTTTACGAAAATATTGTTTTCGAACATTTGCAACCGAATCGGCTCAACATTTCACGATATCTAAGTGTGCCCAAATCTATCGAATGCGATATACATATTTCGTTCTTAATTTATGAGATAAGATATGAGATGTTTACATACATACACATACTCATGCTGACATCATGGTGAAAATAGTCAGAATCGACTATCAGTACCTTTCAACGTCGAAATATCACGAAAACTTCATTGCCGAAAATTGGGGTCAAATCAGTAACTTGTTATAGCGGGAGTTAAAAAAGAAATATTTCGTCATTAGAGTTTGTTATTTCAACCGACACAATATTTTTCATTAGATCATCAGACTGACGACGAAAAAAGCTGATGTGGCAAAAATTCCCGTTTTCTTGCTACTATTCGTATGTGAACAAATTATCTTCCTTTCCAGAACCTTCATATACCATTTTGTTATATTAACTGGATTTAAACAAGATGCTCCTATAAGCGAAATTCACTTCTCGTAGCAGATTTGCAATTTTGCAAATCTGTCACGATTTTCTGCTACAAAGTGTGAGTGCCACCCAGTGATCTTTTGGCGGCGTAGATCTGCAGTTGTTTTGATTTTATAAAACACAACAACAACAAACACGGCTGTTCTGCATTTAAAACATTTGCACTGAACATTCTCCAATGGTGTTTTATGTCGCAAATTTCCATAAGAGTAGTAAATCTCAAATTAATATACATATGTATGTATGTTGTTCTGTTATGGTGATGCAGTATGTCTCGAAAGTGCAGCCTTCTGCTACATCTGCAATGTTTGCACCAGCAGTTTGCAACGCAGAGTGAGTTCCGCTATAGTAAAAAAACCTTCTCCTGTAAAATTTTGTTTTTGTCGCTTAAGCTATTATTACGGTTGAGGATCGATGTCATTCCAACTACACCAAATTTATGGAGTTTTGAATAAAAGATTGCAAATTTCTTGAAAAATGGTAAGGATTATAGATACATAACATAAAGAAAATATAATTGATTTGCTTTGGTATTATCTGTTCTACTTAAGGCAAAAAAGCTGGATTATTATTTTAGCAACAACTAAGAATGAAAGTATGGTAGATATCAGGTTATAATTCACCACAAAGGTGAATGAATTCGCTTTTAATAAAGCAGGTGTGATAAAGTCAGTACAATTGTATTTTTTTTTGTACAATTTGCATTGCAAAAGTAATGCAGTACTCCAATAACATATTCGGTACAAATTACAATTTTGCACTTATATATGGTTTACATCGTCAATGCAGACTTTATATCCTTCACTTTAAATGGTTCTTTTTTTGCAGAAAGTCATGTGATATCTTTTATTTGTGGACAGGGTACGGATTTGCCAGGGAGTGTGACAATCCGTACCCTGTTTTTGAATGAGAGAAATGAGAGATTTTTGCAAAAAAAACTTATATTCGCTAGAAATGCACTGAAGTACGGATTGCTCAGTTTTTGAAAATTTGGAGATTGCAATAAGAATTTTTAATAATTTTTTTTTTTAAATACAAATGGTTTTTGGAATTGGCTCCAATTGAGGATTTTACTGCAAGTGGAATATTTAACTAAAATATTCCATTGGAATTGATTGGTATTACAACGGATAATTGGAATGTTATGACAGGGCCTACCAACAGTGTTCAGCTAAAAGTTATTATTTCCTAACGGGTGTACACAGAAAGAAAAACCTCGTACTAAATTTAAGTTTTTTCTACTTAATATTAGTACGAGTCATACTTAAACATTCAAGTACGAATAGTACTTAAAACAAGCCGATAATGAAATTAGTGGGGGAAACAATCCTGGAAATTCTTAAATCAGAAAAAATATCAAAAATTAATTACGTAAATATGTTTTGTCTTTCGGAATTCTTAAAGATTTTTTGGGAGTTTTTTATAAACATGAAATATATTTTAGCTTTTTAAAAAATTTGTTTGAAGGTCTACTGATGAATGAGTTGGTATAAGTCCATATTGACTATCTTAACCATAGAACAAATATATATGGTTAAAAACTTAAATAAAAACTCTTTTAATCCTTGTGTAGAAATGTTTGAATCAAACACATTTTAGAATTGGTTCGATCTCGGTTTTTCTTAAATCAATCGCATTTTCCGCTTATTTCAAGTACGGATCAGGGTTTAAATATGGCTAAAAGTAAATAATTACCGCTTGACGAAGTATGGATGGATTGGTTTTTATTTTGAGTGTTTATATCACATTTTGTTGTCGCTTCAGTATTATTTTACTTTCATTGTTTTCGAAAGAAATTCTTAATATTCAAAAAGTATATTAATTTTATCTTTCTGTTATTCTAATAATAAAACTTAACACAACTTGTTTTGTGTTTTTAGCACAACTGATGTCAAAAAGATACAATTTTTTACTCAATTTAGTACGATTTCGAAAGTGTCAATTATCATTCCTGAAACAAAGTATTGTTTTATAGTATTGTTGTGCTCTGGTGTTGTTGATGCTGTTAACGCAGACACATTTAAAAAATTTGTGGTCTGATCGGTGATTCGAATGGCGGCTCTTGTGAATGCAGAGCCCACCCGCTAACTAATCAGCCAACAGCACCTTAAGGCTAATAATTCATTTTCAAGTTTTACCTTATATCGATTCCTTTAACACTTATGTATATTTCCGAATTAACAGTGCCCTTATTTGTGTAAAGAAGTATTTGTACGTTAGCCTGGATATAGGTGAACAGTATACAGCTCATAGGGACCCTCCGAGAATTATCACGAATGATAATCTTTTACAAACTTATCATGTGACTTTTACGCCATAAAAATAAAAAGTTGCCCTTGTCGACAGATTTAACTGCCGGTGAAGAAGATTCCATTGAGGGTGGCGATGGTCGAAGTAGTCTGCACGTTGACTACAAAACGACAAATTTTCCTGGGTTCAACCCCAGTTTTAGAGTCATAAAAACATCTCGCATATTTTCTGATGCGCAATTGTGTGGGTTTGTGTCAGTTGTTGTCGCAAGGTTTCAGTGGCGAAGGCATAGACACTGGTCACTGAACAGTAACGGCTTCAGCTGTAGCCAAACGTGCTCTTTCGTCGGTATTGTGTAGCACCGGCAAAGTAAAATAAATACTAAAAAATGGCTACTAAAACAAAGCTTAAAAATTTAATACGTCTCCTTGACAACAGAGGCGCTACAACACTGATATAAAACAAAGAACGTTCAAAAAGCAGAGTTGTAAGATAGTGCTGCTTAACTTCCTGTCATTTTACCTACTATGCATTTCCTTTAGTTCCAGCACAATGCGTTGCATGTGTAGGGGTCAACTCCTGAGTACTGGTCCAAGATAAAAAATAAAAAACCGTCATTGGAGAAGTGTCCTTCAGATTCCTACCATTGCAGAATTAACAATAAATAAATCTATATATATATATAAAATGCCACCCCTAACTGCGGTAGGTTAGGGATGGTCTGTAGATGGTTTTTATGAAGTTTCCATGAAATCGGCCCAGTGGTTCCGGAGATATGGCATTTAGATTTTTCAATATATTCCCATACAAATATCAACAAAATGCCATCCATTTTCCATATTTTGATTTTTTAATGTCACTTGAAAAGTTAAAAAAATCATGTATCGTAATATGTTATGCGTACAATAACATTCGGTCGTTCTAATTGGAATGTTGAGCGTAATCTTTTCAGTCGTTGATTCGTCATTTTATTTGTGCGCTGCCCATTCGATTTTTCAATTGCTGCACACCTGCATTGTAGTATATGAAATCGTTTGTGTGTTTGTCAGTAACGCATGATCTCCGGAGATGTAAGAGCTATTGAGCTGAAATTTTCAACACAGGTGCGGGTCAATTCACATCAGCTTTTGAGCGCTCGGGAAGCGGATAGCACGGTTGACATAAGTGGGAAAGTTTTTTAACGGATTCTTTTGAAATTATAAATAATTTATAATTATAAGAAATAATAATTAAACGCATCACGGCAGAACTGCTGTATCGATTTCTATAATTTTTTCTAAATATTATTTGAAATATTTAGCGGAAGGGAAAGAAAAGTTGGGCGTAAGCAAAGCCGCGTGTAAATGCTAGTGCATATATAAAACAATCGGGTGGCTATTACACTTCAAATTTCGCTAAATGGAAATACATATTGTCAATAAGAAATGCGCAGCAAGAGATGCTTTAGCAGCAGCTGGATACGTTACGATGTTTAAGATTGCATACTGCACTCCAGCATTATTCAGTGATTGATAGTCAAAGTTTGAAGGCCTGAAGTTCCTGTGGGGTGGAAGTCGTAACTAGGAGTAAAGAATAAAAGAAACACTGTTCATACCCTGTGAACATTCCTAAGGACTATATCAATGATTACACCAACAAAACGCTCCAACATGTTAGAAAAATATTCCGATATTGAAATATAATGGCAGTTTAGAAAGATTTTAAACAAAAAGAGTAAAATGTTTAACAATGTATAGCATATCTAAAAGCGAAAGTCTAGTAAAAAAACCAGCTTTCGATACGTTAAAGAGAAAGAGGAAGCAATTAAGAAATTAAAAAAAAGATAAGAAAACTGTTAAAGAGAAAAAGTCACAAAACGAGAAAAAAGAAGATGTACCCTTACCCTTGCACCGAATTGGAAGTTGATATAACACCATTATCCAATGAATCCCTCGATAGTTCATCGGCCATCTGGACTTTTAGCTGATGACCAAATGAGTTGATTTCCGAATTCGGAGTTAATTGGGAAGCTGGTGTTTGAACACGATATTGGCCAGGAGTTGTTACCGAACCATGCTGTGATGTGGAGTTGGTCATACCGGGACCACCATTTGGTAGAACACTATCAACAATACAACTCTCGCCGGTAGTAGAGTCGTGTATATTGATAATTTGACTGCCTGCCGCATTTTCAGCCAATGCGGCACCATCACTATCGTCCACACCCTCGTCATCGATATCCATATCTTCGGCATTTTTATCCAGTGGTGCCGTTTCCTCGTCTTCATTGTAGATTTTAAAGTAGGCATACGTTAAATAGATCACAGATATAATGAACGAGGGTATGGGAATGGCCATGGAATACACCAAATTCAGCGTATTTTGCCAATAGTCCAAATGACTAATAACCACACTGGGATCCACTTTTGAGTAGTAGCAGGGAAATTTAACACCAATTTTCGTATAGCGTTTTAGCCAAACTGTACAATTTAACATAGGCGGATAACCGCAGCCCTTGACATTAGGATACAGATGAGCACCGACAAAAAAATACATGCCAGTATTGTTCATAAGGCCTCTATTCAATTCCGATATTTCTTCGAATACATCATTGCCGTCCGCATTAATGAAGGTATTCTCTGGATCTATAGCAGAATCTTCTATAAGATAACCATTCGAACCATCTTCGTCCCCAAAATTCAGATGTTCTACGACCACGCCACCACCGCCAATACCAAGTCGAACACCGCCGCCACCATCACCCTCTAAAGAACTGGTTAATGGGTCACTGCCGCCCAAGTCGTATTCGTAGTCATCACGTATGGCTCTTTCATAGCGATCGGTACGCTTAACGGGAGGCACATATTTCTCGGACTCCTTAAGATCTATATGATACTGGGTGTAATTGAACTCATCTGTATAATTGTACAAATTGAGACGATAGTTCACCATAATTTGAGTGCAGTCATAGATTTCTTTTGTACAACCCTCGCGACATGAAGCCCAACTGCAGTTACGTGCTCCAAAACGGCGTACCGTTGAAAATGTTTCGCACAAGGCTGGCACCTCTTCAAATTCCATAAAAATGGTAGTAAAAGCTGGCTCTATGACGAACGGCACCAAAAATAAAAATGCAAACAGACTAAATGTTCCAAGCAGTATGAAAAAGGCAGTTGTATAAAAGAGTAATTTCTCTCTGAGAGTACGTTCGTCGATTTCATCACCCATTTTATTGGACTTTTCGAATTAATTATTTTCTTAAGTTTGCTTAATTAGTAAAAATTTATTAATTTATAATTTATTATTATGATGATTTTTTTTTTTTTTTTTGTAAATTATTTCTAGTTTAAAGCGTGTGGGATTTCGTTTTTTTTATACGTATATTATTTGTTTTGTGTTTTCTTTAGCGAATTTTTGTCAGAGAAAGAGAGCCTTTAGTTTGTTAGCAAGAGAACGAATTTTTATAAGAGAGTTTGTTTAAAAATTTAATAATGCTTCGCTAGTAGAATAATATATGTATTTCTTATTTATTTCCTTATTTACTAATTGTGGTTTTAGTGCAATTTAGTTTTAATTTCTTTTTTATCACAGGGTATTTTAAACTTTTCTTATGTATAAATATTTTTTAAATAATAATTTTACTTCTGTATTTAGTAACTGATCAGTTTATTTTTAGCATTTTTTTATAAATCGATTAAAGTAAACCACTTTACTACTTGTTCCTTACGTATTTAGGATATTTGCATTTTAAGGTTGTTTAAGATTTTCATTTTTAGATCAATTCATTCATTTTAGTTCAATTGGTTTATTTCTTTTGCTTGGCGATCTATTTATATTTTTAGGTTTTTGTCACAAGTATTTACTTTGCATTTTAAAGTTATTAAATGTTTTATTTGATTTCAATTTTGGAAAATTTATGTTTATTTTTTCGAATACCTTTTGTTGCTTTTAATCTATTTTTTATTTACAATAGCACTCGTTCCTGATTTGCATTAAATTTTTTTTGGTGTTAGATTTTTTGGTAACTTTAAGCTTTAATTTTTTTATCGTAGCATTTTTTTGTGTTAAATTACTTTCTTGGAGAAATACTTTTCAATTTACTAATTTAATATCATGTAGACGTTGTATTTGTTCCCAGACATTATTTAAATTTGAGGATAAAAACGAACGATTTTAATTTATGTGCCAATCCATAATACTTTGTTGTTTTACGAAAAGCTTTATTAATTGAAACTTTTAATTATTTTGAATTTATTTCGTTTACTAAATTTTTTTTATTTAGTTAAGCCCATACGCCAACTAAATTTTCTAATTTCATCTGGGCACAGGAGTTGTAAATAGTTGGTAACCAAATATCTTGCTGCCGTTAATTAAATGCATTCTCGGATTATTTGTAATAGCCCTTGGTGTCTTCATATGTAAGTAAATTAGCACAATTTTAATTGTAGCCTGCTAATATTCGCACCACTTATCATGCTTTCTTTAATTAAGAGACTTCTGGATTGCAGTACTATTAAAAAGTGTTTATCTTTTTTAAGTTTAATTCAACCTTTGAATATTAAATATTCACATCTGCTTTCCTTAATTGATATTAAGTGTCACACAAAGTCAGTCTGTAAGAGTCCAATAGTCACACACTATGTGGTGTAAAAGTAAAACTAAACCTCTAAACCACATTAATGTTTGAATAATCCATTTATTTAATGTACTTATTTAGTATTTCTTTGCAAATTAGCTATCAATATAAAAACTTCGGCACATGTTACACTATCTAGACCACATTTGCTGTACCAGTTTTGAAAAATTTTATTTAATAACTTTTTTTTAAGTGTTGAAAACCGTATTTAAAAATCTTTTCAACAAAAGGAGTTTAATGTGGATTTTACGATAAACATTTTACAGTTTTACTTTTGCTCTCTTTCTCTTTAATAGTTTCTATTGTTGTAACTCTTATAATAACCTGAGGTGAATATAAATGTGCACGTATATAAATTCTTGTTATTGTATTTACTATCAAGTTTCTTTTTGTTTATAGTTTTGTTTTTTTTTATTACCACTCTCTTGATTTCACTTCATTTTATAAACTCAGATTTATTAACACTATTAATGACGTCGACAACAGTATGGTTGACGTAGTTATATGCTCATCAAACTAAATACGAGTAATTATGTACTTTTTGTTAGATTATTTAATTATTCAATAAATTTTTGGTTTTACTTTGGCTTAATAATCATTAAAAAATGGATTTTCTATAAAACATTTCTTCAATGGTCAAGACTAAGAGAGCTGGAGCGCGTGTGGTAAGAAGAGTTCAACAGCAACGGAGAGTAACTAGTAGATTGATTCCATTATAATACATTTTTTTTTATAATAACAACAAAAAAAAAACTGTCGGTACTAAAAGATGATGATGATGTTGATGTTGATTATAGTTGAAATTTATTTAGTAAAATATTAGTTGCTGGTTTCCTTGTTCAAGGCTGCTTAAATAATTGCTTGTATGTTTAGAATGAAATTATTATTTTTTTCTTCTTTAAATTGATAATAACGTAATTTTTCAATTGTATTATGCATTACATTTTGATTATGGACGGAGTTTTATTTAAATAAATTTATTTCAGAGTTTTTCTTTAAGGTTTTCGAAATATCTATTACTTACAGCTTATTTCGAACATTCGAACATTTAATAAACATTAGCATTATTTTATTGTATTAGTTTTCTAGAATTTTAATCTATTTTTAGAGAATGTTTAACAAAAACTATTGTTATTTTTTAAACTCTCAGTAAGTCTTTTTTTGCTTTAATAAAGAATAATTTTATAATTTTTGTTCTTTTTACTAATAAAACTGATTTTGACAAAATTAACTGCGTTTTAATAATTGTAATTTAAATACTTTTGTTATTAAATTTAGAGCAATCAACAAAATTGTTTATACATATGTACATACATACATATGATCATTAGACAATTTCATGTTCATGACAACATTTTTAGGATTTAATGGAAATAAGTTTTGAATTATGAGAAAATAAAAGTTTTACAACATAAATCTAAACTGAATAAAATAAATAGTAAACTTAAGTAAAATAAAAGAAAACTGCAATAAAATAACAAAATTTAATAAAAATAAAATAAATTAATTAATAATAAAAAGTAATAAAATATAATAAAATTATAACTTGAAAAAATATAAAATGAAACAAAAATTAATAAAAGTAAAAAAAAAAAAAATAAAGAATACTTTATGAGAATATCATAAAGTATGTAATAATAAATTTGACATATATTTTTTAAGGGAAAAAGCACAGTTTTAAAATTACAATTATATATTAAGAAATTAAAATATAATCATATAAAAAAACAATAAGAAAATTAAATTAAAATTTAATTCAATAAAAATAAAGCTAAATAGAGATGAATATAAAAAATTAATAAATAAATAAATAGAATAAAAATTAAAAATTAAGTAAAATAAAAAAAAAAAAATAAATAAAAATTAAACTGAAATTAATGATAGTCAAACAGAAAATTACAAATTTAACTGTCTTATATTCTTGCAAATTTTAGAATTTATAAAAGGTATAATCATTGAATTTTGTATAAAAATGTCATAGAAATGTTTTCCAGACAAATTTAAAAATCAAAACGAAATACATATTACAACAAAAAATTACAACAAATTACAGCAGTATCCCGATATATTTTTTAAACCCTAAGAAATTAAAATTGGCAACTGTTTTTACTATAACAGCAAGTTTGATAGTTCTCATTTATTTTCATTTGGACAGAATAGCCGCATTTACCATTTAAGTAACCCGCAATGCTGGCATCGAATTCGAATATTTTAGCATTGAATAGATCAGACGTGGATAGATCTTTATTAAACTTTTTGCATACTTATGTATGCATGCACATTATGTACGAGTATTTGGTAAGAGCGTTTACGTGTTTCATATATTGCAGTGACAATCGGTATATATTCAATATACGTCCTGCATGACCCAGGAGTATGACGTTATACCTACTATTTGTTTAATAAAATACTAAAATGAAAATATTTCGCACAGATTGTCTTATAATTTTTTGTCATTTCAAGAGTTTATCGTTTCGGACTTCTGTTCGTTAATTTCCATACAAAATCATGGGTTTGTAGTGGCGCCACATTGCCAAACACGCACTTTTATATATAACGCAAGACGTCTCTTTTGTTTCAAGACTCCAATTTAATGTCATTGACAAAATGAATGATAAAAATGCAAATATTATAAAAGTCATTGCTTTCAATGTTCAGTTGGAAATTGAAAAAACTTTTCTGCTCTTTTTTTTATACAAAATGGTAAAGAAGCATTCATAGGAATTGGCAAACACTTTATCCTTTATGTAATCCAAAGTGCTCATTCTACTTGCAACTTTATTTTTCATTTCTTTCTTTGCTATATTTATTGCATTGTCAACTTCCGTCAATAATATTTTTAACGTAAAAATGCCAGTCAGAGCTATAGGAATATTCACACACAAACACACTCCCAGTTATACTGTTACTCATGCAGGTTTTTGGCGAATGTGTGTATGCATGTCGGTACAACCCCACACCCCTTTATATTATGAAACGACTAAAAACGAGTTGTAAACGACTTTAAAGTTATTAAAGGAAAAAAAAAACATTTTGTTTTTAAAATTTAATTAATTTGCTAAAAATAGAAAAGGAAATGCATGGAAAATTATTTAAACGCTTTCAATTAAATTGATTGCTAATAGAAAATATATCGTTTTTAAAACTCTAATGCAAAAAATCAATTAAACTTTAACACTTTTTCATGTTCTAATTCACTGTCATGAACTCGCACAATATATGCGAATTATGTGAATTCCGTTCGATTATTTTTTAATATCTGTGTTTTTCTGCTATTTAAAATTGCTTTTATTATTATTTTTTTAACTGATTAATTATTTTTTGTTTGCACTTTAATGATTTTGTTTTGTTTCTGTGTTCTTCTCATACAGTAAATTTTAATTTTTTTTACATAAGTGTGCGTAAGTACATACTCACATACACAGTATAGAAATTTTATTTTTACATAAACTTCGTTCGCCTTTTCATGCTTCTTCACACCTAACGCAAATTTTATATTTACACTCATGTATGTATATGTACTTCTTTTTCTGTTTTTCTACTAAATTAAGAAGAAAAAACAAAGTGACTTTGAGATTGTTTATTACCACAATAATTATGGCCCAGCTGCATATTATTTATTTTGTGTATGATTTTTTACACAAACTTTTTTCTTTATTTAAACTGCTATTCTGACCTGATTGCTCAGGTCGTAAGTGCAAAAGAAGTCAAATTGCAAGTTGTCAAAATGAAAACGTCGTCATCACAATCATTATTGTCACAACAACAATAAAAACAACAACAGCAAATATAGCTACAGCAACACCATCACACCATCATCATTATGGTAGTTGTTTATAACTACACATTAATAACACGCGTACAATAACGTAAATATCAGCGCGTCTACCATGAATGGTGCGCTCTACGAAATAACGGGCACTAAATCGCAGAGGCTTCTTAAATCCAGCCAAGAGCTGTTATTTCATGAAAAGTTTCTCATTTATAAAAAGCTTTGCAAGGCAAAAAACCGTTAAGATTTCAGTACGCAATATCATCATCCATCATATGTGTGTATTTGTTTGTATGATTGCTTGCTCTCTCTTTATTTTTATACTCTGATGTAAATGTAAGTGGGCTATTAATTTTATCTCTTTGTTAATTGTACGAATTGATTGAGTGAAGTTTATTATAACATTGGCGGAGTTAGACCATCATTCTGGGAGGGCTATAAAAATAAATACCTCATTTGGAGATTCAGATTGCTGACTTCAATTGACCTCACATGTGCACTGTTTTTTCGATAACTTATCGGCTCTTCGAGGGTATTTCCATTATCGTGTATCTCTTAGAAACTTTCATGTGATTTATGTTCAGAAACTTTTATTGTAGCGAATTTTTCATCAACTTAATCACACGCCGTAGAAAGAAGCAACGTTAAAAATCAGGCATATCATTGTTTCCAACATACAAGTTTATTCCCAGAGAGGGAAAGTTTGCAGATCCAAAAGGATCAAAACAAAAGTCCTCGATAATAAACACCCGTACATATATTTCTAACAATGCTTGGGGCCAGCAATTACAACATTCGATGTTTTCCTATACATTTCAATAAAATTTTCTTTGAAATTTCTATTCGACTCGAATATCTAGCTGCCGTTTTTATAAAAAGTGTAAATCTGTGTTCTATTCATGTGACAAAAAGTGTAAGTCTACATTAAAAATTCAAAACCAAACACTTAAAAAAAACCACCACATTTATAAATTTACTTCAGTTTACAGAGTGAGAGTGAGATTAAGAGGAGAAGAGCCCACTATGAGTCATAGCAAGAAAAGCAAAGGGCAAAAACGGTAAAATGTGTTTAATAAACAAATCGTATGAAAAGTCCTTTAGCTATTTCAACTGTTAGGCTCTCCTTGAAAGGGAGCTTTAAAATAACGGCCATAACTAAAAGAAAATAAAGTTCTCCTTACATTAGCAAACAAGAGAGCTGATACATATTTGAAATAAAGAACGGCTCTTTATACTCTCAAATAGAATTTAAAATGTAAAACTATGGGCACTATTTGCAATGCACAAATGTCAAAGTAAAATGAAAACACATTAAAAAACTGTCAAAGGAGAAAATATTTCAAAAACTAAAAGAACAGCAGCACAAAAGAAAACCATTACAAAAACACTATTAAAACTTATTCAAATGGCCAAATGTCAAATGACATAACCAACTGTCATTGATATTCCTTTTCGCAGCGATAGATTCCTTTTACTTCTTTCTGTTTTTATAAGCTATTTAATGCAGAAAGTCAGATGGAAAGAACAAGACAAATTTTTATTCATAGAGAGAACTGAAATATTTTGTGTTAAAAAAAATATATTAGGAAATTAAGTTTTAGGGCGAAAATGGTATTTGGAAAAGAAAAAACAAGTGCCAAATTGTCAGTGAAATTTTTCTTTAAATTTTAATAAAAAATATTGTTAAAAAAAACTCAAGCTAGTGTTTGCTTTGAGAGTGCGGCAATAAAATAATTTACATTTTTTTTGTTGGTGCTTTCGATGTCGTCATGCCATTAATTTTTAACTCAAGTCAATCAATATAAAACGAAAATATTTGCTGCGTTTTATTGCTGTTGCGGGCTACCAAGCAAATCAGCAGGGATAAGCACAGGAATTGTTGGTGGTTTTGGGTAAATATATTGAATATGTTTTAATTTAATTAAGAAACAGTATGAAAACGAAGCAACTACGAGTATATGAGTTAACCCTCCTCTAACTTACATTTCATACTTTTAAGTAATTAAAGTGTGCCTTGCCAGCCTTATTGGTACGTCAATCTTATTATACTCATAGTCTTGGATTCATTTCCCGCCAAAGACTATGAATTCAATTTGAATATGGATCTGTTCATCACCACTACAGTAGAGTGAAGTTTAATTGAGACTTCACTTTACCACTTCATAGTTCACGATTTTTTAAAATTAATTTTAGTTTTTTTTTTTTTTTTGCATTTTTGAGCTTCACGGGGCCAAAATAAATTATTTGGTTTGTTTGCGGTACGGGATTTCTTAGTTGATTTATTGATTTTATACCAATTCAGGAAATAATTCTGCTCCCGCATACGATTCTATTTCATTGTCTTTAAACTTTTGTTATACGAATTTTTCTCGTTAACTTCTACTTTTTTAATTAGGATGAGGCAATTGCCCTCCATGGCATTAAATGTTTAACCATTTCGCTTCAGTAGTTGTGTTAATTATTCATTTATTTTGTTATTTGCAGCTTCATTACAATTTCAGCCTAGGACTACTAAAATAATACATTAAATACAAACGTTATAGATAATTATAAATATAATTTGGGCTGCTGATGGCGAGTAGTCAGGGTGTTGGCTCTGCAACCAGAAACACCCAGGTTCGATTTACAGCCCGGTCAAATCAGAAAAAAGTTTTCACTGAGTTTTCTGGGCTACAGCATTCTCCTTCGTCGGTATTTGAGCAATAAAACGTCGGCGAAGTGAAGCAATAAATGAAATGGTTCGCCTAAGCTTAAAGAAAATGCGTCAATAATTTATAATGTAAATCATAATACCAGTAACAGCTCAACGAAGACAACTGAAATTAGTTGTATATCATAATGCAAAAAATTTGTTGAGTTGTAACATTGACAACTCAACTTAGTTGAGTTGTGAATCATGATAGGGGCATTAATATAAGTTTTCTCTTAGAAATATTAACTTTATCCGCTAAATCAAGGAGATGATACAATTTGTTAATATCCGAAACATTATACGGAATGGATCAGAATTCAGGAAATTTGTTTTATGAAATTGTAAAAGTGAGCCTTCATACATCTAAGTTTCCTGTTTGGAATGTTGATGATTATTTGGCTGTGAAGACAAATGTAATCAAGTTTTGCTTGAAATAAGTTTAAGAAGAATACGATGTTGTATACCAGTACATTCCTTCGGCTTAACCTTATACAATGGTCATGTGAATTCAAAAAAGCCCTAAGTCCCCGTTCACACTTGTAACTTTTGTTCCAGCAATTCTTGAGTTTGTTGGCGAGAGAGGTTAGAAGATTGAAGAATTGTACACGGTTTCTTCTCTTCTGCAATTCTCTTTGCTTTGCAATTCTCACTAATCAACTTGAAGTTTGATGTATATGTATTAGTATTGGCAGTTGAAAAAAGGCGTAGGAAATATAAAAATCAAAAAAACAGAATGCCATAATGTGGATACTAATGCTATTTCAGAGCAGAAATTTTCAAAATTGAAGTCTGAAAGAAGTCAAGTAGCTCTTAAAATTTATTTTGATTAGATAATTTTAAAGAGAGTATAAAATTTTCAAAACTTCTTTTATAATTTTTTGTAACTTAGGGCTTTTGGATTTTCTTGTAGCGATATATAAACTTGAATTGATCTCTATTTGAAGAGACTATGCTACGTCCCAGACAAATTATGTGTTTGTAATCGGCTAAAATGCTCTAATCAATTGATCGGTCTCCGTGAGATTTGCAGGCCGTGTTGCAAAATGTAGGGAAGCCGCAATGAACACCATACTCTGTGAATATTTAAAATGGGCGTGGTACCTGCTATATAAAAATAATATTAAATTCTGCATATGTGGAGAATGATAACAGCGAAAGATGGCTTGATAGAAAACACCAGGTATACAAAAAGTTCCCAAAAAAGTAAAAAAGTAATTTTTTCAAAACGCAGTTTTTTTTGGAAAAGTAACCATTCCACTTTATTTTTAATTTTCTTCTCAAAAATTCCTTTCACTTGATACCATGGATACCATGGTATCCGTCGTCGCTTTTTTGGGGAGTCCGCCATATTGTGTTTGCACAGATTTTATTATATTTTATGCTCTCTTCAAAAATCCCTTTAATTTGATTCGATATCATTGGGGTGTATAAAAATAGTTAAAAAAGCACTGTTTCAATGGCAAAACAGGACAAATATATGTTCGAATTTCGAAAAAGTAAGAAAACCCATTCGAGATTTTCTCTAGAAGAAAAGAATACGGAGAAAAGCTTTGTTCGATATGCAATACTTTATGAGATATCTGTTTGCAAAGAGTACCAATGCAGTTTTCGCTCGTCTTTCACACTGAAAGTACCAAACGCGTGTCCTGTTATTTTTCAGCAGCATTTACGTTAGGTTAGGTGTCGGACCCTCCCTAAAGGAAAACGCCCCACCTGAGGCAGAGCTTAGGCGCATTGTGATACCGCAAGCCACTCACACCCTGCGATGAGACATTCGCCTTACAAAACCACCCCGATTCCAAGATAACTCCCGCTATTGCAAACATTCTTACCCGAGAGAGTTCATCAATAAGGACAGGAAATGTGAGGCGAAGTACCTCGTTCGTTTCAAGGCAAGAGCTGGGCACTTGCACATGAGGTGAACAACCACCTCCTCCTCCTCCTTCTCCACAGATCCACAGTTACTGCAAAAATCCGGAGAGTGGATGCCGTGTCTATTGGCATGCCTTCGAATGAGACAATGACCCATGAGAAGCGCGACAGTGATGGCCATACGATTCAATGAAAAAAGACACTCAGTCCTCTTCTCATCCAGGTTGGATCAGCAGAGTCTAGCAATTCTGCATGCCCCCGGAAATTGCGAGCGCTGTGCCCGCCTTGCGCCAGGCCATCAGCAACGCAATTGAGTGTGGAGTTTATGTTTTTTTTTTATTTATTTATTTGAATTTTAGTGCTCTTTTGTACTGTTAGTCCCGGGAGCAAAGACATATAAATCTTTACTCAATAGTTATAATACTCATCATAGAGATCGAATTCTCGAAAAAGCTTGTCACTTGTTTATACAACAATTCCTAAAATCTGTTTTAGAATTACATAAGTACAAATAAAATGGATGAATAAGCCTTTGCAAGAATTATTGTATACAAATATTCGATTTGAAGGTATACTAATGAGTTGGTATAAGCACCAACGAAATGTACATATAGACTAGATTAACCATACAAGTACCAGGTTTGTTCAAAAGAAAAGGTAAATTGTGTTTTCTTCGATTACAATGGCGTGGTGAATCATGAGTTCTTGCGATCGGAATTGTGGAAAAAAAACCATGTATTCTGCACCACGATAATGCACCAGCTCACATAACAATGGTTGTTCGTGATTTTTTGGCCAAAAACAACACCCTAATCATGCCTCAACCACCTTATTCACCAGATTTGGGTACCTGCGACTTTTTCCTATTCCCAAAACTGAAGAGACTAATGAAAGGAAAGCGATTTGCCACAATTGATGAGATAAAGTCAGAATCGAAGAACGAGCTGATGGCCATACCGACAAGCGCATTTCTGAAATGCTTCTAGGATTGGAAGAAACGCTGGCATAAATACATTATATTTGAGGTGGATTAATTATAAAGAAGAATAAGTTTAAATTAAATATATTTTGTTGAAAAGTCAACAAAATGTTTAAAGTAAAAGATTGTGAAATTTACAACTAAATTTGTTTAGAGTGTAGATATCGTAAGATAATGAACCGATTCATTTCGGTAGATTTCGAAAATAGAATTTTTTTTCAAATAAATTTTAGCAAGTTTAAAATCAGCCCTTTACCACAAAGATAAACATTGATTGTTGCGAATTTCACTTAAATAAGGGAACTTATTTCAAAAGTCTTCGTCAAATCGATTTAATTTTAATTTATTCATTGCCAATGAGTTGAACTTAGCGGGAAGTTTAAAGGAGGTTCTGTAAGGTCAACATATTTTCATATATTTTGTACATTTGGCGGGAGATCACTATTTCAATAATAATTGAGCTGATTTCGAGAACGATTTTGCTAATTTTAAGTCTGTGACGGCACTTCACTCTGTGCAATACATTGCAACGTAGGGGCCATTAGCTGAAAAAAGTCTGCTATAAACGGCTTTCAAATCCAATTTTCATATAACATTTGTTTTTTTTTTCAAGGCAGCAGAAATGTATTTCTGAAAATTTCATTTACTGGCGAAATTTTAAACTTTCACTTTATTTACATTATTGTGACACCCTGTATTGTATTTTTTTTTATTATCTTATTTGCAATGCGACCAGTAAATAGTATACGCTGACTGCATTACACACTGTAGCGCTCATTTATAGGTACCATTGAGGTTATCAGCTTAAAATATAAATGATACCAGCGCTTCCTTATCACGTTGTACTTGAAATAAAAAGAAGACATGTCAAGTCTATATTAAGTAGAAAATATATAATTTTGTAAGAAAAAACTTTTGGGAGCCTAAAATTTTCCTTGGGAATTTCGAAAGAAAGGTCTCAGTTCATTTTTCCTTCGTTCAATGAAATTTTTTATTTTAATTTGTCTTTCAGTGTAGCGAACTGAACTAAGTCGGAACACTGGGATATCATCAGTAATTTTTCTTTCTTGTTTTAAGTTGGACGAGCCCTCAGGAGATGACACCTACACATGCGGTGCATTTTGCTGGAACTAGAGGAAACAGATAGCAGAAGAAGGTGAAGCATCACTATCTTACAACACTGCTTTTTGTAACAGTGCTGTAGTTGTATTAAATTTTTTAAGCTTCGTTTGAGTAGCCATTTTTTAAGAATTATATTACTTTGCCGCTGATACACAATACCGACGAAGGAGGGCGTTCTGACGTGGTTGTGGATTGGATACAGCTGAAGTCGTTACTGTTCAGTGACCAGTGATTATGCATTTCGCACTGAAACATTTCGACAACAACTGACACAAATGCACATCAGAAATAATTCGAGATGTTTTTATGAGTCTGAAAGTGGGTTTGAACTTTATGTTTGGAGTCAACGTGCAGACTACTTCTGTCTTAAATCAGAATTTAGACTAACATGGAAGTAAATTGCTTTATAAAACCCCATTGGCGAAACATGATCAGTGGTATTGTAGTTAAATACCTTTTGTCGCATAAATATTCCCTGAATAATACGATTTTGATGTATTTCAAAATTTTCTATAAACTTTTTCAATATATCGCATACGTATATAACGATAGCTGATATTTTTGAATAACTAAAAGGCGATTTTTCAGCAACTTTCTTTATGGCAACATTGTTTTTGGCAGCTCAGCTGTTTTCGAGTAACATGTTACTTTTAAACATGTTCAGTTTGGTCTATAATTTACCCATGAATTGACTGACAAACGAACAACGCTTGCAGATTATTGAATTTTATTATCAAAATTCATGCTCGGTTAAGAAAGTGCATCGTGCTCTTCTTCCATTTTATGGTCAATCCGAGGCGGCTATTTGGAATTTTGTGACAACATTTTCGAAACAAATTTACATTATTGCACATTAAATCACCAACACGCATACATAGATAGAGTGGGAACAGAGGAAAATATCGAAGCTGTATCCGGCAGTGTTGTTGATGACATTTATTTCACACTTGGGGCCGGTCAATTCGCCGCTTACATCGTGCGATTTAACACCTTTTTGACTATTTTTTGTGTGGCTATGTTAAGGATCATGTCTATAGCGGCAAGCCCGCAATGGTAGACGCACTGGAATTCAATAGTGAAGAATTTATTCGTGAGATACCGGCCAATATGTTGAAGAGAGTATGCTAAAATTGCACCCAGCCTATGAACCACTTGAGGCGTAGCCGCGGTCAACATTTACATGAAATCATATTTAAACATTGAATTATATAGATCGTCCTATCGACCCACATAAAGATATCGTCTTATCGACCCACATAAAGATTTCATACAGTTTTCTAATGCATGAATATAAATATCGGCATATAAATTTGTTTAATTAAAAATAATTGAGTTTTACCATAAAAGAAAATTTCGCACATTGACGTAACGTGAGAGTCACTTAAAGGATATTACGAAATGTTTATATTTATAAAAAATGCTTAAAAATCCTTATAATAAAAGTTAAAAATTATAAAACATTTTCTTAAAAAAATACAATAATTCGAGTTTGATTACTCTTGATAATAAATTAAGAATTCGAATCTTATTAAATATATATTCCCAACAGCCGCCAATTCAAAAAAATACCATTTCAATGAAAAAGGATATTGAAAATATAAACCTTCAAAAAATATTTTTTGCAGGCATGTTTGCTTCACATGTCAACATTTACCTGAAATCATCTTTAAAATAGCCAAATAAAATAAAAAGCATTTGAGTAACGTTTATTCAATGATTCAAAGTTTATTTGAATACAACACCTTGAGATCTTTCGTTCAAATATCTCTATTTCTCTAATGACAATAGGTGACACACTAAACCAGATAACCAATCCGTACAGTAAAACTAGTCGTATTCATTGTTTTATTATAAAAGACATTTCGGTATTGCATAGGGATTAATTGTCCGCATTATCGAGATTACACTGTACATATAATTTGTGAGAAAAATGTTTGGCTTGCAGGACTGACATCGAAATCTTGAGTCTACATAAGTGCAGGCATCAAACAAGGAGGCCAAACAACAAAAGCAAACAACAGCTGCTACAAGGCAAATGCTGAACAGTTCCGCTGTCCACCTACTGCCTACACCATCATCTAATCGATTCCAACAGCTCAACTATGATCAGAAAAAAGCGCTGAAAATATAGCACAAGGTACGCCGATAGGAAGACAATTGACTAGATTTTAATCAATTAATCAGCTGAAAAAAGCAACAATAGAAAAAAACATGAATGTCAACAAAACCTTCGCATTTTCTTTAGCAAAAGAAAAAAGTTTAAAAAAAAACAAACCCTACTTGGGAGAAACGTTAGTCTAAATATTTCGTGCAGCGTACATTTCTAAAGCAATTATTTTCAGCTGTGGAAACTACAATTCAGACATTTTTATTTCAACTATAGATTGGCATTCTAGATTGCATTCAGTAGCACAACGAAACACACAAACAAATAAAAGAATCATATTCGAAAATTGTTTTGCAAGTTGTGTGAAAAAGTAAAGAGCTAGAAAAAAGCTGAACAAATAAAAACTAGAAAATATTTACAACGTATTGATTTTTAACGAAATTTTTTTGCAAACGAAAAGCAGAAAAGTTTTCAAACGAGATGGCGGTGAAAGCGCCTGCGCTGCAACACAGATTTTTTTGTGGCCAAAATCACTGGCTCCAATAATAAACACAAACTGTTTTATGCAAAAATGGGGTATAAAGAGAAAGTTATAATAAATTTGCAACAGCAACAACAACGATAAAATTCCATATCTGTTTCAGTGTGTCGTTCAAAAGCGACGACAAATGCCACCAGAGGAAGTATCAACATTTTTTAAACTACAAAATCAAATGAGTTGAACACTTACAGCCAGTTAAAAGAAACCATCAAACATACAGAAATTAAAAAAGAAAAATAAAAAATTATGAAAAATAAATTAGTAATGAGATTGAATAGTTCAATTAAAAATTAAATAATTTAATATCATTTTACAGTGTCAAAGAAAAGTGTAGGTTCTATTGAACAGCAGCAGCTCTTAATTAAGTTGGCAGGCGAGAAAACATATTTTAGTTTTCTTTCAAACAATAATTGGAAAGAAAATTTCGCAGTGATTCACCATATTGCATTTTTATGTATGAAAAATTTTTCCTAAGTGCGTTTTGACATGCTGTCGTGGTGCATACGAGAGAATGACAGCGAATTTTCTTTTAACCAAAATTAAAAAAACTTCCACATACGATACGCACACACCTTTCAGAAAATCAATAACATTTTAATTGAAAAATTTCTTTTCAAGTTTAAGCTTTAAAACAAAACAAAACAAAGCAAAACTTCAATTAACAAAAACAAATACTTAAAGGAAAAAAACAAAATGTGCTCTAAAGTTACATAATCTTAAAAAAAGGATACAAAAAAGCATAAGGAAGACAGACGTACATGCTGGCTACAACAAAACTAACCTTAAATGTAAATCATCATTGAACTCGAAAGAAGCAGCAGCCGTCGCAGCAGCAGCAGCAGCATAACGAAGAAAAAAAATAAATAAATAAAGGCCAGAACGTTTTAACAAAACACGATAATTTTAGATTAACTTACGCCAGGCAAACAAGCAAGCAACCCGCATAAATCCCATAAAACTACAGTCACAATCAATAAATCTTAAACAACAAAGAAAAATCCAGAATCCTCTTAACAGAATTATGGAAATTTCTTAAATTTAACGACGAAATTGAAACAACCACAAACAAATTAATTACAGACATGGAATATTCATAATAGAAACCAACCAAGTTTTCTACATCATTTCAAAAAAACAAAACTAAAAACAAAAACAAAAATCGAGGAAAGACAACCTCAACAACGCTGCCTCACTCTCACTTTACTGTCGAGTTCGCTCGCCCGCGCTCTCTAGCTCTCTAGCTCTCTTACACCAAGCAACCAAGCAACCAAGCAACCAACGAACCAACCCAACTTTAAATTGGTTCAAGTTTAAAAAAAAAAAAAAAACATCGAAATTTAAAACAAAAAAAAACCTCCTTTAGAATGGGCAAGAAAAAAGTACCCAGTGAAGATTTAATTGTACCACCACAAGATCAACGAATATGTGGCACTATTTGTGTATGTCAAATGACTTTGGTATTAAGTTCGGTAGCCTTAGTTTATCTTACGGTAGCCATTTATATGCCCTCCACACGAGCGTTTAAAAGTGGCATTGATCAGACGCCCGTCATGTGTACGACCACAAGAGCCGTGAACAAAGAGAATTGTGACTGGGGCTCCTGTGGTGAGTGGTGCCTGAGTAAGACCTCGGGTGCCTGTATACAGATATTCGTGAATTTACGCAACAATGGCACAAATCTATCCTTTCAGAATTGCACGAATTCGGCGAACAAGACGTGCTATGGCATTGACCAGGACAGTGCCGATAAGGCGCGCTGCATAAACGATGAGTGCAAGAATTTAACGGGCACGTTTAATTGCACCGCCGGCCAATGTCTCAATATAACGGATGCGTTTGAGTGTGTGTTCAAGAACAGCGATTCGCCGGTCAAGTGTTCGGGACGTAGAGGGAAAATCAATTGTATGGATATATCGGGTTTGTTTTCGTGCAATCGTGGTACGTGTCGGAAAATCAGAACTCCATATAACTGTGATCGCCGTTGCGTAGATATACCAACGCGCAATAAGAACGTGGTCATCTTGAGCGGTGACAAGGTCCATCTTTCTCAGTGTCAAACTGCCATTAATGCTGACACCGATGAGGAAGTATGGACGGACACCGAAGAGAATGTGGTGATGGCCTCCTGCTATTTTATAAGACCCACCTCCGATCGTGTGGATGCCGTCGACTGTGTTAATGGGTCTACACTGGACCACAGTCTATTAACTGATCTGACGAATTTCACTTATCTCAGTCATTTGCATATATCTGTGGCCACTCTTGTGCCGGAAATCGCTCCGCCCGACATTGATCTGACCATATCAAATGAATCGAAACTCATGATCAATCTCGAGGGCTGTGTCAACACTCTAATGGATGAGTGCAAGGAGTTTCTCAAGGATTTCGGTCGCGATGGCAGCGATCATAATGCCCGCGCCCGTTTTCCTTGCTACTATTCGCCTAATAAAAAGGACATTGTTGTTGCTCGCTTCAATTTAGAAGTGACGTATCGTCAGTTTGTGGTTGCCTCGGTGGTGCCGTCGGTGTTGTTTGTAGTTTCGTGTCTGGTGCTGCTGCTGTGCCAGAAGACCGTCTATGTCGGCGACGATGCAAAGATGCGCTTCAAGGGATGTGTCGACACCGATACGATATTATCAAAGAACGCTTTGGATCAGACCATGGACGAGAATGGTGGTGGTGGTGGCGGGGATGAAGTTATGGCTCTATGAGATCCGTCACGTAAGATTGAAAATTACAAATAGAAAAAAAAACTTTCTTCAACTTCTACAAATTTTAAATCTGAATTTTTTTTTTTTTTTTTGCCTTAAAACTACTGACATTTAACAAAATATTTTTATTAATCATAAACTTCCCTAGTGGTTTATTTTACTTTTATAGGATGTATACAATAAACAATTACAAACACACGTTACACACACTCGTTGCTGTATCTGTGTGTGTATTCTAGTTTGGCCGGTTTTGTGAAAGTGTAAAACCTTGTTTTTGTTGCAAATATTCGACATTTAAAAATTTTATTTTTTACGTTTTCGTTATTAACTTTCTTATTTTGGCGCTTTAATAAAAAGTTTGTAAATAATTTTGCCCCTTGAATAATAAGAAATTCCATCCATCCACTTGGTCAGCTTGGCTTTTTCTATAGAACAATTTGTTTGAGATTTTCAATGCAGCTTTTTTAATAACCCACACATTGCTTGGCTATCATTTCATTGAGAGGGAGAAAGAGAGAGCAAGAGAGGGGGATTGTTTTCTTAATTACATTTATAAATTCCCGTTACATACAACTTTGTCTTGTTGCTTCTTTTTGAATTAAAAGAAAAAGTTTGTTTGCTCGTAAGAGCAGTTCAATTGATAGGACAGTAGGCAAGCTTTTCCAAAGGACTAGCTATAAGCAAATATAGAATATATTGTTAGAGTTTATTCAATTATCCTATTATTATCCATAGAGATTTCATGAACTTTATATAAAAATTACTTTTCATTTTAGAATAAAGGAAAAATAATAATTAATCTCCAATACCAGTTGAGTAGAACTCTGTCGGGTTAAATAGATGACATTCATGAATTTACTACAACGTCCCTATTGACACAAAGAGTACTGATGACGTGTGTAGTGGTATATAAAATATGTATACACGTATTCTCCTCAACTGGTGTTGGAGATTAATTTTTCTTTTTCCCTTATTCTAATAATGAAAATTAATTTTTCATATTATTCGGGTATGTTGTGTAAACTGAATACGCAAAAATTTTCCGTTTTTAAAACGAATACGCATACTTAGGTATTCTGTAAACCGAATTCGCATAATTTTACTCTGTTTAAAATCGAGTAGATAAGTCCGGTCGAAATTAAATCGAATTAAAATACAATTACCACCAAATTAAGTCTAATTATATACTCTGTAACAGATTTTAATACAAAAGAATCAAAATCAAAACAATTAAAAAATACTCCAATATTTCTTCTAGTTCTTCTTAAAGTATGCAGATAAAGTAGATGGATGAATAAAAGCACATTTTCACTCAATTCATTAGATATATCATTCATAAATCACTTTGAAATACGAATAAACATTATTTTGAACAAATTTTAAGTAGCTTTGCTGACGTTTTAACGTATTGACGTTGAAAAAATCTTATTCGAAAGCAAGTTCGTATGTTGGAAATCGTGTGATTTTTAGAACACCAAATCTGCATTTATTCGGTTTTGAGAAATCACTCGTTATTTTTTGAAATAGAAGTTTTCTTTTCTTTCATTTAAGATATCACAGAATTCATGTCCTGTTTAAAAAATGTTTTAAGTGGTTAATTATTTGTTCAATAATTCACAATTGGAAATTTACGAGATTTAATTTTTTTAATTCGTGGTATTCGAAGTTGAACATTTATAAGCCTGGGGTGGAGGCTGTGAGGAAAACGAACATCTTCCTCTAATAATTATATACCCCAAAGACATAGGGGCGCGGAACATTTGCTCACAATGATTCGCAACAATTACAAGAAAGTTATTTTCCACGTACTTCTGGAAAAACCACCTGCTTCAAACTAAAAAAAATCTTTTACTTTTAGCCTTTTCACGAAAATATCGACCCTAAAAAAACCTCTTGTTAAAAAAAAATCTATTTCAAGAAAATTTCAAAATATTCTTTTCAGAAAAAGTCTGAACAGGTAGTTTAACCTTTTGGTTTTAGCCACGATAATGTATAAATTGAAATTTTTCTAACTTTTATTAGTGACAATATTAAACAAACTTTGACATAAATGACTGATAACAAATCAATTCGTCTAAGAATAATTTTGCAATTTAAAAACTAATTTCCCATTCTTATTATGAAAAAAAAATGTCTTCCATACGAGTATTGGCCTTGACTTCTTATGACAAAAACAAAGTCGAACACTGTAAGCGTATGATTGATATCGAATTTATATAAAAAAAAACGGATCAAATTATTAATCATACGACACATATGACCGCGTATGTAAATTTATCAATTTTCAAACAAAATTATGCCACATTAGAAAAGGAAAAAATCGCAAGCAAAATTAAGGTCAACACCAGTTATGGCCACGTTCAAAAACAAAAACACTATTTAAGAAGTGACACAAAAAGAAAACAACAAATCAAATAACATAAAGAGAAAATTTAAGTTAAGCAAACAAATAAAATGGAGTAAAAACTACCAACATTTTCATGTTACTCTGACCTATTGGTATGATATTTAAATAGGGAAACTAGTACAGAAATTTCATATTCATTACTCGAGTGTAAAAAAACTAAAACAAAAAAGGCTGAGCCTGCAGAATTTTGTCGCCATTCAAAAAAAAAAGGGTGCAATTTCGTTCTATGCTTGTAAAGACATATTATTAGTTTATCAAACAGTTTGCAAGAATACACTGCTTAAATTTACAATAACCTCATAATATACACGACTTGTTGTTTTAATGTTTGGCCCAACCTGACCTTAGGAAATCCAATTCGAGCGCACATAAACATTCGTTTCCATTATAGCTTCGTACAGTCTTTTGTATTTGTATTTGTCCCAAAAGATTTTCATAATTTTTTATTCGTGTACAGCCTTTATAGCACTGAAATATTATTATTTTTTTTTTTCAAGCAAGACATGCAATATGAAGTTATATTTTCTATTGTGACTTCGTTTAGTTTGCCATACAATTGAATAAAAAAAAAAAAAAACATCAAATAAATGTTGTCACGACACAGAAATTACAATTTCAATGTCTTTTTGGCCATTGTTGTTGCTACTAGAAATAATAGGCAGATAAGATTGTTATTTCTCTTTCTTATACTGAAACTTCTTTTTTTGTTTCACTATTATTTCCATTAATAAAATCTGCATGAATATAAATATCGGCATATAAATTTATTTAATTAAAAATAACAACAAAATTGGATTTGAGTTTTGCCATAAAAGAAAATTTTGCAAATTGACGTAACGTGAGAGTCACTTAAAGGATATTTTGAAATGTTTATATATTTAAAAAATGCTTAAAAATCATTATAATAAAAGTTAAAAATAATTTTTCTAGTTTTTTGACCTTTTTTTTTATATTAATAACATTAATTATTTTAAGCCTAAGGTCTTTTTATATATTTTATATTTATTTCAATATTTCGCTACTCCTTTAAACAAAAACCAATTTTCCTGAAGAAGCTACACAAAGGAGTAGCGAAATATTGAAATAAATATAAAATATATAAAAAGACCTTAGGCTTAAAATAATTAATGTTATTAATAAAAGTTAAAAATTATAAAACTTTTTTTTGTACAAATACAATAATTAGATTTTGATTACTTTTGATACAAAATTAAGAATCTTATTAAATAAATATTCCCAACAGACGACAAATTCCAAAAAATACCATTTCAATGCAAAAGGATATTCAAAATATAAACGCTCAAAAAATATATATTGAAAGCATGTTTGTTTCACATGTTCCAGAAGTACTTTTTGTAATAAAAAATTAAAAAAAAATAAATAAATAAATTTTTAAAACAGTACTGTAGGGAAAAGTGTTTTTACAAAAAATTGTAACTCTTTGAGGAAGAACAATTTAAAAAATGCACTTTGAAAGATTTTAATGTCTACAAAGTTATGTTTATATAAAAATTACTTTTCTTCCAAAGGTTAATACAAGGCTTTTCGAAAAAAGATGGTCACAAAAAAAGAAATCCTTTGCAAAAATAACTACTTTACAAAAGAGTAATTTACCAAAAAAGTACCATTTCAAACAGTATGTATTCAAAAGAGAAATATTTTCGTTGTCAAAAATGAACTTTTTCGAAATGATATGTGTTAACATACAGGGTGGACCAAAAGTCACCATGGATGGGGTTTAAAAATTTATTGTCATTTTCATAATAAATAATAGATCTTTGAACTCAAGGCCAACATTGTTGCTGAAATTCGAATTCTACTGCCACAGATTTTAAAAGATTTTATGGAAAATGCTTTAAAACGAGCCCATAATTGCGAAACTGATAACGGGTGTCATTTAAGTGACATTATTTTCCATTCTTATTCTATTTTTACCCCTGAGCGAAATCTAGTACTTACACAAGATTTCGTGCAAACCTAGTTAAGTTTGAGTAGATTTCGCACATAAACCGAAATCTACTTTCTCACTAGATTTGGACGAAATCTTTTCAAATCTAGTAGTACTTTGAAATGCAACGATGATTTTTTTAATCTTGGACCAGCACTCAGTAGATGGCCCCTACACATGCGATGAATTGTGCTGGAACTAGAGGAAAGGGACAGTAGGAGAAATGGGAGGAGGTGAAGCTTCACTATTTTAAAACTTTGCTTTTGGACGTTCTGTGTTTCATAGTTGTGATGTAGCGCCTCTGATGTCAAGCAGAGGTATTAAATTTTTTGAAGATTCGTTTTTAGCAGCAGTTTTTTTTAGTAATTATTTTAATTCCCCGGTGCTACACACACTTGTGACTTTTGCAAAGAGAATCTTTCTAAAGTACCAGCCATAAAGTATCTCTAAAGGGTTTTACAAAAAGTACCGTTGAAAGAAGGAGTATACGAAAACGAATGAATGTTTTTATATCCCTTTTAACCTGACAAGTATTCATTGTAATTTTAATACACTCTAAAAGTTATATCTTTGACAATGATAGCCAAGGATAACATATTTAGAAGATATTATGAGAGACTGATTGGTTTTCACAACGTGAGGCTCTTTCTGTTACAATATTTGGCCACGACACATAACTCCGCTACTGAAAGAGATAGAACTTCGGTCCTGATTCGCTTACATATTAGAAATTCCTCGTATGTTCAAATAGTGCTATTATTATAAACAGATAATAAATTATTTAAAAAAAAACCATTTGTACTTCCTTAGTTTCTTGAAAAACGTTCAGGTTATTCTTCATTTTAAATTTAACTGCACATACCTGGATGAAACTGCTTTCTTTAAATTTTATTTATTGCAAATAGGTGTGGCTGTAAAAGAGAGAAAAAAATTACTATAATTTATTGATTTAGATGTAGAAATGTATATTCATAGATTTAAGGGCAATAACCCTGTGAACGACTAAATGCTTCGTGGAAGCCTAAAGTTTCATACTGATATTTTTAATCATGTTGGTTATTGAGTATTTTTTTTCGTTTTGTTTTTTTTTGTTTTAATTTTATCACCGAGAAGGCTTTAGATAACTAGTTTACTTCCTCTGTTTGTTCGTTTGTTTATTATATTATACATATGTATGTTTGTATTAATAACTGAATTGCTTAAGCTTTTAAAATTAAATTGCATTACAGTTTTACCGGGTTTACAGGTTGAGTTTTTTGTTTGATAAATAACTCCACATTAAAAGGAATTACATTACAGTATTCCTCTTAGTTAGTTATACATATACATATGTAGTTACATTACAGTGTACCACCTTCCAGGCAAAAAAAAAAAAAGACCGCCGGGCACCCGCTAATATAATTTTTTTTTGCCAGGCAATGCAAATAGGGCAGGTAGGGGTCGCCTTTAAAAAATTTTTTCTTCATAACTTTGGCATTTGCAGTATATAACATTTTTTGTGGAATTACTTCCTTGGCAAAACTTTATTTATTTATACGAGCTATAATTTTCTGATATTAGGATGGTACAACCTGAGATGTGGTGAACAAATCCGAAAACGGCATACTTGAAGTCAATGGCTATTGGTGTAAGACGTTGGTCTTTTTGGGACAAAAACATTGACATATAATTTTTTAAGATCCGACTGCAAATGCCAAAGATATAAAGAAAAGTTTAAAAAGGCGAACCCTACCTGCGACAAAAATAAATAATATTTTTTTCGAAATTGCCTTGCAAAAATACTTCATATCAGAGGGTGTAGGGGAATTTTTTTGGGTACCGTCTAATGTACATATGCATGTATATCAAGTAATAAATTCAAAAAGTAACTCCGTATTACTTTATCGTAATCCCAAAAATGAAGAGCATTATTTATTTTTTTTTGCAAAAGAGCAAATTCCCTTTTTCTATGCAATTTTTTGGGCTTAAAAGCACTGCCTTAGTTTTAGAATTTTTATTTTATATTGAAAAACTTAAACCAAATTCAGCTTTTTCTTACCCGTTACAAAGACACGTTTTGGCTCAACTAGAGTCCCAGCCGTAAGAAAATGAACTCTTGAATAAAGTGTAATAGTGGTATGTCTTACTTAAACTAATTAAATTTTTTGTTTAATAACTATAAAAAAACTATAAAGTCAATTTTGTTAAATACTTTTTTATATTTTGCAGGCATTCCTCTACTACAAGAAGACAGTCCAGTTCATCAAGCCGGCATATTTGCATTGCAATAAAAATTTTCTTTCGATTATGGTTTAAAATATACTCCAACAACAATAACAATTATTGTAAAACACACATACACACAAATTCTAAAGAAGGTTTTTAACACACAAAAGCAACACAAACGGCAAAATAATTTTTTTTTTATATTTACAAAAGAAGCGTTAAAAGAAATGTTAAACATTTTTTCACAATAATTTTTAAAAGAAGCAACTGCTTTAATTAATTTTTATAGTAATTTTTTTGAAAAAGTTTTCTATAATAAATAAAACAAACTTAGATATACGTACAGTTTATTTCATGATATATTTAAGAGTTTAACATCTAAAAAATCAACTCTTACTTAATATTTATTCTATTTCAATTATTCCTTTATTGATGTTGTAATATTTATTTATTAAACTGGGACTGCAAAAGTAAAATCGAGCAACAGAAAATTATTAAGTTAGTTTGTTAATTGTTAAGTGGTTTTTACTAAATGAAACTTAACTAAGTGTTAAGTTTTATTTGAATTTTTGTTAAATTTATATTGTTATAATTGCTCAAACAAAACACAAAAAAAATATATACTGGAAAAAATTAACGTTCAAATATATATGCACAAACAACAATAACAACACAACACAATAAACAACAGACTCCCAGAATTATCTTCTACATTTTAAAACAAAATACACCACTTTCCACACACTACACACCACACTCTAATATCCCAACAAACACAACAAAACTCTCACTCTTTTAATCACTCACTCTACTTATTTATTTATTACTCACACACTCAAACGGTTTAGAGGGATGCGTGATCAAGATCTTAGACAAAATCAACAAATGTAAACAAAACAAAACTAAATAAAAAAAGGTTTAATTAAAATATAGAAAAAAAACAAACAAATAAATCACTCGATATATTTCAATAATAGAAATTAGAAAGGCGAGGAAGAAAATAAAAAAATTAATTCAAATGAATTAAATAAAATTTTAGAAAGCAAATAAAATATATAAAAAAAGTATTAGATAAAATTAAAAAATAGTCACCCATATAAAATCTTTAAATAAATTATAGGACTTAAAAAAAAATTAATAAATATAATAATATAAAGAAATAAATATTTGGCAAAAACTAAAACTTTTGTTAAAAACTTTTGTAAAGTACACTTTTTTAAAAATAAGGACAACAATAGCTTTAATTTATAACAAAAAAATAAAATACCGGATTACGCTTGGATTGCTTTTACTAATAATTATATTTAAAAGAAAAATTCGCTTTTGTTTAATTCAAAATTTTAATCAGTTTTCTCTAGAAATTGACTACTGATACACCTACACGCACACACTCACACTCACACACATTCATACCATTATAAACAACGTACCAGAATATATTTCTGACTAAAAAATAACAAAGAAATTTATTAAGAATAGTAACCAGCCATCATGAAAAAGAGTAATACCGCCAACACAATGTTATCATCATTGCCCACAAGTCCGACCATGTCGGTACACAGTTATGTTGGCAGTAAAACGAGTGTAAATACCAGCCGTACTAGTCGCTCGTCAATTAACATGCAAACGCCCAATGCGAAAAGCAGTAAATTGGATTATGATATAGAAACTATTTTGGAAAAAGCGAAATTTTATACTTCTGTGTGCTTGGGTAACTTGTCTAGTACATTTAATTCTGCTGTCTTGTTCTATAATTAATTTGTTTTTCCCCTTTTTCTCTTTTTTTTTGATAGGCACCACGGCTATTTTATCGGTTTTTACATTTCTATTTTTAATACCATTCGTAGTTGATCCCGCTATATCGACCATAGTTGCTGATTATGATCCGGTACCGGTTACTTGTATTGTAATCGATCACATTTACGCTGAAGGTATTAAAAACTGTACATGGAGCTCATGCCGTGAGGGCTGCACATCGTCACCAAATAAGTGAGTAAGAGGTTTCAGAAATAAAATTTTTGTAAAAAAAATTCTTAACTACAAAACAGATACTTTCATTCACATTTGCAGGTGCCATCAACTATACGTTAATTATACACGTATTCCATTCGTGGAATGGCAGAAAAATCCTCGTAATTTGGACACAGTTATATGGGATGTAAGTTATACAAAATTCCTAATAAATTCTGAAGGTTGCGGTTATCCACCAACCACCAATTGCAGTGTATTTGCCAGACAATATGGGTAAACAAAAATCTATTTTACAGCAGCAAGAAATATGTATCAATTATCAATATAATTGTTCTCCAGGTATAATCACATTAATGAACCTTTCGCTTGCTACTACAGTCGTGCCTACCCCGAGGTGGTTATTGGTCGTTACAATTGGGAGAATAATTTATACCATCTGGTATTGTCGCTTATCATACCCACAGTATTATTCGCCATATCGATTGGGGTCTTAAGTTACTGGTATTGTCCGTGCTGCGACAATGCCTGTAATAAATCATCACGAGTTTATGCTGAGAAATTCCCCACTAAGGAAGAGTGAGTGCTTAATATTTGACTCTACTTGTTACAACTACAATAAATTCGTACACATACCCAAACACATACTTGTAGTTTAAACGTTTAGCTGTTTAATGGTTAAAATTTTAAATGTAGTTTTTATATTTATTTTTCTTTAATAATTAATATTTTTTGGTGTATCCAAAGTATATATTATTATAATAGTTTAATTTTTCTTTTTTTTTCTTAAATATTTCGAAGGAATTAAAATTGTATTAAGTTTGATGAAAATAATTTGTTGAAGCTATGAACGGCGTTGAAATGCATGCCGCTGCAATTTATATAATTCTCTTGGCGATTTTTTATTATTACGATGATTCTCCAAAGTGTAGTTGTGAATATAAAATTTTGAATTGAAATGTTTGCTTTTATAAATTGGTAAATTGAATATTGAATGTATATAAAAAATGTTCTGACCTGCAAGCGCATGTTTTTAATTTTTTTTTTTAAATATTGTTTTGTTTTTCTTTTTAATTGGCAAAATTGCAACATTTACTAGAGTCGCTATTAATTGAAATATTTATTTTAATAATATATTTAAAAGTGATTTTCAAATATTGACCAAAAAAGTTAACAAAATTAATTACACTGAAAGAAAAATACATGGTTTTACGTTTCCATTAAGAAATCAAAAATGTACTTCTATCCAAACCGGCTTCTATATAATGTAGGATTCTGCCACAAAAACAGATGCAAATGGTGCCACGCCCACCAAATTCAATGTTATAGTTTGTTTACTTTTACCTTTTAACGATTTGCACCACGCTGTACACACACCAGTCTTCAACTTTTATAAAGGGTGGTTAAATTTCAAGGGCCGATGTTGATTTTGAATAAAACACAAACTATTTAGGAAATTATTGTAATATTATTTTATTATGATATATTGGTATTACTCAATTATGTATGGAACAAAATATCGGCCAAATGGGCGCCGCGACCACGGCGGCACACCTCCATCCGATGGTCCAAATTTTCGATGACCCTGAGGCCTAATGGAGGTTCTATGCCGTTAATGTGCCGAATAATCTCATCCTTTAGCTCTTGAATTGTTGCTGGCTTATCGACGTACACCTTTTCTTTCAAATAACCCCAAAGAAAAAAGTCCAACGGTGTCAAATCACATGATCTTGGCGGCCAATTGACATCGCCATTACGTGAGATAACACGGCCATTGAATTTGTTGCGCAAAAGAGCCATTGTTTCGTTAGCTGTGTGGCAAGTGGCACCGTCCTGCTGAAGCCACATATCGTCCACATCCATATCTTCCAATTCGGGCCATAAAAAGTTAGTTATCATCTCACGATAGCGAACACCATTCACAGTAATTGCCTGACCGGCCTCATTTTGGAAAAAATACGGCCCGATGATGCCGCCAGCCCATAAACCGCACCAAACAGTCACTCTTTGTGGGTGCATTGGTTTTTCGACAATCACTCTTGGATTCTCATTCGCCCAAATGCGGCAATTCTGTTTATTGACGAATGCACTGAGGTGAAAATGTGCCTCATCACTGCAGATGATTTTCTTCGAAAATTGATCATCCACTGTTGCCGTGGTCGTGGCGCCCATTTGGCCGATATTTTGTTCCATACATAATTGAGTAATACCAATATATCATAATAAAATAAAATTACAATAATTTCCTAAATAGTTTGTGTTTTATTCAAAATCAACATCGGCCCTTGAAATTTAACCAAGCAGGAAGTGAAAAGTGACGGCACCACGCCCATAACAACATAACTAATTCAATTTAATTTTATGCATTTCCATGAAGTTTTGCACGGGCATTGTATTACAGCTAAGAGGAATTTGTGCCATAGCAAGAGGAAATAGTGTGTGATTTTGGGGGTGCTGATGGGGAGTAATTATCATGTTTGCTCTGGAACCAAAAGAACCCGTGTACAATTCCCAGCCCGGTCAATTCCAAAAAATGTTAGTCTGCGTTTTCTGTGCTACAGCACTCTCCTTCGGCGGTATTGGAGCAATAAATCGCCGGCGAATTAAAATAATAAATAAAATGGCCCCTTAGCTTAAAAATAATGCGCCAAAATTAACATAAGAGGTGCCACAACTTGGCTTTATAATTAACAAGCAACTGCAGAGTTGTGCAAGAATTAAGCTCTCTCTTCCTACCACTTTCATCATATCCCTCTCTCTATTTAGTTTCCGGGCAATGAATTGCATATGTAGGGGATTTCCTCTGAGCACTGGTACAAAACTAAAAAAAAAAACTTCATCAGTGTTGCCAGATTTTGTTTGCATCCACTTTTTACTGAGAGCTTTACGCAAAGGTATTCAAACGAATTCTTTATGAAGGATATTGAGAAACAAAATTTCATATGGCTTTTCTGTCACTGATAACTTTATAAAAATATTCAAATTTGGAAAAAAAAAACTTTAAACATAATGATTTATTTAATTTGCCATTATTGCCCCTAATCATATAAAAAAATCTTATACGGCATAATAGTCTTTCAGGCTATACATTAAATTTAGTAAGTTTTTAGTTTGATGTCATTTATTTAAACTCAAAGTGATAAGAAGAAGATATGAGGAATATATTCTTCACATCTTCATACGGAAGGCATTCTTTTCTTTGCCTAGTGAATTTCTTCTTGCAGTGTTTTCATTTTTGTAAATCACATTTAATAAATTTTTATGTAGTTTTATTAAAAAAATAAATAATTATATATATATACATATTTAAATCATTTTTAATATTACTAGATAACATATTAATAATTTACTATCAACTGATATTCTATACATATAATAAAAACAAAATATTTTTTACAGGATTGCAAACTGCATGAAATGTAATCCGGAAAAATCCATTTCCCTGAATAGTTATTAAATTTCGTAAGAATGTTTGAAATTATAAACAGAAAAGCTTAACAAAATACAAAACAGAAAACATAATACCACATACGATATACGATATACACAATTGACTAACAAGAGAATACCTTAAATGCCTGAAAAGTGCCTGAAAACCGTTTGAATTTAAAACTTAAAAAAAAAAAAATAAAAATCAAATAAAAAAACATTAACAAACCATGTTAAAAAGAAAAAAAAAACTCCCTCTCTTCTTTACATATTAAAAGTATATTTACAATATATTAAAAATTTATTTTCTTAAACTTAAAAAATCTTAAAACAGTACAATTGTTATTAACTTTCAAAATTCTAAACTAAGAGAGCACTTTGAACTAGAAGTAGAACTATAATCCTGTAGACGAAAGTAACACTCATTAATTTCAACAAATTTCTATAAATTCCTCTTCTAGGCACAATATCAATACAATGTTTCTATTTTATTTGTAGTTATTTTGTGTTCGGAGTTCAACACCACCACTAGTCCCTTTTCTTCCACAACACTAGCGTAGTTAGAAATTTTCTCCCTTCCTGCAAGAGCTTTACAAATCTGTAGTTAGAATCTAAATATTGTGGACCATGCTAAATACTTTTAGTTAGATTTTGCGAAAAAGATCTTGGGAAGTAAGCGAAATGTGAGATTTCAAATTGTTAAAAAGTCATATCGAAATTATATACACGCCTTCCACGCATTTTCAAGATCCACTAACCATACCATTCGCTTAATTTCCACTTGACTTTGGCGAACGGCATGTGTTTTGCTTCACAAAATAAACAAAACTCACATCCACTTCATCCCACATGAAAGAAAATAAACATACACATACATACACGAACATTTAAAACATGCAAACATGTTCAAAACGTATTTCTTCTTGATGTCTGTTTTTTTTTTCTTTTTAATAAAATGCATGACTTTTTTTCTTTAACTGCATTCGTATTTTTGACTGAATAAAAAGGAAGCTTTTATTTAAAATTCTTTAAACTTGTTGGATTTGAAACCAAAAATTTATTATAAAAATATTTCTATGAAAAAAAAATCAATTAAACACAAAAAAAAACAACAAAATATTTTTCTCTTATATCGTTTTCTCACCATTCAACAAAATTTTTTTCGTAGAAAACTACTGTGTCACAGTGATGATGAGGATGAAATGGAAGAATACTAGAAAAATAAATTATAGAGCAAAAAAATTTTTATTGAAAAATAAGCACATGAAAACACAACTCTTTTTATGTTTCCGTTTTTAAATTATTTTGAATAATTTACACACACATATACACAATCTCACTCACAAATTCGCGATTTGTAAAAAGCAAAATTTGTTAATGCTTTAAAAAAAATAATCTTCCTTTAATGAAATTAAAAGAACTTTTTACTCATTTTGTTATTTAATAGTTTTTTAGTTTGTCACAGTTTAATTTTGTAAACTACTGTAACTTTCATTTAACTTTTAGAAGAGTAAATTTAACCATTAGAAATGTAAATTTTATTGCTATTTATTACAAGGTTTGTAAAAAAACATTATAAATAGACACGTAAATGAATATGTAGTCTTAAAATTAATCATTTTTATTTAATAGTTTGACAAAACTCTTTTCAACACTATGGCAATCTTCAAAAGTAATTAAATAAGGTAATTTTTCTTTAAACGGTACTTTTTCTTAAAACAAACAATTTAAAAAACGGTACTTTTTTCAAATAGGTATTTTATTAAAAAGGTAATTTGGAAATTACTTTTTTTGAAAATAAGACTCTCTATAATTACTTTTTCCTAAAATGAGACCTTTTAAAAGCTACTTTTTCTTAAAGCGGCACTCTTCTCAAATGCTACTTAAAAACTCACTTTTTCTAAAAATAACGCTTTCTACGAGTATAATTACTTAAACTGGCAGTTTTTCTTAGAGAAAGGTACTTTTTTTTAGAGAGTTACTTTTTCATAGAAAGGCCTTTTTACTTAAAAAGATGCCGTTTCTTAAAATGTGCTTTTTCTTCAAAATTTACTTTCTCTTTAAAAGATGCTTACTAAAGAGGTATCACAACGGGACCATGATGAATGGGCGGGGTCTTTACTTTCACCGGCGATCTACCTAATTAAAAATATATTTTCTTAAAAAGCCCTTTGTCTAGAAGAGGTAATTTTCTCAAATGGTAATTCAAAACTTATATCGCGGCCACACATATGGTTTATATACCATGGTACAAATGCTACGGTTATTGATAGTACTATAGCGTGACAGACATGTAGTATGTAACTGGCTTTTCGTTGTTACGTTCTATCTGGTAAGGAATAAAAACATGGAGGTTTAGGGACTGTGTGTTCATTATTGTTATTCAGCACAGCTTTTTGGATGTCTTCAATAAGATACTTGGTTGAACCACGTACATGCTCGTGATATACCTACCACACTTTAAACCAGGTCCTTTGATGGTTTAATTGTAGTTTTGATTGACACGCATGTAGTGTACTATGCTTTTTCTGTAAATCATATGTCTCTCACGAGTATTACTTTCTCTGAAAAAGTAGTTAGTTCTACTTAAAAATATGCTTTTTCTGAAAAAATTTATTGTTCTTAGAAAGATACTTTTAAAAAATGTACTTTTTCTTAAAAACGTACTGTTCTTAAAAAGACTTTTAAAAAATGTACTTTTTCTTAAAAACGAACTGGTCTTAAAAAGACACTTAAAATAATACTGTTTTTAAAGAGGCCCTTTTCTAAAAACTTGCGTTTTCTGAAAATAATAATTGCTATAATACTTTTTTTTAGGGCGGTACTTTTTTTTAAATATATCCGTTTTCTTGAAAGCGCACTTTTTTAAAAAGTTATTTCTCATCAAAGGAGTACTTTTGCAAAAATGTACTTAAAAACTTACTTTTATTAAAAGTATAAAAAGGTATATTTTTGAACCAAAATAGAAAATAAAAACTAAATTTGTATAGTCGAGTATTGCCGACCGGATCAATGTTCTCCAAAAAATTATAGATCATGCTGCGACAATGAGCTCCATTGACAGTAACGCGATCCCTGGCTGCTTTTTTGAAGATCTAAGGTTCAATGAACAGAGCGTACGTTGAAAAAAATCCCTGCAAAAGTCTTTCGTGTCACTTTTGACGTGGGACAATTCAAATCAAATGTCCATAAACACTACTCCATTTATTCTAATTCCCATAACTCATCTTCATAGTTCCAGCACAATGCATCGCATGTGAAGGGGTCATCCCTTAGTGCTACTCCAAGATAAAAAAAAATGACACTGGCGACTGTAAATCGTACAAAACGGCGCATTCTCCTCAATGGGAGGATTTCTATAGGGTATATTGTGGAAAGGTTTCACTCCATATTTTGTTCATTAACAAACCCGTTTTAAAGTAAAAATCAGCTTCATCGCTGAACACAATTTTACAAAAAAAAGTGAAGGGTATAAAGAACATCGCATCAGTTTCCAACGCTCTGGAGCCATATCGGCGAAAAACGATTTTTACAGTGGGATCGTGGCTTTAATTCCTGCAACAGTTGGATCTTAAATGGGTACAGGTCAAGATATTTACATAAAATTTTCCAGGTAGTGTACGGACAGAGACCCAACTTCTGCGAACTACGACGAATCGTTAAATTTGGATATTCTTTCATATGTTCGTTTAAGGCGGCCATATTATTTTCAGTGCGCATATTCCTTGGACGTGTTGGTGTCATTGCATGAATTATATAGAGAATTGTGCCATGAAATCTACCTACAGTTCGACACATAATGGCTTGCGCAGATGGACGATTATGTGCGCCATAAATATCACGAAGTAGTCTGTCTATAAGCCGTGTAAAATGATGACTGATTTTCAAAGTAAATCTGGATTATTTGGTAGGATTGTTCAAACGGCAGTTCAATTTACGATCAATTGCGAGAGTATACCGCTCATAAACGTCAAAAAGTGAACTTATTATTACAGTTCAGTTATCCTTTCCAAAGTTATATCGGCCTTAAAAAACACTCTTTACTTTCTACAATTGCCATAACATTAAAAAGAGCTTATAGATTTCTCAGTATGTATTCTTAAATTACGGCTTAAAGTTTCATCTTTGTCTAGCAAAAATTGTTTTACAATCCCTTCATTTTCTTCCTCATAATCCAACATAGTGTTTTAAATAGAATTAGTTTTTATGTAGCGTGTTATTATAAAGACGTCTAATTATGTAAAAAAAAATAATTAAAATTGTGATATCATTAATTTAGTTGTATAAACATTTTTAATGTTAAAATTTGGCTTAGAAAGGAATTTGCAAAAAAAAAAATATATTGTATAAATTAAGTAATCAAATCAAATGAAATCAAATTACATTTTTAAATTTCAGTTAAACAAATAGAAACCTTTAAGTTGAAGCAACATTTTTAAAATTAAAAATAAAATTTTGTCGAATAATTCGAAGAAAATTGCATCAAATTAAAATTATTCTTAAAAAAACGGAAAGAGATTGTACAATAAAAAAAGAAATAAAATTAAAAAAAAAAAACGATTAGATAAATAATTAAAACAAGCCCCAGAAAACTTAAAGTACCAAAAAAAATTTGAATACAAGACAAAATTAAATAATTATAACCGCATTGTGCTTAAATTTTTTTATAAACCCAACCAAAATCATCTCACTGAATAGGAAAATAAAGTATTCAAAAAGCCAACAAATTTCAAATCAGTTTTAAAATTCCAAATCAGACAGTAAATTATAGCCTTCGATATCGATGGAAAATTCAGTAAATTTTTATGAAATTTTATTAGAAGGATTTTGAGTCGATTTCGAATGCAGTAATTACCAGTTACCAAAATTAATGAAAATTTCATAATTAATTGAACATCTATTTTCGCACTTTGCTTTCTTTTTATAAAATAAAAAATATTAAATAAACCATTGAATTCTTTTTTTTTTGTCAAAATCAAAATAAAATTTTTTTCTGCTAAAGACAAGTTAATAAAAGAAAAGAACAAACTAAAAGCTATAGAAAATTGAAACTTTTTTGAATATTTAAACAATCAATAAATAACAGCAACAACAACCACAACAACAAATGTTTCATGTTTTTAATTAACGAAAAGAAATAAACGAAAAATAATTAAAAATACAATAATTGAATTGATTTAAATACTGGTAGTCTTTTATTGGGTTGAGAGGGAGGAAGAAGCCAGCTGAAAGTGATTAAGGATGCCAAACGAAAAATCCTAAATGTAGGGATTTCAAATAAATACAGAGCTTTTGTAGACTATTTCGGGATTTAAATTTCAGGATATTTTAGGCGTTTTTCTAGATCTCCTTATTAAAAAATTTTCGTTAAAATAAGTTTAGGTGTTCATACTCCAATGTGGACTGAGGATGTGTTTCAGGCTGGACGATCGTTACTATAAGAAGGGCGGCGATCTGGATGAGGTACCACGAGATAAATGGGGAGTATATCCGGGTGTGTAGCGACAGTAGGGCTGCGAAAGATCGGTGTGTATAGACTACTACGATTTTGGTTCGTGAATGCCGGCCGTCTCTGGCGAGACATTTGACCCTTCGGCTGGTCTGGGTACACCGGGACACGGGGGTGTGCTTGGAAACGAGGTGGAGGATGGGCTGCACAAAGAGGGGGCTCGTCTGCCTGACGGGCGCATCGATGGATATGTCGGGATTTTTATGGGATACTGCAGGATGGAATTGGAGCGGGAGCTCTACGGCACTGCGCAAACTGTGTGGTCGAATGCTCGATTTTCAGGATGACTTAACCTCAGTTCGACCTTGGTCGGACCGCCAGACTTCGGGCCAATGTAAAATTGGTCTGCAGGTCAAAAGATTGTGTCTATGGTATAACGACTTCTGCAGAAGCTGTCGTGACGAGGAGCATGAGGAGACGGTTGAGCACTTGCTATGTCACTGTCCCGCTCACGCCGTTGGGCGTGCATCTGCGATGGAGTTGCCCTTCCTGCGGGACCTTGGGATGGTGTCGCGACGCGATGTGAGCGGGATAAGTTTGTTCATCCGGAACTCAGAGTGGTTTGACACCGATGGTGACACCTGATCCCGCTCAGGTAACACAATGGGACCCAGGAGGAGGGTACAAGAGAGCTAATTCCTTTTGGACTTGACGGCCTGCTAACCTAACCTTAGTTGAGGAGATAAACCATCCGATAAAAAATTTTAAAATAAGAAGAAAAATTAAATAAAAACATTAGCGACGGACCTCAGTTTCCCAGCTATGAACCTCTGAAGTTTCAGCACACGATTGTAAATAAACGGTAAAACTTCCATCAAATATGGCCAATATGGGTATCATTTATCAAAAAATCTTGAAAAATGTACTAAAATTTGTTACAAAGAAGCCCGTACAAAGCGCGGCTAGTTAGAAAATCTTTATTAGGCAGCGCCGTTTCGGAAAACACCATGGTTGAGCATATTTGTAAGCAAAAAATTTTTAATAAAAACAACATTTACTCAACAAAATTTTTAAAATGATACCCAATTAACCACATTTGATGGAAAATACACCGACCCTTTCATCACAAACCTGTGCTGGAACTACAGAGGCCCATAACTCGTTAGCTAAGGATCGCCGCTAATTTTATTATTTCGGATATTTTTTTTTTCTGAGAGGGGCCATTAAACTTTATTACTTCCAAATAATGTTGCTATATATCGGTTAAACATAATATTTTCAGAAAAAAATTGTATATAGTGATGTAATCACGCTGCGGTCTGTGCAAAATTTGTTAACAGTTTTTCCTGCAGTACATAACTTTTCAGCTGAGAGCTGATCTAAAATATAAAAACACAATCATAGATTACGTGCGCCAAGATAGCGTCGATAAGTTAGCGTCGAAAATATGAATTTAAAAACCGGGAAAAATTTTACGGGAACATTGTGGGTATTTTCATCATATGTTTCAAATTGGGAATTTAAAAGTGGGGAAATGATAATTATTCTAAGAGACGCTATCTTCTCCTGGCCAAACGAGGCTTTGGCATGCATACACACTTATAAATTCTGAAAGCATAATTATCATTTCCCCACTTTTAAATTCCCAATTTGAAACATATGATAAAAATACCCACAATGTTCCCGTAAAATTTTTCCCGGTTTTTAAATTCCTATTTTCGACACTATCTTGGCGCACGTTCACAGATTTCAATATATTTTTTAACACAATTTATATCAGCTGTTGTTTGCTGTCACTTGCAATTACTTAACAGCTTTTGATTTTCACAGATTGGACTAACGAAATTCAATGAAGCGACGATTTTAGGAACTAATTAGCAGGAAACAAGTTTCTACCAAATAAAAATATTAAAATAATAATTGGATTCGATAGCTAAACCGAAGGTTTATCAGTAAAACATAAAATGTTCCTTTTATTTCTTGCAGGCATAATATTTTGAATTACTTTAATTTTACGAATACGGGAGAACCGAAAGTTTTTTTCTATATTTTTGTACAGGGTGGACCAAAATTAATCACCCGCGGCATAAGTAATCAGCCGATGTTCTTTTGCTGTAAATTTTTTTAAGACAAATTTCGGATAATCAATATAATCGTTTTATATTCTCGATGCGACAACTTCTCAGTGAGAAGTACTCACATGATACAGCACCGAACTACTTGTACCTTTAAGTTTTTTCAGTTTAAGCAATTGTCATTCTTTTCATTAAATAAAGTTGTCTATGGTCAACCGTGTATTAATAGAAGTGCCAAACGAAAAATGCCGAATAGCGATTTTCAATTCAATTTGTTCAAGTCTATCACTTCTAGCGTGAAACACATATGCTACATTTCGCTAACATTCTAAAAAGCGATCACGTTGCAACAATAACCGGCAAAATATGCAACACATTCGGCGTGAGATACTGAACGTTTTTACATCTTTGATAAATACCTTTTTACACAAATACGTACATTTTTTCTTTTGGTTTTATTTTCTAAATCGTGAAACGCCAAGTTTCAAATATTTTGTGCCATTGTGGTAATAAAAAATTTATTACTTTTTGAAGCAAATGGCAAATAAATCCATCGAAAAGGCAACATTTTTGTTCAGAAAGGAAATCACAATTAAGAATTTAATGAATTGTATAAAATAGTATTATTATTATTGGGCCAGGAAAGCGAACAAGCACCACGACCAAGAGGATCTATTGTGCAAAGACCTCCGAAAGCAACCAACAAGTAAACCAAGTCTGACTTGAATATCAACATCAATGCAACCAGAAAATATCAAAATATTTTGATGTTTTTGAAACCTCGAATACAACACGAAGTGAAACCATAAACATTACTACAGACTATGCAACAACAACGGCACTTGCCTGGTTGCATAAACAAGTTGCATCATCTCTAGCCACCAGAATACACGTTAGAAATTAATTTAACTGGCGGAAGAATCAGACGCGATATTTCAATCGCGAAGGATTTACCAGTCACTCTATCGCTTGTATTTTTTCATCTATCGCATTTTTTTTGTTTGTTTGCTATTTGTTAGCGTAAAGCTATCTTTTTTTTTTGCCAAGTATCGTGGATAAAATTTTTCAATAAAAACCTTTTTCTTTATTACGGTTCTTTATTACGGTTAACCTAATGCCGCGAAAAGTAAAACAATGAACGAAAATAACTTTGTTTTGTAAATATTTACTCTGACCTACAAACATATAAACAAGTTAATGCATGTCTTCGTATTCTCTCTCTCTCTCTCTCTCTCACTCGCTCTTTCCGGTCTCAAGAACAATAAATCAACGTTGTTTAGAACTCTTTGAAACGCAGGCGTTTTACAATTTTCAAAAACATAATGCTGACAAATGACAGAAATTACTTTACAAAGGGATAACGTCATTTTTGACTAACATTTACAAACCGTCTGCATGACATTGGAAAGCTATGAAAAAGCTTTTGCAAGTTAAACACTAAATGTCCTCTATTCGTCATAAAGCAAATGGAAATTCAATTTGCAAATATTCAGTTTGCCAGACCAACGCTTTCAAAGCAGTAGCAGACGCGGAACTTCCACATTTCCATACACGCATACATACATACATAAATATTTTGTTCATTGTGTTTAACCTTCAAAATTCACATTAAAAAAGCCATAAAAACACATTATTTATAAATTCATTAAATAATTTTTATTAAATTTTAAAATACAAATCAAATGAGAATTTTATTAAAAAAAAAACAATCGCTTAAATTGCCTTAAAACAACATTCACAACTACAACAAAAGCAAATACCGTTTACAATCAAAAATGAGAACAATTCTGAACCGAATTTAATTAGAGGGAAAAAACAAGTTTTCGAAAACCAAACATTTTATTTAAAAACCGCCGTACATTTTTCAATTAACAATTTATGGAATTAAAAAAATAAAAGCGTTGCAAAAAAACAATAAATAAAAAAAGCAAATGAAAAATATTTAGGGAACTCAGAAATAAATACTCACGAAGAATTTTATACAAAAAAAAAGAAAACAAATAGAACTAAGCAAATAAAAACGTCCTTTCAAATTAGAAAAAAGAACAGGAAAACAAGGCAGCAACAGAAACAACGACCACAAGAAATTTTTACGAAAAAAAAACGAATTAAAACACAGCGTGGTAATATTCACTGCTGTTTCTGTTAACTACACAAACACAGTGACACAGTTTTCCCAAACAAACAGGGATTTTTCAAGTCGCTCGATAGCAGTTCTTAAATAGTTTTAGTTATGGGGCGCCGCAAGGATAAACCACGCCTTATTCCTGAGCAAGACAAACGTATCTGTCGTGCCATTTGTCTCTGCCAACTGACCATGGTTTTATCCTGCGTATCCATAGTGTATTTGAGCGTTGCTATATATTCGCCTTCATTCAAGTAAGTTCCTTCATCATTTATGTTTCCATTTGCGTACGTCAATCAATATTTGTTCCATCTCGTATGTAAAGAGCTTTCAAATCCGGTTTTGAATTGGAGCCGGTCACGTGTCAAACAATACAATCTGACATGCCTGACACGCATTGTGCTTGGGCTTCGTGCGGTGAATGGTGTTTGACACGCACCAGTGGTTTTTGCCCTCAAATTTATTCAATCGTGCGTCGCAATGGCACCGACATCCAGTTGAATAATTGTACGCGCATTACAAATACCTCATGTGGAATGGTAAGTTTTTCTTTTTTCAAATTAAAAATCAAGTTTGAGGAAACGACCGTGTAGAACGAGTTGCAAGACGAGTCTTAGGAGGTAAGACCGATATACTCTCTTTAAATGACCGCATGTAAGAAAAAAATATGTATGGTCGGAATATGTTTTCAAATACTTATTGCTTTATTTTAGCTTTGCACAAAACGTCGGTTTGCATAAGGAGGCGTTTCTGTATGTTCTAAACACTATTCAACACGAGCTAAAAGTTTCACGGCGATCCACAGCAATTCTAATTATTTTTTGAAAAGGTGTGATGAATTCCGATCAAATTGGAAAATCATTTTTAAGCCAATCTCAAACTATTGACTTTTAGCAGCATGCTAGAAGATGAAATATAAACAGTAAAAGTAGTAAAGTATTGAGAAAAAATTTCTCAAAAATTATTGAAAAAAAAACCACTAAACACATTGCACCTTTTATCGTTTTCAAATCGGTTTTGTGTCTAAGTCGTTTATCATCACATGCCTGAATAAAATCTACATTTTAATAAACTCATAATCCACTTTTAAAACTTATTGCATTTTCTATAATGCCGAAAGAATTCTTTTTTTCGTACAATTCCATTTAAAACTTAATAAAATTTTGTTTGAACTGTAAAAAGAATTATTTTGATACCATGAAGCAGACATTTTGTCCACAAATTATTTGCGGCTTGTTCAGTATTTGCTGACTGTAACTGGCCCTTGGACAAGTGACGATGTTCCATTATGAAATCCACTAATAGTAAGGCAAATGCGCAAACGGATTATAGAGTACCAATCGTTCGATTTCATGCCATTTTTCTTTCGCATCGCAATAGAGAGTAACCCCCCAGAGTTGCTTATTTGACGCGTTAATTTTTTAAAGCTAAAAGAGAACCATTTTATTTATTATTTCACTTCGCCGACGTTTTATTGCTCAAATACCATTGAACGAAGGCTTGTTAGCATAGACACATCAGCACAATTTTTGTTCTGAAGGGGGATTGAACCGACTATTTTCTGGTTGCAGCGTCAACGCGCTAATTACTTAGTAGGGTGACCAATTATGCGACATTTTTAAGAAACCGGTTTGCGAATAGTTCGACTATTTGAATATTTAAAAAAAATGGTTACGGTTTTGGAAATTTAAAAAAAAAACGATTTTTTCATTAAAAAAAATTGTTAGTATTACGGGTTTTAATTAATTTTAGTACAGCAAAGCCTTAACAATTCTTATGGTATACAAAGAATATTATAATAATGAAACTAAAAATTAAAAACAAAAAATTTATACTTCAGAATAAAAATGTATACTTAAAAAAAAGTAGCTGTCGGAAGATTTCAGTGGCGAAGGCATAGTCACTGGTCACTGAACAATACCGGCTTCAGCTGTTAGCAATCCACAATCACATCAGAACGCCCTCCTTCGTCCGCATAGTGTAGCACCGACGAAGTAAAATAATAAACAAAATTCTATAAACAAAGAACGTGTAAAAAGCAGAATTGTAAGATAGTGAAGCTTCACCTCCTGTCATTTCTCTAACTATCCCTTTGCTATACTTCCAGCACAATATATCCTGATAAAAAAAAAATTTTAAATCTATATACATATGTTCCTCATACATATACACACATTCGTACGTACATATCAAGTCTTTTTTTGTAAATGTCGCAAAGTTCAAGTCAAAAATTTTTGAGTTAAGCATTTTGAAATTTTGTTTAACGATTCTATTTTTTGGTTTTATTTTCATGGTTGAATTTTATTAAATGGAAAGATGAGAAAGAGAGAAATATTTATGCTTAACATAAAATTAACACTAAAAATTTTTTTTATTTATCTATGTTTGTTATATAGTTTAGCTGGTCTATATGCATTTCATTTGGTATAATTATCAAAATCTTCAAATTCTCGAAAAAAAACGAAGAAATCTCACATGTTCATACAAGAACTCCCAAAAAGTATTTCAGAATTACAAAATATCCTAAAAAAAAGAATTACCAAAAAGCTTCTTTAAAAATTTTTCTAATACAGGGTGGCGCAGAATGAGCACATACGTGCTCTTTTTAGCATATTTTCCATAAATTTTCGCAAAATTTCGGTTGTAATGACCATGATTACATTTCGAATGTTGGTTTTTAGTTGGAATATGGTTCTTCGTTTGTTAACGTACACTCTTTCGTTCAAATATCCCCAAAGAAAACTGTCAGGAGCTGTTAAATCTGGTGAACGTGGAGGCCAGTTAAAATCGCTTGTGCACGAAATAATGCGTTCGCCGAATATGTCCCTTAACAAAGCCATTGAGGCACCTGAAGTACGTACTGTGGCTTTATCTTGTTGAAACCACAAGTTTGGATGGTTTACCACAGATGGCCTAACAAAAATTTTGCAACATCGTCCGATATACATCACCGCTGACAGAGATTGAGACACCACTTTTATTTTCAAAAAAATATGGGTGAATTATTCTTAAGTACACTAAAGTGGGTGTGATTTTCGCTGATGAACTGCTCCTAGATTTTCCGTAGCCCAAATCCTACAGTTTTGCTTGTTGACATACCCATTTCATACAAAATGGGCTTCATCGCTCATTACCAAATTGTGAATAAAGTCTGGAATTTCCTCCGCTTTTTCAGGGAAACGAATGGCATATTCAAGCTGTTGCTGGTAGTCTGTCGTTTTCAATTCTTGCACAAGTTAAACTTTATATGGGAACAAGTCTCATGTACTCAAAATTCTCTGCAGCGACCGCCGTGATAGTTCAAGTTGTGTTGATGTTGATGGACTATGCTGAACGCTCTTCCGTACACGTTCAATATTTTGACCAGTGTGCACAGGAGGTGTTCTTCCAGCACCAGGATGGGTTCTTACAGACCCATGTTGACGAAAATTTCTAAGCAAATGGTTTATTGCTGACGCTGCGGGTGCAATGCGCACATTAAAATGACGACGATATGCACGCTGTGTCAACACAATAAACTGTTGGTTTGAAAAATAAAATTCAAATATTTTTGTACGTTGTTCGATCGTGTAATAATTCATAATTAATTCCCCAAGTCTTCTTCACAAAATGCTGAAAAAACAGCAAAGAAAAAATTATAATTAAAAAAGTTATAAAGAATTCAAACCATATAGCTCATTCTGCGCCACCCTGTACAACTAACATTTTATTATTTGATTTTAAATCTATTTAATTTTTCTAAACCATTCTTACTTACATTAGTCAACACTTTGGTTGACAAATGATTGTATTTAAAAGGAAAAATGAAAAATTAAATCTTCCAATACAATTATGTCTCTATTCTTTCAATTATTCAACGTAAGTCTACATTTTTTTTGGTCGCTAACAGGTGACCTCACGAGAATATTGGAATGGGGTCACGCGAACAGGGTCGATTTCAATTCCCAAAAGACCCAATGCTGCATGCTAACCCATCGCCGTATGCACGATCACGCTGCCTCATCTGTAATAATGGGTGGCATAAACATTGAGCAATCAGAAGCTCTTGATGTTCTTGGCATGAAAATTCAGTGTGATGTCCGATGGACTGAGTACATTTTTCAGGTCTCAAAGGAAGCATTCAAGTGCCTAGGCTTTTTAAGGCGGTGTAAGACATACTTCACCCCATCTGATCTTCTTACTATTTATACCGCCTACATCCGACCGAAAATGGAATACAACTCTCATGTATGGGCCGGTGCTTCAAAGACTATTTTGAAGTTACTCGACCGTGTACAAGAAAGGGCGAAGAAACTCATAGGAGACAGTAGGGTAACTAACTCTATTGACTCTCTTGAGCATCGTCGCAACGTGGGGTGCGTTTCGTTGTTCTATCGATACTATAATGGGAGGTGTTCTAATGAAATCAGGGAACTTGTTCCCGAAACCCGGTCATTCGCGCGCACGACGCGATCATCATTAAGAGCGCATCCATTTGTGGTCGATTTGACGGCGACTCGCACTACGCATTACAGGGAAAATTCGTTTTTTGGCCGAACGGTACGTATGTGGAATAGAATACCCGCAGAGGTGTTTCTTGTCACTTTTAGTTTGGGTAGATTTAAATCAAATGTCAATAAACACTACTCCCTCTATCCTCCTTCCCATAACCTAATTTCCTAGTTGCAGCACAATGCATCGCATGTGTAGGGGTCATCCCCTGAGTGCCGGTCCAAGACAAAAGAAAAAAAAAAAAAATAGGGAAATATTCGACTGGTCTCAATGAAAAAACATGACTATTCGACATTCGATAAATTAACATTTAAAAAAATGTTAGTTGGACCCGGGCTGATTACCCTACTAATTAGCCAACATCAATTAAAATTTGTAACTTTGCCAGTAGCGCAGCCATAAGTCCTATAAATCCTATTCTATTTCTATTTTTTCGACTTTTCTTTATTACAAATATTTTAAAATAATAAAAAACCTGAGGGCACTTAAAAAAAAACCTAGTAAAAGTTCCTTTTGTTAGTCGATATCTTAATCCTCTTTGTTATTGTTATTTATTGTTATTATTTTTTATTATTGATTTAATGAACTGGACCTTATTTTTGTTAGTTATTGTTTTGTTTTGTTTTTCTTATTTTCAGTTTTACGCTTTACTGCCGTATTTCAAACATTTTTTTAAATCTATAGAAGGTATATTGATTGAATTCGGTATGGAAATTTGTGTAATAAACCTTTTATAAATAAAATAAAAATTTATGAATACGGCAGTGAGTGTTTAATTAAAAGTTTATTTATGTATAATTGTTATGCCTTTTTTTTGGGGGATTTTTCTTTAATTTTTATCTTTTTTTTTAATGGAACATTGTTTAATTGATGTACGTTCTGCTAGTGTTTGTCAGTGTCTCACGATTTTTGTCTTTGACTTACTTTGTTTCTTAGTAATTGTCACATGTAATTTTGAACTGCCTGTATGTTTTCGATCATTAGCCCATTTTAATTAATGACATGACGTTCGAATTAAGACACTATTATTATTATAGTTTAAGCAATCCTTGAAATATATTAGTAAGACTTTATATTTATAATTCCATTTTGTTTTATATGTTTTGTAACGATTTGGAAGAAAAATACATTAAATTTATTTAATTATCTAATTAACTAAATTATCATTTATTAGAAAGAAAAATGTGGTTCAATCAAATTAATAAATTGTTATTTACATATGATTCTAATTTCAAAATCGTTCTTTTTCCCGAAGAAAATATATGAAATGTATTATTACATACTTTATGATAATGTCTTAAAGTATTTTTTATAAAATCAAACTCAATAATAGAAGAGGAAGGCATATTCATATACAAGGTGCGCCAAAAGAAATCACCCGGGCCACAAGTAATCATCCGATACTTTTCTGCCGTAATTTTTTATTTTCATGAAAAACTTTGGTTCAGCTTCTGATATCGGCCAAGTGGCTGCCGCTAGATTTGAAGGCCATCCGAGCAGAACCAAAGTTTGTCATTAAAAAAAAATTACGGCAAAAGAACATTGGGTGATGACTTTTACCCCGGATGATTTCTTTTGGCACACCTATTAGTACGATTTCGTTAATGCTTAGTTAGCTCATCCATTAGTAGATTTTTCGTAACTTCGACTACAAATCCAAGATTCTTATGTTCAAAATTCAACTAATCAATCGAGAATTTTTTTTTTTTTTTATCTGGGACTAGCACTCAGGAGATGACTCCTACACATGCGAAGCATTGTGCTGTGCTGGAACTATAGGAAAGGGATAGTAGGAGAAACGGCAGGAGGTGAAGCTTAATTAATTATCTTTGCAGCTCTGATTTCGCACGTTCTTTGGTTATACTCGTAGCAGTGCTGAAGCTTCGGTTCGGTAGCCATTTTTATTATTGTTTTACACAATACCGACAATACCGGTGCTACACAATACCGACAAAGGAGGGCGTTCTGATACGATTGTGAATTGCTATCAGCTGAAGCCGGTATTCTTCAGTGACCAGTGACTATGCCTTCGCCACTGAAACCTTCCGACAACAACTGACACACAAAGACACACTAATGCACATCAGAAAAATGCGAGGAGTTTATTTTTATTTTAAAATTTTAGTCTGAAACTGGGGTTAAACCCGGGTCTGTTTTTGGATTCGTAGTCAACGTGCAGACTAACATCCCATCCATCGTGCCATCGCCACCCTCGAGAATTAAAAGTTGAATACGGAACACAAAACCAATAATTTATAAACAAAAACATAACAATCTATGAGTTTATCTTTTTAACACGTACATATTTTTATTTTTATATTTTTCTTCTCATCTTATTTATTGTTAATAATATTAATTTAGAAGACATTGTTTTTAAAAAAAGTTACCTCAACCGAATTATTTTACCATATTTGTCCTATAACTCCTATTGAACCCGGCAAGATCGGGTGTTAATCGTATAACTTTCCACAGTGATTTTGCCTCTGTTACTGAATAACACACGAACAGCCATAAACAATATACGCGGTATGTTCAAGAGATAACGTTAATTTCTCTTCGATTACATGGCGTAGTGCATCAAAAGTTCTTGACTACAGATCCTACGGTTAATAAGGAATACTACAAGGAAGTTATGCAACGTTTGCGTGAAGCAATACGGCTCAAACGATCTGAATTGTGGAAAAAATCATGTATTCTAAATCACGATAATGCACCAGCTCACACAACAATGGTTGTTCGTGACTTTTTGGCAAAAAACAACACCCTAATCATGCCTCAACCACCTTATTCACCAAATTTGGGTACCTGCGATTTTTTCCTATTCCCAAAACTGAAGAGACTAGTGAAAGGAAAGCGTTTTGCCACAATTGATGAGATAAAGTAAAAATCGAAGAACGAGCGGATGGCCATACCGCATTTCATAAGTGCATTTCAGAAGTGCTTCGAGGATTGGAAGAAGCGCTGGCATAAGTGCATTATATCGAGGGCGATTACTTTGAAGGGGACAAAATGAATATTGATGAATAAAGAAATACTTTTCAAAAAAATTAAAAATTCTCCTTTTCTTTTGAGCAGACCTTGCAGAATGCCAAAATAACTCCATTTTTAGTACAAAACCCTCTATATTAATTTTAAATTTACACCAGAACACCGATTTTCCTCGTTGATGGGAATGCAAACCGGAACGACGCAAACCGGATTATTTTTTTATATATATTTTTTTATATAAAAATGCACTGACTTTAAAAATATATTTGTGATGAAATTAAATTTTTGTTGGATCAACTCTGCCAATTGCAAGATGGATATATGTTTGCCACTGCACCAGTAAATGGACCAGTGCCCAAATTACGCCATTCGATATCGAACAAAATTCTTATACACTTTAATAGAATTTGGAATGAAATTTCGAATCAAATCGAGTACCGTAATGTTGTCACGTCTTTGACTAGAATCAAAAGGAGCAGTATAAATGCTGGGCGAAGAGTCTACGTCAGCTATCTATTACTTCTTCTAACCAGCTTTCTCTGGTGAAATATATTTGGCAAAAACTCGCAATTAAACAGCTTTCCGTGAGCTGTTTGTTGTACGTGTGCTTGTACGTTTTCCGGAATATATCATCGGGTGTCTTCTTATCATTCATGTTACGTGTGGCTACATATTCATAAACATATTCCTAAACATATTCCTGACTAATTCATAAAAACATTTCGCATTTTAGTGTGTCTCTGTGTCAGTTGTAGTCTAAAGGTTACTGTGGCGAACGCATAGTTGCTAAAAAGTAGCGTTCTCATCTGATACAAATCCACAGCCACATCAGACCGCCCTCCTTTCTCGGTATTGTGTAGCAATAGTGGTAAAATAATTAATCAAAATGGTTACTACAACACAGCTTAAAAATTGTATACGTCTCCTTGACATCAGAGGCGCTGCAAGAGCTCAACAAGCGAAGAACATGCAAAAGCAGAGTTGTAAGATAGTGATGCTGTCCTCTATCTATCTCTTCATCATCTACCATCTCTTGCACTATTCCTTTCCTACTGAAGGTAACATCCAGTATTAGACAATCAATGCCTGAATTGTACTTCTCTTACAAAATAAAAATTATAATTTTGAGGTTCTCATGTAGTGACCACTGCTACCCCGCAGATATTGTGACTAGTCCATACATTCATGTATAGTGCTATCCACGGAGACCTAGGACTAGTCCAAGACTAACCCAATGTATGGTCGATTTAATATTGCGATGTCCTAGGGATGGAATATATAACCCACCTTTGTATTACATCTGACTAATCCAAAAACTACTCCTTGTACTTACTTCATCGAGCACCTCAGAGAGTAATTTGAAGGCGATGGATTAATCGTAAATACGAAGAAAAGCATGAAAACTTGTCGTATAACTACAAGCTGCTGTTTTCAATGACATGGTCGAAGGCTACATTCCATAGGAGCATGTTTCTATCCGGTCCATTTCAGCTACAAAGGACCACGTACTCAATATTATATACACGGTACTCCGACAGCTCTCGGTAATACTGCTATACTCATATGTTCTTTCTTTTGATGGTATCGTTTCCAAACATATCTATGACAAATATTCCGCCTGCGATGAACGAATTGCGTAATTTTCGTTGTAAACAAATCGGGAACAGAATGTAGCAAAGCGGATTAAACCACATTTACAGCAGTGACGCAAGTCGCAGTAGTTCATAGGCATTTTATGCATTCTTTCCCATTTATGCATGTTAAAAAATTCTTTCTAGTAAATATTCATTATGAAGCCAACATAGTCACATAAAAACAAAAAAAAAAAAAAGTTAACGAACTGAAAATTGAAAGCAGTTCCTACTTAACAAATTTAACCTAATTTTTCTATTAGCTTTGTATATAATTCTTTCTTTAAATATTTTATTTTGTTTATAAGAAAATCAAGAAGCATTCAATAATTTATATTCTTGCTGTCCATGTCAAATGGGAATAGTAGGTTAAACAAAGAAAATCAGAAATTCACATTAATTTTGCGAAACTTACAAAACACCAACATGCAGACGGTATGGAATATCAAGAATTTTTAATCGCACAATCAAACAAACCAGCCACAAGAATTATATTTGGTTTTCTTTTTGCTTGCATCCAATTTCCAAGAAACCATTCCTTTCATGCATGTAAACATCATCACTTTATCCTTGTGTCAGATTCTAGGCTCCAGCGACTAAAAGTTACAGGCAGACATATACAAACATAAATATATAAATATCCATACATATGTGTATACATTTGCAGACATTTAGAATATACATTCATATGTATGTATGACAGTAATACATGACTCGAATTCCCAATACGAGGGTAGTTATTTAATGTGACCAACGAGAGTATCTATGTTATACAGAAATCAATTGTGCAAAGCGAATGTATGACCTTACGAAACCAAAAATCTGGTAGGATCTGGAATGGAAATGGTAACGTTAATAAACGGATATGGCAAAGGCTCTTCTGCACTGTAGGTACTGTCCTGCTCGGTGATTATGTGGGTCAGCTCCTTCCATTGACTCCTCCCGTCTGTTTTTTTTATCTTGGACCAGCACTCAGGAGATGACCCCTACACGTGCGATGCATTGTGCTGGAACTAGAGGAAAGGGATAGTAGAAGAAATGACAGGAGGTGAAGCCTCACTATCTTCAAACTCTGCTTTCGCTCGTTCTCTGTTTTACAGCATTGTTCCCCGATGTTACACAATATCGACGAAGTGGAATTGCTCGTTTAAAAATATTAGATTAACACAAGAAGCGAAAAAACACCACATTTGCACATTTGCACATCTTTGTACTGAACACACCCCTAAGTTACTACGTTTCATCGCCACCGTCATCTATCGAACAGAAGGGTGGTGGGTAATTTCAAGTAGAACATTTAAAAATACGAGTAGTAATTGTTGCGACATTTGAGTGTGTATTGTGCATTGAGTTCTAGTAATTTGAATATTTATTTGTTGAAGTGTAAACTCGAGGCAAATGGGATTTCCAATGTGCTTTATATTGTTGACTTGTTATTTTTGGAATGAAAATTTTGCCCCCAGACTTCAATGTATACATTCTAAATACAAACGTATGCATGTGTAGGTGTGGGAGCTTTTAAACAGCCTACCACACCTAAAACGGAAGTATGTTCAAATGTAGAGAAGAAGAAGATTGGCAAGAGCAAAAAAAAAATAACGACGACAGCAACAACTTGTTGCAAAAGTTATAAAACAATGCTGGCTAGCATTTAATTAGTATAATTGGCAAGTAATAGATATCGACTTGATGACATTGCCGTAGCTGCATGCAAGACAGATTGTAATACATATTTTGCTAAAATTGTTTTGTGATTTTATTTGTTTAACACTCAACTAAAAAATTGATTTTTTCTTTTTTAAGATCGATTTGAAAAGGCTTAATAAATTCAACTGTAACAATGGAACAGCCTGCAATCACTTTCATGGAGTATTTAACTGTTCAAATGGTAAGACGTAAGCGTTGCCATTGTTGGTTTTCTCCAACCTAATTTGTTCGGATATTATTCGTTTGGTGGTATGGTAGCTCTGTTTTAGAATATGTACTATTTACATTTTAGGAAATTCTGTCGGAAACACTGGTCGCTATAAAATTTTTCAATTCTCGGCAACTCTTCTTACTTTTTCACAGACGAAAAATAAACAAATGCAAATGTCAGAGATTTCAGTGTACAAATCTATTAAAAAAATACGTTGAGCCCTTTGGCAAAGTAGTGTGATACCACCACGTCGGGCACGTCTATGTAAAAGTTGATGTGTGTGAACCCGGTCTAAACCACGCCTCTATGACATTCCATTAGGCTTTTCATAAAATTCTCCATGAATTTTCCGGCGTTAAACCGCACGATCTTGGTGGCCAGTTGACATCAGAATTTCTTGATAATTTGTTCTGCAAATCGTTGCTGCAATAAATCGATTGTTTCATGGGCGGTGTGATACGTGGCAGGTCTTGCGGAAACCACATGCCGCCGAGATCCATGTCATCCAATTGAGGCTACAAGAAAGACATGATCATGTTCTTGTAGCGAATACCGTTCACAGTCACTGCAATTTCGGACTCATCTTCAAAAAAGTAAGGCCTTATCATGCCGTTGACCAAAATCCGCACCGGACAGTTGCTTGTTGCGGGTGCATTTCTTCGTTCTTCCATTTTTTAATAATCGGTAGAAACATATATGATAGAGGCCAAATTTCACAGTTGCCACTTGCACAAAGAAAATTACTAAATTTAAAAAGTGCATTCTTACTCAGACATCCGTCATAAAAAAAGATCGGTCTGGAAGGATTTTGGTTGATTTTATAAACCAGTTTGGTCGGCTGGAGAATTTTTCAGTGGCAACGTTGTAAGATATCTTATAAAGAGAGTGATATAGAGGGAGAGAGACAGAGAGAGCTTAAATAGACTTATTTAATATATAAACATTTCAGGACACTGTAAAAACATGTCAGAATTCTTTTTGTGTCATCACAAAGCCGATGGCCCAACAATAAACTCAGCCAAAGATAATACGAAATTAAATGGATTCTTTGAATGTCGCGGTGTGCATTGTACGAAAATCAAAAAACCATTTAGTTGTGACAGATATTGCTCGAAAATAACCACTTCTGACATAAATGTACTATTGATGCATGTAAGTATTTGCTAAAGACAATACGCCCGAATGATACCGAAGATTTAAAAACATTTTCATTCAATTCAGGAGGACAATGTTATAGCCGCCGACTGTGAAAGTGCATTGGCTTTCAATGAGGCCAGAGGAAATGAATTTGCTGTTCGCATTAGTCCAATAGAATTTTGGAAAGAAGACGATGGAAATTTATTAACCAATTGTGCCACGGTTAAACGAGAGGGTGATAAAATATTGTGAGTACAGCTACTCAAAATTTTCATATGTAAAAATAGAATTAAGGCGTTTTCGTTTTGCCCTGCCAGAGCTACAGATTGTATTAATGGCACTCTGTTGCCAAATAAAACTTTACCGGAACCATTTATGAATTTTACACAATTCTGGAAAATTTACGAAGAGAGCAAAATCGAAGTGGATCCCGAACAAAAGTTCTTACCCAATCAACATAATTTAACAATTTATAAACATAAAAAGTTGTTCATCAATTTAGAGGGTTGCGTCAACACTTTAAGAGGCGAGTGTAAAGATTTTCATGCCCGCCATGGTAGCGATGGTGATAATAATACAGCCCAGTCGAGATATCAGTGTTATTACAACAAAGTACGTATGGTTTATTCTCCAATTGCCATTTTTATTTCTTAATAACAATTAACAAATAAGTATTTAATTAAATGGCCTTTTCAACTTTTTCTAAAACCTTTTGAGGAGGAGTATGTACATCTCCTTTGATAAAGCTTCTTTTTTTTTAAAAAGTACCTTTTTGAGAAATTATTTAAGAAAACTACATTTAAAAAAAAAAGTTATATTTGTTTTAGAAAAAGTACCTTTTTAAGAAAATATCATTTTGGAAAAGAAAGAAAACACTCCTTCAAAGGAGAACTAAATATTTAAAAAATAGATGGTAACTTTTTGATAAAAGAAGTCTTTAACAAATTCTTTTCTTAAGAAATGTATCTTTTAGAAAAAGTACCCTTTGGATGAACTAATATATGCGTAAAAATAATTTTAATAGAATTTTTATAAAAGTGGCCTTTAAAAAATAATATTATTGAAGAAAACGCAACGCATGTGTAGGGGTCATCTCCTGAGTGCTGATCCCAGATAAAATAATAAAAAAATAAGTACAAATAGAAATATGAAAACCAGAAATCGTGACTTTTTTCTCCTCTACCCCTGCGCAAACACAAAAAAAATCCATGAATTTTATTCATCGTGTAAATTGGGTGTAAAAAATGCTTTTTGAAAAATCCCCGTTTAAAAGAGCAAATTTTTGGAGAGAAGTACTTTTTGAAATATAATTTTTTTAAAAAGGGTATCAACAAAATAATATGTGCAAGAAAATTTTAATTCCAAAAAAAATAATATTTTTAACAAAAGATTTTTGTGTTTAAAACTTTCAGGATCCTCTTGTGGAGTTTGTTACCGCCAGATATGATTTGCAGAAGGTCTACAATGATCTATTGATCTCGTTAATAGTTCCTATTGTTTTGTTTATAGTGTCATCAATTTCGTTAATTATTATAACCACGTACGTCAAGGTGAGTAAGAATGATCTTGAAACTTAAGTATACATACTTATAAAAAGACTACAAAATAAGTGTTCTGAGTTCAAAATCCATTAAGCTTTAAGTATGTACATACATATGTATAAGATATGATAATGTTACAGCAAAACGCAAGATGAAGATTTAATTTTAAAGCATTAAAATTTTGTAAAAAAGGAAATATTACACAAGGAACCCTCCTACAGCACGGTATCTTCAACACGGTTTAACTTTAAAACGACTTGCAATGTGCAACAACCCACTTTTAGCATGGCAGTCGAACGACGTGAAAATATACATACATATATATTTTTTATATTGTGTGGATTGCTGTCAGATGAAATAGGAAAAATCATTTTAAATTCAACTTATAATATATGTTGTATAACTTAGGACCAATTTTTGACATCGTATTTATGTTTAAATACGAAATTCTGTTTTTCACTGCTGCTTTTTCTAATATTTAAACAGTTCTTAAATAGCCAATGTTGCGTATTTAAGTTACTATATGATTTTCACTATTTGTTTTTGTTTTCACAGAAAATTATTTTTGTTTAATTTGAAATATACGCACATAAAATCCAGCGTTTAAAAAACTGCAGTCAATGTAGCAGAAGTCGTAAGTTTTTTCTATTTTTTCGACTTCTCTTTTTGTCACTACACAAACACAACCTGTTGTTTAAGTTAATGCTTCTTAAAATACGAAGAGTCGAAGTCAAAGAAAAATAAAAAAACGAAAAGTTCAAACAGTTGTAGTTGAATTACAACCAAAAAAACGAAAAGTTCAAACAGTTGTAGTTGAAGTACAACCAAAAAAACGAAAAGTTCAAGAAGTCGTATTTGTTGTAGACTTTATTAGGGGCATTTAAAATGTTGAAAGAAATGCAATCTTCGGTTACCAGTCCAATATATGATCTAAGTAACTGCTTATTATTAATTTCAATTCTTATTTTTCTTTTGCGTATAACTTTTGAAGAAGTTGTAGAAGAAACACACAATGTCTTTAATGCATTAACTTCGGAATTTATCAAAAGTTGTAGTCAGTCAAACATAAGAATGATCGAACATGTCAACTTCTGTAGTACTACGTTGTGTTTACTTTTATATTTTTAAAGTATACAAAAACTACGACTTTATGCGACTTCTTGAGTAGTTTTTAAACGCTGATAAAATCATACATTTATTACAATAGAAAAATTATATAAAATCACCTAACAAAGTTTTTTTACATAGCATTTACCCATGAAACTTCGTATACGTATTGTGAATAAATATTTCAATGAAGTATATGACTTTCTTGAAAGTTTCTTGTTCGATTACACAGGAAAGTGAAATTTCAGATTGAAAATGTCATCAATTGTCTTCTTTATATTCACAAAATATGTTGAATTTAGAATTAAAATTTTAAAAGGTCTTATATACATACATATGATGTGAATGGGCAACATTTTTGTCCTTTTATGGTGATTTCTGAACAAAAATTTAGCCGTTTTAAATATTTACCATTGTTTTACAGGTTGGAGATGATGCAAAAATGCGCTGCATTTGTGGATCTGAAGATTCTGATGCCGATGACATTTATTCATCACGAAAGAGCAAAAAGAATCGCCAGGCACAAAATATAGAAACAATGGATAATCAATTGACTACTTTGGACGTGAGTTGTAATTTGAAATACTCGAAAAGAAACATGACAGTCCATTTGAAATTAGAAACCAGTGAAATACAATTTAATTTTCTGTTTCTTTTATTTTGTTCTATTTCTACTACTGTAGGACCATGACGCGAGCCCAGCTGATGCCAATGCCATGATTGGCAGCACTAAATCCCTTTTGCCTTTAAGTCCCACCAACGAATCCGGTACCACCGATAATACCTTTGACGATGAAAAGGCATCGAAATGCGATATGCCTGAGAAACCTTTAGTTGTAATTTAAAAATAATCAAATCACATTGCAAACAAACTCACGATCTAATCAAACTCTATTTGTTAATGTCCATGTCAAATTTCATTTATAACGCCTAAAGCAAACTTATAAACTTCTAATTTAAATGAATGTGCAATCAAATCACAATTGTACCTTAAAACTCGTACTTTTTTCGATTAACACAAAACCAAACAACAACAAAAAGAAAACACTATAAAAATAAAAAAAAATTTTTATAAAATGATAAAAGGGAATAATTGTAAAAAGAAACTCAGAAATACAAACTGAATACAACTGCCTTCAATGTTAACCACAAAAAACAAAAGAGCAACAACAAAATATTTAATAACAAACAAAAAAAAACAACAACTTTTTAGGAACCAAAATAATTATATGATTGAAAATGAAAAATATTTGATATACAACATACATATGTACATCTTTATAATACATAATTAATAAATAATAACGATGAAACGTACTCGTAAATTAACTTTTTTCACTATTAAAAACCTCTTTAAATTCCTCCTTCACTTTAATTTTAAAACTTGAGATTTGCAATAACTATTTGTAAAATTATAATAATCATTAAAAATCCATTATATATTAATTAATCACTCATATTCTCTACAAATAATTTAGATTTATATAGTTACTTGAAATTATAAAAACAAGTTTCATCAATATCACATTCTATGCTAAAACAAAATAATTAAAATTACAAAAATATTATAAATAAATACTATTTACATACATACATCTCAAATGTACCAATTCGAAATAAACATTGTGTATTAATTCATTTTTGGGAATAGAATATTAAGGTTTGCCTACAATTTACAACAATTTTAAATAAGCTGATGAACGATAACATGCAGGCAGTCTAAATTACATGTGTAGTTACTAAGAAACAAACTAAATCGAAGACAAAATTTTAAATCAGAATGGCACAACGTGCTGTTTTCGAAAGCTGCTACACACATTCAGCGTTTTTTGTATTTTGTCCACCGTGTGTGGTTATCAGTAGATGTAAATTATTAGCTTTATATATTTATTATTTTCTATTAATAGAATACGAGAAATTATTCCGCGTTAACTTTTTCCTCTAATGAAGCTCTAAATTTACCATCTATAATGTACAATAGTCTTTGGCATTACTTAATTAACCTGTCATTTACACATGCAATACAAACCAATACTTTTTGACATTTTTGCAAGTCTACTTACAAGCAAATTGTCTTGCACTTGCGCCAAGTAAAATGGCAAATGAAACAGTATTACCAAATACGAGTTTTCTATTAGTTTACTAGAACGCATTAAAATGAATGAGGTGCTGATTGATTAGATTTTGATTGCATTTGTAAAATAATTAGAATTAAAAAAGAATACAACTATACAAAAACACTTCTTAATGGTAATTTTAAACTATATTGCCACCACGGCAATACTGAACTCGTATATATGTTTAGCAATTTTTGCTAGAACTTTACTTGTTGACAGCATTTTTCAAATCAACTTACACGCAAGTGTGTACACACTCAACCAACTTACCAGACATTCGAACTAATTTTCTACTTTTCCGATGATAATACATATTTACGACTTGCAATTAATCACTTGCATGTGTAAATGAAGGGTTAGAATTAAAAATCAATGCGGGAACATAATACCTTAGGGCAATATATTTTTTTTAAATCTGTGTGGTTGCCGATAAAGTTTTACATATCCTTTTTTTGGCTGTAATTAATCTTTGATACTTTTGACCTAAAATGGTGAAATTATAACTTTTATCTTTGGTTTTTAAAAATGTTTAATTTACATTTTCTATTTTTATGATTGTGCTAAGAAAAAAAAACATTATTCGATAGCTCTTTTTCTTACGACTAAAAACTCTCAATTAGAAATTTCTTCGATACATGTTATCGTAACTGAGACTGAGAGAATGCCAAAAGTAAAAAAAAACTCGAACTTACGATGGCATTTTGCAAATTTGCTGTGCTTATTGCGGTAGTAAAGTGGGATTGATAAGAGCACTTTTTTTATCTTGGCGTGTAAATTTTGGTACATTATTTTTAAGCTAAGATGATCCATTTTATTTATTATTTTACTTCGCCGACGTTTTATTGCTCAAATACCGACGAAGGAGCGTGCTGTAGCACAAAAAACTCAGCAAGTACTTTTTTTACTGGACCGGCTGGCTTCTGATTGCAGAGCCAACACGCTAACTATTTGCCACAGTACTTAGCAGAAACGTTCAAAAATATTTCAAATGTAGTCTAGTGAGTAGAGCGGTGATTCTAGCGTGATTCTGGCCTGTATCTACAACACGTGAACAGTTTTTTTCACAACCGGTATCACAATGCAACCATAATAATTATTTGCATGCAAGTGAGCTGGGACTTTTCTTTACTTTTACATCCAGCAACCTGCCGATCTAACCTACAATTTTGAAACGAATTAAAAACGAAACATTTTTCTGTTTTAGGTTTTCTGGTGCAGGTAATAATGTTTTCATTTTCGCTTTCGAACAAATTTGGTTTCTGTGACACACTGGATTGTCTTCTGAAGAATTCTTTTAGAATAAATTTTTACAACCATTATTGCTTTCGTAAAAAAATACCTTTGAATTAAAATATTAATGAATTAAACTTTCTATATTGATTTCACTCAAAGTATTGCGAACATATAAACAGCCATCATTCTGTATTGAAAAACTTTAAATGTATTACTGTACTTTGGTTTTATTTAAAAAAAATAAAATAAATAAATACTTAGAAACTGAACTAGAACTGTATATAAAATTTTATAATAAAATATCAACAAGTGGGCACAGTTATAGATTGATTTAAGTTCTTTTTTTTCAATAACAAAAGGGATGAAAATTACGCCAGCTTCAGGAAACCTTTAATCGTTAAATACAATCACAATAGTGAAAGATAGTCGTACTTAAAATTGTCTTTAAAAAGCTACAGCACCTACATAACTCGATTAAAAATAAATTGTAACTCCATAACTTAATACGGCTGGGTTGGAGAAGGAAAAAATTGTACTAGTTTAATTTAAATATATGTTCTACCAACATTAAGTATTCAGTGCTTTGACGGTTGTTGATCATCCATTATCATGAATGATTTTGTTCTACTATCTCAGGAATTTACGAAAATTTTCCATTTCAAATATACTATTAGAGAGTCTGTAATAAAAAAAAATTTGTTTAGGGTAAAGATTGTTTTGGTACAAAAAGTTTTCTCAAAAAGTTTCTTTTAAAAAGCATCTTTTGAAAAGGTATTTTATGGAAAAGTACCATTTAAAAACGTATTTTATGGAAAATAACATTTTGCAAATTTATTTTAAGAAAAAGTACCTTTTAAAAAATATTTTTTAAGGAAAAGTACCTTTTGAAAAGGTGTTTCTTCAAAAATTACCTTTTAAAAGAGAGCTTTTGGAAAAAATAACCTTTTTTTTTTGGAAAATCGCTTTACATACCTTCCAAATGCATTAAACAATGCCACAATTTCAGTACGTGTTAACCTAAATAACGGTTGAAGTTGTATATCTGCCTTATTCCACAAACCATTCTCAGTAGCCAAATTCAGCTTTTCTGAATATAGAATTTTCAAAGCTGTCCCCAAGCCTTGTGTCTTAAACAACAAAAAGCAATAGATTATCAAGAATTGTCTTCAATCCATTTAATATGTAAATTTAAGAAGAAAACTTACCTGTAATTTACCCCATAATTTACATTTGTCACAACCAACACAATCCATTATTCTGGAAATATTTCTAAATTTTTCTTTAAACTCATTCTTGAATTTAATACCTTGAATACTGCCCGCAAATAGAGCGTTCTCATCAAAGTGATTGGGAAAAGATCTAAAAATATTTACATTTTATTTTGGTGATAATTTTATAAAATCATGATGGTGAAATACTCACTCAATGACAGACAACAAATCTTTAATAGCTAATTTTGTCTCTTGATCTTCTTCATATATGCCAGTATAGTATTCCTCTTGGCGCAAATAGGGTGCGGCTTTAGCCAAAGCTCTCAGTTCCACAAGATAAATGAAATATAAATTTCTTAACCAATGGGGACCCTCACCATTTGTGGTTTCAGGACCGAACCTTCTTTCAAACTCTCGCACATTCGATCCCCATTCACCTTGAGGTGCCAGAAAATCGTTCGATTCAGAAAGTAAATATTTCGAGCACAAATGTATATTGATGCTGGAGTGTAGACCAGAAATGATGCGATAGAAGGCTCGTTGTTCCAAACACATTTTGTGCAAATCAATTTGAGCCAAATATTCCGTAAATGAATTGGATTTATTTTGTGTGCCGAAACAATTTTCCAAATAAATACTATTCCACACACGATGAGCCGAGTCCCCTTTGTAGCCGGTATAACGCTCTGGATTGATAAGCAAATCAACATATTGGGCACCCTCTTGGTGATCATCGACTATACAGAAATCCTCTTCGGCCTCATCGTGTTTGGCCCACAATGCAAATTCCCTGTGGGCTTTATCGCTTATGCTAGTGTCGAGAAATCCGAGCAAACTGTTGAAATCATTAGCATCGGAACAGCCAGCTGCTTGGGCTTCTTTGGAGTACTAAAAATGTGTGTGTTTAGTATTTATTTATTTTTGGTATTCCTGTTTTGAAGGATTTATATAATTTTTTTTTGTTAAAAAAAAACTAGATGTTTTTGTGCATAATTTTGTGAAAAAACAATAGCTTTGCCTTTATTAATATTTATTTTTATACCAACACCATTGAAACACTTTAAAATTTAAAATAAAAATGTATATGCAACAAATCATTGCGATGGAATTATCTTTTATATACAAAAATCTGACTAACATACATATGTACATATTAAATTAAAACTCGACATGAATTAAAATAAAATATTTAGTGCTAGTACCCAGGTAAGTTATTTCTACTGCCGAATGTGCTTCTTTTTAGGAACTTAAAATATCCATCACTTGGATTTATCATCGGCAACTCTAAATGTAAACGAGCGAATAAAAAATAATTTTTTATTTAAACGTTCGAAATAATACTGCGTTCGAATTTAGTGGAAGCAGATGGTCAATAAGTTGATTAATGCTCAACACATCACCCCTAAATTTGATTTCATGCAAAAACATAAATGAAAAACAAATAAATGCTTATTCATTCACCAGCTCAATAACAATAAAATTAAATAAAAAAAATATTAATGAAACCATCAATGCATAATGATATAAAGTTGCTATTGTTGCCTGTGTTTAAAAGTATAATAGATATCAAAGTATATAAAGTATGCAAATGTAGCTGCTCAACAAGGTCTTTTATAGAGTTTGAATTCTGACTGACCAAAAATTTATATTCGATTTTATGTGTAGTATCCCCAAGCCGAACAGTGAATTCATCGAGCAAATTTATGTGAAAGGCACTTATTTTCTGTAGTGATTCCCTTATGATGAGCTGACTGTTCGGATTGTGGAAGTAACAAACATTTATTTTTATAATTTCGAGCAATAAAACAATAAATTAGGCTACTAGATGGGCTTTACAATCAGAAGATTTGAGCACAGCTTGTATTACACATGCAATAAGATATTGGTGAACAAATAACTATTTTATTATTAAGTAATAATGCAGCGCTACCCCATCGGAACTTGGTAATACTTTTAAAACAATACATAACGTATGGATCTTTCTAGATTTATATTTTAAATATTATGTTTAAAATATCATCGAAATCGACTAAGCCATGACAAACAAACTAAGCTACTTTCGTTAAGGACGGTCATAAATATATTTATATCCTATTCTAAGCACTTATAGTAAAGATTTTGTAGCCTCTGTCCTTTGAGAGGCTTAATTCTACATTTTCACCAAAAGAATTAATTAAAAGTCGGCTGTATGTTCCGGGGATTATATCGATTTTTTTACTTTTAGTATGCAAATTTACCGGGAGAAAATTTGAGGAAAGTTTGATATTGAAAAATATGTAGTATCTACAATTGAATAAAAAACAAAGTTTATTACAAGCGGATCCAGAAATGAATTCAAAAATGTATATAAAATGGTATTGCTTTTAAACAAACGAATAAATTAAAACAAAAATTATGTTTCATTAAGCTGATGCTAAATTGATACCTTTACAGGTAATGAGAATTACATGCGATAGTTATATACTTAGAAACAATCAATTTTCAGCATCAGCCAAATGAAGCATAATCATGTACATTAACTGAAGTTTTCGCATACATATGTATGTATACAGTTGAAACAATCATAAAACAAAAATTGTTTTTATTATATTTATTATTACTTGAAATGTTAATTATGAAGTATTCAATCGACTAACTGTTAATTAATTAAACCTCCGGAGAGTTTCGAAGAGAAATGAAAATAACATTCCAATTCGAAGGCTTTTCTTTTCGTGTAGAATTACATACATACGTAGTAACCGCGCCGGTAAATTAATTTCAATTTATTAATTTGTGAGAAGGTTAGGTCGACAGGTTGCTGAATGTAAAGGTAAAGAAAGGTGCCAGCCCAATTGGGCCCCATTGTGATACCTGTTGTAATTGGGCCCCATTGTGTTGTTGTGATACAGACCAGATAAAATGTACATACTTTAATTTTTGAATCTTTAAGATTAAGTAAATCAATACATTTTGTTGTTGTTATGCTATAGATATAAGATATAAAAGGTCTTTACTACGAACCGTGAATTCCGCTAATATATCTTTCGATATGTGTTTTAAACGCATTTTTATTAACATTTTTAATAAGGAATAACGTTTTTAAATATTTATTCGGTACTCCGGATAGTTTGATAATCCGGATTAGGGTCTGCAATCAACTATCCGCATTACAAAGCTTTAACTGTACTCATAAATTCACGAAACGTAAATACAAAAATTAATACAATATCGAATGCGTTAATTAAGAACCAAAGCAATCAGTCAATGTCTATGATGAAATTGATTAAATCAAAGAAAAATAAGGACATTCACAAAAATTAAATTGGTATGCGGCAACCAACCAACATTACTTAAAAGTGCAAAATAAATTATTGTATATTATAAACGATACTAGTTTAATTTGTGTTAAAATTTATTTGCAATACAAAATCCACAACATGATTATTACAAAGCCTACCTTGTATGCAGCTGGTTTCATAAATGTATTTTCACCTTTTTCGATTAGCCCCTTTGGTATACTCTCTTCCTCGCAATTCTCAACTTGACAAAAGCGCATAGCGCACTTGCTATCGTCAGGCCAAAATGGGCAGTCTCTATGTAGATTAACTTTATAAAAACGAAAGTAATTTTTCACCAAGAGACTATTTAAGCGAGGAAAAATTTTGATATTGTTAAAATGATCCACAGTATTAACTTCACAACTGCAGTCATTTATAGAACCTTCCAACTGTTAAGTGAATAGATAGTGAATATATATAATGGCTATTAATTAGAAATATTTAAAAACAAAATATGTTAAAACAACATTACCTCACAAAAACAATTTTTATTGCTGTCCGTTTTGTCGTAAGCAGCAAAGTAATAGCCCCACGATAATTGGCTGCTACTCAGGCAGAACGACAGAAACAGAAAAATTAATATAATATATTTATCGCGTATTTGTTGTATAAAATCCATATTGAAGTCTGCTTGTCTATTAAATACAAAACTGGTGAAAGTTTCTTACTTTGGCCTTGTCTTGTATTTTATTTGGCATGAATGAAAATACCGCCTTCCAAATATTATCATTTATTCCACAATATGTACACGTCAGTCTTTATACACGTTTTGATATCTATTAGTGTGTCTATAGCTGTATTATTCGCTTTCCTGTATTAAATGTACTTTAAAGAAATTTGTTTATATTATCCGTGGTTAATAATACTTTATATTCTGTTTCTAAGTTTTTCTATGTGTTCGTGTTTTTTACAATTTAAAACTACTAATGTTGCCTTATTAGTAGAGAAACAGCTGTTTGTTACTGCGAGTTTATATATTCAATTTGGTAAAACAGCAATTATATTACTTTGCTACCCGTCGTTAGATGGCAGCAAATAAATTTGTTGAACTATTTTAAACGTTACAATTAACAATAACGTAAATATTAAATAGGCTATATATAAAAATAAAAAAGGTTCGCATTTTTAATATGAAAAAGGAAGAGTATATTAACTGAGTTTATTTTGGGAATATTTCTTTATATATGATTCTCATTTCATATCCATATACATATATAATATATATATATGCTTTCCTCCTCAGTTATTGAGTTTACTTTTGTAAAACAATACTTTATGAGAAGATCATAAAGTATGTAATAATACATTTCACATATTTTTTCGGGAAAAAGCTCAATTTTAAAGTTAGAATATAAATAAATAAATAAATTTTTTATATTGTGGATACCAGTGGGATAGTTGCTGTTGGACTGTTTGGTGATGAAGGCGTAGCACTGATCACCGAGCAATCTCTCAGGCGGCAACTAGTTCATTGGTGTCGGCAATATAAAAGATAGCCAATTGATTTGATTTTTTTTTTGCGTAAAGTATGACAGGCCGTTTCAGAATTGACTTCTGCAACATACGTGGTTTAAGGGCAAATTTTTTCTCTGTATATGCCCACGTTTGTCTCCATCGGCCGGATGTTTTCGCCTTAAGTGAAACCCAGGTGTCTGAGGATGCTGATCCACAGGATTTTCACATACCTGGGTATCACCTCCTATCCCTCTTTATTCTTCATAGGGGCTTTGCAATATATATATACGCAATGAAGTTGTGTACCAGTGCCAGCAATCCTTAGGCACGAATGATCCTGAATTTAGCTGTCTATGTGTTAAATTTAAAATCAGGGCACATCTTTTACACTTCGGGTTTCTTTACAGAAGCCCAAATATGGAAAGGGATAAAACTATATACAACTTTGATGCCCTTTCCGACTCTATATCGGAGATCCTCGAAAATTACCCGAACAGTGAAATCGTTATTGCTGGTGATTTCAATGTCCATAACGTATCGTGGCTCCGCCATTCGAGCCAGACGACTCCAGAAGGCCAATATGTTGAGCGTTTCGCAGCGCACAACCACCTTGCGCAATTAGTGAATGAACCAACACATATTCCGTGTGTTGACGGGCACCAACACAACACCCTCGACCTTTTTCTCACTTCACACCCTGACAAGTATGAAATTAACACTAGCGCACCTCTCGGAAATTCGGATCATTGCACCATTTCTGCCTCCTTTTCGTTTGCGGAACTTCTTAACGTTTCACGGCCAGCTACGAAACGTTTAAAATATATTTTTGAAAAGGCACGTTGGGCTGAGCTCAAGGATTTCTTTCGGCATTTCAATTGAAAGCTCTGCTTCCTTGACAATGACGTCAATGCCATGGCAGAAATGGTTGAAAATATAATATTGCTCGGTATGAAAATTTTCATACCATCGAAGCAAATTTCGATTAAACACAGACCGAAGTCATGGTGTGCCAAAGTGCTAAGACGTGAAAAAGCTTTATACGAGCAGCGTATTCGCACCAAAGCTCTTACTGCCCAACGGGGAAGTAAAAGCTTTTGGTCTTTCGTAAAAAGAGTGAAGGAAAATGCTAGTTCTTCAATTCCGGCTCTTTTGAAGGATGATCAAATATTCACAGACCCGGTTGAAAAAGCTAACCTCCTAGCTGAAATGTTTGCAGGTAATTCTCACCTGCCGGAGAGCAATCAACCACTGCCCGCACCCGAACGTGTATCCGTAACTATGCCAAAGATATACTTTCGAGCTCGTGCAGTTAAAAGGGTTCTAACGAACCTCAACATAAACAAGTCTCCTGGGCCGGATGGAATTCCTGCACTGGTCCTGAAGCAGTGTTCTTCGACGTTATCACGTCCTTTGGCAATCCTTTTCAGCACTCTGTACTATACAGGTCAATTCCCATCGTGCTGGAAGGTTGCAAATGTAACGCCGATCCCAAAAAAGGGTGAGGCAAGCAAACCTGAAAATTACAGCCCAATCGCAATCTGTTCCGCGATTTCCAAAGTGATGGAAAGTATGGTGAACTTTCACCTAATGAAATATTTAGAGTCCAACAATTTACTGAACGACCGTCAATACGGCTTCCGTCGAGGGCGCTCTACGGGCAACTTACTAGCCTTCCTCTCGGAAAAATGGTGTAATTCTATTCACCAGTTCGGCGAAAGTAAAGTCGTGGCTCTGGATATTTCTAAAGCATTTGATAGAGTGTGGCATGGGGCACTTCTGTCCAAACTTATTGCTTTTGATGTCGGTGATCTCTTCTCTCGATTTATATCGAGTTTTCTCAGGGATCGCGCTATAAGAGTTGTTATAGACGGGATCTCATCTAACGAGTATAAGATAAATTCAGGGGTACCGCAAGGCTCCACTCTTTCTCCTACACTATTTCTAGTCTTTCTGAATGACCTCCTATGTCAAACTTCCAACCCTATCCACTCTTTCGCAGATGACAGCAGCCTTTTTCACTCATATTCATTTAGTCGTAGGCCAACATCGACTATGATCACTTCGCTGAGGCAGAATATGAGTGACTCATTGAATTGTGACCTCATGAAAATATCGCAATGGGGTCAGGCAAACAGGGTCGATTTCAATGCTCAAAAGACCCAAAGCAGCATGCTTACACATCGACGCATGCCCGATGACGCTGCGTCATCTGTAATTATGGGCGGTATAAACATCGAGGAATCAGAAGCTCTTGATGTTCTTGGCATGAAAATTCAGTGCGATGTTCGATGGACTGAGCACATTTTTCAGGTCTCAAAAGAAGCATTCAAGTGCCTCGGTTTTTTAAGACGGTGCAAGACATACTTCACCCCATCTGATCTCCTCACTATTTATACCGCCTACATCCGACCGAAAATGAAATACAACTCTCATGTTTGGGCCGGTGCTTCAAAGACTATTTTGAAGTTACTCGACCGGGTCCAGGAGAGAGCGAAGAAACTCATAGGAGACAGTAGGGTAGCCAACTCTATTAACTCTCTTGAGCATCGTCGCAACGTGGGGTGCGTTTCGTTGTTCTATCGTTACTATAATGGGATGTGTTCTGATGAAATCAGTGAACTTGTTCCCGAAACCCGATCATTCACGCGCACGACGCGTTCATCATTAAGAGCACATCCATTTGGAGTCAACTTGGCAGCGAACCGCACTACGCATTACAAGGTGAACTCATTTTTCGGCCGAACATCGCGTATGTGGAACAAACTCCCTGCCGAGGTCTTTCCTGTCACTTATGACGTGGGAAAATTCAAATCAAATGTCCATTCACACTACTCCCTCTATCCTCCTTCCCATAACCTGATTTCCTAGTTCCAGCACAATGCATCGCATGTGTAGGGGTCATCCCCTGAGTGCTGGTCCAAGATAAAAAAAAAAAAAAAAGAATCATATAGAAAAAGGAAAAGTTTTGTTATTTTTATATCCAATGAAATTGTTTGTGTAAATTTAATTTTTACTTATTTTTCCGATGTCCAAATTATTAAAAATGTTACCTTTGTTTTTATTTTTAATAACTTAGATAAACGTATTTTATTTTGCAGAAAAAAGCAATATAAAACATAAATGAATTAATGGCATATGAATTGCCTTATTCTTTTACAATAAATAAATAATAAAAAGCAATAAAGTTTGTTTGTTTTAGTATTTTTGTAAATAAATTTGTTGTTTAAAATCTCAAAACAGATCTTAAAAAGATCACGAATCTATATTACCTGTGGGTATCACCGGGAAGTTGATCAGGGTCCAAAATTCGTCATGCGATTTAAATCGAAACTTCAAAAAAAATTTTTACTTGTTATACACGGTAGGACAAAAGTAATCACCCGGGGCATAAGTAATCACCCGATGTCTTTTTATTTAATAAAAACCTTTGGATCTGCATGTATGGTCACCAACTCTGGCGGCGGTCACTTAGCCCATATCATAAGCAGTGTCAAAATTTGTCCTAAAAAAAAAATTACAGCAAAAGAACATTGGTTGATTACTTATGCGCCGGGTGATTAATTTTGGCCCACCCTGTATATATTGTTACAATAAATATAATTTTTTTAATATAATATACTTTTAATCAATTCACATATACCGCAGTTAAGAACGGCGCGATTTGGTTATAAATACAGTGAAACCATTACTAATGGACACCTCCTATAGCCGGACACCTCCCATAACCGGACAAACTTTGTAGAACCAAGATTTTCATCAGTTTTTCAGTACTCTTATAACCGGACACTTTATTAACCGGACGCGGACAGTGAATTTTAAAGAATTGTGCTCTAAAAGCCTTTCATAAGCGGACAGATGTGCTAATTTTCAAAATTAATTCGCCTTCATTTAAAATCACCAACAATATTAGTATTTCTTCATTTTTCAACTCTCATATTTGTGTTAATGCCACTGAAATTTGTAATTCCCCTGTTCACACGAATGCACATACTCATGTGTTGAGGAAATTGCTGTTTATTTGAAGAAACTTTGCGCTTAGCTCGTAGTACAAACGGTCAAAGAAAAAATATATTTGATCAATTAAAGAAGAAATGGAAATTACATGTACTTGATTCCTTAAATAATTGTGATGAAACATCAAATGAAATTGTCGGTTTGAAATATTTTACTAGAAACGAATTCGTCGCATTCCAACATTTTTAAAAAATATTTAAAATCATTTTGAAACTGAAAGGCTCAAATTGAACCGATCTAAGTGAAAGAAATCTAATCTGAATAAATTTGTGCCACCACAAAACACTAGTCTAGCATAATAACATAAAGAAAATATTTAAAATAATTAATCTATACCTCTCATAACCGGACAAAAATACTGCGACAGAGAGTGTCCGGTTATGAGAGATCTCACTGTATTTGTAAACAGTGTGATTCAGCGCGTTTGAAGAGGATTATCGATCGTTGTAGCATTTTTTTTAAACAATTCACATACCGGTAACAGGGTGCGTAACACTTTCATACTGTGTGTTTACAAATGAACCTGCTATTCGGATTTCTTCTCTTGATTCAGTAATACTTGTTACTATTGAAGGCCACTTGTCACTAAAATTGTGTATCGAACGATCGAAGAATTAAGGGAATTATCTTCATTGATCCGATACGATTTAAATAAGGACACAAAAGCAAAACTACTAAAGAACAGGATCATAAAAAAATAACTAACCAAAATATGACATTATCAGCTTAATTTGTTTGCCCAACAAAAAGGTTAAACGCAACAAAAACCCATAAAGTAACATCTCAAGTTACAATTGTTTATTTTCGAAACAATCACAAGATCAATAATCGATAAAAAGATCCATTGATCGTTTATTTCTTTTTTTTTTTGTTCAATTGTTAATCAACAATAAAAATTGGCACACTTCAAATGCCAGCACAAAGCCCAAGATTGTTGCACAGTATTTCATAGTATTTGCAAGATGTACGAGTATAACCCTTAATTTGCAATGATATTCCAAAATGTGTGCGCGTGTTTGTGTGTGTCAGATCTTATAGCATACGTTAGCTTATCATGTCAATTTCATAAGAGGATCGCAGAGATTATATATATTCATATTTGCAAAACAACAAGGGTGATTTGAATGCAATAGGAAACAAAATGATTTTGATTTATGTTTCGAGAAGTTGGCAAAATATTTATTTTTGCTTAACAGAGCAGGTTCAAATATTCTCCAGTTTTGTTTTTTTATTTGTTTGAGGTGCAGAACAGACAATTTTTGTCTCATTGACTTTCATTATGGCCAAATCAGTTCTGAATATTTTAGAACACACAACCAACCGTTCTGAAATTTTGAAATCTTACCAACTGTGTGTGGGAAATGAAAATAAATTTCCTCTTGCACAGATTTTTTAATTTATATATTTATTTTGGTAAATAACATTTGCAGGACCTCCTTTGGTCAGCTAAAACAAAAAGGAAATAAAAATAAAAATTCTTATATGTACAAAAAAATATTTTTGCACTACAATTCACCGTCAAAGGAAACATTTCACTCGAAACACAATAAGGATTTCAATGGTATTGCCGGCATATAGCACTATAAAATTCACGTTCCATGTTCGATAGCTAGAAACGATTGGAAGTGTGAATCACTGCAACGAACTAGTTCGTTCGCGTATTTATGTAGCAATTATTGCTACCCTGTTCAAGCTCGCAGAAAACTTTTTTTTAATTTATACATCACTGTAGGTACTTTCATGTGAAATCTTTTTTCCGTCTTAGTGAATTCTCAAAATTTGTATGGTTTGCATATGTTGATTCTAGGTAAAATAGTTCAAATACAAAATGATAAATGAACTTTACTAAAAAAAGGATCATTAAGTAATAATGCAAATAAAGTGAAAATCTTAATAAAGCAATGATTGATTAAAATTCTGACGGCATGAGTTCAAGTTTTAGGTTTTTTTTTGTGGCACTAAACCGCTTAAGGTCATTTTACGTAGCATCAGCCAATTTGCATTTTTCTTTAATTATTTTTCAATGAAAATTTATGAGGAAAAGAAAATAGAAAATTAACATAAGATTTTCATCGTTTCACATCATACGAATGCAACCCCAACAACCCTTTCCTTTTCTGTTTGAGGGTTAAACAAAGATCCTTTCACCATTTAAGCATTGTTTTGGTATGTAAGTCACGTTAAAATTTTAGGTTAATATTTCACCCTCTGCCGTGATGTGTGCGATCATTTAAGATCATCACTCAATCTGTGGGTATGGCTTGTTGTAACATACATACACACATACATACATACACATACATACATAACTACTTTCTTAAACTCATTTGCATAAAGGTTAACAAAAAACATACTGGTATGTAGAGCCTGGGAACAATGGTTCTATTATTTTATTCTGATGATCACAAAACAATCATAAATTGAATCAATATTTAAAAGAATAAAAAATTAATAAACACAATAAAGTTATTAATTGATACTTAAAAAACAATGAATGAAATGGAAAACGAAAAACTATAAATTTTAAGAAAGCATTTGCTCCCAAAGCGAATTCAATTTCTAAGTTGCAGTAACAGCAATAATAGTTATGGTACGAAGGACCATATGCGAATTGCAAACGAGAGTAAACAATGTTATTTATGTACAGTTTGTGAAAGTTTTAAAAATAATAGAAAAGCAAAAAATTTAGAATTCTTTATGCTGCCACATCTTGCTTCACTTGGAAAGAAAATCCTTCCACTATAATTTAATCTAAGGACTGATTGAAATTCTTAAAACATAATTGGTAAGATTTTCTAATAAATTCTTCAGCATAAACCGCTTAAGGTCATTTGCTACAATTTTATAATTTGCATATTTTTTTTACTTAAAAAATAAGAACATTTATTTCTGGTGATGAGCTCAATACAAAAATTTAAATATCTCACCCCTTTTCTTCAAGAAGGCTTAAAGGCTACATATAGTTACTGTCAATGATCCTGTTCAGTTGATTATCATTATTTTCGTATGTAAGTCACGTTATAAATTCTAGGGTAATATTTTCACCAAACAAAACCAAGCCATCCCATCGTATCATCGCCCAGAAAAAAAATCTTAAAGTTGAGGGTAAAACCATGAAGTCTTTTTAGCATATTTAAAGTGATTTGCATATTGGTTTAGAAGCATAAGCATAAATCAGCATAAAAAAGGGGCTTCATTTGTAGTGAATGATCAATAAGGACTATTAAATGTCATGGGAACAAAAAAAGTAAGTGTTAAATAAAAATAGAAAAGAATAATAAAACACAAATAAGAATTGTTAAATAGCAACAATATTTGATTTTGAAAAGGAACAATAATAAAAATATAATAAAGTTATTAATTGACACTTAACAAACAAAAGACCCACAGTGTTGTCCTTGCGAAGAAATAATTGTTAATATTAGTATCCTTGAAATTCTTTAACTACAATATATTAATGCGAACATTTTTAAAGTGTTTTTAATTTAAACAAATCCACTGTTTGATTTTTTATAGTTGCTCTTTCCATTTAAAATGTTTAATTTCGCACATTCTCACGATCATTCATTTTTTTCCTTTTTTTTTGGTTAAAAATACCTTAAAAAAGCGAAAGGGTATTAAATTTTTTTATAAATTATATAAAACTATAAGAAAAAAATCTTCTTCAATAGACATATTTTAATGCTCACAGCCAGCCCCTTTGTTAAAGAAGAAAAAAAGAAGTAAAAAACAGACAAATCATCCTGGGCTCATTTGCATATAGAATTTTTATTTGGGACATCAGCATATCGCCAACAAAAACTACCACAACCTTGAAGTAAAATCCAAAGGATTTAATCCATTTATCTCTGCTCGCTGAAAAGAAGCGAGTTCTTTCCTTCTTTTTTTCTTTTAAAACTACTCATATGGGAAACATGTTTTTTAGAAAAAAATTTTAATGATTTTTTTTGAAAATTTTGAAAATTTCACTTTCTTTACAGAACAGCTGCTTCAACGCTTCAATTAAAAAGGTTAGCGAATTTTCAAAATAGGAGTTTAAGAGCCGTTAAGAAAAAACTTCCATTTTGACTTTTAATATAAAAAAAAACATTAAAGGCAGAACTGAAAGTGTACTTCATAAATTGGTTTTGTGTGGAGAACGCGTATTAGTTTTTAAGTTTTTTAAAGTGGCTGCCGCCAGTGTTGCTACACCTTTGTGACCGTGTTGTCGCATTTTGCATAAGTTTCTGCATATTTCTAGTGATAACTGTTCGCATTCCAGTTTAATATTCCCCTTAAGGACTGCGATTGTCTGGGGCTTATTTGTGTAAACCCGCGCCTTTAATTACCCCAAAATAAATAACTCTGGGATAGTTAAATCGGGCGATCTTGCTGGCCGTACCAAATCGCCAAAACGGGAGATTACGCAAGCAGGAAATGGTTCCTTCACAATATCCATTGTGACTCCTGCTCTTGTACGAGTTGCAGTGCTGTAATTAAAAGTGATCAGGTTTAAAGGAGACTGATATATTAAACTTAATACCATTGTTTGAACACCATAAGTACAATATGGTTAAATGTGCTTGAAATTTTGTCCAATGGGCTGTGTTAGCTATTTTAGCGAATAATTTTACGCATCATCGAATTAGATGAAATGATTGCCGACAAGCTATTTTTCACAATATCATAATCATATCGGATTAATTGCAAACCTTACGCTGTTATATCATTTGACAGTCGCTTCGAGGAGCAAATACAGCATTTAGCACGGAGCCTTGTATGCTGGATAATCAATGTGTTTGTTATAATAAAGCTCTGCAAGAATCTTACATATGTAAAACCCTTTTTAAATTTTCTAGATTAATGCCCCTATTGCGGTTTACAACTCAACTTAGTTTAATTGTAATTGAATCAATACAACTCTTTCTTGGTATTACGAATTACAACTAATTCCAGTTGAAATCATTATTGACGTTGCCAACCTAAAAGTGTAAAGCAATAAATTTTATTTATGCTGTATGAAAACTTGTTTCTTTTCAAAATATAACAAAAATGGATACATACATATGTACCATATAAGCGGGAATTATTTTACAACAACGAAAGTATGTTTTAAAATTTCAACTAGAAAATACAACCACCAGCTGTAGATTTCTTTCTTCTTTGGCTAACTTATTAATTTGTGCAGTTTTTCATGATGATTCGAAGTTATTTACTTACGTATATTGCAAGTTCTTCCCACATTTGGTGAATCGAAATTGCTCTTTGACTCTTAAATTTTTCATCAAGTTTTTCAAACTGTTCATTGTTGTATATTTATTGTGACTATAAAATACTAATAAAATACCTGATTAATAAATTAGTTTAAGATAATTAAGCCGCACCTCATTTTTATAATAATTATTTCAACAACAACTGGTAGGGATGAGTTATAATTTTTTCATCATCTTGTCAAGTGCACCAACAGAGAATTGTAATCGATAATACCACAAACAATTTGTAATATGATGTAAATTCAACTTGAAATTTTTGACAGGTTGAGTTGTAATTGATAATATCAAATCGCAAATTCTAAACTCAACTAGAGCTGCGCTGTAAACCGCAATAGGGCATAAAATTTAGCAATTTCAACTGGCCATAATTTACCGATAAAAAAATTGTTTTATAGCAATTATTGAGTTATTTATGAAGAAAAGAAATTTTAAAAATATAATAAACTTGAAATATTGGCAAAAAGAGTTAAAAAGCACAATCTTATAAAATCGATAGCATTAGCAAAAATTAGCAAATGCTGAAAATTGTTCGCTCTGGACAAGTTACACAAAACACATTTTGACGCGCCCGCCGCTGAAAGAAGGTTAACTTTTTACTTTTTCACGCGTTTAATATTTTTGACGAATGAACGCGTGTTATGTATTTCTACCTTTAGAGAATCACGAGTCGCGACCTGCAGGATTTTCAGTTCACCCTCAAAGTTCTCTACGACAGATTTGTGAAGTTTACAACAATTGTTATTTCGTGAGGCTATACCTCCAAAAATTGCTCGATTATGGATTTCAACCGAACTGTTGTTCAGTTGCCAGTTGCTAAAAATAGCATTGCAAATCGAAACTGCATTAAATCCAGTTATCTAAATTCCAGTGCTTTTTATTGTTTTTTTGGCAACGCAACTGAAGTTCGGTTGCAATCCATAATCGGCCCGTAAATCAACTGATAAAATCGGTTGTCTATTTAAGTATTGTCAACTAAATAGTTGTAAACATATAATAAAAATACTATTTATACATTTTTACACTCTTTACTGGCTTGGTTATTATTAGAATACACTACGTAAAGTGATTCAGTATTTAATTATTCTACTTTATATATTTTTTATTTCCATTGACTATAAATCCATATTTTATTCTCCAAAATTTGTAGGGAACATCAAGTCAGGTTGGCCGAGCGGTCTAAGGCGCCAGATTTAAGCTCTGGTTCCCGAGAGGGAGCGTGGGTTCGAACCCCACACCTGACAATCAACTCGATTTTTTTTAATTAATTTTATTCTATCTGCTTTGATTCGTGTACAAAGTAGTTGTGGTCCCCGAGAGGAAGAGTGGGTTCGAACACCGTACCTGACAATTAGCACAAATTTTTTTAAATTAATTTTATTGTGTGCTTTGATTCGTGTACAATGCAGTGCAAATAGTTTACTCTTTTCATCCGTTAAGTTTTGCTGAGTAGTTGTGGTTCCCGAGAGGAAGTGTGGGTTCGAACCGCGCTCCTGACAATTAACACAAATCTTTTTAAATTAATTTTATTATGTCTGGAAAGGAAATTAACCTTTCCATCGTTTTAGTATTGCTGAAGAATTATGGTTCGCGAAAAGAAGCGTGTGGGTTCGAACCCCAAACCTGACATGAATGAACAGAATTTTTTTCATTTATTTTATTATGTCTGCTTTTTGATCCATTTGCAATGAAGGGGAGGACCAACTTTACCATTTTCAGTCTTTTAGTGCTGCTGACCAATTATGGTTCGAACCCCACATCTGCCAATGAACAATACAATTTTGTTGTGGTATTTTATGAAGTCCGCTTTGACCCGTGTAGAATGAAAAGAAACTTGTTTAACTTTTTCAATCGTTTGGTATTGCTGACAATTTAGGGTTCCCGAGAGGAACCGTTGGTTCGAATCCTACACCTGACAATGGTAGGTATTTTGGTATTTTATTATGTTTGCTTTGACCCGTGTACAATCGTTTAGTGTTGCTGACAAATTATTTATTATAATTTACGTTATGCTACACAAACGATCATTAGAAAACAATAAAAACGAACGAAAAATTGTGAAAATTGTTTGCAACTAATTGTACATACAACCCCTTCCTTCATCATCTCTCTATTCTATTCTTAGAAAATTGTGAAAAATGGATTTTGCTAACCAAAAGCAAATATCACTTGAATTCATAAAAAAAATCCTTTTGTGCAAAAGTACAAAAGTCATGCTGTTAACAAGCGAATTTACACGCAAACCCTTTTCTTGCAAATACACCGGAGGAGAACCAATAAAGATGCCACTCGCACTCGCACTCGCACTCGCACTCGTATTCGATAAGAATTAAGATGTTGAGTGAAAAAGATCTCAGCTCGATAACAACAATAATTAATGATTTTGTATGTCTGTCCTTGAAAATATCTTTCCATAATGCGAAACGAGAGTGTTTGCCAGGATTAGTTGCATTTATGCATATTTAAAATTTACACATGCAAAATAAGCACTTAAGTACTTAAATATGCAAATTCGGATGTTTAAAATGGAAACAAGGAGTTGCTTAGCATTTTCTTTTCTGCCATTAACAAGTTTGTAAACAATTGTAATGGGTTTGATTATTTTCGCATAAACTTCAATTCAAATCAAAAGGAAATGATTAATTTCAAAATTTATGCAGTTTCCAGCTGTGAACGCTTTAAAAGGAGATACACATTTTAAAATATTCTTAAATGAAGAAGTAAAGAAAAAGAATTATTAACAATAAATAAAAATTCCCAGGACATACGAGTTAAGTTTTAGGAAAACTATCCTATTTAAAAAATTTTTTTTTTGAAAAATCTTTGAAAAAAAATTCAATAAAAACTACGCTTTTTATGCCCAACTTTCTTAAAAACGAATAGATAAATCCTTTCTTTCTTTGCTTGTTTGCTTAGCATATCCTTAGGCTATTTCGAGACAGTAAAGGGGTGCATGTGTGCTTCTAACTATTTATAGCGGCAGTGGTTAAGGGTATTCAAATACGTTTCGTGAAAAGAAAATCTGAGATCATCAGCATCATCTTCGTTCGCATGCAAATCTTAAATTTTTTTTTCATTATTTTTTCTTCCTGAACTGTGCTCTGTCTGGCATATGGTAGTGAACAAGGGGTTTGTTTGCTGTAAATTAGAAAAAAATATAATTTTTTTCTTATAGTTTTAAAATTATTTATAAAAAATTAAAATCAAACGAAGAGCAGGCCGCGGAAAATGTTGTTTTTTTATAAATTATTTTTTACGAATTTCTTTTTTAAGCGTGAGAATTATTTCCAGCCTTCGCCTTTCGATTATTATTAAGAAGATTCGTTGCTTTCGTGTAAATTTTTATTTTTGTGACATTTCTGGCTGTGAAATCTATTGCACGGATTAAGACATACTCTGTGTTTAAAAAATTTAAAGAAAAAATTGTTTATTGCTCGCTATAGGTATTGGCAAGGGACCCGCAGTGGTTTGTACTGGTGCTACGGAAGGCGCAGCGCCACATCATCATCTAGTGTTGAAGGGCGCTCTTATTGATGTTGAACCACGCTACATTGATTAATATATAAAAACATTTTTTCCAGTATTTCGGTTACGGCAATCCACCTGATTTTATCATACGTATCGAATCGAACACACTCAGTTTTTGTAAACCATGTATGGTGTGATGAACGAACACTCAGAAGGCCTGTGCCACAGGGATCTATCTTCGGACCACTTTTATTTTCAATATATATATGCAAACAAACAATACTTGCGTCTTTATGCGGATGATGTGCAACGTTCTTTAAGTATGGAAAGCTGAGGATATTTGTAGGGGTATTTCAGATCTGAATGATGAATTGAATAAAATTTATTTCTGGGCTAGTGCAAATGGGCTCTGTTTGAACCCTGGTAAATCAAAGTGCATCATAATTTCTAGAAAGAGTATAGCCCTTTTCTCATTTCCAGAGATATTGTATTGAATGGTGAGAAAATTGAGATTGTAAACAGGACGAAAATTGTAGGTAACATTTTTAACAATCATTCGACTTGGACTTGGGCAGACCATGTGAGCTCAATGGTCGGTCAGTCGTATTTTAAGTTACGGATACAATATTTTAAACACATGAGATTTAAGATCTTCCTTGCCAAAACATACGTGATTTTATCCGTATTGTTTGGGCGTGAATTATATGCAAACTTATCGTTTAGAACAATTTCCAAGAGAGGCCTTTTAACAATATTATGAGATGTGCGTACGGACTGAGAAGATCTGATAATGTTTCCTTCGTTTCCAACAACCTTAATGGATTCAGTTTTGATAACCGATTTAAACACGCACTCTGGTTTTTTTGCAGAAGATAATTCGTACTAAAACCCTTAAATACACATTTGAAAAGATACGATTTTTCCAATCGCCAAGAAACCGGAATATTGTAATACCTGGAAATCAATACCTGGTCTTCGAGTGGCAATTTCACATAAATGCTACCAGACTATGGAATAATCTTCCACTACGTCGGCAGTTGAACAGCAACGCTCATAGTTTCAAAAGATTTGTAGATGATTCTTTCAGATACAAATCTGCAGTTAATTAATTTTTATTTTATTTTTTATATTTCTTTTAACATCTTTACAACGAGTTATGAATATAAGATTAATTTTTCTTATCTTGGAAATAAATAAACTAAACTAAACTCGCGTTGGGTCATTCGAAGAATATGATTCAATTATCATTGATCGTTTATAATGCAACTAACCGTTTGGGTTGGCCAAATTTAAAAAACACAGACAATTTGTAAAAGTGAATGGAATAATTCATTCATCCATAATTGCGGAAAACAATTTTTAGGTGGTACATCGGGATCTTCATTGATACAGCAGCAATATTTTCCTCTGAACACACTCTTAGCAAACGCGTTGGTGGGTTAATGCAGAATAAAGTGAAACAGGTGCGTAATTTGGTCATAACAGTTTGAACATCCTGTTCGGTGGGTCGATTGCGACCGACATGAAATGAACGTAACATACGAAACACATTTCTCAAACAGCACGAATTTTGATAATAAAATTCAATAATTTGCAAGCGTTGTTTGTTTGTTAGTCTATTCGTGGAGAAATGTCAAAACTTACTGAGCATTTTTGGCTTTGCCACATGTCCCGAATCTTGTTTTTACGCTGAAACAATGTACACTGAAAATACAAAAAAGAAATCACTCGATATATGTAAATATGGATCGATTAAACTTGACACTACTCTAGGTGCTGTTGCCAGTCAATTCGAATGCTTTGCGATATATTCTGCTTCCAAAATAATGTTACCCTAAAATATTACAACTAAAGAGATTAGACAGCTCTGGACCCTTAGTAAAGGGTGTTCATAGTTCAGTGTTAAAAATTATGGACAAGATTGCAATTTATTAAACAGGCCAATTTTTGTACGTTTCTTTCTTTGTGCCCTTTCTTTGTGCTTAATCGAATTAAACGGGCGTTGAGATCAGCATGGTCTTAGGCGGGTGCCCACAATCTCTACGTTGCAGGTCCCCGCTTGAGGGTTCTGTTCGGAGAATTATGGTTGTGGCAATCCCGCTGGCTTCACAACTATGCCTCAGCAAACTTTTCTATCATAGTCAGCGATAACTATAAGTGATCATAGAGGCGGTCACGAATGGTTGCTTTCACTCTGTGTTACGCGACAATGACAGGTTATCATATTAATTTTGAACTCAATATGGACCTGTTCGTAAATGCATCACTGCACTGCATACTTAATATTATTATTTTGCTCTGCCATTCCTAATCATATGCATTGCTGATGCATTTATTTGCGCATTTGATTGTTTGCATTTACGAACGATGGAAGTGAAAAAAACAGAAATATTTCTAATACATGTGATTTGTGAATTAGATGATAAAATAAGTGATGGTCCATTATGTAGTTTATATATAAAAAAAAAAACCAAACAATAAATAAAAAAATTAAAAACGTACTCCTCCATTGCATCATTTATTTATTTCCGTTAATTTGCGCACACATATACTGCGCATTTGCATTTTTGACCATCTGACAGCTGCAGTGCTGCCGATATTTGCGAACATGATGCGCATCAGATTCAGCGCATTGATGTTCGTTGTACGTAGCAGCAACCGGAGCATCGCTGATGCGTGCTTGCGCTTCCTTTTTCTTAATTCTTTTGCTATTCCAAAGGGTCATTTGATTTACACTACCAACATTTTCTTTGATTACATATTGCGTAATCACAAGATTTTATTCTTCAGAAAAATTTCTTTAATTACAATGTAAAATGAAATGCTTTCATTAGCCGATTGTGCATAAATACAAAAAACACATTTTTGTTACTTTTTAATTTAATTTATAATTCTTATATTTTTTTTGGGCGTGTGAAGAAGGATTGAAAATGCTTTCGCACTTACAGAGACCGTCGTCATCTGCGTCGAGTGGTGTTACCACTAAAAAATTCCCTCCTCCACCACTGCATAGATGCCTTCGCGAGACCGCTTTCCGCATTACTTTGAGAAGGCCCAGAGCACCGTCCCAATCAGAACCGCCTTAGTTCTTATATTACTCGCATAGTTTTTATGTAGAATAACATATTGCAACTTCTAGGGAAAAATAAAACGAAAAATTGTTAATCGCTTAAATTCATTTTGGTAGAAGTAACCCCGCAGGAATAAATTTAAATTGCAAGTGGCGAAAATATTTTCTGAACTGAACAGGAAAAACTTTAAGACCATAAATTATGACTCATAGTACGAGTCATCAAAATGTTTGAAAGTTGTAGAAAAAGTAATAAATTACAACCATGAAAGCTTGATTTCAAATTGAGAATGATTTAAAATCAAACTTTTTCGAAAATGTCAAACGTTAGAAAATGAATTGATTCTCAACATTCTCAACAAAAAGAGAAAATGATTTTCAAATTGAGAAATTGATTTATTCACTACTTACTTTCACATGCTATTCTCAAACGTTTTTTAAATGTTGATTGTAATCAAATGTGAAACATGATAGAAATACAATTTCCTCTTTGTCAACTTATTATTTCCGCACTTTCGCGATTTATTTTTTATTATTCACGTTCTTACTCGTATTCATAATAAATAATTTTGAACGCACAAAAAATTCAAACAGCAAACAAACAGTACATAAGTATTATTTTTCAGTACTTCGCTTTAAATAGTGGTGCCATGTTTATTTATAAAATGAGAATAACACTTGACATCAAATTGAAAACAACGTAATAAAACACTGTTTTTCAAATATATATATTTGCATCATTATCAATTGCAAGTGTTCAACTAAAACCTTTGAAAAAGGTTTCAGAATTATGCTTGATATGAAATGATAGTAATGTTATTTGAAATGTTTGACTGTGTGTTTGCTGGGTTATAGCCTTAAATTTTTTTTTACGAAACTTCCTTATGTGTACAGTCGCTTATTATTTTGAAGAAATATTTTGTAATAAAAAGTTAAATAAATTCAATAGAAAAAAAACCAAGTTCTTTCTTGTCAGGTGTGGGGTTCGAACCCACGCTCCCTCTCGGGAACCAGAGCTTAAATCTGGCGCCTTAGACCGCTCGGCCAACCTGACCCGTTAATGCCTCCTGTTCCATTAACATTTTTGTCTATTGGTAACATATAAATACAAATTTTATTTTATAATTTTTCTTTACAAAAAAAAATTATTTTCAGCACCAAAAACATAAACAACAAAAAATGTGATTAAAAATTATTTCATTTGAATTTATAAATGTTTATTTGAAATGCAATGCTTGAGATCAAAACCTGTCAGATCCCACTTCTTTGAATTTGTATAATAAAAGTTCACTTACACTTAAAGCCCCATATTCATAAAAAAAAACAAATGTATTTGAAATATATTTTAAGTAAATTTTGTATGAAACATTTTTAATAAAATACATTTCCAAATGGGGTCAAAAATTTAAATTAATTTCAAAATATAACAAACAACTGCAATAACACAACATGAAAACCACTGTTTCTCTCCATAAGACTGAGAATTTGTTTGTTGCAACTTTGACGTTATGTCGGTGGTAGTTAAAGCCCTCATATTTGTGTTCCGCACTTTTATATTAAACCTTAAGGCAAGCATTTTTGTGGAATATTCGTACTCTGTAACTTATTCATTGTATGGGTTATTTTGTCCTTTAGCAATTACACGACGTGTTGAAATATCATAGAAAATTATTTGCTCAACAAATCTGCTGAAAGCTTTCAAAAAGACGAAAGGTCGCAGTGCATGTTGAAAGCACAGAACGGTCTGAAATGGTCTGACGATGATCTTTTATTCTTTCTTCTCCGAAAATCAGAACCTTGTCATTTTGCAAGAAGGTTTGATTTTATTGTGCAGTATTTATACATTTACTTGCGTTTTTGTTTAGTTTAATATGTAAATGGCAATAAAAATAAGGTTATTTTCTTTAACCGCATATTGTTGCAAATCGCATACGAAATTATAGTTTTATATAAGTATACAAAAGTAAGTATACGAAATAGTGGTTGTAATCATGCCTTCACATATTTGATTGTTACAAATCTTGTCTGTTGTAATAGTAACCTTTCTAAGTCTGCTATCTTATTAAACTGTTTAAATTATTCAACCCTTAAAATATATTTCACCACAAAGTGATCAATAAATCAAAAATGTCAATAATATGTGCTAAAAGGATCGATAAGATGAAATTGTATCGGGTGTTAAAACAAATGTTTCCTTGGCTAGTTAACACCCTTTTTAATAATGACAAAGAATGTGGAAGGGTGTTCGTATTTTAACCCTTCTACTTCATTTATTTTTATTTGTTTTGCCTGATTATTGGTATTATGCAAAAGCAGATAAAGAGAGGGTGAGAGATGGAACATGCTAATTTTATGCAAATTTTTTTCACCAATTTCTTCTTTAATTCATCAATTACAACATAAGAGCGAACATAAAACTCACCATATTGTTTTCTCATTAAACACCTTGTGCGAGAGTCTGGTCAAGTTTTTTTTTTGTAAAAAGTAAAATTCGTTATTTTCATTAATATCAATAACAGACGACTACTTTAATTTAAAGTTTCTCAGTCTAAAGAGTTCTTTGGAAATCACATCAAAATAAGTTTTTTTTTTCAGGAAATAATGGGAAAGATTTTTAACACTTAATAACTCGTTGGTTGTGGTGGTGGGTATTTTAAAAATCTTTTTGGTTGTGTTTCATTTATGCAAATGTGAAGCATCTTTTTTTTGTGAGATTCATTTCAAGTCTTTGTTTGTCTTTATATTTTTCAAACAAAAAGGTTTGTTTTGGATCATTAGAAAAAAATTGAACTTTTTTTTCTTATAGTTTTTATAGCAAAATTGCAGACAAATCCTTCAACTTTATTTTATAAAATTTTATTTATTTATTTTAATTTTTATTAGACAAACACAGGCAGACAAACAAAACTTCACTTTCGATCGTGAGAATATTTATAATGTTGAAAAATACATGCAAATAAAAAGTGAGTAGTAGGTAACGTTTATAAATTGGACGTGTCTTTTCAGTTTGTAAAGGTTTCTTCTTCTTTTTAAATAAAATTTGTTTTTATAAATCTGCTGAAATCTACGTTGCAGCAAAAAAAAAGAAGTTATTTTTAAAGAATTACATATTCATAGCTTAAAGTATCCATATGTAAATATTTTTGACTGCTTAAGATCCATATTAAGAAATTGGGAAGAAATAGCCTGCATATGCAATGCATTGCACTGGAACTAAATAGAAAGAGGGGTAGTGAAGAGAACAGACAGCTGAGAGTGGTAGGAAGACGGAGCTAAATTGTTGCACAACTCTGCACTTGCGTGTTAATTAAAAAGCAAAGTTGCGGCATCACTGATGTTAACTTTAACGCATTATTTTTAAGCTAAGGGCGATCATTTTATTTATTATTTTACTTCGCCGACGTTTTATTGCTCAAATACGGACGAAGGAGTCTGTTGTAGCACAGAAAACTCGGAAAAATCTTTTTTTTACTTGATTCAATAGAGAAAGGATTAAAAAATCTATATATTTAAAAGAAGAGTTAAAGGTTTAGCTTAAAAAAAAAAAAACTCTAGAAAACTGGAATATTGAGAAAAAAGAAAAATTTAATTCAAAAATTTCGGTCACCCTTATATTCCGAGCATGATCCAACATGCGTAAGCAAGTTATGCTATTGGCAAAAACATTTGCCATTTTGAAGACTTTGACTGATTGAGGAACTTCAAAAAATACTAAATATCATAATTTTAAAAATCTTTTTTTTAAGCTAAAAAAAACTTTTAATCTTTTTGGCATCTGAAAAAGCTTGGAAAATAAGATAAATTTTTACATATGGTAACACTGGAACTGAATAGCAAAATTATAATAAAAAAAAATTATAATTGTGAAGTTTTCATAAAATGAAATCAAATTTTTTATTTCTACGATTTACTATGATTTTTCCTCTAAAAATTCTCACGCTAAAAAGTGAATGTGTTAGATAATAAAATGAAATGAAGAATCAGACAAACCAAGCAAATCAGTGCTGGCTTACCTTTTATTTATGTACAATTTTTTATAAATAATCTTCAAACTATAAGAAAAAAAGATAATTTTTTTTTATTAATTACAAAAAACATACCCTTTGTTAAACCACACACATGTCCATACATACATACATACATGTTCATGAGCAAACATAGAGAAATTAGAGAAAGAATTCAACATTTGCATACGAAGGAAGATGATGCTTCACAAGAAGCAGAATGTGCACACCCTAAAAATTAAAATAATCACAGCCGCTCACTCATACACACATGCATACCAACGAGCATAAATAGTTTCATTACAATCATGAAGCCATACTTCAAAATAGCCTAAGCACTTCACATGAAATGAATAAGGATTTTATGCGTTTGTTTGACGCAATCTGCAGAGTTCTTTAAATTTATGATAGTGCCAGTAAAAATATCGCTTTTCTGTCAAAAGTAGGTACTTAGTCGACAATAAAAGACGCACTTATCCATGGATTTTCATGAAGTACAGCTTCTTTTATTTCTATTACATTCACCTTTAAGATTAAGCAGTAAAACAGGTAACTATTTGGTGTTTTCTATTTTTTGAATTCAAAAATTTCGCAAATTTACCAAAAAAAAAATTTTTTTGTTCAGTTTTTCAGCAATAACTCTAAAACTAATGGCTAAATCAAAAAATGATAGTAACAAAACTTAAAGCTGGCGTAATTTAAAATTGTATTAATGTATTGCATTACAAATTTTAGAAAAAAATTTTTTTAAAAAACTTTTTCATAGAATTTTAAAATAATGATGATTTTTGTAGTTAGGTAACCACAGGGGATTGAAAAGAAATAGTGGTTATCAAAGATAAAAAATGCAAAAGCAGTGTTGTAAAAATAATGAAGCCCTCTTCTATCTATCCCTTCACCACCTGTAATCTCTGCCACTATTCCTTTCCTAGAAGTTAACACTTAGTATCGGGTGGTTAAATTGTAAGGGCCGATGTTGAATGTGAACCACACCTAAACGCCAAGCTTTTTTCCGAATTTTATTTGACATTTCTCTACTTCAGACTTACTCAATTTGAATTCCAAACGTCGTGAATGGGCAGAATGGTGGCAAGAAATGGCAACAGTGGATGATCAATTTTCGAAGAAAATCATCTTCAGTGATGAGGCACATTTTCACCTTAGTGGATTCGTCAATAAACAGAATTGCCGCATTTGGGCGAATGAGAATCCAAGAGTGATTGTCGAAAAACCAATGCACCCACAAAGAGTGACTGTTTGGTGCGGTTTATGGGCTGGCGGCATCATCGGGCCGTATTTTTTCCAAAATGAGGCCGGTCAGGCAGTTACTTTGAATGGTGTTCGCTATCGTGAGATGATAACGAACTTTTTATGGCGCGAATTGGAAGATATGGATGTGGACGATATGTGGTTTCAGCAGGACGGTGCCACTTGCCACACAGCTAACGAAACAATGGCTCTTTTGCGCAACAAATTCAATGGCCGTGTTATCTCACGTAATGACGATGTCAATTGGCCGCCAAGATCATGTGATTTGACACCGTTGGACTTTTTTCTTTGGGGTTATTTGAAAGAAAAGGTGTGCGTCGATAAGCCAGCAACAATTCAAGACCAAAAGGATGAGATAATTCGGCACATTAATGGCATAGAAACTCAATTATGCCTCAGCGTCATCAAAAATTTGGACCATCGGATGGAGGTGTGCCGCCGTGGTCGCGGCGCCCATTTGGCCGATATTTTGTTCCATACATAATTGAGTAATACCAATATATCATAATAAAATAAAATTACAATAATTTCCTAAATAGTTTGTGTTTTATTCAAAATCAAATTCGGCCCTTGAAATTTAACCACCCTTTAGTAGGTAATCATTGCCTGGGTGTTACGTCACTTAAAAAAAATGCAAAACAAGTTTTTCAAGGAACGTTTCTTCTTGCTTTCTTCTTCTTATTTAAATTTTGAATTTATTTAGTAAATGACGAAGGCCGAGGCCACACAATGAGCAGTAGAGAGGTGTGCGGCAGAAAATTAAAACATGTGAAATACTACGGAAGTGGCCACACAATGAGCGGCATTTTAGAGCTGCCGCTCAGGAATAAAACTTTTTCTCATTTTTAATTGTTTTATGAGCGTCAAATAATAAACGTGGCAAAAGTGAGTGTGGAGCTTATAATTTCATCTGTACAAAGCCGACCGCTATTATGGCAAGACAGATTACGAAATTTAAAAAAAAAAATATAACCTACAAATTATGGAGTGAAGTTGGTCTGTCTGGAAATTTGCGTAGATTTGTATATAAATGGTTAAATTCGCCGTAATGTTGTCTTGCTAGATTTATAGGATGAACACCAAATCTTCTTTTTTTTCTTAAACGCATTCAATTCTTAAGGGCGGGGCACATAGAATCCGTCATACGTCATACTTTGCCGTTTTCAACTGACAACTAAGTTGAAATACACGTTTTCTTATGAGCTTTGGTGCATTCAGTACATCTCCGTCAAAGCAAAGTACGAAAGTTGGCAAATTTTTAACTTTTAACGGACGTTGAGTACTTTGACAGCTATGAACAGCGTTGCCGTTGTAGGTTACTTTCGTCAAAAAATTTTTAAATTTTTTTTAGTGTGGAAAAGTGAATATTTTTTCCTTTTGGTTACTTTTTCCCGCCTTTTAGTTGTAAAGTTTAAAAATCAGATTATATACCGCGTTTATGCGAAACACTGTTGTAACAAAAAAATCAAGACTGCTGCAGCAGAAACAAAAATAAATTAACACAGTATTTAAATTCAAAATAGATAGAAAATTATTTGCACGGGTTGTATGCTGTATGTACATAATGTTTTTACCTAAATATTTCTTATAAAATTTGTGGCTAGTGGAAAAGAAATTGAAAACTTTTTATATTTATAAAGTAAAACATTTTTTGGTTTTTTTTTTATTTTTAAACTTTTTAAGGTGGTAACGCTGGCTATCTGTCAACTTAACTGGAAATTTTGTTGATTTGATTTGTATGCCTGATTTAAATAGAGACTTTAGTAGAAATTAAAATTATTGAAAAGTTAGCTCAGTTACCCGAAATTTATAAATTTTTTAAAATGCAAATAAAAATTCGAAGAAAAACGAATCAAAAATTAATAATTAAATGGTTTTTTCCACTCTACTGAAAAAGTTTTTAATTTCACTCTTGATCAGGGCTGCCGTGTTTGGTTACTTCTAACCAAAATTGGTTATATTTTTTTCCAATGTGTGGATGTGAATTTTTTTTTTTGTTTTTTTTATTACAAAAAGGAAAAAGACTTTTACAAGTAAAGAGGACCAGAAATTTGCAATATAATTGTGGAATTTTTCGTATTGTGCAATATTATTGCCAATGTGTATATCATATTCGAAGGTGGCAGAATATAGTGGCAAAAACTGAAAATACTTTTTATTTTTATTGCTATTATTACTATTGATTTTATTTATTTAAAACAGAAGAACATTGTAAAATATATCGTCGAATAACATTGTTGACTTTTATTTTTATAATAAAAAATAAATAGAATAATTATAAACCACCTTTTTTGGTAAACAAATAATGCGAGAATGTTGTCATATATCTTTTGCTTTATGTTTTTCTATCAAAGGTATTGCTTCAGTTTGGCTATTAATATTAGGTGTGTTTTTTACTGTTAATAGGGCACCCGCGGTCGCCCAATCTTACCAGGAAGCGTTTTCTTACACAAAAATTGGGTAAATGAGAAAGATTTTGAGATTCTGCGTGCTAGCTTGGGCAAGAAGAACAAGCAAACAGCTGCTTCATAAGTAAACAATAATGAAGTAAAATTAAAAGTTTCCCAACAATGCAATGAACAAATAATAGTTAATTTTATTTCATGATTTAGTTAAAAATTATTTTTAATTAAAATGTATAAGCCAAATTATTGTGTTGTTATGAATGTATGCATATGTGTAGATTAGTATTTGTAAAGACATGCGTGTAGATTTGTATTATACGTACATGGTCATATACATTAGGTCTGTTCCAGGTGCATAATAAAAATGGTCGAACTCGCACAAATTTATTTATAACAATAACAAACCGAGCCTATAGGACCATATATAGTTGGTGGACTACAAGTGTAACATACGAATAATTAAACATGTAGGCAACAAATAAGTAAGAAACAATGTTCATGAAAAAAATAATAGTTATAATATAATTAGATAAGGCTACTATATAAATTTTAAGTTATATTGCGCATGAATTTGATTATATATATTCAGAATCTAGATCAGTTCAATTGCCAGAAATGTTCAACAAGCTTATCTTTGAATGAATTACATGTAAAATGGAATGCTCTAAATTTATCCAAAAGCGTTCCAGATAACAATTTTTGAGCAATTTTGAGAGAAAATTAGAGAGTAAAATTTTTCATTTCCTGTACAAAGTTGCACGAACTTGTTCTTTGGGCAAGTTCGGTTTAGAATTAAATTATCGACTGTTTTTTATTTACATATGAAAATAAGAAATTAATCAGAAAATATGCAAAGAAACGACAAAAGTTTTTATTGAAAAATTTATGAAGAAGCAAAATGGAAGATTTTCAAATAAACTTGAATTTGGAAGTACATAGATTTGTGCATATTTATCACTTTATTTAATAAAAAAAATGGCTTTTACTTTTTTTCATACAGCTGATGCAAATGTTTTGCTTTTAAAATAATTTGCATTTTAACCGTCTAAACTCAATAAAATCAAATTTATTTGGAAAAGTAAGCAGCTTTCAAGTAAGCAGCATTTCAAGATATTCAATTGAGTTTTTCTTTGCGTTCCAGCAAGTTTCGGCAACTTTGTCACATTCAGAAATTAATTTTCTTTTTATTCCCAAAACTTCGGACACTTTTGTTATGCACGTGGAACATACCTATTTTGTGGTAAATTTTATGGTTTTTTTCGTCTTCTTACTTTTGTATATTTTAGTCTCTTATTGGTATAAATTATAGTTTACTCTCATTTTACCGAACTTTGCCAGAAAATTAAAAAAACACACCTATTATTACAGATGCTCTGCCAACATCATACTCATGTTCTGTCCATGATGAAGGGTTAAAAGGCAAGTGTCTCCATGTATGGTGTAATCGCCCTATCGGGTTACTATCAATCCCGAAATTGTTTACTTAATTTTTAAGCGAATATAATTATTTCCATAATTGCACACAATTGCTAAAGTAAATTACATTCATTCCCAATGTAAGCACTTCCCTTTCACATTGACACAACATAATTGTGCGCTATAACGTGAATGGCATTCCGCGCATTGCATGCATATGAGATATGGCGACGGCTGAAGTTGACTACAAAACCAAAACAGGCCTGGGTTCAACTCCAGTTTCATACTAAAATTATAAAAAAAAACATCTCGCATTTTTCTGATGTGCATTAGTGTGTCTTTGTGTGTCAGTTGTTGTCGGAAGGTTTCAGTGGCGAAGGCATAGCCACTGGTCACTGAACAATACCTGCTTCAGCTGATAGCAATCCACAATCACATCAGAACGCCCTCCTTCGTTGGTATTGTGTAGCACCGGCGAAGTAAAATAATAATAAAAATGACTACTGAACCGAACGTGCATAAAGCAGAGCTGTAAAATAATTAATTAAGCTTCACCTCCTGTCGTTTCTCTAACTATCCCTTTCCTATAGTTCCAGCCCAATGCATCGCATGTGTAGGGGTCATCTCCTGAGTGCTGGTCCCTGATAAAAAAAACAAACAAACGAACAAAGAAACAAACAAACAAACAAAATGCCAAATGTGTACTAAACATTGGTCATTGATATTTTAAACCCTATTTGATGCCAATTTGATGACACAATGTTGAAAATTCATTATCTTGCATAAATTTTTTTTCTTGTAGCAGTGCTCAGGGCATGTCCCTTACGTAAGCAATGCATTGCACCGGAACTACGTAGTTACAACTCAGGATTAAATTGATGACAAATTGTCAAGAAATAGTGCGTCATTGAATTGATAGCAATGTCTCTTGTCATGTGTCATGAGACAATGTGATGACAAACGAATGTCGTTTTGACATCGCAGTAATGAAAAATTTCGTGCTTTGAAAATGCTCGTCATAGTTTTAAGGTACATACATACATATATGGACGACATACATATGTGTATTTTAAGGTTAAGAAAAGTCGTGAGCAGTGTAAAATCGCTAAAAAAAAAACTTGGTCAGACCAAGCGACACTGTTCATAGAACTGCTGTTAGTTTATTCCAAAAAGATGACCGATCATTCCGTGGTTTATCTCTTGGGCAACCGGGTCTCACAGGTATGAATTTAATGTGACTCTTAGGTGAAGTTCCGATTAACCTTGAAAACTTGGAATGAAAATTATCTTTCATTCTCAGCTGTCAGCGGAATAAATTTGTGATAACTTTTTTTTTAATTTTTATGTTTCATGCGTTTCCAACTGCAAATAATCTCGTCTTCTTAATTCTTTTCAAGTAAGATTTATAAAGAATTTGCATATTTAAGTTCATAAGTGCTTATTTTGAATTGCATTATTTATTGGAAAATCATTTTCTTTTTACTGTTACCGATTGCCATTTTTAAGATCTGTTCTTTTAAAACATTTTAAGTTTTCATCTTAATCCTTTTCATCCTTTTCAGCAGGGTGGGTCTGGCACATCATTGGCCTTCACGGTGTGTTCTATAAATGGGTTCGTGTGTAAATTCGCTTATTAACAGCATGACTTTTCTATTTCTTCTCAAAAGAATGATATTTGCGTTTGGTTTTGCAAAATCTATTTTCGCGAAGTTCTTAGAAATGTCTGCGTAGAAAGGAAAAAGGGAGGTTTGAAAATTTATTCTTAAACAGATTAGACACTTTTGTTTTTATTGTTCTCTAATGATGTTTGCCTAAACAAAGCAGAACAAATGGAGTGATAATCATCTGTTGATACAACAATTGATAAATATTTGTATTGCTGGAATAAGAAAAATGAAAATAAAATGTTTCTCAGAGATGGGAAAATTGAATAAAAATGCTGACAGGAATTTTCTTTTACCTAGAATAACAATACAACAGGAGGAAGGCATAGAAGAAGTGGGGCTCTATCTTCGACTCTGCCACGGCAAAGGGTATGTGGCCGCGGACAGGGTGGGCATTTCGTTCAATGCACTGTGTAGGGGCTGTGAGGAGGATTAGGAGAGGAAGACTGTTGTGCACTTCTCTGTGAGTGTCCCGGTTTAACCAGAACCAGACTGAGATTCCTTGGTGCGCCTTTCTTTGACAACTTTGGGCTGTGTTCTCGGTTGGATTTGACGGACTTGTTGGGGTACGTCAACGGAACTGGGTGGCTGTGGTTTCTACGGGGCTAGGGTAGCAACACGGCACCTACGATGCTATATGTGTCGACCCATCTTAGTCGACTATCCTCTATCCTAATCTAACCTATAATAATACAACAATACATTTCTTTTTGAATAGACCGCCATTTTAACAGTTGACATGACTCAACCCGTCACTAGAAAATTTCACGGTCACAGTGCTCAAACCTAAAGCATTTATGATGGAAAAATTTTAATGTTGAACCAAGTTAGTGTTTGTGACGAATCTAACTCGTGCACGTCGCTCAAGAACAACTCATAATATTGCTGTTGTAGCCCATAGTGTTAAGGTTTGTTCATTTCTCGTGGATCCTTGAAATTGGACATTAACGACTTTAAGAACTCCTACGCCTACCGACCAGCAACAACGTCGCGTCGATGCTGATTGGTTCATTGAAATGCTTAACACAGACCTGGAATTTCATCTAAAAATCATCTTAAGTTATGAGAGTCCCATTTTTATCTCGGAGGTTACGTTAAAAATCAGAATTGTTCTCGGAAAACCCAAAAATTATTGTAGAAAAGCATCTCCTTCCTCAAAGTGTGACCATTTGGTGTGGTTTTTGGTTTGATTATGAGTGATGAATCGGATAAAATTGTTCTCAAGAAAAGACTACAACTGGGATTAGACAAATCAGCAATCTGGAACTTTATTTTTTTGTTTACATGTTCATGAAAAAAGAACACTTAAGTAATTTGTGAATAGTTTTAAAGGAAAATATGGATATTGCCGCAACCGTATCTATCAGTTGTCAGATGTCAGTGTTCCATTTTTTTCTAAATTGTGTTTCATTCCCATCAAACATTAAGTAGCATTATTAGAGTGCTGGTAAGACATTTTATATTATTTTGATTTTATTTTATATTGATGTCACAGACGCTATAACACTGCTATAAAACAAATAACGTGCAAAAGCAAAGTTGTAAGGTAGGAAAGCTTCACCATCTGTCATTCCTTTCCTCTAGTGCCAGCACAATGTATCGCATGTGTAGGGGTCATCTCATGAGTGATGGTCGAAGATGAAAAAAATTAGTACTTTTTATAAAAAGCTGATTTTTCAAAAAAATGTATTTTCAAAAACAAATGGCGCACATTTCATTAATTTCGCAGCAAAAAAAATTAATGCTTTCATTCATTTTTTATTAATTTTTTTTTGCATATTTTATCTGAATTCATTTTTAATGCCATCTAAAATGTGAACAATATTTTCACTTTTGAACTCATGATAAACGCATCCAAGTCTGCCGATCAATTCATATGAACAACTGCGCAGTTGTAATTTAATTTTTCTACTTTCCTTTGTATTCATGCCGTTTTGTTGAATGTGAACACATGCTAAAACTGGACTATTCGGTACTTCTAAGCACTTATTTATATGACCAGTTGTTTTGTTAAATGGGAACACATGCTACTCAATGACAGCCCTATGTTAAGTTGAACTAGTTCATTTGCAATCCATTAACTATTTCTTTTGCATGCCTTTTTTTGCTGTGTTGCTCATAAATTATGTCACATATTACATTAGTAGTGATTTTTCCATCCCTGGTTAATGCTCTAAAATCAAAAATAGGAAGAAAAAACAACTCTCTTTAGGGCGCGTGTCTTAAGTCTTTTACTTACAACAAGTACGTGCATGTTCATGTCATGTAGAATTAGCACAAATTCACATAAACATCTGTGAACATGTACATAAAAACAACATATGCACCCTGTTGGAAGCTTGGCATCAAGTGCTTTTTTTCGACTGAGTTGGTGACTTTTTGATGACATTGTCAACTTATCCTCTACACTTTTTATTTTGCCTTTGATGGATAGAGACTTTTTAACAGCTGTAAATGAGTTGTTATTGGCCGTATTTCTTTAGTTTTTCGGTACAATGAGAGTAAAATATAATTTATCTCAATATTGGAGAAAAATTTACAAAAGTACGGAAAATCAAAAAATACAGACTGTCCCACAAAATGGAGACGCCAATATATATTGGGCACTCCCGATACCGTGAACACAGCTTATTTTGAGCAATATATTATTTTATATCACATTAAAAATTCATAAATAGTGTTCTTTTAAAACATACAAATATATGTAGTTAATTTTGTTAACTTTGTTAATGTCTATTTGTTTGCTGCCTTAATGTAGATATGGATACTACATTCCTGTATTGTAAATATAACATTAATTATTGTTATGCAGGACTTGAACATACAAATACAGTGAAACCTGTCATAAGCGGACACGCACCGTCCCGGTATTTTTGTCCGGTCATAAGAGGAGTCCGATTATGAGAGGTACACTTAATATTTTAAATATTTTCTTTATTTTATAATGCTAGACTAGCGATTTGTGGTTGAAAAAATTTATTCAGAATATATTGCTTTAACTTGGATCGGTTCAATTTGAACCTTTGAGTTTCAAAAAGGTTTTAAATGCGACGAAATCGTTTCTACATGTACATGTCATTTCCATTTTTTCTTTAATTGATAAAATATTTTTTTGTGCCTTTTTGTGACTCTCAAGCTGACAACACGAGATAAGCAAATAATTTCTTCAACTAAACAGCAATTTCTATGCAATCCTCAATACATGAGTATGCAGATTCGTGGTAACACACGAATCACAATTTTCAATAGCATTAACAGAAATATGAATCAGAGTTGAAAAATGAAGAAATACTACTAGGGTTGGTGGCTTCAATAAAGGCGAATTAATTAAAATTAACGCTTCTGTCCGCTTATGAGAGGCTTTTTGCGCATAATTTTTTAAAATTTATTGTCCGCGGCCGGTTAATAGAGTGTCCGGTTATGAGAATACATTTTGTACTGAGAAGCTGATGAAAATCTCGGTTCTACAAAGTTTATCCGGTTATAAAAGGTGTCCGGCTATAGGAGGTGTCCGGTAGGAGAGGTTTCACTGTAAATAAATAAGTAATAAAAATCAATGCACTTAAACAAAACAAAATTTAAAACGTTAAAATTCGGGATTATTTAGTTCCAGGAATACCATTTTTATAAATAAGTGCATGTGCAGGAATGTACGTTTACGCTTTTTTGTGCAAATATTTGCCATATGTGACCGTAGTATCAGTTTCTAGTACGGTTCCACAAGAACTACCTACTACTACCATTGACTGAATGGGACCAATGTCGGTAGTTGCTCTTCAATGACATACACATGTTCATTGTCTATTGTAAATTACATTATCTGGGGTATAATAAGCCAGTAGTACTGGTGACTATGTCAATAGCAAAACATTACAGTTTTACTATTGTCATTTCCTGCAGGGTACATTCAGGTGTGTCTGTGTGTGCCACCAAGAGATATTATTGTGACAACCCAACAACTGGCGCTTCTATAAGTCATTGAAATATTAAACAGCATACTTTCAATACCTGCCATTATTTGAGATTTAAAGCTTAAGAATCTGCAAACAATTCCTTTTTTTAATCTTGTTTCTGGCTCTTATCTGGTCTTGTGGTCTTGTGCAACATCATAATAACAAGATCTCCTTTCCACAGACTGTAAGTAAAGACGGCTTTGAAATTCTAAGGCGAAGGCAATAAAATTCACACAGATTCTTTAATAGTTAAAGAAGGCAGAGTAGCGAAAAGAACGTAGTCACGAACAAGATTTTGTAAATGACTTGAAAAAAAATGAGTAAATGACGGGCGGTCGGTTGGTCGGTTGGTCGGTCTGATGATGATGGAAAAGGGCAATGTCGTTGGGTTTGTGGATTTCAAGTTGCCAAAGAGCTTTTCTACGATTTCTTATATCAGGCATCATTCATTGAGTGTTGAGAGCTGAGAGCTGAATACTTTCGGGCGAGAGCTGTAGAGAGTTGGAAAGCAACAGACAGGTACACGAATATATACCAGAATTCGTTAAAAGGTAAAAGAAATTGAAAAAGAATTTCTCTTCTTTTTTGTTTTCTTTTTTGGGCCTGTCTGTCCGTTAGTGTTGTATTGTGCTGTGCTGTGCTGTGTATTGAGCGGCCGTCTAAGACTGGCCATTGTTTAACAATCTGAACTAAACCCACCTGCTGTTTGCCGTTTGTAGTTGTTGTAAAGTAAAATGGAAATAAATGGAAAATAAAATCAAGAATAAATAAAAATGATGTGTTAAACAAAATAAAAATAAAGAAAAAACTCAAACAAATGGCCGCATTACTAGACCATTGGTAATCGTGAACAATTCAGTTCAAGCAGAGCTTTCGAGCGGTTAACACGGTTTCAAGGATTTAAACGGCTTAAGCAAAAACTATTTCGATGGCATAAAAGCAAAAAAGAAAAAAACAATTCAACCTAAAAATAAATTTCTTAAGAGAAATAAAGAAAAAATCCTGTGAGAAGAAAAAGGTTAAAAAAAGAAGTGATTTATAGGAAAAATTTTTATAAAAACGGTTTAAAACCCCCAAAGGAATAAAGTAAAAAGTGTAAAAGCAGCAACTGCAAACCCAGAAAGTCCTGAGAAATTTTTAGCTAAAAAAAAGAACTACTTTTCAAGTTCATTTTTTCGAACTTGAACGTATGTGTGTGTGTTTCGGTTTTTTGTGGACACTTTTTGTTGAAGCGAAAAATAATTAACCGTTAGTTATAATTTTATTGTTTTTGTTGCGGCTCAGCTTTAATACTTTTTCAATTTTTCCTAACAGACATGTTTGGACTTGTTTTTATTTTTCGGGCAGTTTTTTTATTGTAACAAGTTTGCACGGTGGAAAAGTGACTGGAAAAAGCATTTGAAGTAATTTTATTTATTAAAGAAATATTTTTAAAAACTCTTTTAAACTCTTTTAAATGCTTTTTCAGTGCATTAAAAAACATGAGAAGAAAAACTTTGTTTTTCTAAATAAATTTTGATGCGTCATACATACGGACTTGCAAAAATTCACTGTTCACTTAAAAATTGTTTTACGTGTCGTTTAATTTATTAATTAAAATCAAAGTTAGTTTTGAATTTGTAGTGCAGCTGATAATTCTGCAACCATCCTATACTCACTGTCACCTGTGTTTATTATGCAGCATTTTTGTTGTGATCTTAAGATCTGCTCATTAACTTGTCAGGTCTTAAGAGCAATTGAATTTAAATAAGCAGAGGAAACTACTTAACTATAGTGGCATGAAATCGCAAGAAATTCGGTTTGGCGACACTTCTAATTATGTGTATACAGCGAGGAGATATGATATGTACTCCGCGTTGCATTGAGATATCGCATAACATTTCCTATACATATGTATGTATATTTGATAACTTCGATAGGTTGCCTAGTACATGTTTGCCTAAAACATTTGTGTCGCAGGCGTGCAAAGTCGAGTGTCTGATAAGAGAGGTGAGAAATTGACTCTTTATCCTGTTTCCGATTGCTGCTACAGAATATGTTATGGGGAAGACCCAGACTACCAGCATGCCTGCCGATCGTCCAGTGGCCAGTTTTAATACTGCGACCAGCCATTAAATGCTCGCTCCTCTGGTCCTTATCCATTAGCTGTTCTGAATGTTTATCACGGCCACACTAAAACGTATGTACGACCTTCAAGTGCTCAGTTCATTCTACCTATCGTCTTCCTCCCAAATTGTAGTGCCTAATTATTTTAAAAATTAATTAAATTATGAAACGTCCGTCCGATAAGCGGGCAATAAAATGAGACCGACTTTAATTTCTCACTACACTGCAGGATATTATTTGGTTTTTCAGAGATCATAGGAACTGTGGAACGTGCTATTTCTAATACCAAGCCTTTAAGATGCTTAACGTTAAAGAAAAATGCCGCACACAAGGGGCTTCTCCTATTTAAGCATAAAAGAAAGAAAGACATTCTTGCTCTGGTATCCGGTTGACATGGGTGGCATATTGAACTACTGTACAGTACGATGCGTATAAAATGAACAGCTCTTGAGTCATAGCTTTTGAGTTTGACATTACTTTTTCAAACATGCCAGTACCAAAGAAGGCAGTCAGAAAACAAAAAACTGTTGCTACTGTAGAAATTCTTGGGCTTGTACTTTGTGTACATGCTATTCCAGTAATGTAAAGTAAAAAAAACATTATTGTCTTTTTCAAGTGGAGCAATGCCAGAGGTTTTGTTGTTTGCTGTTGCCTTCTCTCTCTGCGCTTTATTTATTATTTATTTTATTTATTATTTTTTTTTTGGTATGCAACTGACATACTTTTTCGTTTAGCCGTTAATGTGACGCATAAATATTTTTGTCGTTGTTGTATTATTCCGTAGTTGGATTTTCTTTAACTGTGTTCTTTTTTTTTTTTTTTGTCATACAAAAGAATTTTTAGTTATTAACGACCTAATCGATACAACTTTTTTGAGTTTATTTGCGTACTCAATAAGACAATTTGAAATTATTTTTTTGTAATCGTTGTCATAACGTTGGCTTACTTACCGTAATCAGTTCTTTATTTTCTTTTTGTCGTCTTCACATTGTTTGTGCACAACTGTTTGAAAACAACAACAACAACAACCACAACCAAAGTGGGTTTTTATGTGACAAATTTCCGTAGAATATTTTCTGGTCGCTTGTTATGTGCAACTATAATTGTTGTTTTGAATTAAATTTTCTCTTCTCTTCTTGTTGTTGTTGTGGAATTAGAAATATTGTTTGCTTTTTAAGTCTTTCATTTGGCAAAATTCACTTGCCTGGCAAAGTTTGTTTCTTAAGTCTTTTTGTACAGGCAACATTCTGTCTGTACAAAGTTTGCATCTTAAGTCTTTGTGTATGATGCTTTAGCTCTGCCTCCATTTTTTAAATAGCGATGTCCTTGGGTTGAATAAGCTTGAGACGCCACTATAATGAATCAAATATGGCGGCAGCTCCAAATTAGTGGCGCAACTATTTTTTCTTGGTTTGGGGGTAAAGAATCGTAGTGCCTCCATGTAAGAGCAGTAGATACAGAGGCATGCGGCGGTTATCGCCAATTGTCTAAAGACCGTCCATTGTGGTTATTTGTCACTCCTGCACCAGGTACCTCTGCTTTCGATTGAAAATGGCGGATGTATAGAGGAAAACTTGATGAAACCCGTAATTCCGGGTGTTAATCGTAACGTGCCTATGGGATGAATGACACTACATTAGTGTGTCTTCTAACTACGACCTCTAAATACTGGGCGCCCTCTGTTTGTAATCAGCCTTATCCTGATACCGGGGCACTGGTGCCGCTCAACCAACACTGTCCCCTTACTTCCCTGAAGAAAGGAAAACAAAGTAAAAACAATAAGAGGCAGCAGCGCCACATGAAGAAATAACATCCACGCAAGTGTCTTACGAACAAACGGAAATAGAGATTGCTGTGGACGTAGGCCCCGATGAAGCCACCAACATTACCGCAGAAGAGGAAGGTAACTCTACATCTGTCCTGTTCATAGCTCAGGAACTGATCACAGGAAGGTTCGACTCAGTAGAGCCGCTAAAGAGCGGCTAAAATACTACTACTATGAGGTAAAAATGCACTAGCAGCAGAGCTCGGAATCATACGCGACAAAGTTCTGTCGATTTTGTGAAAGTGACGCATCGTCCCGCACGCGTTAGAGCGAGGTTTCTCCACATGGGTGGAACTGTGGTACCTCCACACAGCCTGTGGAACACCACAGTCAAAATAGTGTTTTGATTCCATAGAAGCCTTAGAAAGGGGTGTTCTAATGTGAAAAGCTTTGCACAATAGGTATTTTTGATCGCGGTGCTTCGGGCCCAATAATGGTAATAATAATTTTTCTTGGACACTTATGATATGGGTATCAAATGAAAACATTTTTTCAGCACAATAAAAAAAAAATCTCACCACTGTGAATTCAAGCCAACGTAACAACAAGTTCTTTTTTATGCACCGCCATGTTGTGGGTATGAAACGAAATTTTTTTTTGTTCTAGACTGCCATAAAAAAAACATTATGATGTTGTTACAAATTCAAACAACTAAAAGCTTGTGTTCACAAATTCTTTTTAATATGCCCAAACGTATTTACACTAACACTCTAAGGCAGGATTTTACAAAGATCATCTCCAACTGCTTGCGTATTCATGATCACTACGAGTATTTTATGGTTTCTAAAAGTGTAAAAATTAGATTTTTGTATGACAATTATATACTGAAATCTTTTGTAGATCAAAAACAATTTCTTCTTTAAATACAAGACCAAATATTTATCGAGTCCACTATTCAAAAACAATTGAAATTCTTATCTGAATACCGGTTTCTTGTGTACATATGTGTGTACATATGTATGTATGTATATTTGTATCAATGTATATGAGAAATCTTTTTAAAGCATCCATCTGAGTGCTTTCTTTAAGTTTGTTCTTTTATTTTCATTAACATTTTTTTATTGCTATTTTCTTTTCTCTATGAAAAATGTTCAAACGTGCTGCCTGTTATGTCATTCTCTCTTCGGGCTGTATCTCCAATGCCAAACAAGTTTCAAGTCTTTCAAAAGAAAAAAATTAATGGCATGACTTTGTTCTACCGTTATGTATCAAGATGCTAATTGGCCAACTTGATCTGCTGATCTGAAATGATCTGAAGTGACACATTACATGATCATAGTGACCCACTTCAGAAGAGCGTTTCTGTTTCGTTCTTTAATTTCGCACTCGAACATTATATTTTATAGTTGATTGTTGTTGCTGTTGTAGACTTATAGCATATCAAAAGGTAAATGCAGGGTGTTGTCTACCTGTTATGGATTTGCTATTTGTTTGTCTATGTCTGTTGTTATTGTTGTTGTTGTTGTTGTTGTTGCTTTTGTTATTGCTTCTCATTATTGGCAAAGGGAATGACTTTCACTTTAAATATTTTTTTTTTATTGTTTTTATTTCTTATTTTGTACTTGTGGAACGGAAATGTACACTCAGACGTACAAACAAATGGCTGAAAAAGTTCCAATTGAAATGAAATAAAACTGTGCACTACGAAAATAGTTAACAGACTTAACAGTAGTAGTGGTCACTTGGTGGTACGGTTTGGATCTTTTTCGGTATTATTTCATTAGATTTATTTAGTTGAATGCAATTTAACATACGAGGGCACTTTTGAAAGGCTTATTATATAAATGTCACATATAAAATATTTTTAGCTGGAATCCGGCCACTCAGTACATCGCGGAATTTCTTACTTTCCGTCTCATGCATATATATTTACATGTATATATACTTTGCCAATGAAAAAAATTGTAAATTTGAATGTATTCCTAAAGCATCCATGAAGGTATATTTTTGACTTCTCAGGAAGTTCTTACGAACAACTAACGGATAATTAATATGAAGCACATTTTATTCTACAGAAATAAAATTCATTTGGAAAACTTACGATCTTTCTTTATTAATAAAACGAAATGAATAATTTACTACATGTAAAATTTCTTCTTCTTATTAATAGCAGTAAGGCAACTTCAAACATCACACTGTCCTCCATTCACTCTAAAGAATTTTTCAAAGCTCAAAGCTTTAAAATAGTTTAATATACTCGCGAATCGCGAGCATTACTTCGGATTCAATGAATCAGCATCTAAAAATAGAACGTCCGGCAATGACAATCTTATGGAAGAAAAACGTGAGAGTGGCGATGACTGCACGTTGACTACAAAACCGAAAAGTCCTCGGTTTGATCCCCGTTTCAGAAAAACATTTCGCATGAGAATTAGTATTATTATTAACAGTTTTATATACAGAAAACAGACACTATTGTATGTCACAAAATTTCCAACGTTAATGAAGACAACAAAGGCTAAATTCGTGGCACCGTAGTCAAACGCAAATTCCATGATGAAATTACTAAGGTGGCAGCCAGCGTTACCGTTGATAAATTCAAAAATTGCCAAAACAAGGCCCTCAAAAAGAGTATTTGAAAGAAAAGAAGGGTTAATTAAAACAAAGATATTAAAGTTTTATTTAATTTTTTTTTTAAATTTGGACCAGCACTCAGGAGATGACACCTACCTATGCGGTGCATTGTGCTGGAACTAGAGGAGAGGGATAGTAGGACAAATGATAGGAGTTAAAGCTTCACTTTCTTCCAACACTGCTTGTTGCACGTTATTTTGTTTTTATAGCACTGCTGTAGCGTCTCTGATGTCAAGGAGACGTATTAAATTTTTTGAAGCTTCGTTTTTAGTAATTATTTTTACTTCGCCGGTGCAGCACAATACCGACGGAGGAGGGCGTTCTGATCTGCCTGTGGATTGTTTACAGCTGACGCCGATACTGTTCAGTGACCAGTGACTATGCCTTTGCCACTGAAACTTTCCGACAACAACTGACACAAAGATACATAAATGGAAAATTTTTCGTTTTGTAGTCAACGTGCAAACTACTTCGACCATCGCCACCAGTTTCAGACTCATAAAAACATCTCGAATTTGTTTCTGAAGTGCATTAGTATGTCTTTCTGTCAGTTGTGGTCGCAAGGTTTTAGTGGCGAAGGTCACTGAACAGTACCGACTTCAGCTGATAACAATCCACAGGCATATCAGAATGCACTCCATCGTCGGTATTGTGTAGCACCAGCTAAGTAAAATAATTACTAAAAATGGCTACTAAAACAAAGCTTCAAAATTGACTACGTCCCCTTGACATCACTGCTATAGAAACAACGAACGTGCAAACCAGAGTTACATGAGTTCCAGAACAGTGCATCAGGGTCATCCCCTGAGAGCTGGTCAAAAAAAAAAGTATAACTAATCCGATTAAGCACTACTTCCCGGATACACGTTCAGGATCTTACCGAATTTTTTTGAAGATCTTTTATCACTGGGATATATTGCAATCTATTTATATAAAATTGTACGATTATGTTTATTTTTTTAACTTACCACAAAGGCCGTTCCACTGTGCAGTTTGCAATTAAAATCATTAAGATCAAAATAACAGCAAAAGTCTGCTGGTATGAAGATTAAAAGAATCTTTAAATACATAAACTTAAGACTTTCGCTTTAAACGAGTGAAAATCTCAAGAAACAAAAATAGAGAAAAAAAAAGTAATTAAAAATTAATCTTAATGGAACTGGTAATCGAAATAGTGAGTCTCTCAGATTTAAACCTTTGACGACGACGAATTTTACGCTGGAAATTTTTAACATTTTATTACGGATTCTTACTCGGAAATACAACATTTCTAGACTAAAGTCTTGTCAAAACATATATATTAAAAAAATATATATAAAATATATGGGACATATGTATTCCATTCGTCGACAGCGGTAAAAATTTGGGAACAAGTCCACGGAACATTTAAAAGAATTTTTTCCATATAAAAATTAAACAGAAAAATGCATCAACTAACGCTCGGCTAAATTTCAATTAAAACACAAACAAAAACGATTTCAACTGCCAGGTTTTATTTTAAACCAAGGCAATTGTCAGTCTATAGATGATGGGGTTTCCCCAACGTATGCGGTAATTTGCACCGGAACTGGGCAAATAGATTATGGGTAGGAGGATAGAAGTAGTAGTGTTTGTGGACATTCGACTTTTTCAATTTCCAACATAGAAATTGACGGACAAGACGTCCGCAAAGATTTTATTCCAACTACGAATATATCGGCTAAAATATGAAGTTCCTCTGTAATGCGCAATTCGGTTTTAAATCGACCACTCATAACTTTATAACTGATATCGTTGTGGCGCATTCCATTACAACATTGCAATTGAGTTGACTACTCTACTGTTACCGATAAGCATCTAATTTGAAGCACCGACCCATACATGAGAGTTGTATTCCATTTTCGGTCGGACATAGATAGATAGTAAGGTGATCAGATGGAGTTAAGAATTCTTTACACCGTCTTAAATGCCTACGCGCTTGAATCCTTGTTTATAGACTTCAAAACTAAGAGATTTGAAAACGCACGTCACTGCATTGTCATGCCAAAAACAACATGAGCTTCTGATTCCTTAATGCTTATACCATCCATAACGACATATGAAGCAGCATTTTCTGTCATGCGCTTATGCGTAAGGAAACAGAATTGAGCATTACGAGCTTTAGCGCCCTATTTGCAAGACCCTAGTCTGAGATCGTTACAAGATTCCGATTCAAACCATCATTCACATTCTGCCTAATGACACTAATAACCGTCATGTTGGTCATAGTACATAAATAATATGAATGGCAACTACTACTGTCATCTGCTAAAGAGTAGATAGGGTGTGAAGTTCAACATAGAAAGTCGTTAAGAAAACTTCTTAAATCCAACCGACTGCGTAAATATACGAAGATGGCAGTCTGTATCTGCAGATAATGGTACTGTAACATTTCCAGATAAGATTTCCCAATATAACGCAGGAAAGTTTGGAATTTACCACAATTAAGTTAGATTTTTATTTAGTGTACAACCGAGTACATGTATAATTTCACAATTTTACGTTTTTCTTTTTGCTACTTTACTTAATTGCTCATTTTCTTCTTTGATTTTCAATTATAAAAAATTAAATAAAATAAAAAAAATTCTAAGAAAACTTATCCTACATTTTTACCTTTAACGACGAATGGGACACATATGTTCCATCGTATTATTAGTACCCCGGAGAAAAGTATAGAAACGATTCAAACTGCCTAGGTCGATCAATTTACATTGAGCATTTGAGCATCTAATAATACAAGTTTATAAAGCTGTAAGCATTAGATCCCGAGATATTAGGAAACTATAATTGCTAAAAAAAGGAATAAAAATTTTTGAGTTTGAGATGCTCTTATGGCCAATTAAAACAATAAAACTTCACTTTTAACACGAATACCAAAGAATGCATTTGTTTTTCATCGAACAACACTGATTTAGTCAAAAACCATTGAAAAATGTGATTGTAATGACGAGACAATCAAATGGGACATATGTGTCCCATTCGTCGTTAAAGGGTTAAAGCACTCGAAGTACAACAGAATGTGTGTGACAGATTTTAACCTAAATCCGTGCACACATATATTCATTCACATGTTTAAATCCAGAATTTCAAACAAAAATCACTAAGAACGTGTTCAACTAAACAGAGAAGGAAATTTTTTTTTGTTAAAAAAATTCGAAGATTAAATTTAAATTCTTCACACACAAAAACTGATGGTTGAAGTGTGTATTTTTATAGTCAAATAGTTCAGTGGACATTCTATTTACATGCGCGTAGAGTTCTGTTGGTCTGATGTATAACAAGTTGAAATATTTCAAATCACTTGCAGTGCTTGTTGAATGTGTGTTTTTTTGTGCGTGTTTTAGAAAATTATTGCAAGAGCTGAATTTGCTCAATAATGATATCTGGCTGCTTTCTTTTTATTATTAATTAGAACTTATCAATATTCAGATGCGGTCAGATGTAGCAAACGTTAGAAGTTAAATATAAAAAATATAAAGGAAATATAGTATAAAAAACTTCAATATCTATAATTATATATGTACTTTTATAAAAATTCCGAAGTATAATAATAATTAAAACATTATAATAATAGACATACAACTTTTACCCGCTTATGCAAAATCGATTGTTAAAGTTAAAAAAAAACCGATTTTCCCATACAAAAATCCTGCTTCAAGCAACTTTAACAATCGTTTTTGCATAAATGTAATCTTTCTGTTTGTAAATTTAACATAATTTTGATATATTCATATCATTCATTTGACTATAATTTAATTTTATGCTATATTTCACGGAAAATTCGTATCGAATGGTTTTTAAAATCAAAACAAAAACAAGAGGCATTCCCTCTGTTTAAACTGGTTTAAATAATTATTATATTTTTTTTTATCTGGGACCAGCGCTCAGGAGATGATCCCTACACATGCAATGCATTGTGCTGCAACTATAGGAAATGTATAGTTAGAGAAACGACAGGAGCTGAAGCTTAATTATTTATTGTTCAGTGACCAGTTGCCACTGAAACCTTCCGACAACAACTGACACACAAAGACACACTAAAGCACATCAGAAAAATGCGAGATGTTTTTTTTTTTATAATTTTGGTCTAAAACTGGGGTTTTGATCTGAACGCTTTTTGTTTTTTTTTAAATTTTATTTCTTAACCAAACCGATATCAATTTGCTTTTGTTGAAATTTCATATACTACTGAAGCAATTTTTTTTATTTTTTTTGTTAAGAATTTTATTGCCGTTGTTATTACGTACATGTGAATGCTATTGCCACTGGTGCGTAAGGATGCCGACAATTGATTGATGGTGTATATCTGACCATAGTTGATTTTTGTCCTCAATATTTGTATTCATTTATTGACGTTACACAATACTTCTATATGATTTCACCACAAATTGTAGGACATCTTCGCTGAGTTAAAATGTATTTTTAAACAATTTTTTTTCCTTGGGCCAGTGCTCAGAGTATATCCTCTAAAAATATAATGCATTGCACAGGAACTAGATAGAGAGATAGACGGGAACTAGTGGAGAGAATAGACAGGTGGTGAATGTGGTAGGAATATAGAACTTAATTCTTGCACAACTCTGCAGTTTCGCATTAATTATAAATTAAGTTGCGGTGTCTCTAATGTTAATTTTGACGCACTATTATTATTTTTTTTACGTTGAGGCGTGCCATTTCTTTTCTTATTTTACTTCGCCGACGTTTTATTGCCTAAATACCGACGGAGAAGGATGCTGTAGCACAGAAAACTAAGAAATTTTTTTTTTACCGGGTTAAGTTCCTTCTGGTAGCTACTCAGCCACCATTTTTCTAAATTAAGTCAGACTATAGAAGACGTTCCTTTATGTCTTATTTTGATAATTTTAAAAACATTATGGTGTTTATTGAAATGCAGTAGACACGGAATAGTTAATGTAAAGGCTTTTCTCACAACGAAGAGTGTACCCTTCAAACGAGATTGAAATTACTCAAAACGTTTACTGTAGTTTTACTTCCATGTGCAATAAAGAATTGTTAAAATTAAAGTGTTCGATATAATATATTTTGTAGCTTCATTTCATTTTAAGCAACAGTAACGGATTTTTATCAATAGAATAACAATTATATGGAAACGCACATGCTTTTTTCCCATTTTTTTTACTTATTTCGCTTCTTATTGTATGCCAAATTACACAAAATTTGCGAAGTTTACTCCACTCAATACTAAATGAGAATGAAGGTTCTCTATGGAGTCCTTAGTGAAAGAATTTTTGCTGTCCCCTCAATCGAGTATTTCTCTCAATCGTGCGATCCCTCTACCACGAGTCTACTGTATCTTTTAAGCAGTTTTGATCAAATGAAAAATATTTCCCAAACCGAAAATATCGGTAACATATTTAATTGAAATAAATATAAGTATGACTTAAAACAAAGATCTCGGAAAAATCACAATCAATATACAACAAACTGCTAATTAAAACTGAAAATACTTTTACATAAATCTAAAAAAAATCGGTTAACAAAAAACTAAAAAAAAAATTAATGCAAAAATTGAATTTTTATTTTAAAAGGTTGAAAAAAAAATACTAAATAATTGAACACGATATGCCATAAAGGGAAAGTTTATGTTAAAAAGTCAATAAACGCATAAAACAGCAGAACGTGCAACTCATACACACGTACTTATAAAACTAACATTTTTATTGCATCAACGTAATTAATATGAACAAATACAAAATTTCGGAATTGGTCTTACGACTAACAATATTAAGTTTATTTACAACCCACTGTGCACACGCCCAAGATGAATCTTTAGCTGGCAGTTTTCTTTCTGGCCTATTGGACACCATCACCAGTACAGCAGATTCGAAAGACTGTCCCGGCGTATGTGTTCACACTTTAGCCACTTTAATATGTTATGAAGTTTTAGAAGATATACCATGCCCAATGGCCAGTATGAAATGTTGCATAGAGAGTGCTCCTTCGAAAAATATTACGTCATATAAAACAACCAGCACTAAGACGACGACAACAACAACGACTACGACATCGACTCGAAAACCTACAACGGCAACGGCAAAACCCAAACCAAAACCCAAAATTACAGCGACTACAACCGCAAAACCAAGAACAACACATAAGAAACCGAGCACAACAACTAAGACTACAACAAAAAAACCGGCGCCAATAACAACAACAACATCAACAACGGCACCAACGAAACCAGCTGAAAAACAAAATGAATCTGATGATAAAATTAGTAAGTTTTTCCTTAAAGCGATTTTATGAACGAGTTTTTTTAGTTTAAAAATGAAATATGGATGCTCTGGCAGCTTAAGGATATTCTCGCCAGTGTCATCCAAAAACTACTTTTTTAAATCTAAATTGAGCTCCCCTAGTAAAAAATTTCCATAACATTTCCAGATGAAAATTGTAAGGGAGTTTGTGTAGCGGACAGAATTGCCGAATATTGTGAGGCCTATCTGACCAGCGATGGGTTGTGTAAAGAAGGTACTAAATGCTGTGTTTCTCTAGATGATTTTGCGCATAGCAAATTGCCGAAAGACATTTACATTCCAGCCAGTAAGTATTTTTTTAGACAACTAAATAACCAAAATTAAAAAAAAAATCAAATTCTTTCAGAACACATGGCCAATTTGAGCAGTCATCATAATAAAACAAAAGCAGCCTCCTCTACCAAAATTGCCAGTAATACAAAAGCTTCAACTACGACAACTACAACAACATCTACAACAACTACTTCCACCACTGCCGAACCAGCACGAACCAAAATCATTACCACCAGTTCCAGTCAATATAAACCAGTGAAACATAAAAAAAGTCCCATTGCTCACACAACCACAACCGTTGCTCCAGAGACAGAGGAAGAACAGGATGACACTGAAGAGCAACAGGATGAAGATGACAGTGAGAAGAACGAAAATGAAAAAAATGAAAATTCCAACGGTCTGGCTTTGAAGGAGTGCGAGGGTGAATGCATGAATGGTATATTTTCAATATTCTGCGATGACATAGACGCCGATGCATTCTGTCCCAATGAAGGCAGTTGTTGCATAACAGGACCACAGGAACCAATAGCTAACGTTGCTACTAAGACTCCCAGCAAAAACCATGCCAAGCCGTCAATAAAACCCTCAAATAAACAGCCTGCCCCGCCACCATCGACAACTGCAACACAGCCTGGTGGAAATGATCTGTTCTCACAAATTCTATCATTTGCCGAAAATACTTTAAGTGGCGGTGGCAATGCTCCTACATCTCAACCTACTACCGAGGCGCCCCCAAAGATACCTAAATGTCCCGGTTTTTGCCTTCTCAACATAATGGCCGCCTTCTGTGAAAGACCTTCGGTGTTGTTATCATCACCCACCACTTGCGCCAAGGGCTCTGTTTGTTGCGATAACTCTCGAGCTGGTCCAGCAAAACCACCACCGCAAGTCCGTCTGCCACCTTCATCTCCACCACCCACACAACCACCTTATGTTATTGCCAACACTCCATTGCCCGATCCTCGCGAAGAGTGCCCGGGTTCTTGCATCGTTAGTTTATTAAGTTTCACCTGCTTTAAAAATGCCGAAATGACTGATCTATTCAAATGCAAACGATCCGGTCAGACTTGTTGTGCCCCAAAAAGTAAGATTATAGAAAAACACCAACTTCAAATGCGTAATGATTCCACGTACATTCATTATCCACCACCTCCACCGCAATTGGGTGCACAACAATACCCACCACAATCAGCGTATCCACCGCCACCACCTCAAGCCTACATGCCGACGCAGTCACCACAGTTACATCACCACTACCCACCACCAGCCCCGCCCATGCAAATGCCACACCTACAACAAACAAACTATGATTATTCACTTTATGGATCCGGTGTTGGTAAGTTTTTTTTTTTTTTTTCGAAAAAAATTATATTTTCAAATTCATTTCTGAAATACACTCCATTGCAGTTCCTCACCAACAAGGGTTGCCGCCGCCACCACCAGCTCAAGTGAATCCCCAACATTTGCCACAAGCACCACAAACAACTACACCATCAATTACCACAACTATTACAACTACCAGCACCACACCTCGTCCGCATGTCTATTCCAAATATGTATGCGGCGTCAAAGGTACGCTACGTTCTGGACGTGCTCGAACCACTACTCCTGCTCTTTCGCTGATCTCATATTTGCGTGACAAATATGCTCTGCATCGCTCATCTCGCCAGCTTCGTGAATCGTATGTCTTACCAACGGCTACACAAAAGTCGGACGAACGTTTAATACTCGGTTCGGCTATTGTACCCATTCAAATAGACAACGATAAATTGGGAGATTTAGTACAAAATGATGATGCTCCACCCACTGTCTTCATAGCCGAACCGTATTACGACAGTTTCAATGTGACCGGCAGGAGGCGGGCTCGTGTTGTGGGCGGCGAGGATGGTGATAACGGTGAATGGTGCTGGCAAGTTGCTTTGATTAATTCAATGAATCAGTATTTGTGTGGTGCAGCGCTAATTGGTACTCAATGGGTTTTGACAGCGGCTCACTGTGTGACAAAGTAAGCGGAAGTAGAAAGTTATTAATTTTCCTTAAGCGGCTCACACATTTGCAATATAATTGTGCAATTTTTCGTATTGCACAATAATATGGCCAATGTGTATGTCATATTCCGAGTTGGCACAATATATTGGCAAAATTCAAAATACTTCCGATTTTCATTGTACATTCGAAAAGAATGCAATTGCACTGAGAAATGTGTTGGCAACATTGTACAAGACGTTTTGTTTACTTTCTATTACAAGAATGTTGCCCATATTATATTTTAAGATATTGTATTACTTGACTTTTTTTCTTGGACCGGCAATCAGGGGATGATCCCTGAAATAAGGATTCGGGAGAAAGGATAGAGAGAGTAGTGTTTATTGACATTCGATTTGAATCTTCCCAGATACGTGCTGTTCGGCCAAAAAACGAATTTTCTCTGTAATGCGTAGTGCGATTCGCTGCCGAGTCGACCACAAATGGATGCGCTTGAATGGCCGAGTTTCGGAAACAAGTTTCTTGATTTCATCAGCACACATCCCATTATAGTACCGATAGAACAACGAAACGCACTCCACGATGCGACGATGCGCAAGAGAGTCAATAGAGTTGGCCACCCTACTGTCTACTATGAGTTTCTTCGCTCTTTCTTGAACACGGTCGAGCGAGGAGATCAGATGGGGTGAAGTATGTCTTACACCGTCCTCAAAAACTGAGGCGCTTGAATGCTTCATTTGAGACCTGAAAAATGTTCTGAATCCATCGAACATCACACTGAATTTTCATGCCTAGAACATCAAGAGCTTCTGATTCCTCGATGTTTATACCGCGCATAATTACAGATGACGCAGCGTCGATGCGTAAGCATGCAGCATTCCATAATATAGCGGAAAGTTTACTACCACTTTGGCGCATAACATATATAATAATATTGTGTATTGCATGGGCCGCGTTAGCAATATTATACATACTGATGAGAATAATAAAGAACATTTAAATGTGTTTTTAAACTTCAAACACTTGAAGTTGTTAATTTCCGACACACATCCACAAAGAGTCCATACAATCTGACTACTGATATAAAAATTAATATTTAACTTCCCAGCAAAAAAAGTGAATTCGTTCACTATGAATTGGTATATTGATGACTTCTTAAGCACTTCTGTATCTGACTTAATTTTTAATGCCATCTTAACAATATTTTCATTTTTTGACTCACGGAAAACATATTCAAGTCAGCCGGATAATTTATGTGAACAACTGCGCAGTTGTGATTTAAATTTTTTTACTTTGTACACATGCTAAATCGTCATGGAACATGCATGGGTTCTAAGCACTCATTTATATGACGAGCTGCTATGTTAAATACAAACACATGCCCGATAGTGACATCTCTGTGTTAAAATCTTGCGTATTCCAGGAAAGTTGAACCAGATCATTTCAAAAAATTAAAAAAAATCATTAAAAATTCTTAAATTCTTAACTCTTTCTTTTCATTTGGTGACCACGATAATTGAACACGAAAAACCCCACGTTGTTTGTAATTTATCATGCGACGTAAAATAATCACTGAAAGAATGTCAGGCGCTGCAACACTGCTATAAACTATATTCAATTACAGGCACATCAGAACACCTTCACTCCTTCGTCGGTATTGTGTAGCACCGGCGAAGTAAAATAATTACTACAAATGGCTACTAAAACGAAGCTTCAAAATTTAATAGGTCTCCTTGACATCAGAGGTGCTACAACATTGCTATAAAAAAAAACAAAGAACGTGCCAAAGCAGAGTTGTAAGACAGTGAAGCTTCACCTCCTGTCATTTCTCCTACTATCCCTTTCCTCTAGTTCCAGCACAATGCATCCCCTGTTGTGGGTGTTAACTTCTGAGTGCTGGTACCAGATAAAAAAAAATATCGGCAACATGTTGCTGTTGTTATTAGAAGTTCCTCTTTCTCTAGATATTTTAATAACATTTAAAAGTGCAATAAAGTAAAATCTATAACGTACATCGGATAAGCAAAAATAACACAGTGGGGCAAATTGTATCAATTGTTCTCAGCATACAACGAAATTATTTAATTTTCGTAAATTTTAACCCAGATTGACATCTCATTATCTTTTCTCATTTAAGTTCGTTATTTGTTTCACTTTACTTAAAAATATGTATATTTTTTTATACGTATATTAATTATTAACTGCCTGTTCATAGAAGCCGAGTGAAAATAATCGTTTGCCATTTATATTGAAAACAATAATAAAAAAACTCAAATTGTTTTTTGTTTTCGGCTTCTATGAACAGGCAGCAATTTATGTTAGTAGTTTGGTTAAGCATTGGTGCTGATCGGAACGCACCAGTAGACCTTCAACCAAATTTTTGAAAAATCTAAGAAATTTCACACTTTTATATCAGAAGTTCCAAAAATAAAAATGATTTGAGAATAACCAAATGTAACTTTGGCAAAATTTGCTTTTTACAACAAACATTTTATATTTGCTTTCAATTATTTTCAGCATTGTTCGTTCGGGTGATGCCATTTATGTGCGCGTAGGTGACTATGATTTGACTAGAAAGTACGGCAGTCCTGGAGCACAGACTCTGAGAGTGGCCACTACTTATATTCATCACAATCACAATAGCCAGACCCTGGACAATGACATTGCTCTGCTTAAATTGCACGGTCAAGCTGAACTAAGAGACGGTGTCTGTTTGGTGAGTGACTGTCGCATAGAAGCAAAAATAATTTATTACCCTCTTTTTTTAGGTTTGCCTGCCTGCCCGCGGTGTTAATCATGCGGCTGGTAAACGTTGTACTGTAACCGGTTACGGTTACATGGGAGAAGGTAATTTAATTTTAATAATAAAAAATAAAAAGAGTGAAGTGTTCATGGCCATGTCAATCCCCCCTTTTTTTAGCTGGTCCCATACCCTTGCGAGTACGTGAAGCTGAAATTCCTATTGTCAGTGACACCGAGTGTATACGCAAAGTTAATGCGGTTACGGAGAAAATCTTTATATTGCCAGCTTCTAGTTTCTGTGCTGGTGGCGAAGAGGGTAATGACGCTTGTCAGGGTGATGGTGGTGGTCCTTTAGTGTGCCAGGATGATGGTTTCTATGAATTGGCTGGTCTTGTATCATGGGGCTTTGGCTGCGGTCGTGTTGATGTACCCGGTGTTTATGTCAAAGTATCATCCTTCATTGGTTGGATTAATCAAATCATAAGTGTCAATAATTTATAGTGCTCTTCGATTTAAATTTGATTTAAGTTATTGACGCTTTTGCAAATATTTGCAAATTGTCAGTTTAAATTAAGTTTTTTTAATTAATTAACATATGATTAGTTTGTTAAGAAATTACAAAATAATTAAAATTCTTAATTTTTTTTTTTCTACATGTACTTTTTATTCAAATTTCCAAAGGATTTTTGAAATAATTTGCTTTCGGGGCGATTAAGAATGACAACCGGACTCAGTGGAGTTGTTAGTTGTTAAAACTGCTAATGCAAATAGAAATTTTTAATTCAGTTGCTGTTGCATATATTGGCTGCCTTCTTAACCGTCAGTTGCTTTGCAGTGTGACAATGTCACATGTTCTTAAATGCAACCGTGAGAACTTTGAAGATGCATGGCATTCCTAAAGTCACCACATGCATATTTGATGCGCAAATAAACGCAACAACAGCATCATTTAGATTGGCAATGCTTTTTGTAAACAATGGTGACTATAGAAGAAAGGTGGAAAATTTCTATGAAATACATACTTCATTTGAATTAAAAATTTCATTATTTTATAAAAATAAATTTATTTTATTAAATAATTATTACTAATTATTCTTATTAATTGCTTTCCGAAATTATTTTTTTCGCAGACATTGTTTTTTTTGACGCAAAGCAAATAGATGTTTTTGAACATCGACGGTGTTGTAAAGTTTAAAATGACAATGTCCTATTTGCAAGGTTGGTAGAATATTCCTGATTTACTAAAGACTAATTTGATATTGCGTACAGACATTTAGGAAGGCAGCCATTGACGCAAAAATAAATTTTAACTTTGTAAACAATCCGTTGTAGAGGAACAATTTTTTTTTATTTAATTGACTAATAAAGCAATAATTATATGAAAAAGTGACAGAAATTCACTCGCAGTATGAGTGTTTCACCCAATAGAGACGGACAAATTGTAACTAAAGAAAAGTTGACGCTCTTCATATGAATTTTTAAGCGAGTTGACTGTTTGAACTTTTCAAATCATAAAATAATTTTGTAAACTTTATTCACGTCTGTTATTTTTATATATTTTTATATTATGTCTTGCTCGGTAAATTTTTAATAATTTGTACCAACTTTCTATAATTTGAGTGTTGTTTTTTAGTTTTTAAAACTTTTCATTTCACAAATTAAAAATAATTAGCTGTAATTTCATGTTTATGTTTTTACAATAAATTTAAATAATATTTGCTGGAATTGAACACACAATCACCAAAACACTCGTAGGTAAGAAAATGTAACAATTATAGAAACATTTTGAACAGCAACATTTCTCGAATACTCTCTTTTAAATATAAAAAATACATATGTATGTGTAATCTTTTTAAGGCATACACGGTTCTTTATGAAAATTTAAAATTTTAGTATTTTAAGGCATCGATTTATCACTAATTTTATTTACTGCCTTGCCCACGATGTCATACGATATCGGTCGGTCGTCTAATTACATTCAAAACAAAACAATATTTTGATTTTGGTAGGTCGCTTAATTACATTTAAAATGCTATTCTTGTTTTGAATATGCAACCAATTGTCAAAGTCGACAGCAAGACTTATGGGTGGATTATGGATTGCAACCGACCTCTAGTTGCGTTGCTAAAAAACACTAAAAAAATTTTGGCAATTGTAGTTAATGCTGTTTCGGCCTGCATTACCATTTTTGGGAACTGGCAACTGAACAACAGTTCGGTTGCAATCCATAATCGAGCCATTATTCTATGTTATGTCCACATATTGCAGCTTTCATTCCCAATTTAATTTGGTATTTGCTAAAATTCAAGACTCGTAGTAAATATCAATATCGCATATTAATTTGAGAGTGGCTAAGTTTAGGTATCGTTGTCGATGTTGACAACTGGAATAAGGGTGGTAATTAAGCGCCCGACCGATAGATACCATGTGATATCGTTGGCCAGCCAGTTAAACTATAATTTCTGATTAGACTTAAATAATAATAAAAAATTGTGTAGGCCTATCTTTGTATTTCATTTAATAACTTAAATAAAGACTTTGTAGAAAAATAGTTTACATTTAAAGTTTAAACAAATGATTTTAAGAGGAATCAACTGCATCAATAAATGATCAGATTTTAAATCTCAAAAATTTTTTAATTTCAATACGACCAGCAGCAGACATAAATTTACTTTTCGTATTTATAGGAATTTTTGAATTAATTTGACTTCTGACGCCTGACAGCCCCGGTGTATGTACATCTTTTTTAAGCAAACGTGCCCCCTTTAATTTTCAATGTTTCGGTCTAATGGTTTTGCATGGGTCTCGATTTTCTAATGTCTGATATTGACAGACTTCACAATGGTTTACAATTAATTTAATGGACATTTATATAAAAATATATGGAAACATATGACATTCCATCGAATAAAGAAATTGGATTCTTGCGAATTTGTTAATGGAACAACACTGGAAAATATGGATAATATTATTGATCTGGGCATTTTGTTGGATCTCAGGCTTGATTTTCGTGATTACATTGCCTTAATTGTTAATAAAGCTAAGAGAGAATTTTCTCACCCATCTGTCACAAAACAACTTTATACTTCTTTAAACTGGCTGAGTTTTTATCTGATTTCAATATCTAACCTTAAGAAGAAGACATTTAAAAGTCATTTTGTATATTAAATGGAAATATAATAAATGGAAATATATATGTATATGGGTTTTATTTTCAACTGCGCTCAGAGGAAAAATTTAATATTAGGGACGATATTTCATGTTTACTCGTAAATATTGATGGTAGATTTAGTTCGGCGTATTCTTGAATATGGATCTATCGCATGGCTTCCTTAGTATTCCATTTATATAAACAGTTCATATGTTCTACCGCCATGTGTTGAGAAACTAACCCTTATTAAACTTCCAACTTTACAAAGCCGTCGTGTAATGCTGAGTATCTATTTGCTACTTGGATTCATTCGAGCCGGCTAAAAGTAATTTTTGTATTTCAATTAGACCAACTCGTAACTTTCAGCTTATCAATCCGAATTACTACAGATCTGTTTATGCTAACAACGACTCCCATCGCCGCATTTGTGAAAATTTCAATAAGTTGTATCATATTATAAAGGGTGGTTAAATTTCAAGGGCCGATGTTGATTTTGAATAAAACACAAACTATTTAGGAAATTATTGTAATTTTATTTTATTATGATATATTGGTATTACTCAATTATGTATGGAACAAAATATCGGCCAAATGGGCGCCGCGACCACGGCGGCACACCTCCATCCGATGGTCCAAATTTTCGATGACCCTGAGGCATAATGGAGGTTCTATGCCGTTAATGTGCCGAATTATCTCATCCTTTAGCTCTTGAATTGTTGCTGGCTTATCGACGTACACCTTTTCTTTCAAATAACCCCAAAGAAAAAAGTCCAACGGTGTCAAATCACATGATCTTGGCGGCCAATTGACATCGCCATTACGTGAGATAACACGGCCATTGAATTTGTTGCGCAAAAGAGCCATTGTTTCGTTAGCTGTGTGGCAAGTGGCACCGTCCTGCTGAAACCACATATCGTCCACATCCATATCTTCCAATTCGGGCCATAAAAAGTTCGTTATCATCTCACGATAGCGAACACCATTCACAGTAACTGCCTGACCGGCCTCATTTTGGAAAAAATACGGCCTGATGATGCCGCCAGCCCATAAACCGCACCAAACAGTCACTCTTTGTGGGTGCATTGGTTTTTCGACAATCACTCTTGGATTCTCATTCGCCCAAATGCGGCAATTCTGTTTATTGACGAATCCACTGAGGTGAAAATGTGCCTCATCACTGAAGATGATTTTCTTCGAAAATTGATCATCCACTGTTGCCGTGGTCGCGGCGCCCATTTGGCCGATATTTTGTTCCATACATAATTGAGTAATGCCAATATATCATAATAAAATAAAATTACAATAATTTCCTAAATAGTTTGTGTTTTATTCAAAATCAACATCGGCCCTTGAAATTTAACCACCCTTTAGATACTTCTGTGAACAATGAAGTTACACGGAAGAAATTTTCGCGGGAATGAATCCAATCAAATGGAAATTATTTTTAGGCTTTTTTCAAACAGTCTTTTAACTGCGCCAATTAAATTCTAAGTAAAAAAAAAATTCTCAATCCTTATGTCTATGCATGTTCTTTTTGAATACATATATAGAGTGGGCCAAAAGTCACGCCTGCTTGTTAAAATTTTAATAAATTTTCTGTTTATTATTATTTTTTAGATTTTATTCATCGAACATTATATTTTACACGCAGGCGAGAATTTGGCCCACCCTGTATATAACATTTTAATTCAATTTAAAAAGTTGAAAAACCTTATGAATATAAATACATATGTTAATTGATATGATCAATTTGTTTGCAGGCTGAAAATTGGTAAACATTTTAATAGAAAAAAACAATATTTACTAAGAAGCATTTCAATTGAAGTTAATTTTCGACTTTTTCTGTATATAAAAAGAAAAGTTATTTTATATTTAAATAGTTAATGTGTTCACTTTGTATTATATCTTAAGTCTGTAAGGATTTATAACACAAGGGAACAAGGGGTTTGTTGATTAAGAACTGAATATTGTTTTTAAGGTTGTTTGGGATACTGCCTCCAAATCTACAATTGGTTTTTTTCAAAATGCCCAAAATTAAGGCACTTCCAGTACTTCTAGTAGAATAGCTTGAAAACGGCTCAACATATTCAGATAAAAAAAACAAATCCAAAAATTGTATAACGTTCTAAATAGTCGTTAAAATGTTTACTAGATATCTATTCCAACCCCAACTGTATATGCACGCACCAGGCATTTGTTATGACGATATAAAAAATTAAATTTTCCGTTAAAATTCTAAAAAGAAAGCAAAAAATTAATAGAAAAAATTTTGTTCTGCCATATTTAAAAACGTTATTTTTGTTTAATAGGCAAACAAAGCCAAAAAAAAAAAATTGCGCCAAAATCTAACATCAGCTTCCTGCAACTTAATTCTTTAAATTGGAAAAACAAAAATTATGAAGAAAAAATGCGTGACAATAGAAATTTCAATAAAAAGCAAGAAATTCATACTCATCCATAAGCTTGAATACACAGGAAAACTAAAATGAATGACGGTATACAAACGTTCATACACATGTTACTGCCACCATACATACATACGTACTATAAAAAAAAACAGTTATTTATATATAAATAGCACCCAATTCTATGATACATGGAATAAAAGAAAACAAAAAACTTTGTTATTGTTATGCAAATTTTTATACAAAAAAAAAAATTATAAGAAAGAAATCCTGTTATTCAACAACAAAGCAGAAAAAAAATAAAGATCACTGGTGTACGAAATAAAGGAAGTTAAGGCGGAGTTCTTAGTTCAGCAAATGGAGAGTAAGAGGATTTTTTTCTTCTATTTATTTAAGAGTAACTAACAAAACCCTTATAAGAGAATTAGTGAAGAGAGTCAAAAAACAGTGTGTGTGAGATTTTTTTTTTTTTTTTTATTTTAAATTCCAATTAGAAAGAATTTTTGCTTGGAGGAAAAAAATTACCCTTTTTTCAAACTCAAGGTGAATTAACCCTTTCGTTTGGCTTTTGTTGTTTTACTTTATTTGTTTTTAAAAATTTTTTATTTGGATTTGTGATGGCAATGTGCTTGTGTTAGTGTGTCAGCTTGATCTCTGCAATCAGAGTGCATGGCCTGTGTTCGTGTGTGTGTGTGTGTGTGTTGCGTTTAAAAACTTGAAGATTTTGTGCTGTTTCTTCCCTTATGGCAAGTATGGAAAAAAAGAAGATCTACAAGATTGTTTTTGCTTCCTTCCTTTAAGTTTGCTTGAGTTCTAAATAAAATTTTGTTGCCTGCATTATTGGTGGTTCTGGTTTTTTTTTTCTTACGATTTTTACTGAAAGCGTCGTTCAAGGGTTACGATAGTGTCCACTTAAACAACAACTCAACAGAACATTGTCTGGCCTCAGCAAGACAACATCGAATTTTTTTAAACACGAAACGCTTAACGCTGGCGATCAAATTCTAAACGAAAAGAAATCAATAAATAAATTTTATTAATGGAAAAAATCAGACATTGACTATTTCCTACGTGAACTTCTTTTCTAGAGAAAAATATTAAACAACAGAAAACAAATATTAAACGTGTTTAATAAAATTACGAATTTTTGTTTTCTTAATTATTTAGTTAAATTTTAGTTGAATAAATTTCAGTAGTTTGGATAGAAGAGTCTGCATGGTGTTCCTTCTAACTTGAAAACTAATTGTTTTAGTGCTTTTGTTAGTTGTATTATTTTTTTTTTACTTTTGTGTTGTTTGTGTTCTTGTTGGTTATTTCTAATTTAAAATCATGGAAGCTTCGACCGGAAGTGCTCAGTGTTTAACAACAGCCACTACATCCGTTTCAAATATACTTTCTGCCACATCACCTTCGTCCATTTCAACTACTTCGCTATCGTCCTCAATATCGCTGACAACGTCAGCCTCAATTTTACAAACCGCAACAACGACTGTTAGTGCTTCACCAGCTTCTATTAGCAGTACCAGCAATTTAACCGCTTTAGGAAATTTGCCTTCTGTGTCATCAGCCGCAGCGTCTTTGGTGGCCTCGCAACATCATCAACATATACATCTACATCAACCACATCATACGCCTTTGTTGCAAATTTTACCTCTAGATACGGCTATTAAACACGATGACAGCAAAGATGTGTCTTTGGCCAGTGGCTTATCAGAAGGTCAACGTTCCTTATCTGCCGCGCCGTCGGCATCTTCAAGTCCGATTTTAAGTCCACCGGGTAAAATATTTGGACGCAACTCCAATGGCACAAGTAAGTAAAAATAAAAACTTAATTGGCCAAATTACGGCTGAGTGTGTTTGAATTAGTTTAAAGAAATAATTGTGCGGTGTTCTTTAATGTGGTACAAATATGTACGTCGTAGTCAAAGTCGAAATACGACACTCGTAATTACGCACAATATCCTTTAGTTTATTTTATTTTATATTTTGTGCGCGTCGGCGCTACAAATAGCCCCTCAATAGATTTAAGGCCGTACTTTCAAAAGCAAACAAATTGTTGCAATTAATTTTATTGTGCCGGTATAAAACTTTTTGACCTTTTGATATCATGGCTGGAAGTCCACTGATGCCATGCCTACCGTAACACTTAAAAAGTACAGGAATTTAAAACTCGTTCTCAATTGTTTTGTACTGTACTGAATCCGTGTTCGTATAAAATTGAGTGTTACAAGAAGTTATGAACATAAAAGTGAAATATACCAAAATATGCTTCCAAGCATGCAATACGAATATGCTAAAATGTGAACTAACAAATCGGATTTAAATCGTTAGAAGTTATAAAACGAATAGTCATGGGTCTGCTTGCCAAGATGTTAGGAATGGTTCAAGTTCTCACTCTTCCTATGGAACGGATGCGTCATCGTGCTGGACTAAGAGAGAGTTCTCATTTCGTAGAACGCAATATCAGGATCAAGGGTCATTTTGTTATTGTAGTGGCATTCTGGTCTCATCTTGGTGGAGGATCTTTGACCACGAAATTTCGGAGAAGGCAAGAATAGGTGGCGATATGAACATGTCTCCGTAGCCTACTGCATGAGCATTCTATCAAACTGGAGGTGCGGATTCCATTCTCGCCAAGACCATGCGTGTTTCTATAGACAAATTAATAGTTTCGTAGAGTTTGTGTTGTTAAAAAAAACTTGTAAATGGCGAAAAGTCTCTGGTCTTACATTGTATTGAGGAGAAGCCGGACGATCCTGGAATTTTCAAGACACATATCCTTGAGCTGTGCAGGCGGTTATTACAGGACACTGCCCTTTTGGGACCCATGCCAATAAGATGGATCTGTCTTTCAACGACTACTGTTCGAGTGTTCAGTATGAGCAGGAGCAAGAGTCCCGGCACATTTCCTATGTCTCTGTTTTGCTCTGGACAATCGCCACTTTATCTTTCTGGGAATTTTATTTTAGTAACCCGATGGATCCATCTGCAGTGCGGACGTCACTGATCTCGTTCTGGCACGACGACTGCTATTTTCCCCTCTTATTCTCCCTTTCATTTCGTTTCTTCTTTTTCCTACCTTCTCTCTCTCTGGCTAATCTCTATACTCCATTCTTCTATATATTTCTAACTGATAATAGAAAGGGGTCCAAGAGAAACCTAGTGAACTAAATGACACTGTCGAAAGACTGCTGATCAAATCTAAACTTCATCAACTTGTCCAACGTCTGTTCTCTTCTAACCGTTGTTACCACGCGCTTTTCCATAAACCAAGGAACCACTATTTTTGCTGCAATTGAAACAAAATTTTCCCTCCGGTATGTGTCTTCCTGGAAGCTAAAACGCCATTCTTTCTATTTTTGACGAGTTTTGATTTTTATTACGAAATTTTTGATTTAAAAGAAAAGAAATCGAATAACGGAATTAATTTAAAGAGTATTTGTGCAACTGCTAAAGCCAGTCATATTGAAAAATATGTTAATACATATTCTTCTATTTAAATCCCAAGAGTTCCTTTTCACTCATACAGAAGAACAACAATATCCAGCAGTTACACTCTCTTCTTTGCGAAGGGTAGTACTTTCTTTTAGGGGTTAACAGTTTATATGTCTCACATATGACAGCCAGCCTATGAATTGTCAGTATTTTATATTCCAATTTAAAGTGTTTGTAAGTTTTTGAGAGCATAGAAATTTCTAATTGTATGGCCCAAAGATGCGTGATTGGTTGGGATTGGCGGCTGCGTTAACCCTCAACTTTTGTTCTTAAGAAAATAAAAAAAAAATGTCGAATGTTTAAAATATGTTAACATACAATGGAAGTATTTAATACAACAAACGTTTTATTGTAATGTTGAAGATTTAGAAAAATAATGACCTTGAATTGAAGTGAAAGGCTGACTGGCAGTCAATTTATTTGCGCTGCAAGCTCAGAGCGGCGCGCAGAGGAGCGATTAAACTTTAATTTTAGCGCAAAAGAGAATTAACTGATAAATTTGAATTGTTAAAATTTGTAACATAATTTTTAGTCTTAGAGTTAGAGATTGTGTCTTCAAAGAACATGCGAATCATTGCTTGAGTTAAAGAGCGCGATATGTGAAAATAATTTTATTTTGTAAAGTTTTATTTTTGAAACATTTTGTTGTGTTCCGTCAATTGCCAATAAAATTGTATATAAAAACTTCATATGACAAGGCTTTGTATTGTACGTATGCTAAAGCAATGGGGGTCCCAAAAGTAACTTGATAGTGGAATTAAGTATAGACAGACATGAATTTTGTCTACAGTTTTAGCTTTTATATCATTATTTTTCTATCAATCACTACCTAATACCTTGAGCGATGCTGCGTTAGGCAATTACAATTACAGAAAATTATTAAATCCGCTTAAACTTTTCGAAGTGGCAGAAATATCTCTCTTATCACCCTTCTGGTCGTAATTGAAAACACGACATACCCTATAACCTTCCAGGAATTTGTGCACCAAATTTTATATCGAATACGAACAAGCGAACATTAATTTTTATAAACATACTAACAACACCCGGTGTGCTTCGCTACCACACACAAACTTATCTTATCTCGCCCATTTTTGTATAGATATTGTTACGGTAGCCCATCTTCATCAAATTTGAATAATTTTATGGTTATATCAACAGTCCTTTTCCAAAAAATAAAAAAAGGGACAACCATTTTTTTCATTTGGTACCCATATCATTGAAGTGGGTAAAAAATAGTCGCCCGCCATAATGTGTTTGCAGAGATATCATTATATTTTAAGCTCCCTTCAAAAATCCTTGGCGGTGTTTAAAAATAGTAAATAATCTGCGTTATAAACATTTTATTTAAATGCGATAAAAGTACAAAGGTACAATTTTACTCGATTTTCGAAAAATTAACATCGCACACTCGAAATTTTTTCTAGAAAAAAAGATTACGGAAACAAAAATTAATTTTTTTTCTTTACTTTAACCCACTAAAAAGACATATATGGAAATAGTATCAAAAACATGTCCGCTTATTTTCCTGCAGCATGTATATCGTTTTACCCGTTTTTACCTTTTTTTCCCTTAACTTTAGAATATCAAAAAATTCCTTCTTAGTGAATCTAAACATGGAAAGATGACTCTACATACCGAATTTTAACCGATGATGATAGGCGGGCACTTTGCCTTTCCTCCCAATTTAAAAAAGTTTTTAATGGAGCTCTTTCAAATGCAAAAAGCTTTTTGAAAATTGGTCATAAATGGCGACGTTATTTGCTAATCAATTCTTGGGGAGGGTATTTTGCCTTCCGCCCCTCTTTCATATGCAAAAATTAATTTGAAAATTGATCCACAATTGGCGAAATTATGCTCGTTTTTATTGTAAAATCTGTTGAAAACTATGTGAAAGGAGTAATGTAATAGAAAAAAGTGTTCGTAAAAGTGGGCGTGGTTACAAAAAGTAGCATATAATTCATTCATTTAAATGTGCAGACGTGTGGTCTGCAATAACGTACAAACAAACAAGCGAACACACATTCTGCTATATATATATTAATAGATTAGATAAAGGATAAAAGATAAGGAAGGAGTTATTTATGAAATACAATAACATACCGGGCAATTGGGCTCCACGTCACTGGAACTGGCACTTACGCCGTGTATTGTCGAAATTTTCAAAAATGCGGCTTCATTGAATTGAGCGCAGTATTTAAGTTCTCTTGCCATGTACGGCAAGTTGTGGACTTTTTGGTATAGATCTTTGAGCACTTCAAAGGCATTCTAATTCTGCACGATCTACCAAGTACATGATGCACACAAGTCAGTTTAAGGTACGATACACATGGTATGATTGTGATGAAGTGATGTCATGTTCAATTTAAATTATTACTGCCATCGCTTTCTTATATTCACTGCAATACACATATTTAACGCAGTTTAACGCAAGGCAAATTGAGTATCCGGTGCTCTGTTTGAAGTCAATCCGCCAAATTAATTAATTTGCAAGACTTTTTTATTGACAGATTGTTTTTTTAGTATAGAAAACTACGAGTTTAATAAGACAAGCTTAGTTTAACCATTTTTCATGAGAAAAATTTGTGGTGTTTAAATTTAGTCCATGTCCACAAGTGACTTAAATTAAACAGAATGGCGAGTTTGGGTAACACCTTCATGTGTATCAGAACGCTTTACAAATATCACTTCACTTGATCAATCGCCATTTCGAGGGAAGAGCGAAGGCCGAAGTAACGATATTTGATAAAAATAAATAAATCACTTGTTTTTTTTTTAAGCATTTCTCGAAATTAAATTTTAACTAGCAAATATGCATTTCAGTTTTTCTTATTAAAATATTTTCAAAAACGCACTATAATTTTTATAAAAAAAAATCGTGTTTCTTCATAATTTATAAATAAAAATCAAGAATCATTTCAAGATCGTCTAGTCGTAGGAAAAAAGAACGTAAATAAATAATGAACTTATATTGCATTTACACTAGCAATTCTTAAACTAATTTGAAATCATAAACTAGTTCCATAAACTATGATGTTTACCATGGCACTCTTGACAGTTCAGAAGTTTATATCTGACAATTCATAAAGTTAATGTCTTTAAAATTCAGCAAAATCAATCAAAAAAATTCATGAATTTTTTCATCGTCTAAATTGGGTGTTACTCTCCCGTATACGAAATATCAGGTCTGTAGCTATAATGAAAGTGCCCGAATCGAAGAAATTTACTATCAAATCATTCAGACCGAAATGAGAAACTTTAGCTTTAACCATTCTCAAGATATACAAAAATCAACATTTAATTTATATGGGAGGTGCTATGCCCACTTGTCCAATCCCGCCCGCTTTTTGGCTGCTCTTTTCTATCGACTACTAAGTCAATCCGACCAAATTTAAGAACTTTAACTTTAATCGCTGTCAAGATATACAAAAATTAATATTTAATATGTGTGGGAGGTACCATGCCCACTTATCCGATTCCGCCTTCATTTTTTTTTATCTTGGATCATGTTCAGGAGATGACCGCTACACATGCGGTGCATTGTGCTGGAACTAGGAGAAATGACAAGAGGTCAAGCTTCACTATCTTACAACTCTGCTTTTGCACATTCTTTGTTTGTTTATAGCAGTGTTTAAGCGCATATGGTTTTAAGGAGATGTATTCAATTTTGTAGCCATTTTTTGTAATTATTTTACTTCGCCGATGTTACACAATACCGACGAAGGATGGCGTTCTGATGTGCCTGGGGATTGGATACAGCTGAAGCCATTACTGTTCAGTGACCAGTGACTATGCCTTCGCCACTGAAACCTTCCGACACAACAACTGACACAAAGACACACAAAAGCACAACAGAAAAATTCGAGATGTTTTTATGAGTCTGAAACTGGGGTTGAACCCAGGAAAAATTTTTCGTTTTGCAGACTACTTCGACCATCGCCTCAAAATGAAAACCATTTCACTAGTCGCGTAGTTGCGGCAGTAGCGTGAAGTTGTTAAGAATTCGACTGTGGACCTATGCATGTACAATATATTTTGTATACATATCGCACCCTAAATACAAAAGTGACACAACTCAAAATTTTCCAAAATGTACTTTTTTCCGTAAAATAATTCACAGTACACATCTCTAACTACTTCAAAAATTTCTTTCTCATCACTGTTTTCTTTAACTGGAAAAATACCGTTATGTCTGTTTTTATGTTAATTGCATTGCTTACGCACGATCGACTAAAAAGACCTATTTTTAGTTGCGTCAATGTTCTCAAGAAGTGCTGATTACTTTTGTTACACATAATATTATATTATAATATAAAATTAAAAAAATTTTAGCAAAACCTTCTTCGAAATAGACTTCTTTCATAATGGAACCAATTTTATTTTAAATATTACAATCATTTTTGCATAAACAGTTTTTTGCCTCTCCTGAAAATTTGAGAATTTTGAGTTGTGCCGCTTTTGTATTTAGGGTGCGATATATAAAATTTGGGGCCAATATTACTACTATTATTATAATTTTTTTTTATTATTATAAAAAAAGAAGTAAAAAGTTACTTTTAAAAATCTTCAGTTCTGCAATTTTAATTTTTCAACCCTCAGGACCTATAATTATACAATTAATTTTAGGAAAAAAAATCTAATACAGCGCTTTTTCTTTTTAATAAAAACTTATAATTTTTTATTGTCAAGATCATTTTAAAAATATGTATCATTTAGTTCGTTTTAAATATTTTTTTGTGTTGCGTGCAATTTTTGCTTCAAAACTTTATACATTCCAAAGCATTTCTTAAAAAGTGTCTTTTTGCTTGGGCATGTTTTTTCCTTCAACCAAAGAGACTTCTTTTTTTCTTTTTTGCCATACCACCCCAACTCAACACAGACTTAACACAAGCGATAAAAAGAGTTTGCTACAGCCAGTAGTGAGTGGTTGGTTGCCTACAGCCCATTATCACCATCACACGACAGCAATTGCAAAGGATACGGTACAGCACGACATACACAGACACACACATCTACAGTCCACTGCTCATAATGTTTAGTTTTTCTGAAGTCATTCTAAAAGGTTCTTAATTTTTTCCTCAATTGCTCTTTACAGGTTCTGGAGGAATTTTGATCGACAAGAATTTGGTCATTTAAGAAAAACATTTTCTTTTTTAATTTATCATTTGAGGTCTCATAAAAACAGCGACTAACAACAACATCAGAATCATCGACAGCAGCAATGAAAAATTACACAAACGACATAAACATGCGTATATGAGAAAATAGTTGTTGTTGTCGGGATGTTGCTGCACTCACAAAAAAAAAAGAAATGAAAAGAAGTTGAGGGCATTTTTTTCTTCTTATTTACTGATAATGTTGTTATTATTGTAGTTGTTGTATAAATGGTTGGCAATAATCAATTGTTTTAAATGACCAATCGTTGTGGTAATTCCTTTTTTGCTATTGGTGTTGCTATTGCAACATTTAAAATTACACATGCAGAGCAGAGAGGAGAGTCAGCAGTAGTCATCAGCACCATAGCCATACGAGACAGACAGACGGACAGATTTCTCATACAAAAGAATGTTTTAACATACAGTACCATCTTCTTAATGTTGTTGTTTGTGCTTTTTATGTTTTTGTTTTGTGTTTGTTTTTGCGTTTACTTACACAATTTGTTTTTTATACTCAATTGTTGTTGATTTTTTTGAGATTGTTTTTATCATTTTAAATGTTGGCGGGTACTTAGGCATGTGGCGTCGTATGTCATTATAAATACTGATATTTGTTGTTTTTGTTGTTATAGTCAATGTTAGTTCAATATTAAGCAGTGCCTTAAAAGTGTGAGATAATTAAAGTGAAATGAATATTAATACCGAACAACAGCAGGTGTTAACATGCATATGTTTCTGCATTTGTTTCGTTTTTGAATCCGCATGAAGCAAAAAAAAATTAACCATAAACGAATCACAATTTATCATATTGAGGGTGGCGATGGCTGAAGGAGTCTGCACGCTGACTAAAAAACCAAAAATTTTCTGCGTTCGACCGCAGTTTCAGACTAAATCATGGTGTAGCACTGGCGAAGTAAAATAATTATTCAAAATGGCAACTAAAATGAAGCTTCAAAATTGAATACATATCCTTGACTTCAGAGACTCTTCAACACAGCGGCGCTATAAACAAAGAACGAGCAAAAGCCGAGTTGTAACATAGTGAAGCTTCACCTCCTGCCATTTCCATAACTATCCCTTTTCCCTACTTCCGGCACAATGCATCGCAAGTGTAGGAGTCATCTCCTGAGTGCTGGTCCCAGATAAAAATAAAATAATAATAACCAGTGCAGACTTGCAGATGTACAGATTTATCTGTTTTTTTGCAGATTTTTCAAGTTCAAAAAACAGGCAATTTTTAAAATTTTATTCGAATAAAACACAGAAGCATTAAATTACAACATGATTGACGAGCATTTATTGTTATATTTTGACAATGATTTTCTAAAATATGTTGAAGCATTAGCGCCTGCTAATGTAATTAACGGCGATAGGAAAGGGATTTCTGATTTGATTTATTTTGTTCCGAATAGTGTACCTAGATCATATCGAAGACATTGACGATGAATAGTTATTATTTTAAAGACTATACTTTATTAGAAGAAAAGAGTATTGCACAATTTTAATAGAAAATGTTGTGATGGTTCAAACCATTTGAGATTCTTAAGAAATTAGTTTATGCAATTATCTCCGTACAAGTGTCAACGGCCAACGGTGAGGGAATATTTTCTCAAATAAATTTAAAAAATTACTAAATTCATAAACACAAGGAGTATGCACAAGGTGGTCATAAAGACATACATATATTTTAAAATATTAATACGAATAAATATTGGAACAACCCTTAATAATTTAGTGTGCTATTTCAAAAGACTCAACTAATAAAAAAAAAACATTTATAAATAATTAATATCGAAATTAATTAATTATTATCGAAGGATCCACGAATATCCACCAAAACCTTCACTATGGCAGTAACGCAGCTAATAGTCTAATAGGGCCGTATATCTCGGAAATGTAAAAAAGATATTTAATTTTCTTTCACTCTTCAAAAAATGTTTGACACAAATTTTTACATTTCATGAATTTAAGCCTCTGGTATTTAACGTTTCAAGTGTTTCAAGACGCTGATTCCATAGTGTTTATAGTTTTTTTTTTACTCATTTGTATTAAATTTTTTTCATTGTGCAGCTTTCTATATTGGGGCCTACCAAGTTTATTTACGCTCATTTTCACATTTTAGCTGAAGTAACAGCAAACATCAGTCGTTGCATGAAAATTAAAAAAAGAACCCAGCATATTTAGTAAATGACAATGTTTGCCACAAAACAGTAAACATTATGTAGCTGTTGATGATGCTGTTGCTGTTGCAACAGGAAAACGCAAATAAGAAAAAAATCTTACGATATAGTAAATTTTAATGAAACCAATAATCATGATCATCATGAGACAAGAAAAAAGGAAGAGAAGGTACCTGATAAAGTTTTTTGAAGCTTGAGATGTATGGTTTTTTTTTCTCAATTTTCTTGAGATCATTTTTGTTTTTATTATATTTAAAAAAAACTATTTAAGTATTGAAATCACGTATCATTTATTTATTGCTGCTAAAATACATTCAGTTCTTCTTATAGGCTTTTTTCCACAACAATTCATTTCATCACTCGGCAAGAGAAAAAAATTTACCAGGACGAAGAAAAAAAAAATAAAAACTCTTAAAAATATTTAGAGGGTTGTTAGTTTTTATGGCCGGCTATTGAATGCATTTGTATTCATCGCTGCCAGAGTGCTGCCAGTCTATGAAACTGTTTTATTTGTTAATTTCTAGTGGCTCTCATTAATTTGGTTACTTGAAATTTTTTAATACTTTCTTAATGGCAAATGCTGAGAGCAACAAAAAAAGTATTTAAATAAAATTTATATGAAAACATTTGTACAATTCATAGCCTGACGTGTGAGTGGTATGTTGTAGTTGTTTGTATTTCCGCTGTAAACATTTGTTTGCATCATGTTTATATAGAAATTCTGCTTTGCCAAAAATTTATGCCCAAATCGATGGAAATTTCAACAGTTTGACAGAAAGTGTTGATCAAGCACAAATACTCGTAACTATTTGTGGCAGAACTCAACAAGTGACTGACTTTGTTTTATAAAGAGAAGTAACAGTACTACGTGTTACCTTCTCTAGAAACAGGATGGTCATCGAGATGGCAGGTGGTGAACGTATAACAGATGAAAGCTTCATTATCTGTTACAACTCTGCTTTCGAACGAACAGAGCCTCTGATGTCAGGGAGACCTATTAAATTTTTGAAGCTGTGTTTGGTAGCCATTTTATTAATTATTTTACTACGCCGACGAAGCAGCGCACTCTGATGTGCCGAAGGAGGGCATATCTAAAGCCGGTACTGTTCAGTGACCAGTGACTACGCTTTCGGCACTGTGATACCATTCGACAATAACTGACACAAAGGCATATTAGAAAAAAAGTCCGTAATTATTTTATGACTTAGTCCGAAACTGGGGTCGAACACAGGACTTTTGGTTTTATAGTCAACGAGCTAATCACTTCAGCCATCCACCGATATGATGCTCTGTAGATTCCAAAATGGTTTAATTTGACATTAAACGAAATGGTCTTTAGCTACATTTTGTAAAAAAAAATTCTTGACTACAATGAAAATTATATGGACAAAATTGTTCATAACTTTAAATGTATAAGACGTTCGAATTGCTCGTAAGCCATGTTTAATAATAACAAAAACTCTTTTCCTGTAAAATTGGTGTTTTTACGATATGCATATCATTGCAAAGTCAAATTTTGTGCAAAAAATGTAACAGTGGTAAAAAAATAATTTAGTCTTGGAATTGAAGTACTTGTTAAAGTTGTATGGACTGTATTATACATAATAATATTTTACAATAATGAACAACAAGAAATAAAACTATGCAAACTTACAAGACCAACAGTAATAACAATAACAATAAAATGTGAACCGCGACCACCAATTCTAATGGGCCCCTAAGCAAAAGAGCTCTTTATAGAGAATCTTCCCACCCTGAAGTTGATATCGACCCAGCGTCCTTGCCAACCAGAGCTGGGCATGTGGTTATAAGTTGGATCATGGTTTCTATCTTATCCTCAGAACAGTATCGGCAAAGACTAAACGTTGCCATTTAACTTTTGCTGCAGTTGAATGTTATTATTATTCCATACTGCATGAGAAGCTTTATGTTCCCGATTCTTGTAGTAGTCTAAATAGAGGATAAATTTTGTGACATTCACCAATGTTTTTATGATCTAAGAAAGCATACTTAGGTAAAGCAGAACTGGCCCATAAGTTGCAAACAGATTCACGGTTTTCATACCTGGAACCATGAACCACCCATAAGGAGGGGTCCACCGCTGCCTAATCTCTGATATTGATCAACTTTAAACCGTGTTTCCACTACCTAGTTTTGCTTTAACTGTGTTGTTAAGGGCGCAAATTATGACATTCGATATTGATCGAAATTCTATACATTTTATTAAAATTTTGTTAGAAACTTCGATACGAACGCCATGATTTGATACCAGTATTTTGTTCTGTTGAATGGCAACATCACTTAGATCAGAATCGATTCCACTCATATCTCTCCACAAATGTTGAGGAGTGGTAGCTGAATTAGTCTGCACGTTGACCACAAAACCGAAAAAAAGTGCTGGGTTCGAACACAATTTCAGACTAAATCATGAAAACATTTAGCATTTTTTCAGGGAAGGCTTCAGTGGCGAACAGCACCAGTGATGTAAAATAAAAACAGACTACTGAAATACAGCTTCAAAATTAAAAATGTTCTCTTGACACCACAGGCATTGCAACACTGCTATAAACAAAGAACGTGCAAAAGCAGATTTTTGTGATAGTGAAGCTTCACCACCTGTCATCTTTCTCACTATCTGAGAGCTGGTCCAAGATAAAAAAAAAATAAAATTTAAGTACATATATTCCTGAAGTCCAATTTCATAGCATTTAAATAAATTATGGAAACTTCTATACTCGAATTAAACAGATATCTAATCTCTCTGCGACTTTGGGTATTAAACGTGCAGCCACTACGGGTCCATTCTCAATCGGTTGAGCACGTGTAGATAATTTTAGAATCGACGACTTTCCCATTAGCTGAGGAACTGCGAAATTGCAACAACGGGTATCTTCCGAAGAGCACACTTATACCGGGAGGTTAAGCATAAAACATTTGATTTGCATATAATTTGATTTTGTGAGGTTTTCCTTAGCCCCTTAAAAGATTTTCCAGTTTCAGCAGTCTGTTATCCGCCATATTGTTGTTGATCATAAATATAACTTCCGTAGTGCATGTCATAGCTAAGCATATTTTCGCGGTGTTTACAGACATCTGTTCAGTTTGCACTCAACGCTCTTCTGTTGTTATGCTATTCGGCTACCAAATCTTCAGTATGTTTCGTAAGCAGCGATTAACGAAAGTTTATATTTTCATTTCGGTGTCAGCTGATACAAGCCGAGTTTCCGATTCATATATAGTAGAGCAGATTTCACGCATGCATTGATATTCAGATATTTCGGCGCACAGATACATATATGAGTGTTATAAAATCTACAAAAAACATGTTCTATCGGTATTTTATTTTTATAAAAAATGTATACAACGAATATTAATAGTTACTACGCATTGTGAATTGCCTTCATGTTTTGAAAATGTCGCATACAAAGCAAGTTAACGTTGCGTTTATTTCAGTGTTCATGTTCAAATTGAAATTGTAGAGAATATTTTGCTGAAAATTAAAAAGTTTTCTTCTGTACAAGATATTTCTTTTACAAAAATAATCCCTCAAGGCACTTGCAAAGAAAACTTTAAGAATCTCTGTTGTATTTATTTATTATGCTCACATGTTCTTACACAAGTTTTGCTACACCACGTCAGACAACAGCTTAACAAAATTTTTTTTTCTATAAAAAATAGAAAAAGAAAACTTCAGCACAAACTCAACGAGAAATTTTCTCACATAATTACCAAACGAAAACGATAAAAAATAGACATTCATAGACCACCTAAGAATTGCTAGAATTTCCTAGAATTTTCAATAAAAATAGACGTTCTCACGCTAAAACTTTAAATCAAGGAAAAAAATTCGTTTTCATTAAAAATATCTCCCAAAAAACAAGGATTTAAGGAAAAAAATTGAAAGTGATAAAAAAAACGTTGAAATTCTAGAGGCATAACAAATGATGAACCGTAGAAAGCAAGTTTTTTTTACAAAAAATTCGTATCACAATTCACACAAAAAAATGCGAGACAAAACAATTCGAAACAACCCTAAAAGGATATTCGCATCAAGTTGCTCACTCACACATACGCAAGCGCACATTTGCCTACAAAATATTTAAATTTAAAACGGACGTTGCTTGTGTATGAACAGGATTGCAAATCTCGTCCTCAAACAAATAAGTATTTTTTTTTGCTTTCCTTTCCCTTTTTTGTGTTTAAGGGTAGTCAGACGACGGCCAGTTTTTTTGTGGAGGATAAAATTTTTTTGTTTGCTTGAAATTGATTGAAAAAAGGGTTTAATTCACTTTGAAGAAAAAAATAATCACGTTTTTATCTCTCTAATTTGATTTAAATACTAAAAAAATAATTCTTGTGTCTTTCACAAATCTGAACTGGTTTTTCATTCCCATTGCAGTGGTGGCTACTTCCCGTCCCAACAATGAAGCTGAAGTACAATTATATCGCGTCCTACAGAAAGCCAGTTTGCTGGCTTATTACGACACTCTGTTGGAAATGGGTGGCGATGATGTTCAACAATTATACGAAGCTGGCGAAGAAGAGTTCCTCGAGATAATGGCCTTAGTTGGCATGGCCTCTAAGCCCTTGCATGTCAGACGTTTACAAAAAGCTTTGCATGAATGGGCCCTAAATCCCGCGCAATTTCAACAAAGTCTTTCCAGTAGTTCTGGTGTGTATAATTTTTGTTTCTCTTTTTTTTTTTAATTAATTTGTTAATATTAATTTTTTTATCTCCATTTGCAGCCCAGTTCGAGACTCCTGCCAAAAGTGCTGGCATATTTAGTGTTGAAGCATCTACTTCAGCGAACCCACCACGACCAAAATTTCCCACCTTTGCTGGCACGGCAACATTTAATCCCACACCCTTGATTAGTACCCAGCCGCCAGCTACCACGGCTCATTTGCTAACACAAATTTGTTCTCTGCCTTCTTTGCCTGCCCATATACCTACTCACATTATCCCCCCCGCAACGCATGTAGTTGCTCCAGAAAGGCCTATTGCCTTGCCTCCCAATGCTCCCACCTTAACTGTAGGCTCAATTACCTCCCATCAAGTGACATCGAGTTCGCCCCAACTAACGCCTGTCTTAAGTGAAATGCAGGTGGCTCGCATTACTTTGGGAGCGGAGAAAATTGCCTCTCAATTACCACAACGTGAACCGCGTGCTCACACATCAAAAAAACGCACCAGTCGGGAGTTGGAACAAGTCATTGCCATGAGTGAAAATGATCCCAGACGGATGGAAGAGATACGTAAGTATTCTGCCATCTATGGTCGCTTCGATTGCAAGCGTCGTCCCGAAAAGCCTTTAACTTTGCACGAGGTCTGTGTAAATGAGGCTGCTGCGCAGCTGTGTCGTTTGGTGCCCGCTCTACTAACACGTCGTGATGAATTATTTCCCTTGGCTCGTCAAATCGTTAAAGATGCCGGTTTTGGCCATTCGGCTACTATAGCGCGTTATGGTAACTTACTTTCCCAAATGTCCCAAACGCAGACTTCAACTCCACAACCCCGGTCCTCTAGCTCCACCTTGGACTGCGAATCGAGTGACACCAACTTGACACCATCGAAGAGGCTACGGCTTTCTCCGTCGGATACTTCGTTGAATGCCTCTGATAGTAATCGGGTAAGACCTACAAAGCCTGATCAATAACAGCAAAGCTTTGAAGCTTCTTATCCCTCTCTCTATATGCTTTTAAAGTGGTAATGGCTTTTAAAATGCTTTGCAGCTTTTGTAAGTGAAAGAAAATAACTTTTCAGCTGGTAATATCTGTATGAGGATAAAGCTTTTGGTTAAGAGCACTAAACATGGCAGCTAAAAGCTTAATTCCTTTTTTTTATTTGTTTGTTTTCAGGTTAGTGGCTTTAAAACTTTAAGCGCAACTATAATTGGCATTTAAAAAATTTCTATTTGAAGCTTCTTAGTTTATTTTTTTCTGTAGAAAACTTTCTTAGAAAACTTTCAGGAACTCCTTATTATGCCTTGTTGGATGTATAGGATGTCCCATTCAGAATGCACTTCTTTGTACGCATGAAGGTGGTCTTTTGCCAAAATTCTATGCGTTGCTTGCTGAACTCTGAAATTGTTGAGAACAATGCCGAATTGATGTTTTCGGGTTATCGGCGACTCTCTCGTTTGCAGCAGCAACGTTTTCATGAGACCGACCAGTGCGTTGAAGCACAGGATTCTTACTGTCCATAAACGATCAAATTTGTTAAAATTTTTTCCCCACTCTTCGAATGGCTGACACATTAGAAGCACTTTCTCGACTGAAAATTTTTCGAATTAATCTCAGCATTGCTTTCCAAACTTTTCTAATACGTTTTCACAATTATAACGCGTTATTCTTTTCGTAAAACGCTCCATTTTTAATAATCGGAATAAACATACAGCTGGAAAATTACACTAAATTGAGAAAGTGCATTCTAATAGTATGTTGCCATTGTAAGCGAAACGAGTCGTTGTGAATAATTTATTTCTAAGTGTTTCCATAATGTTCTAATTGTTTTGGTAATCAAATAGACGATTATTTTGTTTATGTTCTTTATAAACAATAACAGAAAAACTTAACACACAATTAGCAACACAATTTATTTATATTTTCTGAATTATGAAGTTTTTTTATGTTGTTTCAACTTCTTCGAAAACAAAGTAAGCGACATTATTTTTTTATAAATGAGAAAAATAAGTGTCACTTTTTTCGAATTTGTTATTCTGCAAAAATATTTGACCAAGGGTTGTATTTTTAATCATAGAAGCAATGCAGTATTCCTCCATATTTTGGAGGAAACCCGTTATGTGGGCAGTTTTGTTTCAAACCACGTACATGAAAACGCACTAAATACTACTGAGACACCCAATAAATAAAATTGGAAATAAATTGTTAGACGTATGACAGCAGAAACCATGTGGTCTAGTGACGCTAATTGCTTGTGTATAAAATGCCAAGAGAGAGTACAAAGGACAACTATATCATCCCTTCCGTATCACCCTCTTCCAGCTATAAGTGATACAAGCGAGGGAGATAGTACCTGGATGGAACCTGCACAGCATCTCATGATGTAAACTCCATCAGCAGTGCTTTGACTACTTCCCTTCCAATAGCTGGTAACAGAATACTTTTGGTGGTTGAGATTTCTTTAACCAGAAGATTGCCCGGTCAGTTCCAGAATCATTAGTTTGGGTTATAATAAAAAACAATTGTTATTAGAAGCACTTATTGTGGTGCTCAGAGTATCGACTTCATTGCAAGCTGTTGTAAAATACTGAAGTATATAGAATCGACCAGTCATACTCGTACATTCCTCTAATTTCAATAGAAGGTACATGCTTTTCGAAACGTAAATTGGAAAATAGGTAAAATTGCGATGGGTAACTAATTTGTTAAAAGAGGATGCATGTTTCCAAATTTTTATCGAAATTCATTTATTTTGTTTAAATTTCTTTTCAATTGTTTTTTCTTTAAATGTTTCTTGTCACTAAATATGCTGCTATACTTCACGTAACCGAAATGAACACAGAATGCATTGAAAGAATTTCCGTTGGTCTAATAAGTTAACGAAATCAAAAGATAATTTAAAAATATTTGAATATATTTTTTTTAAGGTTGGACATCGCTGTTTTAGTATCGCAAGAACAACAACCGTTGAAACACGTTGTGTTTCTCCGTAACCCCTCAAGCGTTTACAATTTTCGTTGCAACAGTCAGGGAACTTTTTGTTCGATGTTGCAACATAAGTACATATACAATTTTTCTGTTATTTGTATTGCATATATAAAAAAAAATTTAGCAAACTTTTAACAGAGGTTATAGTTGTATATGTATGTTCAAATGGAAAATACTTCTCACAAAAAATTTTAATTTATAAGTATATCAATATTGAAATTCGGCAACACTGTTTATAAAAAACACATATACAACACAACAAGAGCACCAAAGGGAGGAAAATCTAAGGCCCCCATTAGATGAAATGCTTTTAAATTTGACTTGTCAACTTTCTGACCCATACATATGTAACTCTGCATGTCTGTCAAAATTGCTATTTTACAGAAGATTTATAATACTTGCGTGCATTATTGTTTAGTTTTTTAGTAAATTTGGTTATTTGTTGAATGTTTGTTTGTAAAATGGATTCAAAAACAAAAGCTATGTACTCATGATTGTCAGAGAAATTATCATAAAATGTGAAACAACCATTTGAACTTTAAAATTGTGTCTGGCAACATTATCACAAAAAGTATTGTGACCCTGACAATCGTGAGAACATCCGGGTAATTGCTAGATATTGTGCGGTCATTTGTTATTGTCAGATGTGCTTATTTTTGTGCACCGTACAACAACACCATTGGCACATAAATATTTGTATTGGCAACGCTGCCCATAACTATTAAGAGACAATGTTTAACATCGAATCTGGCAACTTTTGCCATACATTAGTTTGAAAAAAAAACTGCTGCCTGATTGCATTATACATATTTTAGCTGAGTTGAAACCCCTAGTCCAATATGAATAAGTTGGATGTAATTACAACTTTTCTGGACATCTTCATGTCAAAAATTAATAAAAATTAAAAAGCAAATTAAAATAGTTTACAGCCAGCTGTTCCATCACGTGGTCGTTTGATGTATGACATTATGAATGGATCTTGTCTTTGTTCAAAAACTTTTTTATTTATATTTTTTAAAGCGTTGTATGTCCGCATAGTAGTGCGCTGGTATATTAGTAGGAGTGTTCCAGTTTCGATTAACATCAGAGACTCTGGTCTGTTTCACTACACTGAAGAGTGAAAGTCGTCGTTCATATGCTCGTTAATCCGAGTTACAGTACAGTTCTAATTTACTTTTTTAAAAGTTCGTTGGAATATTTGGTGGCAAAATGGAAAGTCTTCTTGCTTGAATTGCCAAAGTCTGCGTTACGAGCAGTGTTTTATTTTTTGCTTGGCTTTTATAAAACTTAAACATTTTTACAATATAATTCTAATGACAATAACAAACTAATTGTTTGTCAGGTATTAATTAATTTAACTGCTTGAAATTTAAATAAAAAATTTATTCTATTTCTAATTGTTAGCAAAGAGACTTCATTATTAATTTATTTATTTGTTTACTAAAATTTCTTTTAGATAATTTTTATTTCCTTTGTTAATTATTTGTGTAACGTTATTAGTTATTGTAGTTTGTTGCTTTTTAATTTTTGCAATATTTTATAAGAATTTCTGTACATGGCTTTTGATCCCGTTGACAGTCTTAACAACTGAATAAAAAAATATACAAACTTTTGCTAAATCAACTATAAAAAAACTGCTGCGTATTTATTTCAAAACTAAAACCATATTCCACATAAATTTTTATACATATGTATATAAAAAACGAAAACTTTTAAAGGATTCCATGGAAGATCCGCGCTACAATCTCTTTGCCATGTATCAGAAATTTGCCGCGAAGCCTCCATTTGATTTGGCCGATATAGCTAAATTTACGTGAGTTATTAGTCGAACGTTACACCCACCGACACATATAATGACTACCTGAAACTGAACCTATTTTCACTTTTTTCAGATTACACAAACCCACTGAATATGAAGAACACGATCAGGAGTCTCGCTTTTCATTTAGCAATTCAAGTTCTCCTTCAATAACAGTGAGTATGTGTTTGAATAAAAACAACAATTTTTAGCAATTAAAAATATTTTCTACTTAATTTTTGTTTATTTTTTAAAACTAAAACAAAATTTAGAACACTGGCACGGAAGAAGAGGTTCCTAATACTTCGTCCATTTTATTAGAGAAGTCTTTTATGAGATCCGATAGCACCAATAACAACAATTCAATGGATTTATCTTCTTCTTGCCAGAGTCCTTTGGTATCCGACTCCAGTACGCCTTCGAAATCCTCAGGTCTACCGTTATCGGGTGATGTTCAAGTCATATCGGCTGCTGGTAATCACATCATAGCCGTTGCCAATCCCGCCCTGGTAATGAGTCCAACTTTAAATGATGGTCGGGCCTTAAAGAGAGAACATCATTCACCCGATCTGTAGCATTTAAGGGTTTAAAGAGAACCACTCCATGTGCAATAGCTTAAATATTATTTTAAAAAAATTATATACAATAATTTGTTAAATTGGAAAATTATTTAGAATTATTAAGATAAATAGAATTGGAAAATTTGGAATGTGTGTTATATTAAAAGATATGGTCCGTTGCGTATTCCCCGAGAAATCATTCCAACCACTTGGAATTATTACGATGACTATTTTATCTTTGACCAGCATTCATTTGATGACCCCTACACATGCGGTGCATTGTGCTGGAACTAGAGGAAAGGGATAGTGGGAGAAGTGACAGGAGGTGAAGCTTTACTATCTTACAATTCTGCTTTTTGCACGTTCGTTGTTTATAGCGCCTCTGTGTTGAAGAGCCTCTGATGTCAAGGAGATGTATGAAATTTTGAAGCTTCGTTTTCGTAGCCTTTCTTTTTTTCAGTAATTACTTTACTTCGCCGGTGCTACGCAATACCGACGAAGGATGTGCCTGTGGATTGATTATAGCTGAAGCCGTTACTGTTCAGTAACCAGTGACTATGCCTCCACCACTGAAACCTTCCGACAACAACTGATACAAAGACACACTAATGCACATCAGAAAAAATGCGAGATGTTTTTTTTTATAATTTTGCTGAAACTGGGACCGAACACAGGAAATTTTTGGTTTTGTAGTCAACGTGCAGACTACTTCAGCCATCGCTACCCTTATGTTTTGTTACTGTAAATACGGTTTTATATTGACGTTAGTGCTGTATGAAATACAACATGTAGGGTACTTTAACCAGGTCTATGGGGAAATAAATGATTATAACTTACGATCAATTATTTAGATCCTCAAAGTATCGTTTGTATACCGTGTTATAAGGAAAAAGAATCAGCGAGAAGTACATATATAAAGATGAGCAAGAGATAGGTGGAAAGATGAGATGAAACAGCAGACATTGTGCCTAACCTAAAAATCAGAACCACCCACTTCCCTTAATGGAGTAAAGCAAGCCCACAACAAACAGTTCTGAGAGGCAACCCTGCCCAGAGAACGCACACGATGCAAGAAAGAGCCACATGAGACGTGCTATTGTCTGGTGCTCTGGCTAATTCTGATTAGTACAACAGAAGTTATTGAAAGTTAGACCCAAGCGCTAGCATGGTATCTAATATTTCATTCGCCACACTCTATACGAAATTGCAAAAGCGGTCGCAAAATACCTTCTGAGTTTTTATTTACGAAGAAAAACAAAGGCCGATCATTTAGATGCCGAGGGAGTGATATATTATGCCTTCAAAGCACAATTATAGTTTTTATAACTGATCTCGGTTTTAAATTTTTTATTCAACATCCGATGAATGATGCATTGAATAGTGACCTCACAAAAATGTCGGAAAGGGGTGAAGGGAACAGGATCGATTTCAACGCTTAAAATACCCAATGCTACAGGCTTACACATAGTCGCACGCTGCTTCACCTGTAATTATAGGTAGTATAAATATCAGAAGCTCTTTATGTTTTGGGTATGAAGATTCATTGTGATGTTCCAGGGACTGAGCACAGCTTTCACGCCTTCAAAGAAGCATTCAAATTCCTCGGTTTTTAAGACGGTGTAAGACATACTTCTTTGTTATTTAGACCGAAGATAGATTACAACTCTCATGTATGTAGCGGTGCTTCAAAGACTATTTTGAAGTTATTTGGCGAAAAAACTCATTGGGGACCGCAGGGTAGCCAGCTCTATTAACGTCCTTGAGCATAGTCGCAATGTGGCGTGCGTTTCGTTGTTCTATCGTTACTAATGAAATCAGGGAATTTGTTCCCGAAATCTGGTCATTCATGAACACAACACGTTCATCATTAAGAGCGCTTCCATTTATGGGCGATTTGACACCGAATCGCACTACGCATGACAGAGAACTCGTTTTTCTGTCGAACAGCACTTATGCGGAGCAGACTACCCGCAGAGGTCTTTCCTCTCACTTTTGACGTGGGAAAATTCAAATTGAAAATCCCATGAACACTACTTCCTATATCCTCTTTCCCATAACCTAATTTCCTAGAACCCCTGCATAATGTATAGCATGTGTAGGGGTCATTCCTTGAGTGTTGGCCCAAGATAAAAGAGATGTACATATGTAGTTGGCTTAGCACCTCAAGACAAATGTATCATTATGTCTTCAAAAATATTTCTAAACTTGGTACGAGGAGATGGTAGCAATCCTTTTAAGTTAATTTCTTTGTGATGTCCTCCTTCATTTCGCGTTACAAATAGCCAACGAACAATATTTACAAAAAATACTTTTTTGACATCCGATAAAACCTTACTTTTACAACTATGTATACATGGAATATACATATTTATTTTCACAAGATAATTTTGTGTTAAAAATTATTATTATTGACAAATCGTTAGCGAAATAACAAAATATACTTTCATCATTTGCGGCAGGATCCTTTTCCGCCGCGCCTGAAGTAAACAGAGTTACAATTCTTTTTTTTGTAACAACAATTTCAAAAATTAATTATTTTCTTTTTACAAAATGCATGGACTTGAAAAAGATTTACAGAACTTTTTCACGCCGACTGAAATCACAGATGTCATTCATACACCAGTTGTAATACAAATTACATCTGCCATTCAGTTACCCCCTCCCTAACCAGGTTCAACATTGATGGGAACAATTTTTGTTTTGCCACAATGAAGTGCGGGTGATTTCAGTTTTGATTGCATTCAAATGAATTCTTTCCTTTCAAACATGGAACAGATTTCGTAAACAAATCATATTAAGACAACAAGAAAAGAAAGTTAAAAAAAACTAATTAGCATAATTTCTTTAAACATCTGTGGTCTTAAAGGTGAAAGGATTTCCCTGCACTATTTTTCTTACATTTCGAATTAAAGAATTGAAGAGAAAGCGTTTGAAGTCACAGCAGCAGCCAGCGCAACGAATATTAGAAACAACCCTTTAACACTTCAATGAGCACATATTTTTCCTTTTTTCTGCGGTTTTCATTGTTAAAATGTTTATTTACAAACTAAATTATACAAAAAGAAATCATAATGGAAATAAAATTACAAAAAAATCTTGATAAATAATCTCTCACTCAATTGTGGTTAAGCTACAATTAAAACTTAAAAATATACATGCAGAAGTAGGTGGGGGAGGGACAGAAAACTTAAGGAGTATCGGCAATTTTTTCTATAATCCAATCCATAAAATGTTGAGTACTTGTGTAAACACCAGGAATATTGGGACGGGCACAGCCGATGCCGTAAGAAACTACACCAATTAAATAGAAGCGCACACTATCGGCAAATTCCTGCAATTGAATGAAAGAGAATAATTAAAAATGCCATAAAAAATGCTATAATTAAATACGGCAGATGGGCTTAACTAACCTCTGGAGCCATTAGGGGTCCACCCGAATCACCCTGGCAGGTATCCTTGCCACCTGACAGTACACCGGCACATAGAACCGCATTATCGAATTGATCTTCGGTGAACAGACGATTCTGTCGTCTATAGCTATCTCGGCACACCTCATTTTCATAAATAGGAATTTGCAGTTCCTGCAGGATATCTGCGGCCTTACCACCTTCTAGTGTCTTGCCCCAACCAACCACGAAAGGTGTATAGTTGACGTACGTCTTTTGTCTTAATTCTGTTGTTGTGGGCATACAAATGGGTGAAATGGAGGCTGAAAAATGACACAGAATATGGTAAATTCCAAAAATTGAAAACAGAATGATGCCCCAGCTTACATGAAAATTCAACATTGTGTTCCAAGTATAAAATCGCAATATCACTATGGCCGTTACGTCTATTATAACTCGGATGTGCTTCAGTCTAACAATTCGAAAGAAAAACAAACACATGAAACGGGTTTTAATAAAGAAACAAGGACGCAAAAGAAAAAACTTACTCTGATAACACGTATGTCTACGTGACGAGCCTCTGTATCGGTGGTTAAATCATGCTCGCCCAGCCGCACAAAAGATCTGCAATTAAACGAAAATAATTATTCTGAAATTCTTCCCCTTCCCATTCTCACTTACAAGTCATTTCTTACGCAATGCGCGGCTGTTATGACATGCCTTTCGGTTACCAATGTACCGCCACATTTAAATGGCGATGCGGAGAGCTCATCATTGTATCCAAGGAGAGCAACCCAAGGCCAAGCTCCTTTCTTACTAACTGCGCCCCCCACAACTCTCTTAAACGTATTATTGCTGTAGCCACAACCCTGTTCCGCTGTGGGCAAACGTGTGGGTATTTCATTGGAGCTCATAATGAAGGGTCTGCTGGTTGTGGGCTGTTTGGTTTGTGGATTGGCACAACAAACATTTGTGGCAGTACCACCGCAAATTCTATTCGAGGCTCTTAAAAATCTGGAAAATTTTGCATCAGTTTGTTTGACTTGTAATTCATCGATTAAGATCTGGCAATTCTTAATGGGCATACATGTCCCGTCTCGGAGATTAGGATCAATGCAAGACGCACCCTTCTCTTCTATGATATTTTCATTGGTGGTAGAAGGCTTCGTCGTAGTAATGGGTGGTGTTATAGAAGCCCGTGTGGTTAGAGGATGTGGTGGGAACACTTGTGCCTCTGTGCTGGACAGGAAAGGATTGTTAAATATTGTTGTTGTCTGCAAAGGTCTTTCGGTGGTGTATGGCGCTGAAAGTGGTCGTGTACAACACACCTGCAAGATAATTGACAAACATATTTAAATATTTATTTTTCTATTCAATTACAAAAATCTTACCACTGATTCTCCACCAAAATTTCTATTGCTGCAGGCTCTTTGCGATTGAATTATATACTGTTGAGCCTGTCTTTGGTTGGTTGTTCGGAAGACATTGGAAATCTGTGGACAATAATTGAGCGGTACACAAGTGCCATAATAATTTTCCGGTGTAACGCAATACTGGGCTATAAAAAAAAGTACAGAAATAATTCCTTAATCATTTATTTTAATGGTATGAAGTGGGGAAGGAGGGAAAAATGCTTCGTAGATAATAATACGGGTATTCAAGCGGGTGTCGTTAAGAACCTTCGAAAAAATTAGTGGATTAGTAACGTGACCTGCCTTCAACATAAAGAAATATTTTAACGATTTCTGTTTTGACATTGTACACTTTTCGGCAAAGTATAACATTGAGGTTTAATAAATTTTATCAAAGAATATTCATATAAAAATGTGCATCTTATTAACCCTGGATAGATAATCATGTTCTGACATACATTAAAGATAATCATGCGTGAAATTGGCACATGATTTTAATTTGCTAATTTGTCTTATTATGTTTTTATTTATTTCGATTAAACTAATCTGGAGTGCATTTTAGATGTATGTATGTATATGTAAATGAAATGGAAACACCAGTAGTAAAGATATATTTATTATAAAAAAAGAAGAAACAGAAACAGAAACAGAAACAGAAACAGAAACAGAAACAGAAACAGAAACAGAAACAGAAACAGAAACAAAATAACCTCATCGAGAATCAACAAAATTTAATTCTAACTTAGGAATCCCATTAAGATTAACGGCCATTTTCAAAATGTCTTTTAACAGAAAATTAACCAACTGGCCGTTTGCTTCACAGGCACTATTGTTTCTATAATGATAGAAAATAGAAAAAAATTTTAATTTTTGTTGAAAAAAAAACATTTTTGTAGACCATTTCCATATGTATAATAGTAATAATATGCAATAGCGAAGTTATTTGATAAAAAATATTTTGGGCGGGCCATTATGGAAAAGTAATGAGGGAATTTTCTTCAGTAACAAATTGTTCCAGCTTCGAAATTCCAAAAGCAAGCGAAACCGATAAAATATTGGTCTATAAAAATATTAAGATATACAAATGTTAAAAAGTTTTTTGCAGAGTCTCTAATTTCACAACAAGATTTTCTTTCTGTTTCAAACTTTTAAAATTATAAACATTGAAAAAATATAAATGTTGCTTTTCCTTTTCTTAACATAATTTTTTTACAAGTACATATACATTTTTTGTATTTATCAATTACAATTATCTATTCCTAGGTGTCGATTATATTGCTAACTGGCATATTTTGTTCGGTTAAATTTACGGACACTTTTTCGTTAAATGGTGCCAGTGAAAAGTTAATTATACTCGTACGTTGTGAAATAGATTTTTACGTAACCGACTGTTTAAGTTCCAATTAAGATTTAATAAGTCATTGTGAAAATGGCCGTAAGAGATAATCATGCGTAATTTTGACTCCCTTCACAATTAGCACAAATACTTATCACAGCGGCGCGTTTGACTCGTGAAGGATCTACGCAACGACTCAGATGTCCGTGGTGCCCAGCAACGTATTCTTACTAGTTGGATAGAAATATTGATTCTTTTAAAGTGCATCCATAAATTTTACACAGATTATTTTTGTGGGGTTAAATGCGAAATACTTTGTGTATGCACTTCATGTACCGAACAGGAACATGAACTACTTCATCACTTCCCCAGCTGTCTCTTCTCCACGCTATCCCCTTACAATGTAGACTGTAATACATTATAGTGCTACTTTCCGCAAAGATGTTAAGATGAAATATCTGAAATTCTTCCACTGAGACAACATCGCTCCAACCCAATACATGATGATATGGTATTGCGATACATTTATATTATATTTCACCTGTATATTTAATTAAAAGCGTTATGTAAACGCAATATAAAAGTACATCGTTGGTCTCATGTTGAAAGGCTTTAACTAACATAATTGTAATTTTAATATAATTTAAAAATAAAGATTTACAAATTTTAACCTTTAACTGGTGAGGTGGTGGTAAATTTGACCCGTCCCTATTTTTTTTTAATTTACTCTCTTTCGTTGAAAGTCATCAAATTCATTTTCACAGTATCATCTCATATTCCATTGCGTTTTGGCAGCTGTTGGTGTCATATAAAAGGAAATGCGCTTGTATCGTGATAAAAATTACCACTCATCAAGGGATACATCTTTTTTTCTTGGAAAATATTTTAAGACCGCGTCCGAATAAGTCTAAGTATTTAATCGCCGGCTTCAACGCACTACTGTTATGGAATTATTTGGACCACTACTCCCGTTTTTCTGATGTGTCTGTTTGTGTGTCAGTTGTTGTCGGAAGGTTTCAGTGGCGAAGTCATAGTCACTGGTCACTGGACAATACCGGCTTCAGCTGATACCAATCCACGATCACATCAGAACGCCCTCCTTCGTTGGTATTGTGTAGCACCAGCGAAGTAAAATAATAATAAAAATGGCTACTAAACCGCACTGCTACGAGTATAAAAAAAAGGACGTGCAAAAAGCAGAGCTGCAAAAATAATTAATTAAATTTCACCTCCTGTCGTTTCTCTAACTATCCCTTTCCTATAGTTCCAGCACAATGCATCGCATGGGGAGGGGTCATCTCTTGAGTGCTGGTCCCAGATAAAAAAAAAATTTGGTTTCAAACTATGTCGAATTCAAACAAATTCAACGATTTAGAATGTTTATTCACTTTGTACTAACCCTATGTGCGAGTATATGGGATGCAGAAAACGCATATGCGTACATTATGTAAATAATAGTTTGATGAATGAGATATCTCCATATATATTGATCTCCATTTTTTTTCTTCATATATAAGTATTCTTTCTTTTATTATTCATTGGTTATTTCATACACTTGACTGTGAAAAAATGCCTTTTGAGTTCCTGATTATTTTTAAATAAAAGTTTTTTTCTTAAATAAAGTATGCACCGTTTTTCATGTTTGAGAAAAATGTCTATAAAATAAAGTACTTCGTTTGTTAAATTAAATATGCTTCTTTTTAATTCTAACATTTTCTTGAATTAAATATGTGTTCTCTTGTTCGTTTAAAAACTACTAACTGAACGCAAATTATTTATTTTGGTAAACATTTTTTAAAAACTTAAAAAAAACAAATATTTCAGCTCACTAGTTAAAGATTAAATAGGCTGATGATCGATAACATGCAGGCAGTCAAAATTATATGTGATAGTTACTAAGAAACAAACTAAACATAAGACAAAATTATAAATCACACTGACAAACACTGGCAGAAAGGAATAACAACTGTTTTTGACGGCTGCTACACCTTCAACTTCAGGTTTCTGCATGTGATTATCATTGGATGTAAATTATTAGCTTTATATATTTATTATTTTCTTTAAATATAATACAAAAAATTGCTCTTAATTGAAACTGTTATTATTATTATTATATATATTATTATTACAATGCAATTATCAGGGGCTGTCTGCTACGTATGCAATGTATTGCAGCGAAATTGATTGTATAACAATAGTGTGCAGAATAGACGGGGTGTAGGAAGAAATTAAACTTGCACTGTCAACAATTGGAAGGAAGAAGGAGTGCTAAATTTATCTATCCAACACGAAAAGAATTGTATTCCATCAGAACACACAACCATGCCAAACTCTGATTCATTCTAAATCCTCTTTTCTTAGTCAAATTTAAACCACGCTTAAGTAGTTTAACTACTGAAATCAAATTTATTCATGATACTGTTTGTGGTTAAATAATAATTTTTAGTTTTCAGATTTGTTCACTTATTGGTAGATGAATTTAATTTGAAGTCATAGGTCGTTTTTCTAATAATGGTAAATATTACACGTCAAAGTGAAGTTTATCAAATTAAAATGCTTTAATATTGGGAAACCCTGTATTGAGAAACAAGACTAGCCAGAAACAGTACAAACATTAAAAGATAAAACACACTCAACACTAATTCGAAAATTGTTTAAAAAACCACTAAAATCACTGCTATAAAACGCTGAGATGACAACTCTGTAGTGGACAGACGACTTTGAATTTAATTATAAGGAAACCGGCATTCAATGTTTCTGTTTATGTCACTGCTGCGTGAACTCGTATTAGAGTCAAATAAAGACAATCACAGACCTAGAAAAACACTTGTACGAAAAGGAGCTGGAAAAAAAACACTTGTACGAGTCAATTTATGAAACACGTTTATTAATTTCAAGGGCAATTGGTAAAAAAATACGCATTAAATTAAAATTAAGCAAATATTATTATTAAAGTATTAATAAACTAAATTCATGGATTTTAGCGGAAATCTTGATGTAAAATGAGCTTAAAACTGCAGTTAAAAATTGCAATTTGATATGATTTCGACTTTAATTGTAAACAATATTTGCATACTGGTTTTTTTTCCTACAAAAATAGTTTTCTTCAAAGTCAAGTTTATAATGTATTCAAGTTAAAAATCTTCTGGCAAAATTTGAAAAAAATTTTTTTTATGATTTTAATCTCGGATAGAAGATTTTTTTTTCAATCAATGAAATAACATTTTAATTGCTAATTTTAAACACGTTTTAAGCTGTTGATAATTTTTTACAAAATTAATTTCATACGAGGGTGGATCAAAAAGTCCGTGATATTTTTAAATTGCCGTCTCTTAACTGAAAGGGCAACAGAACTCGCCGTCAACAGGTAATTTGAAGAAACTGAGTTGTTTAGTTTGCTTTTGGCAGCCATTGGCTGGTGAAAATATTACCTTTGCAATGTCTGTTGCAATTCACTGGTAGTTCGACCACAAATCGAGTTACGGATTTCCGACTGAGTAAGCAACACACGTGGCGCACATGAGTTTGACCATCCGTACCCTACTACAAATTGAAGTGCCGATGCGAATGAAGACTTGATTTATGAAGCCACTTTTAAAATTTTTTTTTACTTTTAATACCAAAATCTTCAAATTCTTGAAAACAGCGAAGAAATTTTATATTTTTATACAAGAACTCCCAAAAAATATTTGAGAATTACAAAATATACAAACAAAACAAACCAAAAGACTCCTTATACAACAAACATTTTATTATTTGATTTTAAATCTATTTAATTTTTCTAAACCTTTCTTACTAATTATTATCCACATACTATGTCAGGAAAGGCTCAAAGGTATGTTCATTCTCTTTCATTGTAGGTCATATATTCCCAAAAGCTTAAAGCTATATTTTTAGTACAGCTTAATTTATAAACACAATTTTAGTACACAGGCCTCTAAAAAGCATTCTAATTTTTAAATAATTCAGGTTTTCAATCAAAAGCTTTACTAGACCTTGTTTTCTTTAAAAAAAAAATTAAAAATCTTAATGTGTCCATTGCTTGTCTTTGAATGGCATCATATACAGAGAGATCATTGATCTTATAAAAAGCACCTTCATAAACGTTGCGAATACTAATTAAAAATCAATAGAAAGAAGAAGAAAAACAAACGTTTAGCATCTGATGATCAGATAAACAGAAATAAAATATTCAGTCATTTTTAAACGCCCATAAAATCGTATTAATTAATTTAATAGATCATTCATAATTTTGTGCCGGGAATATTAAATCAACTATTGGAAATTGCAATGAATTAAAATTGTGACTTTGAGAGGCACTCATTTTGCATTTTTCAATTGTAATTCAAAACTATTTGCTGACTATTTAAGTTGTTATGAAAGATATTTAAACAGAAAATTAAAACTAATTTATGGTACGTTTTCAAATTATAATTTAAAAAAAAAAGAAAAATCAAAAAATTTTAATTGGATTAATAGACGCGATCAAATTAGCAAATTTTTAACGTTATTGAGTGTTATTGTTTACCGCCTACCAATTTTTTTCCATTTTTAAATATATTTTTGCATTACAATTACACACTGCTATAAATAATAACTTTCTGTCAGAAATTAAAGAGCGGCATACAAAAACCGTTTCCAAAGATTTCGAAATGTTGAGTTATTTTGAAAAAACACTTTTTTGGTAGGTCGTAGTGCCATAGTAATGCTAGCTCATACATTTTTAGAGCGATTTAAACATTTTATACACTTTTGAAAAGCCAAAGAATTAGGCTTTCATGAAATGTATATTCCAAGAAATTAGTAAGTTTTAAACAAAAGTGGAGCATTTTTTTCGCAATTTTTCAAATTTAACAATAGTTAAATATTTTAAAAAAACTTATAGAAAGAGAAAAAAGTTAGACATTAATTGTTAAAATCGGTTTATATTTGAAAAAGTTATGAAAAATGATTACTAGCGCTCTTGTTTCCATCCATTTGTAAAATATCTTTGTGAAATTGTTGGCTTTGCTCGCTCAAGGTTTTCGGGGAAAAAATCTAAATGTGCATGCAGAAGGTGCATTTTTATGGGAATGTCAATAATTACTACAAGGTGGAATATGCTCTTATTTTTGCAAATGGCGGCCAATGTCAAATCTGTTTTGAGATTTGTGAACTAGACAGATGTAGAATACAAGTGAACAAGCTATGGAGCGATATACTCCCCAAGAACGCGGAATAATCGTGTCTATTTTTTGGGTAACAATTCGTCTGTGGCGTTGGCGGAGCGCGAATTCCGTCGCCGATACCTCGGTCGTCCGACACCGACTGCGCAAACACTGCACCGTTTGGCCACCAACCTTGAAGAATATGGGGCCACACGAGACGCTGCCAAGAGTGGCCGTCCCCGGAACGCCCGTTTTCGAGGACGTAGCTGGTCAAACGACAACAGTGGACGGTGCGCACTATAGGTCCATGTTAACCGAGTTTTTTCTGCCGCAATTGAATGAATTAGGACTGGAGGACATGTGGTTCCAGCAGGACGGAGCAACGGCACACACTGCGCGAGCCACAACCGATATTCTGAAGGCGGTGTTCCCGGGTCGCCTCATCTCTCGTTTTGGCGATTTGCACTGGCCCGCAAGACCGTCCGATTTAACCGTTCCAGACTTTCTTTTGCTGGGTTTTTTGAAGTCCCGTATTTACGTGAATAAGCCCTAGACCCTGGAAGCCCTCAAGGACAGCATTCGACACGAGTGCGAGAATCTGTCGCCCGAAGTTCTCGCCGAAGTGATGAAAAATGCCATAAAACAAGCCCGTATAGCAATCAATTGTGACGGCGCCCATTTGGCCGATATCATCTTCTCAACTTGACCAATAAAATTCTAAAGGTTCAGATAAACATAATCAAAAAACAGAATCGAATTTTTTCATTTAGAAAAAGAATGAGAGGCAAACAACATCGGATGACTTCTTTTGGCCCACCTTGTATTTGAGCATAAGGGTATGTACAGAGTGGCAGCTTGTTACCGAGCCGAGCTGGTTGACGCTAATTGCGAGAACCAATGCGAGAAAACTGGTTCTATACAAATTAGTACAAACAAGCGCGAAGCGGTCATAGTGGGCGCCGAGCTGGTCAGAGCGCAAAGCTGATTGAATGCGAGAAAACAGTTTCAAAACGTATTTTAGCGCCGATAACATTGTTTATGTTATGTTGTTATGATTTCAACTTGTTTGGAAAACATAAAAAAAAAATTAAAAACAAAAATTTAAGAAAAAGTAAATAAAACATGCAATCAAAAAATTAAAAAAGTAATAAAAATTAAAAAGAAAATAAAAATTAAAAAATAAAATAAAAATTAAAGAAAAAAATAACAACAAACCCAAATGCACACAAACATATGTACATAAAACAAAAATAATAGATAAAATATCAGCGCTGATTCTCGCATCCACTATGAACACTCAAACTTGTTTCTCGCATGAACAATTCTTACTTATTATTATTCTGACTTATTATGATAATCGTATCGTTAAAATAAATATAACGAAATTTTATCGAATTTACAATTCAGTAAAATTTTTAACGATATTTGCTATCGCTTCAATTCAGCTGTTATCGTCAAGTTTTCGACACAATAATTTATGTGCGATTTTTATTTTCCAGAAAAAATTTACTTATGTGGTGTTTAAAATGTCGTTGTTCGAATATTTGGTTGTGAACATACATACATACCATTAAGTGATAAGCTTTTCATTTGTTCCGTATGTACATACATAATTTTTTGTATGAAAATAAATATTTGAAATTACATATTCAAGTATAATGAACAAATAAAATAATAAATAAGATAAATGAATAAACAGTTTTGTTGTTTTCGTTTTAAATACGAACAATTTGTTTTTTTACATGTTCCTTTTTGTGTTTTTCGTTTATTTTTACAGAGTTGCCACTTGATTTCAATGTTTATCTACTATCGGAAACATCAAGTCCAAATAACATGAAAAATCGATTAATTTAATAATTGTCGAATCGTTAAAAGTTACTGAGTCGCACTACAGTGCTGCGAAAAAAATCGCTCCAAACATAATAGCATTTAAAAACTATTTTTAGTAAAATTTGGTAATAAAAAAAATTCTCATCTGTTTGGCTAAAATCACATGAAATTTATCATTTTATTAAAATTTTCATTAAGTTTTCAAATCGCACGGATTGCCAATTAAATCTGTCACTCACATGAATTTTTAGTCAAGGCTGACCGACTATAAAAATCGCTTCAAAATGGCATTGTAAGTGCACCACTATTATACAAATAATTAAATACTTAATAGTATACGTTTATGGAATCAGCCCAAGCGCGCAGTTTTCATTAGATTTTGAACACCAAATACAAAATAGTAATTTGAAGTTCTCTTTATTTGTGTGTGCAAAAATGTGAAAATTTATACAATAAAATATTTTAAGTAAATTTGCTAAAATCACGTGAAAATTATCTTTTTATGAAGATTTCCATAAACTTTTCCAAATCGCACGACTTGCCAAAAATATCTGTCACACATTTCTAATATAGTTATAGTTGGCACATCTTTCGATTTCGTAGGATACTGAATCATTGGTTTAACTATGGTTTGACAGCTGAGAATATCAAACTGTGTTGACACATCTGATCAGTAAGGTTTGGCAAATCATTAGGAATCGCAAAGCTTCCAAATTTTGGAAATATACTCTGAAAAAAATAAATCTGTTCGCGAAGTTCAGAGAGAGCTTCGTCCATTTTATGGTGAAAATCATAATCGGGCTACCGCTCAAGCAATTCGTACAGTTATTGATCGTTTTCGGACTAATTTTACTCTTCTCGTTTCAAAACCGTCAACCAACAATGAAATGTGCGTAACGAACAGAATATTGCTGCTGTAGCGCGAACTATTGAAGAAGACGCCGAAATGTCAATTCGTCGTCGTTCTCAACCTCTTCTCCTTTTTTTGTTTCCAAAAATTAATCAGCTAAATATCAATGACATTTGGTTCCAACTTGCCATACAGCGCGCTTATTGCAAAATCATTTTGGTGACACGTTTATTTCCAGAACTTGTCCTTGATCACTGATCGCCTCATTCGTGCTATGTAACGCCTCTCGATTACTTTTTATGAGGCTATGTTATAGTCATTGGTTAATGCCGACAAATCAGCAACTCTTAAAGCATTGAAAGCCAATATTAAAGCCAGCATTGACGTCACACGGCCAGATTTATTGGAAAAAGTGGTCAAAACCTGTACTGTCGAATGGACCATATAACTAGTAGCCGCAGCAGTCATATGCCGGAAATTATATTTCAAAAATAAATCCCATGAAATTATCTACGGGATTATAATAAAAACAATTGCATGGCAACAATAATTCTGCCTTGTATTATCTTTTTAAGTTGTCATGCAGGTAAAAAAAAAGACCCGATGCAAGCCACTATTAAAGACGGCCCCATATTTAAACTTTTTTTAACTTTCAGCTGCCAAATTTTTATTTTGCTGAAGTTTGCCAAAACTTTACTGCACCTAAGGCGACAAATTCCAATGATGCAGTGATTTTGTGCGCTGCAGTATTGAAAATAATTAAGAAAACATCACACCATTTTAATTTTAGGACAAAAGAGAAACCAGAAGGGAACGATACCATACAAAAGAGTTGTGATTATTAATTTCGCCCGCTTCTGTTTAATAATCACTGATCACGTAGTAAGAATTTTCTAAATACGATTTTCTTTTTTTAAATCTCCGCAGCAGGTTGTGTAATTCAGAATTTAGCGAGAAAGGAAAATTATTTCACTAATTATCAGCCGACTAAGTAAAGCTCCTTGTAATAAAAAAAAAGTGTAATTAGCACGTCTTTCCATAAATGTTTTAAATTTTAATTTGATTGAGTGGCGTCCCCAAAAACTATGTAACTGTTACACTTAATCATTCATAGACAACGAAAGTGTTATCAGCAGAGTGGCCATTTTAGCCTTTTTTTTATTCTGATTTAGAGGTAAATTTTTGATTTAGCAATCTTCATTGTTACTTATTTATTTCCTATTATTCCATTTACTGTATAACTAGACAGTGTCTTAGATTTATCGGACAGTAACATATTGTGTTGTAAACTCATGTCATTGGCAAACAAACCTCACGGAACGGATAATTAATTTCGTATAAGTTTTACAAAATTTATATAAATTTACATAATTCACAAGATGAGTCGTATGGTTTATCGTTTAAAGCTGTATATGTACTTGTCAAAAGGAATGTCATATATAGCAGTGACATAGGTTTTTAATTTTTACCTTCACATGTTGATATGTTGCGTACATGTGATATAACCCATAATAGTTGAAAATAATATATTGATGGCAAATTATATAACGAATTATATTTCTATTCACATTTAATTTAATTGAAAATTTTGTTTTTTGAAATAATATACATAAATAAATAGATTTTATTACATGTATATTTGCCGATCCATAAACACAATTCACTTACAAAACAGCTGATGTCAAATGATCTGCCAGTTGAAATTTTGTTTGCCTGATGTCGTATACTTTATTTCTGTCATTCTTGCTGAAGTACCCTTAAGGCTCACCTCGTTTTTCTACCATTTTAAATAAACGAAATAAAAATAAAATGACAAACAAATATTTTAATTTTACCCCAGAAGGTAAAAAAATTGTGTAAAAAAATTTAACGCAATCGCTTCATGCTCATGATTTAAACGGATACCAATGTCCTTCGAAATAGAAGGATTAACATTTTTCCTACTTCTTACAATACACTTAGATTTGCGCGCGTTCAAGCAGTCGTCGATTTGCAGTCGTCCAAAGGTTAATTTTCTTTAAATATGCCCAATACTATATTGTCGACTGGGCTAATTAACTTAAGTTGCTAATCATCTGCGTTAAATAGATTTTGTAGTTACATTGCTGATTTGGCAAATCTTTTGCATACAACGGGAATAAAAGTGATCCAAAATTTGACCTTGATGCACACCCCTATTTAGGTAAAAGCAGTTTTTTTTTATCTTATATGAAATTTTCTAGCATTGAGACGGATTTTTTAGATACGGTCACACTGGATAAAAGTGTTACTTATTTTGGAATAATTTTTTTTTTTATACAAATAAATTTAAAGCAAAAATTTATCAGCAATAAAATATGAAGCGACAAATAAAAATATGAATTAATTAAATTTGTTTAGATGGGGAAATTATGCAAAATAAAAATAACACGATAAAACTATAATTAAATATACAACCAGCATTTAAATTTAAATCAATTAACCTTGCTTACTACTACTCATGTTTCTAAGCGTTTCAAAACAGAGCTGAAAGCAATTTGCATAGTAACTTTTAAGACTTGTCTTTTTTTGAGGGGGGTACGCTTTGCTAACAACACCTTTCGGCCAACAATTTTAAGAAGTGTCTTAAGTGAAGCAAAAATATTAACAAAAGTGAAGAGAAACTTATTTTTACTTCAAATTATAATTTACCGTATAGTAATAAATGCCATGTATTATAAGGCATACGATAAATTCTCAAAATTAAATTTTGACGAATTCGGTGGGAATGTAAAATTGTTTTTTTTTTTAATAGTTTTAAAAGCTTATTTGGGAACTGTACGTAATCTGTGTTTAATTTTTTGTAATGTATTTTGAATGAATTACATTGGTTTTGAAGTGCAAAATATTGCCAAGATTTCGTTAAAAATATCACACATTCGCTTTAATTTGTTAAAAATTGTAGAGTTTGTGTCTCAAGTCTTTTGTTTTTAGAAATAAATTTAGTACGGACAGAATTCGTTTGATAGACACCCACCTAAAAAAGTATTAAAATCCAATGACATAGAATTTACACTGTGAATTTTTTTATAAATGTTCTGATGTTTGCAAAGCTTTATACATTTGATTTCATGGGAAACTCATAGTGTGAAGACAGCCCCAATTTTCAGCGGCACGTTTTTAGCTTTTCACATTATGAAATTCTGATTTTGCAATCTTCAGAATTGCAAAGCAAAAGTGAATTGCAGGACACATGAAACCGTGTACTAAAAAACTCGAAAATTGCTGCAATAAAAATTGTAAGTGTGAACGGGGACTAACATGCGATCTCAGAGACCGAACACATACTTAAAGTCGGTGCTCTTATGTTCTAATGTTTAAAACAACCCAGTTATAACGCCAGATTATACGCAAAAAGGCCGAAGAACAAATTTCAACTAATGCATTTGATACAGGTTTTAAGAAAATGGAAGTCTCAAAATATGTGTTTAATATAAAGTAATTAATATTTTCTGCAATTCGGTCCGATGATGATGTTAGCAATCCTATTATGGAATTCATTTCTGTAGTCCAACATACATAATAACAGTCGGTGTGCTTAAATAGGCTTCACAAGCTGCACAAAAGAGACTTAATGGTATCTATATTGTGCCGTTCTCGCTCAAGACAGCCCGACAGGAAATTTCGTTCTACATGCTTTTTTTTATATAAATTGTCACACAAAAACTCTTTATTTCGCTTTTATTTCTTCGAGTTGGGCAATTTTTTCTGTAAGAAAATCGTAAAGAAGATAAAAAACGTAAACAAAATATAAATATACAGCGGAATCCCTTTAATTCGTAAGCGAAGGTACCAGCTATTTTTTACGAATTACATGAGTTTTCGAAATAAAGGGATTTTGATTAAGCGAGGTTAAAATTAGAAAAGCAACGATATCCAGGGGTTTGTACTGTTGATACTGCTTAAACCATAAAATAAGGAACTGCTCCAATTCTGGACATTCAGCCTCCTTTCGTCGTTTTACTCCTCTACCTGAAGACGTTTCCACCATGAATTCTCTTTTTTTCAAAATTGATGAAGGCGTTAGAGGCCCGACAGCAAATTTTTAAACAATTTCAATTATCTTTTTTCCATTATCAATTGCAAAAATTATGTTTGTTTTTACCAATAACTGCAATGTTCTATTCGTGGTTTTTCTTAGCATTCTTCAGTAAAACTGCTAAAGAAACTAAAAAACTTCCAGCAGTAAAACTAATGGTTACTGTTTAAAAAGGCTGTAGGAAAACATTGATTTTGTTTGTTCTTTGTTTTTTTCAAGATATTGGATTTTATTACGAATTATAATTGTTATACCGTTTTTTTATCTTGGACCAGCACTCAGGAGAAGACCCCTAGACATGCGATGCATTGTGCTGCAACTAGAATAAAGGGATAGTTAGAGAAATGACAGGAGGTGATGCTTCACTATCTTACCACACTGCTTTTTGCACGTTATTTTTTTATAGCAGTGTTGTAGCGTCTCTGGAAGAAGACGTATTGAATTTTGAAGCTTCGTTTTTAGTAGCCATTTTTCGTAATTATTTTTACTTCGCCAATGCTACACAATACTGACGAAGGAGGCCTTTCTGATGTGCCTGTGAATTGGATGCATCTGAAGCCGATACTGTTTAGTGACCAGTGACTATGCTTTCGCCACTGAAACCGTGCGACAACAACTGACACAAAGTCACACACAAATGCACATCAGAAAAATTCGAGATGTTGTTTTTTTTATGAGTCTGAAACTGGTGTTAAACCCAGGAAAAATTTTTCGTTTTGTAGTCAACGTGCGAACTACTTTCATCATCGCCACTAACAATTAAATACGATTTATAGGAGTTACCTGAGACTTTGAACAGAATAAAAATAAGAATTATCGAGCGGACCAAACTGTAAGAAATTCTCACGAATTAAAGAGTTTATCACAAGGGACTAGCCATTTATTTCGAGTTGTTGCGTTTTTCGAATTAACGGAGTAACAACGACATCCAAAAATGTAGACAACTTTTGATAGTTTAAGGATTATTGAAGAAAAAAGCAGAAAATCGTCGCGAGAGTTGTATTAACCAGGGATCAGTGGTCAGGGAACGTCCCATACATATTCAATGCTTTCAACCGGAACTGTATGGAAAGGGATAGTGTAGAGAAGAAACAGCTGGTGGAATCATAGAAGTCTTCTTCTACCTGTAAGCAAATTTGCTACATCTTTTATTCTTATTTTTTACATAAAATACAGCTATTGCTAAAATACCGGAAGCGACCAGCATAGAAAAAATTTTTGGCCTGACTGAAAATCTTCAAGTTCGAACTTGACATCAGTTAAAACTTCACTGAATTTATTACATTTTTAAATTTTTAATTTCTTTGTTTCTAAAGATTTTATGAAATTTTTCATAATTTTTGATTTTTTTTTTTAATTTCAAAATCTCACTTCGCATAAAATTTAGATTTGAAATTCTTTACGTGTACAAATTGACTTATAAATAAATAATATTTTTAAAACTCTTGCATGACGCTTCTGCTCTTTTAATTTATACTTTTTTGTTATAGAAAAAATGCGAATTTTTCAACAAATTTTATATAAATTTAGCTCGCAAAAAATTCTCTAAAATAAATTTGGCATTTATTAAAATCATTAAAAATTATTTTTTTTTTTTTAGATAAAATAAAATTTATTTATTTGATTTTTTTAATTGCTAATTCAGACAATCGATTATTACGAGTATTAAACCGGTTGTAGAGTTAATTAAATTGAATATTAAATAATTGCCCGTTTTTGAGAACTTTTTATTTATTTATTGTTTTTTTTTTTGCGAAACCAACATGTGTGTATAATTTTAAATCAAATTATACTCGTAAATTATTTATTTATCTTTCTTTCAATTTTGTTTCAACTATAAAGATGCTGGTGAGAAATAAAAAAACAATGAATGCAAAAGTCGTACTTGTTGTGTTTTATTTATTTACCTTGTTGTTGCTGTTGTTGGAACCTACGTTGCGATAAAACCGGGGTTATAATGCACACTACAACGATTAAACTCACATACACGTATAATTTCATTTTGTTATATGGTTTGAAATTTGGTTAAAACTTTTGTTTCTCAGCTTCAGTTTTTATTTAGTTTGTTTTTTTTGCTTTAAAGTGCTAATTAAAGACACCCAAATTTATATTAAACGTTTTTTGTCGTTTTTTCACAGCTTTAATTTATAAAATTTTCTTGGGAATATTTCTAAGATTCTGCCGTCTTTCAGTTGATGCGTTATCTCATGTCCGAGTTTAGTTCAGAACTGTTTAACAACTTCACAGATCAGTTAACACGAAGCTTATGTTAACGTTGACCGTCAGTAGCCGGCACAAAAGAAACGTAATTTTTTCGGTACGTATGTTTTTGTGTGTATGTGTGTACACAACAGGAATTAGTTTTGGCGCAAATAATAACAGTTTTTTTTTTGTTGTAAATTTTTTAGGATTTTGTTATTGTTACGTTCGGTGTGTTACTACGAGTGCGAATAACATCATTTCGAGTTTTCAAGCGTTTTATATACTTGAGTGGCTTAATTGATTTGTTTCTGTGTTTGTGAACTACAACTTTTAAATGTTTTTGGTTTTGTTTTTCTTCTTTAGGGCAAAAATTTACATGTAATTTTAATAATTATTTGCCAAGGTAGTTCATGTAGGCCTGTGCACACTTCTGTAAGTGGAACTATAAGAAGAGTAAGATTTATTGTGCTTTTTAGATTAGAATGAGTAATAAAAAGTTTGCACATTTGGAAAGCAAAACGTTTAAATAAATAATAAAAAAAAAATAGAACATTTAAAGATTAAAAGTGATTTGGATGGAATTTACAACATTGTCAGTTACACAGAAAATATTGAAACATGATTTTAATTGACAAAATGCTTGAAACAATTAAAAAATATCATTACAATCGGTTTAAAACTTTTTAGTTTCAAAAATAAAGTTAAATAAAACACATATAAATCTATGATTTCGATGAATATTTTATTTCATTATAATGCTGGGACCTTGCCTATATGCATGATATACAATATCATTTAAATTACCGCCTCCAGATCGATTTTTTTTTATCTTGAACCAGCACTAAGGAAATGACCCCTATATATGCGAGGCATTGGCTGGAAATAGAGGAAAGGAATATTGAGAGATATGAGAGGAGGTGAAGCTTCGCATGATCTTGGTGAAATTACGCGTTCTGGAAACTACTCTTGCTGTAAAGCGAAAATCGGTCATGTTATGTTACTTGGGGCACCGTCTTGTTGAAACCACATATCGTTCAGTCCTAATTGTGTTCCCAGCATAACTGACAATTTTGAATTCTTCATATTTATTGTTTTCATTTAGCATTTGCGAAATTTTATCAATATTTTGAGTACAAACATCATCATGTTCATAATTTCTTTTTTTGTATACAATGTTGCAAAAAATATTATCTCGTGCAGAACTGTTACTGTTGCTCATCATTCCGGTATTTATATTGTTGACAAACATTTTAGCAGTAAACAAAACAACTCTTTGTTCAAGTATATGCCTCCCTAGTGGCGAATATTCTACCGGGCACGTTCTGACAATTGCAGTTCATATACGCATACATATAACATATCGCATAACAACCGCATGATTTGAAATCGCAAGAAGTTTGGAGACTTCAAACCGCAAGTATGTTCCGAAGTAAACTGAAGCGTTTTATTTTAACCCAACTTCAAAATAACACTATAATATTAACACAATGCAGTTTAAAGAAAACATTCTTTGTTTTATAGCACAAAGTAGCATTATTTTTATACAATTTATATTAAACAATTAATTATATAAATATATATTTTAGTTTAAAAATTACTCTGTGCCAATTAGATTCATGAGTACTGATCACAGATAATACACAGCTGATTTAGTTAATCTTCGTAAATATTTATTTCCAGTGTTGTCGAATGGGTATCTGGTAACCAAGTAAAATGTGCGGTTATTTTCTTTATTGCAACTCGGAATATTAGGTGTGTTTTTTTACTTTTCTGGTAAAGTTCGGTAAAATGAGAGTAAACTACAATTTATCTCAATAAGAGACAAAAATGTACAAAAGAAAACATAAAAAACAATGAAATAGGAACGCCAACGTGTATGACCATGTACGTATAATACAAATCTACACATATATATATATATATATATATATATTTATATATATATATATATAAATACAATAATTTGGCTTATACGTATCATTTAAAGAAAAACCAAATAATTTTTAACTAAATAATGAAAACAAATTAACTTTTATTTGTTCATTGCAAGTTTTTATATCTTTTAGAAATTTTCAACATTTTTACTTCATTATTGTTTATTTATGAAACAGCTGTTTGCCTGTTCTTCTTGACCAAAAACATTACTCTCTCAAAGCCTATCTCTATTACCCAATTTTTTTTGTAAGAAAACGCTTTCTGGTAAAATTGGGATGCCGCGGGTACCCAATTTAGAGTAAAAAAACAGACCTATTATTAAAAGTAAAGTTTTTAAAAGTATCTTAATATCACTAGCAGAAAGCCTTTTTAGTTGATCTCAGTGTACAGTCATGTGTATTACAATTTACAAAATGAATAAAAAATAGTTTTTGGCCACCGAGTACTTGCACAGATAATAATCTGATGTTCCAAGGTTTGTAACTTTAACAGTTCCAATAAAAGCTATTTTACCGCCATAAAGTTTAGATTCAATTAAATTGTGAAACTATAGATTGCAAATTATATATAATTAAATGTAATTTTTCAAATCAGAAAGATGTTTTTGAAGAAACAAGAGAATTTTCTTTTAAGGTAGTACAAGGCCTATTTATCTAGATCTATTCAGCTCAACACCAATGAACAACACAAAAAATAAATTTGGGATGTCTAAACGCAAAACTACTCTCTCAAAAGTAAACAAACACACTGGCAACAATAACAAGAAGAACATTAATTTCATTTATGTTTGCTTTAATTGCTTTTGCAAGCCTCTCTCGAAAGAAAGAAATGAGTAAAATTGTTAATTGCGCGCTCTCTCAAATTAAACAAATGAGTAAAACGTAAACAAATTTTGACAGTCAAGTATAAAATACTTGTAAAACACATGGCGAGTTGCACAGACCTATTAAATAGACCTTGAGGTGGTATATCAGGCACAGTAGTTTTCCGATTTAACGAACTTAAGTTTTTTCATGTTCATTAAGGTGTATTTATCCAGTACTAGTAAATTAAAGCAGAAGAGCAGAAATAAAATAGACTATTTATTCAAAACTTCAAAGATTTATAACATTTTTTTAATATCGTTAATCCGTTAATAAAATTGTTTTACTGAGCTTTCGTCAATAACAATATCAAACAAGCCCATTAGAAGAAAAAAAATATATCGACCCCTTTGCGCGAAATTATCGTATGTTACAAAAACCTAATTTTTCAGGAAAGCCATTTTTCTACTTTTCTCTGCTTTCGCTTGCAATATCAAAATGAAAATATACATGTGCTTAGATAATTAACTAACAAAACTACACCTAAAAGTATTCCGGTGGAAAAGTTCAAGTTTTCCGACAAAAACGTATTTTTGGCACACACGATAATTTCATTCACAACATTTCGTAGATGCGTGTGTAGAAAATGGCACTTACGATATCATTTGTCAGTGTTAGAAATAAATTGAAACAAAGATTTATTAGTGGTTTTATGTATTTGTTCATTATTTTTTAACTTAGAATGGTACAAAGTAATAAAAAATGTAATCAATATTTTACAGAAGCATGAATTCATTAAAAAAAACCAATAATAATAATAAGTGAGTTAATCTTCTTCGTCGGACTTTCATTTAACATGTCTTTTTCGCGTACAAAATATTTTAAATTTAAATACTCATTGTGGTATTTTGGCGGTATGCTATTTTTTAAACATAGATTTTTCAAATCATTGACACAAAGGTGAATTGTACAACTTTTGTAACTTAAAGGTAAAATTAAAGTTATTTATAGTTTTTTTAGTGGAATTGTCGGAATATCCGTAAATGAGTTCAATTGATTTTGATTTTTTGTCTAATAAAACTATGAGAACTTTATTTATGTTTAGTTTAACTTTGTTTGATAGTAACAGATTTGCAAAGAACTTCCAGTTTTCAAACTCTGAGTGGCCTATTTCAATACAGTTGTACCCCGATGGATTAGTTAGTGCATTGCGAATAATTGTGGGCCATTCACTTGGCGCCCAAATGGTACGCCTGCGTACAAATGATTCAATTGTGCTATGCACAGAATCAACTGGCATCATTGTATGACCGGGAAGTAAATATGTTATTTTAATTTTTTCAACGAAGTTTGAAAAATTTTAAAAATGTGTCAACATAGCTAATACAGCCTTGTTGCGGTTTTGACCAGTGCAACTGTCGCAATATAGGACTATGTCTTTAACTGTCTTTCTTTGGTCTATGATTATTAAATACTTATACAGGGCTGTGGAAATTTCATTGCAGCCTCGCTTACCATCACGCTCACCCCACAAATAACAATAGCCATTTCTAGTGCCGTTTTCATAAACGCTGAAATTGTAGTAGGCGTACTTGCGTGAGTAAAAAAGGCTTATATTATTTCCGAACGGAGTATTCAAAACTTTTTGCAAATCGAAGCTGGCGCAAACAAAACTGGAAACATTTTTGCTTTCATTTTCATCTCTTAAAAAATTAGCCTTCGCACTTATCTTTTTTTGGCAAATGAAAACCTATATTAAAATCTTTTTGGAAAACCTGTCTGAAAACCCAATTCGACACAATGCAGTTGCTGAGGTTCTTATCGTTCATATATTGAGTGTAGCACCTATAAAGGGTTTGCTTGTTTCGAAATTCCTGTGGCAAATAAACTTTAGTACTTTTGGCACTACAATAATGTGACGGCACACCTGGAAGTTTTTCAAGATATTGTTTTAGAAGCTTTATGTTTTGCTCAACTGTTTTATTATGAGGCCAAACCTTAGCTTTTGGCTCAGCATAATTATTTTCCCTTAAAAGATATCTAAGGATCATTTGAGAAATATTTAAAGTTGCCAGCATGAATTTTTGACAAACTTTAAAAACGTTCCTTTTGTGAGTAAAATTATATTCAAAAGAATTGTTTCGTCTACAATCTCCTTCTTTGACAGCAGCTCTCCTTCGTTGAATTTGTTTATGTGTTATACAAGAAAGCATCCACATTTTTCTTTTTGCTTTTGACATTCCCCAATAATGTTCATTTAAATGTTCACGAGACGACAACATTCATTGTGGCATATCATATTAAGGCACGGATTAGGTAAAACTATTTTTTTAATGTCTTCCTTTGATTTAACAGCCAGAGGTTTTCTGTAGCCCCGTTTTCCGACACAGTTTTCATTTTCAAATAAGCATGGGTCATCACTCTCACTATCGCTGTATGGCACTAACGACACTTGAGAAACCTGCTTTTTAATAATTTTTTTATTAAATAAAACACACAATTTAATAGACATCAAACAACCAAAACATCAATACACATAATCATAATTACACATTAAAAGATCCACATGAAATTACTTTTAAGTTTATTATTTACTTACGGTTTTGGAAACTGATAGCATTATTAAGGCACTATTTATTAATTTCTCTGTAGACAATGTTTTACTTGGAGTGGTTTACAATAACTGATTACCTCAAACACATGATCCGAAAAAGAATGCATGCTAAATGCTTCTCTTCAACTTTAATGTAGCCTTTTCTGCAAAATTAACGGTAAAACGAATAGAGGCAAAAAACAAAATAAAGCGAGCACTTACCTTTACCTTTAAATTCTAACTTAGAAAGAATTATGTAGTAAATATTGTAACAACTACAATATGCAAAATATTCTTCATTGGCAGATACGATAAAATCGCTCACAAGAAAAAATGGAGTGTAACATACGATAAAGTATTCAATCAATTTTCGGAGCAACGAAGTGGAATTCGACTACAATATTTTGTCAGGTGACGTCTCTTTGAATGTAGAACAAGATTGCATCAAAAACTCAATTTCAAAAAAATTGGCATATACGATAATTTCGCGCAAAGGGGTCGATATTTATAAATTATTTCTCGATCGTCTTTGCCATTTCGTAAAGAGGGTGGCGAGGAAACCTTAGATAACCATTTGATAATATCTCCTTCAAATGCAACATACATTAGCATGTATGTATGGATGTATAAGTATATCAAAACCAACCCAACGTAACATAATTAAATGTTGCTAAAGTCTCATTTTTAAAACTATTCATAAAAATATTCATGATTACTAATATTCTATACCACGAATCTTGCCGAAAGCACGGATTTGTCGGAGAAAATAAAAATTTCTTTAGCTTTAAGGTATCACAGTGGTACAAAATTGAATGAAGTAGAAAAACCTGGGACCGGATATTATTTTTCTTGTAGGTGTTATCGAGTTAAACAAGAATCCAATAGTGAAATATGCCGGACACCTCCAAAATCCGGATTTAAGGTTAAAAAACCGGTTTTTTTACTTTTGCGCACTTATAAGCCTGTAATTTTGTTGATAATAATCCGATTTTCAATTTCTTACTAGATTTGGAAAGAAGTAACTGAGATCTTTTGAATGATATATAATTTATCTAAGAAAACTTGAGAAATTTGAGTGTTATTGTCGAGCAAACACAAATTTTGTAGATTTTTCAAAAATTTTTCAACTTTGGTGACGTTTTTATACATTATAATGTAATAAACTATAATACTATTGAATTTATTTAAAAAGTACGTTTATTAACGATTACAACGCATATGTGGGGTTAAAAATAGATAAATAATTGACTGAGTTATTAAACTTTTCATGAAAATAAACGATTCGGTGCACGACTATCCCATTCACAAAGATAGCACGGATACTTTGTGTAACCACCTTGTATACCAAATAAAATTGTCAAAACCTTTAAGTCAGCGACGACTTTCCATTTATGGGTGGTATAGCTAACAAACATTAGTATATTTTTCTTCACTTCGTAAGTTTCTTTTGTATTAGTCGCATATGCGATTGGAACTGAAGGTAATTGATTTTGGTTATGCAATAAAACAGCTTTTAAGCCTAGATATTACATTACAAATCTTAAATTAATAAAAATAAAGTCATACATTTTTATAAAATTGTGATTTAATGCCGAAAATAGTTTTGGTACATCAACGCAATACACGAGATCACTGTCATTGGAACTAGTCTTAAAACTTTCTTCAAGTAACCAAGTCCGGTCACTCTTTCTACCAGATGTTATAACGAAATCTTTTTCCACCAAATTCCACTGCTTTAATCGGAACCCGAAGACTTCAGATTGCCGCTTTGACAAGTGTAAATCGCGAACAAGATCGTCGAAATCAGCTTTTGACAAAAAATGCAGCTCCGTTGTTGTAGATCTGGATGGAAGGAACTCTTCTTGTTCAAAATCTTTTTCTGTTACATCGACAGATTTGCTCGTTGTCGGTAGATCATTACTTAGAGGTATTGGTTTTGTAACAGTTACAACATTTGCGTACTTAATGTTTTTGCGCGTTTTAAAACAGTGACCTACAAACATCGGTTTGACAAAAGTAGCAATCATTTGGTTTATGATATGGCTGATGATGCCAAATCATAGGCGTAGAAAAGAGCAAAACAAACGAAGGTTGAATTTTCTTTTTTTTTAATGTATTACAGCAATATTGACAAACAAACATGAGTAAAGCTCTCATTACAAATATTTGTTGTAATTCTAATGGTGATTTCCTTTCTGAACAAAAATGTTGCCCTTTCGATGGATAACATTTTCTACAGTTTGCCCATACCTTTAAAAAGTGATACATTTTTTATTGACACAATGGTACAAAATATTTGAGATTTCACATTAATGTATACTTAGCGTTTCACTGTTTCTACGGTTTTTAGCACCCTTTTTTCAATAAAAATCGTCAGCAACATTGTTTTCTAATCAGCTGCTATTACCTAGAACAAACTGCAAAAAGTCTAAACCAAAAATGTATCAAAAAAGTTTACATTAAAATAAATAACAAATTGAACAGAATCTTCCTCTAACAAAAGTCTGACGAACTCTAATCAAAGTGAAGAATATATTGATTTTCATAATTCTTATTTGTATAAAAAAGTACTTAACAAAGTTGTAAAAAAGGTTAGTATATCACCCCGACTTGAGAGTAGAGGGTCAAATATGTTGCATATTTTGCCAGTTATTTGTGCAACATATTTAGAAAGGAACGAAATAGCTTTTTTTAATGTTACATATATTTTAGAATGGAACAGAAATAGTAACGAAATGTAGCATATATGTAACATTTTTGTCAGAAAAGAAAACACCATAAGTTGTGTTTAGGCTAACAGTGATATGTAATTTTAGAGAAAGTGCATAAAAACAACACCAAAAACATTGTGCAGGCATTTTGTTAAAAATTTTGTTTTCATGAAAAGTTTAATAACTCAGTCAATTATTTATCTATTTTTAACCCCAAATATGCGTTGTAATCGTTAATAAACGTACTTTTTAAATAAATTCAATAGTATTATAGTTTATTACATTATAATGTATAAAAACGTCACCAAAGTTGCAAAATTTTTGAAAAATCTACAAAATTTGTGTTTGCTCGACAATAACACCCAAATTTCTCAAGTTTTCTTAGATAAATTATATATCATTCGAAAGATCTCAGTTACTTCTTTCCAAATCTAGTAAGAAATTGAAAATCGGATTATTATCAACAAAATTACAGGCTTATAAGTGCGCAAAGGTACAAAAACCGGTTTATTAACCGTAAATCCGGATTTTGGAGGTGTCCGGCATATTTCACTATTGGATTCTTATTTAACTCGACAAGACCTACAAGAAAAATAATATCCGGTCCCTGGTTTTTTGGACTGTCGCACCGTGTATTTCAACATACAACAAAGTAAATTTAACAACTTAATTTCTAAAAGCAGCAAAGTGCTAATAATACACGAATATAATCATCCGAAGCTAATTGCAACTTTAACAGATTATTTGGAAGCAAAACTTTCTCCATTGTGCAACCCATAATAGATGGACCGTCACGATTACAAGTTGCACCAAGTTTCCAGCATATAATGGAGGGATTGAGATACTTCCCCCATCAAAAGCCAAAATATTTAGAAGTTCACCATGAACTTTAGAATTTATTTGCGTGAATATTAATTTTAAGAGATTTAACACAGCTGTTTAGTGCCAACATCTGAAACTCTATCAGAGAATGCACTAAGAAACTGTAGTGATAATATCTATCACAATCTAAGAAAAATATTTACAATTTGTGTTGCTACGAGTGAGATGTAATTTCCACTCTTCATCGAATAAAAGCTGAGATTAACAATGACAGAACACAGACTGCATAATTTAGCCATTAAGTATACGAAATAAATAAAAGTTTTCTATATTTTGTGGTTATGCTTATTTCTTCTATTCCACTCAAACAGGCAATATTTTTTATTTAATTTTTCAAAGAAAAAAAGTCAAAAATTCAAAATAACAAAAAAAAAATTTATTGAAATGAATTTCGCAAAACTATTAACATTAATTTCCAGAATTTAGGATGACAATGCGTACAGAATTGTAAATTCTGTTACTAACTGGGCAGATCACATAACTAAACGACTCATTCTTTAAAGATTTTCGTTAATTTAATTCTTTTTAATGTTGAAATACTCATCGAATTGCGTAGAAAAACTACTTTTGATTTTTGTAAAGTACCATTTCAAAACAAAATAGAAAAATTTAAAAAAGTAGAAAACAAAGCATTTACTCGCCTTAGAAATTTCTTAACATTTTTACTCATTTACACAAATTATTATCTCTGCGGCAATTAAATTTATAATTCACTGATTAAAATCCGGTCTGAATAATAATTGAAATATATTTAGCAAATAAGAGAGGGCGGGGGGGGGGGGGATAAACAAATTATTTCAAACACTCAACTAGTAGTTGGGGGAGCTTAAACGTAATTATGCCTTCTCATTTAATTGGAATGCAGGTGCCGTGTAAGTGCTCTAATTTAAATCACGTCGTATTTCTTAAAAATTGTATGATTTTCCAACGATTTATGATTTATTTCTCGACTGCCCACACGTCCTTGTCCATGAATTAAAAGTATTTTCATAAACAATTAATTAAAAAGCCATAAATTAAGTGTTCATTTGTATTTCAGTCATTTCATTTACGTATTCTTTCCTCCATGCAACAATTGACAATTGTTACCAAGAATTTTAGCAAAAATGGTTTTTTCGTTATATATTTATTTTTTAAATAAATAGAGCTTTTAAGTTTTGTTTAATGGAATTCTGGTTTAGTCATCTAAACGAATTAATTCTATTTTTTTTCTTTATTATTATTCGTCTATAATTTTATGGTTAAAACGTCAGTAACATAATTCGTTGCTTAATCGAAGGTTTTGCGTTTGTATGTATGTACATATGTAATGGCCGCAAGTTAGAGTTAAAAAGTCATGCCTTCTGATTTGGGGCCTTATTTAAAATGTCACTTAGAATATCTCTCGACATGTTTGCAACAAAAAGCCTAGAATGTGCAGTTTGAAAAATCCGTTACACCTACGCACAACGAAAGAATGCACAGCAACTTGTGATCATTTGAGTTTTTACTTACATATCGTCGGCTTATTATTGGTTTGACGCACCGACCAATTTTTAACAAATTGAGGTAAGTATGGGGTAAATATATGTACATATATTTTAGATATCCTCTTTCTATATTTCTTTCTCTTTCTCTTTCTATTATCCTATTTCTATATTTATATCAACCATCGACTTTGCTTCATATCTTCAAATTTAACGTCTACTGAGTATTGGTTTGCTGCGCCAGCCACCATTGGGTATTGGGTTTGCAGCAAATTTTTCATACAAAATGTGAGAAAATATTGATTACAGAAGTCTCGAATTCGAAAAGTTTTATCGTTCGCTAGAAATAAGGGTTGCTCTTTTAATGATTTGGAATGCTAAATTTAAATCTGCACTCCGTTTTTTCCATCAGCTCTAGTTTTCACGATATCGAGGTTTGCAAAAAATAAAGGCAGTTTCACAAAATATTGTGGCATAACTTGGGAAATTCGACAACAAAATAATCTTTAGGCCGTGTGAACGTCGTTTCTAAGTTTTCTCAGTAGTTTTAGAGATTTCAAATTTCCACTAACACCAACACGATACTTGATGATTATTTTAAACTTGTATAGGACCCTTATAATTAAAAGGGCCCCTTATACGGCCTTTCTATGTACCTTGCTTCTATTATGTCGCTTAGTATATCTTCGTGTACTTTCGTTTGCCTGTGTCTTTCAAAACCATTTTTGATATGTGTGTCACATAAATTCTTGATGGCACTTGACGGATCTTCAGCTGTCATTTCTTGATAACTTCATTAAAAAGCAATAATTTTACTAATTTATAATGCAATAACAATGGGCAAGAAATTATAAAAATTTTTAAGTATTGACTCAAAATACAATTAAATTATTTATATTATGAGTTTTCAACATGGTAGTGACATGAGTAAAGTTGCAAAGGATGGAATAGCAAATTTAGTTTCATAACATGGTTTTAGATCAACTTTACTAAATAAATATGTATGTAAGAATGTATGGTAATTGAAATGTTATTATATATACATACATAGTTCTATTTAATTTTTTTATAACTTGAAATATTTAGTGTAGTTCACGGAGAGCTAGAACTAGTCCAAGACTAACACATTTAACCCACCTTTGCATTACATCGGACTAACCCACAAACTACTACGCAAAAAGTAAAAATGAGAATTATTTTAAGTCCCTTCAAAAGACATATGTATGTACATAGTTTTCGTATGCTACCGCTCATATATCGCACGTAGTCTGTGGAGTGTATGTTTTGTTTTGATATGAATCATAGGGTGCTATTGCTATTCACCGCTATGTACTATGTGCCATGTACCGGATGGGCAGGGCAGATGGTCCCGACTGCAATTACTGTGGTATGACGGATGATGATGCAGAATACACTTTCTTCGACTGCATCAAATGGCATACTGAAAGAAATGCAATGGCGCATCGGATTGGCGGGTTCACTCCTGCCAGCGTGATAGGGAGGATGCTCGATTTCGAGGACAATTGGGACGCTCTGGCGCAATACGTAGGGTAGAGGGACCTCAATGCGTTGCTGCAGAGCGGGACCCCTCTTACGGGGACCAGGCGATACGGCCGGAGCCACTGTGCCGGCTAAAAACTTGGCGGACCCAGACGTGGGTGAGTAAAGGCGGTCCTGATTGGGACGCCGCTCTGGGTCTTCCCGAAGTAATGCGGAAAGCAGTCCCGGGAAGGAATCTACCCAGAAGAGGAGGAGGGAATTTTTTAGTGGTAACACCACTCCACGCAGATGACGACGGTGTTTGTAAGTGCGAAGACATTTTCAACACTACCTCACACGCTCAAAAAAAAAAAATGCTATTCAATCGAAATTATTTATCCGAAAGAAGAGAGCAAAAAATTTTCTGATACACAAAAGAAGTCGATAAGTGAAGAGGTTGGACATAGTTCAGAGTTAAAAACTATGACTCGCTTTGCGACCTATTTGTGCAGGGTGAGTACACGTTGCTTATCTTGTTCCTTAGAAGCGGTATTAAAAGGTTAGGCCGCAAGACACCTACTCACAATCTGTACGTCAATTCACTGCAGGCAAATATTTATTGTCTGTTAAACACACACGGTATACAAAATATTTACAATCTTAAAGCAAGTACACATACATTTTTTCATATATACATACACGCGTACATATCGCTAGCTTAATATATCAAAGCTCTCACAACTGTTTTTCTTACTACACAGGCGAAGAAAAATTCTTTTGTAATCGCAATAACTTTTAAGGTATTTTGTTTTATTAAATTCCCTAAGGATCGGCTAGTCGGAACCCACAATTTTTTGCTATGAAAGCTTTGCTATACTATTATGTATGCATATGTCGAAATATGAAAAAAACTCAATTTGAAGTATAGGGCCTTTCTATATTCAAGTAACGATATGTACATTAAAACGAATAAGAAAATAATTTATAATTTATACTGCAACACACACGTGTTAAAATCAAAACAAATATTATACAGCAAAAACAAAATTTGATACCACAATAGACCTGTTCATCAAGTATAAGTTTACGTATACGTATGTATGTATGTGTGCATGTAAACATCCCATACCTTAAGAACTGTAAATCGGTTTTGTAGATTTTGAAGAATTATTTTTTCAAATAAATTTTAAACTACTAAGCCGACCAAGTTCAAAATATAATCAGCGATGAACCCTCAAAACAAGCACCGCTTGCTGTCAATTTGATTGAAACCGGATGATTCGTTTAAAAGATATCATTTTGAAAATATGTTTTTTTTTCCAATAACTCCAAAAGTCTTCGTCAAATCTTCATATTCATTTTATAGACTTAAAATATTTAACGGATGCTAGAAATTTACCAGAATCCGTAATATGGTTATGTAAATCGGATGGCCTGCAAGGTCAACGGGTTCCCATATTTTTATTTAGCTTTTATTTATTAGCTTTTATCATATTAATTTATACATATGTACATATGTTTGTATAGCTTCAATTGAAATACAAATTAATATCTACACAATTCTACACAGTATGCAAAGCTTATTTTATTACAAATTGAGGTATAAAAAATTGTGTATAAAAATTAGTTACTTAAAATAAATATTTACACATATGTAAGTTGTCTATAAATACTAAAAATGTCATAACTTTTTAATTTATTTAACAACAAAAAATTACATTTCTCGAATCTGCTGTGAAATCCAATCCATTTTCTTTTGAATGTTGATGTAAATGCCTGGTACTTTGCCGCAACCATGACCATACGAAACAACACCAATTAAGTAGTAACGTGTAATACCCTTGTATAACTAAAATTAAGAATATTAATTTAAGCAAAATGTACGTATTTGCTTTAAAAGGCTTGCCTCCGGTATCATTAAGGGGCCGCCAGAATCGCCTTGGCATGTATCGACTCCACCAATCGTATAACCAACGCAAAATATTGAATCATCAAAATCGTCGGCTGGCAGACTGGGCGTGAGTTGTCGGTAGATGCGACTACAAATATCATTATTTTGTATGGGAATTTGGGCCTGTTTCAAAACATGCGACGGTCTGCCACCCTGCATAGTGTAACCCCAGCCTGCCACATATGGCATGCTATCAATAAACGATTTAGAACGCAATTGTATGGAATTGGGCATGCAAATGGGTGCAATTAAATCTAATTTAAAAACGAAAACATCATAAAAATTAATAAAAAGCTATAATCATTTTAAATGCTCGTGAATTTAGAATAAAATTGTAGCAACCTGAAAATTGTACATTGTGTTCCAACAGCAAGACGGCCACATCGGAGCGACGATTTTTCCCATATTCATGATGTGATGCATGCTAATTTACCAAAAACAAAAAAAGAAGCAGAAAGAAACTTAAAATATTTTGCGGAATAATTAATTGATATTAAAATTATTCAAGTGGAATAAAAATTAATGCAAAATACAAATGGCGACAGAAATAAGACCAGCAAAAAACGTCAAGAAACACAAACACAAAAATACATGGTGTTGACACAATCTCTCTGTGCAAACAAACATCTCAATATTTGTAAACCGAAATTTTTTGTTTTTTTTACAATTTATTATTTGCTTTGTTTATCCGGAGTCAGGTCGGTGTTTTTTCTTTGGCCTTAATGACAGGTTTGTGATTTAAAAAAAAATTATTTGCCAACTAATTGCTGTCTCAGTATTTTCTTAATAATCAATAGAATTATAGACGTTGAAACTAAAGAAATGTTTATTTAATTTTCAACTAGTAACATGCAAAGGGAGAGCGATAATCTAAAAAATTTCAGAATTACTATGCTCAAAAAGAAAAAAAATTAATTACAGTAATCCCCGAATAATTGCGCATTTTAAATTACTTATAGTGATGTCGATTCTCAAAAGGTGCATTGCACAATTCACTTTATTTGTTACAAATACTTGCACTTGATTGTTCTCTTTTAAAGTGCTTCAAAATTGTTCTAAAGCAGAAGAATAAAGCGTAAATGTTTTGAATGAAAAGGGCGAAATCAGGCAATAAATGCAATGCATTTTTTTATGAAAAAAAAAAGCCGTTAATCTTTTACTCATAAAGCGAAATCTGGAATAAAAGTGCACGGGATGCATTTCGAAAAAAATTTTACTTGTTTCAGAACATTCTTTCTTTCTTCTGATATATGCAAGGCGAATTCATACCAGGTAATCTCGTGCCTAGAAATATTTTTACAAATACACTTCGACACTTGACCAAAAATCAACTGATGCGAATTTTAGCTAATGCGATCACCTGGTATGAATTCGCATTGGATATGTGTGTGAAAAATGTAGCGTAGTGTGTACTAAAAATGCATGTTTGTGACAGTCGTGCGATTTGGAAAACTTTATGAAAATTTTCATAAAATTATAGTTTTCATGCGATTTTATCCAAACAGCTGAGAACTTTGTTGGCAATTAGTAAAGTAAGTCACAAATAATGGATGCAGGTAATCAAAAGTACTTTTTAATCATACATAATATTTGTATGTATTTAATTATTTATATAATAGTGTGGCGCTTACAACGGTTACAGTTCACTAGCATTCCCTTATAAATTAATCGTGCGATTGTGTAGAATGTTGAAGCAGAGCCTTTAGCATCATTGTGATTTATATTATATATTGTGATTACATGTTAAAATATTTATTGAAGAAAGAAAACGGCCACAGCTGAAGTACAGTTATGCCCAAATACGAGCCAAAAAATGTGCGATCAGTTCAGGAAATTAAAATATTAAAAAAATTCAAATACATTATTGATTGAAGCGATTTGAAATTTCTATTTATTGGAGTATACACATTTCATCTTAGACATGTATGTACACATGTACACATGTTCAGTATAAACGAATTCCACAAAATTGTTTACTACTTCCTGGTTCACTTTCTTAGATGCAGAACTAAACATTTAATAATAGAAGGAGAGATAATTCCTTAAAATATGAAACACTTGTTTCGACACTGCCAGATTACTTTGGTAACGTTTTTAGAACAAATAGAAGTGAAAAGTTTTTCTTGTGAACTTTTTGAGTATGCTATTGCGGAAGAGGTTAAAGAAGCTAAATTTAACTCCAAAAAGGCCAATATGGTCACACTGCGTGTAACACACGTGAACTTTCACCAGCCATGGGTAAGAAGTTAATCGTCATGATCGAGTATGCATGAGGGAAATTCTTACTTATTTCGTTAATTATGTATTTGAATAGAAACAATAAAAATTAAATATGGTTTCATTTTGCATATGAGAATTCCATGGAAAATTGTCATTGACACTTTTAAAACACAATACTCACTTCGAAACAACTGAAAAATAAGTTTCTCTTAAAAAAATTTTTTTTTTGCAAAATTTGTTTTATAGTATTAAATGGGTGTTTCGCGAATGTGACTAAGTTTGTTTCCACTCATGTAAGCGTGTGAGTGCAAAATATAATTTCGAACAACAAACGATATGCATCAGCTATCTTCAGAAACGACAAAATTCTATCTCAGTTTTCTTTATTAAATGCACCACTCCAGCCCAGCTCCAAGACTTGTTTGTTTGTTGTCGTGATGCCGTACTCCCGTTACCAGTGACGACAAAATATAATATACCAGCATTGGCCCCAGCATCCAGTATTGGCACTTCGTGTGACGAGAACCGCATGAGGCTTTTTATGCCTATTTTTCGCGTCAATTTGCTAACAGTTCCTGACTTAAATTGATAAAAAAATTAAATTTTTTTTATGTTGCTGTTGGCATGTTTGATGATGCAGGCATAGCACTGATCACTGGTCAGACTCTCAAGCGGCCATTACCTCATTGGCGTCAACAATATAAAAAAGTAGAGACTTGATTTGATCTTTCTTGCGTAAATCATGACAGTCCGTTTCAGAACTTTCCTCTACAACATTCGTGGCTTGAGGGCAAACTTTTTCTCTCTCACGTTTGTCTCCATCGGCCTGATGATGTACTCCGTTATATGCATTCGAAAACCTACGTCGATATGTCGGCCAGATGTTAACATTTGAAAGCCTATTATGTGCGCATAATACGTAATACGTAATAATAATAACAATAGCAATAGCAATAGGGGGAAAATTGTTAGAAAACTACTACCGCGTCCGCTTCCAAAAGCGACCACAGAGAGCCCGCAATGACCACCATGTAAATGAAATTATCTTTGAAGGACTACGGCACCCAACTGCATTTTAAAATTTTTTGTTTAAAATTAAAAACAAAAAGTCGAAATCAGAAAACCTTCACCGGTCAGACCAAAAATTTGTATAATTGTGTCTGTGCTAAGAGGGCCCTCCTTCGTCGGTATGACAGCAATAAAACGTGGGAGAATTAAAATATTGAAAATATGGGTCTCCTTTAGCTTGAACACATGTCTCTTCTCTACACTATCCCGTTCCAACTAGTTATGATGCAATGCATTGCACACGTAGGAGACATTGGCTGAACAATGGTCAAAGAAAACAAAAGAGAGTGTCGCCTTCATTTCTATTTTTTATATTTCTTTTTCAGCATTTCTATTATTTATACTGAAATCTATTTCGCCCAATTAACGGCATAACGTAATTCCCTAACTACCCTCGTAACTTATGCCAAACAATACATAATTATGTCTGCATATATGTTTCTACATTTGTAAAACCTAATAAATCGTTTTAATAAAACCAATGAAGCTACACAAGCTCCGTAACATCACGCTTCTTTCACTTTAACAATTCACACTTTAGTTTTCTCCACTCACTTTGATAACATTTATATCCACATGTCTTGTTTCCGTTTCAATCGATAAATCAAATTCTCCCAAACGAACAAAAGATCTGGAATTAAGTATTAAATAAATAGGAATCTATTAAATAATTTTATCAAAATAAAAATCGTTTTCATCTACTATTTATACAACGAATTCATTAAAATTCAATAATGAAATTATATGTGTCAAATATAAATAAATATTTATTATTTCTTCAATTTTATAAATAAATAATTGCATAATAAATTATGGGTAAGAGAGATGGGAATAAAATTTATTAGGACAGCAACTGAAACCCCCTTCAGAGGAAAGTTTTCGAGTAGTAGAAATTTGATTTGATGGCTTGTGAAACGTTTTTCATTTATTTACTTACAAATCATGACGTATGCAATGTGCTGCTGTTATCACATGCCTGGAAGATACCAGTGTGCCACCACAACGGAATGGCTTTACGCTGTAGGGATCATAGCCTATTAAAGCCATCCATGGCCAGGCTCCTATTTGGCTCTCGTCGCCACCCACAATTTTCGGCAACGTTACATTGACGAGACCACAACCCTCGTCCTCTGTAGGAAGTTGGTGTATTCCATTGTCATTCGGGGATACTATAGTTTGCTCAGGCGGACAACAAACCTGAGTATTTTTATTGGCACATGCTGTATGTGCGGCTCTTAATTCCGTCTTCAGTTCTTCGTTATCTTGGTCCCTTTTAATTCCCTCAAATAGTGAGGGGCAATTTTGTAAAGCTGTGATTTGAGATAATTTAGAAAGAAAAAGTTATATTTATTAATTTATCTACTACACAAAAATCTATTTATGTATGTATGTATAATTATTTGGGCTCAAAGCCAAAAACTTCTTCAAATTCTACTTCAGAATTATTTTTCAAGACTTTTTTTTTATTTTGGACTAGAACTCAGGAGGTAACCCCTACACATGCGGTGCTTTGTGCTGGAACAAGAGGAAAGGGATTGCAGGAGATATGATAGGAGGCGAAGCATCACTATCTTACAACACTGCTTTTTGTACGTTATTTGTTTTTATAGCAATATTGTAGTGTCTCAGATGTCAAGGAGACGTATTAAATTTTGAAGCTTCGTTTTAGTAGCCATTTGTAGTAATTATTTTACTTCGCTGGTGCTACACAATATTGATGAAGGAGGGGGTTTTGATGTCCCTGGGTCATTGGATACAGCTGAACGCGTTACTATTCAGTGACCAGTGACTATGCCTTCGCCAATGAAAACTTTCGACAGCAACTGACACAAAGACACACAAATGCACATCAGAAAAAATGCGAGATGTTTTTTACGATTTTAGTCTGAAACTGGGGTTGAACCCAGGCCTGTTTTGGTTTTGTAATCAACGTGCAGACTACTTCAGCCGTCGCCACCCTCATTGGCTCAAATTTGAATTTTCTCTGCAATGCAAATTGCGATTCAGCGTCAGATCGACCACAAATGTAATGCCTTTGCACATACAGAGACCGTCGTCATCGGCGTCCATCGGTGTTACCACTGAAATATTTCCACATCCTCCTCTGGGTAGATTTCTTCCCGGGACCACTTTCCACATTACTTCACCATTCCCGTTAGAGAGCATTCATGAAGACCGAGTTATTAATAAAATGGAAGATGTTGCAGGAACGACTTGAGCATCACATCACATATCCTCACAGCTACAGCTAATCAATTCTGTCACCGGAGAGTGTGCCGATGGCTGAGGTAGTTAAAGGCGTTTTACACTATAATACAAAGCAATATCAAAAATTCATTTTTTACGTGCAATTGTGACAGAGTGACAGTGTGAATGCTCTGTGGTATAAGAAAAGACAAAAAGTACGGTAATAAATTTGACATCCCATAAGATTTCATAGACATTTTCTAAAGGATGAAATTTTCCATTTCATCAGGGTTGTAATATTACAAAAGCAATTTAAGAAAATAGCAAAATTACAAAAAAAAAAAATCATTTTTTTTTGGGGCAGTTGTGTTTCTTTCCTCTAATACCTTTCATTTTATTTCAAGTGTGATAGTGTGAAAGCAAAATGCAATATTACTTTAGATTTTTTGACAGTCGGTCCAAATCTCATTAGATTTATTTCTCATAGTCTTATGAAAGTCGTAAGACTTGTATTATAGTCTGAAACACCCTTTAGTACGCTGACAACAAAACCAAAGGGCCTGAGTTCGATCCTAAATCATAAAAATACTTCGCTTTTTTCCGATGTCCATTACTGTGTCTTTGTGTCAGTTGTTGTCAGAAGGTTTTATTGGCGAAGACATTGTCACTGGTCGCTGAACTCCTTAAGCTGATACTGATACTAAGCCACAAGTAATACCAGAGCGCCCTCCTTCGTCGGCGAATTAATATAAATGGCTACTAAAATGAGCTTCAAAGCTTCAGCTGCAGCACTGCTTTAAAAACAAAAGCGTGCAAAAGCAGTGTTGTAAAAATAATGAAGCTTTCATCTGTCTCTCCGTTCACCACTCGTCATCACTATAACTATCCGTTTCCTATAGAATGTAACAACCTAGTGGTAGGCAATCATTGGCTGGGTGTTACTTCGCTCTGGCTTCTCTCTTACTTCTTGCTGCATGGTTCGAACACAGCAGATGGTTTCTTATATACCGCCTCAGAAAGGCAACACATATTTCAGGGTATTTTTTTATTTGCTTAGTACTGGCGTAGAGTATCAAGCGATATAAAATGCGGTTTTAAAGTGCCTTCGATACCTCATTCTGATCTTCAACCGACAATCAAATAGTTCCACGTAATAAGTTGTATGCGAAAGGCAACGATCTTCTTATCATCCATTCACTTGTGGGAAAATATTTATTAATAGATTTTTCAGATAATCAAGTCTCAGTGTAAATATACTAAGTAAAGGCATCAATTCAGTAAGAATCTAATTAATTATTATTTTTACATTTTTTTATCACCTTAAATACCCTAACATTCGCCTCAGCTCAGTTATATGAATCGTACTTACGTTTACAAGTGGCGGCTTTGAAATCTTTTGTAAAACAACTGGACTCCTCAGTATTTAGATTTTTATCAGAAGTACCTGTTTGCAACGGATCTTCTGTCAAAGTCACAGATGTAGGAGGTGTTGCTGTTGTTGTTGTTGTTGTACTGGACGCTGCAGGGGGCATCGAAAGATCTCTGCTGGATATCAAGGTGCAGCATACCTGATCAATTAATCAATTGATTTATTTATTTTAATTGCATTAACATAAATACACTGATTTATCTTTGAAAATAATTGATAGACCTACCACCGGATAATTATCTGCTGTAATCCGATTACCACATATTCTTTGTAAACTCATTGAATATTGTGTTGCTGAATGTCGCGGTAGTTTAGAAAATAAAGTTAAAATTTCTGGACAAAATTTCAGCGATACACATGAGCCCATATCATCGAGTGGCGTACGACAAAAGTTCTGCTCAACACCACGTATAAAACCGCGCGTATCATGGCAACAGAAAAGTTTTAAATTAATAACAATCAAGGAATTTATTAACAAAATTTTTAAAAACATTTCACTTAAATTCTATAATTTAACACTTGCTTTGTGTGGCCAGTTTAGCTAACTAATGATTGCAGTTTCGAAACTTGGTTTTTAATAATTAAACAAATTCAATAAATAAAAACAAAACAGAAAATCGTGTTGAAAATTTTGCATCTCTTTTGCAGCATCTAATTTAATGATTCATTAATTTTTAAAAAAACATTTTGAAATGTTTGTAAAATGTATGCAACTGCTTCGTCCATCTTAAAAGCATTTAGAGAATTTGTCAGAACTAAAATGGAAAAATCAGTGTGTTTGAGTATTTTTTATTACGTGAATCTGTCACGTCATTAGGCCAACTACACTGATAGTACCGGTTTTGTTTGCTTGCACATACAGGTTGCCCTGTAATAACATGTTGTATTAATTGGTAACTCATGTAATTTACTGCCAGTTCATAGAAGACGTGTGGAAATACTCGTTCGGCCATTTATATTGAAAATAACAATAAAAAAACTCAAATTGTTTTTGCTTTCAATATAAATGCCCAAACGATTTCTTTTTATCTTGGACCAGCACTAAGGAGGTGGCTCCTACACATGCGATACATGGTGCTGGAAGTAGAGGAAATGCTTTGGACGTTCTTTGTTTTTATAGTACTATCGAGCGCCTCTGATGTCAAGAAGACGTATTACATTTTTTGAAGCTTCGTTTTTGGTTGCAATTTTTAATAATTCTTTTACTTCGCTTGTGCTACGCACTACCGACGAAGGAGGCTGTTCTGATGTGCCTATGGATCAGTTACAGCTGAATCCGTTACTGTTCACTGACCAATGACCTTCGCCATTGAGATCTTCCGACAACAACTGACACAAAGGCACACAAATACACAGAAAAAAAATGTGAGATGTTTTTATGAGTCTGATACTGGGGTTGAACCCAAGAAATTTTGGGTTTTTTAGTCATCGTGTAGACTTTCTCAGCCATCGACTGGAGTTCTAAGAACAAGCAGTTAAATTGAAATAGCGAAAAAAAGGCCTGAAACCTCTTCCGAAATTTAACCCAAATGCGTAAAAAAAATTGATTTGACAAGAAATTATGGAGTAATTAAATTCGAAAATCTTTTGACATCAGTATCTCGCGAAGCATTATACAGATTTCGAAAAATTTTTCGGCATCCGATACATATTTTGCGTCAACGATATCTCTCAAACGACTCATAGGATTTTATGCAAATGGGCAGCAATCGATGTTTCTTTTTGAGGTTAAATCTACCGAATCGCTTTATTATCTCAAGACGGGAAGATTGGCCCAAAGACTCATATGAAGATTAGCGGCCTGACCATATACGAAGCATGTGCATGAAAACTTCTACCTCGCCCTGTTGTTCAGTGCATACCTTTTTCAAGTATGGTCGCCTGAATATAAGAGAAACCCCAGCACATGCCTAGTTTTCTTGTCCACGATATGACAACCGGCGCGGCTTACTGGAAAGAGCAATCCGATTCCAGATCACTTCCACCAATATTGTTGATCTGATGCTGACATCAATTGAAAATTTTAAATCTGTACGGCAAAGAATAATTCAAGAATGAAGAGGAACGTGGTTTTTGGTGTGTAGGCGCTTGCGAGTCTATTGATTTGAAACATTTACACTTTATTTTTCCATTATAAAAACATTTTAAATATTTATTTTCGTATATTTTGAGAATCGTTGAAGTGAAAGTATCTGAATATTGTCCAAAAGCCTTTGTAGTTAAAACAATTCATCAGTGACAAAGTGGGCGTGGTGCCTCCCATATAAAATAAATATTGATTTCTATATATCTTGGATATCACCCGCTACAATCTTAGAGTCCGTAATCGACAAAAAATCTTAAATAGAGTTTCTGATTGATTATGGTGTATTTTGGCTTATTCCGTCATAATCACAGAAGTTAAACAATTATTTCAAGGGAAAAATATAAAAAAATTTCAATATAAATTCATGAACATATGCTTTATATTGAACTTTTTTTAATTTATATAGGTGTAGCGAAGCACGCCGGGTTTTAGCAAGTAAGTATATAGAAACTTGTACAAAAATTTTAGAATCCATAAATAAATATTTTTTCATATTCTTTTTGTTACGACAACGCGTTTTACCAGAGCCAAGTGTTTGTGAAATAAAAAGAGATTTTGTTATCACATCAAACTATTTCGTTTTATTAAAATGATTAAACAATCATGATTTTTTTATTTGTGTTACGGGAAATTTATTCTCTTAGTGAGTGCCGAACATGCTCATTGTTTTAGAAAATTTGTGAAAATTGTTCAGACTGGAAAAGCCCACAGGAGAAAAAAGTACCTTGTGAAAATTGATTTCTTTGTGCTTTCATGAACAAAATATTTTCCAATGAAAATATGAAGTTCTGTTGTCGAACATGTTACTCCATAAGAATTATAATCAAATATTTGTTTTTTTTTTAAATTATGTGTAGGGAAAAATACACGAAATTTTTTTATTACTCATAAGTACTGGGTTATCCATTTTGCGGTTTCAAAATTAAAGTTAAATAAAACACGCATAAAGCTATGAACGTTTTATTTCATTATAATGCTTGGACGTTGCCATTAAGCTAAACAAATATTTTTATTTTCCACATAAAACATAAAAACAATAAAAACTCATTTATTTTTTGGCTTAAAATAAAGTAATAAAATAAAAACGTAATTCAGTCATAAAACATATCACAAAAAGTGTACATACAGCTTATATTCGACTTTGATTTGGTAGATTTTAATGGAACTAACTTTAAACTAATATTTTGTCGGGCCACCTTTAGCATCTAGCAATGCTTGTATGGGTCTAGGCATTGATGGAACCAATTTTTCTGTTATATCTGATCCAATTTTTTGCCACCCATCTGTTAGTGCTTTTTTTAGGTCATCTTTTTTAGATATTTTATTTTTTCGCACGTGTCTGTCCAATTCATCCCATAAATTTTCAATTGAATTCATATCCAGTCACTAGGTGCTAAATCCGGAGAATATGGCGGATGAGGTACCAATTCGTAGCTCAATTCGTAGAGTTATGCCATTGAGACTGCACACGTGTGCACCCGTGCATTATCTTGATGAAGAAGAACTTTTTTCTTGGCCATATGGAGTCGTTTTCTTTTTAAATCCTCATTAAATCGGTCTAATAAGTTGGCATAATATTTGCCATTTATTTTTTTCCCCCTTTTGATGTGGATTATCCCGCGTGCATCCCAAAAAACTTTTGCCATCACCTTATTGGCCGACAAACTTCCCATGGCCTTCTTCGGAGCAGGTTAACCCGGAAAACCCTTTGTTTAGACTGCTGCTTGGTCTCCGGAGTACAGTAATGGATCCATGTTTACAAAACGCCGCAAAAACTCATTCGGATTGCGGTTCAACAACTCCCAACAATCGTTTGAAATTGTCACGCGTTTACGTTTTATGGTCAATTGAGAGCAAACGCAGCACCCATCTTGCAGACAACTTTCTTAAATCCAGCTGATCATTTAAAATCGAAACCACACTGCCATATGAAATGCTTATGGCATCAAGAATCGCACGCACTTTTACTCATCGATCGGCCAACACTATATCGTGGAGTTTTTCGACATTTTCGCGTGTACTGACCTCAATTGGCCGTCCAGAACGTTCAGCGTCATTTGTACTTGTGCGACCAAAAGGAAAGTCAGTAAACCACTTTTTTACATTGAAATCGATGGTGCAGAGTCCCGATAGTATTTATCGAGTTTTTCCTTGGTTTGATTGAAGGTTTTTTTTCGCAAAAAATAATGTTTAATGAGCACTCGAAATTCCTTTTTTCCATTTTTAGAAAAATACACGAGGTTGTATGTTTTGAACAGCTGTTAAACGCAAAGTAAATGACGAAACTTGCTCATAATTTGACAGTAGTCTATTAACAGGTGGTACTTGATGTTGCATTTCATATAACTACGAGAGAAGTTTGAAAAGTTACGGACGTATTGATCTGCCCTCGTATTTGTATGTGTTATTTGGAAAATAAAAATATTTGTTTAGCTTAAATTTAAATAATTCTTTTTAAATAAAAAGAAAACTTAAATATTAGCGTTGTATGTAGACTTCATTGGGCAACTGTATATGAGTGAAACACATGAGGGTGGCGATGGCTGAAACCAAAAGCTTCCTGGGTTCGATCCTGTTTCACACTAAGTCATAATAACATTTTGCACTTTTTCTGATGTGCATTACTGTGTCTTTGTTACAGTTGTTGTGGTATTCAGTGGATACGGCAGAGTCAATGGTCACTGAACAGTAACAGCTTCAGCTGTAACCAATCCACAGTCACATCAGAACGCCATCTTTCGTTGCTATATTGTAGCACAGACGAAGTAAAATAATTAATTAAAATGACTACTAAAACGAAGCTCTAAAACTTTATACGTCTCCTTGACATCAGAGCTATAAAAACAAAGAACGTGCTAAGCTTCACATCTAGTCATTTCCCTAACAATGCCTTTCCTCTAGTTCCAGCACAATGCATCGCATGTGTAGGGGTCATCTCCTGAGTGGTGCCCTAAGAAGAAAAAACAGTTGTACTTATGTTTCTTATTTATTAAAATGGAATTTAAGATTAACTTATAAAATGCCACTTATCGTCTCTATATAGGAGCAATATGTAAATCTTTTCACTAGTTTACTAAATTTTGTCTTTGATGCTTAGTTTAGTTTCTTACGTTTGTTTTTCTTTCTTTATTAATATTTTGAGTGTAGTCTTTGTTGATTTCTGGTGTTAATTTATCTACTTATGCTTATAGATTATTATTATTTGCTTATCGCTATGGCTTAGATTTATTTATTTAGGTCTACACATTCGATATATTCACTTGTGTACGTCTACAAATTATTATGATAATAAGGATTTAACTGGCACATTGCGATGAACCACCACATTTCTAATAAGTTTCAATTATTTGCACACGTTCTTCGTTTGTTAAACGATGGATTTATTTATTTATTTAACTAAATTAATGAGGCTTGCGATGACAAATATTTAACAGTTGACAGCCTTGATAAACTGGCCCTTTTGAAACCACCCGACACTTTTGTCTGACGTAGTATGAGGCTTAAGGCGGATTTAGCGTACGGAGCGTACTTATGCGAAAATAAGGTCGGCCAAGCACTTACATTGAATGGTGTTCGCTATCGCGAGCTGAGAACGGACTTCTTGTGACCAGAAATTGAGGATATGAACCTGGACGATATGTGATTCCAGCAGAATGGTGTCAATTGCCACATAGCAAAGGAAACAATGGCTTTTTTTCCGCGAGAAATTCAATGACCGTATTATCTCACGTCGTGGCGATGTTAATTGGCAGTCACGATCATGTGATTTGACACCGTTGGGGATATTTGAAAGAAAAAATGTACGTCTATAAACCTAGAATTATTCAAGAGCTGAAAGATGAAATTATTCACATAACACATATTGACGACATTGAACCTCAATTATGTTTCAGAGTTATTGAAAATATCAACCATCGGATAAAGGTATGCCATCGAAGCCGTGACGTGCATTTGGCCGATATTTTGTTGCACAAATAATTGTCATAGATGCTTCAGTCAACAATAAAGTAAAATAAAACGTAAAAATAGTTCAATGTGTAAGTATAAATAAATAATTTGTGATTTCCTTGTGATTAAAGTTTAGAAAGTGCGAGATTAAGATCATTTTCAATTTCACAATGAATGAGAATCACGGCTATACCATTCGGACTGTTTTATGTCATGGTTAATCTGAGCAATGTTTTTATCGGACGGTGGGTAGATAATGACCTCTCACTCGTAGTATAACTGGCAGACATTGAAAAAAATTTATAATATTTTTCTGAGGTTTGTATAGATATCTTCGTCACAGATTTTTGTTGCATCTACAACATGCAGCTGTGTCACAGTCAGTATGTCATTTAAAATTACTATTCCGCAAATAAATGCAAAAGTGAGTTTCTTAATAATATGGCTTTTGATGAGTTATAGCTGTCACTCCTCCCGGTTATTTTCTCCCAAGCATCTATTATATGCTCGACACTGGTTGCAAATTTTCAAATTGAATCGTGACAGTCCACCCACCTTGTCTTGCACAAAGGAGGGAATTTTGCTTCGAAATACTTTACTAAAGTTGCAATTCGCTTGGGATGATGATATTCATGTATTATTGGCACTTTGTTTTTTTAGCGTTGGTCCTTGTTTAAAGAAATTTTTTAAAAATTTCATTTCCTGCAAACACCATAGGACAACCCTCTGAATTTAGACTAATGAATATTTTCTAAAATGAAACTATTGCAACATTTAATGATGTTACTTATGTTGTTTTTGAGATACACGTATATATTAACACACATATCGTCACATAAAATGCAAAAGAGCTTAATATCACTTTTAAAAATTATACAGTATAGACAAAAAACTCTATAAAATGAAAAGTGTTGTGTTGTGGTTAAAAATATAATTTTTTCGCAATATCATCCAAATGAAAAGTACAAAAACAATTACAACGTTAACAATTATACCTCAAAAAGAGTAAGCTGGTAAAATGTTTCCTTTGTTTCATTATTTCTAAACAACTTAGTAATAACTGCCTTTTGAATTTCTTTAATAAAGTCGTTATTTTTATAAATAGAAAGCTAAAAATTTATGAAGACGTATGCCGTGATGCGCTGTACAATATCCATTAAAAGCTAAATTTTGGGTTTTATGGTAGGTACGACCTTCTGCATTTCAGATGACGATATATTGCATTCAGTGCTGCCATGAACAAAAAAAAATTCTAACCAATACTTCCAAAAAAATGAGATAAAAATATCCAAACTTTTAAATTCCATTTTATATTTAAAATTTATGTCTTAAGGTATGTACCCAAGAAACTCATATAGTACAATATTGACAGAAAAATTGTAATAAAATGTTCAACAACCGTGTGAACCCATAATTTTTGTGTGGCAACATTGTCACAAAATGTATTGTCAGTGTATTGTAGGACAATAACATTGTAACAATTCAGACAATTTGAGAACACCTTTCAGTTCTATAGACACGTAATTGCCACACGTTTTACAGTCATTTGTTATTGTCACATGTGCTTAATTTAGTGTGCCGTATAATAACACCATTGGCAGATAAATATTTCTCTTGGCAACGCTGCCCATAAATATTTACATACAATGTTACACATCGGGTCTGGCAACTTTTGCCATACAATAATCTGACAACCGTGTGAACAGACAATTTTTGGTGACATATAAATTTATTGGGCGGCAATGGAATTGTACCGTTTTCTTACAATAGTCTGAACAGACAATTTACACTTCGGTGAAAATTTTTCATTGTGACTGCATTGCCACCATATGGCATATCCTACAATATTGTAAAATCTGACAATCGTGTGTACATAGCTTCAAACTTTCAATGGTAAAATAAAAGAACAATAAATAAATGGAATTTTACTACGATTTGCTGCACGTTTGGTATTTAGATCTTTGCACAATAAATTTTTTGTCTTCAAAGCACTTTTCATTCAATCCACTTTTGTATTTCGACATTTTATCCCAAAAATTAATGTCAATGTCACTTTCTAGTTCCATGTTGGAAAATATCAATAATTTCCATTGGATTAAAATTTTTTTTTTCAGGATGTTAAAATTGGAAAAGATAACACCAACATTCTGAAGTGATTTTGGAACTGAAAATAGCTTATTGTATTTCGTTTGGATGACCAATTAAAATTAAAAAGTATTTTAATTGGCGATATTATTGTACATACAGAAAAATTACACAATGATATTGCAAAATTGTGGGCCGCTTTATATTAATTCATTTACAGTGAAAAAGTTTTTGTAAAAAAAATAACCAAAAGTCCAAAAAAATTTTAATCTCCACTTTGAAAAATAAAATAACCAATTTTGGTAAGAAATAACAAAAAATGGCAGCCCTGGTCGCATTTGAAGGAGATATTTCCAAATGGTTATCTAATATTTCTTCAATATACGAAATCGCAAAAACGATCGGAGAATACCTTCTCAGTTTGTATTGTCGAAGGATAACAAAGAACGATCATTGTATTCAAAGCACAATTATGGTTTTTATTTTTTATTTTTTTATTGAAATGCAAAAATGTAAACCATCCACAGACACATCATAACGCCCTCCTTCGGCGGTATTGTGTAGCACAGGCGAAATAAAATATAAAAAAAAGAAGCTTCAAAATTTAATACGTCTCCTTGATATCGGAGGATCGTATACAACGGTGCTTCAGCTCCTGTCATTTCCCCTACTATCGCTTTCCTCTAGTTGCAGCATAATGCAGCGCATGTGTAGGGGTCATTGCTTGAGTGCTGGTAAAAGATGAAAATTCAGTTTGTAAAGGATATTGGTACAGCGCATCAATACACAAGTCTTCACAAATTTTTAGCTTTCTATTTTCAAAAATAACGACTTTATTAAAGAAATTCAAAACGCAGTTTTTACTAAGCTTTCTTGCTACAATGCAAAAATAGTACCAGGTTACTCATTGAGTCATAATTTTTAACGTTGGAAATAAACGCATCATTTTATTTGGATGATATTGCAAAAAAATCTTCATTGTAACCACAAAACTTTTCAATTTATTAAGTTTTTTGTCTCCTGTAAAATTTTTAAAAAATGATGATAGAACATTTTGCATTTTAGGTGGCGATATGTATGTATATAGTTGATTTGCTCCCTCAAGACGAAAATTTGCGTGTGTCTTTTTCCGGAAGTAACAGCATATTTATGGTATACCATGCTGTACTGAATTAGAGATTCTCTAAATCGTTTGTCATCAAGATTATATTTTTAAAATTAGTAAGAAGATGTGTTATCAATGCTTTTAAAAGTTAATTTTTTTTGATATCGTCCGTCCTTCATTTCGCGTTACAAATAGTCAATATTTACAAAACGTACCATTTTACCATCCAATAAAACCAGCCACTCATCTTCAAATGAGTACCTTGAACAATAACTTGTGAAAACAATGACCCTTCCCTTAACCACGGCCTTGATTGGAGTACATGCACTACATGCGTTAGTTGATATGTATGCATTTTATTAAAACTACTTATAGATTAATACCCAGAAGGTTTCTCTACCAGTGTGAGGCTTTGGATTCGACGATATTAATCTGTTTGGCAGTGGACAATAGCCCGTAAAAGGTTTTTAATTAAATTACATCCATAATGTATTCAAACTGGATTAACACGTATAAAGTTATTTCACGAAAGGTAGGTTTTTGACGTGTTTAATTCAGGTTACATTTATAACGCATTTGAACTGAGTTACACTAACGCTTTGGGTTCATTGAACACCTACAAATATTATGATTAGAAAAAAAAACTTGAAAATCTCTCATAATTCTGTTAAAAAACACCAAAAACGAATATATTTGATATGTTAATTTCTTGGAGAAGTAATATTCCTTAGACATCAATCAACCGTCCAACATCAGAATAATTCCTGTTGTTGTTGTTGTTGTTGTTGTTGTTGTTGTTTTTGTTTTTGTTACTCAAATCAAAACAATAGACTCTAAATTTCATATTAAAAAAAACTCTGTCCCAAAACAGGTTATTTCTTCGTACGAACAATAACACACTTCCTTATGCCATCGTATGCGTAATCATGTGTTATTTATTACTTTTAAAATTTATACATTTTGCTCATTCATGTTTACAAGGCCAATTGTTGTGTGTAAATCCCCTTGAAAGCGTTCAACTTGAATTTTTAATATCAAAACAAAACCGTGAACTGCACCGGTCATCTTCAATTGACCACAATTGCACTGGTGTTGTAGCGAAAACTAAACTGGTTTCATAACGTTCACATTAAAATGTGAGTGACTCAGTGTCTCTTGTCGTATAGGGAAATCCCCTCCTGCCAAATTATGCTTTTAAACAAAAGAACAAAAAGTCAATAGCAAGTCGATTAATGAAATGAAGACAAAGTTTTGAAACTTAAAATATTTTTTTTGTAATCTGTCAAAGTAATCTTTGCACAACGCCAGAGATAGTGGCAAAATTATCTAATAATACATTTGCACTGGACTAGCAGCTAGTAGATTTGATTTGAAATCTATCTTGAAATCTGTACCGTTTACACCACACTTTTTTGACACTTAGCTATTATATATTTAACATTTGGTACGAACAAACCACATGTATCAGTTACGCTCTCATATTAGGTGTGTTCGTTTACCCCAATCTTACCCAAAAGCGTTTTCTTACGCAAAAATTGGGTAAATGAGAGAGGTTTTGAGAGAGTAATGTTCTTGTTCTTCTTGCACAAAATAGCCCGTACTTTTTCTGTGGGCTAGTTTGGGCATGAAGAACAAGCAATCAGTTTGTTTATAATAAACATTGAAAATAACAAAGAAAAATTACAAATGTCGCAAACAGCTGACAGAATTAAAAAAGTTGTGTTAAAAATTTTTCTTAACAATAATTAATTACAAACATTTTTGTTATTTATACCATAAATTGTTAAAAACTTTTCATAAAAAAGACCATCGCTGAAAAATAAATATAATTAAATAAATTCTTTCAATACTTGTTTTTTTAAATAAATTCTTTAACAAATAGTTTTTTTTCGGTAAACTGTCATCAATCACATTAAACTTTCAATGAAAATCAGGGATAATCAAGCTCGTACAATTGTACTTTTTTCAGTACACTTTGCATTGCAAAAGTACTACTTTACTCCACTAAATATTAAGTACCAAGGTATATTCATATGATTATACGTTGTTCAGTAATTTAAATTAATTATAGCAAAAATATATTTTCGATTTTTCTTAATATAATATTTCATTATTAAATTATTCACAACCACTTTCCACAACTTTTTCACAAACTTTGACGTTTGGCCTGTTGAATGAAGTGACCAGCGAAATAGCTAATAAGTTTAGCTGCCCTACAAGAACATTGACGGTCATTTGACCAGTCATGTGATAGTCAGCGTTGATGCATATATATCGCTCACTATAGACGGATATACCAATTGAAATGAAAAAATATTTATTTCAATTCTTTACGTTGATTTTATTTCAATATTCTTATATGTACATATGTATATAAAAAAAAGAAATGTAATATAATATAAAAGAGAAATATCCATCAGAACCTTGGAGCGGGCCATCATCTGTGAATTTTTTTTTAATATAATTGCCCACAATTATTCAAAATATACAAATATTAAAACAAACTATTCAGGGATTCGCATAAAAATTAATTCTATCCATCGGCAAAGACAACATATGTCGTTGTTAAAACGTGTCGCCGAGTACCGAACACAAAAACGATGCTCTCTTCCACACCTGTAACATGCTACCAAACTAAATGTTTTCTCGTCTAAACTCAGTCGTACGGAGCTTCAAAAACTATGGTCCGAATTATAAGTTTACAAACGAGTAAAATTATCCTTTCTGTAAAATTGATGAATTTGCGAAAATTCAAGAATACTTTTGTAATGAACTGCATTAATTTTTAACTCTTCAACAACACGTTGGTTGTCTCGCAACGAGGTGGTCTCTCGAGTAATAGAAACTCCTTCAGTATTACTTTAATTTGATTGATTTCGAAACAAATTCTCTATATTTAAGAATTCATTTTATTTTATCTTTCTGTTACTAATAGTTAATAATAGTATAACTTAACAAAACTTTTATGTTTTTAGTACATTTGGGGTCAAAAAAGTATAATTTTAAAATTGTCAAATATCATCTCCGATATAAACAGAGCTGTAAAAAATTTACATTTCTTTTTTTCTGGTAAATTTTATGGTTTTTTCGTTTTCTTACTTTTGTACATTTTGCTCTCTTATTGAGAGTAATTATAGCTTACTCTCATTTTACCAAACTTTACCCAAAAAGTAAACGTACAGACCTATTAATATACCCCAAATGGTAGTATATTTTGGTATAATTCGTAAAACCCCATAGTTGCATTTCAAAGTACTACTACTAGATTTGGACGAAATCTTCTCAAAGAAAAAGTAGATTTCGTTTTGTATGGGAAATCTACTCAAAATCAATTAGCATAGGCTCTGTAGGGCTCTGTGTCAACTAGAATCGCACGAAATCTCGTTTGTACTAGATTGCGCTCAGGTGTAAATGTAGTATAACAAAGTTTTAAAATTTATAATTTTTTTATTGTAATCCGTCAAAGTCCCCTATTTTTGGGGCTACAGCACAACGCCACAGGATAGTTGGCATAAATGTGCTGGTATTTTTTTTTTTTTTTGTTTTTTTTATCTGGGACCAGCACTCAGGAGATGACTCCTACACATGCGAAGCATTGTCCTGGAACTTTAGGAAAGGGATAGTAGGAGAAACGACAGGAGGTGAAGCTTACTTATTTTTACAGCTCTGCTTTCGCACGTTCTTTGTTTATACTTTTAGCAGTGCTGAAGCTTCGGTTCAGTAGCCATTTTTATTATTGTTTTACTTCGCCGGTGCTACACAATACCGACGAAGGAGGGCGTTCTGATGCGATTGTGGATTGCAATCAACTGAAGCCGGTATTGTTCAGTGACCAGTGACTATGCTTCGCCACTGAAACCTTCCGACAACAACTGACACACTAATGCACATCAGAAAAATGCGAGATGTTTATTTTTATTTTAAAATTTTTGTCTGAAACTGGGGTTGAACCCAGGTCTGTTTTTGGATTCGTAGTCAACGTGCAGACTACCATCCATCGTGCCATCGCCACCGGCAAAAACTTTATTTCGTCACAAAATTTATTTTTAATACAAATAACTTTGAGAATTTGGAATATCAAAATACTCGTAGCAATATTTGATTGTTTATGTGGTATTGAAGCTGTGAAAGATGATCATATTTAAAATAAGTTTTTGAAAACATTAAACCGACGTGTTCACAGTACAATTATTTTTTTTATCTTGACATCTATGTTGCCAAGATCTGGGAAAAATAACGTTAAAACGCTTAGAGCAATTTAAATCGCCCAAAAAAGGCTAAAATCTTTTTATTCGTAATTCAACGTTTTATTTACTAATAATAAAAAATGCGTAAAACATGTTAAAAAATTATGATACAAAACAAAAAATTAAATAAAAGCTGCGAGTAACAATGCGTACGTTTCTTAAATAAACAAATTCTTCAATGTGGTACACTTTAATTTAAAATTTAAAAAATAGAAATTTTAAACTTGAGCAGTGACGTTGTATTGCTGACAAATTTAACGAAAAACACTTACGAACATTATTAAAGCGCACGCTAATGCTATCGACTTACGAAAGTGCCATTAACTCGGTGATGTATATAAGTTTCTATTGTGAATGCAGAAATTGTTAAGAAACGTAGTGCACTGCCAGATAAATTTTTTAATATGTTTAAAAACTATTTAACGGGTTAAGCAGAAAATTAAAAAAAAGCCTCAATATATTTAAAATAACAAAGCATAAAGCTAAAACGAAAATTTCGATCCTAAAACACAAGAAAAAGGCTACATCTGGCCTTGAAAAGGCATCACATATTGCCATATGCTTATGTATTGCTGATTTGAATAACATACATATATTAATAAGTGTTTATATTACGAAAAAATATTAAAAAAGTGAAATTTTTAAAATATCCATATGTGGCGATGGCGACGTTTACCGCAAATAAATCACAAAAACATTTCGTATTTTTTCTGAAGTTCGTTAGAGTGGCTTTGTGACAATTGTTATCGGAAGGTTTCAGTGGCGAATGGATAGTCACTGGTCACTGAACAGTACCGGCTTAAGATGATTCCAATCCACCGGCACATCAGAGCGACGTCCTTCGTCGATATTGTGTGGCACTAGCGACGTAAATTAATTACTAAAAATGGCTACAAAAACAAAGCTTCAAAATTTAATACGTCTCCTTAACATCACAGGCGCTACAACACTGCTATAGTCGAAAAAAATTTGCAAAAGCTGAGCTGTAAAACAGTGAAGCTTCACAATCTGTCATCTCTCTCACTATATGTTTGCTCTAGTCCCAGAACAATGTATCGCATGTGTGGGGGTCATACCTTAAGTACTGGTCCAAGATACCATGCAGAACAGCAGAACATGTAAAACTTGTTTAAACACCGGAGTGTGGACACCATATTACGTTTACATAATGTTACAGCAGCATTTAATCGTATTTTATTATTTTTGAAGAAAAACAGATTCACACATAACAAATACATTCCACTAGCCATAATTTCCATTAAGACGAAATTACTAAAAATTAAATGTAATAAGAAAACAAGTTTACGAAAATCAATTAAAAATACTTCTTGTATTTCTTCTCGGATATGTCAGACAACAGAATATTGGTTGTGAACACCTGAGAAATGCGGTAAATTCTATAAAAAATATTTCGTAGGATATGGAACGCTATGATTGCACTACAACTGAGGAGGTCCATAACAAAACGCAATAATTCCACTTGAACAATATTTTGAGTAAAGCAATAACAAGTAATTAAGATTATTATGATACAGTTATTTAGTTAAATATCTGTTGAATTATAACAATTTTCTAAGAACAGTAAAAATTATAAATTAATTAATTTTATGTTAGTTAATTTTTAAGTTATTAAGATAACAAATTTGGAAATGTTGCGTTTTGGTCCGTCACATAGTATTTATTTCGTTTTGCTATGAACCCTACGGAGATGTTGCGTTTTGATATGAACTAGATTTGGAATTATTGCTTTTTGTTCTGAATAGATTTTTATTCACATCTTTTTTTTTCATTTTTATTTTTTTCCATCTTTATTTTATGTTTATTTAAAATGCATTGAGCACACATATCTGTCGCAGGGGAAGAGAATCCTATGTTGAGAGTGTTGAAAATATTCCAAAAATATGTTTTTTTAACTTTCAGAGGATTATCTACTGAATCATTATAAATCCGCTATAATTTCTTTATATTGAGTTCAGGTGAAACATAGCATATTTGAGATTTATTTCTATTGTAATGGCTCTTTCGCTGGTAAGTATATTAACTTTCTTTTTTTTTGTTTAAACGTAGCGGTAAGCCTATCTCGACCTCTATTCTCTTTAGGAATATTGCCGTGAAATATAGTTTTTGCAATAGTATTCACTCTACGACCTGTAACGGACAATGCTTTCAAAAAGAAGGCTTGACACACCCTTTTTGATTTCTTTTTGTGTTTCAGAAAATAGTTGCATGAGAAATTCTTCTTTTTGTTTTCTGGTGTATACTTGTGGCGCTTGGGTATATATGGAACTATTAGCCGTGCCAAGAATTGATCCTGGTCAATTTTTAATTTATTTTTATACAACAACTCACGATTGAGAATAATCAATTGAGTGTTGAATTGCTCACATCTGTAACCGCTTTGTTCTTTGTGTCTGCACGGTTTGTGAAAGGACAGAGCCAGGGGATCCTTATCAGCATATCTATGAAAAATATAAATGTTTTTAGATAAGACAAAATACCAAGGCATCAAAACTACTTTTTATGACGATTGGCGCGTCTATTATTCGTTCTCTATATATGATCACTGTTGCTTCTGCCATAGTTATTTTTTATAAACTGTACTCGATTCACAACTTACTAATTTAAAATATGTAGAAGTTATTTAAAGTGCAATAATATTCCTATCGTTTTACATTGTTTCATTTTGGTCTGAACCATTACGTTTTGTGTTAAATTACAGCACAATTATTGACGTGAGGTATGTTGTATAACAATGGATACATAGATTTTAATATATAGAATTAGATTCAGTCAGAAACACAAAAAACTTAAAAAGTGGAATTATTGCGTTTTGTTATGGACCTCCTCAACTATTCCTTGATGGCGGCGCGTGGAGGGTAATGTTACTATTTTTTTCCTATCGACAGGCGGCGTTGAGGGCGTTGGTGTTACCGGGCGTCTCCTCTCGTGTTGTTAGTGTGTGTAGGGAGGAGCTGGCTGTCCTCCGCGGTTTCTCTGCCTTTTCCTTTGTGTGTGTTCCGGGGCATACGGACATCAGGGGTAATGAGATGGCTGATGAGCTGGCGAGACTGGGTTCGGCCGGTACGCCATCTGCTGCTATTATTTCTTGCAAAGAGACGGATAAAAGTGTTCTTCAGGAGGAAGACCAGGAGAGGGGGAGTTATATTTCCGGCTGCTCCGTAACAAGATCTCTGGGGCCGCGGTATGCTTTACGTAAAATTCGGCAACTTCTGAGCTTTTCCCGATTGTCGTTATGCAGGCGCCACGTGTCCATCGGCACTCATGCTGAGAGGATGGGCATTCCGTCCAATGTCCGGTGGAGGGGCTGTCAGGAGGATTCGGAGAGGCAGACTGTTCTACACTTCCTCTCTGTGTGCCCCGGTCTAGCAAGGTCGAGGCTGAGATTCCTTGGGGCGCATTTCTTTGACAACTTGGGGCTGTGCTCTCGGTTGGATCAGACGGACTTAGTGAGGTACGTGAATGGCACGGGCTGGCTGTAACATTCTCTGGGTTCTACGGGGCTATGGTAGCAGAACGGCACGTACGGTGCTACTTGTGTCGAGCCATCCTGGTCGACTGCCCTCTAACCTAACCTAAGTCATTCGTCAATATTTTTAGGTCTAGAACAATCAGTGAACTTTATCTGATCTGCCTCATATTACCACTCTGCGAAAGATAAAACGACCGTTGTCAAGAATAGAAATACGAAAGAGGACATATTTTTTATTATTATTGAATTTATTTTGTATATTTGCAGGTGTCTCCTTGTCTGATTGTTTCACTTCCGTCCCACTGTATGTTCTGCAATTAATTACAATAAGCAAAAAAAAACATAAATATTGACACTTTAATTTTAGTTTCATTTACAAATTCAAATAAAGCAATTTCTCTATAAAAATAATAAATAAAAACAGTGGCCGAGTTTTTTTACTTCTTTGTTTTCTTTTTTAATTAAAAGCCAAGTGCGACTAAAATCACTGAGCGTGAAATAAGTTCAATATTAATGTGGCAAAAAATTAGTTATTTTTGAAATTTGAATAATGCAGATTATGGTTTTTTTAAAATCATTGAATCATTTTATTTTTTTTAAGTTACGCACAGGCGGTAAACTCTTTTGCTAAAATCAACATAATTTGTTAAAGCGGTCGACACCAGTTTCAGACTAAAATAATTTTTTCTGATGTGCGTTTCTCTGTCTTTATGTCAGTTGTTGTTGAAAGGTTTCAGTGGCGAAGGCATAGTCATTGTTCACTGAACAGTAACGGGTTCAGCTAATACCAATCCAGAAGCACTTCACAGCGCCCTCCATCGTCGGCATTCTGTACTCCCAGCGAAATAAAATAAAAAAGACTACTCAAACAGAGCTTCAAAATTTAAGATGTCTCTTTGGTAACACAGGCACTGCTAGACTGCTATAAACAAAAAAAAGAACGTACAAAAGCAGAGTTGTAAGACAATTAAGTTTCAACTCCTCTAATCCCTCTCACTACACTTTCCTATAGTTCCACCACAATGCATCGCATAAAAATAATGTCAATTAAATTTTTTTCCAAAAATTCTACTTGAAATAAAACGATATTTGATGTTTTATTATTGTTTTCTATATGTGGGATTTAAAGTTTTTTCTTCCCTACGCCATACTATGAAGTAGATACTCGTATATCAAAAGACACACAAATATTTACATTCATTTCGATGATTCGCAGCAATTCGGACTGGTCTCCGGCCAAACGAGAACAATGCCCAAGAAAATTCCCGAAATAACGGCGTTGCCCCGCCCATACAAAGTAATTTGCAAACGGTTAAAGTTAAAGGTTTTATATTTGGTCTGAGCAACGTGATGGTCACTAAAAATCATCAGTGAAAAAGTGGGCAGAATTGGACAAGTTGGCGGGGTACCTCCCACACAAAGTTAATATTAATTTCATTATATCTTGAGAAGTAAAGTTTCTGTATTTGGTCTGAATGACTTTATCGTAATTCGGTATACTCTCCCGTATATTGGGAAAAATATGAAAATCGACAATTTTTATCAGGGGCCTAGGCTGGTCTTTTTTTGCATGTGGCACTCTCATCTGATGGACGGGTGGGCACTCCCCATAGAGCCAGAGAGCTGAAATTGGTTATACGGGTAGGTACTCGGAAGGTAGGCAGGGGTGTTAAAACATAGATAGGTCTGCATATAGATGGACGCATAGATTATATATATTTTCAAAGATAGAACCACGACGCGTCGCGACGGTAGGGGGCAACTTCCGCGTGTCCGAAACTAACTAACCGATTTTAATAAAGAACAGATAAGACATGTAATTTTTTTTTAAATAAAACTATTATAACAGCTACAGCTGTGCGTGGCGGGGTCAAATATCCTCTATCTATACATACATATATATACAACAGAGAGACGTTAGTTACTACGCTTACAACTCAAGAATGCCTGGACCGATTTCGATGATTCACACCAATGCAAACTGGTCTCCGGCTAAACATGATAGGTAGCATCGTCAGGAAATAATAATTTGTATTAACAAAAATATTTTTTTAAAAAATATTTGGTAGCGAAATATTGAGAAATAAATAATAATTAAAAAATTATTCATAAAAAAGACCATCGCTCATAAATAAATATAATTAAAAAATTTTAATAAAGGCCAAAATAAAAATAGAAGTGATACTAATAATTTTTAAAAACTTTTAAATTATATAATATAACAAAAAAATAAATATTTCTAAATAATTGTTTTTAACCTATACGAAAATATTTTTTAGGTAATACTACCTCGAGAATATGTACTCGTATGAAAAAATTGTATAGTTGCATAAAACTTGCATGACATTTTGCTTATTTTCAAAGAATTTAATTTTCTTTCTTTCTTTGTTTTATATTTTTTACAGTTTATTAATTCATTATAGTGCTTAAAATCCAGAGAATTTTTTGAAATAAGTGTAAATGGAAAGAAGGAATATATTTCTGAGTTTTTTAATATTTCTATAGCTTTTACTGTAAAAAATCACAAAATTTTCTTATCTACGAGGTCTGTTCAGAAGAAAAGGTGAATTTTGAATTTTTTTGGAAAAGTATTTATTTATTCATCAATATCCATTTTGTCCCCTTGAAAGTAATACCCCTCTGATATAATGGACTTGTGCCAGCGATTCTTACAATCCTCGAAGCACTTCTGAAATGCGCTTTTCGGTATGGCCATCAGCTCGTTCTTCGATTTTGACTTTATCGCATCAATTGTGGCAAAACCCTTTCCTTTCATTAGTCTCTGCAGTTTTGGGAATAGGAAAAAGTCGCAGGGAGCCAAATCTGGCGAATAAGATGGTTGAGGCATGATTAAGGTGTTGTTTTTGGCCAAAAAATCACGAACAAGCATTGATGTGAGAGCTAGTGCATTATCGTGATGCAGAATCCTCGAATCTGCACATGTATAAATAAAATACTCGCGGTTGGTTCGGATGTTTAAATCCTGAAAATTGCGTACTTCCTTTGGCGGACAATCTTAATCTAGGGGTCTAGGCTGCCCCTTATTTGAATGATACACTTTCAATATACTTAGAGAACTGAAATTTTTCGACATAACTTGTAATATATGCTGTCCAACTGTTGAAAATAATAACGTGTGCGGAGCCGCGTGTAAAAGCTAGTTTCATATAAAAAATATTCTAACGTTTTCTGTTGCATAAAAAGTCTGAGCAAAATTCTCCGATTTCCCCACTGTGGAATACAAACTGCAACAAGCAAAATAATAACAAAAATTTGAAAGAAAAAAAATTAAAAAAAAATATCTGTAGATTTATGTAACCATAATTATTTATTAACGCTTCGTGCACCATTAAAATATCTGTGAACACAAAGTGTCAACTATTTAATTGGAATTGACAATTTCAAAATATCAAAATTTAGTAACAATTCTAAGTTACACCATAAAGCAACGCATTTGTTTAAAATACGAGTAGTAAATAAAGTTTGGATAATTAGAAAGAACACTACAAGTCATAATAAAAATAAATTCATTTAAAATGCTGTATTACGGTTTTTGTTTAAAAATATATTTTTATCCGTTTTTATCATATTTGGCAAGTCTTAAGGGATTGTGTCCATTTTATCCGGGCTTCAATTTTCCCATCATCACATTGCCACCGAACAATAATTTGCCAACTACTGTAATACCAACATTCCAGCCAACGCCACCCACAACGATCCCGCCATGCCCGGTTGATCCTTTGGTTTGTTTAGCAGGCGGTGTGAGACCGATTCCCTACTGCCCCTGCATAGATCCGCGACAACAAAATGGTCAGACAACAACAGGAATTATCGCCAGTACTACTGCTAGGGCGGTGGCTAGTTTGCAAAGTCTGCCACTGAAATTGACCGTGCCACCACCATTCCGCCTGGCTGTAACAGACAGTGAAGTGATGGTATTTTCACAATTGGTGAACATAACAAGGAGAAAACGCAAGAGGCGCAATGATAGTGATTACTTTGAAAAAACTAGTTAGTAGAAGTGCAAATAAGACGAACAAAAACTAAAATTTGTTTTTTTTTAATTTAAATATTTATATTGCACAGTATTTAATGTAATACAATATAACTTCTATTAATACATAATAAAGATGTTCTTTAATATTCTTACAGTGATGACAATTAAAAAGCTTTAATTTTAAAATATTAATTTTTCTTTTAGTATTTTATATTTTATCGTTTATTGTATATGCAATTTTAAATTGAACTATGAATTGCTATTCAAAGCTAAAATTGCTTGAACAATGCCAGCATATTTAATAATTAATATATATTAACGGCTGTCGGCTAGTAGCAATATAATTTATTATACACAACACTTAGAATCAATAGTAGAATAGAATATAACAATAGTAGAATTAAACAAAAACAGTTTGCTCAAGCAGAACAAAAAACAAACACAAACACATGTTAATAATGAAAACAAAACCAAGAAATGCCCAGGACAATTCCAAGTTATAGATGGTAATTTTACAGCTTCATTAATGGATAAAATAACAGGGAATAATTTATATATAATAAATATATAAAATTAATAATCTACACACAGTAAACAAACCACGAAGAACGATGCAGATGATTGTGTTGTTTCGTTTTGCTACAGTTTGTCAGTGCGACTTATAATTTTTATCATTGACTTAATTTGTTTTCTAATAACTATCACATGTAATTTGCCTGCCTGTATGTCATCTTTATAAATCATTATTAGCCCATTTTAATTAATTACATATAAAAAACAAAGTTTCTCTCTAAAATTTTTATTACACAGTTTCAGGGTGACGATGGCACGATGGATGGTAGTCTGCACGTTGACTTCTAAACCAAAAACAGACCTGGGTTGAACCCCAGTTTCAGACTAAAATTTTAAAATAAAAATAAACATCTCGCGTTTTTCTGATGTGCATTAGTGTGGGTTTGTGTGTCAGTTATTGTCGGAAGGTTTCAGTGGCGAAGGCATAGTCACTGGTCACTGAACAATACCGGCTTCAGCTGATAGCAATCCACAATCGCATCAGAACGCCCTCCTTCGTCGGTATTGGGTAGCACCGGCGAAGTAAAATAATAATAAAAAATTGGTTACTAAACCGGAGCTTCATTACTGTTACGAGTATAAACAAAGAACGTGCAAAAGCAAAGCTGCAAAATAATTAATTAAGCTTCACCTCCTGTCGTTTCTCCTACTATCCCTTTTCTATAGTTCCAGCACAATGCTTCGCATGTGTAGGAGTCATCTCCTGAGTGCTGGTCCGAGATAAAAAAAAAAATAATCAATTTCTAGTTAATAAAAATTTAACTACACTGCCTTATTAAATATAACAATAACTAATTACATCTCACTGTTAAATGTAAATTGGTATAATTTCCTTTTCCTTCTTATTTGTTCTTTCGTAGTTTTTTGTTTTCCTTTTCCTTTCCTTTCCTTTTTTTTTAATAAACCACTTGAAATTAACAACACAAATGCAAACAAATTGGATCTGAAAGAATTTTAAAAATCAACTTCAAAATTACATTTATGTAACGGCAATACTACCGACAACTGTTTAACAAATTATTACGCAGTTAGGTAATGCAGTGCAACGATAAAAATTCGATAACACAAATTTTACACTTTGCTACTGGAGACGACAACCTTATATTTTTACGCATACGCATTTACTACATAAATACCTAGCCTAATAATTTTATACACCTTGTGCCCTCCTTTTTATCAACATAATTCAGTATGTACATAAAAATTTTATATAAATAAATAAATAATAATTATATATTTAAATTTTTTCGTTTATAATATCAATTTTATCTGCCGTATTGATAAATAATTTTTTGATTCATAAAAGGTATATTGATTCACTTTTGTATTCAAATTTGTCTCTTAAACATTTTAGAAATTTTTTATGAATAAGTGCGTATATGAATACATACGAGTATACATATGTATTTATTACTCTACTCACATTACACTTATATTGCACTGTCTTGTAGAAAGGTTACAGAAAAAAACTTTTTATAAACATTTTTTTATCGTGGGGTGCACTCAGGGGATGACCTCTACACATGCGATACATTGTCTTGGAACTAGATGAAAGGGATAGTGAGAGAGATGGCAGGTTGTGAAGCTTCGCTATCTTACACGTTTTTTTTTTTTTTGTTTATAGCAGTGTTGCACTGTCTGTGATATTAGGGAAGCAAATTCAATTTTGAAGCTTTGTTTGGTTTGTAGCCATTTTTGGTAATTATTTGATTACGATGGTGCTATACAATAACAAGGGGGTGCTGATGGCGAGTAGTCAGCGTGTTGGCTCTGCAACCAGAAAGACCCAGGTTCGATTCCCAGCCGGGTCAAATCAGAAAATAGTTTTTTCTGAGTTTTCTGTGCTACAGCACCCTCCTTCGTTGGTATTTGAGCAATAAAACGTCGGCGAAGTAAAATAATAAATAAAATAGCTCCATTAACTTAAAAATAATGCGTCAAAAAACATCAAAGACGCCGCAACTTTGCTTTATAATTTACACGCAACTGCAGAGTTGTGCAAGAATTAAAGTCTATCTTCCTACCACTTTCACCACCTGTCTATTTCTTCCCTATCCTTCTCTCTAGTTCCAGTGCAATGCATTGCATATGTAGGGGATAGCCCCTGAGCACTGGTCCAAGATAAAAAAAAAAAAAAAGGAAGGCGTGCGTCCTGATATGCCCGAAGGCGGTACTGTTCAGAGACTATGCCTTCGCCACTGAAACCTTCCGCCAACAACTGACCCAAAGACACACTAATCCACATCCGATAAACTGTGTTATGACTTAGTCCGAAACTGGACTGACCCCTAAACTTTTTGGTTTTCTAGTCAACGTACAGAATAGTTCAGCCATCGCCACCCTCAAATTGTAGCATACCTGAGGGATGATAGAAATATTTGGGAAACCTTGTCCATCCAGTGACTCAACGTTGAACTGTTAATTTTTCTTTGCAGAAATTCAAATGTAAGTATTTGGGTCACCACAACCAAATGTAGCGAAATATTGAAAGAAATAAAAAGGAGTCGAATTATGTAACAATTTCGGAGTTTAAACTTGAAAATAATGGCCTTTTATTCGAAATAAATTTTTATTAAAAAAATGGTTTTTAATTTTTGTAATTATAAAAACGTATTTATTTTTCTTTTATTTATTTAACGCGAGTCAAAATAATCGCAATTGAAATAAAATTATTTAGAAACTATAGCCACATGTCAAGATAATCTTACTCTAGAAAACAGTAAATTACATTAAATAGAAAGACTGAGTTTTTAAATCACTAAAATTTAAATTTCTCTTTACCAAATTGAAAAGCATATTTTGATAATTTTTCTTTTCATTTTGTTACTTATTTGAAAAATTTTTAAGGTCCTGGCAACATTGACTGTGGGATGCAAAAGCCTGTTGCTTGAACAAATAACAAAGAACAGGGATGCTGGGAATAATAACAATAACAACAAAAATATTTGCAAATGGAATGAATGAATCTTATTTTGCAAGTAGAGGACAAAATATATTTTAGAAACGCGTATGAACTCTTCGTGAAAGGACACGTCTAACGGTGAATAAATTGTCGATGTAAGAGAACCATTTCGTTTATGTTTTCCTAAATTTGAATGTGTATATTTTGATTTCTGTGCAAGGAAGTGCGTGTGTATGTGTCGTAGCTGGCTTTTTTTTTCTTGTTGATATTTTGTCCTGGAACCCAAAAACACAGTTTTGGGATAATATTACAACATCATCCATCAATAGCATAAGTTATGGTGGTTTCTTTTGAAGTTTTTTTTTGTTATTTTTTGTTAATATTAAAATATCAAGTGTTAGAACACATACTTGAAATCAGACACATATATATATATATATATAAATATATGTTGGCATTTATGTACGTGTGTGTGTTGGGATTTTAGCCTCTACTATGTAATTGAACAACATACATATGTATGTAAGTATTTGTTTGTATACGAAAAATTACAAATAAAAAACGTGGTTTAAGAAGAATTAAGCGTAAAAAATACCTAAAATTCCAACGTTAAAATCATGACAAATAAATTATTGAAACTTTTTGCGATTTCCTTGCACTATATTTTAACTACATACGATACATAAATAAATTAAGAACAACCTTAAATAGATTTAAAGTAAATGAAAGGTAATGAATGCTGTTCGGGACAACAAAAGATTTTCTTTATTTGGATGTTTGCATATATGCATATGTGTGTGTGAGGATGGATACAAGTGTATGTTGCTGGCTACGTATGAGAATTATATACGTGTTAAGTGTGATAACAAAAGTATCTGATAAATGAAATTATACTGTTATATGTACATACATATAGTGCATATGTATGTATGGATGTATCTATGCATGTGTGTATATGTGAACAGAATAAAATTAAATGTTGCATAAAAAGGAAAGGCACATAAAAAATCAGCAAACCAATATATTTATTTTTTTCTTGTAAGTAAAATTAAAGAAAACAACTTTCTTTTGTTGTTTAATTGATTCAAAAACTTTCATTGCTAAAGTTTGAATAAATATACATTTGAAAATTTGTGCGTCGAATAGCAGTGGGGTTGTAAGTGACTTTCAGATATATTTTTGCAAAATGAGAATCTACTTTTTTTTGTGGACTCTTACTCTTGTTCACAAGAGGTTAAAAATTTTCACTCATGATCATATGAACGAAATAGGAAAAAATTAAGTTGGCAAAAAATATTTAATTAATTTATTTATAATTGACAGTAAAAACGTTTTAAATTTTGATTGTTATGACTCACTCATCACATTACTTTTTGCTATCGCTCACGTACGTGAAAGCCACGATTGCCTTAGCCTTAATAAAGTCATCACTCTATACGCAAACATGCAGAGATTATATACGGAATGTATAATTAATTTTTTCGAAAATTTACATAACCGCCAATTTTTGTTATTCAAAATATTTGCGTGGACAGAATTAGCATGAAGTGAACTAAATTTCATTTTTATTATTTAATATGTTTAGCAGAAAAACTGTTAATTAATTCAATACATTTAAAGAAAATTAAAACCATACGCCAGAACATAACAAAAAATAATAATAATGAACTCCATGACAAAAACATAAATTATTGAAAGTGATATAAATGTTCTGGGAATTAGAGACAAAATTGTTCCTAACAGAATCACGCATAAAATTTTGAATAAATTTGTATATAGTACATATTTGTGCTAAAGTGTTCTTTTAAGTTCTGTACAAAATGTAATATCAAAAATGGCAGTTAGTTAAACTTATTACCTTTAAAGAGACTATTCTCACATTCCGCATGAGAATGCCTGTCTCGATATTTCAAAATTTGAAGAAGAACACAGTTTTATTTTTGTAAATTTTTTTTGGCTACATATGTATATCGATTTTTAATATTTTCATAAAATCAATTTCAGTCGGTTTCTCTTTAAGCCGTGTATTGCTTTGCACAATTGGCTTTTTACGATTTTAATTAAATTTTATAGCATGGCTTCGAAATCTTATTACAATTTTAAAAATTTTCATTTTCAATCTCCAATTTCTGCTCTACTTATTTCAGCCGACCACTACTCTAGACAAAAGCTAGATTAATATAAAAATATAGTTGTAACCTTATAACTGCTTTACACTTTTATTAATTAAAATTGTTTTTAATTTAAAAATATAATTATTTTGGCACATAATTATAATATAAAATAAAATTCATTCTTTTGTGCAAATAAAAAAAATTATTTGTCATTAATTTAATTTTCTTAACGCAGCTTAACGCATTACAGCCCCACCCCCTTTTCTCTTTTTAAAAAATATGTTATAATTTTATAGCTTTCCATTTTTGCTTCGTGCAGACAATTAAAGTATGTCTCGTTTAATTAATTTTCTTTTAATGGCGGTCACTGATTTATTACATAAACTGCACGTACGAAAAGTTGGAAAGTTTTAAAACATTGAATTTTTGAAAACTAATAATAATAATTGAAATATTCAAACCAGTAGATGTGCTTCTCAAAAAAGTTGTTTAATATGTTTAATTTTTTATGTAGCTTTTTCAGAGAATGTATTTCCTTTTTGTTTTTAAATGTCATATCTCCTAAAAAAAATGAGATACATACATGGATTTTGTTTTAAACCAGCAACAAGCATAAATCATAAATAACTATTACGAATCAAATAGAGATGTGGACAAAGATCCATTGATTTTAATCCCCTAATGGTTTGTAGATTGATTGGCATAAGTGTTACCAAGAAGAAAATAAAGAGGGTTGACTGACACTGTGTACACCAGTAAAAATTTTTCTGACGTACGTAAATTGGATAGATAATGGGAATTCCGATTTGCTTTTAACAAAAATTTCACATTTGAAAGACAATTCCCTGGCAACACTAGCATTTACCGTTGTACACATGAAGCTGTTATTTTAAGTAAAAATTAAGACACATTCCTACATACATATGTATATAAATACGTAATAAAAGGGTGCACAAAATATTCTAAAATAAAGAGATCACTGTAGTTCCAGGCATTGTCTTTTACTTCAATCTTTACATTAAATCAAGCACATCATAGAAAATTTCCAAACAAAACAAACACTGCATAACTTGAAAAGACTTTCGCTACAGTGCTTGAGTTCTAATTTATAGTAAAAATCGGAAGAAAACATCAGAATGAATCGGTATTGGGTAGCAGCGGCGAAGTAAAATAATAATAAAAATGGCTACTGAACCGAAGCTTCAGCACTGCTACGAGTATAAACAAAGAACGTGCGAAAGCAGAGCTGCAAAATAAAAATAATTAACCTTCACCTACTGTCATTTCTCCTACTATCCCTTTCCTATAGTTCCAGCACAATGCTTCGCATGTGTAGGAGTCATCTCCTGAGTGCTGGTCCCAGATAAAAAAAAAAAAAAAAAATAAACCGTTAACCATAGTAAGCATAGCGAGTGCAGTCGAACATTGACAAAGAAGAAGAGAATTCAGGGACAGTGTTGTTAACGTAGTGCTTATAGCGCTACTTTTAATGCTTCCTAAATACGTCGCATACTTATGTACATAATAATTATGTTAATATAATATACGTACATATGTATATATAAGTCTAGATCGAAAATATTTTATTTGGCAGCAATGTTTGCTTGATAAAAAAACATTTATACACACTGAATATGATATTTGTGTGTCCGTTAAAGCTGTTAGTTATTTATGGGGCTGTGCGCGCACACATCATAAGAAATTGGGCTTCTACGTGTACACGAAGAAGAATGGAAGGATCAAAGTGTACTCGTATGTATTGCGGAGATAACTAGGAAGCATTTCTTCTTTTATTTTGTGCGAAAGGAAGTAATTTTTATTTATTGCAATTCTAAAAGAAGAAAATTCCATGTCAATTCTTATTTACTCTTTAACGTACGCGAACAAATCTTAATGCAAAAACAAAAATGGAGGTCTAATGTGATAGTAAAATATTAAATATCCATAACAGTTTTCATATTTTTTATATTTCAGTATTAACTGCATGTTTTTAGAAACGAAAGAAAAATTCGTTATTGATTTATATTATTAACAGCAATAAATTAAAGAAAATAGTTTCTGTTTTTAAAGTAAATACACGAATGAATTTTTTCTACCGTTTTCTAAAAACAAACAGTAAATCTTGATTATGTACTTTTTTAACATAAAACGCCAATATATACTGCAGCAGTTGAGCTTATGCAGTAAATAAATTTGTTTAAAAAATTTAAGTAAAACCACTACTTTAATTGATTCTACTTCAATTTTATTATTTTTCAGTTGGTTCTACTTTTATTTCGTACTGTTGTTCTGTAATATTACAGTACAGTATTTGTTTATATGAAAAAGTATTTTGACATTAAAGTGTTTGTTTTGAAATGTGAAAGAATGAGATGAATACTGCTTGAAAACATTACGATGTTTGAATGAAAAAATAAAAATTGTGCGAAATTCTGACGTGGCGGAATTTTTTCAAAATTTTTTTCAATTTTAGCACATGAAAATATTTAAGAATCAAATATTACTCTTAAAAAAAAATTTTGATATTGGGCGCGTTCAAAGGCGCAACTGTGTTTGGCGTAGAAATGCATACTCATGATTCACACACATCAAGTTTGACTCGTCAAGTCTTGAGTATTTGGATGAACGACGAAGAGAGAATGGAAAAGGGTACATACTTCACGGTACTCGTCAAGTTTGTTACTTTCTCTCTTCTTTTTTGTTGCTTTCTCTCTGCTTTTCGTAACAGTAGTATTGAAACACAAGCGAAACTTGACGGCAAAATATTTTCGTGTATGAACGTAAATGCAGATTCAAAAGCAAATTTAACAAAAACTGATAAGGTAAACTTGATGTGTGTGAATCACGAGATAGTTGAGTATTCCGCTCAGCTCAACAGTTGAGTAATTTATGTCATTTAATGCATCATGAAATTATTTCGCTACTTTAACTCCACATGTTGTGCTCAGCCTAAACACCAGATCGAATAACAATTAAAAATTATAAAATTTCCTAAAATAGTTTTTATCAACGAATATTCATGTCTACGGTTTTTATTTTGATTTTTATTTATTATATTTGTTCATCATCAAGCCGTTTCTAAGACGTAACTGTTGAGTTCAACAGTTGCCAACAGTGTGGTAGCAGTTGAGCTCAACAGTTACGTATTATGAACGTGCCCATTGTAATTTTACAAATCAAGCCTGTATTTATTGTTTTATTAAATTTTTTCACAAATATGAACGTTTAAAATATTTTCTTTTTTTAAATTAATAATAATTTTTGAAACATATCTGTTAATAAATACTTACGCCACTGCTCTTCACTTCTCACGGTATAACAAAATCGCAATAATTCATTTCAATACACTCTACTATACATACATATATTATTTTTAAATATGTAGATAAAAGCCAAATGCATGCATGCGTACATACACATTTACATAGTGTATGTATTTTTTAACATTTATTTAACAATATTTTCTGCATGACTACTCACTCACACTTCATGTGCTCCACTTTTAGTTTTGGTACGTTTATATGCACGTACTCCCATTGCAATGTCATTTTTAACTGTTGTTTTCTTATTGTTTTAGTTTTACCGTTATTTCTCTTGGTATTGCCGTTTCATCTTTTATTCAACACTCTGTTGCTCACCGTCCGCCTGCATTTAAAGTTTTGTTCGTGGGAGAGTATTATCATTATGCAGACATTGATTGGTCCGAAACGTCGCACTAACACTTTAAAAAAACTTGTTTACAACAACAGGTGGACGTATTAATTTTTTTAAATTTTTCCCTCATATTACACGGTTTTTAATACACATTCATACATACGTACGCACATATTTTAATAATCAATAAGTATATCCCAACGTTTTCTCAGAAAATTCCTCAAGTGCAATATTGTCGTGATGATGATAAAACAAAAAATGTGCTCAGTAAATTTTTAAAAATCGCAACGCAATTTGAATAGCGAAAATATAAAAATATTTTTTTGGCAAACTTTTAGCGCAATTGTTGAATAAATTCGTTGTGTTATATGAAATTTTCAGTACAGTGACATTCGTGATGCCGACCTATGTCTGTCGGTATATAATTATGGATGTGTTACTGACAGTTGAGTTAAGATTAGCGCCAGCCACCGATGTCGTTATTATATTTTTCCCTTCAGAAATGTTGCTGATATTGTGATTAGATGTGATAATGTTGTGATTATTAAACATGAAACTATTTACGTTCTTATTATTAATTTTTAATTAAAACTAATGTTTTTAAATTAATCATGATTTAAAATGTTATTCCCTTACTGGTCAGATGTATTTTGTATGCGTAGTGTGAGTAACACATTTGTTATTTACAATACAACGATTGTATTATTTATGTACTTTTAACGGATGACAGCGCAAACGTTAAAAATACATTTTCCTTTGAAAGTTTTGCGACGGAAAACAAAAAAATAAGAAATTTATTTTCAATATTTTTATGATTCTATTTTAAAATTGCGCTTTTTCCCGAAAAATTTTAAAATTAGAATCATAAATTCAGTTAATATTTAATATTTTTATTTATTGAAGAATTTAAATTCAAAAGAAGGAAATTTTGTGGGTCTTCGCAATTGTATTTTTCAAGTAAATCATACAAAACACAACCCAAGATATTGGAGCTAATTTTGTTTTACCAATAGGCAATAGCTCCGGAAAAAAGTACGGGTTTCGAGAACGAGTTACCTGTCATTGTTATATTTAATCCCATTAAAGCAGCGATAGAATACCAGGACACATCACACATTGTTACTCTACTGTTACCTAAGCCTGTCTTCGCATTCTTCTGCGCAAGGTCAAGTAGCTTTAAAATAGACTTTGAAGAAAAAGAAGAGTTATATTCCTTTTTCTGTGATATACATAATATAAAAAGGAAATCAGATGGACTGAAGTATTCGTGCACTATTTGAAAAACTGTAGGTACTTGAATGCTTGAAAAATGTGCTTGCTACTGAAGCCATATTAATTTTGCTGTACTTACTTCCTTTGATTCACCTGATGAAATTTACTATTTGTTCCTGAATGTTGGTAGATGTCTGTCACTGTTTCTTCACCCTTGATTTCGTTCATATGTGCACACATACACGCATGCACACTAGTGCTGTTACGAATACCAATTTATAATATTCCAATATTCAATATGAAATTTAGCGATAATCGATATTTAAAATTTAATTGAAAAAATTCTTCTTTTGCGTCAATAACAATGGCATCGTCATTCGTAATTTATTGGTTGAATTTGAGATTATCAACTTCGCACCAGAATGCCACTGCTTAGTTACCAAGTTCCTACTCATCTTTTAATTCGAAAAACTATCGAGGAATATTTAGCGGAAAAACGGAAGGCAAATGACGTCGACCAAATTGAGAATTAAACAGTTGAATACTGAAGACAAAACAATTCATAAGTATTTCTATTTTTATATTTTTTTCCTCGTGCATGCGTAAAAAGTAGCAAAATATTCCATAGAATTTGGTGAATACGGATATCCTGAAATATGTGATTATTCGTAACATCACTAGTGCCCAAATGCACAGTTATTAGTGAGCTAATAGCAATAGTTTAACCAATAATTTTTGATTCACAGCTTTTTGTTTACTATTAGTTAAACCGCCAAATGTCATTGGTTAACAAATAGTTAGACAACAGCTGATTTGTAAATTATTATTAGTATTTTTGTTTTGATATCATCTATCATAATATTGTACATATATATATATATATGTACAAGGCGGGCAAAAAAAAATCATCCGGGGCAAAAGTCATCTCCCGATGTTCTTTTGCTGTAATGTAATGTAATGACAAACTTTGGTTCTGATTGGATGGCCTTCAAATCTAGCGGCAGCCACTTGCCCGATATCAAAAGCTGAACCAAAGTTTTTCATGAAAATAAAAAATTACGGCAAGCGCGTGCTTGTTTTATCAATTTTTAAGAAATAATATAAGAAAAGTGAACAAAAACCATATGCTATAACAGTGCTGCCAATATTGAAAATTAAAAGATTGTTAGGGTTACCGTTCTTTGGTTATACTGAGAATGTTAGTTAAACAATACACTGTGAATATGAAGTATTAGTTAAGCAATAGTTATAATTTTAATTTACTAATAATTAACTAAAGACTGTGAATTTGGGCCTTAGTGTTCATGTTAAAGCATTTCCTATTTCATTCTCTTAAATCTCAATAAAATCCTCTTAGTTATGTGCATCGATTATGTACAATCCTTTCATTAATTGCAAAGTATTATTTGCATCCCCTTGCACTTCCATTAAAGAAATTTCAATAAAAAACGAAAACATTTGCATGTACAAATACAAATTGTATAAAAAGAAGGTATTTCTATTGATACAATTATTCCTTTCAATTTTTGGGAGGTCAAGGTAAAAAAATCCATTTTTAAGATTTTGATAATTTTAGGAACGTTCAAATGCAAGGAAGCATTAAATAAACTCCAGCGTTAACATTCAACAGGAAGGAATTAGATAAAATGTTTTATAGAATTTTAACAAAATAGGCCACAAAATTATTTTCACAAAATTTCAATTATTCTTTGAAAATATTTTGTCGTGCATGACTGTGAGCACTTTTGAAACTAATCGTGTGTGGAGATGTGTGAGTTTAATATTTTTGATCGTGAACGTACAGAACGTACGAATCACACAGTTATACACGACTTCCCTTGGGTCCATTTAAATTTATATGAAAAGCACTAACAATTTTTAGTGGTGTGTTAGATAACAACACCTTGCAGTTTGTCTTCAGTTGGTTGCGTAGAACGTCTGGAGTTTTGTCTGCTTGTAAAGCAGTTCAGTCCAGCCAGGGTATGACTCAGCCTGTGCTGGATCTTACCAAAACTCTGCTTCCCTTGTAAATAACACGAAGAAGTAGCTAGTATTCAGTGAACAGAGTATTCTTTACGATTATTTATATATGTTTGTTATATGGTTTAGCTGGTCTATATGCCCTTTTCATTTGAACTTTAACCAAATTCTTGAAAATTTTTTCAAACGTTGAATAAATGAAAGAATATATGCATAAGAGTATTCCCTATTTACGAAACTTGACTGAACTTATACTACTTTAGACTAAGTAAGGATTAAATCTACCAGTCTAGGGAACTCGCTCGATATATAATACTTCGTGATAACCGGTCGTCGAATAATCTACCCTGTAAATTAAGATTTATTATTCTATCTTATATTAGCTTATTAGCTTCGGGAGATCGTGCACTCGGCTGAATACGAATTAACTACGAATATACGAGAGGATATGGAGGTCGGTATATTCCAACCAGTGTTGTTAACTTTTGTATTTCGATTTCCATAAAGCCCTAAAAAAATTAAATTTTGAAGCTTCGTTTTTAGTAGCCATTTTTAGTAATTATTTTACTTCGCCGGTGCTACACAATAACGACGAAGGATGGCGTTCTGATGTGGTTGTGGATTGGATACAGCTGAAGCCGCTACTGTTCAGTGACCAGTGGCTATGCCTTCGCCACTGGAACCTTCCGACAACAACTGGCACAAAGATACACAAATGCACATCAGTAAAGTGGGAGATGCTTTTATGAGTCTGAAAGTGGTGTTGAACACAGGAAAGTTTTTCCTTTTGTAGTCAACGTGCAGATCACTTCGATCATCGCCACCCTAACTTATACTTACTAATAATTTTCTAACTTAAATTTTGTCAGAAAATGCCATACTTTGGCCCCCGTAAACTTTTTAGCCCTAATATTCGCAAGGGCCAAAGGTTGGCTTTTCGAAACAGCCCGAGCAAAAATATAGAAATGTAGTTATTGAAGTAGCGAACGTTAAAAATACCTGATATTAGCTCATATTTAGCTAACATAGAGAAGTTTTAATGAAAAAGTCGTGCGTTTCCATTTTAGTGAATTTAATTTTATTTAATAATATTTCTCTTCGAGTATCAATTTTTATTGTAAATTTATAAAAAAAATATTGATTATAAAAACTGTTATCTACATAAACACGAGTATAACTTAGTGCACTACTATAAATCAAACAAATCAAATAAACAAAGCAAATATTTCTTCTAAATAGCTTCGATTTTCATCTTCTATGTCTTATTCAATAGAGATAGTTTTCCATTTTTGTCGTATGTCGGTCATATATGAATCTAAAGTGCACAACAAAATAGTGATAAGGTCTTTATTAGTTTAATATCTGGACATTTTTCTGGTGTTGTGCTCGCGAAAGAATCTTTTTCTAATATGATTTTGAATCGTCTTATTAATTCATGGATCATGGAGTCTGGATCGGAAAAAAGTCTGCTTGCAGTATATCCATCGTTTGAGTTTCCTTCTCCTCGTTTTGTTAGGTCGATTATGATAATTAGGTGAAGATATTTTTCTTGAAATTGCTTCCTTTTTTGTTTTCTTTTTGCTTCATTTTCTTAGTTTTTTCTCACTGTTTCACCTCGAGTACCAAATTCCACAGTATAACCCAATTTAAGAATATGCTCCTTAAAAAGTATTCTAGCAAGATGAGGTGACAATTTAAATTCGTAAGCTTCCTTGTGGTGGGCGTTGGCTCAATTGACTTGATGACTTTGATTCGGTTAAAGCTTGTTCTACTTTTACATCAATCATAATGGGACACATTTTAAAATTTAATTCGATGTGTTGGTTATCATATTTAAATATTACTGTTTGAAGTTCTTTAATTTGATCTTTTATATTTTGAACTTCTTAGTTATGACAAAAATTGTTTCTTTTTTGAATGTAAATTTTATTGGTCTGCAATACTTTGTTGAAAAAGGAATTTCATTCTCTGTTACTCTACTAGTTGACGGCTCTAAGTCGATATAACTGTTAGCTAAGCACAAAGGAACAAAAGATACCGATATATATAAATTAGCATCTGATGAATATTCAGCATTTCATTGTTTGTATTGTTTCTGACCAGAGGACCCTTCACATCCCCTTTTACAAATTAAAGTAATGCTTTTTTCAAATGATCAGCATCAAGCGTCTTTAGCAATCGTTCTGCAGTATGTTCACGAAGATCTTGCAATTTTATTTCTGCTGAACTTGAAGTGACACTAATAGCAGGTTGTGAAGGTAAGCATTCTTTTTAGACAGAAACTAATACCGGAAAAATGCCACAATACTGATTAATAGTCAATTTCAAATTTAAAAAATGAGTGCGAACGCTTCTTCTGGAGCAAATTCTTTATCTTCAGTTGGGTGTATGAACACTTTTGAAAATTGTCTTTGTGCGCTTTGGGTTGGATTCTAGTATTTTTACATATATATTTTTTTAATTTAAATTTAAATTTAGTGCAAAAATGAATCCTTAATGATGCTTTGAGAAACTTCTTCATTGATATTCTCAAGCTTGTGTCTTCGATAGCTTTCACTACATTCGTCAATTGGTTTAGCTGGTCGACCCTTTTTTCCACTTTCTTTAACGGTTGTAGATGAACTCTCAAAAATAAGTTCTTTTGATAACCACTCGTCGTGACGTTTGTGCATCTTTTCCCTGTTGTGGGAGCATTCAGTTACCGATTTTTCAAACTGAGTGCAAAAGTAAAAATTTTTTTTTTAATTATATTTATCTTTGAGCTATGGTCTTTTTTATGAAAATTTTTAACAATTATTTATTTTCAATATTTCGCTACCAAATAGGTAACATCGTTTGTATTCAAATTATTATTTCCTGACGGTCAAAATAAAAATAAAAGTGAGACTAATTTTTTTTATGTACTTCAATTTCTTGTAGATTACATGTCTTAAAAAATTTATTGTTGACTATGTACAATAAATATTATAAAAAAAGATGGTTGGAAATAAATATCAGCGTGATATCTATAACAGTACTTAGCAATTGCTTAAATTCTAATTAATAAAAATTTTGAAAATATTACTATAAATACATTTTCCTGCAAATACCTAAAATAAATATTTTATTTTTTTATCTTTTATATGGTGGAAATAATCAATCATAAAAAAAAAACACTGGACATAATCCCTATTAAAAGGTAATACTTATCTGCTCTTATCTTAAAAAAAATAACACAAGTGTTTGTTGTGCCAGTTTTTTAACTGCTATTTAAATATTTTAAAGGTTTTTCTTGACTGAATGAGTTATGCTCTGTTAAGTGAGAGATTTTCGAGCAAATTAGACCTTTTTTAAGAAAAGTTTAAAAATTTCTGAAAGACACATAGATTTAATTTTTGCTGCACTAATAGCTTTTAAGTTACATGAGTATTTAAAATTTATTTTCCTTTGAAAACTTTAAAAAAAAAAAGGTATAGTCATATTAAAATTAAAATTTACTAAGGAATTTTTAATTTTTAATGAGAAAGTTAATATTGGATCACCCCGTTCGCTGTGATGTGGTTGAAATAGAGTTGTAGTTTTTTGACCCCGATCTTCAGTGAAAATAAATATTCAAATGAATAATATAACTTTAAAATCGGTGACAATGAAAGAAATAATTTTTGGCCTCCTTCTCGTAAAATGGGTCACAGTGCAGCGGTGCAAGAAATCAAGCCAATCGAATGGTGAATGGGCGCAAGAAAAGTTGGATGATTATCGACTTTTCATCAGAAAATTGTGTTCAGCGATGAAACTCATTTCTGGTTGATGGATATGTGAACAACCAGAATTGCCGTATTTGGTGTGAAGAACTGCCAATGCATCCCAAAAAATGCATCATTGGACCGTACTTTTTCATAGACGACGAAAGCAGGAACGTTACTGTGAATGGCGAGTGATATTATGATTACAAATTTTATTGCCGGAAATGGAAGAGCTGAACTTGGCTGACATGTGGTTTCAGCAAGATGATGCCACAAGCCACATAGCTCCCGCAAGGGGGTTTAGGAACTTGTTTCTAAACCTACGGGTGTTTGAGCGACCCCGCGGTACCTAGCTTAAGGTGTAGCATTACCTTGGTCTCCCCTTGAGATCGAAAATGACAGAAGAGGTGACTCTTCGAAATCTGACTAGAGATTGAGGAGGATATGCTTGTCTATCCGTGTGACTGATTAAATCCAGTTCAATTATAATCTTAATTGAGTGCATCTTGTCAACCCTGAATAGTTGGAGTGTGTGTGCTGGTTTGGGAATGGATTCGTAGTGGCTGTGGTGTAAAACATAAAGTTACGCAGGAAGTCAAGTCTTTGGTTTGTTCGAGAATATGTGAGGGAAGGCACATATTCTTGATACGACTTCTACTGAACTAGGTGCTGTTGCCATTCAACAGTAGTCACCGGAATGTGTCTCGAACTAACAGTACTACTGTTAAAAAGTTCTTGACGAACAACATTCTGATGTGACACAGATTTTAGTCAGCTCGAACACCTCAACAAGGTGCATTATAGAATAAGGGATAACTATACTGATTTGCTACCCATCTCTGGGAGGCAAGTTGGCTTTCGTGGCATTACTTGCTCTACCTGTGCTCTGGGGACGTTAGTGGTCGTCTCCTATTCACTCGGTGTTAAGACCACTGTGGGGTTAGGCCTTCGGGCAGGTACCAACATAAATCTTGAAACACGCATGCCACATAGCAGGAGAGGCGATTTCGGTGAACAGTTTATTTTGGCCGATTAAATCGTGCGTTTTAACACCTTTTGTGTGGGGGTATGTTAAGGCGCATGTTCATGAAACCATCTTTAAACATTGAATTATACATTTCTCTAAATTTAATTTTTTTTTTTAATCAAATCCGAACGATTTTAAAAATCACCTTTTATTTCATTTAATTTTGGATGAATTCTGGGAATCTGGGGGAATTCCCCTACATATGCATTGGATGGAGCGTGGCCATGGGTGGAGTATTATGCACGTTGACTACCTAAATAAAACACATCTCGCATTTTTTCTTTGTGTCAGTAGGTTTCAGTAGCGAAGGCATAGTCAGTGGTCACTGAACTCTTGGTTTTGTAGTCGACGTGCAGAGTACTTCAGCCATTGGTACCCTTATGTGCATATAGCGTTACTGGAGTAAGCGAAATCATGATAAATCAACTGCAAGTTATTTTAAGAACCATGTCCTATCGAAACAACATAAATATTCAGGCTTTTCGTCGCTACTTGTCAAAGACAGCAGAACTACATGTTTAGCTCTATCGCTGCACATAAAAAAAATAATAATTAAATTTTTCCCAATTAAGCCTTTGCTCAGAAAAATTTGTTTTCTCAATTGATAATTTAATTAAATTCTCGTTTATATTAATTGATTTTCGTGTTCTCTCCAGAAAGTGCTATCAAAATGGTCAAATTTAAAAAGTTTTGTCAATTAAAACCGTTAATTAGCTCTCAGTTTTTCGTGATAGATAGAAACCTAATAATTATTTTAATTGAATCTTCGTATTTTTTAATTGATAGTTGATTTTACTTTTTTCTGTGTGATACTATATGCTACCTAGTCTCTGCTAAATATTAATACATGGTGCGGATATACTTCAAATATGGAAATTCGGAGCTTCTTTACTTTTGGAATATATCTTGTCAGAAATCGACTATATGTCGTGTGGCATATGGCACCGTCTTGTTGAAACTACATGTCAACGAAATCCAATGCTTCCATTTTGATAACAAAAAAATGCGATTATCAATCGCTGTAACTTTGCGATTTTCATATTTCTGGAAGAAATAAGGTCTAATGATGCCGCCGCCAACAAACCGGACCAAACTAAACATTGTTGCATTCCGTTGCCCTTAAAAGCATTGGATTTCACTCTTTGTTAGCAGACTATACAGTATGTATTACAAAATATTCTGCACTACGCTACGCCTCTTTCAGGGAGCATTAACAGTCCTTGAAATGCCTCTGGCTGCTCTTTTCAATATTCGTCAGTTGGTTTGAGCCAAAAATTATCTTCGTCGCGTTCAGCGACTGAACAAATTTACACTGCAAAAGCAAATAGCATAAAAATCACCCTTTAAAACAAAAACGCGTCAATCATTGAGGATATCTAGTCAACCTGGCTGCAAAATACTGTGACTGTGGCAAAGTATTTTCAGATCAATTCTATCGATTTTATCTCTATTTTTATTGGTTTGATAAAACAAGAGAAAGTGACATTATCAATAGAACGATTTAATGTTGTTGTTTAAATATGTTGTGGAATAATTCAATGACTATTAATTAATCGCATTATATTTCAACTTTTACTTAAATGTGCACTTCGGTATACTGATGCAAATTATTTTATATAAAATACTTTCATACCTTTTGCTTTTTCTAGCAGCACTCAGCACTATTGTCTTGAGGTCGTATTCGAACTGAGTGTGATAAAGCGTTCACAGAAACTCGTTTGTCAACAAGCAACCAGAAACAGCAATCATCCCCGTAACACCTGGAACCTTTAGACCGGCCAATGTAATGCCAGCACGTCGAGCTGGTGGTGGTGTGAGCACCACACGACGTAAACACTCTTTAGGTAATTTGCGTCGCGCCCATCCAGCCTCTGGTGCAACATGGAATGTTCAGGTGGTACGCGGCAAAATGTCCTCGAAATGTTTGTGGCATGCTTGTCGTGCATTGGTATTGGGTATTACGTTGTTGTTGGTGGGTGCTGGAATGGCAACGTTGGGTAAGTAAACAAAAAGATAAATACATGGGTATACAACTATGTAGTTTTATTTATTATTTATAAAAATTTATTTCGGTGATTTTTCTAATTTGTCATTAATGTACTCGTCTTATTTGTAGTTTGCTTTTGAAGAGCTGTTTCCACCATTCATTGCTAAATTTTCACATTTCTTTTATTGTTAGTTGACCCATGTCAATGATTAAATTAAAATCTAATTTCTATTTGTTTTCCGCAATTGAAAGAAAAAAATATATACATGAAACAGTGTTTGTCCTTAAGCGGCATGGTCACGCATCAAATTGTACACATATTTTTTGATTGGGTTAGTAAACTCACACCATATTCACCTCAAACGTATAGGTTGAGGTGACTTTAACGAATATCAAAACCACTTAGATTTTCATCCTTGTAGGATGCTTGGCATTGACACTTTTGTGGATTAGTTTGTGTGATTTTTTTGATGACCTTTTTTGAAGTAGCCGTCTATACTTCTTATTTTATCTTTGATGAGAAGAGAAGAGAACGTATCTTTTTCTTTACAGTCGCAAAAGGAATTTTTGTTGTCTTATTTTTTGTGGTGGAAATATATGCGGTTGTTCTTACTATCTACGACCCTATTGACTACATAGATACAACGTCAGTAGCAGATTTTCACGCACATGTTAAATGTCTATAGTAATTTACCTTGTTGAGGTATAACAAACGGCAGACGTTTTAGCCCAGCTATCATTTGGAAGAGTGTTTGACGAGCGCGATCATTTCGCGATATTTTACGCGCTTTGGCGATCATTGGAAGATTATTATCAGTCAACAACACCACAATCGTATATTACACATTCTGACTATCATTGAAATATTGTTAATTCACTGCAATAGTATTTTAATATTTTTAATGATGCTTTTGAGCCATTTATGCATTGGGACTGATGTTGGCTGAGTAGTCAGCGTATTGGCTCTGCAACCAAAAGAACTCAGTTTCATACTCAATACCATCTCAACAAAAGTTTTCTGAAGTGTCTATGCTATTTGAGCATTATTATAATAAATAAAATGCCTCTCCTCTTCTTTCTATAGCTTGAAAAGTTAATGTGTCCGACATAATATCAAAGAACAAATAATTTTTGCTTCCTTTCAAGTCCGTTTTTTGAAGGTTCGTCTGCAGTAGGAATATAAGAATCGCAGACGATTCCTTTTGGAACATCGCCGACCTTTCATATTAGTGTCGCCATCATGACACAGTTTCTCCCGTTGCTCCGTATATACACGATAGGAATACGATATTCCGTGCGATGAATTTAATCGCCTCTTCCGATCGCAGAATAGTTTTTTACGATTAAAGTGCTATCTGGGAGAGAACAACAAATACAAACTCAACACACTATACAGTCAGTGTGGTCAAGTTTACATGAGCGAATGAAATTATTTTACACTAAAAAATTTTAGTTACAGAAATAAAAAAAATTTGATTTACACAAGGTTTAATATTTAACTTATATGTATATGTATATGCATTTTTTTACGAATAGGGCAGTAAATGTTTTAGTAAAAATAACTGATATAAACAAAATTTAAATTTCTGTTTTTTTTCCGCTGATGCTGCGTATTTTAGGTTACTATGCCGATCACTTGTCAATTGGCTCTGAAATACGTGGAAATGCTACAGTTCGAGTAAAAAATGATCTCAAGGGATTTCATCTTAACAATTTTTCATATGTCGGACCCATAGTAATGGGGTTTGGCGGTTTTATTGTGGTTGCTTCATGCGTTATGACATTTGAGGCTCGAGACTCAGCTGCAAAAGTGGTGCCAGCTCGTTTAAGAGCTGGTGCAGGCAGCAAAATAACAGTGCGAAGCAATCAAAGTAGTTCAGCATCTCAGAGAAGAACTATTGGTAAATATGAATCAGTTATAAGATAAAAGTCAACTAAAACTCCAGCGCATCTTCGCAGGTATGCAGTTTCAAAATAATCGATGGGATCAGCAATTTGGAGTTTTTCGCTCATCACCAGCCGCTGAAGTACCTCAGCCCACCAATACACTCTTTGACCGTGAAGCTTTAACTGCTGAATTAGTACAATTTTCTAAATCACTCAGGTATGTATGCACTTCACTAAACTCTTGATGTCCTTAAGCTTTCCACAATCATAAATTTCTCTCATTTCCGAAACTTTCTTACGAAAGAAACCTTTAACTTTATGGAAATTGTTAAAAAAAAATGCAATATTAATTTTTAGAACTATTTACACATTCTTTCTTTAAACTGTAAATAAAACATACATGCATCTTTGTAAAATACTAAAAACCTGTCTATCAATCATGCTTGTACAAACTCAAATCCAAATCCATCAATTGAAATGAAAACAAAAATTGAAATTGTAAAAAAATGCATTAGTGCATCCGCTCGCTTTTCACCACAACTACGACGTGTCATCTACACTGGTTCTGTGCCAAATCTCTCCACTCATCATGCTTCACATCCCCTCGCCTATTCCACTAATATATCACATTTACTTTCGCCGAATAACAAACCTCTGCTGTTGCTGGAAACCAAACGACAACGCAACCACCATCGGCATCATCATCATCACCACAACCACCACCACCATCATCACAATCCCAATCACCGCTCCTTCGCTGCAACCATCATCAACAATGCGATCGCTATAAATAATAATAGTAATCGCCAGATTAAAAATCGTGGTACACGTATTAGTAACAGTTTAATTCAAAGAACTACACGGGAGAGTGCCACCTCTGCTGCTTGTTCGCTGCTGCAGCCACCACATAGTGGCAATAAGTTATATTGGCATGCAGCCTCATTTGATGAAAGTTGTCGCGTGGTTGCCGAAAAGCAACTACAACAAAGAGATCGTGTTGCGGAACGTACAAGGCGATCGGATACAGCCAAGCGACATGTCTTGGCCCGACAAAAACCCATAGAACACGAAGAGGATCGCGATAAATTAACATCCAGTCCTTTGGGCAATCGAAGGTGAGAATATCGCTTAAAAGTAAGAAAAACTCAATTGGTTAACACATGTGTTTGATGTTTGTAGATGTTGTTAGTTAATTATCCCAAACGTACATCTAAATTGTTGCTCGTACAATACAATTTTTCATTTGCTGTTACTAATTAACAGTCAATTTTGTATTTTTGTAAAACAAAAAGAATATTACGCTTTCTTTGCAGATGTTCCACCATGTCGGATTCCTCATATAGTGGCCGCTGGACGGCCCGTTGTGCTTCTATAGCCAGTCGAGCTTCTAGTATAGATTCCAGACGCATACAAGTAGATTTACACAGTCCAGAAGTATTGCCCAAATCCATATTACGTTCACCGAAACGTTACAGCTCAGGAACTTCGGCAGCAGTTGAAAAAGAATTTCGGTAAGTTTTCACAATCAAACTGAGAAAACCAAGTACTCTAAATTGCTTCTTGTTAAATCAATGGAGAATTTCTAAATCGTAAAAAATGCAGTAATTCATTTTAGATAATAAATATCGCGATGCTGTTGAAAAGTAGCTCTTTCTCAGATCGGTCTTTTTCCTCCAAAGCAAAATATTTAAATCCTTCTGAAATAAAAAAAAAAGCAAAGCAAAAAAAAACCTAGTAGAAGCCGGGATTCGCTTCTCGACCCCGTCAAGTCAAAAATTTTTCTGTGCTACAGCATTATCCTTCGTCGATATTTGAGCAATAAAATATCGGCGAAGTGAAATGAGGAATTAAATGGCTCACCATTTCATCACCGCAACTTCAGAGTTGTCAATGAAGCTCTCTCCTCCCACCACTAGCGTCACCTCTCTATTCTCTACACTATCCCCTCTCTATCTATCTTCAGTTATCCAAAGAAAAAAATCTATCTGATATGTTTTTCAATAAATAATTTTTCTAGTTTTAGAAATATTGAAATAAATATAAAATATATAAAAAGACCTTAGGCTTAAAATAATTAGTGTTATTTTTCAATAAATATTTTGGTAATAAAAATAAAGTTTTCTAACCCATGAGGATATTTCAAAACATTCTGTCTTAGCGACAAGCCATGTAAGTCGTAATGTGCTTCTTCAGATACAGTACACTCTTTGAAACGATTTGAAATTTCAGCTATAAAGACTACATCTAATTAAATATTAATTCGTTTCCTTTGTTGTGCACGCTTTACATAGAAGTCAACTCTCAGTTTGTTCTGAGCCACCCGTTGCCGTACGTCAACTATCTGGACAATCCAGCCTGGAACCCTGCCTGCCAGAAGAAGTTATTGAGTTAATTGATGACAACTTACAGGTATCCCATACCCCAAACACACAAACAGTTGCATCGGCCAACATCATTAATCCAGTAGATCCACCGCCATCACCACCACCATCAGCATCGCCACCATCGCCAACAGGCACTATGCAACTGAAATCATGCAGCCATTCAAGTTTTTCGAAAAAACCCCGACCCGATTCTTTACCTTTAATGGAAAATTCAGTTGTCATTGATTTCAACAAGACCACCAGCAATAAGGAACGCTACAAAAATCTTCAACGCAGTAATTCTTCGCGCATCTATGACCGCCGCAAAAGCCATAATAAAATCTCACAACATGATGATTCCATATTTTATATACGTTCTGGGCATAGCAATGATATCTATGATTCCGAACAAGTTATTAATGAACGAAGAACAACACTGCTAAAAGCAGACAGTGAAACTGCGTTGGCTGAACGTAAATTAAGTTCCCTTTCCATACCAGAGAGAATATTAGAGCAAACGGCAACTGCTGGAACGAATTTAGATATTGCAGAATCAAAATCGCCTGATGCTACAATCCTACAAATAGACTTAGCGAATAAAAATATTAAAGAGTTTTCTTCTACACAAGACAATGAATTAGTATAGGGGCTGAGAAAGTTAAATAGATTTTTGGCCTAACCCTAGAAAGATAATATGCATCACATTTACGCATGCACTTCAAAAGGATCAATATTTCTTTCAAATTAACGCGTACACGCCTCTGTGATAAGTATTGCTAATTTTGAGCTATAATGAATATAAGAACTACGGGGGTCAAAATTGCGCATCCCATAGAAATGGGATTCCTCACTTGCAATTACATTTAGCTGATTACCGATAAAGTTATTTTGTTTTTGTTTTTTCTTTTTTATTTTATTATAAATATATCTTTAATTCTGGTATTTCCATTTCGATCAGACATCTAAAATGTACTCCAGATTAGTTTATTCGAAAAAATAAATAAAATAATCCAGGGTTAAATGAAAAAAAAGAAAACACACTTGACAACTTTAAGTTGTGGTGGTATAGAAATCAAATTAATAAATTAACACTCAAAATATTTAGAGATGTCACAGAATTTGTACGAAAGTAAAAAGTTTTCAATATTATTTTTCTAAATTTTTTGACCAATTTTTATATTAGTAACACTAATTATTTAAGCTTAAGGTCTTTTCAATATATTTAATATTTATTTCGATTCGATATTTCGCTACTCCTTTGTGTAGGTTCTTCAGGAAAGTTGGTTTTTGTTTATAAATATCGAATCCAAATAAATATTAAATATATTGAAAAGACCTTAAGCTTAAATAATTTGTGTTATTAGTTTTCAATATTGTTAGATTAGCTTCTATGTGTTTTTATAAAAAATATCACAAAAATACCTTTAAAAATTGTTTAAATCACTTTTATGCAAATCTTTAAAAAATATATATGACCTACATCTCCAAATCTTTGTGGGGAAGTTAGTATTGTTCTAGCACTCGGGATAACGTCAACACCACATTCCGTCAACAAACCAAAACATCAACACATTTTTAATAACATTGTCTGCTCTAAAACGTCAACCAAACCGCAAACCTATAAAATGTCAACTATAAATAGAGCAACATTTACATAAACTTTAGTAACCAGTAAAATATGTATTTATGAACATACACACATACGAGTACATTCATTGTATGTAACTAGTTTGAAATTTGGGCTTACCCTTCTACTTCCAAGCCATATAAAAGTATAGATAATTATGCGCTGGTCCCTCCCAAAATATTATTGTTGATTTTATTTGAATAGGAAACCTATTATTGTTATTATTTGGATTTGCTTTTGGTATAGTTTTACTGCCGTATTAATAAAAAAATTTTTTTGGATTTATAGAAGCAATATTTTTTGAATTTTGTATGGAAATTTGTCTAATAAACCTTTTATAAATAAAAAACTATTTTTAAGAATACGGCTGTTAATTTGTGAACGCTTTAAACTACAGTATCAATAATATTTTGATATTAAACTTGCGCATTCATAAACGTCAACATCCATCTGATAAATGTCAACACTCGCGATTTTATTTAGTTGCCGTTATCCCGAACTCACTATATAATTATTAATTTAATGGTTACCCTCGTATATGTGCATGTCATTAAAAGCTGAACCATCTATAGGATTTTCTTTGTTCTAGTTACACGTTATCTAAGAGCACAATACACAAATGCACAAACATACAACGCAACGTTCTTGTTGAAGCAAAACTACATACATCCAAACAACAACAATTCACCGCAACTAAAAAAGCTTTTACAGTACAAGTGACTTTTAAGCACACATATGTATATGACTGCGGCTACATAACTGCATGACTACAAATCTCGTAAACTGCTGATATTACAATATTTATATTCTTATTATTAGACATGCAAAATTGTACGACGATAGATTTCTTTTCCTATAAAAATTTCATTTAGATCCATAATTTTACATAGAATTAATATGTACGTATTTCACAGGTCACAGGAAATGCTAAAAGGCCACAAAAAGTTCGAAATACACTTTTTGATTGATTATCAAAGAGGGTAAATATTTTCCAATATTAACATTTTGCAATAAAACGATATTCTCCGGTCATAACTACCCAATGTAACATCATATTCTGCAATCCTACATCATAATCTCAACTATTTCGCCTCAAAAAATGCTATGCCTCTTTATTTTATAAAGGTACAAGTATATAAAAAGGGAACAGAGCATAAATTTTGACTTTCGAGCGGCAAGTGCGACATGTCTTCAAAATTTTTCACTCTTGCAAAAGCCAAATTCTTAAGGCCGTGCAGACACAATTTTGTCACTTTGCGTGACGTTTTTAACTTTCATAGAAAAATGTAAAGCTAAAGGTGTATGACACAATAAAAACTTAGACAGCATTCTCGCATTATTTGTTTCCCAAAAAAGTGCTTGATAATTTCGCTATTTATTTTTTTATTATAAAAATAAAAGTCAATAATGTTATTTGACGATATATTTTAAAATCTTCTTCTGCTTTAAAAGCAGAAGAATAGAAAGAAGGACACGAATGTCAAAGCACGCAAAAAGATGAGAGTTGCCGTACTTTTCGCTGCACACTGCGTTAAAAGTGTTGTATGTGGCATGTTTCGTATTAGTATGTACATTTCATCTTAGATGTCAAAGCGAATCTATAACGCAACGCGAAGCAAAAGTTTTATCTGATATGGCCTTTAAAGCTGTAAGTACAAGCGTGAAAGAAAGTTAGAAAGTGTTTTGCTTCTCCCGTTTAATATTTCTAATGTATCCAGCAAAAAAAAAGAAGTAAATCTCTCTTAAAGAATGACAGAATTATAGCTTCTGAAGGATCCATATGTGACTATTTTCCACTGCTGAAAATCATATGCAAGCATATTTAATAAAAATAGTCACTGAATTAAACATTTATACCACGTTCACACTTATGTTTTTAAACGCGTTTAAGCAAAGTGTTTTAATAACTAAACACAATCGTTCACACTATATTTGAGATGTTTAAGAATGACGTTTTATCAGCTGTTTATGGTTTCGTAAACAATTGTATACAAGTTTGAGAAAATTAAAAATATATTAAAATGGAAAAAAGTACAATTGTGAAATTATCAGCTGCATATTTGAGTTTTGTTAATGATGGAATTGTTAACATTGATGAACTATTTAAAGGTGAAATTAAGATGTATAAGAAAAAACATCGCTATTTTAATATGTGTTTAATAGCCATAAAAAAGTGACACATTCGTCAAAAACACACTGAACATATCCCAAAATTAAATGCAACCCTGCCATTTACGCGTTTAACGAAGTGTTTAAATCTAAAACAATTCATTTTAGATGTTTAACAAAACGCGTCAATGTATGGTAAAACATCTCAAAATCGATGTGTTTAATGTGTGAACATAGTTTTACTAAACACTTAAATAATGCTTAAGAACAGTTATTAGAGATTGCAAAATAATTATTATCAAATGTTTTTCAATTTGCAAATAGATTTTTATTAGAATTTAATAGTAGCTCTTATTCTACTTGACGTAGGCAATGTCGTCGTCTGATTGAAGACAACACCAACATGGTATTCTGTAACAGGTTTAGAACGACGTCGACGTTGTTTGTGTCAGTTGATTAATTTTGTTTACTTTATATTGTTATCATTCTGTGAAACACCGCAAGAGTAAGAAAAAACGTAAGATTTTTCATGCATTTTGCAAGTTTAGGAAAAGTGCTGTAAAAATATGAAAGCAAATTTAGAATAAAATTCTATAGTGGCAAGAAAACTTCTTAGACAGAGATCGCATGTTTTCAACTTGCCCGATGAGAAGTAAGTGATAAGTAATTAATTTTGTTACGTTTTTAAGATTTCGAAGCTATTTTTGGCTAAAAAAGACTGGAATTTGTGATTTTAATTTTTTTCTTATTTTGTAACTTTTACTCTTTTTTTTTAACACGACAGAACACAATACCAAAAATGGGACGACAAACATCAACATCACATTTTCGTACAGAATTCCAAAACATTCATTGATAGTCAACGGCAATATCGACAACTGAAATATCGATTTGCAGTAAAAGATAAAAAAACAGTGTTGTCTTGTAGTGACGACGCCAAGTAGAAGAAGAGTGATGGAGTTTATTAAAGTTTAATAAAAGATCAGTTATGAGTTCTACAAAAATTTTATTCACAGGAAATTTTAAATAACATATAAATAATAAATAAAATATAATATTTTTCTTATTGAAAACGAAAATAATTTTTTTTTGTGTAACAAAATGTTAGTTATGATTTTGAAAAATTTGTTTGTAGGCTCCGACGATCGTCTTCACTTTATACCGTCTTCCCAAGAACTAAACTTCTCGCTGCAGTTACCGCTTTTCCAATTTCAGTTCTACATGTTATACACGGTTATATAGTGTACATTGTACTTTCCGCAGATTATCGCCGGTAGTCCGCTGCCATATATGTGTTGATTGTCAAAATACCACTTTGTTATTTTAAAACCTTTACTTCACTGTTTATAACATGCTCCCTGCTTGGCTCTCTGACACCATCATCATGGCAGTAATATCCTTAAACTATTCATGCCTTCAACTTTCCACTTTATTCATTAAATTTTATTATTTTTCTTGCTGTATTTTCGTAATTTCTTCATTTTTGCTGCAGTTTATGCCGTTGACTATGAGCGTGTGTATGAGTTATAAGGCGTGTAAGGAATGTAGTAACAAACGCTTTTTAATTGTGTAATTTACACGTTTAGTATAGACCAGGGGCATCGAACTGCTTTAGCATTAACATTACGCTCTTAGATAATGTGTATCTGGAAATGTTATTAGTTTTAGAAAATTAAACTTATACGAGAACGACCATCAACATATTTTCCTATTTCACTTTCTTCTTAACAATTTTACATCTGCGATACACATGATGATTACAGTTTTTAGTAGATAATTTCTTATAGAGGTTTTATATTTTATGAAGATTTGTAAAACGTGTATTTTATATGTAGCAGTGTGCGTTAATTTAGCAGACTTGATCATTTGTTACGTTTCTGTTTAGATGTTTAGATATTTTTTACACTGTGCAACAGCCAACATATAATTGTTAAAAATTTACTGTACTTGATCCAATTTGCAAAATTTGCACAAAAATTATAATGATTATAATTTTTGATTATTTATTCCATTAAGTAAAATCCATACCATAGTGCAAAAATATATTTTCTTATATTTCATGTGCTAAATTTTTTGTTAGCTCAACCAAAAATAAACTCTTAAAGTTATTTATTATAATATTTCTACTTTTTTGTTTTCTTTGTAATTATAATTATCACTAATTTTGCAAGCTAATGAAAAAGCTTCCAAAGGAGTAGCAAACTATTGAAAAATAAATCATATTAATTTTTATAAAAAAAAACAAAAAAAAATAGCTTCAGCTTGAAAATTATTAATAATTAGTTATTTATGATAATGACTCTTAAATAGAGTACAACTTTATTTACTATTTGTTATCTTTTTTTTGTACATTAAAGTAATTAATTGTAATTAAGTTAAATACTTATGTACTTTTCAATACGTCAATTATCAGCAAACAAAGAACACTTAGTAAAATTTTAATTAAAATTTAAAGCTCCGAATTAGTCGTTACTTTTCTTTGGTAAATTATCTTCCAGCAAAGATCTTTCAATAAGCTGGATTTAATTTTAGTCTTCCACAAAACATCCTTTACATTATTTACACTCGTGTAGTAAAACAATAAAAAAAAGCTTTTCTATTTTTAACATAAATGTTGTTAACTATTTTAGGAATTGTAAAAAAAATATAAAAGAAAACTTGATAAAAAAAAATAAGAGCAATGTACTTATGAGTAACTACTTTGTATATGTAAGAGAAAAACTAAATATAAACAAATTTAAATTATTATAAATGTTTGTAAATTATTAAATGTGAAAATTTTATATGTGTTTATTTCTATAAAATGAAAAAAAATAAGTGAAAAAAGACACTGATACAAAAATAAAAATGTTCAAATGAAATCAAAACCGCAAAAATTAAAAATGAAATAATTGTTACATTTACAGTAAAAAATAAAAGTAAAACTAAATTTAAACAAATAAACTGAAACTGAAAAATATTTGTGTGTCAAAAAAGTGTAATAAAAGAATCTTTTATTTACTATACAAACACGCACTTGGAAAAATAAAATTGTATTTATTATGGCGGCTGGCAGAGTTTCACATTGTGTGGTGAGTATAATGGAAAGATGCAGTGACCCACCACAACAAAGTCACAGTTACCTTTTCAACGGCAAGAGGTAAAAGTGCAAAATGACGTTTTCTTTTTAATTGAAAGTCTCAAGAGAATTGTTTTATATAGTATATTAGGTGTGTTTCTTTACTTCTTGCGTAAAGTTCGGGAAAATGAAAGTAAACTCTAATTTATCTCAATAAGAGGCAGAAATGTGCAAAAGTAGACTTTATCAAAAAAAAAAAAAAAAATGGCAATCTACATTGTATATGACCATATATGTAATATATATTTATAAATATATCTACATTGGGCAAGCAAAAAGAAAACCAAAGTTATTAGAACAGAAAAAGACAATGTATGATTTTCATAAAAACTGATTGATGTGAAGTAAAGGCTTTGTTAAAGTTTGAGGTATTGAATAGATTTTAAAAATTTTTGAAAACGACAATTATCCAACAATTCATGTGGCACAGGCATAACTGAGGGAAACCTTTATGGGATTTTGTTATATAAAAGCTGAGTTTATCTTTGAATGTTCTTAAATATAAAGAAATGTAACGTCCCGTGAAGAATTCAAATTAAAAACAATATAAAAAATTATTTTACTTATAAGAAATTATTAGAAATAACTTTTAATTTTTTTTTAATGTCTTACCAGGAAAAATTTTTACAATAAATTATGAAATAATCAGGGTATTCACAAAGTCTCGTATTTAGTCGTATTGTCGTAATATTGTAATATTTTACAATAGTTTAAAAACATTGTTGTTGGTCCTCACACAAAAAAATCTTAAAATAATAACACTTTTTAAAGTATGTATACTGATGTATTGTAAGTAGTAGTAGAAACCGGCGCCGAAATGTTGAGTCGCCTTAGTCAAGCGGCTGATAATAATTGTAAGACGCCGGCATTAACGTCAGTAAAAATTATCTTAAATAGCAATGAAACTAAAAAGCGTATATTTAAATTGAATATACATATATTGAAGTATTAAACATACTTATATTCTAATGCATACATATCGTCAAATGCAATTCAAAAAGGCTTCAGTTACAGAAATTTCGAAATTTTTGCTTCTCCTTGTAAATTTGTTGAATGTAACTTAAGGGCTATAGACAATAATACAAGTTTTACAATTTTTATAATACTTTGTGAGAAAGAAATTTATTGAGATTTGGTACGACTGTCAAAAAATGTTTTACTTCGCCTCCCTTCCTTCCGAGTCTCTACCCGTATACCAAATTTCAGCTCTGTGGCTATGTGAAGAATGCGCACAAGTACCACATGCAAAAAAGGATCAGCCTATCTTCCTGATAAAAATTGCCAGTTTTCATATTTTTCCCATTATTTACTCTCCTGTATACCGAATTTCAGCCCTGTAGTTATAAGGAAAGTGCCCGAACAAAAAAATTTACTATCAAGTCGTTCAGACCAAATACAGAAACTTTCACTTCAACCGTTCTCAAGATATATAAAAATAAATATGTACTTTGTATAGGCGTGGCAACGCCTAGTTGGAATTTTAGAAATTTATATAGCTTATTGTTCCTTCCAGATATATAGGAAGATACTGTGAAAATTGGTTCGGCCGTTAAGCTGTCTATAAGGCACAAACATACATACATGCATACATACATACATCCAAACATGTCATTTTTATATATAAGATTATTCGTCATTGCATACATACTACCTCACTTGCACGAAATACGTTAATTTTTAAAGTATTATAGGGTTTTTTTCTTTTTAAGAGTTTTTCATTTCATATGACGATATGTACATTCTTAAGAATATCAAATTCTGAAATTTGTATTGCCTAAATTCAGTTATAAGTAATTAAAAAGAATAACATTATTTTTGTTACTTTTTCCCGAATTACCGAACTCAAGCCGCCGCGAAATTTTTGTAACTAGCCGCCGTTCACATAATAAGGTGGCAGAGATCTATAACAGCAGCTGTTTATGATTTTGAAATAAGATAGTAAGTTATCATGGGTTGCTCACGACAGTCATATTTTTTCGTGTTATTATTTTACAACATATTATTTTATAACAAATGACTACCTCGTGAATACCCCAAATATATATTTGTTTTATTTGTTTAACTGAATTCATAGCTCCAAAGTAAAATTTTCATTTTTAAATCTGTAATGGCTGGTGTATTTGTTTACTTGTTGCATGGAATGATTGAAATTATTCAGCAGATCAATGCAATCTGAAATCAGAAAATGTTTAGAACAGAATATTTATCAGTAAATAAATACAAAATTTTTAAAATATAAATCTATTACAAATTTGGAATTTATTAAAAATAATTATACGCAGCAAAAAAAGACATGCAAAAGAAATAGTTAATGCATGGGTTCTATTGCAAATGAATTGGAACGCATGATTTTAATATTTAACAAAATAACTCGTCCAATGAATGTTCCTTGGTTGGGTGACGTTTTAGCATGGGTTAATGACTAACACATTAAAAAATTTATTTATTTGTAATTTCAACGCAGTTGTTCTTATGAAGCAATCGGCAGAGTTGAATGGGTTTTCCATGAGTTCGAAAGTGATAATCTTGTTACCAGTTAAGATGGCATTAAAAATAAATTCAGACAAAGAAGTGCTTAAAAAGTCATGAAAATACTAATTCATAGTGAACGCATTCACTTTTTTTTCTGGGTATATAGATAAATTAATATACAATGCAATCGCGATAACGGTCTTCAGGTTTGCGAATTGTTCACCGTTTCGGATACTAGAAAAGAAAGAATAAAATAATATTTGGGGGATTCACACTATTAAGTCGTATTGTCTTAATGGTTCATATTTTAAAATAGTTTCAAAGAACAATTCTTGTGCTCCAAATTAAAAAGCCATAAAATAAGAATACTCTTTGAGCTATGTTTATTCTGTAGTCATAAAACAACAGCAGAAATCTGAGTCGTACGGTGAAACTATGTAGTCGATTATAATGACAAGCCGCCGCTACTTATTAATGATATAAGAATTAAAATTGTTCCCACTTTTATATCATTACATTAAATCACATTTTTAGAACTTAAAAGTACATAAGAAAGAAAAAACTACGACTTCTAAAAAGGTGCAAATGCGGAGATTTTGTTTGGTAACTTATTTGGCTGGCAGTCACTTAACGTCGAGCCAATAGCCGCCGTCCAAAAATAAAACTCAGTTATCGGTTATTCTCGCACGTTGCTTTTGTATTCAAATACTAAATGAAATTGATAGTCCAAAAATACATATCCTCACGCATACAGTTTTATTGAAATATGTGATTCCCGGAACTAACAAATGCACAATATTAAACAATTTAAACTTTCTTTCAAGTAAGCTTTTTGTCTTTAATTGTTAAACTTACAATGCTTTATCTCGCTGTTTGCTAATATTTTAGGGTACTCAATTATAAAGAAAACATACCAACACACATATTTATAAAAATGGTATTCGCAGAACTAGCGAACACACCATTTTAACGTTTTAAATTCTTTTTAGTTCAAATTATAGAGTTTTACTGCCGTATTCATAAAAAGTTTTTGGATTTATAGCAGGTATATTGGTTGGTTTTTGTATGGAAATTTGTCTAATATACGTTTTATATGTAAATAAACAATTTAAAAAAATTAATTAAGCGGTTCACATTAAGTTCACATTATCGCGAGTGCACTGTACAAAATAAAATATATCAGCGTTGTAAACTTATTTATATAAATAATTTACCGAATTGAAAACCGCAAATCTCCAATTGGCTCACTCTGCTGCAAAACCTTTCACAACTTATCAATTCATCCAAAAATACACCATTCAGTAGCTCTTCATGTTTGCCATAAATGGAAAAACGCAAATTCTCATTCAAATACAATAAATCAATCCAAAATGACTGAGCCATTTTAAAAATAGTTATCGGTACGGTGATCAATTGTAATGTGGTTTGAATGCCACAAGCATTAGCTGGAATTTCTTTCTGATCATCAATTATTTCGGTGGTCTGTAGGCTCAGATTTTCTAAAGTTAAATTACGTATCAAGATCAAAATGAAACACCATGATAACCCTTTACAGGATGTAAAAGTCAACTCCTTAAGAGATTTCATCGTAAAAACAATACGTCTCAGCAAATACGGATTCGGTATATGAAGATATTTCAATTTCGGACACTTGTCTATAATCCAGTTGTCATTTATATCACCATTCAGCCACTTGAGGGTGTGCAAGTTTTCAAAGTTATTGAGAGACTTTTGAAAAGCATCGGACACGTGAGTAAAACGTATCGTATCAATGGTTATCTCTTCCAGGGAAGGTGATACATAAATGTAATTTATAACGCCATAAATGCGGGTGTTTATTAAAGCAAATGTCTTTAGTCTTAAGGCTCCTAAAAGCTGTTGTAAATTGGCAAACGTCAAACCACCACAAGCATTCAGCGACAAATGTTTGAGACTTTTTAAAGCATCGAAGTTTTCCACATTTAAATCACACTTTTCCAGTTTTAATGTTTCCAACAGTTTACATTTCTTAGAGAGTATGTCAATAATTAGCATATCAACCGTTGTATTGCAATCACTGACGTTGATGCACAGCTCCTTTAGTTTATCGAAATGCTGAAGATAATGCAGGAAGCTGGGCCAAAAACGCACAGACATCAAACCCATATTTAGCACTTCCAAATTGCTTGTTAAAGGCAACAGGGTATCCCCAACACTGTCATTGATGGTAAAGTGTCTCAAAATCAACTTTTTCAAATTCAAATTTAAAAAAATCTCCTGCACATGATACGATTTTATTACGGACTCCGCTGTGGGTTCACTCTCTATGACCAGCTCTTGCAAACTTTTCATTTCATAAATGGTACGCAAATTTAAATGTTCTCCTGGTATCAGAGAAGTCAAGTATTCATTGTAACATTCTATTAAAAATAATTTCTGCAATTTTTTGCACACTTTCGACAAAACCATCAATTGTTCATCGTTAACGATTAAGCGATAATAAGTGAGCTCTCTTAAGTTGGAAAATATTTTAAAATTTCTAAAGGAAACCCCCACTTCCTTTTGATAATAATAGTATTCCGAGTGCACCTTAAGGATCTTAACGTTTTTAGCATTTGCAAATAAAAAATCGTTACATTGTTGATGGGTAAGGGCTACTTTGGCCTGTTTGACAGCACTACACTTTCGTCGATTCTCTTTGACCTCCTCACTTTCATGGCTGATTATAATGTTGACATAAGGCGTCTTATGTAAAATTATTCGAGAGCAGGTTTTGGGCCAAAGAAATGTGGACAGAATGTAGGCGAAGCGCTCAGAGACTGATAATAATTTGATTTGCTCGTTCAAATCTAAATATTTTAATATAAACTCTAAAATATAATCGGAATTATAGACATTAAAACACGCTCTTTCTAAACGAAAATCCATTTCTGTTTAATAACTGTTGCGTTGCACTTGAAATCTGAACAAATACTATTGTTGCTTGAGAATTTCGTCATAACGAACCGAGCAGGCAATTATTTTAGCTGATGTGCAAATGATGCTTTTTATTGCAATTTAAATATATCTCTAATAATACAATATCATACATTTGCGGTTTTTAATCGCTGCACAGTGGGGCAAGTTTTTGAAACTAGTGGGCAAATATGTTGTTTGCAAAACTATTGAGTTTTAGGTTTAGATTCCGTTGCTCAGGTTAGAATACAATTCTCAAATGCTAAACGCCCTGATCCACTGTCCTAAACAATCGCACGATCTGCCAAATATGAAATGTGTGCTAGAAGAGTAAGGTTGTCTGAATTAAAAATGCAACTGTGAGACAGATTTGTTTGCAAGTCGTGCGATTTGAAAGACTTTTGTGGAAATTTAATGAAATAACAGATTTTATGCGATTTTAGACCAACAGTTGAAAATGTTTTTGGCACTAAAAAAAATAAATATAAGAAATGGATCGAGCCAAAGTTTTTAAGATATTAAAATGTAGTTATTAAATATTATATTTATATATATTCAATTATTTGTAGAATAATGTGGCACTGACACCGATATTTTGAATTTCAAAAATACTTTTACATAGCCGATCTTTGTCCGGTGTTAAATATTTGCTCCTCTATAATATTTCCAATAACGACGGTGAGTACTACACACATTTCCTGTATTTCTTTTTTCATCTTGGACCACCACTCAGGAGATGACCCCTACACATGCGATGCATTGTGCTGGAACTAGAGGAAAGGTATAGTAGGAGAAATGATAGGATTTTGAAGCTCCACTATTGCACAACTCTACTTTTGTACATTCTTTGTTTTCTTTGAAGATTCGTTTTTAGTAGACATTTTTAGTAATTATTTTACTTGGCTAATGATGCTACACACTACCGACGAAGGAGGGCGTTCTAATGTGTCTGTATATTACGAGTACTTACAGTTGAAGCAGTTACTGTTCAGTGATCAGTGACTATGCCATCGCTCCTGAAACCTTTCGACTACAACTGACACAAAGACACTCTAATTCACATCAGAAATATGCGAGATGTTTTTATGATTTAGTCTGAAACTGGGGTTGAAGCCAGGATATTTTGGGTTTTGTAGTCTACGTGCAGACTACTTTAGCCATTGCCATCCTCTATTTCAGTTCACTGTTAATTTATCACAATAATGAAAAAACTACATTTTATTAGAATAAAAAAGTAATACAAAATTTTAATAAATTTTTTATTGAAATTTAAATTGAATAGAATTTGTTGTTTTTTAAGGATTTTCTGCGTAGACGGATGTCGGTCGGCCTTAGGCATTTTCTTCACCGTGATAAAATCCGCAACGCCGCCCGATGCACTGCGACCGAAAAAATCCATTGTGCAATGCCCTTCATTGTAGACCCCATCCTAAGGCATCTAAAAAATACAAGCAAGTTGTGTGGAGGCCCACAGTTCCACGCAGGTGGAGAAACCTCTGCCTGCCGAGTGGAGGAAAATGTGTAATTTTCACAAAATCGACAGAACTTGGTCTCGTATGACTCGGAGTTGTGCTGCTAGAGCGTTGTCACTTCATATCAGCTGACTGTTGAGTAAGTATCCTCGATATCATATCCCTTAACCATAAAGTAATTTAGCCCCTTCTTAGCGGCCCTACTGAGCTGAACCTTCTCGTCCTCAGTTGGTGATCCATGAACAGGAGAGGTGTGCAGTTTATCTTCCTGCTCTCACTTTCAGCAGGTTCTCAGGTCACTTGCGAGGATGTTGTCTTGGCAGCACACGCCGCCACGTAGTTAGCGACCTGGTTTTTCTGAGTCACTGCCGCCTTTTTTATTGTTTTTACTTCATTTTCCTTTCCATAAGGGAAGTAAATGGATGTGGTTGGTCGAGCCGCAACAGTACCCCGGTATCACGGTAAGGCTGATTACAACCAGTATCTGGAGGTCACCGTTAGAAGTCACACGAGAGAATAACACCTGGGATTACGGGTTTTATCGAGTTTTTCTCCGTAGATCCGCCATTTTTCATCGAAAGCAGCGGCACCTCGTGCAGGAGTGGCAAATAACCATAATGGTTGGTCTTTAGACAATTGGCGGTAATTGCCAATTGCCTCTGTATCTACTGTCTCCACATGGAGCACTACAACACTTAACTCCTTTTGGGAGTTATTTTGAATTAAATAATTTCCAATGTGTTCTTTATTCTTCGAGGGTGGCGATGGCTGAAATAGTTAGCACGTTGACTATAAATCTAAAACGTCCTGACTAAGTCATAAAAACATTTCGCACTTTTTCTGATGTGCATTATTGTGTCTTTAGTCAGTTATTGTCGGAAGGTTTCAGTGGCGAAGGCAGTCGGTATTATCTAGCACTAGTGGAATAAAATAATTAGTAAAAATGGCCACTGAAACAAAGCTTCAAAATTTAATATGTATCCGGACCCATACACATTACGACTTCTTGCACAATTTTTTTGGTTATCGGTTGATTAAAAAAGTAAAAAACTTTTATTTTCGTTCAATCGGCAATCAATTCAGTTCTGACATTGGTACGTGATTTGGCGATTGTTTCTTTCGTTTTTCAGTTTCATTCTGACGTTTTGTAAGCAACATCGTGCAAAGTAAACAAGATGTGTGAACAGGCTAAACATGCCCGAATTTTGGAATATTTAAAACGATAAACACAAAAATATTCGAAGAAGAAGTTATGAAAAATGATTATGAAAAATGGTTATGAAAGTGATGCAACCGTGAACGATTTAGGAAAATATGAAACATGCGTACCCACTATCGAGGCGATGTTGATTCTACAAGTATAAAAATTGTTTCTTAATGAAGAAATTGCCTGTGCAGTTAAGGAGCAACTGATTTATTCAACTCAATTGTACAACCGGTAGGGGCAGCATTATATTCTTTTTATATACAAAAAGTAGTTTATCTTGTGGTAATATATTGATTCAATAATATTGAACGATTTTCGATGAATAACTCTTATAGGCTTCTGAAATCCTCTGTTTTGCGTAAAACAAATACAATTTTCATACAAATAAAACTTCCCTTGATTTGCTTTTCCTCTAAAACAGAAATAACAATTAAACAACATAAACCTCAAATTGATTATGCAAATTGGCGTTGGCGAACTAAAATCTCAGCAAAAACTACTACGCCGCAGTATGTAGGTTTGTAAGGGAATATTGCTGTAGCATTCGCTTACAAACCTTCTGACGTATGGCATGACAGCTTTTCGCAATGTTCCACTTTACGGCATTCCCTTCTAAATTCTTATTTCAGAGCAGAGAACATGTGGTGAAATCATAAAATCTGAAAGCAATCATGCGACTTCGTTTCACGTCGTAAAATTTATCATGATATCATTGCCTTACAAGAGCGCTCTTTAGTAAGTACGTTAATAAAGGAATGTAGTGAGTACTATATTATATTTGTTTTATATTTTCTTGTATTGTTAAAGAAGCCCAAAACAAATATGCATTTTCTACTCTACATTATTGCTTTATAACTTTACTCATGTGCCACAAGCTTTTAAAACGGTAAATGAATGGATATTCGGAGGATTTAAAAAGGGAAAGAACACATTTCTATTATTTCACTTGAAGGGTATATAAAATTCGGCACTGCTCTATTGTTTAATTGGTTTTTATCAACTTACCTTTTTTTCACAAATAAATGCACACGGTAAATAAATGGATTTAAAAAAATATAAATTGATTTTATTTGTGAGGTTTTTTGGAATCATCATTTAAGTTTTTGCGTACTCGAAAGGGACTTTTAACGGTCACAGCATTCCTCGGCCTGTTCTCCTTATTGCAAGTTGGGCTAAAATAAAGATCGGTATAGGATTTTGTTAGACCAAACGGTGTGCCACGTGGTGTCGTGAGGAACGATGAGGTATTTTTAACAGGTGGGTGTATTGTTGGCGGCAGTCTCACATCCAAGTTGGATGACCTGAAGTTCTGTATGTATTCCACGTGCGAACTAGTACTATAGAAAGAAGTGTTGGAAGATTGTCGCGTTAGTATGGGCGTATCAAAATTAAAATGATCACTTTGCGTTGGCATACTGCCATTGTGGTCAGCAAAGCCGGCCAGGTGATGGTGTTGGTGTTTGTGTGCCATTGGCTCTTGTTGGGAGAGTGATTTGGATCGCTCTGGATATTCCAAAGGTGGCAAAGTTATCATTTCGCTACGAGAGTGATGTGATCTCGAGTTTACGGGAGATTTAACACTCTCATATGAGGAAGAGTGGGGTGCATAAGGCAGTGGTGTAATTACAGTGTTCTGTAAAGAAGCTTGATTTAAAGAAGTGGAACTTACAAAATCGTTGACTCGTGAACGTGCGGGATTAAAATAGAATTTTCGTCCTGTTGCTACTGCATTAATGTTACTATTGCGACGCATCTTGTGCACATAATTGCCGCCAGCATTATGTGTTGCAACGTCTTGATGAGTTTTGCGATTATTTCCCGTGTTGGGACGATCCGGTAAATGCGGCTCTCTTCCTCTTAGTCGAGCACTGGAACGTCGTGAGTTTTGAGGACTCACCCGAATATTACAGTTTGTATCGCTGCCATCATCATCCGCAGCATTGCGCAAGTGATGACCTAAAAAGGAACGCTCTCTAATATGGCCTCCACCGAATTTCATGTGAGTGCTGCCACGTCGGTAGGCATCATGAGGATTAAATTTACGAATTTGGGCCAACATATCGGCAAATTTTTCCCATTCCGTTGTTCTAGGACGTTTCTCCACACAGGCGCTTACAATTTTCTTCTTCACCTTCTCTTCTTTCTGTTGGACTTTTGCTTTCTTTATGTTTTCTCTTTTATTAACGATTTGAAGTGGAACTACTGGTGCAGCTGTGGCTGTCACTATGGCTGCCGTTGCCAATGTGAGTGGAGAAATGTTGAGGACGAAAGGTGTTTTGCTAATTATAATATTTTGGCGAAAAATCTAATTTATATTAAAATGATTTTTTAATAGAATTTATAACTAGAAAGAAATTTTTGTACCACGCTTTTAAATTGCTTTTTTATAAATATGTACGTCTATTAGAGAAAGATACAAATGCTACTTTTGCTACTAAGTACTTTTCTAAAGTTTTGTGACAAGAAAAAAACAACTTCATCATAGTCTGTTGTTGGGCAGAACATATCAAATCTTGTAGTTGTGTTTGTTTTTAAAAGTTTTAGCCTCAAACAACATCAAGTCAGGAAATCAACCAAAGAAAACCAAAAAAATTGTTGTAGAAAAGATGGAAAATGTCTAATAAATATGTACAGTTTATAAAGTTTATAAAATGTTCTGCATTTTTATTTATTAAAACTTTTTATAGTAAAATTTTATATACATGGTAGCTGAAAGTATTGCTTTTAGTACAAACTATTTCTAAATATTATTTAATTTATTTATGAGAATATTATAAAGATATACATCTATATATATATATATATATATATATATATATACTATATGGAAAAAGAAATTAAATGGCATTAGAAATATTTTGAAGAAGATATTCGTCACCAGAAAAATTATTATTATTATTATTATTATTTTATTTTTATTACACCAGCTGTTGTTTGTTACACAAGCCTGCGAATTATTACGTTATTTTCAATAATAAATTTACACGGGCACACTTAGCTGTGTATACATTATCAGCGACTTTAAAAACCCGAAGAATAATGTTCAATGTATCTATTATTTTTAATCTAATCTGTTGCAAATTTTTATTAAACAACATTCTCCAACGCACATTACGATCATTTATTTTTTTTTATATTTTTTTTTTTTGACCAGCACTCAGGAAATGACCCCTACACATGCGGTGCATTGTGCTGCAACTAGAGGAAAGGGATAGGAGGTGAAGATTCACTTTTTTACACCACTGCTTTTGCACGTTATGGTATAAACACAATTGTGACGAATGACGAACTTCGCACAGTACGACGAACTTATCATCAAGAATTCGTTGCGTAAATTCGACGAATAAGACACAATTAGAACGAAAATAACAGCTGTTAATGTCATTTAAAATTATATGTTATTTAGATACATAAATAAATAAAAATTGGTAAAACATGAACAAAAACATTTTACGTTTTGAGTCCCTTATTAAAATTATAAACATCATGTTCATGATGGTAGAAACTTTTATTTCAATCAAATTCCACCAATTTTCATTAATTAATGAATTTTCTAATACATTGTTGTTTACATTTAGCGGGTGACCATATTTCAACAAAAAAAAAAACATTGATATGAGAAGATAAAATAATGACAAAAACGAATTAAAACAATACTGTATATAATTAAAAAAGTGGTTATTGAATTTATGTCCTGTAAATGAAAAAGAAAACAATTCTTAAAGCAAAAAGTTAATTTATTTACTATACACTAAAAAATGTAAAAGGAAAACGGCCACTCTGCCCCAATTTATTCGTCATTCGTCGGCGTAAGAAATAGAAATAAACCTATCGCAAAGTTCGTTGTGCACGACGTATTTCGTCCAACGTACATATTGTGTGTATTTTCATTTACACAAATGTGTTTTATTTACAACGACGAATATTCGTTACGAAAAATTCGTCGTTCGTCCCAGTTGTGTTTATAGCATTATTTGTTTTATAGCAGTGTTGTAACGTCTCTGATGTCAAGGAGACGTACCAAATTTTTAAGTTTCGTTGTAGTAGCCATTTTTAGTAATTATTTTACTTCGCCGATGCTACACAATACCGACGAAGGTGGGCGTTCTGATGTGCCTGTGGATTGGATACAGCTGAAGCCCAGTGACCATGCCTTCGCCACTGAAACCTTCCGACAACAACTGACATAAAGGCACAGAATTGTACATCAGAAAAAATGCGAGATGTTTTTATGAGTCTGAAACTGGGGTTGAACCGAGGAAATTTTTCGTTTTGTAGTCAACGTGAAGACCACTTCGACCATTGCCTGCCTCAAATGAAATCGTTATGTTGTAACCACATCATATTTCGATAGAAAAAACTGTGTTATTATGTTGTTCATGCAATCTTGACAATGTCTGGTGGATTCTTCGGAACCCAAGTGTGGCAATTATAGCGTTGAAAACCCCCTTCAAAGTAAAAATGTTCTTGATCATTTCGAATGTAAATTTGAAATCTCTGCTCGCCAAACATTCATTATCTTTTGAGGTAAAAGATAAAAAAAAATATGCCCTACAGACCGTGAAAAAATTTGTTTCAGGCACCCAAACCAGTGATGAAAAGACTCATTTCGATTCTCTGCAATAGTCTCTTTTCTTCTTAGCGCTTGAATCAATTCATATCCTACAGTACCGCTTGAAGACATTTTCTTTCAGTTACAATACTGGATGAACCCACCAACCAAATGATATAATAATTTAATTGAATTTTATTTAACAATAATTTTCTTCATATTTCGAATGCCATGTTTGCTCCTTTTGCCCGTTTTAAAGCATATTAAGATTTCTATTTACAAAAGTTTTATTTATTAAAACCTTAATCATAATTAATTGTCAAGAAAACTTAAGTTCATTAACTACGGAATGTGAAGTTATATTATAATAAATGAATAGCAAAAAAAAATCAATCTAAGGAAACTACAACTACATAAATAATATTTGTTAAAAATGCTGCTGTAAAACAACAACTACTTTTTATAACAAAATAAATTGCTTGATTAATTAATTGTAGTGCAACGACCGTAAAACTATTTGAATTTTTTTTTAATTTCGTTTTAAATAAATTTATAAACAAATTACTCCATGCCTCTGCATGGCCATAACAAAGTATCTTTGTTTATGATTTCGTCTTTTTTTCAATCACTGAAAAAAATACTGAAAATTAAATAATGGAGGTTTAAGTTTCAAATACACACAAATTACACACTACATCACATTTAGGATACACAGAGAAAATTGCACACAATGAAAAAGGAGTAGTCGCAAGGGAATGGTTGGTCTACTCACTGCTCGTTAGTAATCGATTTAATATCGGTGTTCATTAATGCCGCTGCTGTTGGCTCATTGTCCTTTATCGTGTTATAGTTGTCAGCTGTAAGCGACTTTATGGTGTTGCTATCAACAGTTTTAATGTTTTCATGCATGACTGGCATTAGGGTCTCGTTGCTTATTACAATGTCATTGACCAACGTTGTGTCATCATCACTTATTGGCTTTTGACTTTGTTGAAGGAGTTCTGCTGTTAGATTTTCCAATTCATCTAATGTTGGTTTTGGTGTTGGTGGATTATCGTTATCACTCTCTTGATTGTGATGACTTTTAGCTAAAGCCTGTTCGATTTCCGGTTCCGGTGTTGAAGTTTTTAAACTATCGGTTTCAATATCAGTGCTTGCTGTGGCATGTTCTTTCATGTCTTTCGCTGTTTCACTCTGTCCATGTGGTGTATCGTTATTACTATCGCTGGTTTTGAAATTTTCCTCTAATTGATTTTTCAATGCATCCGTTTCCTTTTTACCAATATTTTCCTCGTTTACCTTGTTGCTTGCGCTATTGCCATCATTCTCAGTTTGTTTCAAATGTAGTTTTTCCATTAATGAATTCGTCGCACCTTCCATCATTTCAGATTTTTCTTTGACCACATTTTCTACTTCATGTTTAACACTTTCCATCGTTGTTGTCACAGATTCTTTTGCGGTTTCAAAAGTTTTACCAACGGTATCTTTTAGGCCTGTTTATTAAATGAAAAAAAAAATTTACAATAATCAGAATTGAATTATTGACAACTTAATAAATATTTGCATGTATGTATATACAAAAGAGCGTACCACGCCCCCAATATAAACTATTTTTTGACGGCAATTTCGAAAAATTAAAATTTTTTTTGCCGAAGGTAAGTGTCGCCTTTTTAAACTTTTCTTTATATATGCATTTGCAGTTGACTCCTCTGCTCCTCTCTAGACAAAAACTTTAATATATCATTCTGCAAAGATATCGGCAAAAAAAATTTTTTTTTCGAAATTGCAGTAGAAAAATAATTTACCTATACTAAGGGATGTACGGGGAATTTTGTTTAAGAAAATATAGTCAGTCGCCTAATCGAAAACAAAAAACTCAAATGTTTTTATTTTGATTCATAAATTAGACTATGACTATGGGAAGACTATGACTAGACTATGAATACACTATGACTATGACGATGAATAAACTACGACTATACTATGACTAGACTATGGCAGAGTATAACTAGACCGTGGCTATCAATGCAATAACCAGGCAAAGGTGCTCATCAGTTCAAAACCTTTTTGACTAAGTAAAGTAAAGAAGATTTAGGAACAATGCTGAAAAAAATATCACCCTGATGAAATGTTGTTGTAGTTCCAGCGACTAATTAACCCTAGAATCATAATGTACGTAAATTTGACGTACAGTTTTTTTCACATGTATATAAAAGAAGTGATCGGCATTCCAACGCCAATTCATTTTAGATATGCTCTCATCAATTGTGCTGCAACACATATTTAATGTTTTATAGGAATTCACAGTATGCGCACTTAGAGACTGTACGTAAAACTTACGTATCGTTGGTAATAAAGGTTAAATTCTTGCACGTAATTTTTTCGTAACGTTAGCACACTACGAAAGAACAAGGCTGAGATAACTCCCGAGCTATTCGGTTTGCAGCACTGTGGATCATCGCGCTGTGTTTATGATGAAAACATGACGTTAGTCTCTTTTATGCCGATGAAAAATAAAAACGTGTTATTGCTGTCATCAATGCACTATGAGGGACTATTTAGAGAAAAATTTACACATTTGAAAATTATTTTACTTTTTATACGAAAGTAATTTCTATATATATTTTTAATGAATTAAAAAAAAAAATTGAAATGATATCCTACCGAAGATTTGTCATTTATTGAAATTTATCAAACGAAATGTATATATACGTACAATTTACGTATCGTTGGTATTAATATATTATAAAATATCGTTACGGTTGTAGGGTTAAGATACAACTTGATAGCACACTATCATTGCTTCTAGACTAGACTATCAGAGAGGAAACCCGACATGTATAGTGAATTCTGCTTATTTTTTGTACTTAAAACAAAATTGTATATGAAATTACTGAAAATTGCATTTTTCTTTAAATAGAATTTATTTCACTACAGCTATACAAATTTTGGTATTAAATGAATTTCATTTAGAACAAAAATTACATTATTATTTGATTTGTAGTGCATAAAGCAATACATTTTCAAAAATATTGTATGTGCACTCGTATGGCGAAATAAAATCTGAATGTGAGTATGTATATGAAGATTTTTATATTTCCATATTTTCTATTAAATAAACGTACATATCATTGCATACAGACATATGTATGTATGTTTTTTATTTTTTATATTTAATAATTGCATAAATCAGTATAAAATATATGTATCCTAGCCGCAGACAGTGCTCATAATTATTAAAGAAAATGCACAATATTAAGTACCTACATCGTACATAAATGCGGCTTGTATATTTATTTGGGAAATTCGAATTACGCTCCGCATACTTTCATATTTCCTTTCCATCGGTAATTCTTCGGCTCTGTAGAACACCTATATACATATTTTCGGTGACAGTAGACACGTCATCACTACTATTGGTGTCAACAGGTAGTTGTAAATTCATTAATATCATCTATTAAACCCGACAGAGTATACATATACGAGAAATTCTAATGCAGTATTTATATTTGAAAATAAAAAAATACAAATGTACTGCATACATACATCTATTTGTATATACTTCGTATGCATGAATTTATATATGTATGTATATTACGTAACGTTATTGGTTTTTAGAAAAAAAATCCCATATTTTTTGCTTAAATGACGATCTGCCCTTGTTTCATCTACAATGTTTAAATAACTAATTTAAAGAATCCTAAATAAAATCGTATAAAATAGAATAAAACAAAACGGAAAAGTAATTGCCAAAACGGTTTTCGCGTTGTACCATTAGTGTAGCAAGAAACTTTGAAATGTAAAGGAAAAATATATTGCACTTATTGAGACTCGTTTTTGAAAATGGTTGCTGTTATAAAGACTGTAATGCAAAAAAATGTGGCTGTTGCGATAACCTGTGCTAGTAGTTATCGAGATACCACTGTATATACATACATACTTAAGAATTATTAATTTGTTGTTATATTCAAAAATAGTACTTTAATGGTTGACGTGAGTTCTTATAAATATACTTAAAAGATTTTTAAAATAAAACCTACATTATATGTAGTTTCAACTTGAATTAGTTAATGTGCTTCTATATCAGTACTATACAATACTCGTATGTGAATATTAACAACTATAACAAAAGTATATTTATCAAGTAGACGCAACAACAGGCATCTTGTTATTGTAAAATACAATGAAAATGTCAAAAACATATGACTACAACAGTAAAAAAAAATTTACTCTACGTATGGATTAATTGTTTTTGCACTACTCTTTTCATTTATGGAGACCTTAAGGATTTTGCAACTCTCGCTCAAAAGTAAGAAATGAGTAAAAATATTATTTGAGGGCCTCTCAAATTAAACAAATGAGTAAAAATGATAATGGTTCGCATAAAATATTTTGACATTCACATTGTGTAAAATAATAAACGACCCAAAAAAGTCACCTGATTAGTTGAGTCTACTTGATAAATATGCAATGACCATGGCGCACTAAAGTTGTAACAGGCGTTCGTGTGTTTTTGTGAATTTTGCCGTAAAGTATCAGAAAAATATTTACACCAATAATATTTAAGCACAAATACGAGTAGTATTTGCTTTTTTATAAAATACCGATTGCAATGAAATTACGCAAATTAAGTTGCTTATAATTTTTTGTTAATAATAAAAGCAAATATATTCGATACTCTCACACATATTCTCCCAAATCTTGAATATGTTTGCTTTGTTGCCATTTTTATTAATTGTTTATTCTAATGGCAACTCATTATAAATCTGATACTACTTTTGATTAAAATGTTTCCTAATGGAAAGGAATTTGTATGACACGTTAACACCGAATGTAGGGCATTAACAGACACGCTGGAACCAAAACATTCATTACCAAAAAATATACGCATTTTGAAGTCTGCACTAGATAAAAACTACTTAATTGAATAAGTGTTTTCTGATTTTCCTTGAACTGCTTATGGAGTTTTATCTATACGGCATATTATCATGGCGAGTCACCACACAGTTTTTATACATTATCAACCCCTGAAGCAATCCGAGTGATCCTTTTCACCATTGGATATTTCGCAAAAATGGTTACAAGATGACCAGCCTTTGGCCGTACTACATTCATTCTCATTAAGTTAAAGTTTATTTTATGTCTGCAACCATTCTGTCTGAACAATTAATAAATAATAGTGTTTATTTTGTATTTACGAGTCTTGTGGTGGATCCAACGTATAGCCGACAGGGAACTTGCGGTCTCGGACAGCCTGACGGGGGATATAGTCAGGGAATATACCGATATTTCTAGAAAGGAAGTAGGAACGGGTGGAGGTTAGAGGGTTGTATGTATACTGAAATATCTGCCATCGATGCTATAAATGAGATGTAATTGTAACTCCTGCTTTTGGTTGGATGGCGGCTGTCTCTCGAAGAGATACCGAGACATTCTCTGACACTGCTATGGGTTTCAGGCTGGATGGTATTGCTTGACTCAATCCACTGGCATTCCCATGAGTTATTGCAAGTGATTGATTGGTAAGAGGTGTATTGATTTCCTCAACGTAGGTGGGAGAATGAGAAGACTTGTCTTAAACTTAACTTAAACTTGTCTTGTGATAAACGAAAAGCCCGTGCGAGTTACATTCAAGATGAAGATCTATCTTCATTTGCCCATTGTTCAAACGTGAACATATTTACAATCTAGATTTAGTTCTTTGTTTATTTAGGATTTGTGTTTATCTTGTGTTTATAAGTTCTTGATAATAAAGATTTCAACATAAGTTGTTAGACATGCAGACTTATGTCTAGATCTAATAGCCTAAGTAAATATGACACATATGTATGTCCTGACAATGGAAATTGATAAGAGAGGAATATTCAAACTAGATGTGGGTATTTCCTAATAGTTATTCTATTGTTTCTAATATTAGTGAGAAGTTTAAATTTGACTATTTAAGGTATTCCTTTTAGAAAATGAGAGTTTGTCTTAAGATTCATTTGTAAGAATAAAGAACTATCTTTAATAATATCTAAATATTTTTAATAATTCTATAATTTGCGTTACATAACAGTGGGATTCGATTACTGGTGGCGCTTAAGTATGGATCTGAGTTTCATAAATTATTGCAAGACTTGTGATGATCCTGAGGAGGAGAGGACTGTGATTCTTTTCCTTTCTTAAACATGACTTTTATAAAACTTGTTATAATTCATACAAAAAATACAAATAAGAAAAATAATTGGTTACTCCGGGGGCAAAAAAGTACAAAAACATGTTCTATAATACGTAAAAGAAAGCCAAATTTCCCATCACTGATATGTATGTGTGTTTTAATTCTCTTTTGCTCTCTGTCTCTCGCACCCTTTCTGAATCAATGAATTTTTATTTGTATTTTGCTTTTATGTACGAATGCATGCGAGTGTGTTTTTTATTTTTAGTTTTCAAAGTTGTTGCTTTTGTATTTGGATATTTTACAGTTAACAATTGCATATGAATATGAATATGTATATACGTATCACATACAACATGTAAACAAAATGAATATGTATGTATGAGCGTGTGCGTTTGTTTCGTATTTAAGTTCATGTGTAACGTGTGCTAAAATTTCATGTTTACAAGTAAATGCAATTTTACGCTTCAACTTATTCGTATAATTATCAAATAAAGTAAGATATTATTATTTGATTTATTACAATTTTTCAAATACATATACATTTTCCTCATTATTATATACATAAATACTTTTATCTTACAAACGAAGTACCTTGCTAAATTTTATGCAGAATTTGAAACAGCACTTATGTTACAGCATCAAAACAGTTTTGCTGATTTCAAAAAAATCCACAATTGCTTTCTTTTTTATTTTATTGTTAAATGGAAAATTAAAAAAAACTTTTTATTGCATCTGCACATTTCGTATTCAAATACGAAAATTATATTGTTCTATGACTTTTAAAACGTATGAGTGATATTTAAATACTCATACGTAACACTGTGCGTATAAAGATAGGATCACACCAAAGACTATAAATAAATATATCGTCATATGATTTCAAAAAAGCCCTAAGTTACAAAAAATTCGAAATCAACTTTTTGATTGATAATGAGCCTTAGTATCAAAATACATGTTCCTGCAAAATTTTACACGCCTGCAATTAGAAATAATGTTCTTATCAAAAAATTTCAGAAATGCCTAAGTACAAGCGTAGAAATTAGTTTGAAAGTATTTTGCTTTCCTGTAAAATTTGTTGAATGTAACTTAGGGCTTTTGTGAATTCATATGACGATATGAAGATTTTCTACCTCCATACATTGTTCGTCCAGTGCTATATTTACTGATGACAGTAGAACTACAACCAAATTTTTTCAGGGAACTTATTATTCTTTTCACTCTATTATTCATTTACTTATGCATGCATGTGTCTATACGTGTGTGGCTTTTTTGTGTGTACATATCCTAAACAAAAGAAAAACTTTAAACAAACAAAAAGAAGCTTTGTTTTCGCACAATTTATATGGTTACTAGCGTTTACCCGCGGCTTCGCTCCCGTTATTATCTCTATCGGTTATACAGTTTCAGAAAAGCATATCTTACCGCTTCGTCGCCTCCTGATTCTATTTAAAAAATATAAATGTAGCATATGTGTCCGTCTAGACGCAAAAACATAAATACATTTAAATTTCATTAAAATCGGTTAGATGGTCTCGTTGGGTTGGAAATTGCCTCTAGCTTCCCTCGTGGTCCTAGTTTTAAAAAAAGTAATACCCTATAACCTTCCCGGAGTTACACAATTGCCAATGTGTCTTTTAAACTCAAATATATCCATGTTTCAAAGTTCATCAAAATCGGATATGTAGTTTTGGAGGGGCAGAAATTTACTCCCTATCGCCCTCCTGGTCCTACTTTTGAAAATGTGTATAGTAGGGCGGGTCGATTTAAAAATCGCTCAAATTACAAGGAAAATCGTATTCTAGGAATCAAAATAAGAAAGTTTGCCGAAGGAACCATACCTCTACAATGTTTTTTGACGTCCCGACTTTTGACCCGAAGGGTCAAATTTTGAAAAATCTCACTTTGACCCATTGAGAGTGCCTCAATCGAGTCAAAATGTATGACCGACCCCCACTAACTTTGGAGGGCCGACCCACCTATGCCAGTGGCACACCCCCTGGAACCACCCCTGGGGGTTCCCCATACAAACATTTAAAAAAATCACAATTTTTGGCACTTTACAAGAAAAAATCAGCGAAATGTCTATGTTTTTTTATTTTTGGAGTTTATTTTTCTCTTTAGAAATTTATTTAGTCAGAATAATATGAAAAAATTCATTTTACTTAGTAATAGAAAAGAAAATAACAAAAAATTATTGTTTGAAGTCTTTTTTGCTTTCAAGTCTTGGCAATTTCGCACGGCTCTCTAATGTTGTCGCCATAACAGCCTCTATATTTCCCGTAATGACTCGTTGGAGGCGCTAGCTAGCAATTGAACGTGTCGTTCCGTTCCTTATATGTGTGATGGAATTTTTGGATCAAAAAACGGTGGATCATCTTGATTTAAATATTCCTTCAATGTACCGCACGGAATGCTTCGCGTGAATGGTGGTTCAATTACGTTATTTATATCATTCAAGGTATCTTATCATTACCTTACCACTGTATAGCTTATGTGAATTTTTAGACGCAAATCTATTTATGTTCTAAATTTCATTAAAATCGGTTTAAACATTTCCGAGGGGGAGAAATTTACCCCTTATCGCCCTCCTGGTTCTAGTTTTAAGAAAAGTAATACCCTATAACCTTCCGGAGTTGGGCAGCCTATGTGCAACAAATTTCATAATTAGAAAAGTAGCCGTAAAGGTGGGCGTAATTAAAAAAAATAGCCTATAATTCATTCAAGAGCACCAATTATATAGTGTGGAAATTTCAGGAAGATCGGTCCAGCGCTTTGGGCTCCTAAGCTACAAACGCACAAACAAACAAACACGCATTCAGCTTTATATATATAGATTACGTACATACGCTGATTTTTTGATTTGCAAGAACATCGATTCACACCGAATTTTAAATTTAGTAAAAGCGTATTTCTTTTGTAAAAATGATAAAATTTATTTGATGTGCGAGGTACCCCATATTTTTAAATCTATAACAAATGCTTTCATCAAAACTCATTTTAAAGGACCACATGGTGTAGCGCGGTTCGATGTTGTTAAAGAAATATTCGAGCTGTGATCCATCAGACTTATTTTTTGCAATGTGTAAGATTCCCATAAAAGTTGTGGGAAATGATTTTTTTAATTGTAAAGAAATAAAAACATAAAAAAACTATTGTTGAACAAAGTGTAAATTGCGCCAAAAATATAATATTTTCCTTATGGTTTGAGGAAAGTAACGTATGCGTTACGCAACGTATGGAGATGCTAAATTTATTAGTTCTTTCGCTATTAAGAAAATATTCCTCATGGATAACATATCAATGCAAAGAAATAAGCACTGAAAAACTTGAAATTTTGAAGCAAATAATGACACAGGATGTGCATGGGGTATTTGAAGACAACTGTTTACAGAAGACAACCCGATTCAGAATTTCTCATCGCTAGATACTGCGATTGGGCGTGCTGATGGCTGAGCAGTTAGCGTGTTGTCCCTGCAATAAAAAGGACCGGGGTTCAATTCCCAGGCCGGTCAAGTCCAAAAAAGTTTTTTTAGAGCTTTCTGTGCTACAGCACAGATAAAAACAAATGGTTTTCAAACAATTACAAGTATTTTAAAAGTATTAAAAAATATTTAAAATTTTGCTGTTGATTTATCAGCAATGCCGGACAAAATAATATTTACTCGCATTACTTAAACCGTATTAGTAAACAATTTTGTAGAGAATACCCTGCTTAAGTAAAAGTGTTTTTTGTATGTGTCTGTAGTACAACTTTACAGAGGAATAAAGGAAGCAAACTAGCAGAAATAAACAACAATGCAGTAGGAAGTTGAAAAATGTGTGTAATTTTCTTGTGTTCCGTTTGTTGTGTTTGTGTTGATACAACGCGACGCGCTCATCACATGCGAACGTAATTACTTAAGTTGAAAATAAACCTATGCGTGACGCGTGAGCATGCTTTAATACGTGAGCTAAATTTGAAAATCGCGTAGGATTTCTCAAGCCCACACTGTACTGAATTTGTTTTCTTCTAATGCGTACAGTCAGTCGAAACTCGTCGAGCTTTTGCCAGCACTTAAATGATTGAATGTTGTGAATAAAAAGCACTCACGCGCTCATCTCCAATTGATAGTAAATACATTTTTACATATTTACATACATATTTAATATGGCTTGTGGTTAAATCATTTATAGCACATGTTAATTCAACAAGTCAGTGTAAAGAGAGCATAGTCATGGTATTCTCGCTGTAAGAGAGTGTTGTTGGGGTAAGCCAACTTCTTTTCAAGCGTAAATTTAGTCACTCTAAAATATCGTTATGCAAACACATGCGTACGTAACATGCGCCTATATTTGCGTATGCAACTGAAAATGTTCTAAACGTCTGGAACGTGTGTGTGTGTCTAAGTAAACTCGTGAATGTTTGAGATTTATTAATGATCAATTAAAATGACGGAGCAACTTCGCTTAAAGATGACGCACTCAAAATAAAGGAATTTGCTGAAAAGAATTGAAGAGTTAATTAATTTTTTTGCTGGAAAGAATTCGAGGAACGAATTAACATTATGAAAAATCCAATATGTCGGATGCCAATATGGCACTTACTTGTTGTACACATAATGCAAATAGTTTTATTTTTTAGCAACCTCATGATATTTTAAATCAGTACGGCCAAACGTTTGAAGGAAAAAATTGTTGAGCGCATTTTTTTATACCGGCAGATTACCTAATGATGTCATGTTGAAACCAAATTGGCGGACTAATTACCGATCACTATATATTCAAGATTGTTGACAACCCTTGGTGGTGAATTAAATGTTTTTAATCCACCTTTATGTTATGGGTATCAAATGAAACGCTTTACCGAGGAGAATACAAAAACTAAATAACGTAACTACAAATTCAAGATGGCTGACGCTCGAAAATAGCAAAGCAATTTTACAGTCCCATGATATCTCTCGGGATATCTAATGGAAGGATTTTTTGAAAAGAATCCAAAAACTCTAAATTGCTTCTAAATTGAAGCTTTAAAGATTCATATCCCTTGTTTCAGTGAATATGGAAAAGTAATAACGTAGATAGATACATACATATATGTGTCCTGCTTGAAATTAGGATCCTATTTTTATTTTGGAAAAATCAGTGAAAAGCTATAAACATTTGTTATTAAAAATTTATCTAATAGTAAATGGACTTCGAACTTTTAAGGCCAAATTGTTTGCAAATAATAATAATTTAAATAATAAGCAAATAATTTAAGCAAATTCCTTTCTCACAGAATTACTTTATATTCAATTTGATTTTTTTATTATATTTTTTTTAAATAAAAATAAATCATACTTATTTCATTGCTGTTGATAAAAATAAAATAAATAACTTAATACAGTCTTCTTTAACTGCTTTTTCCAAAAACTACCTCAATTTATACATATTTGTACTTTTAAAATGAAAGAATTAGTAATTAAAAAAATAATTCATAGGTAAAGTAAATCATCATAAAATTTATGTTGGCCTTTGGTTAAAGTTAATTTTAAAAATTGTAAGTCTTCGTATTTTCTAGGTTTTATTTTTCTTCCTTCCTAGTAAATTTGAAAATTCCTTAGGCCCTATAATTTTATTTATTTTTTGAGGTAAAATCTTTCAATCTTCAGAGAATCAGAAGTTTAAAATAGATATATCGCTATTTGGAGTATATGTAATGTCTCGAATATCAGTTACTTTGGAATCGCCTTTACCGCGTCTCGTTCGAATTCTTTTATAAAATTACTAAATTAAAAATATAACAAAAAGATCCAAATATATGAAATATGCTGCTTTGCAGATGCCAATATATTCAGCAGGGACATAAACTATTCTATTTTCTATTTTTCATAGCTCGTTCAATGGTGGAACGTACACCGTCTGCGCGTGGCGTATTTCAAGAATCGGAATCACTCTAATCATCTAATTCAATACCGTAATCATCATAATGCAAGTTATTTATGTCAGCAGGATTCATGACAATCCTTACACAATGTATATGTAAGTAATAAATACTATTAAAGTTAATATAACTGAAAAATTATTTAAATTATCTTTAGTAATATTTCATCTTATTAGAAATAAAGAAATAGTCTTGAAGATATTAATTGAAGCTGTGAGGACAACGAAACTATTAATTTTGTATTTTCAAATTAACCCAAAAATATTAATTTGTTAACTAAATGCAAATACACTAGAGGCAGATTGTTTTCCGCTGGACTTAACAGGTGTTTTTTACTGTTTTTTTATTTTTAAGGACTTAGGATATCTGCTAACCACTGCATAACAACAACAAAAACAACATGCCGACATTTTAATTTTTGGAAATGTTGTGGTTTGAGTTATAATATGCATTATGCATTAAAACCTCAATTTGGATAAAAAGTGGACTTAGCATATTTGCCGATTAAGCCAACGATATAAGAAATAAATTTGTGGAACTCGTTTAATTTCTACATTATTTTACGAAACTGTGCAGATTTATTTATTTGAAATAAAAATAGCAGTACAACCAAATTAGCCCCTGTATCTCCTTTGGATGAAAGTGAACCACAAACAATATTAGGCTGAAGTAGTCTGCACGTTGACTACAAAACAAAAGCAGAGCTGGGTTCAACCCCAGTTTTAAACTAAAATTATAAAATCTCGCATTTTTCTGATGTGCATTAGTGTGACTTTGTGTGTCAGTTGTTGTGGGAAGGTTTCAGTGGCGAAGGCATAGTCACTTGTCACTGAACAATACCGGCTTCAGCTGATAGCAATCCACAATCACATCAGAACGGTATTGTGTAGCACCGGCGAAGTAAATTAATAATAAAAAAAAAATGGGTACTAAACCGAAGCTTCAGCACTGCTATAAAGAAACAACGTGCAAAAGCAGAGCTGTAAAATAATTAATTAATCTTCACCTCCTGTCGTTTCTCTAACTATCCCTTTCCTATAGTTCCAGCACAATGTATCGCATGTGTAGCGATCATTTCCTGAGTGCTGGTCCCAGATAAAAAAAAATTAATTCTTCACTATTTGGTGGAAATTTGCATTCCAGCTTCCTGTAGCTTTGTACCATCTATATTATATAAAAAAGAAACTTAACATACAAGTAATAAAATAAGAAAGTTACTTGCATTAAATGCTGTTTCGTCAACAGCACTTAAGTTTTGGACAATATTTTTCCCTCTAAGATATTCCTCCAACACTTTCCGAGAATGCGAATCTTTCTTGAAAAATGTCTAAATCTCTTGAAAACTTTTTTCGTATTTTTTAAAAATAGATCTTGTAGAATATCACAATTATCCCATTTTAGAAAACATTTAAAATTTTTATTCTTTATTATAAGCTTTTTCAGTATTTCTTCATTTCCAGGAGTGCCTACAGAAGGACCCATAGAAGTGCCAAATAAACAAGAGCTTACACATTCCACGTTTAAATAAAACAGATGATGTAATGTTTTTAAATTCGCTTTTTTTCGGCCATATTTTGGTTAATTGTTTTGGATTTATCCGCTTTATTCGAATCTAACCAAATAATTTAATAGCAGCCAACAATAAAACCAGCCGCTCCTATCAAACGTTTGAGTTCTAAATCAACAATTTCAGGAAACTGAATGGGAAAAATTAATAGATGACCTTTCATCTGGTGTAGTGGAATGCAGCAGTTTTTGTGAATTTTATTCCTCGAGGAGGAGTGTCAACAAGGAATATACTTACTAGGTCTTAAAATTCATTATAATTACTTCTTGGAAACTATTCATTAACATTGCTATTAGCAAAAGATGAAACTTCAGCAACATTATTCAGCAACGTCCGCTTTTTCCACTTGCTGAACATAACTCTAATCGAGTAGTGACTAGTCAAAGCCGCCCATTCGCCCGCACCACGGAAAATTTTAAAAAACATGTTTTTGCATAAAAACAATTGTCACCCTATTTCGTGAGAACGATGTAATTTTTTATTTTGTCGTTTTTCTTTCGTCCTTTTGGCGTTACCGTTTGCGGTTTAAAAAGTTTGCAAATTTAGTGTAACTAAGTTGATGGCAATTCTAAGAAATATTCTTCTCTCGACTGCTGGGCTGTTGTCAAAAGTGCACAGATGTGTTTAAATTCATGTACGCATCAATTTAGTATATGGTAGGTAAAATTTGGTCCCATTAACTACAACTACAATTAAAATTCAGTCCTGATTGTGCTTATTTATCAAATACACGGTTATACAAATACAAAAGCAGACGCGTGTTTATAATGTGTGCTTACATGTGTATGTATGAATACTTGAGAATTTAAATTTTGTATTATTTTTCCCTTTTGTCTATTTTTACCTTCAACAGCATCTTCAGCAGATTTTGTTGCATCGGTGGCAGCATGTGAGGCTGCTTTTAACATTTCACTTCCGCTTGTTTGTATCATTGGCGTACTGCTGGCGCAACCCATTGTTATTTTTTGGTTTGTAAATTCTTACAATTCTTACAATGTTTATTTTTATTTGCTTTGTATCGTTTTCTTTTTTATTTTATTCTTTCCACAAGAACTTTGAATACCAGAAAAATATTCGTCGTATATGAACTCAAACTTAAGCCTTAAATAACTACGTGTTATTGTACAAGGAATTTTAATTAGTATTTGTAGCAAATTTTCTTTATGAAATTGTTTAAATATAATTTTTATTTAAATAAAATTTGAGTTTATTTTGATTTAGACTTTAAAGGGAAATTTTAAATCAATAAAAGACGTGTTTAAGCACGCAGCTGTTAAGTGACTAAATTCGTCAAACGCTTTTTAGCTTGCATTTAGCCATTTCATTGAGTTAGTAGTTGGTCAAATAGAGTTTTTTTATATTTTTCATTATTTCTTTCCCTTGCTGGTGGTTAAGTTGTTTTGAGTAACAAAAAAAAACAGCAAATGACCGTTTGTGAGATGGAGGCCATTTGAAGGATTCGTGATTACTTACGAGGTGTTCGCTTGGCATTTAACTAACGGTTTGTTGTGAGTTTTTTATTTATTTATTTTTTTTTTTTGTAATTGTTATTTAATGCATGGAAACAGAAGTCGGTTTTACTATGAACAGGTTAAAGGGCAGGGGCGCTTTTGTTAATACTTTATTCTCAATTTATAATATTGTCATGAAATATTGTTGCTTAGTTTAATTCGCTGTACTTCTAAGCTTGGAGAAGAATTTATTTCGAACATTTACAAAATATTTTAACAATCTATTTTTTTAAGCTTTAAGGTTTTTTTTTTTTTTTTTTTCTCTTTTTATGTATTCTCGATATTTCGAGATATTTCGAAGTAAAAAACTTCCTGAAGATGTTAACCGAAGGTTAACGAAATATCGAGAATAAATAAAAAGAGAAAAAAAAAAAAAAAAAAAAAACCTTAAAGCTTAAAAAAATAGATTGTTAAAATAATAAAAAAGGTTAAAAAAAAAAAAAAGTATTAAGAAAAATTTACAAAATATATTAAGATTTCTTTTTTTAATTTTTATATTTTTATTTGTGTTTTCATAGAATTTTGTACGAAGTTTCTATTCGAATATAATGACGTAATTTGGTGCCACAATAGGGGTTTTTGGAGAATTTATTCCAATTTCAATGCAGGCGGTACCATACAACTTCGAAATGGGGTTTCTCTGAGAGAAGTAACGTTCGGGGAATTAATCGCTACAAACTAGTTAATTTATTTTTCGAAGTACTAACAATTATAAAATTTCCCTGATTTACTCCTTCCTCTACTACTCATATGTTGTAAACGTCACATAAAAAATTTCTCTTTTTCAAAAAACAAAGCAACTAAATAGCCTGGATACAATACTCTTAATAAGGCAGTTAACATTTAGATATTTAGGATGAGGTCATGGGTCAATACCATCATACAATCATCAATTTGTGGAAAACCAAGATATAATAAGCACTTCGAAATAGTAATTATTATATTTAATATTTTATTCTGTACTCTTAAATACAACAATATTATAAATAAATATTTATTAAAAGGGAAATTAACCATTTTCACAATTTTATTACAGAAATACATAAATGTGTTAAAAACTAAACTTCATTTAAATGCAAAAAACACTTCCTCTGACACAGAAATTAATCATGTTAAATTCATATGAAGAAAGGAAATTAATACCACTAAAATATATTATACATAAGCAATACATACATATACATACATACATACATGCATACATAATACATAATTGTATATAATATACAATATGCAAAGAGTATATCCAATTTCGCATTAACTACCTGCCAGCAGACTATCATAACTCCGGAATTATAATTGTTACAATAAATTAATTGGAATACGAAACGATTGACGAAAAATTAATATTTCAATTAATATTTCAAGCTATCTATAAATATACAGGGCAATCTACCACATCGGAACCTCCCTAAAGTGGGCACGCCTTTTTCTCTCAAAGAAGAGAGAAAACTGAAAATAATAATTTTAATTGAAAAAGCAAGAAAATCTTATCTTCTATAAATCTATATAATTAATAAGCAAAGAATTTTTTTGTAATCCATTTTAGGACTGAAATACTGCATCGATTTTGTAAAGATATATACGGTTTTAAAGCTTCTTCTGCACATATATAAACAATCTCAATTTTATTTATATAAAAAGAAAATGCTTTAGAATTATTTCAAATTATTAGTTATACCAATAAACAAAACATATTTTTTGCCTGACCTGCAAGCATAAGAAAACAAAAGAAAATACAGCCCACTTGATCACAGCAGATGAAAGTAATATCGCCATCAAACAGTTAACAAAAGCTTCCCCGATAAAACATTCGAGAACGACTATTGCTAGTGAAACGAAAAAGAACTCGCAGAGTTCACCCGTCACTCAGTTGGTGGCAGCAAATGTTTCGTTCTCTCTATCATTTTTTGTTTTCGCTTTAACAGTACTATAAATAAAGAACGTGCAAAAGCAGAGTTGTAAGATATTGAAGCTTCACCCCAGCAGTCCGGTTACTCATTACAAACTGAAAGCCATCCGATTGTATAATAGTATGTGAATAGGGAAAATAAAACGAAAATAGTTAAGCCCTTACAACTCGCATCTGATTCGGATTTGTCTTTTTCCCATCCAATTGTAAAGTTAAATGTTTATTAGAAATGAAGATCAAAACAAACACAAATAAAAATTTTGCATCGCATTACCATCTGATTTGGATGGTTTTGTAATGTATCATATTGTCATTTCGTTTTAATTATGAATTTTGTTCTTTTTTCTGAAGTAATTTTTCCGTTATTCTTTCTTTTTCATTTTTATTATTATTCCAAAGTAAAATTTGTATCAAGTTCATAAGTGTTAGCGTGTTAGTGAAGTGTTAGCGGCATTTTTTGTGGTAATATTGTTATAAATTATTAAATAAAAATAATTAAAAAAGGTAAGTGACTGTTTTATTTTTATTTATGTGTTAATTTATATACATATGTATGTATGTTTTGTATTTCAATTTGTTGTAAAGAATAAAATGATTGGATTTAGTAAAAGAAATTTAAGAAGACTAAAGAAAATAGAAATTGAACGTTTGAAACAAAATTCCGAAATTACAAAATATTGAATAAAATGAAGTTCCTAATTTAATTATGCAATAGTTAAAATTCATTCCAAGATCAATGGCATTCAGATACATCTTACTGCACTCCGAATTCACCATAATAGTTGGACCCATCCAACATTCGCTTACAATGTATATTGTGTTGGACCCATCCAACCTTCGCTTACAATGTATATTGTGTTGGATAAACCTTACAGCCTAGGCCATCGCTGTGTAAATGTAAATAGAAATTGTATACAGATATTGGATGGGTCTTGCTTACATTGTCATTGGTCTCAAATCGAAGATGTATGTAGCAAAAATTTCACTGGGACCTCCTATCATCTCTATCACTATCCCATTGCATCATCATCATCTCGTGAGTGCTGGTTCAAGATTAAAACAAAACATTTTTATAGTGTCTGGAGCACTTAATAATGAACAATAAAAAATACTCTTAGCGCTGTTGTAAGGTAGTACCACATAACTAAAAATTGCAAAACACCCTACATTGTACATAGTTTTAAAATTTTCTAATCGTGTAGATTGCGACGTTCATATCATTATTACGCAGTGGAACTTGTTACGACTTACAAAAACTAATCATTCATGAGGCCTAGATTAATGATATAAAATGCATTGTATTTAAATTCAAATTAAAATTAAAAGCTGAGGCGAACATATTAAATGTTTACTTATTTTCTTACGCAGCTGCCGAACGAAACGTTTCAACAGTTTCATTAATAAAAACAAACTCGAAATAAGATCCGAAAATGAGCTTATAAAAAATAACTATGGTCAGCAAAAAAGGAATTTTTGCAAGAAGTAAATTCAATATATATTCCGTTATCTTTTTTTCATTGGCAACGCTGATCAAATATGAAGTGTTACTCATAGTTGCATTGGTGGGAATCTTCCCAGCAAAAACAACGCAAAACGTTTTAAAAAAGAAAATCAGTATATATTGTACATGTAGTAATCAACTTGTTATTTATTTCATTTCGAAATTAATATATTTAATGTGAAGGTAGTGGACGAACTTTTTTATGCATAATAAGTTGACAGGTTTATTTTTTTCTTCTTGGGCCGCACTGGTCAGGGCAAATCCCCTACATATGCAATGCATTGCACTGGAACTAGAAAGAGAGAGGGATTATGTAGAGCAGTGGTTTTCAACCTTTTGGAAGCCGCGACCCCAAAATGATTTTCAAAAAATTTGGCGACCCCTTAACGTTTTAGCTCTCAAAGTTTGAAAATATTATTATAAAAACAGAAAATTGAATGAAAATAAAGCAAAAACATGACACCGCTTGCTTGCTATTGATTAAGCGGAAACCTAACGGCAGTGTTTAAAAAACTTAAGTCGAAGCAGCAAAAGTAATAAAATTTTTACTTTTTACTGTTTTGACTGTGTTTTTAACTATTTAAAAGCAACGAATGATTTTGCTTATGCTTCTGAAAAAAATCGAAAGTCGCAGTTGAAGCAGAAGCAGAAGCAGCAAAACAGCAAGAAGATAATGGTGATTGCTGGGTATTAAATCCGTTCATAAATAACTTCGTTGAGTTCGCCAATCTTGCCAATAATTTTAAAGAAAATTTATGTGAGCTGGTAACGGACAGTATGCTCAAAATGGAATATTTATCTCAAAATAATTCTACATTTTGGCTAAAGAGAAAGGCAGAATACCCTGAGCTAGCTAAAAAAGCACTTAAAATATTAATTCAATTTTCAACATCATATCTGTGCGAAATGACTTTGTCACAAATGGTGAACATTAAAACAAAAAAAAAGAATAAACTAAATTTAGAAAACGATTTGATTGTTTGCGTGTCACAATTGCAACCACGTTTTTCGAATTTAATTAAAAATAAGCAAGCCCAGGGTTCGCATTAATATAAGTACTTTTATGTTTCTGAATTAAAATTTTTTTTATGTTTTTGAATTAAAAAAATTAAATATTTAAAAAAAATCAATGTATTTTATTTAGATCAGCTCGCAACCCGCCAGGGGTTTGCTCGCGACCCACCAAAGGGTCGCGACCCACCGGTTGAAAACCACTGATGTAGAGTATAGACAGGTGGTGAAAGTGGTAGGAAGATTGAAGATAATTCTTGCACAACCCTGCAGTTGCGTGTTAATTATAAAACAAAGCTGCGGCGTCTCTGATGTTAATTTTGACGCATTATTTCTAAGTTAAGGGGGCCATTTTAATTATTATTTTATTTCGCCGGCGTTTTATTGCTTAAATGCCGACGAAGGAGAGTGCTGTAGCACAGACTGGGATTTGAACCCGGGTTCTTCTGGTAGTAGAGCCAACACGCTAACACTTTTATGCTGGCGTCCTGTTAATTGAGGTTGTTTCATACATTTTGTACGAGCATGAGAATTGTACAATCGTACCTAAATCAGCGCGCTAAGCTTTCGATCTCTCAAAAATTCCCATCCGCATATAAAGTGTTATTTGAAAACATATTAATTTTCTTGCTTAAATGCATTGAACATTTTCAAAAGCATTGCTTATCACCATAAAGTACTTTTTATTGGCAATTTTTTTTTCAGACGCTGGCTTAGTGACATTTAAATGATATTAGGAATGTCTGTAGGTAATTATTTATGTCAAAATTTGTTTCCAAGTTGCTAGAATCAGCATGTCCACACAAGGATGCGTAATGTAGTCCACAGAGGACTACGACTAGTCCAAGACTAACCCAAATGTATGTTTATTTAACATTACGTACTACCAAAATCTACCCCATGTAACCACTCCATGGCGCCCCTTTAGAGAGTAAATTTAATCAGACAAAGTAATCGTAAATACGAAGAAAAGCACGAACACTTGTCGTATAACAATGAGCTGTTGTTTTCTATGCATTGTCCACAACTTCATTACATAGGACCATGTTGTACCTAGTCAATTTCAGCTAAAATTAACCACGTAGTTATTATTTGCACGGCTCGAACAACACATATCGCTCTCTTATTTTTAAATACTCATACAACTGAATTGGAAAATTTACTCTCATCGCTGCGTTATTTATACATACTCATACAAATGAATTTGGCATCGCTCTGTATATTTCTACCAACAAAATACGTGTGTTTTTTGGTGTTGTACAATTGCGATTACTTGTTGATTGCATCATCATTTGTACAAAGTTCCCGTCCACATGTGTTTCATGAGTTCTGCAATTTTTTGTTTGCAATTTTGCTTTGCAATTCCCACTATTCAACTTGAAATTTTATGTACTACGTGTATTGGTATTGTGCATGAAAAACAGTCGTAAGAAATATAAATATTGCGAAACTAGAATTGCATAATGTGAACACTAATACAATTTCAAAGCAAAATTTTTAAAAATTGCAAGTATGTATGGCTCAAGCCTTTAAACTTTATTCAAGAAAGATCTTACTGCGTAGCTTTTCAAAAATATATTAAATTTTAATTCGTTTTTTCAGCTGCTACTAATAAAAGTGTATAACTATGAATTTACGAGTATGTGTGATTTAATAAAATTTTAAATCGTAAGTGTAGTTTTGTCCCATGATAAAATAGGGTTTATGCAAATTTTGATCAAAATTTTTCTTAATCATAAATATATAGATACGTAGTGTACAAATGGTTTAATTGAAGTTACGACACACTTGTCGCAAGTGAATTAAATTCTACTCTCTCTGCTTCTTTCATGCCAGATGTAAAAAATTAATTCCACTCAAGTTGTTGTATGTGTGTACACAGAGAAATATGCAGTATTTCCCAAGTATACAAACTAGTTACTAGGAAGGCCTTCTAGAAGGCCTCTCTCCTCTTTAAATTAATAGAACTCAAATAATAATAAAGAAAGATATAAATAACTTTTGGGATTATTAAAATCCCAATTTTCGTCAGCACTAAGATGTTTTCAAGATTTTCTAATCTTTTACGTGTTTAAAAAAGAAAACATCGAAAACATGTAAATGGGGTGTGTTCATATCTTTCTTATTTTGGTATTTCACTGAACGTGTATTCAAATGGCTGCACGTCTTCAATTTTACTTCATATATTTGCATTTGTAAAGTCAATGAAAAAATGTCTTCTTAGATTGAAAAAAGACAAAAAGAGGGCACGGCTAGGCGCAAGAAAATATATTATGAATAGCAACAGCATCTGGGCACATACATGACATTTTAGTAATTTTATTTACTTCACTTTTATTATTTTATTTTTACATCAGCTGTTTAAGCACATGGCGATATGCCTACTTAAAACATAAAAATTGTAGTGTAATCCGTTTGGTTTAATATTTGCAAAATCAAAAGACAATACAAACTCTACGAAGCTGTTAAGTTTGTCTGTAGAAACACCCAGGGTCTAAGCGGGAATCGAACCCGCACCTCCATATTGATAAGACTAAACTACGGAGGCTCCCCTACTTAAATATGTTTAATATTGATCGTGTGCACACCACATTACTCAATTGGCTTTCATGTTAAAAGGATAATCAAAAATGTCGATTATGGATATAATTTAGAGTGCTGCTGTAAAAGGCCTTTAGCCTGGCCATTAATATACTGTGTGTGCTTGTGTATCCATGGTGTTATTAGTTTAGTAACATGTTGCTTCTGGGTTTTTTTGTGCTCTTTGATCCACATTTCGTTTGTTTGATTGTAGCTTTGTTTTGAGTTTGAGGGTTCAGTGAGAAAAACTAACAAAAAATATAGAAACGTTACAAAAACGTTTATATCAGCGAAATGTTTCTTATGCCTAAGTATACTATTCATACATACATCCATACATACGATAGTATTTCTGTACGAAAATGTATATAATCATGGCAGTATACATGTGCCAGCTTTCATTTGCGCTGCAAGCTTTTGAGGTAATTTTGTGTTAGAGAAAATTATAACTATAAATGAAAATAACATTTTTAAGGTTTGTACCCGATGAATATTAAGTAAAAATTCAACCATTTATTTTGCCTTTTTTATAAACCATTTATTGGAGTTCTTACGATTTAGTTCTATTGGTACATGTGGTATAAACTTTAAATGTGATATAATTAGGAACGGTAAGAGCAAATTCAAAAATTATTGTTTCCAATTTATTTAGAATTAATTGGTCTTTCAAACTGCTGCATTATTTTTTTTTTCTTTTTCAAAGTATTTTAAAAGTTAAAATGCGTTATTTTTAACATTTATGGAAAAATTATGAAAAATTTTAATGTAAAATCTAAATGAACAAAGTTATTGTCAAAACTTATATATTTTGCACAGAAATAAAGCTTGGATATTTTTTTTTTAAAATTGTTAACTCAAAAGTGATGAAAATCGTGGTTTTTTTACAAAGTTATGACAAAAATACACAGAACGGCCGGCAAACCCGATTTTAGCGAAAATTGGACTTGTGCGACCTCTAAACATTTTCCAAAAAAACTCAAAAATACTTGACCCTTTAAGATTTCCAATGCTTTCATGGTTGAGCACCCATGAAAATAAAAAAATATTTTTTTTTTAGGACAAATTATATCATCAACTTCATTGTTGTTTTAGTCACAGCTATAGTCTGTGCCATTAAATGTTAAGCAACTGTAAGGCAGGTCATAGTCGTAGCAACAACCACCTGGTATTTTCAATAAAATCTTATAAAAATAATATATTAATTAAATATGGGGTGGGTATAATTTATATACCGTAATAATAATTTGAAACAAGACTTCACCTTATAGTAAAGAAGGTAAAAAATTTCCCAGCCCACTTGGGGCCAATTTATTATGGTCCCATTGTTAAACTTGTTGTAAAAAAACTTTCACGTGTTGTAGTGATACAGACCAGACTTTCTGCTACGAATCGAACCTAGAACCAACAACTGATAAACTAGCACACTACTAACTAAACTACCGGGCCGCCCAAGGAGTCTTATTATATATACATACATACTGTATCCTTCCTTCATAAGTCCAGCACACAGTTGTTTCAAAAATATGGATGCACATTATTAATATAATGAAGGTTTCACATTTCTAATACCAGTTTCATTATAATTTTTTATGAGGCAGTAATTTCTTTGATAACTTGGTTATTAACGTCTGACTTTGTTTTCAAAGTTCAAAAGTCTTAGTTCTCAGTTGTTTTTTTATTTGCTCTGTTTTTCTTTGTTTCTTCCGCTTTTTTCGCTTTTTTTAACTAATACTATAGAATAGACAGTATAAAAATCAATATTTACATTTTACAACTTGTTGGATAGTTGTTCCGTAGTTGTTGCCAAAATAATCGCATTTCATTTTTGATAAGCTCTGGCAGACGTATAAGCAATATTACTTTTTGTAATTTAAATAACACTCATACGTATAGAAATACCGAAAGTTTGTATTCACTCTTATTCTGTGTTTCGATTGCGTTCCCGCATTCCCGCACGCATGGATCGAAAAATGGTATTCTGAAAAAAATCTTAATCGAAAGAAAAACAAGAAGAGAAGATTATGTTTAAAGCAGCAGCTATGAAACGTGTGAAATAGGAACAGAAAGAATAAACATTTTAGTAAAAATTTAAATTTAGTGCAAAAAAACACTGATATTTAAAATAAATAATAAAAAATTAAATATTGTGGGAATTACAACATCATATATTAACATAAGTTAAGTACAAAAAAAAAGGCAGGATATAAGCAAACAGTATTTGTGCCCAAACTATTCTAGTCTGAAGAAACCTGTAGTGGCGGTGGTGATATTTGAATTTTTTATACATCATTGTAGAAGAATAATAATATTTATTTCTTTTAAATTCGAGAAAAAAAAATGGCAACGATAGCAGTGGCATTATTTTTGGAAGTGGAAAATAATGCGCTCCAAAATACAGAGTCAAGAATTGAAAAGCAGATTGACAAACTCGCCGGCTTTTCGTACTGCTGAGGTGTTAAATAAATCTTTAACATTTCAGTACAACAAAAAATAACTAAAAAATTGATTTATAGCATTTTATACTTACATTTTCCAACACAAACAAAAACCAAAAAACTTTCTGTTAGTAAAGTTCCAAAAACATAGTTACGGTCGTAACGCTGAATACATACAATCAGAACGCAGAATACCAAAGTTAGCAAACTGAGAAAATTTTGATTCGAATCGAAACACGGAATAGGGATGATTGAGTTTTTGTCATATCGACATCGTTCTATGCTCTCCGCTATTTGTTTTCTCGATAGATTTTTTTAAACTGAGTAATTTACAGGATGATAAAATTTTCAATTTCGTAATTAAAACAATTTCGGAATATTGAAAGACCATCGCGAGCAAGTATGTAGATCAAAGAGCAATTTTTATGGTTCATTTGAATCCTGTTGTAACTTGAGACAGTGATTTGTCATCAGTGATCGATTTAACAGCTGTACATACAGCTATTGGCAGGTAATTAGAAATGGAATGAAATTACATAAAATATTTATTTTGTTTTACTTTAATTCCTTATGAAATCTATTATTACATACCTTCTAATAGTCTCATAACATTTTATTTTTTAAATAAACTCAGTAATTGAGTAGGATAGCATATCCATATACAGTGTAACCTCGGCTAACGCAACCAATATAAATTTTGGACTGTTGCGAAAACCGATTAAAAAGCTTATTTTATTTTTAAAATAAATACATTTATAAAATTAAAATAAAGAAAAAAACAAAAAACTAAAAACATATTTAGAATAAATAAAAAAATACCCATTCTATGTAAATTTGTACTTATGGTTGTCATTACTACAGGCATTTTGTATTACTGAACTAGAACAACCATTCACAAACAAAGAATTTTTTAAACACGAAAAGAGTTTTTCTCATTCCTAGAATACCGGTAAACTAAATTGATTTTTGTACTTAAGTATATGATTACATGTACGCAGGTTTGTATTTCTGAATTTATTTATAAAAAACGAAAGTAAAAAAGAAAACGAAGAAGAAATATTTAACTTTCACAATTGCGGTTTAAGGTTTTGTTTCTTAAGGTTTTGTTTGTTTTGTTAAGGTTTTGTTCTTTAAAAACTTGCGTTAACAGAGTCACCAACGAATTTGGGTGTTACAAGTATCAAGAAGTTGCGTTTATCGTGGTTTGCGTTAACCGGGGTTACACTCTAGTACTATTTCGCTAATGCTTAGTTAGCTCATCAGTGGATTTTTCTTAATTTCTGACAACAAATCCAAGATTCTTGTGTTCAAAATTCAACTAATGAATCGAGAATTAAAAGTTGAATACTGAACACAAAACCAAAAATATATAAATATTTCAATCAAACATATTTTATCATATCGTTTAAAGAAAATAAAATAATTCATTCGTTAGTTAATATATTTTTTATTATGACTGATCATTGGAAAACTAAAGTACAAATATGTACGTATATCGCATAATATTCCGAATTAACAACTAATAAGAAAATAGTGTTTTAATTTGTTACCAATTGAAGTATATTGCATTCCATATTAACCTGTGTATTTTATGCTTTTATTCGCCTTGTTTCTTAATGATTTGTTCACTAATTTTAGTTTTTGTAGAGTATTTGATTTCGCAGACCACATTCAGTTAATATGGGCGGGTGAGGATCAGTCTTCGGACGCCTTATCGTTCACTATTAATTTCGAACTGCCAGTTTTTGGACTGAACAGATCGACTGACTTTGACTTTCATTTGGACCTGAGGATTATGGGTGTTTATATTGGAATTTTTGACAATATTTGGTGTCTTGGGGTGACGCTTGACAATCGACTATCGTTTGTACAGCACATCGATAATATCAGCTCTAGGGTTTGCTATACATTGCGAAATTGGTCCTTTCCTTGCATGTTAAAATGTCTGTTAGTTATGCTTTGCTTATGTCGCAGATAGGTTAGTGTTTGAAAGTTTACTCTGGTTGTAAATTGGGAAATAGAAACAGCATAAGGCTGATTATGAATAAGGTTGTAAGATTTGTTTATAGTGTGCGGCATAGGGCACGTGTCTCGATTTATTTTATGGACTTTTGGAATCTTTCTTTTGATGACTACTTAAAATTTCGAAATTCTATAATATTGTTAAAACTCAAAGTTCACCTCATATTTTTGAAATGATTTCGTTTACTAGATCTTTGTATAATTGTCAGATTTGTATAACCCTTATTTATAATACATCTTATTTATTTAATTATTATTTTTTCTTTGTTTTTTTTCAGCATTTTGTGAAGAAGACTTGGGGAATTAATTATGAATCATTACACGATCGAACACACCACATACTGCAGCTGCCTTAATGGCTTTGTTAAGGGACATATTCGGCGAACGCATTATTTCCCGCACAAGCGATTTTAACTGGCATCCACGTCCACCAGATTAAACAGCTCCTGGCAGTTTTCTTTGCGAATATTTGAAAGAAAGAGTGTACGTTAACAAACCAAGAACCATACTCCAACTAAAAACCAACATTCGAAATGAAATCATGGCCATTACACCCGAAATTTTGCGATTACACCCGAAATTTTGCGAAAAGTTATGGAAAATATGCTAAAAAGAGCTCGTATGTGCGAAGCAGAACATGGACATCACTTACAGGATATCATTTTTCGAAGCTAATTGCAACAATATACTGTATTTACAAAAATATTATAATAATCGCATAAATAAAAAAGTTATAAACCATATAGCTCATTCTGCGCCACCCTGTACTTTGATTTAATACTTTATTTAACATACATACATAATTATATATTTTTTATAGCAAAACTTTATTTTTATGTTTTTTTCAATATGTTCATAAACACTACTTATACCTTGTAATATTTGTTAATGGCCAATAGGCCACATGTGATAATAAAAAATAAAAAAGGAAATAAAACAATTGTTTGTTTTGTTTATGGCCAAAATTTGTTTATTGATACGTACTTCTTCCGTACATACATAACTGATATGTATTTACAATTAAGTTTATTTAATTGTTAGTTAGTTGGTAAGATCTCTTAATACATAATTACAAATCTCATGCATATAATTAGGTCATGTAAATCTAATTAATAAACTAATCTCAAGTGAACTCGAACAGGTTTGTTTCAATTATAAAAATAACCACATGCAGCGCAGCAGCAATTAATTATATAATAAATAATAACTAAGCATTACATATTTGAGTTTGTAAGTGACAAACATTTAATTATCACTTCATTAAAAAAAAAAAATATTCGTTGCAAATAAAGCATTCAACAACATTTAACATGCAAACAATAGTTTGACTCATCGTTTTCTTAGCCTACTCAATAAAGCACATAAATACTTATCGAAACATAAACTCACACCGACTTATTACAATACAATAAATGTTAGCCCCATGCATATATAAATATTGTTGTTGTTAATTCTCCTCTCACCACAAAATTGCTCGAAAAACAACACAAACAATTAATAGACTAATAACAGAAAAATTAGGCGTTTTATTACTCTTTGTTTTGATTCATTCCTTAACAAAACAACAACTCCTTTGATTGGATAATTGTAAAAGTAAAAAAGTTTCTGATTAGTTTCTTTCAACTATTTTTGGTAACTTTTCACTGGCATAAAAACCACGAGAACTAATTTTTACGAAAACTTAACCAACTGTATAATTAAAACAAACTTGTTCCTGTTGCATTTTTAGTTCGAAACAAAAAACTAATCAAAAAAAAACATTGTTGTGTATACTAAGAGGGTCGTCGTAATGATGAAGTTAATGTCAGAAATGTCATAAATGTAGTTTTGGTTGGTTGTGCTTTTTCTGTACTTCTTAATTTGTAATAAATCATTATATCCTCTACATTTCACTTGAAGCCAATGATTCCAGTATGTATGTGTGTGTGTGTGTGTGTGTGTGTGTGTGTTTCTGTTTCTCTTTTTGTTTCTGTTTTGTATTCTTTAAGTCGTTTTGGGAAACTACGACAATACTCAAGTAGAATAATGTATTTTAAAAACAATATTCTTGTTGCTGTTTTGTTGCTTTTTCCTTGGATTTAGCTTATTAAAAATGACCTTGAGCTTTTATTAATAGCAGTAACCATAAAAACAAGAACAATTCTTTATTGTTTGTAACGCAAACTTATTAATACGCACGAAAGTGGCAGAATTATATACGTATATATGTGCATACATATACATTTTGAAATCAAAAACGTATTATTTACATTTATTGCATTTTTATTTAAATATGTGTATATGCATATATAGTACATATACGAGTATTATTTTAAAAACCAATTACACTGTACAACTTGAAAACTTTTTTTTAAAACAACAGAGTTCTGCCAACTGATTCTAATAGAGAGTTCTGAAAAAAGATTTTCGTGTGTCGGAATTTGTTTTACGTTTGTAACTCATTTTACGGTCCTTTTAAAGTTTCACTCTTGTATTGTAAGCCGACATAGAAAATCGTGTTATATACGACGTGTTCAAAAGATTGATGCAGAACATTACAAGGAAAATTTTTTTAGTAGATATATGTATATTAACCCTCTATCTATTCATAAAATGGGTAGTTTTTCTACTATTGCTTTCTCTTTTTTAAATATGAAAAATCACCTTTTAAACAGGAATGTAATTAGTTGAAATATTCTACGAAAATATTTACCACAAAATTTCAATGTAAGTCTCCGAACACACTTAAGAACAAAATTCAACTTGAACACCAGCAATGAGCAAAAACTTCTAAAACAGTTTTAGGTTAATTTTACTAAATGTCGTACAAAAAGCATATTAGCGGCTTAATATTTTATTTTATGTAGATTTAATAGATTTAAATCAAATAATAAAATGTTTGTTGTATAAAGTAAGCCTTAAAGAAGCTATTTGATTTTTTTTTTATTGTATATTTCGTAATTCCCAAATATTTTTTGGGAATTCTTGTTCAACCATGTGAAATTTCTTTTTTTTATCCTGGACCAGCACTCAGGTGATGACCCCTACACATGCGATGCATTGCGCTGAAACTAGAGGAAAGGCATAGTTAGAGAAATGATAGGAGGTGAAGCTCCACTATCTTGCAACACGTTTGCACGTTATTTGTTTTTATAGCAGTGTTATAGCGTCTCTGATGTCAAGGAGACGTATTAAATTTTGAAGCTTCGTTTTTAGTAGCCATTTTCAGTAATTATTTTACTTCGCCGCTGCTACACTATATCGACGAGGGAGGGTGTTCTGATGTGCCTGTGGATTGGATACAGCTGAAGCCGTTACTGTTCAGTTACCAGTGACTATGCCTTAGTAACTGGAACCTTGCGACAACAACTGATGCAAAGTCACACACAAATGCAAATCAGGAAAAATTCGAGATATTTTTATGAGCCTGAGACTGGGCTTGAACACAGGAAATTTTTGGTTTTTCAGTAAACGTGCAGACTACTTTAACCATCGCCACCCTCATTTTGCACAACCCTGTAGATCCTTGTTAATTATAAAGCAAAGTTGCGGCGTCTCTGATGTTAATTTTGCCGCCTTATTTTTAAGCTAAAGTGAGCAATTTCATTTGAAAACCATTTGTTTTTATCTGTGCTATATCACAGAAATCTCTAGAAAAACTTTTTTGGACTTGACCGGGCTGGGAATCGAACCCGGGTCCTTTTGATTGCAGGGACAACACGCTAACTGCTCAGCCATCAGCACCCCCATTCGCAGCATCCGACTTTCCAATTTAAGTTACATTACCTAAACAAAATTATACCCCTAAATCGTTTATTAAAAATTAGAGATTTTGAAGCGGGTTGTGTTGTGTAAACGGTTTCCTTCAAATACACATCCTACGTCACTTGTACAGTTCGCTCATAGCCATACTACTGCTATGAGTGCTCTTATTATTCTTTGTTGAATGGCAAGTGATATTTCTTGCTAATGTTTTCATTGCTACCTTTTTTTATCTTTTTTCACGAATTTTTTGAAGAGGCTGCTCCGTACATCTGGTCGTAACTTTGGAAAGGCTTATTCTATCTTGTTATGCAATATCTGAAAAAAATTTAAGTTTTGTTTTAATTTTGTTGAAGTTCTCTTAGTAGATTTTTCTGATATAGCCATTAGTTTTGGAGTTATTGAAGAAAAAGAAAAAAAAATTGTTTTCGTTTTGGAAAAATTGCCAGTTTAAAATTACCAGGAAAGTTACCAGTGTTACTACTTAATCTTAAACGTGACTGTAATAGAAATAAAACAAGCTTTACTTCATGAAAATCCATAGATAAATGCGTGTGTTATTGCCGATTAAGTGAAAGTACCTAATTTTGACAAAAAAGCGATTATTTTATTGGCACTACCATACATTTAAAAAACAGTTCATTTTTTTTAGCATTTAATAGATTTATTTAACAAAGTTAACAACTAATTATATTTTAATCAAATAGATGAACAGAATTTGATTCTCTAATAAGGAACCAAATAAAATCATATTTTCATTCCATAGTCTCTCTGATAACGTTGCTTCATGGTTTTAAGTTGTCGATGAAATCGTTCATCATGCTCGCAGTTTACGGCACCTAGATTTTGCGGAAAAAAATCCATTTTTTTCACCTTTTCATTAATAACTCCAAAACTTATGGAGGTAATAGAAGGTAGTAATAAAACTTAAAGCTAACGTAATTTAAAATTTGTTGACATAATGCATAAGAAGATTAAATAAGTCTTTCCAAAGTTAAGGAAGGAGCAAATTTAAGAAAAAAATTTTTTTTTACTAAAACCTAATCATAGAATTTGAAATAATGATAATTTTTGTAGTTTGAGCACAGCGGATTAAAGAAAAAAAAGTGGTTTTAAAATCCCAATTTTGTTCTTGACCTCTGTAAACGTAATTAATTTTGACTAACGTTGAATAATTGAAAGAATAGTTACAATCTTAATTTTTTTTAGGAGTTTTAACCACTAAAAGTTCATATATGCGAAGAATACCAAACACATGTCCGCTTATTTTTCAGCAGCATGTATATGCTTTTGTAATTTTTATTCCATCTATTTAAGTTTCTGAGATATTAGATTATCGATTTTACCCGTTTTAACCCTTTTTATCCCCTTAACATTAGAATATCCAAAAATCCCCTCTTAGTGGTTTTAAGCAAGGAAAGGCGAGTATACATAAAGAATTTCAACCTTCTAGCTTATGCCGTTTAGGGTGGGCGATGATGGGTGGTCATCCACTTTGCTTTCCGCCCCTTCATTCCCAGTTAATTGTTGTGGAAATTTCAGGAAGATCGGTCCAGAGGTGTAGGCTCCTACAGGGTGGCACAAAACGAGCTATATGGTTTAAATCGTTTATAACTATTTTATTTATGTGATTATTATAATTTTTTTTTTTGAAAATACAGTATATTATTGGGGAATTTTTTGCAATTAGTTTTAAAAAAGATATCCTGTAAGTGATCTCCATTTTCCGCTTCCCACATACGTGCTCTTTTTAGCATATTTTCGATAACTTTTCGTAAAATTTCGGGTGTAATGGGCATGATTTTATTTCGAATGTCCCATAATTAATTCAAATTAATAACAAGGAAAAAATAATAATTAAAAGAGTTATAAAGAAGTCAAACCATATAAGCCATTTTGCCTCACCCTGTGTAAGATACATACAAACAAACACGTATTTCGTTTTATATACATATATATATTGAGAATCTGTTATAGAAATAAATAGACACATTTTGCCGCAAGCGAAACTAAAATTAATGTTCAGACAAGTGTTTATTCAATTTAAAGATCAAAGAAACAATAATAACCACCAAAAAACAGTTAAATTGTTTAAAGAAAAGACTCATTCAAATATATAAAATTTTTCGGAAATAATTATTATTATGTACATTCATAATGTATGTAAGTATGTAGCGAATTGCATGTAAAATCATATTTTTCCACAAACGTGTATTGAAGTTTACAGTTGAATATTTTTTTTACCGAAATAGTTTGCAATTTGTTTAAAAACACAAAACTGTTATAATGACAATTATTTATTCATTGTCCTCTAGCACGTAATTGTTTGGAAATCTTCCATTTAGTTTCAAACAAAAATATCCAGTGGCAAAGCAAAGTAAAAATTTGAAAGGGTGTGTAAATACGTTTTTGTTTCGCCTAAATTTAAAGTAGCTTTATTTTGTATAGCAAAGTTTAACTAGTAGTGAAGTTAGTATTTTGGAATTAAAGGGTAGGATTACCCTCCAATATTAAACAGAAAATAACATGTCGAGTCTTTGGTGCAATACCGTAGTAATTCAAAAAATCGAGAACTGAGAAAAATGCATTTGAAGTTTTGAGCCATCTTGTTGATAGTATTTTCGTTTACTAAAGTTATTTTTTTACAAGTTGTTAAATAAAGATATTTGTAGCTGTAGAATCTAAACAGTTAGAGATAGAACCATAATCGTTTTTCCTCTAGATATATATTTCCCCAAAGATAATTTCTGCATACCCAGCTCAAAAAATTAAAATTTTGAGTTACTACGGTATTATACCAAAGGCTCGATATGTAGATCGATGTGTAAGTGGTTTTAGAATTGACAGTGCTCTCTTTACGCCTCTGTTTTATTCTCCGCCCGAATTGGCCTTGTCGGTACTATGTATGTGTATTTGTATACATAATAAATAACAAAAGGCTATCGGTTGCACTCTTGTCAACTTTTTACAAAAAATATCGCTCAACTGGACGAGACAATAGGTAGAAAATAGATAAATTTCAAAAATATTAAAAAATTTTGAGATAAATATCTAAAAAACAAATTTGTGTTTAAATTGTTTTAAAAGTTTCGCGGAAACTAGTTAAATTCTTTCACAATTCCCAAATTTCCCAACAAATTTTATAAAATATCAAACGAAAGCAACATAATAGATTAATAAAAGGCATATTTTATTAAAAACCAAATACGTATGTCTATGGACGAGTATGTACTATATAAATATAATTATGTAGATATATTTATATGTATCAAGGAATTCATAAGCACGAGCGACATTATTTTTAACTAAAAATTTGAAGGCAATCTTCCACATTAGTAATTTCGTAGGTTGAATTAGTATCTAATTTGATTAGTACTGAATTCGGAACCTCGTAACTGCAGCAACACGTGTTATATATGGATGTAAAAGATTAATACAAAAGACACAATTACTAATTGGAAGAAGCTTACCTTCCGTGTAAAATAGCATATACTGTTTCTGTCATTAGTCTATTTCTTAATTTAGTTTTCACGATATTCAATCGGGTGAAAACCCTTTCAACATCAACGTTTGACCATGGAAGTATCAACGCATCAATAGCAAATTGAGCGAGTTCTTTAAATTGATTATTTCCAGCAGAATTCTTAAAAAGCAATACTTCAGCCCAAAATTAACAGGTTAAAATACTTTCAGACCATTTGACATGGCATATCGTCATATAAAACGTAAAACCATGTAAACACATTTTTTAGATTTTGCAGGATATAAAGTAATAAAGTAGTTAAGTAAGCAACCGGAAAAACGTTCCTTTAAAACTTGCACAAAATTAAGAGAACCACTAATTTATAGTAAAATATAAAAAATTTTTACGCGCGTGCATTTTCACATGGTACGCAATATTCAATAGAAAACCCGATTTTGAAATTTTGTCACTTACATAGTTTTACGTTTCATATGACGATATGTTAAAACACTGATTGTTGATTGAATCAGTTAAACGATTACTAATACTAAACAGCGATAAAAGAGGGAGCAGGTTGTGATTTTTTAGTTTCAGTGGTTGTCAGCGAAGAACTTTAAAATTTTATAATTTTCAAATAATCTTACAGATAAAATGTTTGAATTAGTATTTATATTCGGATATACATATTATTTTATACCTTTTGTTTTGGTTCCATTTTTAAATTAACCACAAACTGTATACATGAATTACGAATATCTGCTTCCTTTTCGTCATCTACTAGTCTTTTATATTTTAATCTTTTTAAGTGAATTTAAAATGTATATCCCAAATAACAGTCGTACGATATGTGCTCTCTTGGTAGTCAGTGACTAACAAATTGCATACAAAAACACACATAAACAAATTTTTATAAATACCGTTATTCGAGTCTCACTTTGTAGCAACTTTTTAACAATTTTGACCAAAATTTCATATTAAAAACAGGCTTTAAAAAGAAGAAGTCAATAAACCAAAATTCGATAGATTTCCCGCCAATACCTAAATCAAGTTTTTTCCCACAAAATGTGACGAGAAAATAGCCGAATTGGCAACAGTGGTCGGTTGTCTACTGTGATAATAAGTTATCTGCACTAATCGTGGTCATTTATTATAGAAATAATGTTTTTTTTTTTAAATAACGATAATTTGGTTTTCGTGTGCACTGTTTGATGAATAAAGTTTTACCTCTCGCAAAAGGTCATTCAACTTTCATTTTTTTGAAGCAACAAATAAATGTGACGAACATACAATTCACTTTAAATTTTTGTTACTATGTAGGACAGTAACTGGGGGTCTCCACGTGCAATAAACTTGGAAATAATTATGTTCGCAACTATCAAAATCTATAATAAACACCATATGTCCACGTGTGGACCGCACCAACATTTATTTGCACAATAGTTGTTCAAACTTATTTCCAAGCAATTATGTTGACCATTTTTTTTCTATGTTGGTCCAGCACTAAGGGGATTTTTTTTTTTTTTTTTGGCGTGTGAGGTAGGGTTGAAAATGCCTTCGCACTTACAGAGACCGTCGTCTTCTGCGTCGAGTGGTGTTGCCACTAAAAAATTCCCTCCTCCTCCTCTGGGTAGATTCCTCCCCGGGACAGCTTTCCGCATTACTTCGGGAAGGCCCAGAGCCACGTCGCAATCAGGACCACTCTCACTCACGCACGTCTGGGTCCGCCAAGTCCGCAGCCGGCGCCATGGCCCCGGCCCGTATCGCCTGGTCCCCGTCAGAGGGGGCCCCGCTATGCAGCAGCGCATCGAGGTCCCTCTTCTTCCTCCGCAGAACGTATCCCACTAAGGGATGACCCCTACGCATGCGATGCATTGTGCTAGAACTAGGAAATTAGGTTATGGGAAGGAGGATAGAGGGAGGAGTGTTTATGGACATTTGATTTGAATTTTCCCACGTCATACGTGACAGGAAAGACCTCGGCAGGGAGTTTGTCCTACATACGCGATGTTCGGTCGAAAAATGAGTTCTCCCTGTAATGCGTAGTGCGGTTCGCTGCCAAGTTGACCAAAAATGGATGCGCTCTTAATGATGAACGCGTCGTGCGCGTGAATGACCGGGTTTCGGGAACAAGTTCCCTGATTTCATCAGAACACATCCCATTATACTAACGATAGAACAACGAAACGCACCCCACGTTGCGACGATGCTCAAGAGAGTTAATAGAGTTGGCTACCCTACTGTCTCCTATGAGTTTCTTCGCTCTCTCCTGGACACGGTCGAGTAACTTCAAAATAGTCTTTGAAGCACCGGCCCAAACATGAGAGTTGTATTCCATTTTCGGTCGGATGTAGGCGGTATAAATAGTGAGGAGATCAGATGGGGTGAAGTATGCCTTGCACCGTCTTAAAAAACCGAGGCACTTGAATGCTTCTTTTGAGACTTGAAAAATGTGCTCAGTCCATCGATCATCGCACTGAATTTTCATGGCACATGAACATAAACTGTGAAATATGGCTATCATTTCTCAGGCATGTGTTTCTCCGCGAATTACATACAGTTTGTAAAAAAAATCTTTTCAAAACTTAGAAAAATTAAAAAGTTTAAGAGAAACTCTTATTTGCAAGTAAATTATATAGCTTTTATTAAATTTTTTTCTTCATGTATTCAATTGAAGATGTTTATAAACACCTTGCACAAAAAAAAACAAAATTAATTTAAATAACAAAATAATAATCGTAACTTAAAAAATACTTCCAGTTTCTACGCTGTAAAATAAATGTTTTCATAATTGTGTTAAATTTAATTAAATTTATTCTAAATGGCAAAAAAAAAGATTTGAGGGTGCTAATACTTGGTGCCCTCCTTTAGCTTTAATTACAACTTCTAAGCGTCTAGACATTGAATGGATAAGCTTTGGTATATCATAATTTTCAGGTATTTTTCCCATTCTTCTTTAATAAATGTTATTTGTTTTTTGGTGACCTTTTTCCGACTTTTTTCTTTGGGTGGACCCATGAATTTTCTATAGGCTTTATGTCTGGGCTTTGTGCTGGGCTATCGATCACTTTTGTAAAATTATATAACAACCATGATCTACAAATATATGCCTTATGCTTTGGGTCATTATCCTGCTAAAATTTATACTTGAGCTTTTCTGGGTCTACAAAACCGAATTTCCGAGCACTTGCACTCAATTGCTTTTTTAAAATGTTTAGATAGACTTCCTTGGTCATTATATCCACTAATATTCTTATTTCGCCAACACCCTTGCTCGAAATACAACCCCACACCATAACGGATAGTTTACCGAACTTTACAGTGGGTATTATATTTTTATTTTCTAAAGCCGTCAGGGGTTTTTGCGAAACTTTTTTGAGGTCCATCTTTGTAGTAAAGCGTCACTTTCGTCTCGTCACAAAAAATAACATCATCCCAGTGCTCCGGAGGAAAAGAAATGTGTTCAATGGCAAACTTATACCTTTTTTCAATGTTTACCGCGGATAGCAAATGTTTTTTCCTCGCAACTCTTGAAGAGTATTTATGGTTTTGTAGCACATTTCTAACAGTCTGAGAGTGATACTTACTCCACATTCATTACTGATGTTAAGTGCAATTCCTCTAGTGGATTCTCATCAATCATTTTCAAAATTTTCTTTTCAATTCGCCGAGTTACTTTTTTTGGTCTGCCTGGTGTTTTATTTGGTTCCAGTCTTCCTTCTTTTTCAGCACGGTTAATAACATTATATACCGTCCTTAGGTTAAGAGAGAACATTTTAGCAATTTCTCTGTGAGATTTTCCTTTATAGTAATTAAAATACACCAGTTGGGCAATGTCTTTGTTCAGTCGCTTTCCTGGCATAGATTATATATAATTGGGTAATCATTTGTTTATTCTATGAGCTTAATTTAATGAATAAAAGACAACTGCTACTCTTAGCGTCCATATAAAACTATTATACGCAATACATATGCAAAAAACGAACGGTTCTTTCTTGTCTTTGCATTTTTGAAAACATTTTTTTTACACTCTTTAAAGTATGCAAAATTATTTTGTAGCGTTGTTGTTGTAATATGTTCATAAATTTGTCAAAGTTTCGACGCCTGCTTGTCGACAACATACAAAACAACAGTTGTAAAAAAAAAAATTCACAAATATAATGATATTGTTGTTGTAAATATTTATTTAAATTTAAATTACTAAAAAAAAATTTGATTTGAAAACATTTTTTTTACAAACTGTAGATAAAAGAGGATTGTGAAAGCTGTGAAAAAGTATAGAATTATTTAAATAAAAAAACTATATGGAATTTAAAAAAAATGTGAGTCCGATCACAGGGGAGATGTGTAAACATCTAGTAATGAAATCTTTTTAAAAGTTATTAAAATTAAATGTTTTTGTATTCATTTTATTTATTTGCCTACGATAACATAATGTACGACAATTAGTGAAAATTAGTAGCTACTACTACTACTACTCACTAGATGGTGTTAGTGTATTTCTATGCAGCTGAAAGTTTCTCTGTACTTCTTGTTGTCCGTATGATTACACTAATACACTCATACACAGCTCACACCGCGTTATTACAATCTTACTCAAAATTTGTGATTGTATTGTGAAAAAGATTTTTACCCCCTAGCGTATAGATGTTTACACATCAAAAACAGGTGGATTTATTATTAAATACAAAAAAAGGGAATTTATTCGTAATAAACGAATAAAGTATTTATATTTGTGAAATTAATATAAAGAAAGAATATAATTAAATACAAAAAAAAGAGAATTTATTCATAATAAACGAACAAAGTTTTTATATTTGCGAAATTTTTAGATTTATGTTCAGTACACAATTCGTGTTCTCTACTTAAAAACATTCTGTTGGAAATGAACATATTTGTGACGTCATTCTGCTGACGTTTTCTTATGTTCGGAAATAATTATTGAACGTGGAGACGTGCAGTAATGAAATGAAGATATCTACGTAGGCATGTGTAAAAGCAATATATTTATATATTGCGTACATTCAGCCTAGAAATTGGCTCACATATACATAGTATATGAATGTATTTAACAAAATGTCTATTCCAGGTGCACAACAAAAGTGCCCGACGTCGCACAGTGGGTTAGATAGCATGTTTTCTTGGATCAAATCAGGGAAGCTATGTTCGGATAATTTTTCTTAATTTTTCAGTTAATACCATTAAAATAAGTAAAAAAAAATGTTTTCAAAGTATATTTGAGTATAATTTTTATTAAATAATGCCAAATATCAGTGTAGGTATATAGTGCAAGGAGTACAGTATGAGAACTTAAACATTTTATACATCTTAAAGTTAATCATCAACATCATCATCATCATCATCATCAACATCATTATCATCATCATCATAAGCAACTCAACATCACTGAAATAGTTCTTGTTCAGAGCTGCAGGTACAATTAAATCAATTGCCTCCTCTGGCAAGCTTTGAACCTTCTTTGAAGACAATTTTCGCATGCTTGAAATAATTGTGTCAGAGGTTATCGAAAACATATTAAAAATGTCTTGGTTTGATTTTTCGCGACTGCACTTTCGTGAATGAAACTCCCTATATTTTTTAAAATCTTTATTTTTAAACTGATGAATCACTAGCATCAGATCCATGAAAGGCTTGTTTGTATGAGATATGGCCAGAGCTTCCATCAAAGCCCCATTTTGAATATAATACTACATTCGAGTTCGTAATACCTAATGAGTCAATAACAGTTTCTTGAAGTTCTATTAGTCGCTCCGCTGTGTGATTAAGAAGACCTTGTAAAGTTACTTCAACGGAGGTCTCGCTTATTTTAAAGCTGGTCGATTCTGGGTAAGTTTTTTCTTTTTCAGTTTGAATATTGTTGTAGGAGGGAAATATTTGAGGAGCAGCTTGTCTAACAACATTGTATAGATTTCGTGTTAGTTTAGCTTCTACAAAAACAGCCACAGCTTTTGTATTGGATATTTTCAAGGTGGGAAGTGGTTGTTTCAACTTTTTTTTTAAATGTATGCCCTTGCAACACTTTTCATATATGGCTCGCAACACTTTTGATTCTTCGACATACCTGCGCTTTGTAATTTAACCTGTAAAGCATAAAGTAACTCTGGCAATGATATGGTGTCACTTAAAATCTTTGTTTTTTTATATTTACTCCAACCACTGGACTCGGTAAAACTAATTTCTTTTCGACCACGTTTTGCAGTCGGGGCGAGAGTAAAACCTATAGAGGATTCCAACCAGATTTTATTTTGAGTAATAAACGTCATTTCCATTATATGCGCTCTAGTCCACCTAGATTTAAATTCATAAAAGAAAACATCAATTCTTTTTAAAATCACACATATTACCCTTAGAGAAGTTGGTGCGTTTTTTGATTTCTTCAGCTAAAAATTTCATCTTGTCATTCATTGTTTGAGCGCTTGAATTCATCATAATATCAAATAAGCTTCGACGAGTATAAAAAACAACGTTCGAACTTGTTTCTATAAAAAAAAAATAATGCTAATACAAAAAAAAATTTCAAAAATCCCTTTTACCCGATTACTTGAAACTGCACAACACGATCACTATTTGTCAAAACAAAAAATATTATTAAAATAAACAAAAACAAAATATTATTGAAACAAAGAATATTATTAAAAGAAACAAAAATAACATCATTAATATACTGAAAAGAAGAGCACAAATAAATAGAAAAAAGTAACATGAAAAACAACAAAACACAACACACAACAACAGCAGCAGTCGGGAGATCAATGTGATTTTTAGCTAATTTGACTGCTGCAACACTTGTATTAAACAATGCATAGCTTCTAAAAGGCACAAAAAGGCAGCGTAAAATTTTGCAATATAATACAGATTTATGTCCTCTTTAATATAAACTAAAAATGTGACACGAATGTGGACAAATAATAACTATATATCCATTTAAAATATAAAAATGCTAATTTTTTTGGCATTTCCAATATAAATAACTAAATCTAAAACACTTGCACACACAATTTGATACACAAATGTTAACGAAGTATTTGCAAAATAACCTGAACTTGATGGTTCCATTGAAAAAATTTTAACTTTTGCAATACTTTTTAAACTAAATAAAATTTTCAACGGGAAAGTTTTCACTTTTTTCAGCCTTTTTTGCACAAAAATTTCTATAAAGTTTGACTTTGAAGTTTCACTACAAAAACACCAGAGAAATTTTGACGATACTTAAAATTTTTTTTTTTAATTAATCCAAGAAAACAGGCTATTCTAACCCTCTGTGCGTCGAACAAATTTACCCAAAAGCGTTCTAGAGAAAAATGGGTTTGCAATTTTGAAGATTTTTTATTTCATGTACAAAGTTGCACGAACTTTTTCTTTGGGTAAGTTCGGGCTAGAATTAAATTATGGGCTGTTTTTTATTTACATATGAAACTAAGAAATTAATCAAAAAGTAACGAAACGAAAAAGTTTTCAGATAAAAATTTATGAAAAACCAAAATGGAAGATTTTTCATATTTGAAGTTACATATAAGTACATACATATATTTGTGCATATTTATCACTTTCTTTAAAAAAAATGGCTTTTATTTTTTTTCAGTTTATTTTCATTTACTTTTTACAGCTGTTGTCAATGATGCAAATGTTTTGCCTTTAAAATATTATGCATTTTAAGCATCTAAAATCACTAGTATTTCAAATCATTAGTATTTCCAAATGTTCAGTTGTGGTTTTTTGCATTTGAAAAATCTTTCCTTATATTTCTTAATGAATTTTAAATAAAAACTTTCTTCCTTTATTAAAAAATTTTTTTACAGCTGATAATTTATTTCTAGTCCGAATTTAACCAAAGAAAATGTTCGTCCAACTTTATACAGGAAATTAAAGTTTTCTCTCTCATTTTCTCTCAAAATTGTACAAAAATTGTTATCAGGAACGCTTTTGGACCAATTTGTACGAGTTCGAACTATTTTGTTATGCACCTAAAACAGACCTATTATAATGGAAAATTAGTATAATATTTACGATTCTGCTTAAACAAATATTTGAATTTTGTATGTATACACCTATGTACATACATCCAGACATGAAGAGAAATATAAAAAGAGTTGAAATTTATATTCTACTCTTTTTTAAGTCATTCTAAATTCTATACTAACAAATTAAACTCTTCAATTTTTTTAATGTTTTGCATGTTTGGGAACAACTGACTTACCCCGTTATTAATCGAAAAACAAGTAACAGCAATGAAGTAACAAAAAAACTGCTTCAAAAACAGCTGAGCTGATAAAATATTTTTAATGGCAGTTGGCAACATTTTTTGTTTCTTTTTGTGGGTGAAAAAGGATTTAACTTATAGATTTTTTAGTTTTGTCGGTTGAAAATTCCACAAAATTATTTATAGAATTTACAAAATGAAAAAGAATGTAATTAAATGGGCACAAAATTTTCAATAAAGAGAAATGTGCAAATTTTTAATAAATACAAAATTATAAATAACTCCTTGCAAATTAAGAAACAAGTGAATAATTAAGGGAGGCGAGGCTTGACAGTCTTTCAATTGTGTTTAGTTTTTTGTCAGCTTGGTCGTGAATGAAAAAATGCCAAGTAGTTTGTTATTTGCTAACAGCAGCGAAGGCAGAGTTTATACTTTATCTACCAGTTCGGGAGCATGGCGGGAGTTCCCATATACAGGTTTAGAGTTAAAAAAGATTTCGGCAGTACCGAATTTTTTGTGGGCCATTGGTGGTGATCGGCAGGTGTATGTGCATGTGCATGGTCTCGACGTTCCGATACGTGTTAAAGAGGAAGCATATGAAAATGAACGGTGGCTGCCAATAGAGGGGTTTTCAAAAAAATTACTCCCCACAGACCGTTACAAATTTTCATCGGTTGATGGCCAACAGGATAGAACAATAGAAAAAATTCGCTTACCTTCAATGGCCTGGCAGTGGGATGGTGACTGGCATTTGGAGTTAGATTTGGAAGGCCAGCCATTGGCAGATGATGGTTGGATGTATGCGTTAGACTTTCCAGCAACTTATTCTGTTAAACTATCATGGAATTCCTGTGTTAGACGTAGGAAGTGGTTAAGATTTCGTCGCTATAGTGCTTTGAATTGTTGGTGTGCTGTGGCACCTCTGCACAAAGACCCAACTCAGGAGCCCTTCATTGATATATCTGTGGGAGGTACAAATGTTCCAAGTGCTCCCACAGGTACTCTGGTCGTCTGGGCCATAACAGCACATGGCAGGGTAACTAAGGCAATAAATATATAAATGCAATTTTATTTTATATGATTTTCAATTTATTTACAGGCCATGTTCAGAGAAGGCGCCTCAATTACTGCTCCAGAAGGTTTACGATGGACTGCAATTTCTTTACCAATTGGCAGTGAATTATCTCAACTAAGTGTTGGACCTACCGGTTTAGTGTGGGGTGTGCTATTCAATGGTCGTGTAATTGTACGGTCTGGCGTTACAAGGGAAAACTTATCGGGCAGTGGCTGGTTAGATGTGAAACCACCTATACATTCCAATGGTGCAGACTCAACGAACAATTTGAGAATTGTACAAGTTTCTGTTGGTACTGATGCCGTATGGTGTGTTTGTAATGATTGCAGTGTCTGGTTTAGACGTGGCATTAGTGGTGAAGCGTCAGGTATAAGTGAAGATGCAGCTATTGGCAGCGGCTGGGTGGAAATGATTGGCAATATATCCATGGTATCTGTGGCAAGTAATGATCAGGTAAATCAAAAAAAAAGAAGTATTTTTTGCAAATGAATTCTATGGTTTTTACAGGTTTTTGCGATTGGTGCTGCAGATCGATCTCTTTACTATAGATCCGGCGTAACCTCTTCCGATCCAACAGGAAAGAAATGGCGACAAATACAGCTGCCCATGCAAATAAGTCGTACGTCTAGTTCTATGTCTATAGTTTCACGTAAAAGTGGTAGCTCTTCCACGCCCGGCTCAAAACAACAAAGTTTTTCAAATTTGTACAATAGAGATAAAGAAAAGGGAGTTGTTGAGACTTGCGCTCCAATAGAAAACATGGTAGCGACCAGTACCGCCAGCAGCTCCACTAACGGTGGAAATCCACAACGTTTTAAGTCGGAATTGTTTCGTTTTTACACAGAATCTCCCCCAAATGTAGGCAGCTTAAATTTAAACGAACGTCATAAAAAACGTATTGCATCTTTAAGAGAACCCACACATGCCTCGAGTGCTCCTGCTACAGAAGTGGCCGAGGTAACGGGTAAGCCATATGAAACCCAATTAAAAAATCCTAGAGCTTGGTCGCCCGTGCGCAGTGTAGGTTCTATGGTTGGAACTGAGGCGCATCCTGAAAGTGACTCTACAGTATTTGAGTCTGATTCTTTACACCATGGGTCGGATGCTTTTTTGGGAGAAGATGATGATCATGCCGGTAAAAATATTTCCTTGTAAATTTTAATATATTTTATTTAGTAATTTATCTTTGTATCAAAAAAGGCTCTCAATTCTGGACAGAATGTGAGGTTATGTGGTCTTATGTAGCAGTTGGAGCCGTCACCGTTGATCCTAGTAATTTGCCCAACTGGTTTAATGAACAATCATTAGCCGATGTTCGTCTAGATGTTAATTCCAATTGGCGCAAATGTATTTTATCGCAATTACAGGAACGCGTGGAGAAATTTAATTCAATACCAAATCTCTCAAGATACGAAAAGGCCATAGAACTTTCGTCATGGATCAAATCGGCCGAAGCCCGTTATCAACGTCCAAATACCTTGGAATTTGAAGATTGTCTTATAGAATTTGAATGGGTTACTAGTAATTCAAGTTCAACACCCACCACACAAAATCCTACGGCAGAAAAAGATTCTGATTCCGGTACATTCACTGTATTGCATCCCGATGGTGTTACGACCAAAATTCAATTCTCTTTGTCAGCTATAACTTGTGTAGAATGTTGTAGTGAACCAGCTTCACCACGGATTGCCATACATGCCCCCTGTCTCCCCTCAAACTGCTCACCAGTACGCCTACAATTTGGTAGTGATGCCGAAATGGAAGATTGGCTGTCACATCTTACGTCGGCTTGTTGTCAAATTAATGAGGTTATGGGCAGACCAGCAAATGATTCGATATGGGCCAGCACCGATTTGGGTGATGTGTTCGTTTTTGATCCCTCTAATATGACAGCACAACAAAAGGACACTGTAGGAAATTGTTATAAACAAGAAATGGCAGTTAGTACTATGGAAACCCCGTATTATAATACGCTGTATAACGGGTAGATGTATAAAATTATTATTATTATTTATTTTTTTAACAAATTTATTATCCCAGCATGCCGCCTGGTTCAGAATTAGAAATCTCTGGTTGTGTTTATGATGATGCCGATCAAATACGTTTCGATTTGCAATGCCATCCCACTATTAAAATGGGCATCAAAGTAGAAAAATTTCGTGTGATTGCAATGCATATAAATCCAAGGTAAGTTTAAATGAAAATTAATTAAAAGGGAAAGGGGAAGGGGAAGAGCAAAAAGATGAAAATAGAAATGGCCAATGGTAAATTGCGCAATCGTATATTTTACAATTTAAAAATGTATATTAGTCCCATATGTTTTTTTGATTCGTAATTTTCTAGGCGAAAGCGAGATATTAAGTTGAATTTCAAAAAAAAATCTCTTGAATGGAGTATAGCTACATACATATATGTATGGCGTTCCATTCTTTTTTTTTTTTCTTAGTATAATTAAATTTGTTTCGGCTCATTGATATATACAGTGGCCAAAAAAAGTATTCGACATAGCCAGTAAACTTTATATATTTATCAAGAAAAAATATGGAATGTTGTTTTTAACAAAAAAAAATTTATAAAAGTCTTTATTAAGGAACACAAAGTTATATTCAGTAAAAAAAATGAGATCTCAAAATAAAAAAAAGCAAAAAACACATGAATTAAAATATTAATAACATAAAACAAGCAAAAAAAGTATTCGACTTTGGTAATATTTTTAAAATACATGAATAGAAATACAAGCTCATTTCTACTTCAGTAGCGAATTGCCTTTCCTTGCCTACGTATAACCTCTTTTAAACGATCTGGCATAGATTTTACCAACGTTTTGGTATATTCTGGATCAATTTGGCTCCATTCCTCCTGCAGGATAACCTTCATCTGGTGTTTGTTCGTAAATTCACGTTTTCTGATTTTTTTTCCAAGTGACCCCAAAGATGTTCAATAGGGTTAAGGTCTGGGGACTGTGGTGGCGTTTTTTTTAATTTTGGACAATTATATAAAAGCCAAAGATTTGTATTAGTGGCTCAATGTTTGGGATCATTATCTTGATAAAACTAAAATCTATTTGCCAGACCCAATTTTTCAGCACTTGACCTCAAATTTTGTTTTAGGAGGTCAATGTACTTTCGGTGATCCATAATCCCATCAATAAACGCAATATTACCCACGCCTGATGCCGCCATACATCCCCATACCATAACACCACCGCCACCATGTTTAACAGTTGGTACCATATTCCTTTCATCCAATTCTGTGTTAGGCTTGCGATGTACCAGAACTTTTCCATCACATCGAAAAAGGTTATATTTACTTTCGTCAGCAAAAGTAAAATCCATCCAGGACTCCATTGGCTTATTTACATGCTCTTTCGCAAAATCTAATCTCAACTTTCTATTTTTCTTAGTAATATGTCGCATCTTCCTGGCTGATCGTGCATGGAAATCGTGCTTTTTTAAGACGTTTCTTATTGTTTGAGGTGTAACGAATATACCTAAGTGTTCCTCAGTGTTTTTAGCTAAAGTGTTAGCAGTAATTTTTGGATTTTTTCTTACTTCACGCACGATTCGCCGTTCATCTGAATCTGTAAGTTTGCAAGGTCGCCCAATCCTTACCTTGTTTATCACAGTTTTACTTGATTTGTACTTTTTTATAATGTAATATACAGTAGTTCTTGACCTTTAAACGATTTCTGATATAGTCTTTTCCGTTTTTCCTAATTTAAAATGATGTATTATTAAATTTCTTACATCAACAGAAGTTTCTTTCCCTTTACGTCCCATCATCGCGATCACTTGCACAGAAATAAGAAAAAAGTTCTTGTAAATGATAAACAAGAAACATAGCGATATTTTTACCAACAATGACATGAAGTAATAAGAAATACACAATCAGAATAAGCGAAAAACAATGCCAGTCGAATACTTTTTTTTGCTTTGCAATTTTTGTTTTTTCGTTCAAACAGATAGATGAGTTAAAAAATGTGCAATTTTTATTATTTTTAGGACCATAAATTATCAAATACATATAATACAATGTGATCTCACGTTTATACATATAAAAAACAAAAGGATACTAGCGTTTTCAATGAAATTTAAGAAAATAATTGCAATGTCGAATAGTTTTTTTGGCCACTGTATGTAGCTCTACAACTTACACTTGCCAAGTCAATGCATATTCCCAATAAAAAGAAAACTTCGGAAGGCAAGTGATGGCATTCGATATCTAGAATTTGCTATTTAATTTGTAGCTTTAAATCAAATGTTTCGAAATTTTCATAGATATCGAATGCCCTAATTTGTGTGTCTACTAAATAAAAATTATTCGAACTACATATACATATAAGCAATTTAATTTTAGATTTAACGAAAAAATTATTGTGCTCAATACTATGGAAAATTCCGAATGGCAGGAGGAAACCAGGTATGACAAAATGGTGTTTGCGCCTGGTGAAAGATTTATCCTCAAAATAAAGTGAGTCAAAGCGTTTTTGAAAAAAATATCAAGTAAATAAGGAATATTATATTCTTCAGAGCTCTGGAAAATCATTATACCATCTTTGTAAATAATGTTTATTTTGTTGACTATAAATATCGCGTGGATCCGGACTCCATTACATGTCTCTATGTCAGTGGACGTGTTAAATTATTTAATGTTGTGTATCGCTGTCCGTCGGTAATTGTTAATTTGCAAGAGATGTTTTGGCGTCAAATTGGTGGTCATATTAAGAAAGTTTTTACTTGTTCGGCTGGTATTATTTGGGGAATGACATGCGATAACACTGCGTGGGTTTATAACAATGGTTGGGGTGGAAATTTCCTTAAAGGTCTGGAGGGTAGTACGGGTAAAATTAATAACATGGTGGATACTCATAACTATTATGTTTACGAAAACCAAAGATGGAATCCTATCAGTGGTTTCACGACAAAAAGTCTGCCCACGGATCGTTTTATGTGGAGTGATGCTTCTGGTCGACAGAAACGCAGCAAAGAACATACGAAACTATTGTCTTCACACTATGAATGGATATCCGATTGGGCAATTGATTTTAATATACCGGGTGGTTGTGATAAGGAAGGTTGGCAATATGCCATTGATTTTCCCACCTCGTATCATGCTCAAAAACGTATAACCGATTGTGTTCGACGAAGGAGATGGTTAAAAAAATGTCGTTTAGTGACTAGCGGACCTTGGCAAGAATTAAGCCATTCTAAAATACTCGATGCTGCTTTACAAGTTCTAAATGATAGCGATAACGACGATAAGGCATTTGTATATGGTGAAGAAATTCCAGTGAGTGCCTGGGCAATAGCGTCAAATGGTGATGTACTCATAAGACATGGCGTTAGCTCACTAAATGCCAAAGGAGATAATTGGGAACATATAGTTAGCGAACAACCTCTAATAGGCATTGGTATAACAGCTGCTGGTCAAGTTTGGGTGCTAGGTAAAAATGGATCAATATTTTATCGTTATGGTATAACAAAACATAATCCTTTAGGTGAGTTATGCAAATTTTAGTGTATTATTTATAAATATTTGCAATATAAATATCTACAGGAGATGCTTGGCAAACTGTTGAGGCTCCTTCAGGTGTAAAATTTAAGGCCGTCTCTGTTGGACGGGCTGGTATTTGGGCAATTGACTACAGCAATCGCTTAGCAGTGCGCAAAGAAATTACAAAAACTTTTCCTGAAGGATCTCATTGGCAATTTTTACCAAATATGCCGAATATAGCACCTCATACTGACACACATATTGGTTTCAAGTCTGTTTCAGTGGGTTCTGAAGTCTGGGCTATAGCCATGAATGGTGTCATATGCAAACGTTGTGGTATTAGCAAAGATAATCCAGCTGGTTCCGGCTGGAATATAGGCATTCCTGTAAGTTTGCAGATTTTTACCTTTAAACACTCATTTCATGTCTCTGCTCTTTTCTTCTATTGCAGGGCCAATGGCAACATTTATGTGTATCTAGTTTTTCTTAAAACCAAACAGTAAGAAATAAAACCAAAGTATATTTTATTTATTAGCATTATTGCCTGGTACTTTTCTTTTAAGTTATAAAATATTCCGATATTATTTTTAAATTTATTTTATTAAGACGCTGCTAGCTTTCCATGATATACTTTTATACTCTTTAAGTTACATACATACATATGTATGTATGTATTTATACAAATCTAGCCATATTATACAATTCTATGTATAATTTCGTATTTACTTTACTTTGTTAAAATTCCATGTACAACAAAATATATTGATTTAACTAAAAACATAAAAGTTTCATTTGGTGCTTGGAAAAAAGGTCTGTTTTTTTTACTTTCCTGATAAAGTTCGGTAAAATGAGAGTAAACTATAATTTACCTCAATAAGAGACAAAATTGTACAAAAGTACGGGAGCGTAAAAAACCACAATATGAAAGAACCAAAACATACAGTGCACACGCGATAACGCGAATTCCGCATTATTTGAAGACCGCTCATAAAGCTTTGTAGCTTCAAGAATAAAAACTAGTGCCCTTAGTTACAAGAGTGTTAAAATATGTACTTGGCATTTGTATTATTTGACTATCAATTTCATTTAGTATTGTAGTACAAATTTTGGACAAGAAAATGCAGCAGAAAAGAATAATCGATTCTTTTAATACATATGTAACTAATTTTTTCAAATTATATATTTAAATGTGTATATATACTTACTTACATATATCTTTAATTCCAACTTATTATATAAATTTTTGTGATTTAATGTAAAAATAAAAGCCGAATTCATAAATATGATTCTTTTTAAAAATACAATACAATTTTGTTCTATTTTTACTATTCGAAAAAGTAAACAATTCGGATACGTGACACGGCCGGTTTTAGTTAATTCACGTTATCGCAAGTGCACTGTAATTTGGTGACTTTGTTATTGTTTATTTGGAAACAGGTGATTCCGTGTTTACTTGACCAAACTATCCTGAAAAAAAGTGCGGGCTGTTTCGTGCAAGAAGAACAAGAATATTACTCTGTAAAGCGTCTCTCATTTTACACAATTTTTGTTAAGGGGAAGACGTTCTGTTAAGATTGGGATCCCGCGCGTAACCAATTTAGAGTAAAAAACAGATCTAATGCGTGTTAGTTTCAACATTTAAAGGGTAGTCGTGAATAATGTCTTGTTTAGCAAAACCTTATTTTTGGCCGTTAAGATTACTCCTATATTGCTCAAACACAGCGTTACCATATATTTTTTAGGAAAAACTATTTATTTACAGAAAAAAGTAATTAATTAACAATTTTTTGTGCGTATTTAAAAGAATTATATTCTCAATATCAGTCTGCTTTGGACAGTTGCCGTGTAAACAACTGCTCTCTTTCTCTCTGACTAATTGATTGTGATTTCTTAACCTTTGAGTCTTTACATATCGGTTTTCCTTTTTTTTTCTGTGGGAAGAATACAGTTATTTTTTGTTTTAGTAAATTTAATTTCACATATTATTGGACAGTTATAAATTTAAAGACCGTCTATTGCCGTCGAAAACATCATGAACGGGGTTGACCCCCGAATTACAACCGGTTTAGAGAACTAGGTACTATGCCTGGGAAAATCAAAAGCAATAAGAACAAACGCATTCGCCCTGATGATTTTGTCCCTTTGCCAGAAATTGCTGCTAATGAACAACATCTCCCTCGCTATCTGGTAGCATCAGCCACAACGACAGACTCCAATATTAAAACTGCTCCCCTTGCATCTTACAATGTATTTCAAGTAGAACGAGGCCTTGATTTTATCAGCAAAGAACGTCTAGAAGTTTCTGAAATGAGAAGTGGTAACTTCTTAATCAAGGTTCAAAATAACAAAGTAGCACAACTATATCTGAAAGCTAATTTCATAGATTGCATTCCAGTTAAAATCACTCTTCACAAAACTTTAAATACTGTCCAAGGACGCATCTTTTCGAGAAAAATTGTTAACGTAACACAAGAAGAATTGATAGAATCACTTAAGTCCCAAAAAGTTGTCGATGTCCGCAAGATAACATGACTTGATGGTAAGGAAATATTAGCCACAGGTGCAGCAATAGTAACTTTCGACCTTATATATCGTCCCGAAACTCTTAAACTGGGATGGGAGAGGGTTCCAGTTGAAGAAAACATACCAAACCCCATGAAATGTAGAAAATGCCAGAAGATTGGACATACCAACAAATTTTGCCGTAATGTTGAAATTTGTGAGGAATGTGGTACACCTACACCACATAAATCATGCACACGAAAATATTGTGTTAATTGTCAAGTAGAGTCTCACACATCAAATGATCGAAACTGTCCAACCTTTTGGAAACACAAGTCAGTTAATTTTTTGAGAATGTCAAGAAGATGCACAAATCGTGAAGCTTGGGAAATATACAATGACAATCCTGCACTAAACACACTAAAACCCATTATTAAAAAATCAAAGAATGTACAAACATATGCACAAGTGCTAAACGAGCAACCGCCAAACAATAATTCAACAACGACAAATCCAGCGAGTGAGAAAAATCATGCATCTTCAGTAAGTTTTGCAAAATCTGACAACAAAATAAAAAAATCTACATCGTCCATCAGAAAACATAAACTCATCAACTTCATTTATCAACAACACTTTCAGTTCTTCTCAAAATTCAACTCCCACACAAACTACATTAACAGAAATTAATTTTACGTCTAACGATTTTAACACAGAGGATGCAATTTCCAGTGATAACAATGAATCTAGAGATAACATATGTTCTAGCATGAACATTGATAAAAACTTAACAGATGATATTATAATCAAAGACATAAATGAGGGCATAGGCTTAACTACTCCTCCTAGATCATATTCTTCTAATCAAAACAGTGAAAATTCACCAACTTCTCAATTATATAAAAATTTTCCCGAAATAAATGTCATCATTACACCGGAAACATTAAAAAAATCGAAATGTAAATTGGCAAGTGCCGGATAATAAACAAAAAAGAATATTTTATGAATATTGGGCTTAATTTTACTCTTCTCCAGTGGAACATTCAGGGTTTCATGAATCATAAATTCGCACTAGAACTACTGGTTGCGTCACATAAACCGAATTTAATAGCGTTGCAGGAGACGCACATTACTGGTAAAAATAGACATCTATTGCACCTGCCTGGGTACAAGGTATATATTTCATCACAACAAAGATTACGAGTACGCAAACTCTGGTATTGCTCTCCTGGTCAAAAACAACATTAACGTCACGAATCACACCACATCAACCGGAAATCTTTTTTTTCAAAATATAATTATTAAATGCAAAATGGAAATTCAGATAACTAATATATATAGAGAGTGCGATGTAAACTTAACACCTGCTATGGTTCAATGCATTCCAATGGTAAATGGTGCCCATCATCTGTTGGTGGGTGATTTGAATTCACGGAATATTTTGTTGGGATCGGCCACTGGCTCTCCGAGCGGGAAAATATAGTAGGATTTTGCGGATGATGGGGGCTTGGTAATATTGAATGACGGTTCACCGACTTTATTAAACACCAGAAACACCTTGACTTCTGTTGATGTCACTATGGGAAGCGTGGACTTTGCTCCAGGTCTTGAGTGGTGTTGTTTGTCTTTACCTGAAGTTGGTGATAATTTTTCTATTAAGATTTCCAACAATGTGGAGGTAATTAAAAGGCAGTTATCCCTACGATTTAATACCACAAAAGCAGATTGGTCGCTTTTTGAAGATAAGGTAACCAGATTTAACTACGAGTTCCAGTCTTCAACAAATATTAACAGGGAAGCGTCTCAAATAAATCGTATTTTAAGGAAGTCAGCTAATGAGAGTATACCCATAAGTCGAAGACTTAAAGACAAAAATAATCCTGTTTAGTTTAATTGTTGTATTGCTAAGCTACTGAGTTTAAGACAACACACTTGGAAAATTTTTAAAAGGTGCCGTAATCAGACAAATGGTTTACAATATAGAAAATCTTGTGCTAAAGTGAAAAGAGAATGTAAAATTTCAAAAAAAACGTACTTGGGAGAATTTTTTAAATTCCTTAAACCCAACAATGGATGTTCGTTACTTATGGAAAAAAGTTAACAACTTGAGGACCGAAAGGACAAACAATTTTCCTACTTTATGTATCAGCGACGACAGTTTTTCTCATCCCCAGGTAATTGCTGACAAATTTGCTGAATATTGGACATTTATAAGTTCAGATTCATCACTTGATGCAAGTATCGTATCGACAAAGAAAAACCTCGATATTGATCGTTTATCATTTAATGGTCAGCAAGAAATTTTGTCTTACGAAATAAATTTATCTGAACTGGATGAAATAATGAAAACATTAAAAGGCTCTACACCAGCACGTGACAAAATAACTTATTCCATGATTAAAAAGCTTCAGTACAATTTAGATTCCGTCTGTGCAAGCTTTACAATTAATTTAACAACTAATTAATTTAACAAAATTAAACATTTTGGCTAATGGCGTGTTTCCTGATGATTGGAAAACTGCAGTTTTAACACCAATCCCTCAATCTGGCAAGGATCTTAACCGATTGGACGGCTACAGGCCTATATCATTACTTCCAGTGCTTTCCAAAATTTTGGAAAAAATATTGGCCAAGCGGTTCTGGAAGTTTGCAATCAATAATGTCTCTAAGATACAACACGCTTTCATACCAAAGCACGGTGTTCATAGTATATGTCATCAGATGGAGGAAGTTTTACGGAGAAATTTAAAGAATCGTGTACATAGTTTAGTCACATCCGAGGATATAGAAAAAGCTTTGGACAAAGTTGTTCTAACGTCTATAATTATTGAAATGAACATTGAGGGTATACCCAAAAACATGCTTACCGGTGTCCAAACGTAACATTAAAAAATTGGACGCGGCCATTAATAATTGTTATTGAACTTCATCTGGTCTTTTGAGATCAACTCCCCTAGAACTGCTAAGACTTGAGGCGGGATACCGAGATATTCAGTTCACTTTAGAGAAAAGTGCCGTAAGTATGGCGTCTAAATCTATAACAATTCCATCTGATGATCTTCACAATGTGTTTTGGAAACACCTCAAGCACCCGCATATTGTCCCTCAATCTGCAATTTATCACATCATTATGTTACTAAACGCTCACAATATTGTTTTACCTCAAAAGCCTTGCTTAACTAACAATTACAGTTTTTATGTTAAAACTGACACTAGTTTAAGCCGCCACAACAAAAACAACATCAATCCGATAGTCTTTATGAAAGCTTTACAGGAGAAAAAATTATCCTTAGAAGCTGAGTTGATACTTTACACAGATGGTCCATTTTAAAGTGGTGTAACATCATATTCAATTGTCAGGGAAATAAGTCTGGCTCGATTTGAGATTCTTGAAGAAGCACGTATCCCTAATGATACTGGGGTATTTTTGGCAGAATTAGCGGCTATTCAAAGGGGTGTAAAAATCATGATTTGTACGGATAGCTTAAGTGTAACCAAGGCACTATCTAAGAATCATAACGGTATTTATGACAATGTCATTACACTACCTAATCGAAGCCGATCTATATTGATTCTATGGATTCCCTCCCATATTGGCTTAGAGGGGAATGAATTCGCCGACAGGGTGGCCAAAAATGCACAAAATCTACTTACTACTTAATCACATTACAGACATTCCATGCTTTCCGAAAGTTATCTCCAACCAATTCCGTGCTTCACAAAGAAGGCTTTATTCTGCTCAACCCAAAGTAAAGTACAACACAAATTTGACAAGAAGTGAATGCATTTTATTATGTCGTCTAAGGGTTGGTAAAGCTCTATTCAATACACAACATTATTGCAATAATACCGATCCCGCAAAATGTACTTCCTGTGATGTAATTCTATCTGTTGCACACATCTTAACCGAATGTCCACTATCTAAAATTGATGAAGACTTGGATAATATCATTGACTGCACTAAAATCGTTAATCTACCATCTATAAAGAGAAGTCTTCAAATACACAATATTCAAGATGTATGAATGAGTCCTTTGCAAAAATGTTCATTTCTGTTTTAACTAATCTTACTGAAAATATATAACATACATATTAATCTTTGTATTAATTTTTAAATACTTCGGAATGTAAATAACTTTTAAGAACGAGAATAACAACTGCTTTATTTGCGCGCATATGGTCTAGTCACCCGGCGCCTTTTTTATATTTTGTAAATTAATTTATCGAATATATTTCTAAATAAATAAATAAATATTCTCAATTTGAAATTTACAGTAGTACAAGAAATTTTTATTAAATTTTCAAAAGGGAAATGCAGGCTACAGACGATGCAACAATTTTATTCAACTCATTAATCATTAATGCTTCATGTTTTGATACAAACACTGCAAGCAGCAGGAAACCATAAACGCAACATCAATTCTGAATAGAATATCGTTGGAGAAACAAGGCTAAAAAATACAACTTTACAGCTTGCTTGTTTCCACTCAAATGAATCAGTAAAAACGCTATATAATGATTCACACTATGCAGCCAACATCAATGCAACCAGAAGATATCAAAATATATTGATATTTCTGAAACCTTGAATGCAACTTTAAACGTGACTGCATATTATGCAACCATCCAACCATGTTGCATCGTCTGTAGCCACTATACCATTGCTTTCGTTCTGTCATTTATTTCGATTTTTCTTAATATAATATTTAATTATTAAATTATTCACAACCACTTTCCACAACTTTTTCACAAACTTTGTCGTTTGGCCTGTCGAATGAACTGACCAGCGATATAGCTAATAAGTTTAGCTTCCCTACAGTAACAGTGACGGTCATTTGACCGGTGATACGACCGTCATTGTTGACAGAATTATGCTAAGATGTACAACAAACTAGGAGTGGATTATACCCTCATACCATTTAAGTTTCTATAAAATGCATCGCATGTGTAGGGGTCATCCCGTGAGTGCCGGTCCAAGAAAAAAAATATTCTAAAGTGAATATGGAATTTAAGTTATATATGCCAAATTTGCCGAGTATGCAGCTCGGTTTCGGTTGTAAAAAAGGTTTAAGGCCGGTATTATTTTTTTAAGAGAGTACATTAATTAAAAATATAAAAAATAACTATTCACTTTCGGTTCCAGGAGAAAAGTCCTGCGGCCGGCCAAATGGTTAGCAAAGACCGTAGAGGAGAAAATCTCTGCAACATTGTAGAAAGTGTAGCAAATATGCACAGTTTTCCACACAACCCAGGAGGTACTATGCTAAGTGCGTTGGCAGTTATTTTTTATGGTCAGCATCCATACCATATTTTTTTTTCAAATAAATCTCCATAAAACTAAAAAATTTACAAAAGTACGGGAATCACAAAATACAAGTCAATGTCCAACCATACATTATATTTAAAATTTTTAAGAACCAACATTGCGTTTTATGGTGCACAGAAGCATATAAGCTCCAAATGTTCCGGAAAAATCTACACAGGTAGGTGATATATGTATGTACATGTTATCAAATTGCAATTTTAGGCCCTAATAAAAAATGTGTGTTTCAGGCAATAAATGACATCGACGCCAAAGAATGGATTTATGTAATAAAAGCAGCTATAAGTAGCATAACTAGCTCAGTAGGAGTTGCAAGGTAAGTCATACATTTTCTATTGAGTGCTACTGTCCCAAGTTCTAAAACCCACCCCCAAAAGTGTTACTGTGTTTTAAAATACAAACGTCCACTAATTTCATTAAGCACAAAACCAATTGGAACAAAAGTGTTTAGTGCTAAACAATTTGTTATTATAAGCAAAAGAAGTTCCAGTTGATTTTGTGATTAACAAAAGCAACAAAGTGTGTTTGTGTTTTATAAAATAGCAATGGCCAGTTGGTTTGTGATTGACAAAACAAACTGGACCAAAAGTTTTTAAATATAGTATATTTGATTCCTACCCCAAAAGTGTTAGTGTGTTATGAAATACAAACGTTCCGTTGGTTTATTAAGCACAAAACGAATTGGAACAAAATTGTTTAGTGCTAAACAATTTGTTAACATAAGCAAAAGAAATTGATTTTATGATTAACAAAAGCAACAGTGTGTTTGTTTTATAAAATAGCAATGATTGACAAAACCAAATAGAACAAACATCATGAAACAGATTGTTAAAATTTAATTTTTAATTATTTCGTTTTCCGTTTTATAATTAAAAATTAAAAAAATTTATTTGTTTTTATTTTCTTTTATATATATGTTCAACGAGTGCGTGAATATGTGGTACTCGGTTTTGGATGGGATGAGAAATAGAAACAAATGCAGACAGAATAAATGAAAAATAATTATTATTAATTAAAAATACTTTCTGTAGTAGAATTTAGTTTTTTCTTTTTAAATAAAAACAATTAATTTACATTTAATTGTATCGGTGTAACATTTATTTATTCAGTTTCGGTTTCTATTTTTGAAATAAAAATCTATTAAGAAATAAATAAATAAATGTAATATTTCAAATAGCTCTTAGCACAAATTTAACATTATTAAACTTTTTCTTTGTCATTATTGAACTTATCAATTTTTCATATAATTTTTTTCATTTTATTCATTCAAAAATATTCAAATTTCATTAGAATATGGTTGGGCGGATAGTATTTTGAGAGAACCACTAGATTTTGTACATCAAAGCCAGGCTCTTGAGCAGCAAAGCGAAAACTGGTGGCCTCTATGCTAGACAATTCTTCATAAGCTTTTAAGAAATCATAATGACCACAAAGCTGTATGTAAGCCAAAATTGTTGACAAAATATCGTTCAAATTTTGAAAAGCACTGTCAGTTAGGTAAATGCGCAAATTTAAAAGGGCTTAAATGTAATTTGTATCGAAACCAGATTCATCTACCCCAGCTATTAGCTATAAGCCCCAGAGTCTTAAAAAGAAAACAACATTTGCAAATGTTAGCAGCTATTAGATAATCAGTAAAAACAAAATAAACTAACCTTTTCTTAAATAAGCAGACAAACTGCCTTAAATAATAACCAATTAGATGAGAAAGTGATCAGGGTTACATTTATACAATTTTGCCATCGGTGGCAAAACCCAAGTTAATTCCAATGCTCATACATTTTCTGTGGTTTTAACAAAGCGCACTTTATTGTGAAATTCCTTGTTAAAATACTGGGTTGATTATTGCTGGGTACATCCGTAAAATTTTTCATTAAACTCCACCACCACCACCATTTCGAAACTCTCTAATTCATCAATAGACAAACGTGCCGGCACACAAACATACATACCGTGGTTTGATAGTTAAAGTTGCTTTGCTGCATCATCGGTTTGGTGCAATTCCGATAGAACAACTTTATGTTGGGAACAAATCTAGTTTATGGAAGCCACTCCAAATTTAAAAAAAAATTATATTAGGTGATAGAAAATTAAATTCTAAGAAAAAAAAGTTTAGTACAAAAATCTTCGGCAACGCATAGTTTGGGAGTTACTGACCTACAAAGTCGTCGATATATTTTGCCATTTTCATTATAAGTGTTTGATTCATTGCAACAATATGGGTATGGCTGCCTTCCTAAACATCCGTATGCAATGTCAAAACAGTGTTTAAGAGAAGCAGTAATATTTTGCCATATTTTGTATAGAGTTAATAAATTTTTTTTTTAGTTTTACAAATTAAATGTAGTTTCCTTCGGCCGGGCTTACGGATTTTCTCCTCTATAATATAACACACACCGGGTTCGCTAACTAAAGGTTTCCCGCATAAACGGCCTTCGGCCGGGCTTAAGGATTATCTCCTCTATGATATAACACACACCGGCTTCGCTTACTAAAGGTTTTCTGCATAACCGGCCTTTGACGGCGCCTAAGAATTTTCACCGCTACACATTTTATCATCCCAAAATGTGAAATTTTACCATCATGTGATCGGCATTTTCACAAGCTCTTCAATGATACCCATATTGACCCAATAAGCTAAGAAATATTAAACACAATGACATTTTTATTGTAAAACTTCCGAGGCCCATAACTCGGAAAATATGCGTTGCCGAAGATTTTTGCACTAAACTTTTTCTTCTTAAAATTAAATTTTCTATCAGAAGAGGTAACTTTTTTCAAATTCGGAGTGGCTTCCATAAACTAGATTTAAGCCTTATGTTGCTTTTACAAGTAACCAACCAGCCAATAATATAAAATCTAAATAATTACTTGCATTTGCACTCTTCCCGGAAATTTCAGTCAAAGTTTTAGAACTTATTACACATACTTTTTTTTTTGTGCGCATATAATATTACACTTTCATTTGCATATTAACTTTTTATAATATTTTTTAAACCGCGGATTTCACATTTCATTCATAAAAAGGGAAATATTAATAAAAAGTCAAATTTTTCCCAAAAATTTTACACATTTTGCCAACCAAAATTTATATTCTGTGACAGTAAAGTGTGCTGCCATATATAATTTGGCAGCACTAGTCTACAAAATGTTAACATACTCTTTGCAGTCTGCATAAAAAAGAAATTTTTCTCTCTTTCTCTGTTAATTCTTGGAAAAGTTTGTTATCTTCTCGCGCGTCCACTATTATATTTTTACATTTCATCAGTTTCTATGAAAACTTTAGATACCCATAACTCAGAAAATAAGGGTTTGTCATTTACAACTTTATTCGCGATGCCATTCATTTGTTCTTTTTTTATTTAATTTTTTATATTAACGGTATTTATAGTGTAGTCCATTTCTTTATTCATATATGGCAATGCCCAAACTATATTTTATAATTGATAGCCCTGGTAATACCTCAGTAATCCAATAATTTCCTACAAGGCACCTTTAACTAGGTGCTGATGAATGGAGTTGTTACAACAAGCGAACTGTCACAAACATTTTTTGTCCATAATAGGTGTGTTCGTTTACTCTAAATTATCTTACTACAAAGCGTTCTCTTAAGTAAGTTCGGTCTAGAATTAAATTATATGCTGTTTTTTATTTATATATGATACTAAGAAATTAATCAGAAAATTTGCAAAGAAACGACAAAAGTTTTTAATTTAAAAAAGATTTTTTTTTATAAATTTCAAAATGTAAGCACATATATTTGTGCATATTTATCACTTTATTTAATAAAAAATGGCTTTTACCTTTTATTCAATTTATTTTTGTTCACATTTTACAGCCGTAGCCAACGATGCAAATGTTTTTGTTATGCACGTGGAACAGACCTATTTTGTGGTAAATTTTATTGTTTTTTTGCGTTTCTTACTTATGTACATTTTGGTCTCTTATTGAGATAAATTATAGTTTAATCTCATTTTACCGAACTTTCCCAGTAAAGTAAACGAAACACCTAATATATGCTAAAAATTACGAACTACGATATGCAAATATTACGAAGAAAATATGTTTTTGACGTTTGAAGCACAAGAGTAGGTTCAGCAAAAATTTGCACCCCTTTTAATACGCCTTGAGTTTCTATTTGAGTTGATATATTTACAGTTATCAATATGCAGTGAATATTTCAGTAATAACCAACGGAATCAGTTTTATGCAGCCGGAAAAATCGGCAATTTTTTTCGTAAAAATAAAATTTTAATTCAACAGTAATATAAGGCATTTAAAATGGAAGATAGTGATTTGGAAACAATACGTGCACAACGCATGGCCCAAATGCAGTCACAATATGTGAGTATTCCAAAATGTTTTTTTTTTCGCTCAAGTAAACGACCACTCTGCTATATCTTCAAATGCATTTGGGGAATTATCGAACACATGGTATACATACTCAAGAGAAGCCAATGGAGATCCTCTTTCCTTTACTGTTGTATATGGTGAATATATGTTAGAAATATTAAAATTAGCAAACTAAAATGGAATAAAATTTGGAAAATCTATAAACAAATATGACTCATAGACTGTGTAAATTAAGGAGCAAGGGATTTCTTGGAATCTTAAAGTTTCCTATTGAATAACGAAATGGAAATGACTTGAGTGAATGAAGTTTACATTTTTTAACAACTTTATTGCAATTGTAATAGACGGTATAAGGATAACCATGATCTTCCGTGCATGCATAATGCATAAACATACATATGTACGTACGTGCACTTTAGCTGCGTTGGCATCTCCAACGGCGAAGTATGAAATCAGAGCCTGCGGTCCACTTGGGTCCTCTGAGTTCCCTATGTGTTTGTATCAGGAATTAATTATATAACTTTGCATTTGAAAGGGCGGCAACGATTCAGCTGACAAACAAAAAGCTCAGCAGGAACAGATGCGTCAGCAAGAGGAAATGAAACAATCTATACTCTCGCAGGTATTAGACCAACAAGCTAGAGCTAGATGTAAGTAAAAACACATACATTTGTCTCTGGATTCTAATGCAAGCAATAAATTTAATTTTTCAGTAAATACTTTAAAAATAAGTAAGCCCGAAAAAGCTGCCGTTTTCGAAAATATGGTAATTAGAATGGCACAAACGGGTCAGCTCAGAGGCAAATTAGATGATGGCCAATTTGTAAACATATTGGAGAGCGTTAATGCCCAAATGCCACAAAGTAAAAGTACTGTTAAATACGACAGACGACGTGCTGCCATCGACTCTGACGATGACGATGATTATGGTTGCTGATAAAGTTGAGTGGGCAAAAAAATGAAATGCGCCTTTTTCTTTATTGAGAGTGTAGCAACACAATGTTCTATTTCAGTTTTATAATTTTACTTTTTGCATAACATTTTTTTAACTTAAAAATAAAATAAATAAAAAAAAAAATAATTTGTGTAAACTAAAATGCTAAGAAAGATTCCTCTTTCGCAAAGATCTTAGAAGAAAATAATTTGTAATACGAATGAGAATTTGACTAGATCTCTTTTTTTTTGGCATATTTTCTGTTATTACATTTACTAATAAATTTTAACTACTTTTATTAACAGGTCAGCTAATGTAGCTTTTGTCAATCTTTAACTTTTAGCGTGTTGTAATTATTCTTTCTTTTCGTGCTCGTCTTCCTCCTCCTCTGTCACTAAACAATCGCCACAGAATATAGAATATAAAATTAACGATAAAAATCCTAAGGGCAAACCAAATATGACAGAGGTCAAAACGGGATTTCCACGCCACATTTCTATAAGGGCCTTTTTACTTTCAAATAAGGCTCTATTTAGTCGAACAAAATACGTATCTCCACCTAACGCAACAGCACTTTCGTTATGTATAGTCTCAAAGAATATGTGCAAGGCTTGAGGAGTCATTTGTAAAGGATCATCATCGGGTAGGTAATGTTGTTGAGTAGTTGAGTTAATTACTATTAAGTGTGGCGTAGGCACTTCATCCATGATAATAGAATGTGTTATACTGGGATCTCCAATCTGTGACACAATATACCAAATGGTAATAGTAAAAATTTTATGGATTTTCAACAAAAACCTAGGTTATTTAAAATACAGAAATGTAAAAAAATAACACATACCCAGCCAAACTGAAATTTTTCATGATAACGATCACGATGTTTGCGTATAACATTTTCCACCATGTCGCGAAACTCCAGTTCGTGAGAGGCTACTTGGTTCAGTTTATCTTCAGATACTACAGCTACCACTAAATACTTCTTGGTTTTCAGTAATTGATTTATATTAAATCTTGTTATCTTGGGGAATGCAACAAAGCGTTCTTGATTTACCCACTGGTGTATAGTTTCATTGACCTTCAAAGGATCCATTTCGTGGGCTACATGAGCGTGAGGATAAAAATGATGTTGTTCCTCTTTATATACTATAACAGCTGGTAGTTTCTCGAATTCAAAATGTTGAACAGCCACGCCTTCTGAGGTGGCATAGAAAAATCCATGCTCCTGATAACTTTCCGCTGCGGCATAAAATGTGTCCCAAATAACACCATCTTGCGTTCCCACAAACATGAAGAATATAGTATGAGCGCTCTTAAGCATATCTACACTTTCGGTGCGTGTGACAAGTTGCACTGGTGGGCCACTCATTCTTAGCACATAATCGACTAATTCATCTTTGTTGCGATCCCCGCTATAAGTATATTCCATGTCGCCTTTTATGAACATAATAGTGGGATAGGAACGAACTTTAAATTCTCTAGCTGCAGTCGAATATTTAGTACAGTCCAGCCGTCCTACTCGTACATTTGTTGCGTGTAATGCTTGCGCGACCAGAGCAAACACCGGTTCAGTTCGCTTACAATAACCACACCAAGGAGCATAAAACATTATCAGCCACTGACCCTCATGTCTCACATCAATAAATCGGTCTGATAGTTCAAAAACTCTGGAAGCAGTTGCATCACCCCAAAGTAAAAGAGAGGGCGTGGCCAATAGTAACAAAATTACTGTGAATATTAGCAAGTTTATAACAACTCTTTAATTAATTTCTTGACTTGCACTTACGTTTAATAAGTATATCAAAATTTGGGAAATACATTATATTTTCCTTTAAATGTATTCTTCTCAAAATTTGTTAGTATATAAATTGTATCCAACAGTTTGTATTGTTTACGTCGGCACAGTTATATGCATGTTATGCTGTGCTAATACAATATAATTCAAATTATCCAAAGGATTTTATTCCTTAAGGCAAAATACTAATTCAATTAGGGCCACAAGCTTTAAAATTTTTAGAGAATTAACAATATTTGCAACTCTCTCGTTTGTCAACGTTTTGTTTACGACAAGCGTGGCCACGTAAAAATTATTTTAATACTAAAGGACAATATACACAAACCCAATTCTTATCAAAGCAGAGCTATGGACATAAAATTTAAACATCTTGAAAGGGAAATTTTAGGAATTGTGATGATTTATTAAAATAGAAACCTCATGGATAATAAAACTCCTTTTCAATATTTTGCTAACATTGAGTGGGAATAAGCAGCAATTGCGAATAAAACATTGATTATTTTTTAAAATTTATAAATACTCTTGCAAATATTTAATTATTCTCACCTTGAGATTAGTAAAATGTGAACAAGAAAATATATTATAGTGTGTGAGTTATTAAAGTATAACGATCATATTTATAATAATGTGGGTGTCGGTTATTAAAATATAAACAAATTTTTGACAATAATTAAACCTAGTGCTGGCTCAAGACGGATAAAACAAGGTGGGGTTGTTAAAACAGGCGGCAATTTTTTGTTGTACCTACGTTTTTACAACAAACGTCAAAAACAAATTGTATTTGTAATATTTGCATTAGTTGTTTTTGACATATCTAGAAGAACAACGTGTGTTTGTAGTACAACAACTCCATTCAACACCACCTTGTTAAAGACGACTTGTGCGATCTGTTTCATGCAAGAAGAACAAGAACATTACTCCCGTCAAAACGTCTCTCATTTACCAACATTTTGTGCACGGGAACGCTAGATTTAGATCCCGAAGGTTTGCAATTCAGAGAAAAGAGAGTTACCTACTTTTTTTTCGGTCTAGTTTGGGGAAGTAAAAAAATGATCAGCTGTTTCTAAAATAAACAATAATAAAGTAACCAAATTACAGTGAACTAATTAAAAGCGGCGGTTCTCCTTTTCGAATAAGGATATATACATAAGCATATATGCACATATTAATGTCAAACTTGACACAAATCGATTGTTCTTTTCCGTTGCTTTTTTACAAAATTTGTTTAAAATACTAACTACCTGTTCATACAAGGCGTGTAAAAATACTCGTTTGGCCATTTATATTGAAAATAAAAGCAATTTGAGTTTTTTTTTAATGGTTCTTTTCAATATAAATGGGCTAACGAGTATTTTTACTCGCGTTCTATGAACAGGCAGTAAATGAAATTGATAGTCAAAAAATATAAATGCAACAACATATGAAAAATAGCGATTCCCAGAACTAACTTTCGTATTGGTTTTATTATTCAAGTTACAGAGCTTTATTTCTAAGTTTGTTCATCTTTTAGGATAGTCAATTATAAAGAAAAAAATTTCGTACATACATTTTTATAAAAATGAGATTCCCGCAAATACCAAACCCAGAATTTTAACGGTTTAAAATTTAGCGGCGTTCACCTTATCGCAAGTGTACTGCATACATAGGCATTTCCATTTTGTGGTAAAGTTTTTGGTTTTTTGCGTTCCCTCTCTTATTGAGATAAATTATAGTTTACTTTAATTTTACCGAACTTTACCAAAAAAAATAGAGCATAATAATATCACAAAATATATATGTAAATATAATACTCAGCTGGTACCTCGAGACTATCTTCTTTTATGGTACTAAAATTTTCACCTATACCTAAACTGTTTTCTGTGAAATTCAGCTTAATGTTTTTGTTTTCATTTGCTTTAAAGAATTTTTCTTTAATAAGTCGGCACGTGTGAATCGATCACTTGTAAATTTTTATTTGTAATAAATTTTATTAACGTTTCTAAAACGGAATGACAATGAAAAAATTTACGGAATTGGAAGATTCTGCAAAAGCGCGTTCTCTAATACATCATGTACGTTTTTACAAATTGGCTGCACGTTCTATTCAAAATATGGCATTTAGTCACATTTGGAATAAGTTGGCGCTATCCAGGTAAGTTTCATAAAGAAAAAGTTACATGAAACATCTACATAGATAGATATATATTGCCTCGTAATTTTAGGAAGGATGGATCAATCGAAATATGGGATGTTGCAAATAATCCCTGCTTGGAACGTGTCATTACCAATACTCCTGGCAATTCAGTGGAAGCTTTGGCCTGGTCTTCAGATAGGCTTTTTAGCGCCGGCCTCACTGGTGACGTTATCGAGTGGAATTTGCAAACACTAAAGCCCATTTTCAAACAACATGTTACAGGAAATGCAATTTGGTGTTTGGATGTTAATCGTGTGGGCACTGAAATTGCCATAGGAACAGAGGAAGGTTACATCACCATATTTGATATTAGCGAAAGCCAGTTCCTATATAAAACACTATTAGACAAACAAGAAGGTCGTGTTCTTTGCTGTTGTTATGATGCGTCTGGCGATTTCCTAGTAACAGGCTCAGAGGGAGCCATACGCATTTGGAATACTTCCACCGGCCATGCTGTCAACAAGTTAATTCCTACGAGCAAAATGTATAAATCGGGACGCGAGGAAACAATTATTTGGTCTGTAAAAGTTTTGAAAGATATGACCATTATTGCCGGTGACTCGCGTGGTTACATTACAATTTGGAATGGTAAAATTGCTTCACAAATTGAATCGCATCAGGTTTTGAAAGCCGATATCTTAACAGTTGCTGTGGATGAAGACGAACAGAAATTTTTTTGCGCCGGCATAGAGCCAATCATACGAATTTATGTCAAAACTCAAATCAAACGGAATGATATGGCCTACACCAGATGGGTTAAATTTTTACAACGTAATGTGCACGATCACGACGTTAAAGCATTGTCAGTTACAAGAGAAAAAATATTTTCCGGTGGAGTTGATGGTTATTTGGGGGTATCATCAGCTTCAAAAGCACACTCAAAAATTGTTAAATACGGACCATTTTTACAGGTTAGTTTTCTTTTCAGTATATTTAATGTATATGTGTATATTCATACATACATATATCATATCATTTGGCTTACCTACTATTTTTCTCGTAATTGTCGTCATTGAAAGTACGTAACGAATGCTTTTCTAATTTGCATTATTTGTATTTATTGTTTTACTTATCATTACCTATTTTGAAATTATGCTGACTATAAGTCCGACAATTTTTCGACACGAACAACAATGTTTTAAGCACTTAAATTAGCATGAAAACCCTGTGAAATAAGCAGAATACATTTTTTAATTCAGTATTTATTTTTTTAGCAAAAGGTATTAGAAAATCAATCTCATTTGCCTGTTTTTTTTCTTGGACCGGTACTCAGGGTATGAGCCCTACATGCGATGGATTCTGCCTAAAACTAATACGCGTACTCCACACAAAAATTAAAAAAAAAAATTCATAAGTTTGCCAATTCTCACTTCTTCACACCATCATTTTCCAATGAAGAATAATGTCATTATTGTCGGTAGGATTGTTAATTAACTGAGTGTTATTTCTCTTCAAAAGAAAACAAACAAACTTGCCTGAAACAGCCCTACTGGTGCGTGCACGTACTAAAAAGGTGCAAGACGTGATCAGTGAACCAGTAGAATTCACAATTTTTTAAAATTAAACAAAGCACGGCAACATGCTTGACTGCGAACCGGGTACATGGAATTGTATTACAATATATGTATTTGTAATATTTTCATTTCATATGACCAGAAGCCCGTAGTAGCATCTAAAACTCTATAACTCGTTAATGGCTATTGGAGTGATGTTATATGTATGTAGGGAATTTATTTCGAAAAAATAGACTGTAGGAAAAAAAGACGGATTTTTTATATTCGGCAAAATGTAAGCAATATTTCGTTGGCATATAAATAAGAAGATAAAATGAATGAAAAAATCTTTACGGTAGTACTTATGTTTATAAAAAATATCGCCGCCAGTAAATACAATCTGACAATTTTGTTTTGAGTAAATGATTTTGAGTAGTCGCTACTTAAAAACAACAACTGGTTTTGAGTACTCTGTACCCAAATCCTCAATACTTTTACAACTCTTAACTGCGGAAATAATTTGAATTTCTTAGGACCTATTTCACCAATTCTAGTTAAATATCAATTCATATTTAAAAGTCGTTTTTCATTTTCATCTAGATATACTCAAAGAATATTTAAATACTGTTTAAGTAGTGAGCACTCTGCATTTAAATACTGATTTTGCAACACCTTTAAACAGCTTTTAAACAGCTTTTTAAGAAGCTGTAAGTTGCCGCTATCATATTAAATATCAGAGCGTTACCATACTTTCTTGTGTTTCATTATTTCAGTTGGTGAAAGTAAAATTTTTTTAAACATACTTTAAATACAGATCATTAATTAAATTAAATTGTGTTTAAATATGTTTGGTGAAAGAGACCCTTATACTTGCATGCGTGCGAAATATATACGTAAAATGATTTCAATATATAAATCTATTTAAATATACAAAGCAAATTAAAAGTTCAATACTTTCTTTAAACTTTTGGCTTCTGTATACATATTCCATTCTAAGCAATTTTTTTTCTTTTGAAATTAGTAGTATTTACAATAATTTAAAAATTACATTTAAACATTTATATAATCAACAACTTTTTACACTCTTTGACTTGTAATACTCCTTCTGATGAAATTTACAAAATTTTTTTAATTACATTCATATTATTTTCATTCTTTATATTATACTACATTAACCCGGTGCGCTTCGCTACCCCACACCAACTTATCTAATATCAACCACTTTTGTATAGTAATTGTTATGGTAAGCTATCTGCACCAAATTTCGATACTTTTATTTTTATATCAACAGTCCCTTTTCTAAAAAAAATAAAAAAAGGAACCCTTTTCGAAATGCAATTTTGTTGGAAAGTCCACATTTCAGTTTATTTTTGGTTTCCTTCTCGAACATTTTTTTTATTTGCTACCCATATCATGGAAGTGCGTAAAAAATAGTCGGCCCGCATATTGTGTTTTAAGATATATCATTATATTTTATGCTCCCTTCAAAAAACCCTTTAATTTCTTACCCATATCACTGTGGTGTATGAAAATAGTAAAAAAATTACATATTTAAAAGGTAAAACTTTACTCCATCTATTTTAGAATTTCGAAAAAATAAGAAAACAGACTTGAGATATTTTCTAGAAGAAAACTTTACGGAAAAAGGCTTTGTTCTCTATGCAATAATTTGGAAGAGATATGGTTGCAAAGAGAAATACCAAAGTTATTATTTTTTGAACTTTTACCCACTTAAAGTACATACATATGTACGAGTATGTATATGGAAAGAGTAACCAAACCCATGCCGCTTATTTTTTAGCAGCAGTTATTAGCTTTTGTAATACTTTATTCTATATGGCTTAGTTTCTGAGATATTTGGTTATCGAGTTTACCCTTTTCACCACTTAGTGGATCTAAACATGAAAAGAGGGGTCTACATACCGAGTTTCAACCGATCACGATGGGTGGGCGGGTACTTTGATTTTTCCTCCAATTAAAATAAAAAACTAGCGGCAGTTTACCAGTAGAAAAAAGTATTTTGCAAATTGGTCCACAAACGACGAACTTATTTCATATTCACTTAGTGAACCTTTCCCATATGCACTACATTTTTTTACTGAACCTCTTTCATATGCAAAAACCATTTTGAAAATTGCACCACAACTGACAAAGTTATTGGATAATCAATTTTTGGGGCGTGCACTTTATTTTTCTTTTTAATTTTATCCCGTTCTTCTATATTTTCGCTTTGTATAGTCAAAGTACCATTTCTTCTATTTACAACTCCTTTAATTTTAAAATTCCCTAGATCTGTATTTGTTTTTATGTGTGTTCTAGCTGAACCGATTTACCTGATTCTTTTCTCATAGGAAAGCTCGTAAGTAAAAACTTAGCAGACTTATATAAGTTGATTTTACTTTTTTAAAGCATTCGAACTTTTATAATAATCTTTATCTTTATAAATTAATTAATAAAATTAATATTTGATAAGAAAAGTTTGAACATACACATAAACTTGAGAAACAAGTAAATTGAATTTTTTAACAGTGATTCCTCTTGCTCAGGTTAAGCGTCTAGAAATCTAAGCGAGTTCGATGCCTTTAAAATGCGCCATTTTTTGTTCAGACCGACTAAGTCATTCGTATTTCGTAATTTCGATTTCGAGCCTCGAAAAGTGTATTGCACTTTTCACATTATTTATTAATAAATTTAATTTAATAAACGCAACACACTTTCATTCCATTGCGAATCGACATGTCCCGATATTTCAGGCTGATATGGTATTTCTGCATTTAGAAACAGTAGAGAGTAATGCAGACGATATGTAGTATATGGTTAAAAAATATACTGTAACACATTCTCCAGTTTTTATTGGGACGTTGTAGTTTTTTAAAATGTGTAGCAAAAAAAAACCAGCACATTCTCTTTTCAAAAATATTTTCCTCACGCAAAATATTTTTTCATTTAAACGTGAACTATAAATATCGAATATCGTATTACAAACAAATATAACAAATTCAGCATAATCAAAAAAAAAAATCTTGAAATTCTTCTAAATTCATTTTAATTGTGCAAATAAAAAACAGCTGATAAAAGAGTCTTTTATAACGTGTGTTGTGTAACGTGCAGTTTTTAAAGCGGTAAAGTTTTTAAACGCACGACACTCGTCGACGAATAAAAGCGTGTTATCTACTTTTACATTTATTCACGTGCTGTCAAAGTCGGTTCGCTCCATATGAATTTTTGACAGATGAACAACGCTTGCCGCTCTTGTTTAGGTTTTAATGTAATAGAAAATTGGAAATGAAACACAAGTGGAATATGAAATCGATCGAAATCTGTCACGCATTTTGACTTCTAGCAAAAGCAACTTATCAATTCAAGGATATGGAGTCTCTAACATTTCAATTGTGCTGCAAATAACATTTTTCTTCGCCATAAAATCACTCTTAATCGCTCTTAGCAACTAAATATTTATTACTTTCTTCTTTTTTATTGATCGTGTTTTAATAAATAAAAGTGTAAAGTAAGTGAGAAAAGTACATTTAAAATTTATAATTTCTTCCTTATTGTTTGCCGAATTTTATCCTAAACTAACAACTAATAAAACTCGCATATCTCTAAAATCAGAAATTCATATTAAAAAACTCGTTTCACGCCAGAGAGAAGATAAAAATAAATAATAACAAAATGTTTTCAAATCTTATCCCAGCAACCCTGCTCGTCTGCGGCCTCCAAAGAACGCCTTCTGTTACTACGTTACACTAACTATTTCGAAATTTGGTCTATGGGCTCTTCCTCAGAAAAGGAGGCACTTCAGGCAAATCCCAAAGCACAACGGAACAGCAGTCCGATTAATGCCGCTGCTGAGAAATTGATAGAATACAGATGTCGAAATAAAGAGTTTATTGAATGTTGCACGCTGTCACCAAATGGTCGTTGGTTGTTACTTTCGACACACACGAAAACTCGTTTGTTTCAAATTCATTCGAAAGGTAAAACTGAAAGGCATTTAACAGCAATCAAAGATCTACCTGAACAATTTGCTGCTGCTTCACATGCCGCTTTTACAAGTGATTCCATGCGTTTGATCATGGTCAATCGTGAAACGAAACAGATTCTAGTCTTTTCCGTATTCTCACCATCAGGTGAAATAATGGATGTAAGTGCCACTTCGCCACTGGATTTTGTTGAGAGCATCGACACCAGCAAACATATTAAGGACAGTATTAAGTTGTTCACAGTTTCACTTTGTGGAAATTATATTGTTGCTGCCAGCGCTGATCGCACAATTGCTGTATGGTCTGTGTACCAGGGGAAACATTTCCAACATCTCATTAATCTGCCTCGTTATACAGCTGCCACAACCGCCTTGGCCATACATGCAAAACATCCTCGACTTGTAGCTGCTTTTGCGGATGGTAAAATATTCGAATACGACATGGAAGAAATGTGTTTCACATGTTCTGATATTGATTGTTTCGTTGGAAGTTCTCAAAATTTTTGCATTACCAATATCGTCTTGCATCCAAATGATCCAAACGTTTTTGTCATGCAATGTTACTCAACATTGTTTGTGTTGGCAAAGTGTAAACGTCACGAAAAATTACAAGCGGACGTAATGGAAAATTCATCCAGTAAATCGTTGAAAAAATCTAAACTTGAAGACAATGAAGAGATACAAGTGGATGGCTTAATACTGAAAAGGGCAAAGTCATATCAGGTAATTAGTAATTGGTTTGTAACAAAAATTCATATCGATAATATACTTAATTAAGAGATCTTGCTGCATGCTATAAATTATTTTTAGGAAATAATAAGAAACGTCTTTCCAGGTTTTTAATTTCACATTTATTTCTCTTCTAGCACTTAATTGACATCTGCTGGTTTTGCCCCAATGAACTTTTGGCAATCTGTGCGAATCCTGTATCGTTAGTAGAAAATTTACCGAATCCATTCAGACAAAAACTCTTTGGAGTCATGTAAATGTAAAGTCTACCTAGAAATAAACAACTTTTTAGGATAGTAAAATAGTTTTGTTTTATTTGTCTTCATGTGTGACTGATAAAAGCGCTAAAAAAATACTTCTAATTGTGATTTAATAACAAAGCAAACAAATGTGAAAGCTCTGATATTTTGGAAATTTCTATCAAAAATCACTGTAAGAAGTCACACAATTTTCTAAAATCACCTCGTCTTAAGTCATATGAAACCATTATATACATGTGTTACTCTGTATAACAATTCGAAAGAAAAATTTTTCGAATATTTTTCTATCAAATTACTCATCTCGAATTTTATGGGAAATATTTTGGGTAAAAATTTCTTTAGGTTGCTTCTTGTTGGAGACGAGTGTTCTATACTTTCATATATTTGTCCCTTACAGTACAATGCGATACAAAAATGAATAAAGAAAAAAAATAAAGCATAAAATTAAATTCTTATACTAATATTTAATATTATTAAATATATTAAATTCTTTGTGATAAACAAGGTAAAGAAATTTTGTCCGCCATCATAAATTCATAATAATCTCATTTTGTTTTCGTATTTCTTTGCGAAAATCCTTTAATTTATCCCACAATTATCCATAAATGGCCGCCATTTTGGATTTATAGTAATGTCATTCTGCTGCGCGGATTCTTCTTAACCCTTTCCTACCGGCTATGAGATAAAGTAAAAAATTGCAAATTTATTTTTATTATTATGTAAACATATTACAAATAAAACTAATTAACGTATTTTTCAAATTTTTATTTGGACTCTTAGTAATATTTTTAGGACCTAGACTTATAAGTACCGTCAGTCTATTAGTGTTAAACATAAAAAAAAAATTCGGGAACTATTTAAAAAATTTTAATTATTTGCCTCATGATATTCCACGAAACAGTTTTACTTTTCGTTTAGGCATAAAAAAAACATCACAGTGAGAGCATTTGGAATGAGGTTTTGACTGTACCTTCTTCATGCTACATACCTCACACCTCCCTCTTCTCTCCACAAATACTGGCCAATGAATACCTCTATTACCAAGCCTTACATCTTTCAAAGTGGAGAAGTCTATTTTGCGCCTTTTGTTAGAACAAGGACTTGAAACATTAACATTCGATGGTCGTTTTTTCTTACTGAGATCTTTCATAGTCATTAATCCTTGAGCTACTGATCTTCTAAAATCTTTCACTGTAGATTTTTCAATTATAAGTCCATGAACAACATATGCATTTACAAAGGCGATATCTAGCACACCCCAGAATATCCTATGCCACCATTTAGGCGATTTGCGGTCAATGCAATAGAGTGCTCTCAATCGATCAGCGGTGTCAACACCTCCCATATATGTGTTATAATCCTTAACCAACCTAGGACAAATAACTGCAGACTTGGTTCCATTCTTCTCCTTTCATAAAACGGTAGTTTCTTCGTTCCCATGAAAATTTGAAACCAAATTAACTATTTTATTATCTCTCCACTTCCAGTAGCCAATATTGAGATCTGAAAACCTGTAGTCAAACTGTCCTCTTTTTAGTGTGAAGTCCATTATCATGTTACTGGGAATACCCTTACGGTTTGACCTTATTGTACCGTATCCAAAAGTTTTTTCACTTTTTAACTTTTCGAGTAAAGTAATAGAGGAGAAAAAATTGTCAAAATATATAACTTTTTTTTCCCCCATTCTTGTTCAGTCAACTCCAATACTACTCTTTCCGCCAAAGTATATTCAGAAAACTTTGCTCGTATTTCATCGTCTTTGCCTTGATATACAATAAATTTTTTAATAAAACCTCTCTGATCAGCTAAGCACCACAATTTGTAGCCTCTTTTTATGGGTTTCATGGGCAGATATTGTTTGAGTACAGACCTACTCTTGAATTTGATCATAGATTGGTCTACACCCAATTCTCTGGTTCCGTGATAACACTCTTCAAATTTGCGGTTTAGCTTGTCTATTACGGGTCTTATTTTATATAATATGTCCTTACAATTAGGAGGTGTTTTAGAATTGTCATTGCAGTGTAAATTTGACAATATAGCAGCAAATCTATCTCTAGACATTGTCGCACTTATAAGTGAGTTGTGCAGATCCGGTGTGAAAGAGTAATGATCAGTCCAAGAAGGACGAGTATTGTAACCCATATAAAAGTTCATGCCAATAAAAGCCAAAAGCTCTTCTTTCTTGAGGTCGAGGCATACAAATTGCTTTGATAGACAATGTCATCAAGAATAGTATCAATTAGGACCATAAATACATCCGTAGGCGTAGAGGATGTACTAAAGTATTCGTCCACGACAGAAGTATTTTTAAGGTATTCCGGTAGGTATGTTTGGACATCTCGTTTTTTCCATTTCCGAATAGGTTCTGGAACTCTTTTTTTGGACTGCGATGTGTTTGCAAGGGTTATTTTCGCAAGTGGCATTTCATTGGCTGATTGTGGGAATAAAGAAGTTTCAGCTTCAGGAATTATATAGTCTGTTTCATTTTCAGCTTCTAGAGTGTGTAACGAGTGCTGTATAGCTTCATAAATAGTTTCATCAAAGCTCGCCGGGGTCTGATTAGTGGCATCTTCATCATCAGATAGTTCTACATCTGATGTAAAATTGCATCCTGGGATATCCTCGTACAATAATGCTTCTATTAGACTAATATTTTTCGAAATATCCATCTATAAAGCAAAGATTGTACAAATATTCATATAAAAAAAAACATCCCCGAATGTATTCCAAAAATTCTTAAAGTTCCTGTCGGTACTTATAAGTCCGTAACGGTTTTATGCGGATTTTACAAACATAAAATGTATAAAATACCTTTATAATATAAATACTGCGTAATATAGATAATAAAGTTACTATATATAAAAAAATATAATATTTACCTTGTAAAATTTATATATATATTGCGAATAAAAAAGCAAAATTTTTCTGTAGCAATTCGTCTGCAAGCACTTACGTTCAAGCTGATACTGAATGGGGATTTTTAATCTTTTTTCAACAGCATAATTTTTATTGTTTAGCTGAATTGTTTTAGAAGAGATATTTCAGCAGAGCGAAAGCTTTTGTGTTCTCACTTTTTTTTAAATTGACCGTTACCAATTAAGTACGAATTAGTACCGTCAGGGAGGAAAGGGTTAAAAAGCCATTTCATTTGATACCCATATCCTGCAGTGGTGCAAATAATAGGTCTGTACGTTTACTTTCTGGGAAAGTTCGGTAAAATGAGAGTAAGCTATAATTACTCTCAATAAGAGAGCAAAATGTACAAAAGTAAGAAAACCAAAAATAACCATAAAATTTACCAGAAAAAAAGAAATGTCAATTTTTTACAGCTCTGTTTATATCGGAGATGATATTTGACTATTTTAAAATTGTACTTTTTTGACCCCAAATGTACTAAAAACATAAAAGTTGTGTTAAGTTTTACTATTATTAACTATTAGTAACAGAAAGATAAAATAAAAAGAGTTCTTGAATATTGAGAATTTGTTTCGAAATCAATCAAATTAAAGTAATACTGAAGGAGTTCCTATTACTCGAGAGACCACCTCGTTGCGAGACAACCAACGTGTTGTTGAATAGTTAAAAATTATTGCAGTTCATTACAAAAGTATTCTTGAATTTTCGCAAATTCATCAATTTTACAGAAAGGATAATTTTACTCGTTTGGAAACTTATAATTCGGACCATAGTTTTTGAAGCTCCGTACGACTGAGTTTAGACGAGAAAACATTTAGTTTGGTAGCATGTTACGCGTGTGGAAGAGAGCATCGTTTTTGTGTTCGGTACTCGGCGACACGTTTTAACAACGACACATGTTGTCTTTGCCGATGGATAGAATTAATTTTTATGCGAATCCCTGAATAGTTTGTTTTAATATTTGTATATTTTAAATAATTGTGGGCAATTATATTAAGAAAAAATTCACAGATGATGGCCCACTCCAAGGTTCTGATGGATATTTCTATTTTATATTATATTACATTTCTTTTTTTTTATATACATATGTACATATAAGAATATTGAAATAAAATCAACGTAAAGAATTGAAATAAATAGTGTTTCATTTCAATTGTGATATCCGTCTACAGTGAGCGATATATATGCATCAACGCTGACTATCACATGCACCCAGAAGTTTCGGTAATTTTTCTCATATTGCCCTTAAGAAAATGAGATAAACTTTGTTCTACGCAATGACCGATAATTCTGTCAGCAATTACGGTTATATCACCGGTCAAATGACCGTCAATGTTCTTGTAGGGCAGCTAAACTTATTAGCTATTTCGCTGGTCACGTCAAACGTCAAAGTTTGTGAAAAAGTTGTGAAAAGTGGTTGTGAATAATTTAATAATTAAATATTATATTAAGAAAAATCGAAAATATATTTTTGCTATAATTAATTTAAATTACAGAACAACGTATAATCATATGAATATACTTTGGTACTTAATATTTAGTGGAGTAAAGTAGTACTTTTGCAATGCAAAGTGTACTGAAAAAAGTACAATTGTACGAGCTTGATTATCCCTGATTTTCATTGTAAGTCTAATGTGATTGATGACAGTTTACCGAAAAAAAACTATTTGTGAAAGAATTTATTTAAAAAAACAAGTATTGAAAGAATTTATTTAATTATATTTATTTTTCAGCGATGGTCTTTTTTATGAAAAGTTTTTAACAATTATTTATTTTTCAATATTTCGCTACCAAATAGGTAGCATTGTTAAGAAATAATAATTTGTATTAACAAAAATATTTATTTAAAAAAATAGTATTTTTTAAGTTTTTAACAATTTATGGTATAAATAACAAAAATGTTTGTAATTAATTATTGTTAAGAAAAATTTTTAACACACAACTTTTTTAATGTCTGTCAGCTGTTTGGGACATTTATAATTTTGCTTTGTTATTTTCAATGTTTATTATAAACAAACTGATTGCTTGTTCTTCACGCCCAAACTAGCCCGAAGAAAAAGTACGGGCATTCTCGTGCGAGAAGAATAAGAGGATTACTCTCTCAAAACCTCTCTCATTTACTCAATTTTTGCGTAAGAAAACGCTGGTGGGTAAGATTGGGCGCCCAATTTTTAGTAAACAAACAGACCTAATATAAAATAATAATAGTGAGTACAAAATTTTTGGCCGCCATTTTGGATTTTGCAGTGATGCCATTTTGTTTTCGTATTCTCATTAGAAAACGCTTTCATTTGATATCCATATCAGTGGGTGTATGAGAAATAGTTGGGCTGTCATTTTGCGGCGTCGTTTTCATTAGATTCATAAGGACATAATTACGCTAACCATGCGTAGCCTGAGCGTAGCGATGGTCGAAGTAGTCTGCACGTTGACAGCAAAACGAAAAATTTCGCAGGTTCCACCCCAGTTTCAGACTTATAAAAACATCTCGCATTTTTTCTGATGTGCATTCTGTGTTTTGTGTCAGTTGTTGTCGAAAGGTTTCAGTGGCGACGGCATAGTTACTGACCAGTAACGGCTTCAGCTGTATCCAATTCACAGTCACATCAGAACGCCCTCCTTCGGTATTGTGTAGCACCGGCGTAGTTAAAGAATTACCAAAAAAAAAAAGTTGCTACAAAAAAAAACCAAGTTTCAAAATTTAATACTTCTCCTTGACATCACTGCTATAAAACAAAGAACGTGCAAAAGCAGTGTTGTAAGATAGTGAAGCTTCACCTCCTATCATTTCTCCCTCTATCCCTTTCCTCTAGTTCCAACACAATGCCTTGCATGTGTAGGGTTATCTCATAAAAAAAAATATATCTACGCAGTAATTTTTGGGGGGTGGGGGAGTTAAGGTTTAAGTGGTCAACAATGCAGTTGCAGCTCCTGCAATAGTCGTTGCAACTCAGACCCATCCTATGAATCCCTATAGTCTAGTGATCCGTTAGACCTAGTAATCGAATTCTAGCGTTACTTCACGGCAATAACCCGCGAGGTCTCCGTGTGTCATAGTGGATTATCCTCCGTGGAACAAATCCATACATATATGTAGTCCGGATATACTAACATAGTAAAAACTTGTTGACTTTGGTGTCGGTGATGACTTTTCTCGATTTATATAGAGCTTTTTTCAGAGATCGTACTACACGAGTTCTTATAGATGGGTCTCATTAAAAGAGTTTAAAACGAATTCAGAGGTAACACAAGATTCCGTATTTTATTCCCTATTTTTAATTTTTCTTAACGACCATATCTGTCATTCATAGTCTTTTAGGAGCAGGCCCAACATGGCGGTTACTAGCGCCAAGAGGCAGAATAAAAACATTGAATAGGGATCTTGCGACGATCTCAGAGTGGGGTCTTGCAAAAAGGTATATTTTAACGACCGTAAGATGCTATGCTGTGTCCTAAGGTATAAACGCATAATTGAATATCCTGCGTCATGAACCAAATGTCCTTGGGATGGAAATTGGCTGTGACGTTCGTTGGAATGAAGGCACTGCATACAGACGTATGTATTTAACAATAAATATACAATAACACTATGGGCGCGTAGCAATATAATTCATTATACACATTATACTTGAAAAGTGAAACTATTAAAGTTTGCTCAAAAAAAAATGTGTGCACAGTTACCCAGGAAAAAAAGTGAATACGTTCACTATGAATTGATATATTTATGACTTCTTAAGCACTTCTTTATCTGAATTCATTTTGAATGCCAACTTAAATGGTAACAACATTATCAATTTTGAACTCATGCAAAACACATTCAACTCTGCCGATTAAATCATAAAAACAAATGCGCAGTTGTAATTATAATTTAAATAAATTTTTAAATGTGTTTCCGGAACTCATTAACCCATGAGTTCCAAATCATGGAATATTCATTGCTTCTAAGCACTCATTTAAATGACGAGTTGTTTTGTTAAATGTGAACACATGACACCCCTATGCTAAAATTATGCATTCTTTAGGTAATTTTAACCAGTTTATTTGCAAATAAATCCATGCCTTAACTATTTCTTTTACATGGTTCTTTTTTTGCTGGGTAATAATGAAAACAAAAATCAATTATTGCCAAGGACAATTGAGGGGTATAAATGCAAAGACTGCAATCTCCACTTTTTTCACAAACGTTACTAATAATACCTTTTAGTTGTATTTAATGAATGCTTCCGATTAGTGAATATAACATTACCAGATACACTTTAATTCCATAAAAAAGTATGTTCAAAAATTAAGAATTGATGCAAAAACGGCAATGTCCATTGGAGATTGTCGTTTTCGCCATGATCACAGTTTGTTAAGCTCTTTTTCTCTCAACTATTTTCAAAAATGCATGCTATTTTTTTATTCTGTTCCGTTTTGACAGAAAGTGAAAAAATAACAATTTCTTTTTTATATGAAACAGTTAGTTTTATTGTTCATTTTCTAACTTTGTCATAAGTCGTAATTATGGAGTTGAGTTGTTATGAAGTTCCTCCAAATCTATCAAGAAAAAAGGCAAAAGACACCAACAAAATTATAGATGTTTGTCCTGTAAATGACTGGAAAGAATCAAGCAAAGAGTATCTACTCCCACCTGGAAAATGGCATTTTAAATTCTCCACAGCAAAAACATTTTTTCTCAAAAAATAAATCAGGGACAAGTTATTATTACAGGTGAAGAAAATTACAGGAGCTATTGCAATCAAAACAATTTTCGCAGTGTCGGTAAAAAAAATTTCAAGTTGGAAAATATGCAACCAGAACAGATACAACCATAATCTGTAAAAATTAATTCGCTGAAGATTAAGGACGTTAGTAATTTATTGAAAAAACACTTTGGCGAGCACTGGCAGAATGATGAAAGCCTTAAATTTTATACAGACATTGTTAACAACTCACAAAATCAAATCGTTGCGGAAGATGACACCCAAAGAGAGGAATACTGCTCTGAATTTATAGAAGAAACCCCATTAATAAAAATTTGATTGTATAATAATTTAAGTTATTTGCTAAAAGGTCTAAATAGTTTGAATTAAGCCTTTGTTAAGTTTTATTTATGAATTTTATAACTATTGATTTTTTTTAAGTATGTACTATAATAAAAAATCTTGGATTAAAAACAAAACTTTATTATTTATCTCAGATCGAATCAAACAATACAAAATCCATATTCGATAAATTCAAAAGCAGCTACATATGTCCATTTGATTAGAGCAAACACAGCAATCTCCAATTTTATTATTATAATTGCCAGCAAACCGTTACATCGTTTTGGTTGGAACTTGCGTCATATCTTCATCTTATTCTTATTTACTGAATAGCATTTTGGGTGTGAGTTGTTTCGGAAGGTTTCAGTGGCGAAGGCATAGTCACTGGTCACTGAACAATACCGGCTTCAGCTGATAGCAATCCACAATTACATCAGAACGCCCTCCTTCGTCGGTATTGTGTAGCACCGGCGAAGTAAAATAATAATAAAAATAGCTACTAAACCGAAGCTTCAGCACTGCTACGAGTATAAAAACAAAAGAACGTGCGAAAGCAGAGCTGCAAAATAATTAATTAAGCTTCACCTCCTGTCGTTTCTCCTACTATCCCTTTCCTATAGTTCCCAGCACAATGCTTCGCATGTGTAGGAGTCATCTCCTGAGTGCTGGTCCTAGATAAAAAAAAAAAAAAAAAATTAATTACAAAAAATAAAAATGAATATTCTTTGACTACTTTATTACAAAAACTATAAATGTGGAGATTGCAGTCTTTGCATCTATACCCGTCAATTGTAAGTTATACAGGGTGGCGCAGAATGAGCTATATGGTTTGAATTCTTTATAACTTTTTTAATTATTTTTTTTCTTTGTTTTTTTTCTTTAGCATTTTGTGAAGAAGACTTGGGGAATTAATTATGAATCATTACTCGATCGAACAACGTACAAAAATAGAATTTTATTTTTGAAACCAACAGTCTATTGTGTTGACACGGCGTGCATATCGTGCGCATTGCACCCACACTATATTTAACAGCTCCTGACAGTTTTCTTTGGGGATATTTGAAAGAAAGAGTGTACGTTAACAAACCAAGAACCATACTCCAACTAAAAACCAACATTCGAAAGGAAATCATGGCCATTACACCCGAAATTTTGTGAAAAGGATAAATGGAAATGGAAAGTATGCTAAAAAGAGCACGATGTGCGAATCAGACAATAAACATCACTTACAGGATATCATTTTTCAAAGCTAATTGCAAAAAATTCCCCAATAATATACTGTATTTAAAAAAAAATATAGTAATCGCATAAATAAAAAAGTTATAAACCATTTAAACCATATAGCTAATTCTGCGCCACCCTGTAGATAGTAAATTTAGACCTGCATTCAGAGAAAAAAAATAACGCGAGTTGTATGTAACAATTAATATACCACATTTTTATTGTCTCAAAAGAAGCTTTCAAGTGCCTTGGCTTTCTTAAGACGGTCTATCTGATCTGATCTCCTTACTATCTTTATCGGCTATATCCGACCAAATGTTGAATAAAACTTCATCTGTGGGCGGCGCGTTAAAGTCTATTTTGAATCTACTCGACCGCGTACAATTAAGGGCGAAGAAGCTTATCGTTGACAATAGTCAACTCTGTGGGAAATCGCCTTGAACTTCCTTGAGTTTGAAGATGACAGAAGAGGCGACTTTTTGAGATTCTACCAGAGATTTGATTTTAGATTGATTACTGCAAGTTCTATGACTTTAGTAATACAGGCTTGATGTAGTCTGGTGCCACGGGTAGCCACCGAGCCGCACTGCTACATATCGTCATATGAAACGTAAAACCATGTAACTAATTTTTTTTAGATTTTAAAGGAGAGGGAAACAACTTGATAACAGAGTAAAGTAACCAACCTGAAAAAAGTTTCTTCAAAACTCGCATAAAATTAAAAGCATTACTTATATTTTGATAAAATAGTTCATTTTACATGCACATGCTTTTTTACGTGGTACAAAATTTTCAATAGAGAAATTGATTTTTAAAATTTTGTCACTTACATGGTTTTACGTTTTATATGACAATATGTACGTGAGGGTATAATGATTGAAGTGCTCCTTGTGAGTGCTTCGTATCAATCGGGTTCGGATTCGTGGTGAAGTGACGCGGTAATGTGAGTATTAGAGTCACGCGGGGAGAGTAGTTCTTGGTCTATTCGGGACATATTCGTCATATTTTTGTTCTGATATGACTTGTTTTCATCTAGGTGCTGTTACCGTTCAACAGTAGTCACCGGAGGGTGTTATGGACCATCTAGCTGGAAGTTCCGATAGTGCTCTATATTCTGCATTTAAAGAATTGGCTGCCTTCCTCAACATCTGTATGGAATGTCAAAGCAGTGTTTAAGTAAACCATTAATACTTTAACAACCTTGTAAATCATGCATTGTCATTTTAAATATTGTAACACCGTCGAAATTTAGGAATATCTGTTTGCTTTGCATTATAAAAAAAACGATGTCTAAAATGAAATTAAGTATTTATTTCATTGAAATTGTGTACCTCTCGTCTGTAGTCGCCATTGTTTATAAATAGCATCATTTAGCTTTTGTTGCGTTTATTTGCGCATTAACTGTGCATCTGATGACTAGGAATGCCATACATCGTCAAAGTTTGCACGGTTGCGTTTATGAACACGAAACAGTGTCACACTGCAAAGCAACTGAAGAAAGGAAGGAAGGCAGCCAATCATTTATAGACCATGACTCTAAACCGTCTTGATATGGCACAGCGGTATAGACAACCCGAAACACCTCATCAAGGTGTATATCATAGGCAACAACTCTTATGATAATGATTTGCGACCTACATATGTGTACTTTGCAAGTCACTATTTGCATTCCTTGTGCTCACGGGGGCCGCGGTGAACGTCAGAATTCATCCGGTGTTGAGAGCACCGGGTGGTAAGACGCTATGCGCAAGTACCCAGGTTAATCTTGTGAAACAATCTGTCCTTTACCCTCTAACCCATAATTGACTTTCATATTTCCAGTACAATGCAAATTCTGCTGAAGTCAAAAAAAAAAATTACATATAAAAAATTTTCGGTAAAAAGCGAAAATATTGATGGAAATGTTGAGATTCACTAGCTAACGCACAAACTCGCCTAGCGATAGGAATTCATAGATTCATTAAAATGTCTTGTTGGCTGGATATGCAACTAAAATAAAACATATGAATGGGATTTTCGTTTTTATTTTTCATTTAATTTTATTTTGAATGTCTTTGGCAGTGTGCACGCACACTTTTTAGTTTTTAATTTTATTATTTGAATTGCAATAAACTTTTAATACTAATTCGGTATTTAGTATTGCAAAATGTGTTTCATATGACTTGTCTCTCTATAAATAAAACCTGACAACACATTCATCAAGAAAGTGGAACGCTTCGTTATCGTCGTCATTATCATCATCGACGTTGGGTGGCAGATTGGGGTAAAAGTGACACAATGAATTTAAATACACTTTTTTTTGTTTTGTTTTTGCTTTAGTTGAATTCTTTTTCAATTTGTACTAAAGTACTTTGTTTTTTTTTCATTGCTTCTAATTTTATTGCATTCGAAGAGCGTCAAGCTGTCTGTTCGCATGAAACACAATAAATGTGTACGCACCACATCAAGAATACGACAAGTACGTTGTATTGCGTTCAGATTTGTGCACCTTTTAAAATATACATGGATATTTTAATGCTATTTTCTTTTTGTCTTTTTTATATTTAAAAAATTTTTGAAAAACTAAATTTAAAAAAAAAACTTAAGAAACTAATTTTTATGACACTAAAATTTAATAGATATTTAGTAAAAGTTACGCAAAAAATATTGGACTCTTTCCATTTCGAATAAGTGACATTTTAGAAATTCGTCAAATTCATATTTGACAAAACAACTTAAGTCGACTTAAGAAAATTTTTCGGGTGTTTTGTTCTAATCGGTATGTTTTTACGACAAATTGTTCCAGAAATAGGTTAGGTTAGGTCGTCAGGTTGCTGGATGTAAAGGTAAAGAAAAGTCCCAGCCCACTTGGGTCCAGTTTATTTTGGCCCCATTGTGTTACTCTGCTAGGAATCGAACCTAGAACCCCCAACTGATAAACTAGCACACCACTCACTAGACTACCGGCGCACCCAGAAATACTACGGGTTTTTTCTGTAGCTGCCTGAGAACTTAACTGATTAATTATAATAAGTACAAGAAAAGAAATATTGGTGGAAGGAAATGTTTTTAAATAATGTTTGGTAAATAATTTCATGGCATTTATTTTTTGAATAAGATTTCCCGTGTATGCCAGAAACCAATGACGTAACACAGCCCCATAAAAAGTAATTCAGAAACGTTAAATCGCCCGCACCATGGTTCCCACTTCTGCAAGTAAAATTGTCACCAAATTGATTTTTTTAAGAGAAGTAACAGTCAAGTAATGATTGGCTACTACTAGGTGTTAACTTCTAGGAAAGGAATAAGCCCGTATGACACTACATTTATTTTTCATTAATTAATGTAAAATTGATAGAAAGGGGCATCACAGCCAGAAAGAAACAAATACAATATAATATTTACATTTTTAAGTGTTGCCTCCTCATTTTCATTTAAAAGAAAACGCTAAAGAAAAACATCCGGAAAAAAATTAAGCCCAAAATTGCAGACATTGAGCATAGATCGCTAAGTTGGTAACATATAAAAGATTTTAAGCTCGAAACGTCAATTTTAAGTTGAAACTTTTGAAATTTTTTTTGACATTTACTAATTTTTTATTGATAACACTAGTAGAAGATTTGACGTTTTTGCATTTAACTCAATATGGTTGTACTCTTTGCTCCTGATTAATTTTTCCATTACAATATATTTATGCTGCTCTCCAAAATTTAAACAATGCAGCAAAAATGTAGTGTCATAAAGGCTATAATGATAAAGATTACAGGTGATGAAGGAATAGATCATGATGCAATTACTAACGTGTCATCATTAAAACTTTTACATGCGTTCGGGTGCTTGTGCTTAGCGACATAAAATGCCAGAAAAAGTTTTCACTCGCAGTATTTAAGAATTTTGACATGTTATGTCGCAAACGTAAGCAGAGAAAAAAATTATCACCTGACGTAGCGATGCCACCTGTTTTTATTGCATTATGGGGTAGATAGAAGAACGTTGCATTATTTTTACAATACTGCTTTTGCATGTTTCTTATGTTATAGCGGTGTTGCAGTACCTCCGATATCAAGGAAACGCATTAAATTTTTGAAGCTGTATTTGGTAGACATTTTAATAATTATTTTACTTCGCCCATGATACGAATGTGAAAGCCGATGTAATGCAAGTTCCGCCGTCGTGGTGGAACCAAAATGTCGTTGCTGTTTAGCTGATTAATTTTTAAAAAATAAAAATTCGTTCAGCGGTCTCTACGACGATGAATGAATTTTTGAGCGTCTTCAATATTTCGCACTGTCTGAGCAATATTCTCTTCGGTGCGCACATTTCTTTGTCTTGTTTATGGTTCTGAATCGAGAAGAGTAAATTAATTCGTGTGAAAACTGCACGAATTCGTTGCTCACTAGGCCGATTATGTTGACTGTAAAATGAACGAAGTGCTCTATGAACTACGCGAACAGATTAATTTTTTCTCAAAGTAAAATTCTACAATTTGGAAACGTTGTTCTGGCATTGAACGATTCATGGGATTTATGTCAACTCAGTTTCACATTCTCAGCACCCAATATATATGAAAATTCAACTTATTTTGAATTTTATACCATGTTCATACGGCAATATAAACCGCTTGGCTCGCTCTTTGAACCACGATTGCCATACATGGTGTTCACACGACTGTTCTTAGTTCATTTTACCATTTCGTTTTCTCAATTTTCTTTTTTTTTTTGCATTTTCTATTCATATGAGCATGTGTATATTATAAATTATTTTTGCAAATGCACTTTTTTTTATACACTTTTTTTCTATTTTGTTTCTTTTTTCAGTTAGTTCAGATAAACTAGCGATAATTTGGTATCGATATTAGCGATAATACTAATTTCTTCGTGGTTCGTACTTGGTTCATAATGAACCAACATGGTTTCATGTTTCATGTAGTTTCAATCTTGGTTGGTGTACGAACCACGAATGTTGCTGTCCATGTGAACTTGATTTTATCGGTTTGCGTTATCTTCAATACGTTTTACTTTCCCTTAAATGCATGCACGAACTTATTTCGTGCCCACGAAGAACAACATCTAAAGTCGAGTTAGGCCAAAGTTGAGTTTGTTATGCTTATACGTTTCTGTAAATTTATCTGTTTTTGCATTGTAAAAAAATCAGAATATAAAATATTAGAAATTTCTAGATTTTAGACAACGATTTTAAACTTAAAACTGCTTTGCTGAACACTTGCCAAAATCGAGTTTAGTTGTTACTCTTTGTGGGCGGAGATTTGTTCAGCATTTTTAAGGTATTTTTTCTCTACTGAAAAATGTAAAAATGTGATTTTGTCAAAAGGCCATAGATATGTACATATCGTTACCTTAATATGGAAAGGTCCTAACTAATGTTTTTTTACTAGGCTAGTTTGGATTAGGTAAAGTAAGGTGGCAGACACTGCCCGAAGGATAAGGTCCCACTTAAACCAGATGTTACGGTCATTATGATACCACACGCTATTCAACCCGGTAATTAGACACCACGACTCCAAAATAATGGCTCGATTATGGATGGCAACTAAGGCTTCAGTTGCGTTTCCGCCTGGCAACCAGAAATTTGTAGTTGCCATAAAAGCAGTAAAATGTAATTTTACAATTCTTAGTTGCCCGTAGCCATCCGTAATACCATATTCGGCAACTGGCAACTCAACTGAGGTTCGATTTCTATCCATACTCGAGTCATTAATCTCGCTTTTACGGAACTCCACACCTGGGGGAGACCAGTCAACGATGAGATCATATTAGAGGTCAAGAAGATCCACCGTTTCATGGCAAGAGCTGGGAACTGATACATGGTGTGAGCAATAGTCTTTTCCTCCACAGCTACTGGAGAGCCTACCAAATTTGTACGTCCTCTCATGCTGCCAGCGAAACTGTGCATCTCGAGACACCCACTGCGGAATACCCAGTTCAACAGAGGCAGTCTGAAGATTTCTGAGGAGGTAATAGTTCGGAAGTTGCGTGCTACGTACGAGCCTTGGCCTTGATTCCTGTAACCCACATAAGAGTCAGCCCTCCATGATCCGAAATTTTTGATATGAGAAGTTTTCTTACTATCAGGGCAAGAAAAAAGTTCATAGAAATTTAAATTTTGTAGTCCCGAATATTTCTTAAAGCAGTCAGAGTATATCAATTTTTTAGAGTTTTATATTTGCAATTATGAAAAATATATCTTTGAAGAGGAATAAATCTTAGGGCTTTTGTATATTAAGGTAACAATATATATTGCATTTAAGCATTTCCTTATTAGTCTACCAGCCATTTTTTTCTCTTTTTATTCCGATTATTATGAACTGGGGGGCCTTGATTTTTTCTAACAAATGCTCTATCGACCATTATCCCATCCCTGAAATATTTATGTTATTCATTGCACTCGTATTTATGTAAAGGGTCTCCCAACAAGAACGCACGATTTTAATTTTGCGCCATTCGAAGTGTCATTGTTTGACATGTGAACAATTGTTATTGTTTGCTAGTAGAAGGTACGAGGTTAGTAAAAATGGAGCGAAGGGAGTTCTTTAATTGGGTATTGGAGAGACAACATGAAAATGCTGATTTTGCCGATAAAATCATCTTCAGTGACGAGGCCCATTTCCATCTTGATGGCTTCGTCAATAGGCAGAATTGTCGCATTTGGGGGTGAGGAAAATCCTGAAGCAAATGCAATGTGGTGTGGATTTTGGGCTGGAGGAATTATTGGACCTTTTTTTTATGAAAATGAGGCAGGTCAAGCGCAAACAGTCAATGTTGTTCGGTATCGTGAAATAATAACCAGTTTTTTCGTGCCTAGAATTGAAGAAATGAATGTGGATGGCATGTGGTTTCAACAAGACGGCGCCACATGTCATACAGCCAGAGAAAAAATTCAATTGCTGCATTTAAAATTTAAATCTTGCGTTCTTGTTGGGACACCTTTTATATGTCAATGTGTATACATCTTGGACAATATGAAGAGAACTGTTGTTTCGTTTTTTTTTTTTATCATGTTTTGTGATCCTATAAGTGGCACAAGGTTAAGACACTGTCACGAATTTCTTCTGTGGAGTTATTTGTTGGTTCACTCATCGAACATGGAGGCATGAGATTTTCCAAGCCACATATCACGGATATTGTGGTAGTGATTGCGGTACATTGGGCTTTTGGCATTCCTTTCAAGGGGTACTCTCTTAGAATGATTACTGTTCTAATTGTCAGAATGAAGAGGACGAACATCCCATCGCCTTAGCCTAATTGCCAGTGGATATTTTGGAAAGATCTGCGATGGGCATTAGTAACCTAATCTACTGCATTACGAGAAGCGGATAATCGAATGCAACCTATTTTTACGAATCTTTGCACACATGCCGTAAAAAAACGCGTGCCACGCATTGTTAAATTTAATGTTATATTTTTTTTACACTTGCACCCAACAGACTCCTGTCCAGCGCTTCCATATATTTTTTTAAAAAAACCTTTTTATTTAAAAAAAAACTTAATTTTTCAACAAAAAACTTTTTTCCACAAAAGTGTCCAAATAATGAAAAGAAGCACAAAAAAATATATTTTGAATTCATTTTTATTCAAAATAAGATAAACAAAAAAAAAGTTGAACAAAAATAACAAAGTCATTCTTCCCATGATTTTGAGCTGATCTTCATTTTTTTTAGCTTTTGTTGGGTCCTCCGATATGTCTGTATCGTATTCCAAGCTATTTTCTCCACTTGTATTGCTGCTTAAAACTAATAACACAAAAAACTAAAAATATTCCATTATCCTTACCGTTTCTCTTTAAATATTTATTCAAGCTTTTCTTGAAATAGAAACCTTTTTAGGAAAAAAAAACAAGCATAAAAAACTATAATATTATTAAATGTATTAAAGAGGGAATAGACACATTTAATACTGAAAAATTATAAAATCGTTTACATGACTTGAAAATTTTAATGAATTTAAAAAAAAAAACTTATTTTTGAAGCTAAAAACCTAAAAACTTTTTGGCATTTCAAAAACCTTGAAAAATAAGGGAAAACTTGGGAAATGGTAACGCTACTCCTGCCCAACGCACTGTTAACATAGAAAAGACACTAACTTAACACTTCGCATTTTTTTGATGTGCTTTATTGTGTCTTTGCGTCAGTTGTTGTCGAAAAGTTTCAGTGGCGATGGTCATTGAAAAGTGCCGGCTTTATCGACTATTCTTCTCTTTAAAACAGGTGTTGAAGGGATTGGAAGGAATACAGATTAATTCTAGCACAACACTGGAGTTGCATGTTTTCTTGATAATTGGTAAAGCAGAATTGCAGCCCCTCTGGTGTTATATTGACGCATTAATTTTTTTAAGCTAGTGAAGAGCCATTTAATTTTTTATTTTACTTCACCGACGTTTCATTGCTCAAATAACGATACCTGCGGACGGAGTATTGAACCTTTTGCATGTAAAGTCAACGCGCTATCTGCTTAGTTAGCTCTAAGTTGAAATGGTTGGCCACATTCCATTCCAAATGTTGTTTTCCAATTAGAATTTTTGTGTTAAGGCGGCCATACACTTCGTTCTTTTAGTAATTCTGTATGGGTAAACACGAACATCGACATTATCCACTCACTACACCTTGAATACTTGAGTTCAAGTCGCATTTATTTTAATTATTATTAAAAATTAGAGCAAAAAATAATCAGTTGGCATTCTAATATTAACTGTTTTTCGACACCGCCGAAAACTCTCTTTTTAACTACCCTGTAGGAAGCCTGGGACCAAGCGTCTCCAAGTTAACACTTTTGTCGATTGGTTCTGTTGACTTTTAGATGACATTGTCAAGCCATGTGTGTGTCTCAGTTTCCCAAAAAAACTACTTACTACCCATTGACTACATAGGACCAATGCTAGCAGTAGATTTTCAATGGCACGCACATGTTAAATGTCTGTAATAAATTAGACTGCCTGGGGTATAACATGTCACTAGTAATGATGACTAAATCAGTAGCAAATCAGTATAGTTTTATTCTTGTCATTTGCTGGAGAGCACGTAATCATGGACACAAGCAGTTTCGAACGAACACGTTTGCAAACGGACGGTTAAACGGTTAAAATCAATGTTCAACATATATTTTTTATGCGTGCAAGGAAGACGGGTTATTGCCACACACCGATAGTTTTACTTGCGCTGTTAAAACAGCAAAAAAAGTGTATGGCCGTCTTTAGGAAAGTGGACAATATGAAGATCTGCATTTCCATACAGATGTATATCTATGTACAAACATATAAGCGCAACTCATAATCTTGCACATTTGAGATGGCAAATTTTTGCAATTGTACAACATTTACAAACAATTGTGAACGGCTTTTTTGCTTTAGTTTGCAACGCTTGACAAATTCTGGTGAACTTATACCAGACCATTTGTTTCGTGTGATATAAACTATGATTCCTATTGTGGTTTATTTACATCAGTATATGTATCGATTAATACACTTACAATACAATTCTAATGCAGATTTTCTATTAATTGGAAAAAAAGGTGATGTAGCATATTAACATTTTGCACCCAACATTGATTCCAACAAATCACTGTCTGGACAGTTAAAAATATGTTCTGTGCATTTCACTCCTTTTTAATTCAAATGTTTTGTTAAGGTTTATTGTTGCTTAAGCTCAACAGCAATTGTCTGTTTCCGTTTTTAGTTGTTGTAAAAATAAAGGCAAATGCCAAAAATTCAAATGCAAATATGCCATTCAAATTTAGTCAAACAGGATTGGAGCAAAAAATAAAAAAAGAAACGGGAATCATAAAATACTCCTATATCAAAATACAAAAAAATATGCAAATTTTTTTTGCGAACGTAGTCTGAAGTTAACATTTACGCTCATCCCTTTGCAACACCAACAACAACTTGCTCCGCTCGCTCCCGTTTGTTCATTTTCATTTAACTATGTCTTTTTGTTTTTGTCGAGTGAACTTTTTTTTTTTGTTCAAAACACCTACACAAAGTAATAATGCCTGCAAGGATTTTTAATGCTACTGCAAAAATTTATGCTTTACAAAAAGAAACAAACAGGAGTAAAACCCAGACCCATACAAAACAGTCAACCATCCAGCCAGCAAATACAACAAGTAACATTAAAAAAAATTATAATAAACATACAAAGTCATCCCGTAACTGTATACAGTTGGTGAAATTTAATTAAGGGTATCAATGTTAAGCAGCGATTCGTATGACCTAATTAATTATGTACATATGATCAAATTATTTAGGTGAAAAGTAACGTTTTAAGTTTAGTCAAAAGGCTAACTGTCATACTGCGCCCTCCGCAGGGAGTTTGGGACAAGTTTCAAACCAGCGGTACCTAGCTAAAGGTCTAGCATTACTTTAAACTTCCTTGGAGTTTGAATATGACAGAAGAGGCGATTCTTCGAAATCTGACTAGAGATTGAGGAGGTTATGCTTGCATTTCCGTGTGACTGTAGAAATACAGTTCAATTCTAATCTAGTGCTACGGGACCAGCGAAGCCCCACAGCTCTAACGCCCAGTAAGGGTTTAATAACTGATGTACTCTTAAGTGAGTACTTCGTGTTCACCCCGAAAAGTTGGAGTTGTGTGCTGGTTTGGGAAAGGATTCGTAGTGGCTTTGGTTGCCACCAAAAGATACGCTGGAAGTTAAGTTTTTGGTCTGTTCGGGATATATGTGTGGAAGGCACATATATTCTGATACGACTTTTACTTAACTAGGTGTTGTTGCCATTCAACAGTAGTCACCAGAATATGTCTCAAACAAACAGTATTACTGGCTTTAGCGTTCTTGACTCAAATACATTCTGATGTGACACAGAGTTTGGACAGCTCGAAACACCTTAGCAAGGTGCAATTTATAGACCTGTGATAACTATAATTTGATTTGCCACCTGTATGCACTGGTAGTGAAACAGGATTTTGTATCTCCGAGTGCCATGGGGGCGGTAGTGATCATCTTGATTTCTCTCAGTGGTGAGAGCACCGTGGAATAAGACGCTATGCGTAGGTGTCCACGCAAATCTTGAAGAAATTTAGCATTCCCGCAGTGCCTAGCTAACTAGTTTAAGAAATTTCTCTTTTCCATAAAGATGTACATTTGGTCTTCTTGGGTAATTTCATACGTACATATATATCAGTGCTTCTGGTCCGCTGAAGTATTAATTGGGAAGGTGATGCATCGCATTGACTTTTTCAAGAACTTGAAAATGACAGAGGAGGCGACTCTTCGGGATCACACCAGAGAATGGATTGTTTTACGGCCTTTGCCTGCTTAACCGCAGCCCTTGTCTAGTCTAGTTCCACGGGAAATCGGTTGGCCACATAGCTTCTGCAAAGTACGTGTTTAATGTACCACCATTGACCTCGCTTGAGCTTCATGGCTACCGCACGGTGTTTAAAGCCTGATGACACTACGGCTGGGTCATCTAGTTGAAGAATATGTCGGAAGGTACTTCGTATCCACCCCGAACAGGTTGTAATTGTGTTCCGGTTTATTGCGGTTGACTTCGTGGTGGCGGTGGTTGCTACTTAAAGTTACGCGGGGTTAGCAGTTATTGGTCTGTTCGGGACATATCGTCATTTTTATGACATGTGACCCGATACGACTTTCACTAATCTAGGTGCTGTTGCCACTTAACAGTAGTCACCAGAGAGTTTATCTCTCTGATGTGACAGAGGGTTTAGATAGCCCGACAGACCTTAGCAAGTTGTCTTTCCAGGTGCCAATGGGGGCGATGTTGATCGTCTTAATATACTCAGTGTTGAGAGCACCGTGGGGTTGGGCGGTATGCGCAAGTACCCACGATAATCTTGATCAAATCTGTCATACTCCGTCCACTTTTTGCCGTTTATAATCAATATCATCATAAATTGATTGCCGCTGGAACAACGCTACCAAGTTATTAAGATTTACTTTGAAAATAAGTAAACAATTCACGCAAGTTATTAACAGCTGGAACAAAGCCTGATTATTAAAGCAGCTGCAGAAATTTCTCGCTAAGGTTCACTTATTCCAAGCAAATTTTCAGTATTCGACAAGGGTTTTAAGTGCAGAAAGATTACTGCTTATTGAAAAAAAGTTGACAAGTAATTATCGAGTAATTAAAAGATAAAGAGATTTTTCTAAAATTTTCGACATCAATATCTTTCGAAATACTTTAAATATTTAAGAAAAATTTACGGCACCCGATATAGTTTTTAAGACCATAGAATTGGGAGAATATATAAACCCGATTTGACGAAGGCTTTTTGAGTTATTAAAGAAAGAACGATTTTTTTAAAATTTTTCCGCAACGATATCTCTCGAACGAATCACCACCCGGATTTAGCTGTAATTTACGTCGCTTTCTGAGGTTAAGAATAGATTTTGAACTTGATCGTCCATTTTTGGAAAATTGTATTTTATACATATGACATACATTTCGTCTCTACATTACCTTACTATTTCGTCCCTACATATCGTTACCATTTCTTAATTACATATCTTTACGAAGTCATGTCAAGCACTTAATATAGAATGCGTTACGACTTCCATAATATTTCGGTTCCGAAATCAGAGATTTTTCCGACCTGTCGCTACGAATTCTTTACGAAATCGTAGCATTTGGTTTGGTGGGTATTGACGCCATTGCGAAAATAGACAGAATGGACTCCCAGGCCCTCAATAATAAATAAAATAATAACTGGATTTTTGAAAATTGTGGTAAAATTAGTAACTTCTGAAAACGGGAAGTTATAAACAAAATAGCCTGTGTGATATAAAATTGAAAAAGATTATTGGCATAGTCGTCCTTCGGCCGCCCTTAAAAATTTCTTCGTTTCGTTTTGAAGGAAAAATCAAATAATCAGTCAACTGAGTGAACAGCAACAACGAGTTAAAGCCGTGCGGAGTGACTAAAAACGCCAACAGCGTTTGACAAAGCATTGGCTTACGTATTTGACATTCGAATTTCAAATCTGTCAGTCATTCTGTACTTGTTCTCTACTTTACTAAGCAGAACAGGAAACATATTCGAATAGGCCACAGTGTAGACGAAACTTCTATTTGAAATATGTTGTATTTATTAGTAATTGTTGTTTTTGCTATTGTTGTCAGCATTGTTGCAACATAAAATTCATACATACAACATGCATACAAATATTTCACTCCAAACATTTATTTATTCAGCCATGGTACATCCATACACACGCACACACACATGCACATAGCCATTTACATACGTACTTCAGTATGTGTGTAAGCACGGAAAGACAGACAGACAGACAGACTGAAACATACTTCTACTTTCGACATTTGTTTTTCGTGGTATGCACTTGTCTAGACTTTGGCTAGACAGTGTTAAACCAAATATCAGACTCCTTCTCGACGAAAATGAGCTGCGACGACGAGTGTGCTTAAGTTAAATTCATACAGACAACAATAGATGGCAGTTGTTGTTGTTTTTATTTTTTTGTTAATGTTGCAGAAGTTGTTGTTATTGTTGATGATGATATTATGTTTCTTTTTCATTTGCTTATTGGAGCTTTTAACTGACATCCTTCAGGGAGAAACGTCTTTTGAGAATTAATTTTTTAAGAAAAAATAAATAAAAAATGTTGACAAAAAAATATTTTTCTTGTTCTGAAATAATTTTATAAGAAATTGGAAAAAAACATCTCCGATGTGCAAGTATTTCGCTAATTTCAAATCCATGGTACGGATCATGATTTGATCAGCAGTCGAACACAGGTTGTATTAAAGGTGTAAAACGCATGCTATACGCATCAATATTGAGCTTCAATATTTGTATTTGTGTGCGTTTGTTTGCAAAAAATAGTCATACATATACGCTCTGTGTAACATTGACGAATATCAAAATGCTTTTGGTATTCATCAAAATATTGAAGCATTTTGACGTAGTGAGGCAGTGTTATTGTCAATATTCATTTTATTTCTTGTAACTATAATGCACATCGTACTTGCGACGCATTACAAATAGAGTAAAAAATTTTTGTAATCGAATTAATTGAAGTATATCGCACATTGATGGTTTTATGTACGTCCCATAAAACCATAAAATCAAACAATATAGTGACAAAAATATAAAAAACTAGCTTTTACCCGCGGCTTCGCTCCCGTTATTCCCGCCATCGGTTATACAGTTGCGAAAAGGCATATCTCACCCCTACGTCGCCTCCTGGTTCTATTTAAAAAATATATATGTAGCATATGTGTCCTTCTAGACGCAAAAACTTAAATACATTTATATTTCATTAAAATCGGTTAGATGGTCTCGCTGGCGTGTAAATTGCCCCTTTTTCCCTCGTGGTCCTAGTTTTAAAAAAAGTAATAGCCTATAACCTTGCCGGAGTTGCACAATTGTCAATGTATCTTTTAGCCTATAGCCTATGTGAATTTTTAGACGCAAATCTATCCATGTTCTAAATTTCATTAAAATCGGTTTGAACGTTTCGGGGGGGGCAGAAAATTCCCCCCTATCGCCCTCCTGGTTCTAGTTTTAAAATAAAGTAATACCCTATAACCTTCCCGGAGTTGCGGAGACTAAGTGCACCAAATTTCATCGCGATTGGGCCACAAATGGCGAAGTTAAGCGCGTTTATAAAATACAAGCTGTTAAAAGCCATGTGGAAGGAGTAGCATAATTAAAAAAGTAGGCGTAAAGGTGGGCGTGATTAAAAAAAAGTAGCCTATAATTCATTCAAGAGTTCTAATTATAAGGCGTGAAAATTTCAGGAAGATCGATCCAGCGTTTTGGGCTCCTATAAGGTACAAACACACAAACACACATTAATTTTTATATACATATATATATAAGTATATTATCAGAGTTTTTTTAATGAATAAACAGATATGTATTTTGCCGACGGTAACTTCAAAAATATTTTGCCGACGGTAACTTCAAAAATATTTTGCCGACGGTAATTTCTATATGTTTGCACTTGAAAAACCCCAAAAAAAGAATGAATAGTGATGAGAAATATTGACGTAGTGTACAGAGTGTGTCAATATACTATATGAAGACAAATGTTGAAGCTGAATATTGATGCGTGTAGCGTCCATTTAATATGAGTCTTGGCTAACGTGACCATTTCTTATTTTACTCAAAGCGCGACGTCGTATTTTCGTCAGTCGGTATGTTCATAGTACAGGGTGGCGCAGAATGAGGTAAATTTACTAAAATTTTTACTTTTCCCCTTCTAAGTTTTTCTTCGCTTGTATGGGTAAATAGGGCAATCTCAAATAGGCTGCTTTCGCTGCATAGAGCGGAATTAAGCCTTTTCAGGGGATACACTTCACAGGCCATTGTGACCGATGCCACCAGAACAAAATTTGGTGTCTCAGAGACCAATGTCTGTCGAGTTTGTGGTAGTGACACTGACAGGTTTTACCATCTGGGAGGAATTGCAGTCCCAATAATAATAACAATTTTGCCCCTCAGAATTTGTCTAACCGATTGCGATGAAACTTTAAACCTAAAGAAAGATTCGAAGTATCTAATGAAACAAGGGGCTAATATTTTTCCAAAAGTTGAAAATATAATTAAAGCTCTGCAAACACAATATGGCGTACGGCCCAAAATGACAGACAACTACTTTGTATACAACCCGTGATATACGTACAAATTAAAGGGACTTTTTTGAAGGGAACTCCAAATACAATGAAATAATTATAAAGACAATATACACATATAAACAATAAACACATAAGTGGGTGTGGCTGCACCGATTTAATCAAACAACAAAATAAACGAAAGTTGATGTGAAAATGTTAGACTGAAATATTTATTTGGTGAAACAAAAATAAACAAACAAAAATAAACAAACAAAAACTTATTTTAACTTCATGTGAATGGGGAAAATAACACCTTCTAGACCATGTGAAGGTAAGCGGGTGGCTGCATGGAAAAACTATTGGAAACCAAAATGTCGGTAACAATAGATTTAAATTTTACTACAAATGCGCAAAAAATTTTGATTTCCTACACCATTTCTATATAGATACCCGGGTACCTTGCCATTGTTTTTTTTATAGACGATTATTTGTAGCACTGTTACAACATCAGCTAGATGTCGTTTTGCAGATAATGAATAATTCATCGTACAGGATATTATGCTGCTTATTGCGAAATCCTTTAAAATATATTGTCATTGAAATTAGAAACGCAAAATGGTATCTTGTGACTGCATGAAAGCAAAGATGAATTTCGAACAAACAGATTTGAAATAAAAGAACTATACAAACATTGCTTTCCGTTTAATACAAAATGCTACTCGTACATACACATGTCCTATTTGCACATACATATATGTATGTACATACATGCGAGTATAACTTCTCTATAATCCTTTCCTGTTGCGATGCATTTTGCTTTTCTTACTCGTATGCAGTGCAGAGCAACATCTCGCACAGTGTCATTCTTTTCTCCTTGTTATTGGATAAACACATGTGCAATTGTAAGCATTTGGAAATGAACATTATAAAGATAAATCTTAACTTCACATTCATTTATCCTTGAAAGTTGTTTACAAAATGCATCCATTCATTGCACTCAATGTGCACAACAATGCGCACACACTAATGCAACAATAAAATAAAATGCACTTTTTATTAACCCCCATAATTGTCGTCATTATTACGGATACACCATGAGTGCACCGGAGCTTCGAGTAGAGTCTATTGAACTTCACTTCATGGATTTCAAGGATTTTTGAAAGACGTTCAGTCACTCAGTCAGTCCTCTTACCCCCCACCTTAGCTGCATTTGTCCAGACAACAACGTTTTAAGGTAGTTCTGGTTGCTGCAGCAGCTGTATAAGTGTGTGCGTGCTTTGTATGAATGTGTGTTTAATAAAAACAATCTATGAAATTTGAGACGTGCATAACAACATCCAACAGGCAATAACTTCAATTTGGAGCGTATTAAATTGTTAAAAAAATTTCAAGTAACTTGTGTTAATAAAAGGGTCGGTCGGTTGCCGTTCGCTCATTTGATTTATGCATTTCGCATATTTTTGTATTGCAGGCAGGCATTGAAAAGCTCCGGCTTTCAAGATGTCATATTTATCGTGCCGAGGCTCGCTATTCAAAATGTAGCACTCCAAATGTATCGCATGTTCGAAGTGTAATAGTTTAAATAATTTTTTCGCATAAACTCGTTACTTTCGGATACCCCTTTAGAAACTCCTTACTGTATCCACATAGCACGCACACATGGCTGTGTGTATCCTTGCTTTATCTGGATAAAATATATACAATTTATTTTCTTATACTTCAACAGGTAACTTTTACTTCTACAAGTTTCGTGAATTCTATTTAAGCAGAAATTCTGTTTGACTAGAAATAATAGTTGAATAGCATTGTGTTATTGTCTATAATTCATTAATTGCGTCTAGTCAGCATTTTGCGTTTCAAATACGTATGTATGTATTTTAAAACGACTAAATTATTACTGCCATATTCATACAATTTGTTTTATAAAAGGTTTAATAGACAAATTTTTATACAAAATTGTATCATACATGAATACGGCAGTTAGTTTCTTTTTCTAATGTTAAAGCTTAAACATGGTACAAATTGTGAGATGTTAAAACTGCAAAATTCAAAAAGTTTTAAAAACGACTCAGTTTAAGAAAATACTTAAAGTTAAACTGGATTTATGTTAATCGTCAAATTTTTGACAGAACTGTCCTGTGGCCTGTTTTGTTGTTCCGAAAATGTTATCTAGTGAAATTCGAACCGAATACGTGTGATGATATTGCGATGCTATCGCTCCTGCATGTGCACACTTTTCGGTACGGTTCAAGACGTTATTTATTGGTGAGCCGAAAGAATTCACATTCTGTCCGAGATTGTTATCAAGTGAACTCCGAACCGCATGTGCACACAGAAAAATAATGACTTAATTTAAATTTAAAATTGATTCAGATTGATAGAAAGCGAAAAATTTCAAAATTATCTAAAACAAATTGTTTCAATATTTTTCGTAATAAAAATACGTTTGCACAATATTTATACTAATAAAATTCCGTTTTATATTAAAAAAGGGTGGCGATGGCACGATGGATGGTAGTCTGCACGTTGACTAAACAACCAAAAAACAGACCTGGGTTCAACCCCAGTTTCAGACAAAAATTTTAAAATAAAAATAAACATCTCTCATTTTTCTGATGTGTATTAGTGTGTCTTTGTGTGTCAGTTGTTGTCGGAAGGTTTCAGTGGCGAAGGCATAGTCACTGGTCACTGAACAATACCGGCTTCAGCTGATAGCAATCCACAATCACATCAGAACGCCCTCCTTCGTCGGTATTGTGTAGCACCGGCGAAGTAAAATAATAATAAAAAAAAAAAATGGCTACTAAACCGAAGCTTCAGCACTGCTACGAGTATAAAAACAAAAGAACGTGCGAAAGCAGAGCTGCAAAATAATTAATTAAGCTCCACCTCCTGTCGTTTCTCCTACTATCCCTTTCCTGTAGTTCCCAGCACAATGCTTCGCATGTGTAGGAGTCATCTCCTGAGTGCTGGTCCTAGATAAAAAAAAAAAAAAAAAAAATTGAACTTTGAACACGTTAAATCAACATTACAATCTACTAAATCAATACATTACAACTCTAGATTTTCGCACAAAGATAGATTAATGTAAAATTAACATTCAATCAGGTAAAAAGAACATTGAGCAATGTTAAAAAAACGAAATGAATAATTTCAAATCAGCTTGAAGGTACTTTAAAAAGTTTTTTCTGTTGGCATACTCGTAATTCTCGAAGATTTTTGAGAGTTTTTATATGAACATGGAAGATTTCTTAGCGTTTTTCAAGAATTCGGTTAAATGTCTACTGATAAACAATACACGTTAGGTCAACTTAACTACATTTGTAATTTTAAAATAATTTATATTAAAACAACAATATAATCATAGTGAATCAAAATTAATTTAACATTATCGTTACTTTAATTTTAAATTCATTTCATATTGAAAAAAAATTTTAATAATATTGGTTCAACATATCGCACTTGAGCAAATTGAAATTTTCACTTTTTGTTAGAAATCAAATGACAACATTAATATCTGTCCACAGAAAAAATTTCATCTTATTCAGTCTACTCTTGTAACGATTCACTGTCTCGGTGATATAATTTTTTTATTATTTCGGGAACTGTGCTATATATATATATATATATATATATATATGCTATATAATAACATTGGCTAAGCTCGTCGTTGGGAGGGGTGTGTTCGTTCCCATTCATTGATATAAAAAAAAACATGTGGAATCATTATCAGAAAGATTTTAAATTTAGGTAGCTAAGGAACAAAATGTTAATATACAATCTATACATACCATAAAGGAAAAGATGGTGTGCTGATGGCGAGTAGTCAGCGTGTTGGCTCTGCAACCAGAAAGACCCAGGTTCGATTCCCAGCCGGGTCAAATCAGAAAAAAGTTTTTTCAAAGTTTTCTGTGCTACAGCACCCTCCTTCGTCGGCATTTGAGCAATAAAACGTCAGCGAAGTAAAATAATAAATAAAATGGCTCTATTAGCTTAAAAATAATGCGTCAAAAAACATCAGAGACGCAACTGCAGAGTTGTGCAAGAATTAAGCTCTATCTTTCTACCACTTTCACCACCTGTCTGTTTCTTCCCTATCCTTCTCTCTAGTTCCAGTGCAATGCATTGCATATGTAGGGGATAACCCCTGAGCAAAAAAAAAAAAAAAAAAAAAAAAAAAAAAAAAAAAAAGGAACAGGTAATGACAATGTTGTGTAGCTTAAGATGTCATTCGCTACACAAATTCTTAACCCACCCACCTTGCTATCAAAATCTCAGATGGTGTTGTTCGCCCTTTTAAAATTTAAGTTAAAATTAACATTCTAATTTTTCCATACTACCAGCTTTACCTTTCACGATAAGTATATTATTTACCTTCCCATATTTAATGGTAATATTCAAAGAGTTTTAAGTATTTATATATTTTTTTTTCTTTATAAAAATTATTTTTCTTTTCTAACTATTTATTTACCATTCAAATCAAATACATTATTAAAAAATTATAAATATTATATTATATTTAAATTATTAAATTGTCCAACTAAGTGATCAGGCGCCGGATTACTGTTGACTTGCTATGCGTAGAATTTTTAGTTCTATGATTTTTTTATGTGCATCATATAAATTAAATAATATCTTTGCTATATAAGTAATATTTTTTTTTTATAATTGTTTGTGTAGTGTGTCTATGTATGTGTGTTTATGTGTATGCATGTGTATTTATGTATATGTATGTGTTTTCTTTTAGTGTGTGTGGTTTACATTAGTTTGTGTAATTTGCGTTAATTTATTATTAGTTTTTTTTTTTTATATGTATGTATGATAGGAGCGTTGAATTGATTATTCTTCAAAATTTATTCGGATTATTCATGAATGGAACTTAGATGACCAAAAGTTCTGCCAGGGTACGTTTTCTTGTACAATATTATTTAAAATTTGCTTCCAAGTCAGCCCAGTGACAAAAATGTCCAATTATTCAATTATATATACTTCAAACGAATCGGTGCACTATTGTTAACAAATTTATTGTCCTGTTTGATCAATCCTCTTCAATACTGCCACCAGGTTCAATATATGTATATGAATATTAAAAATGTTTATTTTTCCTCCCAGACAACTCTTTGCAAATAGTAAAAATCTTCCTCAATGCTTATTTGCTTTTATATGCTCTTAGTAAAAATATTCAGCCAGGATTAATAAAAATTCAATTCTTAAAATTTTGTCCTAAAAATTGTCATTTGAATTTTACAATCAAGAAAATAAATTTGGAAAAAAACAAATAAAAATTTCAAAGTAAAATTCAAAGGTAACTAAAAAAAATTAACGTAAGTATATTTTTGATCAAGTATTTTTTTTTCATATACGAGGTAGGTGTTATAATTTCAAACTAAAATTTGTCACACTCTTTCACCTCAAAAAACCATGAAGAATTTTGATTTTAAAATCCATTTAGACTGAGGAGTGCCTCACACGTCCGTTTTTTTTTTTGGCAAAAGCGGTGTATTTGTGGGAAACCCCAATAAAAATGAAGATCTACATCTTTTAAAATATATATAAATACCTATTCATGAAATTTTAAAAAAGAATCTCAACGATCGGGATGAAATACTCTTTAAAAAATAAAATCCGCATTTCCATTCTATCGTTCAATGCTCTTAATAAAACTTTGCCTCAATTATTACGTTTTTATTTAAGTTTAAAAATATAAATCTGCTACCAGACACCTTTTATTTAATTTAATTCAACATAATTTTTTTCCAAAAAAACCCTACGTGATGAAGAAAACCCGAAAACAGATTTGAGTTTAGCACATCAAAAATCATATAGTCTACATAGTCTTATTTAAAGGAGGATTTTGCTGCTGAGCAGTGTTATTGTATGAGGAATTGTTAGTATGAAATGTGCGCAACTTTCTTTGAACTTCTGCTATTGGATTTATTGTTGATATCTCAATAGAATTTAAATACCGCAGACTATTTTCAAAATCAAATGCTGAAAACTGTAAAATCGTAGGGCCTTATTAATTATGTACATCACCTGGTAGATGGAGAAGGTTATGTATGTTTATGAGCTGAGAAGTAGAATAATAAGACACCTTAAAATTGTTTACCAAATGTTTAACGTAGTGTAAGTTCAATGTGGCTATTTTCTTTGAGGTCAAAATACGCCAAGAACAATTGGGGTATTCAGTCGTATTATCGTAATATTATAATATTTTACAATAATTTAAAAACATTGTTGTTGGTCCTCACACAAAAAAATCGTAAAATAATAACACTTTTCAAAGTATGTATACTGATGTGTTGTAAGTAGTAGTAGAAACCGCATATTTAAATTGAATATATATTGAAGTATTAAACATATATTCTAATGCATACATATCGTCAAAAGCAATTCAAAAAGCTTTAGTTACAGTAAATTCAAAATTTTTGCTTCTCATTGTAAATTTGTTGAATGTATCTTAAAGGCTACAGACAATAATACAAGTTTTACGATCTTTATAATGCTTTGTGAGAAAGAAATTTATTGAGATTTGGTACAACTGTCAAAAAATTTTTTACCTCCCCTCCCTACATTCCGAGTCCCTACCCGTGTACCAAATTTCAGCTCTATGGCTATGTGAAGAGTGCGCACCCGTACATCAAATTGGAGTGCCACATGCAAAAAAGGATCAGCCTATCTCCCTGATAAAAATTGCTAGTTTTCATATTTTTCCCATTATTTACTCTCCCGTATACCGAATTTCAGTCCTGTAGCTATAAGGAAAGTGCTCGAAGAAAAAAATTTACTATCAAGTCGTACATACCAAATACAGAAATTTTCACTTCAACCGTTCTCAACATAAACAAAAATAAATATATACTTTGTATGGGCGTGGTAACGACTAGTTGGAATTTTTTAAATTTATATAGCCTATAGTTCCTTTCAGATATACAGAGAGATACTGTGAAAATTTCAAGAAAATCGGTCCAACCGTTAAGCTGTCTGTAAGGCACAATCATACATATGTACATGCAAACATACATACATATATCCAAATATGTCATTTTTATATATAAGATTATTCGTCATTGTATTCATACTACCTCACTTGCACGAAATACGTTAATTTTTGAAAGTATTATAGGGTTTTTTTCTTTTTAGGAGTTTTTCGTTTCATATGACGATATGTACTATCTTAGGAATATCAAATTCTGAAATTTGTATTGCCTAAATTGAATTATAAGTAATTAAAAAAAATAACATTATTTTTGTTACTTTTTCCCGAATTGCCGAACTCAAGCCGCCGCTAAATTTTTGTAACTAGCCGCCGTTCACAAAATAAGGTGGCAGAGATCTATAACAGCAGCTGTTTATGTTTTTGAAATAACATAAGTTATGATGGGTTGCTCACAACAGTCATATTTTTTCACGTTATTATTTTACAACATACAACCTTATAACTACATTGTGAATACCCCAAATTAAAATCGAAAAATTGTTGTAACTTTCACTATCTAATACATTATTCAAAATAATTGCTTCATCACAAAATAAGGAAAACGGAATTGTTTTACTTTCCAGTTTCTTAAATCCATCAAATCGATAGTTTTTCTCTGGATATCGAGCGATATATTTTGGGATATAATTACTATAGGTTTCGTTGTAGTTTTTCAACTTTTATCTTGAAATATATGAGCCGGAATTTTTAAATATTAGCTTCTTATTAGCTTACCAACATACAAAATGCTTTGGCAGCCTTATCCCGTAAGTATTTTTCTGCCTGGGCAGTATTAGATGCATCTGTCGTCTTGAAAATAAAAAATAGATATAATAGTTCACCTGCAAGTCGACGCAAGCATCCAATAACATTCATAGTCGTCTAGCTGTGTAGGCTACTGTGGTCTACGTATTTAATGCTTTATGAACAGCACCGGCTGTTAAGGCTCTTTCAAATGCATACACAATCATTTTTTATATTTTTAAATTTTTTGGCAGCGACAATAGAGTGAGAGAACCAAATAAATGACTGGTTTTAAAGACAAAAACCCCATATAACAGTTTTTTTGTATGAGATGCGTATGTAGAATACATATGAATTTTCTTTGGTCCTGGGCTGCGTGTTGTTTTTTCGTGTGGATTTTTGTTGTGCGGTCGGTTTTGGCGTGGTCGTGGTATTGTTAATAGGCTTAGTCGCGGTTGTTCTAGTGATCGTGGAATTTGTTTTTAATTTTGCAATTTTGATCCTCGTTGCTGTTGAGTTTTGGTTTCGATCTTGGTATTTACGGTCTTGGTTATTGGCTTGATGTTGGTATTGACATTCGATTTTATCTATATCGTAGTTGTAGCCGTTAACGGTATTATTCGTAAGTTCTATCTTGGTTTAGGTCTTTATAGTAATCTCACGTTGATCTTCATTTTCATCGTTGTCTTGTTCTTGCACATGTATGGGAAACAAGACCTTAGTCCTGACTGCGGTAGTGGTCTTCCTCATAGTGTTTGTGGTGGAAATATTCTTCGTTTTGTTATTCGTTCTCATGTTATTTGACTTTATCTAATCCTGCTTTATCTTTGAAAGCGCTAGGAAAAATCCCCTTCAACATAATTCACAGGTTTTTACGGATACCTTATTAATGCTTTTAATACGCAAGATTTTTTGGCGTTACTGGAAATGTAATATAAAATTATGGTTGTAACTTCAGTGAACTGCATGTAATTGTACTGATTTGAAGCGCCAGTTAATTTCCAATCGGAAGACATTTGAGGTGCTGTTGGCTGAGTAGTCGGATCATTGACTCTAAAAACAGAAGATCATGGGTTCAATGCACCGTTAAGCAAAACATTTTTCTGATTTGACTAAACTAAGAAGGACTTTTCTTCGTTGACATTTGAGCAATGAAACGTAGGCGAAATAAAAAAAGTGCCCCTACTTCAGCTGAAAAATTAATGCGTCAACGTAACATCATAGACGCATCAACTCTGCTTTACAAATTCGCAAAAAGGCGCAACTGCAGAGCTGTTGGAGAATTAATCTCTCTTTCCTTCTCAGCTGTTATTATGATGTATATATGTATGTATGGGTGTATAGTTTTTCTCCTTTCAAACAATTTGAAATTTTCATCCTTCGTATGTACTGTTAATCACTTTGGCAAGTGTCTCTCCCTGTCTCATTCTGAAAATGTCGATTATTGTGACACTAAATAAAGAGTTTTTCACACCCAACAAACTCATGGAAACTATGAATAGGAATTCATTGTAATTGATTACACAACCATGAAAAAGGTTAATTTGAGGGGGAAGAGGTAACTTTCCTTTTACAAATCCGTACCAACCAAGAACATTGAAACTTTGTCATTATTCGACATAATCGAAAGGAAGAAGTTTTTCTTGGCTTTGTTGTTTTTGATGTGGGTTTCCTTCTTGGTTCGTGGTTACATTTTCTCTTCTTTTTTAGTATTATTTTATTTGACTGAAGAAGAAAAGTTCTTTAACGAATTTTCAAAACCAGACATGAAATGTTTTTTTTTTATTATTTTGTTGCATAGTTTCTTGCAGACAAAAGTTTCGGAAACTCTATTAGAAAAATTTCTTGAAAAGTTTTGTATTAATCCTGTGATGAAATTTGTTTATTAACCCATGTTTGGCGGAAAGACGGAAATGGAGAATTTCTATAAATATTATTTCCTTTTCTTTGCTTAAACATTTAACTTAAGAAATAAAATAATATAGTAGTGTTTTTGCTGGGCCAGTGCTCAGGGGATGTGCCCTACTTATGCAATGCATTGCACCGGAACTAATTGGAAAGGTGTGAAAATATTTTTTTTTTTCAATTACTAATTTACGTTTCTTTTGTGGGCTAAAGGCTATTTTTTCAAAACGCGAAAACACATCACACGTTTATATAACAATTCCCCGAAACAGAGAATATCTAAATATTTTACCGTACAAAATATAATCCTCAATTTGCGTAAAATTGTGTAGTTAGTTTTATAAATTAATGTCGGAATGATATAAAAATAAAAATGACTGAACGCAAAACTTCTTGAATAAACTACAGTCCATTATTAGAATAATTTTGTGAGTTTAGTTCCAAATTGAAATTAGGTGGCATCTCCGTGAAAATAAACGAAAAGCGCAATAAGAATATGTAAAACACAACTAAATGCCTCCTATTTAACATGAAAACAAACAGATTTTTCATCATTTTTATTTTATATATATATTATTTATTTTTTAATTTAATTTAAAAAATTTCTCCTCAGCAAATTTTTTTCTTAAATAAACATACTGCAAGAAAATATGTTTAATGGAAAGTATGAACTAAACTTTTTATTTTCAGAAAATTATTTGGCAAATTAAAATAGTTGGTTTCTAAATACGTACGAGTATGTACAATTATAACATAAAAATGCATTTCATGCACATTCAATTTCTAATATTTAATTACAACAGTGGCTTTTGTAACTATAAAAAATATGAAGTTTTATCGAAGTGCATAACAATCGTTGTTATGTGATATTGCACATCAAAATCACGAAGTTAAAGCAAAACTAATTCAAATGAGGGAATGTCTAGCTTTATCCTGTTCTGGAGACATATTTCTGCAGATATGTTGGGTACACATAAAGTAAAAAAAAAAATACATTTTCAAATTATATTCAATATTTGTATCGACCTATTTATATTTGTGTGTCAACAGTTTCTTTATTGAAGCAGAAAGTCGAATTCTTTTGACAGATAAACTATTTGAAATCTTATTACGCATAAAAAGTAACAAATACGAAATAAATATTGAAGATGCAATGCTTGGTATGCATTGTAAGTTATCTCCATCTCCTTATCTAAAATAATTTGCCTTTAAATTGGGTTATGAGACACAATTTTTGGAAATAATTTGCAAACAACAAAAAATCAGAGAGAGTCGCTTTTTATTTTTAGCGAATATCGTAAACAATGTTCATTTTCGATATTGCTTAAGATTCTCTGTCAATATAAATTGAGGTCTCATTTTAATTTTAATAAAAAAAAAATACTTTTTCTCAGATATTAAAAATATTTTCATTTCAATTCATTACAACGGTTAAAATGAAAAATGATGTCGGCCAAGTGACACCCTTACTGGCTCGGCAGGCTCCCAATTTTTTACAAAATTTATCAATTATGTTTTTCAATAAACTGTTGTCAATGGTTCATATCTGCTTGATAATCATGGTATTAAGCTCTTGAACGGTGGTGATTATTGCTGGACACTATCGATTTCAGAAAATATACCACAAAAGAATCTAAAGGTGTCAAATAGCACGAACTTGGTGGCCAATTTTCTCCTCTTCTATGAGAAATAATGCGATTTTCGATCTTTTCTTCCAAAATATTCATAGGATCTCTTGCTATGTGATAAGTGACATCATCATGTCGAAACCACATATTCTATACGTCTAAATCATCAAGTTTCCGCAACAAAAAGGTTTAGATCATCTCCATGTAGCGGATTATCTTCCATTTTCGTTTTCAAAAAAATATGGTCCGACAATTCCTACGGCTCACAAACCACACCGAACCGTAATTTTTTGTGTAATGTAATGGTTGCTGTAATATAACTCTTCACGCCAAATGCGGCAATTCTGCTTGCTGACGTAGCCATTGAGCTGCAAAAGGGCTTCGTCAGTGAAGACTATTTTGTTAAAAAAATTCTCATTTTCTTGTTGTTTTTCGATGGCTCAAGAAACGATGTAATGGGTGGTTAGCTAGTTTTAATTCCTGGGTCAGCAGGGTCTTATAAGCCTTCAAATGGAGATCAGGATGCAAAATGTTGAATAATGTGGAACATTTGATGTTTAATTGCTGCAAACGAGGACGTTGGACGTAGATGTTTTTGGATCTTCTTCAATACTTCTCCTCACAGCTGCTATATTCTCGGTTGAATGACCAATACGTTGATAAGTTCTGTTTCTGTTATCATGAATGGATTCAGTTTCTGCAAATTTCTCAACCATCAGTTGGATGACCCGACTTGTTGGAAGTTTTTATCTACCGAATTTTCTTCTAAATTTTTTGTTTGTTTCACTAGCAATATTGGTTCTCGAATGTTTTATCAGCGAAACGTTTCCTAATTATTTGATGGCGATATTACTTTCGACTGCTGTGGTCAAGCGGTATGCCTCAATGGTATGTACTCGTATGTATGCATGTTTGCATGTTTTAGACTTGTGTTAAACTAAACAACTCAAACAGTGCTGTGATTTAGTTAACGAAAGATTTCTTAACGATATCGAGCTGGTTAAAATTATATTAGTGAAGTTTTGGCTTAAATATTTGTAGCCAAACAATTACCGTTAAAATTGCATAGTGAATCGCACTACAGGAGATGTCGGCTCTCTGATTTTTGCTTTCTTTTTTTTATATAGCAGTGTTGCGGCGTCTCGGGTGTCAAGGAAACGCATTCAACTTTAAAGCTGTGTTTGGTAGCCATTTTTATTATTTTTTTTTTACTTCGCCGATGATGCTACAGAACACCGTCCAAGTAGGGCTCTCTCATGTTACTTGTGGATTAGTATCAGCTGAAGCCGGTACATTTCAGTGACTATGACTTCGCCACTGAGAACTTCCGATAACAATCAACCCAAAGGCACAATAATGACAGTCGGGTACTGGTCTCGAACGCATGACCTTTTGTAGTCAACGTGCTAACTACCTCATTCATCCCCTCCCTAAAGATTCTTTAAATTACAGCTGATTTATATTTATCAAGTTCACCTGATCAGTTTTTGTTAAATTTTCTTTCGAACATGCATTTGCGTTCATACTCGAAAACATTTTTGAGTCAAGTTTCGCTTGTTTTACAATACTATGGTTAAGAAAAGAAGAGAGAAAGAAACAAAATAGAAGAGAGAAAGAAACAAAATAGAAGAGAGAAAGAAACAAATTTGACATTAAGTCTGTACCCCCTTCCATTCTCTCTTCCAAATATTCACGCTTTTGCCGAGTGAAACTGGATGTGTGTGAATCTTGAGTTAACTTGTGAGCAGCAGTTTCCAGTAATTATACCTTGTTGATAGAAGGCGATTTTGGTTTGTTTCAATATCATTTATTTGTTGAGTGAGAATTTAACAGAAGCAAGTATACAAATTTGGACATATGTATTGAGAGGTAAAGCAAAAATAACCGCTTTTAAAAGGTTAAATATGAAATTTTTTTAACTCACAAACGTTACATGCTTCTTAATTTAATTTTATTTTAAAATTTTTATTTACAAAGAAATTTGTGGCGAATATTGTGCATTTTTATGCAGATGTTGAATGAACGACGCGTCGCCGACAAATTGAGTTTTAATTGTTAAGAAAATTAGCTGTTTGGATTAGAACGTTAATTTTGCTCTACATAAAAAAAAAATATTAAAAAAAACTCTATGAGTTGCGGAATTTAAATATTTTTGTGAACATTTGTTTTCTTTTTCATTATTTTGCAACTGCTGTGATTTTAAAATTCAAAATATTCTTTCAAATACGTTAAGATTCAAATACCAGTATATCGAATACGAGTTTTTTTCTTACTTTTGGAATTCTCTCAGTCATTATCGAATACCATGTAGCGAAATTTCTAATGACAGGAGTCGATAAATATCGCCAATTGAACGCAACATTGCGAGTTTTTAGTCTTAAGCAAAGTAATCTTTTTTTTGTAAGCAAAATAATAAAAATAGAAAGTATAAATTACACATTTTCAATAACCAAAGAAAAAAGTTAAAATTTTACCATTTGAAGTGAAAATTATCAAAAATCAATTACAGTAAAAAAATAATATGTAAAACTTTATCGGTAAACAGACAGATTTTTTATTACATTCCCGCATTAATTTTTAATCGAAAGGAGATTGTTTATTTGATTATTGATTATTTTCCTTCATAGACGTTTTATTGCTCAAACAGAGATGAACAGCGGCCTCCTTATTAGCGGACACAATTGATAAATTTTTGGTTTTCGTCCTGGGTTTTTTGTTTACAATTTCATAAAAAGCAGACGCAATTTAGCAATTTTTGGTCTTGGTCTTGGGTTTTTTGTCTACAAATCCTTAAACTCAATTAAATGTTTTACAACACTATTTCGATTCGGTCAATATCGACTGACATAAATAGATATAAAAGCACTATCGACATTTCTTTCCAATCGAAACCAAATGAATCACGACTGCCAGAATTAGCCCCCACTTAAATTTTAATTTAATTGATCGGGTCGAAGAGCGCCATGTAAAAATTTACTCGTAGCTTGTAATCCTTCCCAACTATTGAGTCGGGATGGAAGCGGTAGAGGCCACTTTTCTTAAACGAGGTAACCACAACAATTAAAGATATTCTGAGGGCAATAGTTCTTGCTATGGCGAACTCTGTGGAGACCAATTCTTATAAACATTAAAATTTTTAATATACAACAGGACGGCTATTGTCATTGGTTGAATTTTTAAATGTGTTCCATAGGAGAAGCGGACACAGTTCCCCTTAACTCAATACCATAACACCAACTTAGTTTTGCTAGTGAATTGGTAAAATTTCGGCATCCAAGCTTCTACGTAAAATTTCCACATTTTATGTGGAGACGTTTTAATTTCGATTTTTGAACATCCGATTGCTTATTTTTTTTGAAATGAGTATATCTTTGATTTCGCGCTATAGAAAGTTACTGATTTTACTGAAATTAGATAAAATTAGGTTTCCGCCATATATAGAAGTTTTGAGAGCACGGCAGTCGATACTGTCTATTTTTGCGATGTGTGAAAAACTGTTTTTTTATAAATAAATTTTAAACTACTAACCTGATCAAGATTAAAATCTAATTAGCTCTCAAAAAAAGAAACGTCGATTGTTACCAGATTAAATAAAATCGGGTGATTCGTCCGAGAGATATCGTTGACGAAAACTTTTGGAAAAATTGTTTTTTCTAATAAATCCCAAAAGTTTTCGTCATATCCATTATAGATATACATATATTTTATATGCTTCTAAAAATGTATCTGATGTCGTAAATATCACCAAAATTTTACAATCATTCGAGAGATATCGATTGAAAAATGTTCGTGTTTAATTACTCCGTAATTTGCTGTTAAATTGATTTTCAATGCGCATTTGCGTTAAGCTTAGCGGGAAGTTTCAGCAAAGCCATACAAACTAACCGATTTTATATCTTGATTCTCTATAGATTCAACCACTTCTGTAATTGAGAAATATGATCCAATAGAGTACTGCGCTCTGTAGTGAGGTCTTTCAAGCGTAGTTACAAATAGAGTATTAACAGCTGCAATCGTGCTTAGTATACCCGAATAGTATCTCTAATATCTTATATACATATGGATAAGTAAATTTCGATTTAACTTAAGTTGTATTCATATTATATGCACTTATCACAACTAATGCCATTGTTTTATACAGATGTGATTTTTTTTTTTTTTTTTTTTTTTTTTTTTATCTTGGACCAGCACTCAGGGGATGACCCCTACACATGCGATGCATTGTGCTGGAACTAGGAAATCAGGTTATGGGGAGGAGGATAGAGGGAGTAGTGTGAATGGACATTTGATTTGAATTTTCCCACGTCATAAGTGACAGGAAAGACCTCGGCAGGGAGTTTGTTCCACATACGCGATGTTCGGCCGAAAAATGAGTTCTCCCTGTAATGCGTAGTGCGGTTCGCTGCCAAGTTGACTACAAATGGATGTGCTCTTAATGATGAACGCGTCGTGCGCGTGAATGATCGGGTTTCGGGAACAAGTTCCCTGATTTCATCAGAACACATCCCATTATAGTAACGATAGAACAACGAAACGCACCCCACGTTGCGACGATGCTCAAGAGAGTTAATAGAGTTGGGTGAAGTATGTCTTGCACCGTCTTAAAAAACCGAGGCACTTGAATGCTTCTTTTGATACCTGAAAAATGTGCTCAGTCCATCGAACATCGCACTGAATTTTCATGCCAAGAACATCAAGAGCTTCTGATTCCTCGATGTTTATACCGCCCATAATTACAGATGACGCAGCGTCATCGGGCATGCGTCGATGTGTAAGCATGCTGCATTGGGTCTTTTGAGCATTGAAATCGACCCTGTTTGCCTGACCCCATTGCGATATTTCCATGAGGTCACAATTCAATGAGTCACTCATATTCTGCCTCAGCGAAGTGATCATAGTCGATGTTGGCCTACGACTAAATGAATATGAGTGAGAAAGGCTGCTGTCATCTGCGAAAGAGCGGATAGGGTTGGAAGTTTGACATAGGAGGTCATTAAGAAAGACTAGAAATAGGGTAGGAGAAAAGAGTGCAGCCTTGCGGTACCCCTGAATTTATCTTATACTCGTTACATGAGATCCCGTCTATAAAAACTCTTATAGCGCGATCCCTGAGAAAACTCGATATAAATCGAGAGAAGAGATCACCGACATCAAAAGCAATAAGTTTGGACAGAAGTGCCCCATGCCACACTCTATCAAATGCTTTAGAAATATCCAGAGCCACGACTTTACTTTCGCCGAACTGGTGAATAGAATTACACCATTTTTCCGAGAGGAAGGCTAGTAAGTTGCCCGTAGAGCGCCCTCGACGGAAGCCGTATTGACGGTCGTTCAGTAAATTGTTGGACTCTAAATATTTCATTAGGTGAAAGTTCACCATACTTTCCATCACTTTGGAAATCGCGGAACAGATTGCGATTGGGCTGTAATTTTCAGGTTTGCTTGCCTCACCCTTTTTTGGGATCGGCGTTACATTTGCAACCTTCCAGCACGATGGGAATTGACCTGTATATTACAGAGTGCTGAAAAGGATTGCCAAAGGACGTGATAACGTCGAAGAACACTGCTTCAGGACCAGTGCAGGAATTCCATCCGGCCCAGGAGACTTGTTTATGTTGAGGTTCGTTAGAACCCTTTTAACTGCACGAGCTCGAAAGTATATCTTTGGCATAGTTACGGATACACGTTCGGGTGCGGGCAGTGGTTGATTGCTCTCCGGCAGGTGAGAATTACCTGCAAACATTTCAGCTAGGAGGTTAGCTTTTTCAACCGGGTCTGTGAATATTTGATCATCCTTCAAAAGAGCCGGAATTGAATTTCCTTCACTCTTTTTACGAAAGACCAAAAGCTTTTACTGCCTCGTTGGGCAGTAAGAACTTTGGTGCGAAGACGCTGCTCGAACAAAGCTTTTTCACGTCTTAGCACTTTGGCACACGAAGATCTCGCCCTTTTGCGCATCGCATCAGTATCCGCGTTTTTGTCATTCCGCCAGATACTAAATGCTTCCTCTCTGGATCTGACTGCAAGTCTGCACGTCTGATTAAACCATGACTTCGGTCTGGGTTTAATCGAAATTTGCTTCGATGGTATGAAAATTTTCATACCGAGCAATATTATATTTTCAACCATTTCTGCCATGGCATTGACGCCATTGTCAAGGAAGCAGAGCTTCCAATTGAAATGCCAAAATAAATCGTTGAGCTCAGCCCAACGTGCCTTTTCAAAAATATATTTTAAACGTTTCGTAGCTGGCCGTGAAACGTTAAGAAGTTCCGCAAACGAAAAGGAGGCAGAAATGGTGCAATGATCCGAAGTTCCGAGAGGGGCGCTAGTGTTCATTTTATACTTGTCAGGGTGTGAAGTGAGAAATAGGTCGAGGGTGTTGTGTTGGTGCCCGTCAACACACGGAATATGTGTTGGTTCATTCACTAATTGCACAAGGTGGTGCGCTGCGAATAGCTCAACATATTGGCCTTCTGGAGTCGTATGGCTCGAATGGCGGAGCCACGATACGTTATGGACATTGAAATCACCAGCAATCACGATTTCACTGTTCGGGTAATTTTCGAGGATCTCCGATATAGTGTCGAAAAGGGCATCGAAGTTGTATATAGTTTTATCCCTTTCCATATTTGGGCTTCTGTAAAGAAACCCGAAGTGCAAAAGATGTGCCCTGATTTTAAATGTATCCCATAGACAGCTAAATTCAGGATCATTCGTGCCTAAGGATTGCTGGCACTGGTACACAACTTCATTGCGTATATATATTGCAAGGCCCCTATGAAGAATAAAGAGGGATAGGAGGTGATACCCAGGTATGTGAAAATCCTGTGGATGAGCATCCTCAGACACCTGGGTTTCACTTAAGGCGAAAACATCCGGCCGATGGATACAAACGTGGGCATATACAGAGAAAAAATTTGCCCTTAAACCACGTATGTTGCAGAACTCAATTCTGAAACGGCCTGTCATAGTTTACGCAAAAAAAATCAAATCAATTGTCTATTTTTTATATTGTCGACACCAATGAACTAGTTGCCGCCTGAGAGATTGCTCGGTGATCAGTGCTACGCCTTCATCACCAAACAGTCCAACAGCAACTATCCCACTGGTATCCACAATATAAAAAATTTATATTTTTCTTTTGGTAGGAGTGTTTAGCACAATGACGCGAAAAAGAGCCATAAAAGCCCTGATCCGGTCACTTTCACCCGAAGTGCCAACACTGGTTGGTGGTGCCAGCACTGGTAAATATTCTTGTTCGCCCGTCACTGGTATAGCGGATTTTATTTTCTGTTCTATTGTTTTGGTTGGAATTTTATTTTTGTTGTTGTTTGTTAAATTTATGATTTATTTATTCCCCGTTTGCATTTAATCCAAAGTACCGTTTATTTTATTTTATTTAAAGTTCGTAGGTTTATTTAGTTTGTTTTGTTTCACTATTGTTGTCACTATTTTCCTCTGTTTTTTTTTTATTTTTTATTTTTTCTTTTATTTTCCACTCCGCTATTTTAGATTTTAGTCAATTCTGTGGTAATTTATCCGTCTCACAGAAGACGCGTGTATACCGGACGGACGACACGACACTATGTATGTACACTAGTGGCACAAACTAAAGCAACTGACCTAATATTATAGTTAGTACTATATTAATTAAACAAATAACTTAAAAAAAAAAAACATTTTAAGTATAAAAAAAATAAAGAAAAAATAAAAAAGACTCAGATTTGGATGGCAAAAACTAAAGCAACTGTTCTTAAAACTTTCATAAAAATTAAAACTATTTTAATCATATCTAATTTTTCCCCGTTATTTTAGTTATTTGTTTTTGCTTTAGAAGTTTGTGCAAATGTTAAAAAAAATATAAAATTTTTGAATTTTAAAGCTAAAAAAAGACAAAGAAGCTGCTGAAGAAATATTTTCAAAAATGGCGAGAAATAAAAATAATTCGTATATTAAAAATGAAATAATAAAACAATAAAATAGTGGAATTACACAAAAAAGTCTCTCAGAAAGATTCAACATAAATAAATCGGGTATTTGTCGTCTTATTAAAAAATTTGTAACAACTGGTTCAGTGAAGACCTCGTAAAACGTCAGCTCACGAGGACCAAATGATCATCCGAGAAATCAAAAAAGATCCGTTTGTCTCATCGCAAAATATTGCTAACAAATTAGATTTAAATCTTATAGCAAGAACAGTGCGAGACAGAGCTTTAAAAGCAGGAATGCGTTCTAGAAAAGTTGCAAAAAAGCCGTTTATTTCACCAAAGAATCGTAAGGCGAGAATCGAATTTGCTAAGACACATTTGCACTGGAGTGTTGAAGAATGGCAAAAAATATTGTTTTCCGATGAATCTAAATTTAACCTGAAAGAATCTGATTCAAAAAAAATAAGTGTTCGAAGACCTGTAAATAAGCGGTTAGATCCGAGGTATTGTAAGGGAACTGTTAAGCATGGCGGTGGTAATGTAATGGTGTGGGGATGTTTTTCACTCAATGGAGTCGGACCTCGGTATGAAATAAGCGAAACTATGGACCGCTACCTCTACAAAAATATTTTGGAAACTGTCATGTTGCCATTTGCAATAAAGGAAATGCCTGCTGGATGGATCTTTCGGCACGATAATGATCCAAAACATACATCGAAACATGTTAAGTCCTGGATTCAAGATGAAAATATTAATTTACTTAAATGGCCCGCCCAGTCACCCGATTTAAAAACTTGTGGGATATGGTGGACAGAAAAATAAAACGTGATCAAGGGTCTAATAAACGAAATTTTTTCCTCCAAATAAAAGAAGCATGGGAAAGCATTTCAGAAAACGAAATCGGTAAATTAATCACTTCAATGCCTCGCAGATGTGCCGCTGTTTTGCAAAACAATGGATATGCGATTAATTATTAAGATATTTGGCAAAATTTAAAAAATTTTGTAAGAGTTGCTTTAGTTTTTGCCATCTAAATATGAAGTATTTTTATGTGTCTTTTATTTCTTTTTAACAAAATATTTTTTTTTTCAAAAAAATTTTTTTAATAAATTAATATAACCCTAAATATTTGTAAAAGTAATCCTTAAAAATCCTTAAGTTCGTTTTTTACAATATTGCAATGAAAATAGTATAACGCCAGGTAAGTTGCTTTAGTTTGTGCCACTAGTGTATGTGCGTTCGTCAAAAACTGCGTTTTACAAAAGTTTTATAATTTTTATGTTCACATGTTGGCATATTACGTACATGGGACATAACTAAGTATATTTCATAATATTTATATTTCTATTCACTTTTAATTGTGTTTAATTTCATTAAAAATTTTATATTTAAAAAAAAAGTGCCAAACCACAAACACAACTTAATTGCAAAACAGCTGTTGTCAGAAAATAGAGCACGCTCTAAATCAAAAGTGTCTTATGTACTGTATATGGATATACATATTTACCTATTTGCAAAAAAAAAATTTTGTTAATCTTTTCTATATGCAAATTTAATTTTGAAAATTAGTAAACAATAGCTCGTTTATTTTATAAAATCTGTTATACACTATGTAGAAGAAGTAACATAATTTAAAAAGTCGTCGTAGAAGTGGGCGTGCTTAAAAAAGGAGCCTATAATTTATTCATAAGTCCCGGTTAAATGTTGTGCAAATTTTACGAAGATCGGTTCAGACTTCTGGTCTTCTATAAGGTACAAACAAACAAACAAACAAACATAGAAACACACATTCCGTTATATCTAAATAGATGTATAATTCGTAGAAAGAGCAATATAAATAATATAAATGTTCGACCGACGTCAAAATTTAATTTAAAAAAAATATGTAAAAAGACCAAAACCATTTTTAAGAAATATCAATACAGCGTACTAAAATTATTATCGTTGAGATTTTGCTTGAGGTTGCGCTGAAATCGGCGTTTGAATTGTTGGCCGCAAAAACCAATTCTGTTTTCGTCACGTCTTGGATTTTTGAAATTACAGTTGAACCTCGATTATCCGGGTCGCACAGGACCGGCCTTAGCACGTATAATCGAAAAACACGGTTAATAGATGTCAAATAAAAGACAGTATATTTTTCGAAGAACAATTTAATCAGTGTATTTTTCGGATAGTCATAAAATAAGAAATTTTGTCTTTAATAGAAATAACTTTTCTTGCTCGTTGTAATGATCAAGAGTTACACAATCAAATGTGATTTGTATAATGAAGAAATAAAACGAAAATAAGACAGGCGATTTCCAAACCGCATGCAAGTCATGATTGGCTTAAAAAAACGTATGTTTGTTGCACGGATAATAGAGATAAAACACGGTTGATAGGGTTATAAAACGGGGCATGGTTAAAATAAGTTATAAAAACAGACGAACATCAGGCTGGATAAAATATATAGACAGCCGGTTAATAGAGAGCCTGATAACCGAGGTTTAAGTTTATCTTCAAAACGGAACATTGCCCAAAATCAACCTTAGCATGAATTATAGGGCTAATAAAATGTGATTTTTTGGTAGTGGTGGTTTAATGTCTAATAGTGTAAATTTGGTCACAATATTCCGAATAGCCGCCTCAGAAGGCCACCCAAACTGACCATAAAATGCAAGAAGTTCACGATGCACTTTTTTTTTTTTATATTGGATCAGTGCTCAGGGGCTATCCCCTACATATGCAATGCATTGCACTGGAACTAGAGAGAGGGATAGGGTAGAGAATAGACAGGTGGTGAAAGGAGTAGGAAGATAGAGCTTAATTCTTGCACAACTCTGCAGTTGCGTGTTAATTATAAAGCAAAGTTGTGGCGTCTCTGATGTTTTTCTGACGCATTGTTTTTAAGCTAATGTAGCCATTTTATTTATTATTTTACTTCGCCGACGTTTTATTGCTCAAATACCGACGAAGGAGGGTGCTGTAGCACAGAAAACTCAGAAAAAACTTTTTTCTGATTTGACCCGGCTGGGAATCGAACCTGGGTCTTTCTGGTTGCAGAGCCAACACGCTGACTACTCGCCATCAGCACATCAGCACATAAGCATGAATTTTGATCATGAAATCCAATAATTTGTAAGCGTTGTTCGTTTGTAAGTCGATTTATGATTAAATTATAGACTAAACTGAACATGTTTAACATTATCATGTTACACGAAAACAGCTGAGCTGCCAAAAGCACAGTTTTTAACGAAAGTTGTTAAAAAATCACGTTTTATATAAATACTCATGGTAATGCCCATATAGAGAAATAACACATGTTATTCCTTAAAGTTCAGTAATGTTCAGACTGTATGTACAAATTTAGCATGTTGAAAAGTGACATTCTATATGTCAAATACATATAATGAGGGTGGCGATGGCACGATGGATGGTAGTCTGCACGTTGACTACGAATCCAAAAACAGACCTGGGTTCAACCCCAGTTTCAGACTAAAAATTTTAAAATAAATATAAACATCTCGCATTTTTCTGATGTGCATTAGTGTGTCTTTGTGTGTCAGTTGTTGTCGGAAAGTTTCAGTGGCGAAGGCATAGTCACTGGTCACTGAACAATACCGGCTTCAGCTGATAGCAATCCACAATCTCATCAGAACGCCCTCCTTCGTCGGTATTGTGTAGCACCGGCGAAGTAAAATAATAATAAATACGGCTACTGAACCGAAGCTTCAGCACTGCTACGAGTATAAACAAAGAACGTGCGAAAGCAGAGCTGCAAAAATAATTAATTAAGCTTCACCACCTGTCGTTTCTCCTACTATCCCTTTCCTATACTTCCAATGCATAGTTCTCTCTTGTATGGTATCTATGTTAATTTATTTCTAATCTTAATAGTTGAAAGAAAATTTAAAGTTTTTAGTGCATGAAAAATAATTATTTAATTCTTTCTAAAAGTTAATTGCTTCCAATTAAACGTTTTTTAAATCGCACAATTAACAACACACAATTCTGGAATCGAATGCTTTTCAAAATTTTTGAGTTAATATTTTCTAATAAATTTGTCACAATACTGTATGAGTATTTATTTTCTTTATGACTTGCAGAGACAACGTAATAAAGTCTAAATTTTGTTTCCATTCTTGAAATTTTATGTAAGTGCAGCCATGTGCACTCAATAGTGACTGGGTTTATTTTATACTTCATTTTACTTTTATTTTTATTTTTTGTCAACCACTTGGTGAAATTGAATTTTATGTCTATTTCTGTTGTGTCTGGTAGTTAGCAAATCTTTTACACAAGTGTCTACAATTTACTTCTCTACAGTGTGAGACAAATAAATCATAAAAAATAATCTGAAAACATTTTCCCAAATTTGGAAAAATATTTTCCATGTATTGTGTTCTATATATCCAGGTTTATTATGAACAGCAATGTACGGTTGATAAAAGAAATTTTTACAACAAATTTGATAAATCAGTATTACGAAATTCCAACGGTTTAAAAGAAGTAGCCACCCTAACTTTTCAACGAGCAACTACAAAATCACTCATGTGAATATCTACTAAGAGAAGATTAGTTCTCTTTTTGGCAACTGCAAAATAGTAGGAGCAAAATATTCACTCGAAATGTAAGTAATAAATAATAGAAATATATGTAAATAAATAAATAACGTTAAAAATAAACAAAATAATTGATTTTATGCACAGGACGCGTATTATGAGCAACAAAAATTAAATTGCAAGGCTTGTCAGCTTGATAGAAGCATACCCACAAAGGTACTCTGTTCAAAAGCGGTTGGTGAAACGAAACTTTCTAATAATTTTTAATGGAATTCCACAAATTTTTGTCATTTGTAAGCTGTTATTTGTGTTTCCTTCAAATGCATATTCACAATTGCGAATACTTACTTACTCATTCACAAATTTATCAACTGGTTTTCGTAATAACTATTGCTACCTTAGTTGAGAAATTTTTATCAGTTTTCAACTAGTTGATAGTTGCTGTTCATAATAAGCCTGATCGTCACTTCAAATACATCACACACATACATATGTACATGGTTTTACGTTTCATGTGACGCTATGTAAATATTTGTATAGAATTTCAGTGCAATAATTTTATTAAACATTTTTTCAATTCACATGCTGGTTTTAACGTCGTATCTATTCTGTAATCGTTTTATTATACAATATTGTATTTTTATTGTTGGTACTTTTCATAGAAAAGTGTGTTCTGATTACATTATTGAATTTTATATGTTTTTCAAATAGTTGTATTGAGGGCAGGTCTGGGAATATTGAATATTTCAAATACTATATAAAAATAATACTAGCAAATAATTAATTTCTTCATAATGATAAATATATATACATATATCTAATTCATTTAAATAAAATTTTCAAAATATTTCAATCAAAATTGCTTCTCATGAAAAACATAAAAACTAATTGAAAATTTCACACTTGGTTTAATTTCAAGGAATAAAAAGGAATGAATATACATATATACATATATATCTTTTTTAATTCAAAATGTTTTTAAGAACAAGTTGAATAATAAATAATAAAAAACAGAAAATTTTGTTATTTGGAAATTTAGCACTTTTAGCTCTTTCAGCTTTGGGCTGAAGGACAGCTCTCGCCTCTTCGTAATTATTTTTGTAAGTGCGATCGGGTTGTGTTTGGTGTGTGGCTTCAAAAAGTTTTATATTTCGCTCACATTAGTTTTCTCATTTGACGCAACTAACTGTCTCGTTTTGCGGTTCTTTCTCAATTTTCGTTAGTAACCATGTTGCTACTTCCTAAGTAAAGTGTGGGTCATTTTATGTCAGTCACAAAAATAATTACAAATTTACTGTTAGTAATATTTTCGCCAGTTACTACGTCCACTTTTGCACAGTTATATTTTGCAAATTTACTTTGTTAAGTATTTTTTTTTGACCAGCACGCAGGAAGTAGTAAAACATGTAGCAGAACTAAAGGGTGGTTAAATTTCAAGGGCCGATGTTGATTTTGAATAAAACACAAACTATTTAGGAAATTATTGTAATTTAATTTTATTATGATATATTGGTATTACTCAATTATGTATGGAACAAAATATCGGCCAAATGGGCGCCGCGATCACGGCAACAGTGGATGATCAATTTTCGAAGAAAATCATCTTCAGTGATGAGGCACATTTTCACCTCAGTGGATTCGTCAATAAAGAGAATTGCCGCATTTGGGCGAATGAGAATCCAAGAGTGATTGTCGAAAAACCAATGCGCCCACAAAGAGTGACTGTTTGGTGCGGTTTATGGGCTGGCGGCATCATCGGGCCGTATTTTTTCCAAAATGAGGCCGGTCAGGCAGTTACTGTGAATGGTGTTCGCTATCGTGAGATGATAACGAACTTTTTATGTCCCGAATTGGAAGATATGGATGTGGACGATATGTGGTTTCAGCAGGACGGTGCCACTTGCCACACAGCTAACGAAACAATGGCTCTTATGCGCAACAAATTCAATGGCCGTGTTATCTCACGTAATGGCGATGTCAATTGGCCGCCAATATCATGTGATTTGACACCGTTGGATTTTTTTCTTTGGGGTTATTTGAAAGAAAAGGTGTACGTCGATAAGCCAGCAACAATTCAAGAGCTAAAGAATGAGATAATTCGGCACATTAACGGCATAGAACCTCCATTATGCCTCAGGGTCATCGAAAATTTGGACCATCGGATGGAGGTGTGCCGCCGTGGTAGCGGCGCCCATTTGGCCGATATTTTGTTCCATACATAATTGAGTAATACGAATATATCATAATAAAATAAAATTACAATAATTTCCTAAATAGTTTGTGTTTTATTCAAAATCAACATCGGCCCTTGAAATTTAACCACCCTTTAGTTGGATAGTTTAAAGAAGCGAAAGGTGGTGAAGTGATAGAAAGATTAATTCTTGCGTCTCTGGTGTTATGTTGGCGCATTAATTTTAAATATAGAGCAGAGCCTTTTTATTTTTTATTTTACTTCGCCGATGTTTTATTGCTCAAATATCACGAAGAGGCTACTATTTAAGTTTAGGTTATGCGCCGGACCCTCCCCGAAGGAGAACGCCCCACTTAGGTCAGAGCTTAGTCCCACTCTGATACCACAAGTAAAACCCAGAGTCTAGGCGGGAAACGAAACCCCACCTCCAGATTGATAAGACTAATGCTCATGCACTAGGCTACGGAGACACCCGGTTAGCACAGTGACAATTTTAAACATCTTTGGTCAGTTCGTGTCTCGAACCGACAATCTTCCGGTTGCAGAATCAACGCTCTAACGAATATGCTTCGGGAGTCGACTCTTGTATTTATATAGTTTCTTATTTTTTATAGTTTAATTAAATTTATTAATATGTATTTTCATAAAATTTCCAGATTTTTTCAATTTCCCATTATTATTCGTAAGCAAAATTTCGAATATTATGAAATCATCAAATGCAGATGAACTTTTGTGTAAAGTATTTTATGTCACTCTGTCAAAATCACAGTATTATATAAAATACTGAAAGAATAAGTGTGCAATATTGTTACCATTATAGTCACCGGACTTTGTAAGTTCTTTTTTTTATTACGAGTGTATTTTATTAGTGCTTCTGTATTCCTCTGTGGTGTGGTTTCCATTCAGAGTTTCAAATACAACTCATTTCTTTATGTGGAGGCTTTTATTTTTAGATTTCATGTTGCCGGAAAATGTATGTATGAACATATCATAGTTTAAGGACTATTTGTCTGAGTACTTCTTTTGTTTTATTAAGAATAAATATAGTTTTCTCCCCTTCCTTTGCTTTCCAAATTATTTTGTGTAATAAAATTATTTTATAATTTCTTTGAAGCATTTTTAAAGATATTTTTGTGATACAGAAATCCAAAAATGTATTAATAAAACGAATTTTTTTTCTAACACCAGTGCTCAGGGGAGTACTCCGCCAACAGTGGCATTCATGATCTGAGAATAATTATGGGATGTAAATGAAATATTTTCATAAATGATCATAATATGGTTTATTCATACAAACATATGATCAAAATTACGCAAATTTGTTATGCCTGATTAAAATTATGTTTGAAATCTGTAAACGCACCCAAAAATTATGGTTGAACATACACTGGCGAAAAATTAATTTTGCAAATCGTTCAATAGAAAGCGATATATAGAGATGCCATATATAAAAAATTAAATACGTAGGTACAAATGAATTGCGAAATTTTGATAGTCGGTTAGAGCAGCAAGTATTTCAACTGAGCCCAGCAAAAAAAAGATGCAAAATAAGTAGTTAATACATGGCTTCTATTGCAAATGAACTGGTTCAACTTAGTTGAAGAACGTATGTTTTGAACAAAGGAGTGTCATTGGCGAGCACGTGTTCACATTTAAAACATATTTGTGTATATGAAAATTAACACAACACCGCCGTCGGCGAAATTCGTCGTACATGACAAACACAGCGATAAATTTATTTCTATTTCATACGCCGACGAACGACGTACAAGTTACTACAGAGTTGCCGTTTTTCATTTTAGTTTTCAAATATATTAGTAAAGAAAGTTAATTTTTATTTTAATATTTGTTTAATTTTTAATATAGATGATTTAAGTTTAATATACTCGATTATTTACCATAAAACTAATTTTTAATTGTTTTTTCTTAATGTTTAATTTTTTCAAGTAATTTTTGTTATACGGTAACACAGAAAACAATCAACTTTGCTCATTACGACAGCTTCACTGTGAATATACACAACGAACTTTTACAGACGAATTCGTTGTGCTAAACGAAATTCGTCGTTCGTCCCAATTGTGTTCCCAGCATTAATCGGCGGTCTAAATTCGTTTTCCATTAGTACAAAAGTGATAATGTTGTTAACATTTAAGGTGGCATTAAAAATGAATTCAGATAAAGAAGTGCTTCAGAAATCATGAAAATACCACTTGATAGTGAACGTATTAATTTTTGTTGATGGGTAGATTTAAAAATTCCGAAAATGCTGGTCGATTCGCCAGTGAATCGCACTACTTATGACAGAGAGAATAAACTTCCTGCTAATGTCTTCCATTAAATCGAATGTGACAAAACACTAATGGCTGTTTACATTCGTTGTTCTGGCGCAATGCATGACACGCGTAGAGCGGTGTTGCAGTTAAAAAAAATTTAATTTGATTTTAATCATTTTTTTGATGAAAGAAAAAGAGACGAATATATTCCAGTTGAGTTTCGTGAATAGAAGAAATGTGAATTTATTGGAATTCCTTCACCTTCCATCATCTTTCATCAACACTTTCATAGTCTGAACGAGTTCATAAGAATTCCATTTATTTCCTCAAATTTAAATTAAAAATTGCATTTTTCCTTCCTCTCATACTCTAATCGGAAAAAAATTTGCTAAAAAAAATTCAATGTAAGAATAAAATAATACATATTTTTTTGCACTTAAATTTCCCATTTAATTAAATGCGAATTAAAAATAAACAAACATTCCTTTTCATTACACTGAAATATGCAGTTTTCATTTATTTTTCGATTCACGCAGTAACTGAGGGTCTCCAAGAATACGGTTTTATTTTCAAATTTAGTTTTTAAATTTAGTACAGAATTTCGTATGAGTGGCAGCAGTTTAAACGGAACTGTAAAAATCCAAATTTTGTCAACATACGGAAAATCGTTTACTATTTGAAGTTTAAAAAAAGAACGCACGAACGGATGAAAACAAATTCAAAAGTTCATTGCATATTTCACATTCACCTTGAAATGAAAAAGGAAAAAAATCTGCAAAAAAGTGTTTGAAAAAAATAAATCAACGGTGAAAAAGTGCAAAACAAAATAGAAATTCCTCAATAGAATTCTTAATTGAAATGTGTGAAATTCCTAAAGAATTCTTTATCAAAAATAGATGCTTTTGCACTGACCAAAATAAATTGTACCCCTTGGGGAATATTTGGCGGTATTTGCGCATATTTTGAATATTTTAAAACGTTTATATACTGTTGTTGTTATCGATTTTATGCGAACATGAAATACTTTATCGTGCATCAACGTTTTACCTTTCAGTATGTTTTGCGGAGCCGCGTGATGTGTTTTTTATGGTCAAGTACTAAATTTTGCTACCCATTTTTTCTCAATTATTGTTTTTTATAATATTTATTTTTATAACAAATTTGTTTTCATTAAAAACAAGTAGTCAGCATATCTTAATTTAGCTGCTTCTCTTTTTGTTTGTGGTCATTGTGTGGGCAATAACGTGCTCTCAGTATAAAAATCCATAGGACTTTTGAAAAAAAAATTTTTTTTATCAAAAAATAATATAATATGGACAAATCTGAAACACCATAACACTTGGACCCATGAAACCTTCGCTTACAATGTATATAGTGTTGGCAGGTATAGATTTAGGTGTGCATCCGGCTTTGGCAGTATGTCAAAAGTACGATAAGTCCAGATAATCTTAAATCAAGTGCGAATATTTAATTCAAGTAAGGATTCTTCAAGCGCTAAATACTTAATTTTAGCCATATTTCAGCCCAATTCCGCACTTGAAACAAGCCGAAACTGAGATTTATTTATGAAATACCGAGATTAAATTAAGTCCAAAATGTGTTTGAATTAGGAATTTCTAACTTGTGTATTGAATTAAAAAACTACATTTAATTTTTAAAGCATACTCTTGTATCGTCTTAATGAGCATTGTCTGTATGAACATTTCGTAGGTTGCTTTAACCAACTCATCAGTAGATCATCCATCAAATTTTTGAAAAAGCCAAAAAAGTCGTTCATATTTATAAACGACCGCCAAAAAATCTTTGAGAATTACAAAAATTCATAGAATAGAATTCCGTACTTAATTTAAGATTTTTTTCTTGATTTAAGAATTTTGTACTCATTTTAAGAATTTTAAGAGATGGGATCTCCCCAGTGATCTAATTTTCCTCCTTTCAAATTTTTTAAGTACTATTCGTACTAATATCATGTAGAAAAAAACTTCAATTTAGTACGAGACTTTTCTATCTCTTCTTTCTTTCTTAATTCACATACAATTATTAAAATTTTTTTTGGCCAATTCATAGCAGTTAATCAGTTAATCCGTCTTATTTTCGTATATATATTGTTAGAGAGCGGTGCCGTTTTGTTAGCTTAGCCCCGTAGAAACCAAAGGACGCCACTGGCACCCTGTCTCGTTCACGTACTTCACTAAATTCGTTAACCGAGAGCACAGCCACAAGTTGTCCAACAAAGGCGCCCCAAAGAATCTCACTCTCGACCTAGCCAGACCGGGGCACTTACAGTAAAAGAGCACAATATTTTCCGGGGGATTCGGCCCCTACCCCGCCATTGAACGGAATGCTCTTCCTCTCAGCATGCTTGCCGATGGTCCAGTGGCCCGTGCAGATAGGCGTGAGTCTACTAATGGGCAATCGGGCAAAGGTCAGGAGTGGCCGAGTTCTAGGTAAATCATACCGCGTCCCCAGAGCTCTTGCTATGCCGCAGTCGGAGATAGAACCCCGCCGCTCCTGAGCCTTTCCCTGGAAAAACTTCTCTATCGGTGTTTTTGCAGTAGCAAAAGAGACCCCTATTTTAGAAATAATAACAGCAGAAGGCGAACCGGCCGAACACAGTCCCTCCTGCTCATCAGCCATCTCATTACCCCTGATGTTCCTATGCCCCGGAAACCACACAAGAGAAACGGCACAGAAATCCCCGAGCTATCTCCTCCCTACACTCACTAACACGAGAGCACACGGCCGGTGACACCAACGCCCTCAACACTGCCTGACTATTGGAAAGAATAGCAACAGTATCTTCCACGCGTCGCCTTCTTAGGATCAGGCAAGATAGGGAAAACCTCTCTGTGGAAGACCCGCATGGACTCCCCCTCTTCCAGTCATTGCTACTAGGGAGTGTTGCGATCGCACGACCCTCAAAGACAAATCTCTGAGTGGAATTATCCAACGGGAAGTCCGCAATGAAGCTCAGAAGGGTTCGGAGAATGCTGCTATTGCCAGACCGGGATTGGCTGAAGAACCCGCCATAATTTAAAATTTTGATAGTTTTCAAACAGAAAATTCAAAGCAAATTGACTTCCAGGTAGTATCGTTTCTATCATGGGATGTGTTGTACTTGTTTCCTAAACCCGCTCATTCAAACGCACAACGCGTTCATCATTAACAGCGCATGAATTTTTGGTCGCAATACGCATTACAGATGAATGTAGTTATTTTTTGAAAAAAACTAATTCTATTTTTTATTTCATTCCTTCTTCCTATCACTAATTGCAAGCACTTATTGATCCTGTTCTCAACTATATTTATTAAATATTACATTTGTTCATAAAAAGTAAGGTAGTGTGGACTAAATATGCATCCGTGTGACAGATTTTTTAGACAAGTCGTGCGTTTAGGAAAATTTTCTTGCAATTTTCGCCAAACTGCTCAGAATTTTTTTGGCAATAAACAAATTAAAATAACGGGTGTCCGAACAAGAACGCAAGATTTAAATGACTGATGCAGCAATTGAATTGTTTCTCTGGCTGTATGACATGTGGCTCCGTCTTGTTGAAACCACATGCCCTCCACATTCATTTCTTCAATTCTAGGCACGAAAAAACTGGTTATCATTTCACGATACCGAACACCATTCACTGTTTGCGCTTGACCTGCCACATTTTCATAAAAAAAAGGTCCAATGATTCCTCCAGCCCAAAATCCACACCACACAGTGACACGTTGAGGATGCATTTGCTTCTCGTGAATCACTCGAGGATTTTCCTCACCACAAATGCGACAATTCTGCATATTGACGAAGCCATCAAGATGGAAATGGGCCTCGTCACTGAAGATGATTTTATCGGCAAAATCAACATTTTCATGTTGTCTCTCCAATACCCAATTAACGAACTCCCTGCGCTGTCCATGGTCAGCTGGCTTCAGTTCCTGAGTCAATTGAACTTTGTATGCATGAAGATGCAAATCTTTCGTCAAAATTCGCTGCATAGTGGATTTGGAGACAACAATTTGCTGAGCTCGGTGTCGAATTGAGGTGGAAGGAGTTTGAGCGACATCATCACGTACAGCTGCGACATTTTCGGTCGATCGACCTGGTCGAAGGCGCGTTGTTGTCTTTACATCACTAACAGACCCAGTTTCGGCAAATTTATCCATTAATCTCTTTACAGTGTGACCCCAAATTGATCGCAATTTGCGAACTGTAGCCACAAAACTTTCACCATTTTGGTAAAACAATTTCACAATGAGAATGCGTTGTTCATTCGTGTAGCGCTCCATTTTTACTAACCTCATACCTTCTACAAGCAAACAATAACAATTGTTCACATGTCAAACAACGACACTTCGAATGGCGCCAAATTTAAATCTTGCGTTCTTTTTGGTACACTCTTTATAAGAATGGTAATGAAAAGTAGTTTTTAATTATATATTATATTGTGTATTAAATTATTTGTATAATAGTGTGGCACTTACAACGCCATTTTGATGCGGTTTATTAAAGTCGGTCAGACTTCACTATTGCGTGGGACAGTGAATCAGTCCGTTTACAAAAATTTGAATTACGCAGGCAACTGTGTTGCCGTCAAAACTATAATTTTTCAAGGTTTTTAATTTTGAAACGTGTAATCGGTAGCCTGCTGGGGTGTATGTGCAGCTTTAAACACATTGACGACAGCAGACTATGGGCAGCAATCTGTCCATACTAAAATACACCACACTGGCTACGCGACCACTGATGCAGCTGTAGCCAACTTTAGATTAATTTGTAATTTTTTGTTAACGTGTGTTGCCGCAACTTTGCTTTATAATTAACATGCAACTGGAGAGTTCTGCAAGAGTTAAGTTCTATCTTGCTACCACTTTCGCCGCCTGTCTATTCTCTATACTATACCTCTCTGTATCTAGTACCAGTACAATTCCAATTACATTTGTATTCTCTACACCTTGTAGCCTGCTGTCGTTAATGTGTTCAATGCATGTTTATTGCTTGTCGCATGCTGTTGAAACAAAAAGTTGTTGATGTTTGAGTCTTTAATATTTGGAGACATAAAATTGAGTAATTGGTATGTACGTCGACAACGTATGGAAAGAAATGTCGACCGATTATTTGGCGTTGGCTGGCAGCCCATGCCAAATAAACAATTTTTCTGGATGCATTGAGGTGCTGTTGGCTGAGTAGTTATATCGTTTATCGGCGATTCAATCCCCGTCAGTACAAAGACATTTCTGATGTGTCTATGCTGACATTGCCCTCCTTCGTTAATACTTTTTTATCTTGGACCAGCACTCAGGAGATGACCTTACACATGCCATGCATTTTGCTGAACTAGAGGAAAGGGATAGTTAGAGAAATGACAGGAGGTAAAGTTTCACTATCTTACAACTCTGCGTTTGCACGATCTTTGTTTCATAGCAGTGTTGGAGTATTAATAACTGTTTTTTTTATCAACTGAATGAATTTTTGAAATAGCACACTAAATTATGACGGATTGTCCCAGCAGTCATCTTTTTTCGTGTTATTTTTTTTAAGCACATGACTATATGACTACCTTGTGAATACCCCAAATATAGGTTCTTTTTGTAAGATTTTTCTATTTAGAATTTCTCTAGGGAACTTTCGGTGAAACAAAAAAAAAAAAATAATCGTTACCGTATCATTCGTCAGGCAATGGCAATGGTTTATTGACTGTGAAACTATTATGCTGTTGTCTAGAAGCCACAACTGAAGGCTGAGCTCTTAAGAATAAATTTTTTTTTATAACTGTACGCTTTTCAAAATAAAATTTTGTGTAATTAAATTTTTTTGTTTTTGTAAATTGTTGGCGTGTGTTCTCATGCAGAAATTAAGTTGATCTTGATGCGTGTAACTACAGATAATCGACACAAACATTGTTGCAGGAACATTAAAAATCATGTACATATGTAGATGACATTAATATGCCCATGGCGAATACTGCATAATGTGGCTTATTTTATGGCCTTTACAATAACAGGGGCTTAATATTTTTCTTTTATTTATTAAATTAAGTTATTGTTTTCAATGCTCTAGCACATTAAACATTTTGAAACAACGAAAAGATATTTTAGGTAAACATAGAAATAGCTTTCTTTTAAAAAAGATTTTTTGGTTTTTTTTTTACTTTTATTATCCATTTTCAGAAACACACTTTATTAATTGAACGTCGAAAACGTACTTTTCCAAAAATCAATTTAAAGAAGTTTTAATTAGAAATTAGAATTTATTAATCATAATCATTTAATCATTTCATGTTTATTATTATTATTTTTTTATTTTTATTTATCTTTCAGGGTACTTAAAATTTTTTGATGACGCTTTAACGAGTACTTCAAGAGCTGCTGCAATGCAGTAATAATGAGTTGCTTTCAACATATCAAAGACAATAATTATTTATTGGAAATAAGCAATACAGCCAAGTCATGCAGAATACCCTTTTAAAATTTCATTAATTTAAAAACTTTACAGTTGAGATGATAAATAAGAACCGCGAAATACAAAGTGATCGGAAAAATTTTATTTGGAAACGACGTAAAAAGAAAATAAATATCAAACAAGAGTGCTTAGATTGAATAAAATGAAAAAGAAATACTTTTGAGCAGCGATAAAAAGAAAAATTAACAGTGAGTGAAATACAAATATTTGTGCCCAAGGCGAATACATACCAGCTAACTCGCCCCTACACAACAGCATTTTCTGTTTACAAGTATAACTCGGGCTAGGTTTATTAATAAAAGGTTGTCGCAAGGCAAATTCCTCAATTCGCTTTGCTCATGAAACGTCAAATGTTCTGTAAACATTATTTGTTAAATATAACATAACCTAAAAGAACGGGTTAAGTTAGTCTAATAATAGCCCTAAGCACTATTAATTCATACACCTTCCATTCTCTTTTATTTTGGACCAGCAGTCAGGAGATGACCCCTACACATGCAATGCATTGTGCTGGAACTAGACGAAAGGGATAATAGAGGAAATGACAGGAGATGAATCTTCACTATCTTACAACGCTGCTTTTTGCACGTTCTTTGTTTTTATAGCAGTATTGTAGCGCCACTCTAATTAGTAATTATTTTATTTCGCCGGTGCTTTTCAATAACGACGAATGAGGGCGTTCTGATGTGCCTGTGTATTGGTTTCAGCTAAAGCCGTTACTGTTCAGTGATCAGTGACTATGCCTACGCCACTGAAACCTTCCGATAACAACTGACACAAAGCCACACAAATACACATAAAAAAATGTTTTAATGAGCGTGAAACTGGGGCTGAACCCAATTTTTGATTTTGTAGTCCACGTGCAAACTACTTTATCCATCGCCACCGTCAAATCAATATTCAAATCTAGATATTTTAGAAAATAATATTGATTGCGCCCCTAAACTTAATTGTTTTTTAAAAATTCTTTTATTGTCTTTAAATTTATAAAAAAGAAATTGTATATATTGCGCTAAGTTTTTGGAAAACATCAAGTAAATCTGAAGTTAATTATTTGCATAAAAAATTATTTGATACACTGGTTAGTTTTGTTATTTTTTTTTTATCTGGGACCAGCACTCAGGAGATGACTCCTACACATGCGAATCATTGTGCTGAAACTATAGGAAAGGGATAGTAGGAGAAATGATAGGAGGTGAAGCTTAATTAATTATTATGCAGCTCTGCTTTTGCACGTTTATACGTTTATATATGTTTATACTCGTAGCAGTGCTGAAGCTTCGGTTCAGTAGCTATTTTTATTATTATTTTACTTCGCCGGTACTACACAATACCGACGAAGGAGGGCGTTCTGATACGATTATGGATTGCTTTCAGCTGAAGCCGTTATTGTTCAGTGACCAGTGACAATGCCTTCGCCACTGAAACCTTCCGGCAACAACTGACACACAAAGACAACTAATGCACATCAGAAAAATGCGAGATGTTTATTTTTATTTTAAAATTTTAGTCTGAAACTGGGGTTGAACCCAGGTCTGTTTTTGGATTTGTAGTCAACGTGCAGACTACCATCCATCGTGCCATTGCCACCCTCACCAAAATTAATCGTTTTGTCATTGTAGCATTTAACTTTTTACACTGTTGTTGACTGAGTCGCATATTTCCAGCTTTTCCAGCAATCCTCTAACAATACCTTTTAGGTCCATTCGCAGTTTACTTTTCATGAGTACCCATATATTTTCAATAGAGCTGAGGTCTGGGCTAGATGATGACCAATCTAAAACATACATATATTCTATTAGCAATTTCATTCCAGACATGCATTCCAAACCATTAGTCTAGCTACGAACTTAATAGTCCGCTTCAAGTAGTCTTTGCTATATACATCGGTGGGCTTACGAATTACCATTTTTCTTGAATCAGTGATACATTCGTTAATTTTATATTCGTCGCTGAAAATATCTTTTACGCATAATAAACTTTTTTTTCATTTCAAATGCTGTAAGTTCGGGATTTTCGTTGGTCTTAAAGAGGCTCTTTTTACGAGTTACGTAATTTTGGAGCCCCGCCCTCTGTATGCGTTAGGCTTGCTATAATTTCCATTTTTTTTTTCATATTTTTTACGATTCTTTGCACTGTTTATATGGAAGCTTAGCTCGACTTGAATATATTAATAAATAGAAGTTGAATTTTTTCAGAAACTGCTTTACCACGAACTATTGATTATCAAATAGTCAAAATTAAAATAAAACACGTTAAAAAATTCCATATTTTTGTTCTCTGACATATTTTTAATTTTATTATAACGGTACATTTAATTTTTTCTTTCTGATCGACGTTTTTTAAACTTTAAGACGAATTTATGCACTTTTTTGATTTTTCTTTTTGTGTATCGTGTTCAATGCAACTTTGGCACTTGAGCTCAAATCAGCTGATGAGAATTTTAACTAATGCGGCCGCCTGGGGTGAATTTGCCTTGTCTGTGCCAATAAAAATCTGTTGAATACAGAAAAATTTCTAAAATAGTGAAACGCCAAAAAAAAAATTGAGAAACATAAACGAACGAAACAAAAACCACAACCACGTAACGTCGCATGTGCAGATTTCGTAATGAATTAATAAGTCGCGTTAAATCAAATTAATAATTCTTATAAATATTTGCTTACAGTATTATTGGCACATTTTAAACAACAGCCAAACCATTTCTTCGATTCGTTAGAATTTTATGTCTGTCTATGCCACTGGCGTCAGTGTCTGATATAAAGCCACACCGTCATCCGCCATTATAAATCATATGAAAAAAACCATACATTGTTGCAAATTGTGTCAAGCATTTTTCTTAAGTCTTCCTACACTCCCAATACCAATGTGCTGCTGTTATTTTTGTTGTTGTAAACGTCGCAATCTTCAGTGCTGTCGTTTATTTTGCAATAAAATTCCCTTTAATAACCCAGCAAAAAAAGACATCTAAAGGAAATAGTTTTTGCACCGGTTCTATTGGAAATGAACTGCTTCAACTTAGTTGAAGAACGCATGATTTTAACGTAAGTGTGTCATTGGCGAGCATGTGTTCACATTTAACAAAACAACTCGTCATTTAAATGAGTGCTTAGAACCAATGAATGCTCCATGATTTGGTAACGTTTTAGCATGGGTTAAAGAGTTCCGGTAACACATTTCAAAATTTATTTAAATTATAATTAAAGCTGCGCAGTTGTGCATATGATTTAAGGGGCATGCGTTTTCCATGAGTTCAAAAGTGATAAATTTGTTAAGATTTTTTTTTTTATCTAGGACCAGCACTTAGGAGATGACTCCTACACATGCGAAGTATTGTGCTGGAAACTATAGGAAAGGGATAGTAGAAGAAACGACAGGAGGTGAAGCTTAATTAATTATTTTGCAGCTCTGCTTTCGCACGTTCTTTTGTTTTTATACTCGTAGCAGTGCTGAAGCTTCGGTTTAGTAGCTATTTTTATTATTATTTTACTTCGCCGGTGCTACACAATACCGACGAAGGAGGGCGTTCTGATGTGATTGTGGATTGCTATCAGCTGAAGCCGGTATTGTTCAGTGACCAGTGACTATGCCTTCGCCACTGAAACCTTCCGACAACAACTGACACACAAAGACACACTAATGCACATCAGAAAAATGCGAGATGTTTATTTTTATTTAAAAATTTTTTTGTCTGAAACTGGGGTTGAACCCAGGTCTGTTTTTGGTTGTGTAGTCAACGTGCAGACTACCATCCATCGTGCCATCGCCACCCTCAGATTTAAGATTACTCGTACATTAAATCTGAATTAAAGTAATGAAGTGGTTAAGAAGTCACGAATATACAAAATCATAGTGAACGCATTCACTTTTTTTTTGCTGGGATTGACTGCAACTGCAAAACTTTATTCATGAAAGAAAAAAAAACCCGCAGAACAACTGCCAATATTACAATATTTTAAAATTTTGTAAATGGCTCATCTTTATTAATTAATCATTGATTGTCGAAGGCAAAAAATTAAAAATACATATAAAACGGATTGTTTATCTGTGGCAACAGTAAACGTGATAATGACACTCAATACGCGGTACGTAGATTTTCATTTTTTTAACACCAGCAGCCGCATTCATAACCATCATCCTGCTGCCTGATCACACCTGATAACACCACTGGTTCCTTGAACGGAGATTTTTATTTCGGAGTGTGACGTTGCTGCTTTCTTTATCAGCAGATATACGGTGCGTCTTAAAGTTCATTATTTATTATTATTTTTAATGACATTTTCAATAACATGCGATATACAATATTTGTGGTGCGATTGATTGATTCATTTGGTTATTGATGGCATTACATCAGGCCGTACCTCAAAACACAATAATTCTCGTATATCTTTGACATTTGCAGTCAGATCTTAAAGAATAAAAAGTCAATCTTAATGTTTCGAGAAAATTAAGGTTTTGCATCAATCAAAACAAATAGACATACTTTCGTTACATCATACTTAGTTGTAGATCAAACTACACTTGTCGACTATTCAGCAGGAATTATCGAATTACTTTCTTAGGAAAAGTGTATGGTTTCTTTTTGAGATCTCCAACGTATATATCAAAATTTGTTTATATTTTATGCTCGCCAATATCAATTTTGACTCATTTGTTTAATTGAAGACAATGTCGGTTTTGGCATCCTCAACGAGTTTCACACCAACAAAATGCCTGTCGTTTTTGGTATTGTTGTTTAGTTGTAGAGTTGGGGCTACTTGATAAATATACTTCGGATATATCATTATTTAAGATCCGAATGGAAATGCCAAATATATAAAGAAAAGTTTAAAAAGGCGACCCATATCTTCGGCAAACAAAATTTTTTAGTTTTTACGAAATTGCCATCCAAAAATATTTAGTATTACGGGGTGTACGGCGCACTTTTATATTTTCCGTGTAAGGTCGTACGCTCTGGTCTTATTTGACGTGAGGGTATACAAATCGAATGTCCACCAACACTGTTTCCAAAGCATTCGATACAGTTAATCACCAACAGCTTCGTAAGCTGTTTTCAATGGGCATTCCCTTTAATCTTTTATTATTTTTTAAAAGTTTCTTGTTTGACAGACAACTTAAAGTTATCATTGGAAATACTTCCTCTTCGTCAATAATTAATGCTTATTGTGGCTTTCCTCAAGGTATTCATATTGGTCTTTTGCTTTTTATTATCTTTATAGAGCTACAAGAAGACCTAAACAAGTTGTCCGATTGGTGTTATTTCAATGAAATAAACATTAATATTTCTAAATGTTGTATTATGCACATATTATGATCGCAATTAATTTTAATTATATGATTGTCGCACTACCGCTCAAACGTGAAGTTGCGGTCAAAGACTTAAAAGTAATTTTTGATATACACTTTATCATATCGATTACGTTATTGCTAAAACTTATAATATGCTTGGTTTCATTAGAAGGAATTCTAAGGACTTCAAACACGCATATACTATTAAAGCTTTGTATGTTTCTTTGGTTCGAAGTATCAGAATACAGTTCTGTTACCTGGAATCCCTATCGAATCGTATTGAATGTATCCAAAGGATTTTTACTAAGACTGCTTTAAACTTAATTTGGCCTAATGAATTGCCATCTTACGACGTTAGAAGGAAATGAATTATTAGACTTGGAAACACTGAAAGGTCGTAGAACCTGTTCCTCATTATTGCTCGCCTATAATGTTTTATCTGACAATATTGACTGTTCAGAAATAAAAAGTTATTTTTAAATAGTTATTGTCCTTCCAGACACTTAAGAAATAATCGTATTTTCGAGGTGAGTCTTCTTAGAACGTCCTAAAAATTAGCCAATTACAAGATGCTTACTATTGTCTAATAGTTTTATTACTGTATTAAATTTTAATGTTAGTTATAGCATTTTTAAACTTAAATTATTTAAATATTATAATTAAATTGATAAGTAATCTGTAAGATTTTATCTGTAAATGAAAATAAAAAATAAATAAATTAAAACCTAATTTTTTAGTTTCGTAGATAATAGCGATTAACATTCAATATTATTGTATACAGTCAAACCTCGGTATAACGAATGATAAATTGTCAGACGTTTTCATTAAACTACGAAATTCGTTATACCGAATAAATTTATTTTAGATAAAAACTTGAGTTAATTGGGTTTCAGTTAACTTGTTTATGTCTACTTTTGATCTGAATAATGGTAACCGTCATACTGCGGGGTAGTTACGTTCCAAAAAAGTCACGTGTTGTGTGAAAACGCGCTATATGACGCAAAAAATTAGTTTAAAAAAAGAAAAATTACGTTGTATATATTGTTGTTCACTTTTTATCACTTTACTACGATTGGGTGCTTGCAGTAGTTAGCGCTTTAACTATACAATATAAAGAAGGCCCTCTGGGCCGGATAGAATTCCTGCACTGGTCAAGAAGCATTGTTCTTCGATGTTATCACATGCTTTAGCAATCCTTTTCAGCACTCTGTACCATGCAGGCAAATTTCCATCGTGTTGGAAAGTTGCCAAAAAGCCGATCCCAAAAAGGGAGAGGCAAGCAACGCTGAAAATTATCATTCAATCGCAATATGTTCTACGATTTCTAAAGTAATGAAGAGTATGCTGACGCTTCACTTATAACTTATTGGCCTTCCTATCGAAAAAATGGTGCCGGCTTTAGATATTTCTAAAGTATTTGGCAGAGTGTGGCATGGAGCACTTTTGTCTAAACTCTTTGCTTTTGGTGTTGGTGATATAATCTCTCGATATATATCGAGCTTTCTCATGGATCGCTCTATAAAAATTGTCATCAAATGAGATGATTAATTAAGAGAGAAAAGATTAATTAAGCGGTACCGCAAGGTTGCATTTATTGTCCTACTCTTTTTCATATCTTTTTTAATTACCTTCTGTCTGAAACTTGTAACCCTATCCACTCTTTTACAGATGGTAAGCAGTCTCAAAGGAAGCACTCAAGTGCTTCAGCTTTTTAAGAGCACATACATACTTCACCCCATCTGATCTCCTTACTATTTATACCGCATACATCCGACCGAGAATGGAATACAACTCCCATGTATGAGCCGCTGCTTCAAAGGCAATTTTTAAGTTACTCGTTCGTATATAGGAGAAGGCGTGTGTATTTCGTTGTTCTAATAAAATCAGGGAAATTGTTCCTGAAGCTCGGTCTTTTCTACGCACAACGTGTCATATTGTGGTCGATTTGGCAGCGAATTGCAGTACGCATTACAGAGAAAACTCGTTTTTGGCCGAACATCACACATCTGTGTGATGAATAAAGTACCCACGGAAGTCTTTCCTGACATTTTTGACGTGGGAAAATTCAAATTGAATGTCCATAATCACTACTCTCTCTATTCCCCCACCAAAACCTTTTTTCTTACTTCCAGCACATTGCATTGCTTTTGTAGGGGTTATCCCTTAAGTGCCGGTATATAAAAAGAAATTATCACTTCATCACCTGTGTGTTCTCTATAGTATCCCATTTCAACTACTTTCGCTCGTTTGCATTGCATACATACGTAAGGTGGCATCTCCTGACGGAACGACATTTAAAATACATCAGTGCTGACACTACCAACCAGTGCTGTCACTTCGGGTCACGGTGACCGGATGAGGTCTTTCATGGCCTTTTTTCGTGGCATTGTGCTAATTCCCTTTACAATACCCGACTAAATCTTTTGCATTGTTGGTGCCATTGTGTTGGTTACTGCTAGACTGTTTGGTGATGACGGAGTAACACTGATCACCGGCAGTCGTTCAAGCAGCGATTATCTCAGTGGCAACTACAATACAAAAGATAGACATTTCATTTAGGTTTTCTCGCGTTAATCATGACAGGCCGATTTAGAATTGACTTCTGCAACATACGTGGTCTAAGGGCAAATTTCTTCTCCGTCTATGCTCACGTTTGTCTCCATCGGCCGGATGTTTTCGCCTTAAGTGAAACCCAGGTGTCTGAGGATGCTGACCCACAGGATTTTCACATACCTGGGTATTGCCTCCTATCTCTTTTCTATCTTCACAGGGGCCTTGCAATTTATATACGCAATGAAGTTGTGTACCAGTGCCAGCAATCTTTAGACACGCATGATCCCGAATTTAGCTGTCTTTGGGTTAAATTCAAAATCAGGGCACATCTTCTGCATTTCGGGTTTCTTTACAGAAGCCCACACACGGAAAGGGAGAAGACTATACAGAACTTCGATGCCCTTTCCGACAATATATCGGTGATCCTCGAAAATTACCCGAACAGTGAAATCGTTATTGCTGGTGATTTCAATGTCCATAATTTATCGTGGCTCCGCCATTAGAGCAATACAACTCCAGAAGGCCAATATGCTGAGCTATTCGCAACGCACAATCACCTTGCGCAATTAGTGAATGAACCAACACATATTTCATGTGTTGACGGGCACCAACACAACACCCTCGACCTTTTTCTCACTTCACACCCTGAAAAGTATGAAATGAATATTAGCGCACCTCTCGGAAATTCGGATCATTGCACCATTTCTGCCTCCTTTTCGTTTGCGGAACTTCGAGGCGTTTCACCGCCAGCTATGAAACGTTTGAAATATATCTACGAAAAGGCACGTTGGGCTGAGCTCAACGATTTCTTTCGGCATTTCAATTGGAGGCTCTGCTTCCTCGACAATGATGTCAATGCCATGGCTAAAATGGTCCAAAACGTTCATACCATCGAAGCAAATTTCGATTACGCCTAGACCAAAGTCTTGGTTTAATCAGACGTGCAGACTTGCAGTCAGATCCAGAGAGGAAGCATTTAGTGTCTGGCGGAATAATAAAAACGCAGATACTGATATGATGCGCAAAAGGGCGAGAACTTCGTGTGCCAAAGTGCTAAGACGTGCAAAAGCTTTGTACGAGCAGAGTCTTCGCGCTAAAGTTCTTACTGCCCCACGGGGAAGTAAAAGCTTTTGGTCATTCGTTAAAAGAGTTAGGGGAAATGCTAGTTCTTCTATCCCGTCTCTTTTAAAGGCTGATCAAATATTCACAGACCCGGTTGATAAAGCTAACCTCCTAGCTGAAATGTTTGCAGGTAATTCTCACCTGCCGGAAAGCAATCAACCACTGCCCGCATCCGAGCGTGTATCCGTAACTATGCCAAAGATATACTTTCGGGCTTGTGCAGTTAAAAGGGTTTTATCGGACCTCAACATAAATAAGTCTCCTGGCCCGGATGGAATTCCGGCACTGGTCTTGAAGCAGTGCTCTTCGACGTTATCGCGTCCTCTGGCAATCCTTTTCAGCACCCTCTATCATGCAGGTGAATTTCCGTCGTGCTGGAAAGTTGCAAATGTTACGCCGATCCCCAAGAAGGGAGAGGCAAGCAACCCTGAAAATTATCGCCCAATCGCAATATGCTCTACCATTTCTAAAGTAATGGAGAGTATGCTAAATTTCCATCTTATGAAATATCTGGAGTCCAATAGCTTACTTAACGACCGGCAATATGGCTTCCGTGGTGGACGTTCCACGGGTGATTTATTAGCCTTCCTCTCGGAAAAATGGTGTCGATCCATCCACCATTTTGGCGAAAGTAAGGTAGTGGCTCTAGATATTTCAAAAGCATTCGACAGAGTGTGGCATGGAGCACTCTTGTCCAAACTTATTGCTTTTGGTGTCGGTGATATCTTCTCTCGATTTATATCGAGCTTTCTCAGGGATCGCGCTATAAGAGTTGTTATAGACGGGATCTCATCAAACGAGTTCAAGATCAATTCAGGGGTACCACAAGGCTCCATTCTTTCTCCTACCCTATTTCTTATTTTTCTTAATGACCTCCTATGTCATACTTCAAACCCTATCCACTCTTTCGCAGATGACAGCAGCATCTGCCATTCATATTCATTCGATCGTAGGCCGACATCAACTATGATCGCGGCGACGCGGCAGAATATGAATGATTCGCTAACAGGTGACCTCACGAGAATATTGGAATGGGGTCACGCGAACAGGGTCGATTTCAATTCCCAAAAGACCCAATGCTGCATGCTAACACACCGCCGTATGCACGATCACGCTGCCTCATCTGTAAAAATGGGTGGCATAAACATTGAGGAATCAGAAGCTCTTGATGTTCTTGGCATGAAAATTCAGTGTGATGTCCGATGGACTGAGCACATTTTTCAGGTCTCAAAGGAAGCATTCAAGTGCCTAGGCTTTTTAAGGCGGTGTAAGACATACTTCACCCCATCTGATCTCCTCACTATTTATACCGCCTACATCCGACCGAAAATGGAATGCAACTCTCATGTGTGGGCCGGTGCTCCAAAGACTATTTTGAAGTTACTCGACCGTGTACAAGAAAGGGCGAAGAAACTCATAGGAGACAGTAGGGTAGCCAACTCTATTGACTCTCTTGAGCATCGTCGCAACGTGGGGTGCGTTTCGTTGTTCTATCGTTACTATAATGGGATGTGTTCTAATGAAATCAGGGAACTTGTTCCCGAAATCCGGGTATTCGCACGCACGACGCGATCATCATTAAGAGCGCATCCATTTGTGGTCGATTTGAGGGCGACTCGCACTACGCATTACAGGGAAAATTCGTTTTTTGGCCGAACGGCACGTATGTGGAATAGACTACCCGCAGAGGTGTTTCCTGTCACTTTTAGCATGGGAAGATTTAAATCAAATGTCAATAAACACTACTCCCTCTATCCTCCTTCCCATAACCTAATTTCCTAGTTCCAGCACAATGCATCGCATGTGTAGGGGTCATCCCCTGAGTGCCGGTCCAAGACAAAAAAAAAAAAAAAAAAAAAAAGAAAACTATAACGTAGCGGCGCCGTACAAGCCCGTATTTAAGGTAGACGGAAATCAAGCAAGTGCTTTTTCTGCATCCAAACCCGTGGTGTTTCTATTTTGATTAGATCAGCTAGCAACGTGCTACATAAAACCTCTTTGAACAGGGATCTCCGTCTGCTTGATTATACATAAGTATATCTTATTGTTTGTCTATTCTTGATTTGTGTCATCCACCGTAAGTTTCAATCAAATATTTTTCAAGTCGTCATTATGTTGACTATAAATGGCTGTGAATGTTGCCAATTTCATTTAATGCTACCAAAGTTTGGATGTTTGTTTCTGTGTGAACTTGTTAATATGTGGTGCTTTTGTGCTTTTCTTATTGTTTTTAATAAACCAAATATAAAAATAAATGATGAAAAATAAAACACAAAAGTATAGTCTCGCATAATGTGGGCTCCAACAGCGTCAGACTGTCTGGTATGTCTACGTTGGTCTGAATGTCTGTCTGTTTGGTTTTTCGTTCGGTTTCAGTTGCTATTTCGTCCGGTTAGTTAGTTTCACAAGAACATCGACGTATGTATGTAAATACATACATATGTACTCGTATATAGTGCATATACATACATATATACATACATATTTCTTTTGCCGATATTTTATTTTTCTCGTTGTTCTTATTATTTTGTTATTTCGTTTTTATTTTAGTTTGCAGTTAATATTTATTTTTGTACAGAAATTATTGTATTACGAATAGTGAATGTATATATTTTTCACATATTTTTGTTTTTGCTTTTGCTTTTTGTTGCAAACATTTTGTTGTACTGATTCATGTCTGGACGTTTTGACTTACAGCAGGCGTTCACAGACAGAAATTAAAATCTTATGTGACTGTTATGCACATTGATACCACTGTGTACGTGTTTTGTCTGTTCGTTTGTTAGTTTGTTTGTTCAAAGTGCACAATGGATTGATGAAGAAGGAATAATCGAAATGTTCGACGGACTAATAGCAAGGCAACAGTGTTGCCTCCGTATTTCTAAACAAAGACCCAATTTGAGGTTGGCGATGGCTGAAGTAGTTAAGCCCGTATGAGACTACATTTATTTTTCATTAATTTATATAAAATTTATAGAAAGGGACAGCAAAGCCAAAACGAAACTAATACAATGTAATATTTACATTCTTTAAGTGTTGTCTCCTTATTATCATTTAAAAAAACGCTGAAGAAAAATATACGGTCAAAAACTAAGCTCAAAATCGCAGATATTGTGCATAAATCGGTAATTTGTCCACATATAAAAGATTTTAAGTACGAACAGTCAAAAAAAAATGTAAATTTTTTTGACAGTTACTCATAGTGTACGATTTGACGTTTATGTCTTTATTTTAATATGGTTGTAGTCTCTCCACCTGATTAATTTTCCCATTACAATATATTTGCGATCTTCTCCAAAATTTTAACAATGCAGAAAAAATGTAGTCATAAGGGCTTTAGCACGTTTTTTTTTTTTTCTTTTTATCTGGGACCAGTACTCAGGAGATGACTCCTACACATGCGAAGCATTGTGCTGGAACTATAGGAAAGGGATAGTAGGAGAAATGACAGGAGGCGAAGCTTAATTAGTTTTATTTTTGCAGCTCTGCTTTCGCACGTTCTTTGTTTATACTCGTAGCAGTGCTGAAGCTTCGGTTCAGTAGCCATTTTTATTATTATTTTACTTCGCCGGTGCTACACAATACCGACGAAGGAGGGCGTTCTGATGCGATTGTGAATTGCTATTAGCTGAAGCCGTTATTGTTCAATGACCAGTGACTATGCCTTCGCCACTGAAACCTTCCGACAACAACTGACACATAAAGACACACTAATGCACATCAGAAAAGTTCGAGATTTTTATTTTAAAATTTTAGTCTGAAACTGGGGTTGACCCCAGGTCTGTTTTTGGATTCGTAGTCAACGTGCAAACTACCATCCATCGTGCCATCGCCACCCTCCACCACGTCGACAACAAAACCAAAGCTTCAGGGTTCGCGCCCTGTTTTCGGACTAAGTCATAAAAACACTTCACAGTTTTTCTGATGTATATTGGTGTGCCTTTGTGTCAGTTGTTTTCGAAAGGTTTCAGTGGCGAAGGCTGTCTCTAAACAGTGCCGGCTTCAGCTGATAGCAATTCATAGCCACATCAGAGTGCCCTCTTCGAAGGTATTGTGTAGCACCGGCGATGTAAAATAACTGTTAAAAATGGATGATGAAACGAAACTTGAAAATTAAAGAAGTCTCTTTGACATCAACACTGCTATAAACAAAAAAAAACTTCAAAAGCAGAGTTGTAAGATCTTGAAAATTTCCTCTGCCCCTTCACAATCTGTCATCTCCCTCACCTTTTACTCTAGTTCCAGCAGAATGCATCGCATGTGTGGGAGTCATCCCCTGAGTGCTGATTCAAGATAAAGAAAACATTAATAATAAAATATTACGCCAGTACGCTTTTGCTAAATTTGCGTGCCCATGTATAAAGCTTTTTCTGCTTCAATTAAAAACAAATTGTAATTTATCTTGGCGTTATTTTGACCCATAGTGCATTGATTGAGTTTATAATACTTTGTATTGCAGTAAAGTTCTTTAAAAGAGAACGTGATTAAAACTTATTTTTGACATAAAGGTTAAGTTGTAACGAATTCATTTATTCAACTACTAAAAAAAATCTGTCCCAATATAAAAAAAAATTATATATGTACTTATATAAAGTATAAAATAAAACAAATGAAAGATAGAAAATATGTAAATACAATAAGGGAATTAAATAGTAGAAAATGTTAATAATAAGGAAATAAAAATTTATAAAAAGTTTAGGCTTTAAATTGCTGTCTAATTACAACTGACGATAAACCACATTAAAGCGGAGACCATGAGCTCTAATTAAGCGACAATGGATGAAATATATTCAACTTTATTCTAATTGGCTTCGTTAATTTACAGACAACATCACTTTAACGCAAATTAATACTAATATGGTATCCCGATACGCATTTTAGACAACGTTGACGTTGTTTGAGTCAGCTGATTCATGTTGTTTACTGTATATTGGTATCATTCGGTGAACCACAGGAAGAGTAAAAAAAGTCAAATTTTTCACGTTTTTAGTTTTCACATGAGTTGTTCTGTAAAGCAGACAACCAATACACAAGTCAGTTGTTGTCGGAAGGTTTCAGTGGTGGAAGCATAGTCACTGGTCACTGAACAATATCGGCTTCAGCTGTAACCAATCTATAGGCACATCAGAACGTCCTCCTTCGTCGGTATTGTGTAGCACCGGGGAAGTAAAATAATTATTAAAAAATGCTTACTAAAACGGAGCGTCAAAAAATTTAATACGTCTCCTTGACAGCAGAGGTGCTTTAACACCGCTATAAAACAAAGAACGTGCAGATTTGTAAGATAGTGAAGCTTCACCTCCTGTCATTTCTCCAATTATCCCTATCCTCTAGTTCCAGCACATACATCGCATGTGTAGGTGTCATATCCTGAGCGGTGGTCCCAGATAAAAAAACAATATTATTGGGACGCTGGATAAAAATAGGTATCTGTGGTTTGGGATTCCTTGACGCGTAGCTTAAGAATTTATTTGTACTTGATTTAAGACAATCCGTACTTACCGTAGTTTTGACATCGCTTGGGAGTGATTAAGTACGAATGGAATGATTTTTATTTTGAGTGTAAATCCCCGAAACTGATAAACTAGCACACTACTGACTAGACTACTGATTAGTTCTTCTTTTAAAACTATATCTCTTCAAAACCTTTAGTTTTTTAAAAGAAAGTTTATAACTTTTCCAAAACGTACTTTTTCCAAAAGCGAACGTATTTTCCAAAGAGTGCCGCTTAAAAAATTACGATTTAAGAAAATCGCCTTTATAAGAAGTATAATTTTATATCTGAAATTATTAAAACCATTATATTTAAAACAAAATTTACATTAAAAAAACTTCAATTTTTCTTAATACTTTTTTTAACCTTTTTTATTATTTTAACAATCTATTTTTTTAAGCTTTAAGGTTTTTTCTCTTTTCATTTATTATTTTTATATTTATTTTCGATATTTCGTTAACCTTCGGTTAACATCTTCTGAAACTTCCTGAAGATGTTAATCAGAAACCTCCTGAAGATGTTAACCGAAGGTTAACGAAATATCGAAAATAAATATAAAAATAATAAATAAAAAGAGAAAAAACCTTAAAGCTTAAAAAAAATAGATTGTTAAAAAAACTTCAATTTCGGAAAAATTAATCCTCCGTCAATCAAAAGTTCAAACATTTTTAATGCCTTTCCTAACGCACATTACAGCGACGTTCTTCGGCAGTACACTAGAGTCCCTTCAGAAGGAGCGTAGCGAACTCTACGAAAACTATTTCTTTGTTTATAAAAGTAAATGATTTACATATTTAAAAATTTAAACATTTAACAAATAAAATTCTATTTTTGATAAAAAAAAACAAAAACAATTCATAGGCATGATAAAAGCGAGCTGTGACAATTCTTGGCACTGAACAAACAGATTTTCTTTGGTAAATATTGCCCAAAGGGTTAATAATATTTTTGCAGTATAATAGGTGAATTGAATTGAATTAAAAACCACGGGAAATGAGGATACTGCTAACCAAAAGATCTATTGTATTCCCTGCCAGGTGTCTGAGTACCTCATGCAGGCCTGCCCTTCTGACGAATGTCCGGATTGCATTCGGTCCCAGCACTGGCAGTTCCTAATCCTTCAAGAAGTGCTTGCCCAATTGGTCATATCTGCTGTGGCATAATGTCTCACATTGCCCCAGAATGTGCTCAAGGGTTGCCTCCTCATTATCACAAAATCTGCACCAATGGCAGAGGTGTTTCCTTAATCTATAATGACCTGTGAGTATATGCAATTTATTATCAGTCAAACCACATAAGCATTCCGAGACGTAGTAGTCCCAATTATCAGCTTTGACTGTCTCAGTCCGGCGAGCTGAAGTCACAGGTGTACCGTAGCATTTCGTATATATTCGGAAATCTTATTCGGTACAAGTCCGCAAAATGGTTGCGGTCTGACTATGGGTGTGCTGGCTCATATTCTGATCAAACCGTCTGCCCTCCACGCCAACGTGTTCGGGAACTCAGCAGATTGTTGAGTTCCCGGTGCCGCATAATTGACGCAGCTTCGTGCAGCACTCCCACAATATCTTAGGGGTAAACTCACATGAACTCACGGAACTAGCAGCCTAACTATCCGACTATCTGACAGCATGGCGATCTCCCGCCCCGGTAGCGCCTACTAAGGTTACATTGAGCGCACCTTTCAAGGCATAAACCTTCGAATGAAATACGGTGGGGACATACCCCAAGGACATAAAAAACGGACGCGTGTCGAGACTAGTGTATGTGAAATATATATGTAGTTAATAAAGAGACTACTAGGGGTCATTCCATGAGTGCTGGTTCAAAATAAAAACAGTCAAGCAATCACCAAACTGTCAGAGAGATGGTTTTTCATATGAAATCGTATCCTTCTGATCGCATTTTTACAAGATGAAATACAAATTTCCAAACGAAAAGGGTATGAATTTATTTTTCTAACATCTCTTTACAATATTTTTGTTTCGAATAGATTTTTTTCCGAAATTAATTATACAAATTAACATACCGTATGATTCATCCGGCATTGCTGCCGTTATATTTTTAGGGTACTCTGGTGCTGTAAATGTTTTTTTCATCTCAGTTTTGTTTTTTTATTTTTTTCTAAACATAATCTCTATGTAGTGCAAACAGAAAACTAAGTTTAACCTACAATCGAATATGTTCACTCACGTCCAGACTATGCAATATAAACCCAGCCATGCCAGCCAGGCAGACTTCTAATCTACAAGTAGTCATGCTCGCAAATGCATGCATGTGTCTGAATGTCTGTCTGTGGTGCTTGGTTGCACACGTATTTTAACCCTGATCCACCACCACACATTGAGTTTAAAAAAAAAACAGTAGTTGCAATCATTTGCATACATCCTACAGTTCAGTTCAGTCTGCGTTTTCGCTTTGTTTTGGTTCATTTCGGTTTATTCATTTTTTTCTCTTCCGATTTTATAAAATATGCAGTCTGTTATTGACTAAAAATAAAAAAACTTCGCGTGGCTTCTATTTTTGTTAAAATTTTTTTTTGCATTTATGGTTACATGCTCTTAATGCCATACTGTAGGTACATAGATTTGAAGATAAAGTTAGTTTTTATAGATTTCTTTGGCATTTATGCAACTGCAAGTGGTGTGTGTCGTTGGTTGTTTGAAATTGGCATGAAGATAAACCACGCTCGTTTAACATGGATAACGAGCTGCTAAATATTTGTTATTTTGGCAGTTCTTTGATTTCTTCTCTTATAAAGAATCTTTCTGTATATTGCGGCAGAGTAGTAAAACGTACTCTGTGCTTACGGCAAATGCAAAAGGGCGTAACGGCAAAATAAAATAACAATTGAGTTTTACTTTGATAATGCAAGAGCATCAATTATGTTGAGGAAATCACTATTGCAATGCCACGTCAAAAAAAATTTGGCATGTCCATAGATTAAACATGTTCGTTCAGTTGCTAAACTCTTGCTAAGCTAATTGCTTTGTGGTATGTTGAATCAGTCACAAATTCCGCTTCCACACTTCTACAGTTGTATGGATCTATTGGCAAAGCCTAGAGAACCGATAATGTCACTATTTGCAAAATATAGTATTGATTGTTATACAATTTTACTGTTGGTTTTTTATTCCACCGTGTCAAAAATATGAATGGGGAAACTCAGGCACCATGCTAATGTATTTAAGTGCGTAGTTTGTAATATTAATAGTAATTAAGACATAATCGCCCAACTCACAATCTTGTCGAAATGGTCTTGCATCATTGCATTTGGAAAGTTGTTTGCTAAATTCCTACTCTACACTAACAAAATTAGCAGATGTGCATTTGCTACAATGATGTAAATAAACTACAATGAAAATCATAGTTTATATTTACTATACGTTTGCAACACTGATTTGTTAAGTGACAGCAAACAATAAAAAATTAAGAATGGGAAACATTAAAAAATTATAAAAAGAGAAAATTCCAACAAAAAATACCGGAGGATATAACGAAAGTTTTAAAAGCTCCGGAAGTGGAAGTGGGACTCATATAAAGTTTCTGATCATAAAGTTCTATGGCAAACTTTTACACTGGCAAAAGTATGCCATATCAAATGCACAAGTTAAATAGTTAGGGAAGTGTTTCCATCCCCAGCAAAAAAACGTTTCTAAAAAACTGAAATGATCTGAAAGTAGTGATAATGTGGATTATTTCCGGGATGTCCTTGCGGGATGTTCTCTTTCTTGGTGTCCGTTCAGTGAATCGGAAGCTGTTTTGAATAATATGCCAAAAAAAACTTGATTCTGATGAAGTTCCCTTTAGTGAGTTTCGTTGCTTCCATAGAGGTATGAAAATAGTAAAATGAATTTTATTAATTCTTAATTACATATTAATTCCTCTTTTTATTTGACCTTCTATTTTTACTGTATGTAATAATATTATTTAGCACTGTAGATCTATATGTATATAAGATAATATCAACAACCATCACACATACAAATAACACACAAACAAAATTATATATGTAAATCACTAACATATATACTTGAAATATCAGAGAGATTAGAAAAATCTGATATATATGATAGAATAAATTATTGAATAGCACATAAGACATACAATACTTTAGGGAAGTTATATAGTAAAACTAAAGATAAAATAGAAAAACTAGATTGCTCTAATTTAGTATACATATAAGATACCTTGTGGTGGAAATAGTGGAGAAATATGTGATAAAGTTTATGTGGGAACAACAAAGAACAAACTTAGAACTAGAATAGCAGGCCATAAATCGGATCAAAAATACAGACACATTAATACATAAAAACTGCATTTACTTCACATTGTGCGAACTTGAATCACTTTCCGAAATTTTATGAAGTAGAAATATTGAATAGAGAGGATAATTACAAACGTCGTTATATGCTAGAAATCTTAGAGATAATAAAAGTACCAATAGATAGAAGAATTAATTTTAAGGCAGATATAGATAATATATGTAGCTCAAAATTATAGATATTTAATTAGTACAAAATACTGACAATTTATCTAATATAATAGTAATTTTAACTTTTTCTATTATAATTGTTAAATATTTCATATATAATTTTTCTAGTTTTTTGACCTTTTTTTTTATATTAATAACACTAATTATTTTAAGCCTAAGGTCTTTTTATATATTAACTGAATTTATTTTGGGAATATTTATTTATATATACGATTCTAATTGTGCTTTTATATATTATATAAAAGTATAAGTCGTTTTATATATTTTATATTTATTTCAATATTTCGCTACTCCTTTGTGTAGCTTCTTCAGGAAAATTGGTTTTTGTTTATAATTAAATATAAAATATATAAAAAGACCTTAGGCTTAAAATAATTAGTGTTATTAATATTTCATATATAGTTTGAGTTATTTTGAATTTTTATAAAAAAGAAAAGAAACATTTTTTTCAAAATACTTTTATATAATTGACAAAAAAATTTTTCTTTTCAAATAATATAAAATATTTTGATTTTATGTTTGTTAAATAATTTTATTCGAAAAAAATTTAATGTTCCTGAAGATGCTAACCAAGGGTTAGCGAAATATCGAAAAAAGAAATAATTTAAAAAACTTTTTTATAAAAAAGACCTACAGTGCTAAGTAATATTATTACATACAATTCTTTATAACATTTAGTTTTATGTCTTGTTCAGAATCTAAGAAATCTAAGGGTTACCGCAAATTATTTATTTAATTTTGTCTTTTTCTAGGGTTCTTCTTTAAACTCGATTTATGTTAAAGCTTTAACTCTTCGTTAAAATATGTTGATTGTTGGGCCTTTCTCCGTTCAGTCCCAGAATTTATTAATATGAATCTTAAGCAGTGCACAATATTCGCATATGGATCCAATGGTAGCTATGAATATGTCATTCTTTAAGAATGACTTCCATTTCGTATGTTGCTACTACTACTATTGGTAGAGTTATTACAATTCCAGGGTAAATGGCCTCTGTCTTGTTTTATAGTGATTTGTATTTATATGTGAGCGTGCAATTTCTCTTAAAATTGTTCTGCTTTGAAAATTTTCAAGTTCTGAAACGAAAAAATAAATAAATGAATAAAAATATGGTTGAGAAAGGTGTTTTGATATTGAAAAATTCCCACAAAGGAAAGCACTTGACTAACATATCCAAAGAGAAGTTGAAATGAATTTAAAAAAAATTGTAAATTTTCAATTCTATTGTCCATAAATTCCAGGATAAAATAAAAAAAAACCAGATGTTACCAGCTTGGAAACAAATGAATCGGTAAAATTGACTATTGATTGGGGGAGAGGATTATCATTGATATTTGCACCGTACGAGTTACTACTCGAATTTTATCAAAAATGGTTTTTTTTCATAAACTGTGAAAAGGTTACTGTTATGGCGAGTTGCTGCTTTTTATCTTAATTGATTGACGTTGCCTTTAGATTTTTATCTCTCCTAAAGACTGTATGACAGACACTACATTTATTTGTCATTAACATGGAGGTTACACGTCCAAACTTGCCTTTCAAATTTTAAAATTCTCAAATTTTTTTATTAATACACATATGTATACTTTTAAAATTTGATGAGAGTTGCTTGCAAGTATGCTGGGCAACTTTTATTTCAAATTATGAATTTGATTTTAAATTGCTGAAAACATTGCTCGAATTGACGTTTTTGTTTTTTTTTATCTTGGACCAGCACTCACCAGAAGATCCCTACACATGAGGTGCATTGTGCTGGAACTAGAGGAGTAGGAGAAATGATACGACGCGAAGCTTCACTATCTTACAACACAGCTTTTTGCAAGTTATTTGTTTTTGTAGCAGTGTAGTAACATCTCCATTGTCAAGGAGACCTATTAAATTTTGAAGCTTCGTTTTTAGTAATTATTTTACTTCGCCGATGCTACACAATACCGACGAAGGAGGGCGTTCTGATGCGATTGTGGATTGCTATCAGCTGAAGCCGGTATTGTTCACTGAGCACTGACTATGCCTTCGCCACTGAAACCTTCCGACAACAACTGACACACAAATGCACAACAGAAAAATGCGAGATGTTTTCATGAGTCTGAAACTGGGGTTGATTGAACCCAGGAAAAATTTTTCGATATGTAGTCAACGTGCTGTTTGCGCTCTTCTCACAAATTTTAACAAAGCAAAACAAAAAAATTTAGTGTCATAAGGGGTTAAACATTTGGGTTTTCTTGAGTTGTGAGTGTTTTAAATTTAATTGTCGTACTTGAATGACAGTCAAAAATTCATCAGTCTGAACTATCATTTACGTTTGACACTCAAAACCGTCATTCGAGCTACAAATATGACTACTAAATATTCAAAGTAAGAGAATTGGCGGCGCTTCTATTTTTTATATATTTCACTCGATTTCACAACTCATCGTACGTTTTTGATTTTATATAGAGCATCATGTCCACGATAGGGCATGTTATATGACATAGACAGAGTTGAATTTCATAGCAACATTCTTTTAAAAAATATTTTCCGCTTCCATTTTTATATAAATTTTTGATGTTTACACTCCAAATAAAGCTTTTGACTGGCGCTATTCGGTTCAGACTATTAGTCAAATGTAAATATTGTTGCTGACTATTACTTGACTGACGACAATTACCGGCCATACTATCGGTCAAGCGAAATTTTAGCAAAACCTTTAGCCATATTCGATAGTGCGTACCGTAATTTAGTATGCGATAGACTAACGCACTTTTTTATTGCAGTGTAGGGGCAACCAAAGCAGCCCACCACTAATATGGGTCCCTTTTCGGCCCACCTCAAATCCCAATGATGAAGGTCCATTCAACAGGTTGCACACCCATTAATTATGGAATTGTGCGCCCAACCTACCTTTTGCTCTAGTCTCTACCAACCTCTACTTGTCGAGTAGTAATTCTCAACTTCCAACCTAATCATTTACCCCTTTTCACGTTTTAGTAAAATATACCAAAGGTTCCGCTAAGAATCTAGAACACCCCTACTGATAGACTAGCGCACTATACTTCACTATAATTCTCAGGCATGCCATTAACGCACCTAATAAATTTTGGAGCAATTGAAATATAAACTATTGTGTACCGGTTATATCACATTTATCTTTCGTATAGTTCTAGATACTTTGTGTAGAACGATTAAGTTCCGTGGGAATTATTTGCATATAATCCAACTAGAAAAGATGGGATTATTAACCGTGTACTATTTTAAAAGTGTCAGAATAGAGGATTCTTTAACCGGTTGTTAACGACAACATCGATACAAAAACTTAAGGCTCTGTTAGGCAAGCGTAATGTTGATGTAGTTGCATCAAATCATGACGTTTGATGCTTTGTTTGAAAGCCTATGGAAATGCTTAAGTTAGTAAAAATGTAACACGTTCGCGGTGATCAGCTGGCATGAGCTGAAACATAAGTAATGCACGTTGCTGTTTACTGAAATTGTATGGTTGAAATTGTCACTAAGAAAATCTACAGAAAGTAGATTTTTACGTTGCAAACGTCAACTTGACATTACTTACATATCTGCCATAGTCGAAAAGTTTTATTCGTATTGCATTCTTTGTACAATGCGCATAAATTAATAAACATTGAATCGATTAAATTCATTTCGTTCAGAAAAACAAAAACATTTACAATTTTGTGTTGTTTTAATTGGAATTATGTGAACGAACGATATCGAGAGACATCGTGCTCCAGGCAGCTAAAGTTGACCGATACTGACAAGTCTTACGTTGTTATTAAATAGACCTTTACAAATGTCACGTAATGTCGTAATAAAATTTTATTTCCTGCGGTTCGAAGACGTTGTAGTTACGCGGTATTTTGCTTAGACAAGCACTTCCGTGGGTTTTCATACATCAAACATCATGGTTTGATGCAACTACATCAACATTACTGTCGGCTAACAGGGCCTTTCTGTTAATTAATGTTTATTAAAATTTTTGTAAATTTGAATTTAAAGGCACAGCATATGACCGTAATATAAGGAAAGTTTGCTGATTATCTTTTTACTATTTTTACGAAGGTCCAAGGCGAATTTTAACATGAATACCATACGTAAAACTTTATCGCTCTTTAGTGTTCCGACTTACGAAGAGCTTAATGTGAGTGTTCTCGTTAAGATACCAGATGCTTTCAAGCCTGCACTTTGACAGTCTTTCGTAAATTGCTCCGGTAAAAGATGAGCTTACTAGTCATCCGCATTTCCGAAGGAATCCGTAGGGTTTGATATGATAGAGAGAATGGCGGGTGGTTTGTAGGGTCTCTGCTGCTCTAAAGATATCACAATGATATCGGACATACGGAGCGAAATAAACCACTTCATTGGAGGAATATACCTTTTAATATGAACAATAAAATTTAAAGAATTTAATGAATGAATTACGGATTGCCAGTGAACTTCACTAATGTGCAAGCAGCTTAATACCGTAATACGGATGAGAGTTCTAAACTACAATTGATTTTTTTCTTTCAACTACAAATCTTTTGGCTCGATTACGGAAGGCAACGCAACTGAAGTCGAGTTGCTATCCATAATCAACCTGTAAAATACTTTGCTTGTACAACATTACCCAAGTGAAAACCACAAATTTTAATGTATTTACATCTCCGCTGTACACAATCCGCTGTCAGCAACAGGCACAACAATCTCACATTCAATATGTCTTCAGCTCTGCCATAAATCATTAAACGAAAGTGTTCATTTAGATTAAGTAATTCCAGCCAATATTTCAGTTTCATTAGAAATATTTGGTATGGAATGGTTACAAACTCCAATGAGGTCAGCATTTCTGCGAAATTTTGGGAAGAGCCATGTTCGTCCATTATGGCAATCGTAGTGTAAATGTTTAAACGTTTCAAGGACAGGCTGAAAATCATCATCTTTAATAGACTCCAAGACAGACCAGTGTCAGCTGATAATGTCAATTCTCTTAAGGATTTCATTTGCATAACAATGCGCGACAGATGAATATGATTTGAAATATACAACTGCTGCAGTTGAGGACATTTCTCTACGATCCAACTGTGGCTTATATCTGCATTAAGCCAGTGGAGACTACGTAGACCCGAAAAGTCATTCAAACATTTTTTAAAAATTTCCGAAATCTCCATAGACTGTATGGTATCGATGGTTATGGACTCCAAGGTAGACGTTGTATAAATGTGATTTTCAATATCAAATATGCACGTGTTTAGCAATTTAAAAGTCTTTAGCTTTAGACCGCCAAAAATTTGCTGCAAATTATTAAAAGTCACGCCGCGGCAAGACTTGAGCGTCAATTGTTCTAATTCTTGTAGAGGGCGAAAATCTTCCACATCAATTTCACAGTTTTCCAAATCAAGCCCTGTTAAATGTTTGCAATATTTAAACAAAATATCAATAATTTTTATATTTACAACTATATTTTCCTCCTCGCTGGCGCTTATCGTCAACTGCCTTAAGTGCGGGCAACATTTTAAAATTCCCGTAAAAGTGCACCAAAAGTCTGAAGTTATTAAGCCAATATTTAGCACTTTTAAAGGCCATTCATTTACAGGCTGATAAGATATATTATTTTTCTCATCATCTTCACAATCTATAGTGAAATGATTTAAATTCAAATGCTGCAAGTCAATCAGACTTTTTACAAGTTGATGTACATACTCCAGCTTAAATTTCTGTACACTCCCCGTTGGTGGCTGAATTTCCAATTCCTGCAAACACTTAATGTTGCATATATTATAGATATTTAGATTCACGCCAGGCATTATATACCAAAAATGTTCGCAGAAACATTTGATTAGCTGTAGACTATTCAATTGCCGGCAATTTTCTCCAATAACTTGCAGACTCTCATCTGTTACCACCATTTCATGGAAAATTAATTTCTTTAAATTAACAAAATGATCCACATGCAATTCCAAATAGCGCATGTTTAATTGCACATCTTTAACATCGCCCTGAAGTTTTAAGGTTTCTATATCCCGAGCGTTTTCAATTAAGAATTCTTCGCAATCCTGATGGCTTAAAGCGCACTTGGTTTCTTGCATTTCCTCCAAATCCTCTAATCTGTCACGTGTGTTGCATGTTACAATATTAACGTAACGACTTTTGTAAATACACAAATTCCTTCTACCATTTAACCACATATTTTTCAATTATAGTTTGTTTCCTACTTTATTTATTTTTTTAAATTTCTATAGTTTGGAAATGCTTAATGAAAGTATTTGAATGCATTGTCACAAATTAAACTATTGAAAGCGACTGATCTTTTATCATTTTTGCGGTAAAAACAACTGCAGTCGATGTTTTATTTTCTTCTTCAAACAGAAACAGAATGTCAAGGTGGTTACGTATCAATTTTATGATAAAAATAGTCTTAAGCTAATTTAAAGTGCGTCACGAAGATTTAAACAGCTTTTTGTTTTATAACACATCGATCGGCCTTCACTCTGCGAAACACTATAAAAAGAGTGTCCCCAAAGAGAAGATTTACTGAATTTTTTTTTTCGACAACAGCGAAGAAAATTTAATCAGTACTTTGAAATATGACACATTTTGAAGTGTGTCACTGAAGAAGAATCGTCGTGATAATCATAATTTGGTCGATCGTTATAAAACGTGAGATGGATAGTCTATGCAGTGTCTTCGAATCTACTTGCAGTATGTGTCTTTTAATTTGTACAGCCTGAAAAACCTGTATCAGGATATACAAAGGGTCGATATCCAAACTCTCGATATGTCTGGTCGTAGCATGGCGAATTAAGCTCTGCCGTTATTTTTGGGCGTTTTGCCTTATTTGGTATTATTAGACATAACGCAGTTGGTCTGTTGCGATGCTTACGCTGCAGAGTGGTCAACTAATGGCATCAAAAGCTGTACTGCCACTCCAACATAATTCAGGAATTTTCCGTTCAATTCAGCACTTCACGTTACACAATGCCGATGCTTGTTCTCCGACCATTTGGCATTATATTCACGATAAAGTGAGGAAGAAGGAATTGGAAGAATAACTGCAGCGGTGAAAATTATTTTACTAAGAATGGTTCGAAAATTGATGTATAGTTTAGGGTTAGTTTAGGGAGGCACCTAGATATTAGGAAGTGAAAGTAAACACCGACAACAACATCAAAATCTTTATTGACAACAAAGCGGCACTTCGGACCTGGACTTCCAAACCTTTATTCTCGAACTTGGTCACGCGGTGCAGAGAAACTCCGATGCGAATCCACTGGAACGGTCAGTTGATTCCTGGATGTAGTGATTTTTAAGGAAACGAAATACCCGAGAAGTTTTCTCTTGAAGGGAAAGCCTTATCTCATATACAATATGCAGACATCCAAATGAGATCCAGGGGAGATTATTGTTGATGTATTTGAACATGGCCGACTGTAGATGGAAGAAATTCCTGTTCATTTCGAGCAGACATTGCCAGCGTAAAGCATGAAAAGGACCCCCAACCGCATCAAGGAACAAGATTTTCTGCATTATTGTAGTTGTTACTGGACACTGGCTGAACGTTGGAAATTATAAAAACGCTACTTAGAAAGTGGTGAATCATTTCCCGCAAACGCAAGAAGCCCTCCTACATCGAACAGTTTGTGAATTAGATTATAATTTAGAGAAGTATCAAGTCATATAAAAACAACACTAAGCCACAGACTGCTGTAGGGCACCTACCATACGAAACTGAACTCTGTGCCTCACACAGACCTATACAAATCTAGCGGCGTGTCTTTCGGTTTTACGCACGACCAACCTCTAACATTCGAGCACATACGGCTGCCGTAGTGAGAAAATAATAATGAGGGTGGCGATGGCACGATGGTTAGTAGTCTGCACGTTGACTACAAAACCAAAAACAGACATGGGTTCAACTCCAGTTTCAGACTAAAATTATTAAAAAAAAAGAAGAAAAAAAACATCTCGCATTTTTCTGATGTGCATTAGTGTCTCTTTGTGTGTCAGTTGTTGTCGGAAGGTTTCAGTGTCGAAGGCATAGTCACTGGTCACTGAACAATACCGGCTTCAGCTGATAGCAATACACAATCACATCAGAACGCCCTCCTTCGTCGGTATTGTGTAGCACCGGCGAAGTAAAATAATAATAAAAAAAAAATGGCTACTAAATCGAAGCTTCAGCACTGCTGTAAAACAAAGAACGTGCAAAAGCAGAGCTGTAAAATAATTAATTAATCTTCACCTCCTGTCGTTTCTCCTACTGTCCCTTTCCTATAGTTCCAGCACAATGCTTCGCATGTGTAGGAGTCATCTCCTGAGTGCTGGTCCCAGATAAAAAAAAAAAAAAAAAAATAGACGGGACCATATCATAATTGTCTCTAAATATGGTTAAGCGCTCGAAGCAACACAAATGCTGCCATTTTTTGTTTTCAATTTAAATTTGTTAGACCGCTTCCAGACCATGCATGTTTACTTTGCAGAGTCTTTAAACATTTCTTCGAAACTACGCTTCATTTCTAGACACGCTAAGTTTACTTTCAGAAATTTTGTGTTTTTTTTTTATCGTGCGATGTGTGCATTATTTTACATCGCCGACGACTTTTTATTGCTCAGGATGCAGTAGCACAGAAAACTTAGAAAGAACTTTTTATGACGTGACCGGGACGGTCTTCACAAATACAACTGTAAATTGTTTTGAATTTTTATACAGTTGTACACAAACAACGGTAAAGGGCGAACGAAGAAGAAAGCAACTTTGCGAAACTTTGCGGGTGCAGGAAAGTCTGTATTCATTCCCATTATCTTTTCCCTTTGCAAAGTAAACTTTCCCGGCCTAGAAGCGATCTTAGAAATTTAAATTAAAAATAAAAAATTATAACATTTGTAGCGTTTCGAGAGCTGAATCGTATTTATAGGTGATTATGATAAAATATAGATCCACATGATCTCAATATATTCGTAATCTGATGGGAAATATTTTGTTTTCCACATAAATCAATAGCAAGCGCTCTATAAATTTCCCCTAAACATATCTCGAACAAGTCATAAATTCCACACCCTGCAAAATAAATCTTTTCACCGCAATCTTTTTATAATCCACCTCCTCTTTTAACATGGTTGTGGTTACGTGACAAATATTTTATTTATTTAGTTTGTGAGTGACCGCATTATAATATTTACAACACTAATACCATGATGTTTATTGAGTTTGAATGCAACGATGTGAGCGTGCTGTTGCTTTTATTGCCACTTGAGCATTGTCCGCCAAATGCATTATACAGCCAGGAAAAGCGGCAGCGATACGTTTTTGGGGGAGAGTGTTTAAAAATTAACTTTTAAATATGCAATTGCTGACATGCAATGTTAAACATCTTGCAAAAAAGTGTCCAGTTTGACAGTGACATGTGGATACAGACTGACTGGCATTAAAAGAAAAAATACTTATGGCTGAAAGAAACAAGCAATACCAATTGTTTGGTGCCGACATGTGTGAATGTGCGGCGGACAGGGCAGGAAAGGACACAAATAAAATTGCATTGTATTCGCATTGCATTTCGAGCTTCTCAAAGTTTGACAAGCAGCTGTTGTTCATCAATGTAGAATATAACTTACACGTAAACAGACTCAACCGCTACAAAATGCACTTTGTATGGGAGAACCCTGTGAACATTTGCTTTCGAAATTGGTGTAACGACAATGTGACGTCAATACGTTGCCAGCTCTCGGTGGCGTTAAGTGTCTGAATTATTTCGTAGCATTCATAGAGCAATTCTCCTTGCATTTTTAGTAGCTTATGAAGGCACATAAAGCTGTATCGTTTTTTTAACAACACGCAAACTGCGAAGTTCTTACATACTTGGTCTGCAGAAATACCCAGGGTCCAGGCGCGCATCGAACCCGCAATCTACAGATTGATAGACTAATACTCATGCATTAACCTACAGAGGCACCCCTTCTAATACATACATATAAAAACTAATGTTATGCGATAAAATGTAGTGCACTTAATATGTACACCTCCGGAATAGCAATAAGTATGTGTCTTTTTATATCACGACCAGGAACATGATAAGCGAGAAATTTCGGCTTCTGCGCAAATTTAAATTTCATGATCTTTAAAACATAAATAGATCTGCGTCTTGAAAGTCAGAAAGGGTGCATACTTTTTCAAAACCAGGATCACGAGGAGGTGAGAGATCCAAGTTGTGTCTCTCAAATCGATTCTATTAAAATTTAAAATTCAAATACCTTTTTTAATTCAGAAAGTATTTCCGCAAATGGTCATACTTTATAAAAACCATAAATGGCTTTGCGAACGCACTATTTTGGCAGCAAAAAACACCATTTTGGCCATGGCTGAAGTAGTCTGCACGTTGACTGCAAAACCAAAACAGACCTGTGTTCAATCCCAGTTTCAGACTAAAATTATAAAAAAAAACATCTCGCATTTTTCTGATATGCATTAGTGTGGCTTTGTGTGTCAGTTGTTGCCGGAAGGTTTCAGTGGCGAAGGCATAGTCACTGGTCAATGAACAATACCGGCTTCAGCTGATAGTAATCCACAATCACATCAGAACGTCCTCCTTCGTCGGTATTGGGTAGCACTGGCGAAGTAAAATAATAATAAACAAATGGCTACTAAACCGAAGGTTTAACACTTCTATAAACAAAGAACGTGCAAAAGCAGAGCTGTAAAATAATTAATTAAGCTTCACCTCCTGTCGTTTCTCTAACTATCCCTCTCCTATAGTTTCAGCACAATGCATCGCATGTGTAGGGGTCATCTCTTTGACTATGCCTTCGCCACTTAAACCTTGCGACAAGAACTGACACATAGCCACTCACAAATGCACATCAGAATAAATGCGAGATGCTTTTATGAGTCTGTAGTCAACGTGCAGACTACTTCGACCATCGCCACCCTTCTTATTCATTTCTAAAATGTTTGTCAATTAGCGAATGTTTATTTCCGAGAAGTCATCGCTAATAGTTCGTTTTTGGCCATGTTCCGAATATTTGCCGAATATTTTTATATCGAGAATTCTTCGTTTTAGCGAACTTTCGCTTAAAGGATTCTCAGGTCGAGTGGGAAGTCACTTGGGGAGCGCATGCCGCACGAAACGAAAAAATATATATAGTGTACGAGTATCATCATGTCCTGCAGATATATTTTCTTATTCAGCTATCGAATAGTTACAAAATCTTAGTTCAAAAGTATGTCATTGTTTTTTTTCTAAGTGCCTTCTTGCGTACAGTTAACTCTATCGCTTGCCTTGATTTTCATTGATAAATCATCGTAGAACAATCTTCACTTAAACCTGAATTAGCAAAGTGTACGAATGTATATGTGTTTGTAAAATTGTCAACTGTCGTAAAGTAGTCGCGAAGAAGTTACTGTTTAGTTAATAGTGGCGAGGAGTATAAGACCCATTGCAAGTGTGCATGGTTATGTATGTTTGTGCGTTTGGCTATATGAGCGAGTATAAGAGTGTTTGTGTGTGTGTGTGTGTGCGGCTGCGTATATAAAGCATGTGCGCATGATGAGAGCAGCTATTTATAACATGTCCGGTTTTGTAATAACCAATTGGGTGACTACTACTCCTCGTACTATGGAATTGAACTTTTGTGATGAAAAAAAAAAAATAAACAGAAAAACATAGTCTGGAAAGAAAACGTCCACACTATTTTTTTATTTTATATTGCACTCAATTACCAACATTTTCACACGCTTTATTAATCAGTGTAATAAATAAGATGCTATAGGCTGTGTCCAGCTACAATAGAAAAGATGTACAAATTCAATATGTGTTAAATCACAAGATCTCGGTGGCCAATTATGATCGTATCTTCAAGAACTCACACGGTCAAAAAAGTTGTCACGCAGACGAAGGCAGGGTATCGTGCGGCACGTAACACCACCGTCTTGTTGCAAATAAACATGTCGAAATCAATATCTTTCAATTCAGGCCATCAAAAATGGCCAATTCCAACGATAGACGAGAAATGGATAATCCTGGGGTTTTCTCAACTCTATGTGCTACAACAGCAATATTCTCAGTTGTTCTTGAGGGAAGTGCAAGTGTTCCATTTTTCACATCGAAAACTTATCCCAACCGCTCAAATTTTTTCACGAATTTTACAAATGCCGATAAGGTGATTAACGACGACCTAAAAATGCTTTAGTTTTGCGAACTGTGATCGAAAAATTTTAACCCCTTTGGAGTGAATGTTAATATGTTCAATGCGCTGTGGGAACTTACATAGGAAAACGTAAAATCCTAATTCAATTCAAAAATGCGAAGAAACAATTATAATAATAATAATAATAAGATTTTGATGAAAATTGTGGGATTAATTTATAGTTTCAATTGAAAAAATTTCACGTTTTGTTTTTCTTTTTAGATTATTTTGATTGCACTGTTTTGAGAGAACAACAAAATTAATTCAAATAAACGTGGATTCAATTAAACTATTAACTAAAAAAAAATTACTGAATTGTAAAAAATGCAATATTATTTTTTCGGTGTATAACGCTTTATTTTAATTAATGGTGTCCTTTTTACTTTTAAGCTGTCAAGTAGTTGTAGTGTTAAAATGGCGGACTATTGAAAATTAAATATCTTATTGGCACATCTTGTATAACAACATTGGTTCTGATTGAAGGAAAACCGACCGAAATGAAGCAAAAATAAGCTAAGTTTATTTATTGCAGAGGAATTCCCCCCAGTGTGTGTTCATAAACATGATATAATATTAATAATATACATGATATTATTGCCATTTCAAAATTTTTGAAGTTTTTATTATAAAAATGTGTTTAAGAAAAACGTTGATTTATTTGTAAAATGTTTCTTTTAATTTTTTCTAACATCTATAAAATATTGGCCACCTCCTGTTGGCTGGAATTTTCTCATGTTCATGGCTCGGTGTTGTTGTATGGCACTACTACTGTTATTTTACGTCTAGACATAAAGTATTACTTCAATAGATTTTCTTGCTGTCGCTGATGTTATTGTTGTTGTTGTTTTTGTTTAACCTTTTTTGTTGCCATTAAAAATATTGGCAATAGTGCAGTCAGTTTATTGTTGTCGTCTGTTTTATTTATTTATTTTTATTGTTGTAACATTGTTTGCATGCAATTGCACTCTTCAATAGTGTTTGTTGACATTTGGGCAGCCGTCAGCGGTGACTGTTTTCGTGTTGCTTTCATTTCTGTTCTTGTTGTTGTTTTCCAAGTAAAATTTATGAGCCCGAGTTTTTTTTTTGCAGTTTTCTACACCGTCAATCAAATTTTATTTATGAGGATGATCATGATTATTAAGTGTCTTCTCTGTCACTTGATTTTCAATACAAATTGAAATTACAAAATTGGACTTGTTTAAAAAGGAGATTTTCTTAGCCTTGTTTTTAAAAGAGTTTTTGCCCCTGCTCGTAAATGTAAGGAAGAGAGAAATGCTGGTAATTGCTTGTTCAAGAGTCTAAATAAATTGTAGCTTTAAATTTGTTGCGGAAAGTGATATTAATGCTGAGCATGTTGAATTAAATAAACGTTTAATGAAGAAAAAGTGTTAAGACATTTAATCACGAAATCCACATTCAACAATTGCGCCAACAACATACATATAAAAAAACTTGTGTAGGAAAAACAAAATAAGAAAAATGCGAGCACAGCTGCGGTAAAAAAATTACAAGTGAAATTTGGTTTCTACTTAGAGACGGAAATATTATTGTGACATATAAACCGAGAACTATTGGGTGTATAAAATGCGCGATTGACAACGGCTGGCGGGGCATTTTAATGCGGTTATTGTCTTTAATAACTTACATGTACATGGTGGGCAAAAAGTCAACAAGGGGTTTAAAAATTTAATAACTTTTTCGTTCATATATTTTTTTATTTTGCTCTTTTCAGATTATAAAATATGCACAAAGCATATTTTTTTACAGTAAGTATGGAAAATAATGCCACTTAAACGACCCCCGTTTTCAGCTTCGCAATTATGAGCTCGCTTTAGAGCATTTTCCATAAAATCTTTCAACATTTGTGGTTATAGTGCTTTAATTTTTTCCAAAAATTTTGGCTTTGGGTGCAAATAACCCCCAAGAAAATGGTATTTAAATTTACGAAAGCTATTTTTAGGAAAAAAATAGATTAATCCGCTGTGTTTCACATAAACACCAACGTGTGTAACCTCGCCCACTTCTGTAGAGATATAGTTATGCTGACCAAGCCATCTGCACTAAATTTGGATACTTTTATTGTTATATCACCAAATATACAAAAGACCAAATATACGTAAAGTCCCTTTCCCAAGTAATGAAAAAGGTACCTTTTTATAATCGCAGTTATTCGCTTTATTTTAAGTTTTCTCCTTCTCTTTCTTTTCAAAAATTCCTTTCCATCATGGAAGTGTGTAAAACTAGTCGTCCGCCATTTTAATTTCATACGCATACTATGAGAGTTATACAAATAGTAAAAAATATACATCATAAGCACTGTCTAAATGGCATAAAAATCAAATTTATAATTTTACCTCATAAATTTTCAAGTTTCGAAAAAGTAAGAAAACACATTCGAGATTTTTGGAGACATATGGTTGCCAAGAGAGGTACCAAAATTCAGTTTTTGCCCGTTTTACCCTCTAAAAGTATATGTATGGAAAAACGCGCTTCCGTTTGGTTTTCAGTAGCATTTATATGCTTCTGTAATTTTTATTCTATCTGTGTTACTTTCTGAGATATTAAGTTATTAATTTTTTCCGTTTTTACCCCATTTTGCCCCATCTAATAAATCCCTTCTTGGTGGATCTAAACGTTGAAAGAGGAGTTAACATACGAGTTGCAAACTGTAGCTTTAACCGTTTGGGCTGGTCGATGATATATACAGATATATGTATATATATATGTATATATATAGGGTAGCCCAAAAGGAGCGAAGGTGTTTGAATTCTTAATAACTTTTTTGTTATAATTTTTTTTGTTTTGTTTTCAGACGTAGGGGGTAATATATGCTACTTCAAATTTATCTAACCAATTTTGATGAAAGTTAAAAATGGATCTGAAGGACATATACGGTGTACATATTAAAAAAAATTGAAAACCCTCTGTAAGGGGAAATATATTCCTGTGCGAAACTACATGAAGGGAGAACTGCTGGATCGATTTCCATAATTTCTCCTAATAACCTTTTTATTATAATTTGTTTTTCTTGTTTTCAGTATTATGTAAAGAAGTCTTGGGGAATTTAAATTGGTACAGTACACAATTGCCAACATCGTTGAAGAAGAAAATCATGATTTCAATCTTAATTTAATTATGAGCGACGAAGCTCCTTTCCAATAGAATGGGTGCGTTACTAAGCAAAAAGCGCCATCCGCAAGTATGATTTCAACAGGATGGAGCCACAGCGCACACTGCGAGGAGCAGAATGGCTCTTTGAACTCTAAACCCGTTCGGTTATTTTGGGCCACTCTGTATATCCATTAAAAAAAGTGCAGAGTTGTAATTCGAGTACTTTTCAATAAAATTCAAACTAACGGTTTTATGTCGTTTCGTTAAAGTATCCAAAGTCGTGGCGACTGACTTTTACTCAAATGAAGTTAAAAAAGCATTTTATTTGAATTTTTGGCTTGCATCATTTATATTTCTTTTATTTATAAATTTTTATTATATAGAATGATAGAATATTTAAATACTCTGCTTTATAATTAATAATAATTAATTGGAATCTAAAAATTTTTGTTTTTGATTAATAATTAAGCACTACAACACTTCTTCGCTTTTAAACGAGAAGAAAATTGCATTCGAACTTCATGGTACAATTTTTCTCCTCGATGGGACCGAATATTTCTTTAAGGGGAACAAAAATTGCACTGTATTCGGGATACTGGTTATGAATTTTGTGCTAGACTTTTCTCGCAAGATTCATTAACTGCAGTGAATGATTTCGAGCATGTTTTAATTTTATCTTACGCAAAAAAAAGACAATTAGGTTACTATTATTGTTAATAAAGCACTGACGGCCTTTTCTAATAGCAAAAACAGTTTCTAATAATCCTCCGCACAGTGAAAAACATACCCACAACATTATATCAGAACGTCCTTGTTTTATGGCTTTCGACGTAAGTCTTGGACTTATTCGACGGAGTTCCAACAAACAAATGAGAACTCTTTCCACCACAACGGCACCGTGTAATTAAACTTTGACCAATTTTGTACATTGTAATGAGTTGCTAGTAACGATTACGTTCTTCATTAATTTCAAATTGCCCAGAGAACATCAACACGCATCACAAAGCTCTTTTCAGCTGTAAAGTGTGTGTGTGAAATAAACCCACATTTGAGTTTATCCGTATGACTTTCAGTATTAGAAAATTCAAAGGGTTTCCTCCTGTCATCTCCCATTATCAAATTTACTAGTCATCAGCTGAAAAAGATTATGATGTTCGTAGAATAAAAATATACATGGGAACTCTCGGCGGTATAATCTGACGATTTGCGAACATATTTACACCCTACAGGTACATCATGACGATTTTTGTTTTATCAAAAGAAAGCGTAGACAACAAACCAGTGGTCAATTTCGTACAACTACAGTTTTCTTTCCCATACAAATAAAAAGTATAACAGATATATTTGTAAAAATTAAGAAAGACCCCACCAATTAAACTACAAAACATTACAAAACACTTTTGCGAAACAATTGTAACACGAACACTGTAAAATTCTTTTTGTATTCGTATTCAAGAATAAAGTACGAATGAATAGTCAGTCAGGTTTAAAACGTGTCCAAGTGTAAAGTGTATGGAAGATGTTCATTTCGATGATGATGATGATGATGATGACGAAACAACTATAAAAGAAATTGCAACCGATAATAATTATTTTTATGGAGTCTAGTCTATGTCTAGACGATTTTTTTGTGAGTAAGAGAACTGGTGTGTGAGAGTGTTTGATTTGTTGCATTTGTAGCTGGTCACAAGTATTTACAGTGGGTATGATAACATCAATAACAGCTCGAAATATTTATTACTTTTAATCTACTGAACTGTGTAACAAATAATGTAAGTAATTATATTCGAAAAGGTTCAGAAGGCATTCAGCATCGAACAACTTTGAGCCCATCAAACACATCGACTTATTTCACCGGCTACGTATACGTTATTTAGAGTTTATGGTAATTGTATGTAACGTATTCGCTTCATATCATACCATATAACTACGGCAAACATTTTTCAGCACGGAAAAATAATGTTTTCAGCACTTACATAAATAAGCATCAAAATCTCTTGAAATAAGCAGGATACATTTTTAAATTCAGCATTTATTTTTTTTTAATTTCCAAAAGTTTTTTTTTTTTAATGAAAAGCAACATAAAAGTGCATCTTTGTTTAAAAAATACACAAAAACCACTTCTGCATAGATTATTTTTCATTTTATATTAAAACTCTGCACAGTTTAGAGAAAAAAATATTAAAAAAAAATTTTTTTTAATGTATAAAAGTTTGTAAATTATGTATTTAAAAAGCGTAGTACTCAGTGATTAAAATTTCATAACAGCTAATTGTTAGTCTTATAATCAGTAATATTTGTTTGTTTTTTTTTTGACTTTATTAATTTTGTCATAACAATTCGTGCGCCAAAAGATTGGTTATCTACTTTGTGGAAAATAGTTGACTAGTTCTACAGCAATTTATTAAATTATTAATGAACTTTTTTTATAAAAAAAACACAACATTTTATGTACACACGTTTCAAATTCCAATTAAAAACTGCTGAAATATGACTACGCGTTTCAAATTTCAGACAATAATAATTGCTTAAGTAAGATGGGACTCCCCTTTTGTTTTACTATGGGGAAGGCAAATAAAAGATATCAAGACAATTTTTCAGGGTTAAAAAAAATTATAATAAAAACGCTCGGATTTTAAGACTGATGCTTCTAATTTCCGATAGTTTTAATTTACAAGCGTCTACTGTATTTGCTTTTTTTAGAAGGACATACTATAATCTGCTACATGAAAAAATAAATTTATTTATTTTAATTTTTTTCAATGAAAGACAATTCCGATTCTAGCCATGCTTACAGGCTGTACTATGTTGTCGCACAAAAATTAAGTCTGTATTCTTTCATGTATTTAACGTTAGTCAATTATCGATTGTTTATCTATATATGTTTGTTATAGGGTTTAGCTGGTCTATATACACATTTTATTTGGTGCTAATACTAAAATCTTCAGTAGCCCTTTAACCAAATTCTTGAAAAACTTAAGATATTTCACATGTTTATACAAGGACTCCCAAAAAATATTTGAGAATTACTAAATATACGTACAAGGCAAACCAAATAGCTTCTTTAAAAATTTTATTTATACAACAAACAATTTATTTTTCGATTTCAATCTATTTAAATCTATCATGCTGAACATGATGTCTATAATTTTAATAATGTGCAACAGGTGCAGTTTATTTATATTTTTTCCATATGTATGTATATAACTTTCAAATAATTTCATATCACATTAGCAGCAGTTATTCTCACTGATTTTGTCTAATGCCACGAATTTACGCAACGAATTAAGTTCGTCGTGCTGTGCGAAATTCGTCGTTCGTTCCAATTGTGTTTATACCATTAATATTTTGCTTTATGTATTTCTGCACAAATTTTTTTCAGACATTGGCCTTCCTTTCCAGGTAGTAGTGCTAGTAAAATTATAAAATTAGAAATTATCAAAAAAATTTTTTGAATCCCTAATATTTGAGCAAATGTCAACTAATATATTTATCAGTATTAATGTTTGTTTAGATGTGTACAAGTTCCAATTCAATAACCTGTATAAACAGATTAACGAGTTCATATTTTTAAAGCCTTCGGCTGCGTTTTCTTACCATGGCGATCCGTTCCACTGTGTAACGTGTTGGAACCAAAAACATTGAACAAAAAAACAACGGTATACTCCAGCAAACACACAGAGCATGCAAGCTAAAAGGCGTAAATTCTGATTTAAATAAAAATCTAACAAACTGTTGTATCTACGAACCGACCAGTCAGCCAACCAACCAAAAAACAAAACAACCAACAACCATGTCGTTCGTTGTTGCATTGTGTGTCATTGTTTTCGGTTCAATTTTAATTCACATACTTTTTTGTTTTTATAGTTGTTGTAGTCGCATGAATGCATTATTTTTTCATGTTTGATCTCCGCCTGCCTCTCAAACCGTAAGCCGAGCCGAGCGACTGACCATCAGTTCTGCCATGACGACAGCCTGTCATACAACCTGCTACAAAAATATAAACGGCGTTGTGGGGATTATTTTTGTTGTAACAATTTGCTTTTGTATCCAAACAGACTATCGACGATAAAAGGCTGACAGACATAAATTTTTATGATTTCAATCAATGCAGACATACAACCGATTCTAATTTAAAATGCATAAAGAGACACTTTCTATTCGTCTAGGTTTTTTGGTTGGAAAACCAAACCTAAAACTAAATGTAACAAGTTGGAGAGCTATTTTCGGCATTAAGTTAAGTTTTTGCATATTATTTAGTTACAGATATGCCGGTATAGCAGATGTTTAACAGCGACTTGACAAAAGCTTAGAGGGTGTTTGGGCCAACTTATTGTTAGCAATAAATGTAGAAAAATATATTAGATGTGATACACTTAAATTTTCCTACTAAAAAGAATTTTTAATGAATTAAAAAAAGATGGAAAAACTTTCCCATACCGGGAATCGAACCCGGGCCTTCTGGGTGAAAGCCAGATATCCTAGCCACTAGACCATATGGGATATGGAGACAAATATTGTTAGTCAAGTATAGACAATGCAACGGTTGAGGGGTTGTTGTTGTAAGAGTTGTTTCATATCCTGGCTTGCTTCTTATTAAATATCAAATGTGCCTGGAAGTTATTTGAGTTTAATTTTAAAAATTGTAGTGTTTCACCAAAGAACAGCGTGTTTTCATTGCTGAGCAATATTTTAAAAGTAATAATAAAAACTGACGGATGCAGACGCACCTACAGTCTTTGACTTAAATCGACATTAAACTAATTTTTTTGTCTGTTGCTTCGATCGATGACCTATTTTATCTTTGCATTTAATTGATGGAAAATATTTTCTGTCCCATCGGACAAGCACATCTGCTTGTTATATTGTAAATTTACGTATGAACCAATATAACAAATATTGCAACAAATACTGTAAATAAATGTTCTTCCTGCTAGATAATCATTTCATGAAATCTATTTAATGACAAAAGAAGGTAAAATTTTTAAAGAAATTAAAACAAAAATTGAAAAAAATTTCCCATACCGGGAATCGAACCCGGGCCTTCTGGGTGAAAGCCAGATATCCTAGCCACTAGACCATATGGGATACATGACATATTTTGTATAAAAAAATTTAACAAGTTTGCAAACTAAAAAATTAATCTATTGATAAACATGCCGTCCATTGATTATTACAAATAATTACATTACATTACGATTAGCTGAAATTGTTGGAACCGGAAGAATTCTGTATTATCAAATTTTCCAGTTAGTTGAATAATAATATTGAGTCACAATACATAAGGCTAAGTATGTCAATATTAACAATCGATTCTACTCAAATTTTTACATAAAATATGAATATGATTATTTCCACTGACTGTTCCACCAACACCAAATAATTAAAATGGCTTGAAAATGCGCTGTTTTATCATATCATGCTAACACACCGCCGTATGCACGATCACGCTGCCTCATCTGTAAAAATGGGTGGCATAAACATTGAGGAATCAGAAGCTCTTGATGTTCTTGGCATGAAAATTCAGTGTGATGTCCGATGGACTGAGCACATTTTTCAGGTCTCAAAGGAAGCATTCAAGTGCCTAGGCTTTTTAAGGCGGTGTAAGACATACTTCACCCCATCTGATCTCCTCACTATTTATACCGCCTACATCCGACCGAAAATGGAATACAACTCTCATGTGTGGGCCGGTGCTCCAAAGACTATTTTGAAGTTACTCGACCGTGTACAAGAAAGGGCGAAGAAACTCATAGGAGACAGTAGGGTAGCCAACTCTATTGACTCTCTTGAGCATCGTCGCAACGTGGGGTGCGTTTCGTTGTTCTATCGTTACTATAATGGGATGTGTTCTAATGAAATCAGGGAACTTGTTCCCGAAATCCGGGTATTCGCGCGCACGACGCGATCATAATTAAGAGCGCATCCATTTGTGGTCGATTTGAGGGCGACTCGCACTACGCATTACAGGGAAAATTCGTTTTTTGGCCGAACGGTACGTATGTGGAATAGACTACCCGCAGAGGTGTTTCCTGTCACTTTTAGCATGGGAAGATTTAAATCAAATGTCAATAAACACTACTCCCTCTATCTTCCTTCCCATAACCTAATTTCCTAGTTCCAGCACAATGCATCGCATGTGTCCAAGACCAAAAAAAAAAAAAAAAATATTATCATAAGCAAACAACCAAATTTAACTAATGTAATAAAAATTTCCAATTAAACATGACTCATTTCAAGACATTCGAGATAATCTTTTCTTTGGATATTTATATTTCACAATTTGGTTTGATAAACGTTCTTAAAGAGGGCATTATCTTTTGACTTTTGGGCTCTGAAATCTATTTGAGGTTACAAAGCATCATAAAAGAATGCATAAAAAATTATGCGATTGCAAATAACTGCAAAAATTTCCTTAAAAAATATAATATGTCAATGCCATGTGCGACATTGAAAAACAGCGTGTCAAAAGTGGTAACTTCATTACATATTGAGTACAAACGGACATTTTTTATATACATATACTATATACTCGTGTGTATACTATACTAATATTATAAATGTTAGCGTTTATGTGCTTGGAGGTTTGTTCTACTATACCGCCTAAACCCCTGGACAGATTTATGAAACTTGGTAGGCGGACAGTTTATGGTTCAACTAAAAATATAGGATACTTTTCATGTCAAAGATCCTGACAATGGTTCAAAAATTATATTATGAATATCGGCCTTTTTTCGTAAGATTAAATAAAGAGTTCGTGTGAGTTTGTAGTATGCAATGCTGCCAACTTAGCGGTTGAGGAACTAACTAATTGGTCTGTCATTTATGCCCGAATTCACAGTCATTAGTTAGCTAATAGCAAAAGTTTAATCAATAATATTTGATTCACAGCCTTTTTTTACTAATAGTTAAACCGCAAATGTCATTGGTTAACTAACAGAAGATTAGTAAATTATTATTAGTATTTTTGTTTTGATATCATCTATCATAATTAATATATATATACATATATAATACTATCAGTTTTTTTATTTTCGATAATATTTTGGTTTTCCCGAACCAATTTCAGCAGCAATTCACTATCTTGCGCGGTAAAGTTCGATGAGCGGGTGCTTGTTTTATCCATTTTTTTAGAAATAATGTAACAAATGTAAACAAAAACCACATGCTATAACACTGCTGCCAATAAATAAGTAATAAATTGTTAGGGTTACTATTCTTTGGTTAAACTGAGAATGTTAGTTAAACAATACACTGTGAATATGAAGTATTAGTTAAACAATAGTCATCATTTTACTTTACTAATAATTAACTAATGACTGTGAATTTGGGCCTTAGTAAGAAACAAAACCTTGCAGAAGTTGTTTTTGAAAATATAAAAATTTCATTTTATAAGTCACGGGTAAAAGCTAGTTTTTATACAATTAAAATAAAAAACACAATTTTATTTAAAATTTATTTAATTCCTCTATATTTCGCTACACATTTGTATAGCATTATGAGATATTAAAAAAAAGTCTTTGAGCTGGGAAACTAAATTACTAAAATTACTTTTAAATTATTTAAATCTGTTTGAGCAAAACGGTGGAGAGAAAAAATGAATTAAGATGAAATAAAATTAAAAAACAAGGAAAGAATGCAGAATTCTAGAAAAGTGTGAAAAGTGTTGACTGATGGCAACAATTAAATGATCAAAGGGAAAAGGCGGAATAATAACAAAATCCAATCCTTATCATCTGACCACTGGTCACAGAAAAAAAATCTTAACCTAAATGGAGTTAAAATTATTTGTTATGCCATCTGATCAGATTGTGAAGTATTCCTTGATATATAATTTAGAAGAAAAATTGAAAAAAGTAAAAAGGCATTCCAGTCGCACTCTTTTATAGCGATAGTCAATAAGTAAAACCAGCTTGGACTGCTTATATTAAGAAAAATTGTTGTTGCTATTCCTGATACTATTTGCATATAAATTTCTTTTTTTTATTTCATGCAACTTTATTCATTTTACATATTTTTGTTAAGTTTCTTGTTATTACCGGAAAATAAATAGTTCCAATCGACATTATTATCAAGTGATATCCGAGCCGAATATATGACATAGTAGCGCGATACCTGTTAATTCGAAAACTTCAACAATTGGAAATAAACGCCTGGTCTCTTGAGAAAAGCTCTTTAAATCGTAAATATTTTGGTCTCTTCGTCAATTCGTATTAATTGAAGTTAAAAGTCTGAAGAAATTCTTATAAATCGTATAATCGTACTTAATTGTTAAACATTTTTTATAATTCATAAAAAATTAAAATTCAATGTTCAACAAAAATTTTTAGTGTTTCTTTAGATTAGTTTATTTGCAGTTTTACTGAAGAGTATTACGTAGAAATGCTAAAAACAACATGCATAGAACATTACCATTATAATTCTGTAACATAATTTTAGCAATTGATAATACAGAAGAAAATTGTAGTTGCTAAAAAATTTGATATTCACCCTCCATCGCTTTCAACTATTTTAAGAAAAGAGAATTTATAGTGTCGACTGTCCAAACCCCTGTAAATAATCCAAATCCCTTTATTTGGAAAACTTCTGTAATTCGTAAAAAATAGCTGCTGCCACCGATTACGAATTTACGGGATTCTATCGTAAATTATTTCTCTTGCGCGTGGTACTCACTAATTACAGCGTTATTTAAATCTTATATAACTGTATATGTACATATACATACATATAAGTATAACTATTGTTTTTTTTTTATCTTGGACCAGCTGGTGAAACTTCACTACCTTACAACACGCTTTTGCAAGTTCTCTGTTCATAGCAGTGTTACAGCGCCTAAAATGTCAAGGAAACGTATTCTATTTTGTTTTAGTAACCACTTTTAGTAAGTATTGTGCTTTAGCTTCACCTACGAAGGAGGGCGTTTTGATGTGCCTGTGGATATGTATCAACTGTTCAGTGACCAGTGACCTTCCGACAACAACTGACACAAAGGCACACTAAAACACATAAGAAAAAATACGAAATATTTTTATGCTTAGCCTGAAACAGGGCTCGAACCCTGAACTTTTTGGTTGTGTAGTCAACATACAGACTATTTCAGCCAGAAAAATTCCTCATGCACAGACACACACAACCAAATATTTTAATTAACACCATCTTAATGTTTTAATGAGTGTTGCTTTTTGCTCTCAATCATTTTCTATTACTTCATAAAGAAGCAGAAAAAATTTTAAAAATTTAAACGCTCCATGTGCAACATATATATTTGTATGCAAGAATGATTAAATAAAGATTACGCCAACAAGCTAAAATAAAAATACTTTTCTGCGCATGATGGAACTCTGACGTCACTCAACATGTATTCTGATTGGCTAATAAAACTCAGCTGAAGAACTATTATGTTATTGTAAAAACAGGACAGTGGGGCAAATTCAGTTTGATAATAAACAATTTTAAAGAACTATTTTATTTTCCATTTATTTTTATTTAAATATTTTATACATATAAATAGTGAACCCAAGTGTTAATTATTTCCCTTTTTCCCCATTCCAAAATTTGTTGTTGTTATTTTACTTAAAAATAAAAATCTTTAAAGAATATTTATAGAATTTTTAGTTTGTTATTTTACTATACTTTCTCTTTCTCTTATACGTGCTTTCAACAATTTCAGAATTTAGTTTTCTAATTCTAAAATACATTCTACATCTAAAAACTAAAAAGTTTATAAAACTTTGTGTTATTTAAAATTTAAGCTTTCAACTTACCCGTTAAAGAATTATCTACATCTAAATCGGGTGTATTGTCAACTTCTACATTTGCATTACTACCCAAAATGCCTTCGTTAGACCCCATTAAATATGATCGAAGTCTATATTTGAATTCTTCTCGATCAGGGTGATCGTGAAGTCCGCCTTTCGACCTAATTATTCCAAAAAAATTTTCCAGCACATCTTGATTAAACCGATACGTTAGCAAATACTCAATATTATATCGACTTTTAAGTTCAATATATAGCATTTGTAACGCTTTATTAGATTGAACGATACCTGTAGAATACATTTATGTCAAAAGAAATAAATCTGTGTCACAAATTTTTAGAGTACAATATAATTTTCAACCTTTTTGGAAAGGTAGCATAGACTTTTTGCCAATCACACGGATCTCTGACATCATTTGCGACATATTATTTAGAATGATATTTTGTTTTTCAAGTGCTAAACCATATGCGTGTAATCGGTCTCTGGTATCCTGTCTCGGTACTCTCAAATTCATAACATCGAACCAGTCATTTACCTAGTTAAGTGAAATTTCTTAAGTAGTTTAGGTATGTTATAGAAAAATTATATTTTGTAAGTAATAAGTTTAAAGAGTTGACTGCACTCGCTCCAATTTTCGTTGCTCAAATATCCCAAACTGGCGGCTCGTGTTATAGATTGCGAAATTGTATGTGAAAAAAGTTTCGTGGCCAGTTTAACCTTTTGCCTTTCAGGTCCGACCACACATAAATTGTGTGGTGATATTTTATGCGTGATCTGCAAGTCATTTGATTGGAGGGATAGGAAACTTAAAATTATATCCTTTTTGACTTCTTTTTCGTTAATGATAAACCCACCATCAATGAAATGATTTCTCAAAAGTTTTATCAAATGAGGAACATCATTAAAAACAAAAATTTTGATTTCATCGAACAAAAACCTACATATATACATATGTTACGTATATTCATAAAAAAAAAAAATTTGAAAAAATTATTGAGGCATATTTACATAAAACATACCGTGGTTTTTCGTAATCAACTTCAAGTTCACTGAACAGTTTTCTGTTACCTCCACCTAAGTCACAAACAATGGCCACAATTGTAAAGACACTCTGCTTCATAGTATTCAATATATTGAATAAAATACTTTTTGACATTTGGGCATCATAGTCATAATATATGGGTTGCTTCCAATTTGAAATTAAACCTTCCAGCGAATTAACAAAGGTTCTAAAAATTCTTGATTTTGATACAAATAACTTACCTCTTAGCACGGCCACTTGGATATAATTAGCTGGTTCTAGCACTAAATCTGCTGACTTGTCATAGCAATACTTTTTTTTTGCCTTCATCTCATCAAAACTCAACACACATACTTTTTCAGTTTCTGACATTTGGTTGGCCGCAGATAGTAGTTTCACAACAGGCTCCAAAATACCTTTCGACACGTCCAATTTTTCCGACCATCTTTGCAACGTTCTCACCGATGGAAGTGGGAAATGTTTCTTCCTTAAAAGTTTGTAAGCTCTGGCACTCGCTGAGTATAGGGTGATAGATTGAGCAATGTCTGTTTCGGTAAAATTTTGTCTTTTATCACCGCTTTTTAGTTTTTTTATTTGACCCTCAGTAAACAAACGCCTCAGTGCCTTCTCGAGATTTGAGTTTGCAAAGCTTAGTTTTTGAATACGACAAGATAAATTTTTTATTGTCACATCACATTGACTTTTTGCCATTTTCAGCGAACAATTCTCCTTAAGAAGTGATTCTCTAGAAACGATTTAAATAATTATTTGTTGTTTTTTTAAATACTAACATACATTTTCAATTCCAAAGTTTTAGTGTAACTTTGGAGGCCATCTTCTTCAGTGTCAGTCGGCAATTCGGCATTTACACATTTTACTTTTAAACTTTTTTGATTATTTATTTGTTTTTTTGTTTCATCTTCTTCAGTGCCATAAGCAGTTTTCTTTTCACTATCAATAATAGTATTTTCTAAGGACGGAACTGCATTGGGTTTTAATTTCTTAGTACTTCGTTTACTAAATCCTATAACGACTTATTAACGGACTTAAAGAATTGATTATGTGGTAACTTACCCATTTCATATATTAAATTTCTCTCAAAATCCTCTTGCTTAAAATGTAAAGCACAAATTTTCTTTTTCAGCATTTACAGGCTTTACACGCTTGCAAAATTTCACCCATAACTTCCTTTGAGCTTCATCTCTTGGAAAACTATATAATGACACAGCTTTATGAAAACAAAAAAATTTTGATAGCAATATTACATTGTAACACAATTAATTTCTCACTTGTTTTTTTGCTGTTACTTTGTTTGCAATTGCCCACTGCGCATTTCATGCTTGCTCTTTTTGTTCTCTTTTCACTTCTATTTGTGTTTTTTGTTTACAGCTTATGAGCTTTATAAAGCAAGTTTTTTACACTTATTTATTATTTAATAATTATTTAAATATATTTATTATAAAATATAGCACAATTTATTATAAAATTCAACACAAAACTTTAACTTTGATAAAATCGATTTCATTTGCTTGTTTGAGATCTCTCTGAGTAAATTGTGTGAAGAGTTGCCAAATGTAGTATAAAATATAAATTTTGTACGAGAAAGTATTAGTTTTGCATATAATAAACATTTGGCAATCTCTTCGAGGGGATGCAAACGTCATCAAACGGTAAATCATGCGCAAGGCGTAATCTTTATTTAATCATTCTTGTTTGTATGGATATTTTCAGTCTTTGATTGAAGTGTCCACTAACCAGTTGAATTTTGAATTGCTGCTGGCATTTTGATTGTTCTTTTTTGAGTTTTATTCACTCAAATTTCTAGTAGTTTTATTTCGTTCAAGACTTGATTGGTGGCTACTGAGAATAATTGAATTACCATCGATTTTTTATTGATAATATTCATTATGGAATTTTTAATACTCTGTGGCTAAATGTTTGTGTTGTTGGCCATTTTATAGTTCTCAATCAAAAAATCATAAATATTATAATTTATTTTCATTGTACTATTTATTATTCACGGTATGCCAATCAAAGATGACAGTGATTGTTTGGCTTAAATCTGTACACACGATGATTTTATACATATTTGTAATTGAAAAATTTATTATTTTGTTTAATTTTATTCTGTTCTATTTATTTTTCATTTCAATTTATTCTCTCTTATGGTGGCTTTTTACTGTTCAATTACTTTATTTTATATATTGATTTTTATTTATTTGACGCGAGTCAAAATGGTTTGAACAAATTAAATGGACTTTAATCGAATAAGAAAATGATTACTGCGTAAATTTTTTTGCATACGCCAGTGAGTTTTTTCTGTTTGTATATTGTGAGGAATTCTCAAATATTGTTTGCGAGTTTTTATATAAAGATGCAAAACTTTTTAGCTTTTTCGCATAATTTTGATTGCTATCACGGCAGCGAAATAGTTGGTTGAATTAAAATTTTCCAAGCTTTATTTTGTGAATGAGATCGTTATCATTTCATAAGCATATTTTCTTTTCTTAAAACTTTTTCATTAAAACAATTGAAGAATCAAAAAATTTAAAAATAAAAATAAAATATATTTGTATATATGATTCTAATTGTGCTTTTTTCCCTTAAAAATAATATGTGAAATTTATTATTACATACTCTATGATATTCTCATACAGTATGAAAAATATCATAAAGCATTTTATTATAAAAGTAACTCAATAATTGAGGAGGAAAGCATATCCATATAGTACTATTTCGCTAATGCTTACTTAGCTCATCAGTGGATTTTTCCTAATTTTTGAATACAAACCCAAGATCTATATGTTTAAAATTCAACTAATCAATCGAGAATTGAAGTTGAATATCAAACATTAAAATCAAAAAATCTATAAACAAAAACATAGCAATCCATGAGTATACTTTTATAACACACACATTTTTATTTTTATATTTTTCTTCTCATCTACACTATATATAGAATCATATATATAAAGAGATATTCCCAAAATAAATTCAGTTAATATAAAATATATTTGCCTAAGAAAATGGCTCCAAACGTATTTTTAGTAAAATTCATACTTTTATGCTGTTGTCTATTTTGGCTTTATACTGTCATATACTTTAAAATCATTTGACATGTGTTACCGGTTGCAAAAAGAAAAGGAAATAATGAATGTACTCGTACTTGAATTTTATGTATTTGCAACAATGAAAGTTCGTTTTAAAAGACAAAAATTTTTTTCTTTGATTCAAAAACCACGCACACATACGCACATGAACACACACATACACGCAATACAGTGGTCGGTGAAATATCAAAGACAAACCAAATGGCAAAAAATAAACTGATAAGAAACTTAAAAAGTCGGCAAAAATCAGAGAGTTTTCGCAACTGCCACAAGCCAGCCAAGCCACACACACACACACACATACATACACACACATTCACATACATAGTTATATTCATAGATGTTAAATAATAAAGACAATGTACATAATTGGCTACATACGCATTTTACATACACTACACATAGACATTTATTCATGAGTATACATTAGGGGAGACGACAAGGCTGGCGTGATTGGTGAAAGTGATTGCGTCACAAAAACGGTCTTGCACAAAATCATTTAAAATAAGAGACTCCTGCGTTCTGACATGCAATTAGAACAACTCCGAAAAATTCTAAATTTTCAAACGAAATACATATTTCTCAAATATCAAAATTTATTGATTAGAATTGAATTGGTGTATTTTGAATGCCAGTGATTAAAAACTTATAAAAATTAATTAATAGTGTTCCATAACAATACATAGAAATTTTTTTTTAGTTCCGAAATTGCAAGAAAATTTTGTTCCTGAGAAAAAAAACTCTTTTCGTGAATGAGAAGTTGCTTATAATACCATCTCAATTACTTATTCAGCCAAAAGATATTGTAAATTGCAGATTCTGTTTCAGTGTGTTTAAAGTTCAGACGCCAAAGTTTCATTGTATTATCATTTACCCTAAATAAATGTGTCGCAAAACTGCAAAAGTGAGCAAATAAGCAAAAAGTACGTGATTTTGTATATAACAAGGCTTGTTATAAACTACACTCGGTTTCAAATAAATAAGGCAAAATAGATCGCTTGCTCTCTAATACATGTCAACACATCAAGGTCAGGGCAAACATTATATCCACCATAATCATGTGTTAACAATCTAATTGACTTCTTTTCTACCATGAAAATAATACCTTGTTAAAACGTGCATATGTAAAATGTCATGCCAGCCATGGAATATTGCTATTTGTTATTGAGCGAGACTGGACACACAATTTATGAAAAAGTGTGACGATTTGTTTTTAACGCCTGTTTACATCAATCCATTTATTCTTCCTTATTAGATAACGCGGATGAATCCAATAATTGTTATCAGTTATCAGTTTGATAGACTCTGCTCTCCTACAACACGTGAAAGTTTTTTCACAATAGGCATCACGTTGGGACCATAATCAATTGTATGGAAGTAGGTTGCAACTTTTCTTACTTTTACATCTAACAATCCAACCAACATATGGATGCCGCACTATCCATATTTTTGATATATTTCTTTAATAGCTTTCACAAATTTCGTTATTAAATGTGTTAACAAGAAAAGAAAATGTTAAAACATTATTCATTTATCGAATCCAATTGTAAATGAATACAATTTTCTAACATCGAGTGCACTTACTTTTTATATCAGTGATAAACTAACAATATAATTGTGGGATTCAAACGGGGTGCCATTAAGTCATGTTGTCATAATGTCTTAATATTTTACGAAATTTAAAAAAAAATTGTTGTGCTTCAAACGGAAAAGTCATAAAAATACGACCTTTAGAAAATGTGTTTTGTCATAAAAAAATGTATATATCTGAGACGAGTTAAATTACATTTTTATAAAAAAAATTCACGACAACTAAAATTCTTCAAGTGAGTCAATTTTGTTTTTATAGCTTATATGGCTGGCAGATACTGAACTTTTTTCAATTAACCACCTTGCAAAAAATAATTCAGCTAATAAAACCAGCAACAGCTGTTTTTTTATATATTTATTTCAAGAATTTTGTGCCAAAACAAACATTTCACAATTCTAATTAAAAATGGACATTTTGGAACATTGTAACACAGCAAAAAATAAAATTATATTTTTCATAATAATAATTAAAAATTTCCTATATTAAAATTTTAATAGCAAAAAAAGATATTTAAATTCAATTCGAATTTTATTGTCCTTATAATTTTATTGCGGACTATATCATACATATATGTAAAAATGAAACGTTTACTTCTTACAAGAGTACGTGCACATACTACATTGTTAAAAAGCTGCACACGCATATATATGTACCTAGAGAAATATATGGATGTGTATATGTACACACACACACACACACACACATTTGGTTTTAAGTTGCCTTGTGGTTTTAGGCGGCTTTCTTCTCTTATTCTTCAGCAATTTGTTTTTCTTTGAACATACCGCTTCACTGTTGAGAACACAAAGACAGCCCCTCCTAAACTGCACCTCCTCCCATCTCCCAGACTAACTACTGGTATAAATGTTGCAAAGGTAATGACACCATAAGACGACGACTTAACTAAACTGAAACGCTTAACACAGGTGTGTTAATTGCATTAAAATATTTGTAATTGTTTTTATGCACATTTTTTATCTCCTCTTCTCTTATTTTTCTCAGGTGACTGATGATTTTTTCTTCTGCTGTTGGTGCTGCTTTGTATCTCAAAAATTAAGCCGCCTCTCGTGTTGTTTTTTATTTATTTTTTTTTTAAGTAAGAAGAGACTTTGTAATACAAAAAATTCTCTTTTAAGGTTTCCCGATAACTGCAAATTTATATTCTTTTAAACCTGTTCAATTCTCTGTCTAGAAACCACAACATTGTGGTGGGATTTCTTACTTATACATTAAAATTTTTTTGCGATAACGAATTGTAAGTGATATGGGAAGCAACAAAAAAAGCGGAAAAACTTAGCTTCAAGTACGCACAACTTGTTAATTAAATCTGTTTAGGTTCCATAGAAGTTCAAGCTGTGTGTGCGGAGCAGAAATATAGTTTTGTTCCGACAGTACGTTGACGTTCATCGCGATAAGCAAAGGGGAGCCCCTTGCACACCCATTACAATTTTTAATTTTATTTCCAATTAACGTTCGATTCCTACGCAATTTTGAAAGCAGACTAGACTGCGTAAAATTCAGAATTCAATCATAGGGCGCTATAAAAAACCATTTTTGAATTGATTGTTTTTTAAACCGTCAATTGTTGCTGGTTTACCAGCATAAATTGGTGACTTCACGTGGTTCCAGAGGAAATAATAGACCTTCGACAGGTCTATTTGTCGAAATCAACTTATTGTCAATAAGTCTATGGTTGTGCTCGATGTAGATCCATCTTACCATTCATATTCTCAAATAAAAACTTTCTTTTAATTCTTATTTTTTAAACTTATTTCTTTTAATAAATATTTCGATATTATCTTTTCAGCTTAAAATTTCCTGGAGATGTTAATCGATGGTTGACGAAATATAGAAATAGAAAGCTTTAAAGATAATATAGAAATATTTAATCTCAATTAACGATAACGGGAGCCTGGCTTCTTTTTTCAATTAATAAGGTTCGTCATATAAACCGCAATAACGGGTGCATTTTTAAGGATCCCTGTAGTGGATTGGTTCAACACAAAATTTTCTACGTACTAACGGAGGTACAGTCAATGACAAATCGATAAATATTAATCTTCTTCCACACAGCGCACACTCCTTCGACGTGTTAAGGGGCCTATACGCGTTCAAAATAATTGTCAATCAGTATGTGTATGGCAAAACATCCAGCGCACGTACGTACACGAATTTGATGTCAAACAGCTTGAAGTATCTTGTATGAAATGCAACCACAGTTCGACGGCTACCTTGCTCAGATGAACGTTTAAAAGCTCCATAAAAATCACGAAGTCGCCATTGTCTACACGTTCCGTGAATTGATGAGTGATTTTCAAAATAAAACTGGATATAAGGGCAGCTTTGTTCAAGAGTCAATATATTCATTTTGATTTTCCAGAGTACACAGGCCACAAAAGTGAGCATATTTTCGTTAAGTATATTAAATATATGGTGTCATAAAGTTTTACACGTACATATATAAAGCGCCATTTATTTTTTACACTAAGAATAGTCATGCCAATTCTTGTTCGTCAATATTTTTTGCGCATTTTTGTGCTTTTTTAGCGGACCCGTCTGTTCATCATCATTGTCTGGTTGGCTATGCTTATCATTTTTGCAGTCATTCATGGAAGGCATTAAGTCATGTCAGGAAAAATAGCAAAAAACAAACAAATATTAGTGTGATTCTAAATATTTAAAACAAATTTTCTTTTCACTCGTTGCAACTAAAACACCAACCTGTTCTCTCCTCAAGGTTTGCTGTTTTGCCAATATTTATTTTCTTTACTTTGTTGCCGATGGTGCTGATTCTTTAGTCTCTATTACTTATGCTTTTTTCAGTTTGCCTGTTCGTATCACAGCGTCTTTTCGCTTTAAGTTTGACGGCAGTCTGAAAAGGTTATTTTAATGTGTGGTTCTCTTTTGTAAAATTGTTTAGTGTATCTTCAATATCAATTGAGTTCAACACTAAATCTAAGAAATCTAAAGCTAGAGTTGGACTAAAATATAGACTTCCAACAAGGTTGCCTATTTAGCAATTTTCCGGCTAGATCTACTATTTTTTTTCTTCTAGCCGCAAGATGCAGACATATTCATTCTTCCCAACTACCATTTTTTATGGCAATTTTTCTGTTGTTTTTAAATTGATTATATTTCTATTACGGTTATGCGAATTTACTGTTCCACAGGTAATCCAAAAAGTTGAAACGAATGGAGATGGATGGATGGTGAATCAATACCCATCATTAAGTCGAAACGCCAAGAGCTAGAGATTTTAAATTCGATGCTGTTATACCTCTTTGGATAAAAATTTCATTTAGGAAGGGATTTTTTGAAATGCGAACGATAAGAGGATAAAAAGGCCAAAAGTGGGTGAAATCGGTATCCTGAATCAAAGTCAGATAGAACCTAAATGCATAAAGTATATTAATGCTGTTATACATGTACATATAGTGGTAAAAACGGATAAAAAATTAATTTTGGTACTTTTTTTGCAACACATATATTTTCTTAAGTATTGAACATAGCGGACCACTTATTTTTTATCCCCGCTATGAAAGGTGTTTATAAGAAAAGACCCAAAATCAAAAGAAATCACTATAAACACAATATACACAAAATGGCGAACTAATTTTTTTCCCACTTGCATGATATGGGTATCAAATGAGAGGGATTTTTGAGAAGAAATCTAAAAATAAAGAGAGAAGTGTACTTTAAAAAAAACGGCTTTGTAAGAAAATAGTTTTATATATACCACTCTGTACTTTGTGGATAAAGTACTATTTAAAAAATTTAAAAGAAAGTACTTTTTATAAGAGGTAATTTTTGGAAATGTACTTTTTAGAAAAAAGTGGCGACATTAGAATAGTTGTTATGGGGGCAGCGAAGCGGACCGGGTTAATCTAGTATATGTATAAACAATTCTATGCACTACAAAAATTCTACCTTGAAGTAGAATTCATTTGAAATCACTTCAGTTAAAACTTTTATGTTCTGCATTCTCATCTTTTTATTTGAATATTCAGTACAAATATTAAGTATTATATAACTATTTTTTTCTTTTATTCAACGAAATAAATTAAATATACTTAAATTGGTTAGTAATATATTTGTTGTAGAGCACCCTCAACCATAACCCATGATGTTAATTGTAAATAAAACAAAACGTTTTCAGAGAATTGTCTTAATAATTTTTATAATGATAGAAGGATCTATGACAGAAAATTTGTTGAAGAAGCTATTTAGTTCTTGTATAAACATATGAAATTTGTTAGGTTTTTTCAATAATTTCGTAAAACATCTACTGACGATTTTGGAATTAGAACCAAATGAAATTTACATACAAAGCATCTAAACCATATAACAAACATAGATAAATTATTAAGGATGTTATTAAACAAATGCATTTGAAATCTATTTTAAGAAAATTCTGCATGAAAAATGTTGACTAAAATACATTTCAAACTTATTTTAAATTTTATGAACATGTGGTAATCCAGAACATTAAAAATAAAAAGTTTACTTATCAAATTTCAATTTCACTGCTTTTCCAGAGCATGCCTGATTATGACTAACTCAGAGTTGTTTTCAACAAACAGCTATATTTGATATATGTAAATGTAGAATTCCGCATATAAATATGCAAATAAAAAAACCAATTTTAAGTCTGTATGTCAATAATTTGAAAAATTATTTAAATAAAAGAGATTGAGAAGAGATTAGAGTTCTTAAAAATCATTACGTTTTAGGTGTCTTATGGTTGTAAAAGCGTTACTGGACGAATGAAGGGAAATTCATACGCTGATTTGGCAATAAGTTTGCGAGAAGGGTCTCGTATTATAAGGACTGAGGGCTGAATTTCTACAAATTATAGCCCATTTACATTGGCATGTGGTTTACACCACAGTTTTTTTTTACATTTAGATAGATTTCAATTTATGACACAGATTTTTCAGTATACGAGTAGTATTTGATATTTGATTCTAACAAACCACATTTGCCAGCCAGTATAATGCTATACTATGTAGTATCGATTTTATTCAAAATCTCGTAAGTACTGGATTTCATGCCAATGTAAATGCTGCTATTGTGTAGCAGCGGCGAAGTAAAATAATAATAAAAATGGCTACTAAACCGAAGCTTCACCACTGCTACAAACAAAGAACGTGCAAAAGCAGAGCTTTAAAATAATTCATTAAGCTTCACCTCCTGTCGTTTCTTTAACTATCCCTTTCCTATAGTTCCAGCACAATGCATCGCATGTGTAGGGGTCATCTCCTGAGTGCTGGTCCCAGATAAAAAAAAATTTGGACTCGTTAATCTACGCTGTTCAATTGTGCATTTAATAAAACAATATTTCGTCACTTTTCTCTCAAAAAAATGGGACTTGATGATACAAGTTTCGCAAATATGGACAATTGCAATGTGTAGTAAAGCAAAGTAAAATAATTACTAAAAATGGCTACTAAAAAATAAAAGTTCAAAATTTAATACGTCTCCTTGACATCAGAGGCGCTGCAGCACTGCTATAAACAAAAAAACTCGCAAAAGCAGAGTTGTATGACAGTGAAGCTTCACCACTTGTAGTCTTATTTTGCCTTAACTCTAGTTTCAGCAAAATGCATAGCATGTTCTAACTGCTGGTCCAAGATAAAAACGCACTATTTGGGATTTATTGTTTTACAACGTCATCAAAGTGGTGCAGTCGCTGTCTGCCGATTGCGCGGTAATCACATGTTGTACCAAACAGACCCCATTATTTTACTTAAGTGATCCCATTTTGACCGGAACTTCCTTTTGACTTTATACATACATACTGCTGTGGTTTGGAATGCAAAAACTTTTCAGGTTGCCCTCCTAAATTAGTCGTTTGTACGTTTATGTGTCATTATGTCTATGGAGTTCTGTGTGTGTTCTTTGTTTATTTGATTTCTAAAAAGCGTGCTACACGTTACCAGCATATTTTGGCATATTACGTGATTTTGTTTGTCCTTGAAGTTTTTTTTTTGCATGGTCTCTTTGTGTGCTAATTTTTTCGTATATTTTAGTCGTGTGTAAAATTTATTTTCAAATGTTTGTAAGTGTTTGGATCTAATTTTTATAGGGCAGCTCCTACTGCTGAGTGTTAAACAAAATAGAGAAAAAAGAAAAAACAAATATTCCAGAAGCAGCAACAAAGTAGTACCAATTTTTTGTAGGTCATTAGGAAAATTGATGTGTCGTATTTGCTGCAAATTCTATATTGAAACTCACACACATACGAACACACCCGCCTATACAGAACGGTAACCTTGAATGACTGCAAAAGCATAAAGTGTTGCTAGAAGGTTTGAGTTTTTATTGAAAATTTATTATTTAAAGAGTAACATTTGCCAAAATTCCCGAACACTGTGATTATGTTTTGGCTGCTGTAGCAGTAGGAAACGAGTTTAATTTCGAAAAACATAAATCGAACTGCATACAAATAGTAGTGGAGGAACTAACAATGGATTTTTATTAACGAATATTTGTTTTTCAGTTGTTAAGAAAAGAGATCGTCACTTAATAAAAACACAATATCTGGGGAAAGCGGCCAAAATATGGCTGTCATTTTTGCAAAACTTTTAAGTACTTTTTTAACTTGGAGCAGCACTCAGGAGACGACCCCTACACATGCGGTGCATTGTACTGGACTGACTGTGTATTGGTGTTTGGGTATGATAACAGTTCTGGCAGCACAGAGCGAACTACATCACTTTAAAGCGTGGTGTCACTTTTTAGAATGTGACATATGAACGAACTTACTGCGATTTCGATTCTCGAAAAGTACCTTGCACTTTTAATTTTTTTTGTACTTTTATTTATTAAAAATATTACCACTTTTTTGTTCTATTTTGAAGTGCTGTAAAATTATTTTATAGATCAACAATAAATTGCAGACGTTTTAAATTAATGCGGCAAAATTGGGCAAGAAATGCATTGCACTTTTGGTTGAAAAGAAAACACCATTAGTATGAAAAGTACGTTTCTTACGGGAAGAAGACAGTTACATTGATTTTTTTCAATTTTGACATAACTAACGTGATGTGTCAAATCCCGTTTTTTAGATAATATTTAAGCAATTAAGACATTAATGACAGAATTGGCAGCTACTTTTTAAAAATCATAGTGCAGAGAAGAGAAAGATGATCACAAGATAAGAGAAAATCTTAATTTTTACACAACTCTGCTATTGATTATTTTTTTTAATTTGTAATGCAGTACAATGAATTTTAAACATTAACGAAGCACCATTTTGTATATTATTGTCCTTCAAACAGAACCTTTCTCTTTAGAACTGAAATTTCAACGTCTCCGATTTTAAATTTGGGGGATTCACAATGTCTGTTATTAAGTTATATTGTCATAAAGTCTTCATATTTTAAAATAGTTTAAACAAATTGTTGTTGTGTTTCAAACAAAAAAGTCATAAAATAATAACTCTTGTCGAACTATGTTTATTGTTTTATCATAAAATAACAGTAGAAATCTGAGTCGTATGCTGAAATTCTTCAATCGAGCCGGCGATATTATTTACAAGCCGCCGTTAATTATAAATATATGAATATATATGCATATATATATATATATATATATATATATATATATAAGAATAAAAAAGTGTTAACATTTTAATACCTTTACATTAAATTTAGATTTTAGATTTAGAAATTAAAGTAAGAAATAAAAAACCAAAATATCTAATGTAATACATGTGAGCAACGTTTGTTAGTGTAACTTAACTGACTGGCAGCCACTTAACGTTTATCCACTTGCCGCCGTCTAAACATTTATTCAGCTCATATCACTGGCAACAGCTGTTTTCTATTATATTTAGTGTGCCAAAAAACAATTTTAGAATTTTTATTAAAATAGTAATTACATATTACAAAAAGTTCTTATTTACTATATAGACAAGGTGACTTATTTTAGATTCTTCACTTGTTTTTAACATTTTGATATCAAACATGTAGAAGTTTTTTTAACAGTAGAATGAATTTTTTGAAATACAACACTAAATTAGGACGGGTTATTCATAGCAGTCATATATTTCGTGTTATTATTTTAAAACATATGACTTTATGACTACCTTGTGAATAGCCCAATTGTTTACAGCAAGAAATTTGTTATATGTAATTAATTAAAATGGGGTAATGATCGAAAACATACAGACAGTCAAAAATTTCATGTGATAATTACTAAGAAACGAACTAAACAAAAGACAAAAATTGTAACTCATACTTACAAACAGTAGCAGAACGGAATAACGTGCTGTTTTCGAAAGTTGCTACACTTTCATCTTCAGCGTTCTTCGTGTTTTGTTCACCGTGTATGGATACCAGTAGATGTAAATTATTAACTATATATAAGTATTTATTATTTTCTAAATAAATAGAATTTGACAAATAATTACTCGTTATTTGTTACTTGGCATTGGAGGTTTCACAGTTATTTTTTCAATACAGTTTTCTCTTTGTAAACTGTGCCCCTTAGTTTTTACATGTATTGCAGGCATTAACTAATTTTCTGGCTTAAATAAACTCCGACTAATTTAAACATCATTAACACAGATACAAAATTTTTTGATATTGAGGTTTTCTTTCTGGACCAATGTCTTGGGAGGTATGTAACCAGAACTAATTGGATGGGGTTAGTATATAGAAGAGACAGTTGGTGAAGAAATAGAAGGATAGAAGGCATAATTCTAGCACAACTTTCTACTTGTGAGCTTTTTTCTTTGATAATTTGTAAATCAGAACTGCTGCGTCACAAGTGTTATACTGGAGCATTAATTTATTTTTAACCCAGTGAGAGTCATTTTATTTATTTTTTTACTTCGCCGATATTTTATTACTCAAATACCGAAGACGCAAACACAATTGAAAATTTGTCGGTGATTCGAACAGGGGTCATGCTAACCACTTTCAACTAAGCCAACAGCAACATGCATATTGCCTCAAATTAAAAAAAAAAATAAATAATTATTTCTTATTATTTCGGATTGCAGCAGCAAAACTTATTTTTAGTTTTAATAATTATAATCAATCTATATATAACATTTCAGTAGCTAATTAATGCCAAAAGTAAATTTATAAAGATTAAAAATAAAACAAACGGAAATGCGAAATTAAAGATGTCAGTCAAAAAGCCGCCATCTCTTAATAATCAATATCGTATCGACGTATTTGATGTTTCGTTAGACACATAAATGCAATCGGGCATTATAACAACAACAAATCCGTATTGATAATTTTTCAAATTGTTCATCTGTCCACTGGTCCTTTAGTCATTTTCAGCACAAACGCAAACAAGCGATGGTGATGGTGCAATTATCTGACAAGAAGTCAAATTTTGCAAAAACAAAACGAAGGCTGCTTTTCAATACACGATGCCAAAAATTTTCGTCTAAAAAACGCAATTCATTCATCCATTTGCAATATAAACAATAACAAAAGCTACAGTGAAGCTGAAAATATATGCATTTTACTTCCTTTGAATATTTCAGTACCGAGTACTCAGTGGCACGCATATTTCCAGTTACTCAATATCCGCAGAGAAGAAACAATTTGAAATTTGGCAGACTCAAACTGAAAATTCTGTGAAAAATTTGTGAAAATTGCTGTTCCAGATTGAGACTTGTAGGCGCCAGCCGTAGCGCTCACATGGCCGAAATTATATTTGAACATTAATGGCATAAAATTTTCTATCCAAAAAAGCCCGTTTCATTGATATTAAATTTATATTTCTTTGTTTTAGTACGATTTAAACTTGTGTAAATCTAAAAAAAAACACCTGTAATAAAAACTGCCTGGCCCACGATGGCATAAGAAATCTTTCCTTGGTACAGTTTGACCATATACACCTCCCAATAAATGCCGCTACTTTTGCAAGCAACTTTTTGTTTGTTAAGTCCCCGTCCATACTGTGAAGCATATGCTGCAAAACTTTTGAGTTTGTCTATGAGAAGGGGAAGAGGAGTGGAAGTATGTACGCTGTTTCATTTAAATGCAGTTTTTGTTGAATTTCCTATTTGCATCTTTTGACATGAGGTGTATTTGACGTTTCATTTTATTTCTTTTCGTTTGGTATACTGTTAACATCTATCATAATAATCGCTACCCTGTTTTATTGTTAATTTTTTGTGAAATATAATCAAAAATTTAAAAAAAAATATATAAAATTATATAAAAATTATTATATAATTTTTCTTCTTAGCGTCCATTTTGCTTCAAATTATACCTTGTGCTGCAAATGTCTATACAAAAAAAAATATTCACACCTTCTATCACAGGGTAGTTATTTTATATTTACATTCGGTATTGAGAAATGTCAAAAAAAATTAAAAAACGAAGATAGAAGGGAGGAATAAAAAATACTAAACATGAAGCAAAAGATTCATGTATGGACACTGCTGCAGTTTCAAAAGAAAATTCAAAAAACTTTTGCAGCAAAAACTCAACAGTATGGACGGGGATCAAGGAGCGTTATAGAGAAGAAAACGGTGTGAAAATGATGCATAACGACGCCTAACGAAGCAAATTTTTATTTTTTTTCGTTTTTGTTTTTCTCTATATTCATTTTTAAATTCAAAGTGTTGTCATATTTTTTACTCAATATGAATATGAAAATGAATTAGAGATTCATTGAAATTTATGTATGGATTCATACAAAAATTCATACAAAATTATTAAGTGTTTGACTAGTCTAAACGACAGAACTTAAAAAGTTTAAACTAGATACGTTGCTGCAGCTGTTTATCTAGAGATCCTATTAAGAAATTTTTCGAAATTTTGCCGACGTTCGAATAAAGTAAAGACGGGTAAAATCGGTAAGGTAATATCTCTGGATAAGAGTAAAAATTATATAACGTTATAATGATTTTAAAAGAACCGGATTTTTTTGACATTTTTTTTTTAATTTGTACTTTGTAAAAATAGTTGTAAAAAGAGAAATTGAGTATATTATTTAATTGATTATATTATTTTTAGTGGCCAACAGGAATATCATTCCACTCCAGAGCTGTTAGATAAAATTTTGTTATATCCTGTATAGCGCTACTGCAAAATTCTTTACTTATACAGAATTTGGAAACTTAATTATATCCTCAAGAAATGTGAGTCTCTGCTCTCCTACATTGGGTGGAAATACATTTGGAACATTCCTTTTTCTTTTTACATCACTTTTAATTTTTGAGCATGTTTGCTGGTGAGTTTTGGAAAAGTCACGTAGACGAATGTAACAGGGTACGTTGTCGCACACCAAAACAAGTTCGGATGCTGATTTCCCAACTTTTTCGACCTATCTTGAACTTCATTGACCCATTCATTTGCGCTATCAGCGCGTAACGAACTCCTACGACTCTTTATTTCAATTATTGCTGATGTACCGAATACACCAATCAAATGAATGTCTGGGCCACGGGAGGTAGGTATCGTCATTCAGAATTTTCTCAATTTCACTTGGAATTTTCCCAATTTTATTTGCAATTTTCCCAATTTCATTCAGCATTTTCTCAATTTCAATTGGAATTTTTTCAATATTATCCGGAAAGTTCTCAATTTCAATGAAAAATGGTCTAGATCAAAGTGCAACTTCCATAAAATTTTTAGAGAAATGGGACAACTGCCACGCCCACTGCATATGCATTAAACATTTGCTTCATAACATGTAAATATTTTTTTTTGGCTGCTTATAAATATTGTTACGGAAAAACATTTATAGGCGGAAATTTTGTAAATCACCATCGCATAAACGTATTTCATTAGAACGTTCTGGATTTTCATCAATCGACAACACAATAAACAAACACATAACTCACATACCACACATATGCAAAGCAAAACAATAAACAACTACATACGCTGACAAACCCATTCAGACTAATACAACAACACTAGTAAGATAATATAAGCAAAAGATAAAGATAAAGTTAATTAACGAACGAATACAAATGTAAATTCAAAATTAACGGATCTCTGTAATATTCTACACAGATGCTAGACAAAAAGAGAATGTTCTAGTGTCAAATGTCTGAAGTATAAATACGGATGATTGTGAGCAATCATAAAGCAGTTTTAATAACACTCTTGAAGCGAACGCATAATTTAAGTGCCTGAAATTAAAATACAGTTTCTCAACATTATTCAATTAAAGTAGCATTGTGAAGAAATTATTAAGTGAAAGGACAAATAAATAAAAGCTTGTCAAACCAAATTGTAAATTATAGTAAATAAAAGTATACATGTTTTAAAAGGTAAAACGTAATTATTCGGTTATTTACTTTGCAATCACGAATTCAAGTAAAATACACGTTTTAAAAAAGTAAAACGTAATAATATGTACGAGGGTGAATTTTGTTTTCTTCGATTACAATAGCGTGATGCATCAAGAGTTAATGTTAACAGGTCGTACGGTTAATAAGGAATACTACAAGGAAGTTATGCAACGTTTGCGTGAAGCAATACGGCTCAAACGATCGGAATTGTGGAAAAAAATCATGAATTATGCATCACTATAATGCACCAGCTCACACATCAATGATTGTGCGTAATTTTTTGGCCAATAACAACACCCTAATTATGCTTCAACCACTATTAACCAGATTTGGCTCCCTGCGACTTTTTGCTATTCCCAAAACTGAAGAAACTAATGAAAGAAAATCGAGGAACGAGCTGATGGCCATACCGAAAAGTGCATTTCAGAAGTGTTTTGAGGATTGGAACAAGCGCTGACATAAGTGCATTATATCGGAGGGCGATTGCTTTGAAAGGGGAAAAAAATAATATTGATTAATAAATAAATACTTTTCAAAAAAGTTCAAAATTCATCTTTTCTTTTGAACAGATCTCGTATATGGCTGCATATTAATAGAACTATCATATTTATTTATTTTTCGTTCGACAGACCAGATTCCATATGAACCCAGTAATAAATAGACATTCAAAGTATTTAGTTAATGCAAATGAATTGCTTCATTAGAATACCAATTCATAGTGAACGCATTCAGTTCACGTTCAGTTTAACGAAAATATTTTGAAAAAATTTTTTTTTTAATTTTTTATAGTCGGTATAAAACGAAGCACTACACAAATTTTTCCAAGTATTTAATTTTTGTTCGTTTTTAACCATACTTAAAAAATGTTCTTGTATCACACAGTGTAGATTTTTATCCAAATTTGCAATATCAAAGCTAGCTTTTCAGACCTTAATTTATGACCAAGTTTAATAAGAAGCTTAAAGGAGAAGAAAAGTTATCAGTTATCTAATCCAGTTTTACTTCACAACAAAAATGATGTTTTTTATTTATAAGTATAAAAATAAGTTGTGTTATGTTCGTCATTTTATAACTCGACAACCACTTAACCGATTTACAAAGCAACACATGAGTTGGAAGGGTCTATAGATGTATGTTATACGTATACTTTTGTGATGGGGTGTTTTTTCCTTAAAAATTATTTTATCGGTCTATAACACAATGGCTCTTCTTACGGGCGTCATTTGACATATTTAATTCCCGTTTCTTTATTGGTTGTCATTTAAATTTACATTGTGAGAATTGACATTTTGGAATCATTGATTTGTTAACCAAACCAAATGCCTAAAGCTATGGGGTTGATTTTCGGTATGTAGATTTCTTTTTCGATGTTTAGATGCTTTAAAAAGAGGTGTTTCGATATTCAAATCTTAAGGGAGTAAAAATGTGTATAATAGGTAACCTAATATCGCTGACACTAATGGAGATAGAATAGAAATTCATAAAAATGCGGTTGAAAAATAAGTGGGCACGTATTAGGTAACTTTTTTATATATATAGTTTATGCGGTAAAACGGACTAAAACTTATTTTTGGTACTTTTTTTATGGAGCCATATATCTCCATAATTATTGCACATAGAACAACGTTTTTGCCGTATTCTTTTCTTCTAGACAAAATGTTGAAGATGTTTTCTTACTTTTTCGAAATTCGATAATAAATGAATGAAAGGTATTTATGAGATACGAACTCAAAATCAGAATAAATCACTATCAACACAATATGGCGGACACTACAGAAAGGGCGACCCTCAATTTTTTTTTACCCTCTTCCAAAAACGGGAAGACAACTAAAAATAAAATGGAATAGGTACTTTTCAGAAAAAAAGTAATTTTTTCTATAAAACTTTTTGAAAATGTACTGTTTGGTCATTGTAATTTTTTTAAAATGAAATTTTTTTTTAAATCTACTCTTTGGAAAATTTCACCTTGTGGGAGAGGTACGTTTTTAGGAAAGGTACTATTTGAAAAATATACTTTTTGGAAAAAACAGTTTGTAGAAAAGATACTCTTTGCAAAAGTACTTTTTATAAATATCAATATCTATAAAAATAACGGGCGGGATTAGAAAAGTTGGAGAGGGGCAGGGAAACGCACCGGGTTAATCTAGTAATATAAAGTTATAAATTTATCAATTGATATATAAAATTATTTAAAAACAAGTTTGCAAAAACGTTTTTGAAAGCGAAAGAGCTAATCTTTAAGGCACAAAAAATAAAGACAATTGCAGTAAAAAGTTACACCCTGTAAAAGTTTAATAATTTCAAGTACTTCTCTTCGCTACTTTTCATAAATAAATTGGTAAAAAAAAACATTAATGTTCAAGGTACGGTTATTTGCACAATGATAACAAATTTCATTAAATTTTGACATTTTCGTATTCTGTACAAGGTTTGTTGTCAAAAATCAACTTTTGTCCCCCAAGATTGATCAAATATTACACAGTGTAATGTGTGCTAGGCAGTAACTATTTTGTCCTCTACTGTTGCAGCTTTCATTATAAAATTTTGTTTTAGCTGTCAAACGCGCAAATAATCTGAACAACAAAAACAACACAGTAACCGTACAACAGTCAAGAATAATATTTATGTGCCAGTCTGCTTAAATGTCTAGACGTTTAACATTAAAAAAATAATAAAATAATTTTTTTTTTAGTTTTCGGTTTGTCTCTGGCTTGAAAAATGTTTTTGTTGTTATTTTTGGCAACCTCTTTATGGTGCTGATTTATACAAAAGTCTGGTTCATAAAAAAATCATTGTTCATGTGTCATTTAAGCAACCTGTTACTTTAAAATAACAAAAAATAAAACAAAAAAAAACGTTTAATCGCCCGCTCTCTCGCCATCATTTATTTATTACAATTTAATTTATTTTTTTGTTTTACTAACGAGACAAACAAGTTTCATTCCACTGTCAAACCTAATTGTTTGCATGGCTATAGTGAGCGACAAAAATTTTCAAAGATTTCTGGAATATATTTTTTTTTATCTTGGACCAGCACTCAGGGATGACCCTACAAATGCGATGCATTGTGCTGGAACTAGAGGAAAGGGATAGTAGGAGAAATGAGAGGAGGTGAAGCTTCACTATCTTACAACACTGTTTTTTGAACGGTATTTGTTTTTATAGCAGTGTTGAAGCGCCTCTAATGTGAAGGAGACATAGCCAGTTTTTATAATTATTTTACTTCACCGGTGCTCCACAATACGGCCGTAGTAAGGGCGTTCTGATGTTCATGTGGATTGGTTACAGCTGCCTATGCCTTCGCCACTGACACAAAGACACACTAATGCATATCAGAAAAATACGAGATGTTTTTGTGATTTAATCTGAAACTGGGGTCGAACCCAGGAAATTATTGGTTTTGTAGTCAACGTGCAGACTACTTCAGCCATCACCACTCTTCAATCGTCCCTAACTTATCAAAGAATGACGTTAATAGATTTTGCTAATACAATAGCAAAATATTCATATTCAACTTCACAATATAAATATTTAATTTTAAATATTGAAGTGATGAACTTATTATGATGATATTTAGTATAATATAAATATGATGAGTTTGCGAAATAAAAAATAAAATAATAAAAATCGATAATAATAATCCGTAATAGGGATACAAAATACAATCCATTTTGGATTATCAAGAAGATTCATTTACAAATATTTGTAGCTTTTGCTTAAAGGCGACTTTCGAAGTTGCAACGGACTTTAAATTTATAAGAAGGGCATTTCAAGGTCTAGTGACTGTCACCTGCAATAATTTTTATAAATCGATGAAGCTATGCGATTACATACTATCTGCGAATTCCTAATTGAATTAAAAATCGATGAAATCAAGGAAGAAGGGAGAAACATGTGTTTTATGAATTTATATACGTATCTAATAACAGGGTGGTATATACATATCTTCAAATCTACACAGGGTGGCATTCACACGAGTACACAAATGATCAGCATGTCTAGAAAAGTTTAATCTAGTGTCTTAAATAACACCGAGACACTTTATGTCGTTAACCAAATTCAATCGAATACCATCAAGGGAGAAATTAAAAAAATTATCGTCACAACCAAAACACATTTCTGTAGTTTTCCCTGGTTTAACATTGGGACCATTCACAGCCATACACTTAAATATCTGTTTTAGAAAAAAATATACGTTATTCTCAAATTTCTCTACATACCCAGAAGAAAATACAACTGGTGTATCATGAAATAGTCTTATGAAGTATTTAAAATAAACCAGGAATAACAGTGGGCAAATTACCGAACCCTGAGGAAGCCCACTGACAACTGAAAGCTCATCACACTCCCTGTATTCTGACACTTCACATTACGTTCTGCCTGAGAGATGCGCCTGTAACAATTTACACGAAATATTTAAAAAAAAATAAGTTATGCAATTGCGATATTATCTTAGAATGCGAAACCCTATCAAACGCCTTCGGTAAATCCAAAGACAGCAATACACTAAACTTTCCGTCGTTAATTTTTCGCCTTATCGAGTCAGTACGCCCGCTAAATAGCACAGGAGGTGAAGCTTAATTATTTATTTTTGCAGGTCTGCTTTCTCACGTTCTTCGTTTATACTCGTAGCAGTGCTGAAGCTTCGGTTCAGTAGCCATTTTTATTATGACTATGCCTTCGCCACTGAAACCTTCCGACAACAACTGACACACAAAGACACACTAATGCACATCAGAAAAATGCGAGATGTTTATTTTTATTTTAAAATTTTAGTCTGAAACTACGGTTGGACCCAGGTCTGTTTTTGGATTCGTAGTCAACGTGCAGACTACCATCCATCGTGCCATCGCCACCCGTTGTATTACGATTCCGCCTAAAGCCAGATTCCTTGGGAGCAAATAAACTATCATCCACGAACTGATCTGATCCTTCATTATATGATCTCCAATCTTTTATAAAATAGGTACAATTGAAATTGGCTTTAGGTTCTCGAACGAATCCGAATTTCCCTTTTTCCTTATAAGAATCATACGTGTTACAAATATGGTGTTAATGATATGCGTCAGAAGAGTGGATATATGTACATATTGTTTCTTACGAATTTCAGAGATAAGTCATCAGGACCTGACGCGTTTGAAGGTATTTTCCCAAGCACGAGGTAGACCTCCTCTGCTTTCACTGCACGAAAAGAAAAAGTATTATTTGTTGAAGAATAAAAATCAGGAATAGATATAGTCTGCTGCTCGCCAAACTGATTATATAGATACATACATATAAAGAACCCGTTCACAATATTACTACACTTGTCACAAACTAACTAAGTTGATACTTAAATATTTATATTGGAACTAGGATTTTGAACAAATGTTACAGTCATTTAAAATCTACTACTCACTATTATTATTATTATTATTATTATAGTCTTAGGGGCCAGGAAACATTGCGACCAAGAAGATCTATTGTGCGAAGCTCTTCATATTAGACTCCCCATCCTAAGGCTTTTAAGCAATCCAAGCACTATTTGGAGTCTGGTGGGCCATAGGTTATGTGGAGGCACCACAGTTCAATTCAGGTGAAAAACCTCTGTCTGGCGAGTGCAGAAAAATGTGTCACTTTCAAAAAATCGACAGACCTTGGTCTCGGAGTTGTGCTGCTGGAGCGTTGTCGCTTCATAGCAACCAAGTGTTTTGCAACCTTCCTTACTTCTTCAATATCATTTCCCAGGAAGTATTTTAGCCACTTTCTAGCGGCTCTACTGAGTCGAACCTTTTCGTTCCCAGTTCTTGAGCCATGAACAGGTGAAGTGAAGAGTTTATCTTCCTCTTCTGCGGTGATGTTGGAGGTTTCATTGGGCCCTAGGTCGACAGGAATCTCCATTTTAATTGGTTCGCAGGCCACTTGCGAGGATATTGTCTTTTGAACACATGCCGCCACCTGCTTAGCGAGCTGGATTTTGTGAAGCACTGTTGCCTCCTTTATTATTTTTACCACGTTTTCCCTTCCATAAGGACGTGCAGGAGTGGAAATAACCACAATTGGAGATTACCGCCGGCTTCAAATAACTAATACCACCGCTACAGCTTTCGTTCATTAATTAATTCCATATTCCTACAGTATTCAATCCACCAAAACGATGTGCATTCGCTTTTTTTTCATCGACGAATTCATATCTAAAATAGTTTTGCACGAGAGAGAAGCGAGTATATTTATATCAATTACTTATTGATGACACCTTGTCATTAAATTTATTTCGCGTGATAATGTTGGTGATCTGACGTCGGTGTGTTAACCTACTGATGACAGAATTGTCATTATTTCGATTGATTAACAAATTAAGAGCTAATAGTAGACATGACAATTTTGAAAAACATCATGAACTCCCTTGCCAAAGCGCATATCGTTTTTTATTCTGGACCGGTGCTCAGAGGGCGTCTTCTAACTATGTAATTAACTTGCCACTATGACAAGAGAAGAAAAAGTATGGAGTAGAGACAGCTGATGCAGAGATTTGAAGGAATATGACTTAACGTTGTACAAGTCTGCAGTTGCACGTTTTTTTGTAACGGGTTATTAATTTTTGGGTTTCAAAAGTAGAGTTGAATAAAACACACATAAAACTATGATTTCGATGAAAGTTTTATTTTATTATAATACTTGGACCTTACCATTATGTACGTAATACAATGGCATTTATATGACCGCGTTTAAAATGGTTGCAGCAGTAGATCCTGTTGAGATAGTTTTCGAACACTTTATCGCACATTTCGGCCAGTATAGTTCACGAATGTTGGTTTCCAAATGCTCCTACGTTAGGGGAATATCCGCGTACAGACTGTCTTTGACGTCGGCCCACCAAAAATGTTTAACGGCGTCAAATCCTATAATCTTGGTGGCTAATTGAAGTTCTGTAAACCGTCTTGTGGAAAGCACATATCGTCCAGTTCATAATCTTCAATTGCAGGCTAAAAAAATCGGTTATTATATGGTAATAGCGGCATGAATTAACGGAATCGACAAATTCAGATTATCCGCCACACATTTACTAACAGCAGCGTTTTTTCGTCAGTGGGCACATTGCGATGAACATGCTTGACCACATCTGTAAGGCTTCGAGGTTCTGAACATTTCAATTTAATATCGTCAATTTCTTGTACATCAGGTCGATTATGACGAGTATAGTCACCTTCTAATACTCCTCCCTTGTTAAACGATCCATTTCATAAATAAATGATACTTCAGATGACACATAATGAACAGCCGACAGCCTTGCCATGCCAGCGGTTTTGAAACCAATCAATGGATAACCTGATTTATTTAAAGAAGAGTTCGTGTAACTCTGGTTGACGGATTAATTTTTAAGCTTAAGGAGAGTAATTTTTTACTATTTCACTGCACTGATACTTTTTTGTGTATTTTTTGTGGTTGCAATCCCTTTCCTCTAGTTCCAGCACAATACATCACATGTGTAGGGGTCCAGGATATGACCAAGATAGCAAAAAACTGGTATAAAAGTTAACATTGCACTACTGGCAGGTGTCTTGAGGTCAAAAGGAAAAAGACTTGTCATAACATTTTATTGCGGTAATTTTTATCAGTCTATGTAAGTGCTGGTAGTGATTCTGGCAATTCGAAAATAATGCATTGTAATTGTCTTGTTTAAAAAAAATTTAAATGTCACTGAGCAAAACAGCTGACTTCTTTTTTCGGTTTCCTTTATTTTTCATTCCCATGGAACTGCCATTAGATTAATTGAAGAAATTTATTCCTGAGAAAAATTTTAACCGTGGAAAATATATCCCGCATTAATTATTTCCTCCGTAGCATTTCATCATATTTAATTCGAATTCCCCATTCCATAGGAAAACATAAAACGGGTCGAGTGGAAGAGTTCCCGTGCAAATAAAGGGTGTCTGTTAGCAAATTTATATTTTTAAATACGATTATTTCAAAAAGTAATAAACGGTGCGGAGGTAAGGTGGCGCCGTTGGAATTATCGAATGTGCGGATTTGTCAGTCACGATGTCGCAGTGGTCGAATGAGCAATCGCGCCTTCGCTGTGGCTACATTTTTTAAGAGTAATGATTCTTACGTAATTGCTCAACGACAATTTTGTTCACAGTTCGGTATGCGGCGAATAAGTGATGGACCGAGTGTAAATTTAATTCCTTCGTGGTTGCAGAGATCTTCAACCAGGCAGCAGTCGATCTTCAAGGACTCCCGAAAACATTGAACTGGTTGAAAGCAGTTTACATCAAAATCCGAGAATTTCAATATGGAAAAGAGCAGTCTCACTGGGCGATTATTCATGAAATTTAAAAAAAGAATCTGAATGACATACTCTTTAAGAAATAAAATCCGCATTTCCATTCTATCGTTCAATGCTTTTAATAAAACTTTCTGACAATTATTAATAAATGAATTATGAATAAATGGCCTTTGTAAGGAAGAAGACACTTTTTAGTTTTACAAATAAAAAACATTATATTAACATTATATTTTATAATCGTGTAAAATTTGTCAACATTTTATATCACACACACACATACACTACTACTTTCTAAATTTTTTTTTTTATAAAATTTGTTTCGCTTTTCAACTTTAACGTATCCATCCATTTGTTGTTAAATTTGTCGGCCCAAAATTGCATCAGCTTAATTCCCGTGACATTTTAATAGTTTATTACCCACCATCAAAGAGTCTCGAATTGCAAAATTTATGTGCATTTTTATAAACAGATTTTCTTAATTTTTGCGCTTTTGTGCTTCAATTGTTATTATTTTATTTTTATTTAAAATTTTTTTTTATATTTATTTAGCTGCTGGTTGCACTCGCTTCTCGCTGTTGTAGACTTCATGAAGACACCATTAAACTTATTTGTAGCCAAAAATAAAACTTTATTGGCCACAATTATGGCATCATAAATCTTTGTAAAAGAATTTTGTCATTGCAGAGTGAACTGAAATTTAATGCACTCGCAGCAAATTTTATTTGTCTCTTTTATTTTACTTTTTGAGTTCCTCGATGCTTAGCATTTTAATTTATTTAAATCCTAAAAAGTTGAAAAATGCATTCATTCAACTTTATTAGCGAAGTAGTATTTGGCTTTATGGGGCGGTGTGCGTATGCTTTTCTTTCTCCGACCAGTGCTCAGAGGATGTCCCCTACGTATGCAAGGCACTACACCCGAACTAGTTGGAAAGGGGTAATGTAGGAAAGAGTCGGGCGATGAAGTGCTATTATAAAATAGAGCTTAATTCTTGCACGATTTTGCAGTTGCGCGTTTTTGAGAATTTGAAGTAGGGTTACTTCGTCTCTAATGTTAAGTTCACCCATTAATTTTTTTTTTGTCTCGGACCAGCACTCAGGAGATGACCCCTACACATGCGGAGCCTTGTGCTGGAACTAAAGGAAAGGGATAGTAGGAGAAATGATAGGAGGTGAAGCTTCACTAACTTACAACTCTGCTTTTTGCACGTTCTATGTTTATATAGAAGTGTTGTAGCGTCTCTGATATCAAGGAGACGTATTAAATTTTTGAAGTTCCGTTTTTAGTAGCCATTTTTAGTAATTACTTTACTTCGCCGGTGCTACACAATACCGACGAAGGAGGGTGTTCTGAAGCCGAAGCCGTTACTGTTCAGTGACCGGTGACTATGAATTCGCAACTGAAACCTTGTGACAACAACTGACACAAAGTCACACAAATGCACATCGGAAAAAATGCGAGATGTTTTTATGAGTCTGAAACTGGGGTTGGACCCAGACAATTTTTGGTTTTGTAGTCAACGTGCTATTTTACTTCGGTGACATTTTATTGCTCAAATACCGACAGAGGAAGGCACTGTTGCGTCTGTGATGGGTTTACTAAGTTTGGAACCGAAGATCTTCTGGCAGCAGGGTCAACGCGCTAACTACTCATCCAACAGCACACAATCATCGAAACGAAAATACGACATTGCAATACGCTAGACCACATCGATACACAGATATTTACTATTACCTTCCAACTGCCACAAAGCTCTACGTTACTAACAGTGAAATATACTAGACCCTATTGAAAACATATTTACTTTACCTGCGTAAGTATAACGAAGAATCAGATTTACAGGGATTTCAATGTGATTAGTATTGTGTTATCGGGTCTAATGTCACCTTGTTTCCTAAATTGTGAAACGGTGACGAGAGAATGAAACCACTACAACTTTGTGGAAAACGAAGCTGTACATGTACGACATCCCTGGAAATAATACTAGACTACATTGTATTTTGGCTGCATTGGACTGGATACAAAGATGGATATGTAATGTAGCCGTGGACCATACCATTGAAAAAAACTGCTTAAGGGCCATTCAGACTATTATACAAGTATTAAGACTTTCATCACATTTTACGATACAGAAATCTAAATACATTTATTACGACTGTCAAAAAATCTAACGCCCGCGGGCGCCCAATCTTACCCAAAAGCGTTTTCTTACGCAAAAATTGGGTAAATGAGAGAGGTTTTGAGAGAGTAATGTTCTTGTTCTTCACGCACGAGAATGCCCGTACTTTTTCTTCGGGCTAGTTTGGGCGTGAAGAACAAGCAATCAGTTTGTTTATAATAAACATTGAAAATAACAAAGAAAAATTACAAATGTCGCAAACAGCTGACAGACATTAAAAAAGTTGTGTGTTAAAAATTTTTCTTAACAATAATTAATCACAAACATTTTTGTTATTTATACCATAAATTGTTAAAAACTTTTCTTAAAAAAGACCATCGCTGAAAAATAAATATAATTAAATAAATTCATTCAATACTTTTTTTTTTAAATAAATTCTTTCACAAATAGTTTTTTTTCGGTAACCTCTCAATGACAAAGGCATATTAGAATTTGTCTCATATGATTTTTTTTTTTTCAGGGATCATGAGCAGTTTTATATCTTAACAAAAAGGCTGAATGAAGCCTTGTCTATCATCTGAGTCTGCATTGAACTTAAGTGGTTTTATCCAAAAAGTGAGGTTAAGAAATTGTTTTTTTAGTACTGGTCCCTAATGGGTTAATAAAATAAAATATTTTTAGATGCAAACTTACAGATTCTTGAAACAGCTTTCTAGTGACATATATTTCAAAGAACGAAAATAAAATAACGAATTTATGTCAAAACCTGACCTAATGTTTTAATTGGGAGGCAAAAGTGGGCGTGGTCCAAATAAAAAAAAACCAAAATTCCATTTTGGTGTTAGTTAAATTCGTGCAAAATTTTAAGTGTCTACCTTTAAAACTACAATTAATGCCAAAAATATCGCTTTTTTGCCCATAGTGCAGTGCTACGCATTTTTTACTTAGTTACTAAAAGTTACTGCAGAAAGCCAACTTAACACATACTACATTTATACGCACGCCTTATTTGCATTTCAGAATGTAAAATATTGCCGTATAATTTCTTTTAAGCGACTTATTAACTCACGAAAGCTATTCACGATTAATTTAACTATTTGCAAATAAAACGCAAAAAGTTTCCAATTGTTTCAAAGATTTTTACCACAGATAGGATGGTCGTGTCCTATCTGGTTATAATCTGTGATTTTTACATCTGCACATGTTTTTCATTTTAGTGCTACCAGATAACCATCAGACAACCCAGAAAAGTAGAATAAATTTCATTTATAATCAGCCGTGTAAGCGATAAGTTGCAAACTTACAACATGTTTTTTTTTTGCAATTCATTAGTGCGTATAAACGTAGTAACATTTACATTTAAAAAATTTAGCACGTTCTCTTCTAAAACTATTGCACTAAAAGCTGACTTGTGTAAAACATTTTATTAAACGCGAATTGCCAGTCATTCATTTGCACTCCCGTTCGCTTTACATGTGCATGATACATGTTTTTGAGTAAAAATTATTTTATTATAATATAAGTATAAATTGGTTTTAGGTGCTTCCGAAACTGCTGCGTACGAAAAAATTAAATCAAACAAAAATAGTGATGGTGACAACAGTGACGATTCGGATGAATCTGTGCATTTTTAAAGCATTCTACGAGTATACAACTGATGTCTTATAAGCGTGCTTAATGATCAAAGTTATATCTAATTCCGCCAATAATCGATTTTGTCTAAAAGATATTAATGCAACAGGCAGAAATAACAACATCTGCTGTGGACGCAACTGTGCAGATTTCCAAATGGCAATTTGTGAGATCAAGCGGAGACTGTGGCATACAGAGAACTAACAACCTTCTAAGGCTCATTATTATAACTTGCCGATAGCTAAAGTTGGGATGCTATCGGACAAATAATTAGTTTTTCGTTATTACAAGTTGAGTTTAACCTAATGTGACCGATAAGCTAACGGAAGTTCATCCTACCTGTAACTTTTAAAGTGGACTAAAGCATTTGAAGCTGCCATATTTTATGCACTTTAAATATGGCAACATGGAAAGTATAAATGTATGCAAATTAATTTTTAATACTTTTTTCAGTACACTTTGCATTGCAAAAGTACTACTTTACTTCACTAAATATTAAGTACCAAGGTATATTCATATGATTATACGTTGTTCAGTAATTTAAATTAATTATAGCAAAAATATATTTTCGATTTTTCTTAATATAATATTTAATTATTAAATTATTCACAACCACTTTTCACAACTTTTTCACAAACTTTGACGTTTGGCCTGTTGAATGAAGTGACCAGCGAAATAGCTAATAAGTTTAGCTGCCCTACAAGAACATTGACGGTCATTTGACCGGTGATATGACCGTCATTGCTGACAGAATTATCGGTCATTGCGTAGAACAAAGTTTATCTCATTTTCTTAAGGGCAATATGAGAAAAATGACCGAAACTTCTGTGTGCATTTGATAGTCAGCGTTGATGCATATATATCGCTCACTGTAGACGGATATCCCAATTGAAATGAAACAATATTTATTTCAATTCTTTACGTTGATTTTATTTCAATATTCTTATACGTACATATGTATATAAAAAAAAGAAATGTAATATAATATAAAATAGAAATATCCATCAGAACCTTGGAGTGGGCCATCATCTGTGAATTTTTTCTTAATATAATTGCCCACAATTATTTAAAATATACAAATATTAAAACAAACTATTCAGGGATTCGCATAAAAATTAATTCTATCCATCAGCAAAGACAACATGTGTTGTTGTTAAAACGTTTCGCCGAGTGCCGAACACAAAAACGATGCTCTCTTCCACAACCGTAACATGCTACCAAACTAAATGTTTTCTCGTCTAAACTCAGTCGTACGGAGCTTCAAAAACTATAGTCCGAATTATAAGTTTACAAACGAGTAAAATTATCCTTTCTGTAAAATTGATGAATTTGCGAAAATTCAAGAATACTTTTGTAATGAACTGCATTAATTTTTAGCTATTCAACAACACGTTGGTTGTCTCGCAACGAGTTGGTCTCGAGTAATAGGAACTCCTTCAGTATTACTTTAATTTGATTGATTTCGAAACAAATTCTCAATATTCAAGAACTCATTTTATTTTATCTTTCTGTTACTAATAGTTAATAATAGTAAAACTTAACACAACTTTTATGTTTTTAGTACATTTGGGGTCAAAAAAGTACAATTTTAAAATAGTCAAATATCATCTCCGATATAAACAGAGCTGTAAAAAATTGACATTTCTTTTTTTCTGGTAAATTTTATGGTTTTTTTCGTTTTCTTTCTTTTGTACATTTTGCTCTCTTATTGAGAGTAATTATAGCTTACTCTCATTTTACCGAACTTTCCCAGAAAGTAAACGTACAGACGTACTCACACTTGCACGTATTATTTGAATTTTTGACAAGTATTAATACAAAGTATAATAGTCTGAATGGCCCTTTATTGTTCATGCTTTTCTTGGTATTTACGATTACTCCGTCGCAATAAAATTACTCTCTGGATTGGTTTTTGGGTTCGTCCGATGGATTATATGGTCCACTTCTAGGACATCGTAATGGTAAATAAACCATGTTTTCTCCATACATTTGGGTTAGTCGTGGACTAGTCATATTCCTCTTTGGACTACACTATACATGCATGTCTGGACTAGTCACATTATTTGCAGTGATAGAACAGTCGTCTGTTCATATAAAAATAATGAGGGTGGCGATGTCTGAGGTATTTAGTACGTTGACTACAAAACCAAACCTCCGTTGTTCGAACCCACTATCCGACTAAGTCATAAAAATACATCGCATCGTTCTGATGTGCCTTTGTGTAAGTTGTTGTCGGAATGTTGGCGAAGGCATAGTTACTGGTCACTAATACAAATCAACAAGAACACCAGAGCGCCACTCAGCAATAACTCACGGCATTGTGTAGCATCATCAACGAAGTAAATTGATTAATAAAAATTACTACTTAACATATGAACAAAAAACGTGCAAAAGCAGAGTTTAAAAGATTATGAAGCTTTTCTCTCTCTGTCTATCCGTTCATTACCTGTCATCGCTATTATCTGACTGAAGTAGTCTGCACATTGGCTAGAAAACCGAAAATTTTCTGCGTTCAACCCCAGTTTCAGATTAAATCATAAAAATACTTCGCATCGTTCTGATGTGCATTTGTGTGTCAGTTGTTGTCGGAAGCAGTAACGGCTTCAGCCGTAACCAATCCACAGCCACATCAAAACGCCCTCTTTCGTCAGTATTGTGCAGCACAAGCTTCGAAAAATGTAGTTCGACTCCTGCGCTGCAACACTGTTAAAAACGTGGAAAGCAGAGTTTAAAGATAGTGAAGCTTCCTTCATCTTCTCTGATTTCTCCAACTATCCTTTCCTCTAGTTCCAGCGCAATGCGTCGCATGTGTAGGGATCATCTCCTGAGCGCTGGTCCAGGATAAAAAAAAGAGACATGAAACACTTGCTTTGTTTATTACATTTAAGTTTTTGAAACAACAATATCTCAGAAAATTTAATTAAATACAAATGATCAAACAGATACATTTGAAATTTATTCATCTGTTAGCAATATTGGTATACAATACTGTGCAGACCAAAAGCAACAAAATACGAAATAAATTTATTTCTTTAGCGATGTATTGAAAACAGAAAATTTTTATATTATATTTGAACAAATTTAGATCAGCAAATTAATTTATAGTAAAAAGTATTTTTTTTGCGCATTACTAGAACTCGTATGAAGTCATTTAGTAACTTCGATGTGTGCTTTAGATCTTTGTGTTCTTGAAGTACCCTTCGAACTGTAGAATTGTACTTAACTTGAACTAACAATTGTAAAATATGGTTATAGTAAATGTAAAACATGAAATAGTAAATACACATATTATTATAATTCTCGTATATTTTTTTATTCATGTTTTCTTCATGAATTTCCACACAACCAGAGCGACCTAAGACGAGATGAAAACGTGTTACACGAAATGTCTTTAGGCTCTTTTAAAACATATTTTCTAACTTTACTTACATATGTATGTATATGGATAAGAAAGTTGTTTGGTTATGTCCCCAAACTATTGGGAAAAGTGACACGAAACAGCCGCTGCAGCGTGAATGAATGAAGCCATTTTTGTTTTAATATAGTTAAACTATGCCATACTCATAAACATATTTTTGATTTACAGAAGGTATAGTGATTTAATTTGGTATGGGAATTTGTCCAATAAACCTTTTATAAATAAACAAATTTTTATGAATACGTCAGTTGGAAAGTTCTAATTAAGAAAGAGACAAATACCCTTTATTAAGCGTGTGCTGCTGCGCCACTGCTAAAATTAAAAAAAATATTCTTCATTCAAGAACGAAAACTTACTTGCTTTACATCACATATTAAAAGCTGTTTGTAAGAATTGTTACCCCCTGGATATTTAAAAAGACACGTAAAAAAACTATCAAGTTGTGATTCAATCTGTTGCCCTCAATGGGGGTTGAATTGTTGTAAAAAGTTTCGTGCAACGCATAAATGTGACATAAATTTAAGAGGAGGTTTGTTCATTCAAATATTCGCATTATTATTATTATTTTTTCTTTTAAAGTTCAACATTCAAAATCAGCAAGGAAAGTATGACGATGAGGAGGAACTGAAAAAAGCCCAATAATTTTATTGTGAATGTCTGCCGTCTAGACATTCAAGGTATTTCTGCATGTTAAACGTATTCAGCTCTTTTTTTTATTCTTCTCCTTTTATTAATACAATTTCATTATTGGGCCATATTTATGTGCATACAAGTTTTATTTATTTATTAACTTCTTTTAGAGGGATTGTTCGTTCAGTGCAGACAAAAAAAAGCGTCTAAAAAATAAATGAAGACAAAATGTGTACGAAAGTAATAAAATTTATTTAGTTAATTGGAACACTCACGTACATAAACTTGCACATACATAAATCATTTGTTCAGAGTTTCACTACATTCTTGAAAGTTTATAGTGAAAATCTGATATGAAATGTACTGCATGCATGCCCATCATAGCTGCTAGAAATAATTGTTTCACAATCCAGACAATGAAGAAACATTTTAAAAGTTTTGCCAGGCAATCAATCAAAAATTATGTGATCACTTGCGGCCAGACAACTGGACAGCAAATAAAGAAACTTAAAATACTTTTTAAATGACTTTTAACACTTTCCATCAGAAAATAAAGGAAAAAGTTAAACAAAAAATAATAGACACAAATTCAAATCAGACTATGAAGTTTATTTGTGCGGTACTCTGCAATGTAAAGCAAAAAATATAATAGAAAAAGCATCGTAACGCTGTTTAAAATTGACATCAATACTAAGACAAGGTTCTATGGCACTAGTCATGACAGCGAGGTCAATCTTACATTAGATGTTTATCTTGTGACTTGTGCTGTGTTCCTCCAACATCACCGGCGAAGTTTAATATAATAAATCTAATGGCTCGTCTTTTGGCTAAAAATTAATGCGTCAACTTAACACCAGAAATGGAGCATTTGCTGCTTCAAGCACAAAAAATGCGCAACTGCAGAGTTTTAGAAGAGTTTAGCCTTCTATCCTTCTACCAGTTCAACACCTGTCCCTGCTTTTCCCATTAGTTTTGGTGCGAGATGCATTCCATACGTATGGAATATGAAACAAAGCCAGATTCGGTGATATCACACAATGTAGGTGGCCAGTTGACAGATTTAGAATGCTAAATCAGCTGCTCATTAAAATTAATTCCCAATAAAACAAAAAAAAAATTTTTTTTTTTTTAATTTTAGCAAGTGTGCTTCTATTTCGTATCATTACTCGTATATCCTGATACTTAAACACCGTAAATTCGTTCATTATTCAAGTGACTAAAAAAGTTTCAAAAATATATTTTTCGTTTTGTTTTTGCCCTGTTACATCATTGTAGCTTAAACTATTTTTCATGCGAAAAACTTATAATAGAACCCAAATTGATAAATTACTAAAGGTAAAAAACATTTCTTTTGTTAAAAGACGGCAATGTGCCAACCGTGGCACCCAACTTATATTAAACAAGCAAAAAGGACTAGAAAGTGTATCGAAAAGTATTATTGTTTTATGACTCTTTCCTTCGAAGCACAACAACAATAAGGCTTAATAGCACACCTTATGAATAGCAGAATTGTTTTCTTGGCATGTTTGATAATAAAAATCCAAACCAGTTTAACCTTACGAAATCTGCCCAGGTTTCCCCTGCCTGCAAGGAAAATGAAACCATACGAGTAAAATGTACATGATTGAGTAACTAACAAAATTTTAAAATAGTTTTATTATATTGCCAAAGAACTTTAACGTCATTATGTCTAGACAGTAAATTCGCTATTTGTTGCAAAAATTTGAAAATGTGAAAACTTTTCGATGGGCTTAAGCGACTCAAAACGGTCTAAACACAAACACACCACAATTCATACTTTCGGCAAAATGAATTGACTAACTCGCAGACTAACAATAAAAGCGGAGGTGACAAAGCAAATAAACAAACTTTATTCACAAGTTTATAGACGGCAAAATAAAAAATAGTTACACACAATTTCAAACAATTTAACACTTTAAATGAAAGAAAGACTGGATTAAAAAAGAAGGTGTTAAATTTCAATTTGACACACTGGGACAGTGGGATCGGAAAACTCTTGATTGTAATTTTCTTCGATATATCTAGAAGCATACACTTTCCATTAGTCAGAATGAAACACGTAACTTGCTAAGTGATTGCTACATTCATCACAAACTTACCAGGTTGATATTTAAATATTGCATTGAAATTAGGATTTTAAACAAATGTTAGAGCCACATGCAGCTGGCTTCCGTCAGTTTAAAGCTACTACTCACTATTATTATTATAATCTTAGGGGCCAGGAAACATTGCGAGCAAGAAGATCTATTGTGCGAAGCCCATCATATTAGACTCCCCATCCTAAGGCTTTTAAGCAATCCGAGCACTATTTGGAGTCTGGTGGGTGTCTGGTCTTGGAGTTTATCTTCCTCTTCTGAGGTGATGTTGGAGGCTTTATCGGGCTCTAGGTCGACAGGAATCTCCATTTTATCTGGTTCGCAGGCCACTTGCGAGGATGTTGTATTTTGAACACATGCCGCCACCTGGTTAGCGACTTTGTTTTTGTGAAGCACTGCTCTCTCTCTTTTAGTATTTTTACTTCGTTTTCCCTTCCATAAGGACGGTGTTGGTTGAGCCGCGACAGTGGCCGGTGTCACGATAAAGCTGATTACAACACGAGGGCGCTCACTATCTGGAGGTCATCATTAGAAGACACAATAACATACTATTATTCATGCCATAGGCACGGTATGAATGACACCTAGGATTACGGGTTTTATTGACTTTTCTTATCTAGATCCGTCATTTTCAGTCGAGGCAGGGGCACCTCGTGCAGTAGTGGCAAATAACCATAATTGGCAATTACCGTCGCATGCCTCTGAATCTACTACCTTTATATGGGACGCACTACTAGACTTCGCCCCCTACTACTCAATACGCACTTCGTGATTTGAACATTGATTACATAGTGTTTAATATATCCTTCGATAATATCCTTTTGAAGCAGATCTATGCTTTCGAGGGTGAAGTTTCATTTATCGAATCGAACATCAGTTAAGGCCATGACAGATCAGATTAAATGTAGTAGCTTTATGATGGTGTGAATTACAATAGCATGATTGTGCCAGACCTATGGACAGATCAGTTCGATTTGCTAAGTTTTTGAAAATGGTCATCTATATCGTTTGTGTGTTTGTTAAGGGTGCTTTACATTGTCCCACAAGTCGTACGACATGCCAAATTTTTGTGTAGAAGAGCACAAGTCGGATGGTCTAAACGTAATATGTAATGAAACTATAAGATTTTAAGAGAAAATACGGATGAAAATTTGACAGTCGTATGGCTCTCTTGATTTTTTAAAATTTTTCAAAAACCAACACACACCATTAGATCAGGGATGCATTTTTATGTAAACAAATGTGAGAAAGCCAGGGAGGGAAAACTGGTTTCATAAATTTATACCAATTATCAAATCAAAATGTACATTTTAGACCACGACCGCACAATTTTATAAAAATATACGTATATTTTTTAAAAGTACACTAAAAATTTTGACCACGAAAATAACATATTCGAAAGTTATAAAAATATTTTTCAAGGTTATTAAAAAAAAATTCAATTGCACAAGAACTCCATCCCTGGGAAAAACAAGCAAACACCTGTAGTTAAATTAAATGAGAATGTTTTCATCTTACTTGATTTTATCCATACAAATGGTGTAGAAGCCAGAAAACAACCATTCGATTTTTACTCTCTTTTTTTGAAATACGGATGGAATTTCATTTTATTTTCTCTCTCATTTTACGTACGACAAATCTTATCGTGTAAAGCACCCTTTAGTAAGTTTGAAATTTTCAACACAGGTACACGTCAATTCACATTAGGTTTCGAGCCCTTGGGAAGTTGACAGCAGGTTGTCATATGTGGGAAAAAACATTTCTTTTATTTTTACCTGATGGCGGCGCTAAAGGCGATATAGGGTCTGAGTTGAAACGACTTTTCTATAGCTGTAGGGACTCTGAGGAGGAGGAAACTATACTAAACTTCCTTTGTCAATGTCCTGCACTGTCTGATGCTCGCATGCTATGCATGCACCGGAACTGCTCTGAAAAGTATTGTGTATAGAAAGGACAGGTGGTAGAAGAGAGAAGAGATAGAAAGACAGAAGGTTTAATTTTAGTACAACTCTGCAGTTGCGTGTTTTTTTTAAGAATTTGTAAAGCAGAATTGTGCATTTCTATTGTTATGTTGAACGCATTAATTTTTAAGCTGAAGTAGAGCGTTTTAATTTACTTTTACATTGGTGAAATACCGACGAAGGAGACAATATGTTAGAATACAGAATATTTCGGAAAAGAATGTTTGACTTTGTATCCGTATAATTTTAAAAGGAGAAGTATGTTATTAAGCTGCAGAACCTGAAAACATCCTCACCCTACTGATTACGCGCCTTCATAAAGGCACAATGAAAAAGAAATGCAAAATACCAACATTGTTTTGGTTTTACAATGTGTTTGAATATTTTTTTTTTAAATAAATAAATTATTTTCAATTTTATTTACTTTTACACGTGCCGGCATTTTTGAATAATAAATTTATTACTCGTACTTTGAGACGATATTTCAATTGATTTTTTTCGTCTTGGGCCAATTGAAAAGTAGACTTTTTCAAACATGTAAATGATGTTGAATAAATTATTTATGCAAATTTAAATTAATTTCCCTATTTTTCAATATCAAAGCTATTGATTGAACAAGTGTTTAAGAATATAATACGTGGGCAGGCAAATAAGTTTTTAAAAAATATTGTCAAAGATTTAAGCTATCTAAACACGACTGTCATATATTGCAATATATCCAGAAAAATTTTCATAAAATGTTTAACAACCTTGTGAACTTACAAATTATATCTGGCTACATTGTCAGAAAAAGGATTATCAGTATATAGTACAACATTAATATTGTCAGGCATCTAACAATCGTAAGACCACCCGCCATTTCCATTAACAGTTAATTGCCAGAAATTTTACGGCCATTTGTTATTATGAGGTATACTTAATTTTAGTGCACGGTGCACAATAACACCATTGTCAGACAAATATATCTATCGGCAACGCTGCCCATAAATGTTAAGATATAATGTTTAACATGGAACGGTATGGCAACTTTGCCATACAATAATCCGAGAACCGTGTGAACTGACAATTTTTGCCTGCAGATAAACTTATTGTCGAACAATTGTGTGGCAATAAAATTTTCAGGTTTTGTTACAATAGTCTGAACTGACAATTTATCTTTTGGTGACAATTTTTCATTGCCAGTACATTGCCATATCTTATGTTCACACAGTGAACAGATTGGCAAAAAACCTGCGCATTAATGCCCATTAAATAGAACTGCAGTCACGAAGAAAAAAAAAGAAAACTTAAAAATCATCTTGAGTGCACAGTATAAATTTATAAGCCCACTAATCAAGAAATATTCAGTTATAATATAAATAGAGAAAGTGTAGATATTTATATTTGTCCTGAAGCTACTCCAAACTGATTTGTGTGAAAATATCTAAAAATAATTAACTTAAATAGAACCAAAAACGAAATACTTACCTGGATTGTGAACATTTGTAAAATCATAAATATGTTACTTACCCTAAAGAAATTACAATTTACTTATCCAAAATCAAAAATAAATGTAACAAAACTGAAAATTAAAAGTGAATAAAAATAAGATGCATATATGTACATACATACATATGTATAACGCATTAATATATTTATAAAAGTGTGCTTATTTATATATTATGTATGTATAACCCGTTAAAACATCTTACAATATTGAAATATTTGACAATTGTTTGTACATGCTTAACACTTGAAAAGCAAAACAGCTAAAGCAATCCAAGATGATTTTCCTGATGCTCCCCAACACGACAATATCAGATAAGCTGCTTTTGCTAAGCTTTTTGACGGAATAATTTATCTGAGACCAACGTTTGTCGATTTTGTGAGGAGAGCATTGCAAGTTGGAAACTTGTTCTTTGCGATTACCACGCAGTCGGCAGACAGAGGCTGCACCACTCTGATGGAATTGTTGTACCTCCACGAAAGTTGTGGAACATTAAAAGTCAAATAGTGCTTGCTTCTTAGGAGTCTTAGGACGGGGGCTTAATGTAATGTACTTTGAACAAGAGATCTTCTTTGGTAGAGGTGCGTTCTTGCCCGGATAATAATAATAATACGGACATTCGAAGTGAAATAAATGAAAACTGAACAATTTTGTTTTTGTCTGCCTTTGATTTTAATAAAATTGCGCGTACTTGCTATTCTAGCTAACCCAGCAAAAACTAGGGAATATGTGCAGCTACCAAACAATATATTTTCAAACCATATACCACATACCGTCGGCGTTACTTAGAAGCAGTAATGTATTAACTTGATTATCACTTAATAAAGAAGTAGTAATATTGTTAGACAAATAATCTCTACTGTTTCTAAATGCAGAAATACTTTTAATACCGATGTTTCCACAACCTCAAATATTGTCTGAAATATTGAGTCATGTCGATTTTTATGCAATTCTGATGTATTATTATGTATAATTGAATCGCAATGCATTTGGTGACCATTTTTAAACATTTGCACTTTATAATAAATCCGCTATAAAGATATTTTACATCACTTTAAAAGAGACGAATAAAGTGTACACTGAAAAAAAATATAAAATCAATCTGGTTAAATCTGCTTAATTTTTATTTTAAAAATTTTTATTTTACACTTCTAAGAGTCTCATTACAATACACGGAATGCACAAGCTTTCCTATAAGAAAAACCCTTCAAAAACGGTCCACTCAGTAAAATGTTCTGAAATAATACACATAAAAACAAATACAGTCAAATTGCGAACCTCCTGTAATTTAATATGATCAATCTAAAAGCATTAATTATTTATTTTTGAACGCTTTCAAATACAAATACCGAGATACCATGGTCATTATTATTATAACTACTACTATTGCAAAAATACCACTTGCTTTTTTTTTATCTGGGACCGGCACTCAGGAGATGACCCCTCCACAGAAGGTGAAGCTTAATTAATTATTTTACAGCTCTGCTTTTGCACGTTATTTGTTCATAGAAGTGTTGAAGTTTCGATTTAGTAGCCATTTTTATTATTATTTTACTTCGCGACATGCCATGAGGGTGGCGATGGCTGATGTAGTCTGCACGTTGACTACAAAACCAAAAACTTCCTGTGTTCGACCCAAGTTTCAGACTCATAAAAACATCTCGTATTTTTTCTGGTGTGCATTTGTGTGTCAGTTGTCATCGGAAGGTTTCAGTAGCGAAGGCATAGTCACTGGTCACTGAACAGTAACGGCTTCAGCTGTAACCAATACACAGGCACATCAGGACGCCCTCATTCGTCGTTATTGAAAAGCACCGGCGAAATAAAATAATTACTAATTACAGAGGCGCTACAACACTTCTATAAAACAAAGAAGTGCAAAAGCAGAGTTGTAAGATAGTGAAGATTCACTTCCTGTCATTTCTCATAATATTGCTTTCCTCTAGTTCCAGCACAATTCATCGCATGTGTAAGGGTCATCTCCCGAGTGCTAAACTAAGCTAAAAAAAGAAAAAAAAGTAATTAGTGAAAAATACAAAGTGGAAGTAGTGAAGAGTATGCTTATTAGTATTTTAACTCATTACTTTGTCAGCTTAGTTTTTGGTGAGAGGAACCAAAATTTTTTGCAACTTCAAAATGCAATTACTTCGGTTTTATTGTACCTACAGAGTCTAATTTTGATTTGTCTACTATTGACTACTACTACCAAAAAAAAGTTTTTGAAAAATATTATGGGTGCCCTCATAATAAAAGGGTCGCGGAAATTTTAGGAATAATGGTGTTCGCTATTGCTATGATAACGGACTTCTTATGACCAGATATTGAAGATATATATATGTGGACGATATGTAGTTCCAACAGCATAGTGACACTTGCCGCACAGCCAACGAAACAATGGTTCTTTTGCGCGAGAAATTCAATCGCCGTATTATCTCACGTCATGGCGATGTTAAGTGACCGTTACGATCATATCACTTGACACCGTAGGACTTCTTTTTTCAGGGATATTTCAAAGAAAAATTGTCCGTCAATAAGCCAAGAACAGTTCAAGAGTTAAACGATGAAATAATTCGGCACATTAGCGATATTGAACTTCAATTATGTCTCAGAGTCATTGAAAATATCCACCATCCGATAGAGGTATGGTACCAAAACTGCAGCGAGCATTCTGCCGATATTTTGTTTCATACATAATTGTCATGGATCCTTCTATAATAAAAAAAAATCAAGATAAAACTTTTGGTTTTATTTACAATTAACTTTGTGCTTTTTGCTTGCACCACTCTTTATAACAGCTGACATAATGAAACTACAAAATATATAATAACATCCTTATGCAAAAACGAATTTTGTAACCTGTTTTAAAGTACACTTTAATCTTATATAATGTTTTTTTCATATCGCTCATTTCCTTCAATAGTGACACAACTCAAAAAAACTAGTTTTGGAAAAAAATCGTATTTAAAGTTTTCAATTCACTATTCAGAATGGAATTTAATCGAACTGTAGTTATTAAATATTAATGAAATTTTTGTCGTGTTCATGTTCACAGTTAATTTATCACAATATTGTGAAGAAATTACATTCCTGATTTGAATAAGGGAAAAAAGATCAATTAAAATCCAACACCAGTTGAGTACAATACGGATTTTCTTGTTGTAAAGTCATTAATATCATTTATTTAACCCATCAGATCTTAGGAAAATGCATACGAGAATAATCGTTACTGTCTACATACTATTAACAAAGGTTGACAGCTGTGTTGTTTTTTATGTTTCTAGTAAAGGTTATACTTCATATATTCCCAAAGGACACAGCTTCTGTTTTCAGTACGGGGGAGAACGAAATTAGTTTTTTATACAAATTTTTAACTGTCTTTCCTTATTAAATTTTTCTTGGTTTATAGCCCTCCATTGGATGGCAATGAAAAACCACTTGATATCAATTTACATGAAATAATATCCTTCCTTTACGCGGTGAGTTTTGAAGTTATTTGCCTGAATTTTTTACACAAGATAAAGGCCGATATGAAGAATTATTCTGCATTATTAATTCAAAAAGTGTTTTTTTTGGAATATGACGTTATTGAAGTAAATGAGCGATACGAATGTAAAACTACTGTATTAATAAACACTTTTTGTAAAAGTTTTGTATAACTTTAATCTCGAGTGAAGACCACACTCTTGGATGAGAGAAAACCTTTTCCGAATCTACTGTAGTGGTTCTCTTGGTTCCTATAAGGAACACAGGGCCTCACTCTTATAGTATGGATGGCAAATTTATGCGTTTTGTAAAAAATTTCAATGCAGTTTCTTTTTTTGACTGCAACAAACTGGAATTGGAAGATGTTGTTGTTATTGTTGTTGTTGCCATGTCGTTCATTTGCTGCATCTAAAATGGGTGTGCTTTAACTGGTTGCTCAACTTCTTTCGAACATTTGCCCGAAAAGCACAAGAACCTTCTCTTCTTTCGTTATTTTTTACGTATTTTTTTTTGCAGTTGTTGACTAGTCTGTTTGAAATTGTGCAGTAAGGATATCGTACTGAATCGGTCGTTGTTCTTCCCTTTTCTTTCGCTAACGAAGCAAAAAAAAAAACTGAAATTTATTGGCGATTTTTTGTTAGTATTGCGAGTTTACGAGCATGAAAATAAGTTTTGTTACTAAAAATAACCCACCAATGAACACACACATACAATCTTATTTTTTCAATATCACCAGAAGGTCATTGCACATCCTGGAATTGTTTGGGTGCATTCACAGCAAAAAAAAAAAGGAAGAAAAAAGCAGGGCATGACAACAAGTCTGTTGGCACATTGGCCTACAAGTAGAGCTTCCAATTGTGCTACTAAATAGTCTTTGCCTCAAAAAGACAAATGTCACTAGGATATGTAATTAATGGACCGACTTTTATGATGAAAACAGGTACAGGCGAAGGAAAAAAATTAATGGCATTTTGGAAAGCAGTTTCGTACCGTTAGGAACAGTCAGTTCGTTCCTCCCATGGGTAGTACCTTCAATTATACGTATTGCCAGCTACTAACGCTATTTTCGTTTTTTTTCTTAATCAACCCTGTTCCAGTATGGGGTATAAAATAAGCAAATTCACAAATGACACCATTAACTATAAATAAATATTTAGCAATAACGACTCGTTTTCAAAGAAGATAAAAACAGCAAAATGTAAAGAAAAGAGCATTTAAAATTTTCGGTTCAATGACTTGATTTATTTGTTACTGGTGATATTTTTATTCCCTTGTAGTCATAAAGTTGTACTACTTAAAAATATTTTGCGTTGTTGTTGTTTTTTTTTTGAAGAAACGTAAAAGCGGACAGACGATTAAACCTGTTGGATTTTGGAGAATTTTATTTTTATGTACCAGCAGCATCTCTTGACATTTAATTGCTGCTGTTATTGTTGTGTTATTCTTGTTGTTGTTACCAAATAACTTTTAACATTTGAAGTTGTTTATTAATTGAAAGTTTGTGCTTCAATTCCAAAGCAAAGTTAAAGACATGTGCAACAATATTTCTACATTTAACAAGTAATAAAACAGTAAAATAGTAAATTAGGTTATTCATTGGGGCATTCAAATGGTATTCGTAAGGTCATATGTTTGGCACTTTTCCATACAAGTACAAGGTCTTTTATTGAGCGCTTCAGCCATGCTTGAAGTAGTCTGCACGTTGACTACAAAAATTTCCTGTGTTCGACCCGACTTTCAGATGAAATTATGAAAAAAAAACATCCCGCATTTTTTCCAGATGTGCATTAGTATGCCTTAGTGTCAGTTGTTGTTGGAAGGTTCCAGTGGCGAAGGTCACTGGTCACTGAACAATACCGGCTTTTAGTATAATCGGGTGTTTCCCTAGGCTGAATTTTTGTTAAATTTTTGTTTTTGCGTTGTTAATAAAACAAAAGGGCGTGGATGTTATTAAATCTATTTGCTCAACGTTTCGTTGGTTTTTTTCCAACTTCTTCAGGAGCTTTCTTTATTAAATTAAATCTGTCAAAATAATATATAATTTTAATATTACTGTATGAAAATATGTGTTGCGTGGAACTTACTATTTATTACTATTTTTACATCGGTAAATTAAAAAATTGTTTCATATATATTTTTGTTTAACTGGACATCACAACCATAAGAGAACTTTCGAAATAAAATTAAATTAAAACTGGTCTTCACAACATGAAATAACAACACCGGCTTCAGCTGTAACCAATCCACAGGTACATCATAACGCCCTCCTTCGGTGGTTTTGTGTAGCACCGGCGCAGTAAAATTATTACTAAAAGTCGCTAATAAAACGAAGCTTACAAATTTTATACGTCTCCTTGACAGCAGAGGCGCTTTAACACTGCTATAAAATAAAGAACGTGCAGAGTTGTAAGATAGTGAAGCTTCACCTCCTGTCATTTCTCCTACTATCCCTTTCCTCTAGTTCCAGCACAATGCACCGCATGTGTAGGGGTCATCGCCTGTCTGCTGGTCCAAGATAAAAATTTTAATAAAGTAAAAGTCTGTGTGCGATATCATCGAAATTTTTTTATTCATTTGAACGTCAACGGTCTGATGCCAATGATGTGCGGAATATAACATCGTTAAATTGTCCGCCACTGCTTCTCTGGATGGAGCGCATACGAAATGTCCAATTTTCCATGACTCTGGCGCATAAATTAGTCTTTATTTGACCGATGGCGTTGCTTATGTTGACTTTGAGGACCGCTGTAGTTTGTGGCTTATTCGCTTACACCTGTGACTTAAGAAAACACCACAAGGAAAAGTCTAACGGTGGCAAATTGTACGGTGGCCAGTTCAATCCCTTCTTCATTGTCTATGGTCTTTTCCCGGCAGCTCTTGGGTCAGTTCAATTTTGTACGGGAGCAGGCCCATGTCAGGACGCAAAATTTTAATGTTGAATGGTATATCCGTCCATGCTGATTTGCTAAAACAGATTGAATAAATGGCAAATAATTTGACAGCTGTAGCTTCAACAAGATGGCCGTTATCAACTGTCAAAGTTTGGAAGTCCCTGTTGCAAGACCCTTTATTATTAATGGGTAAAACGGGCAAAAACTGAATATTAATACTGTCTTAGCAACCATATATCTCCAAAAGTAGAGCACATATAACCAAGTTTGTTTCCGTAATCTTGTCTTCTGGAAAAATCACAAATGTGTTTTCTTACTTTTTCGCAATTTGAAAATATATGGAAGTAAAATTATACCGTTGTAATTTTATGCCGTTTAAATAATACTCATGATGTAAATTTTTTACTATTTTTATACACCCTAATGCATAAAGTATAATGAAAACTCTGCAAATACAATATGGCGGACGACTATTTATACCCACTTCCATGATATGGGTATCACATGATAGGAATTTTTGAAAAGAAATCTAAAAATGAAGTGGAATCGGTACTTTTCGGAAAACGTGCGTTTTGACAAAGGTACCTTTTGTAGTTTTTGGTAAAGGGACTGGTGATATAAACAATAAAAGTATCGAAATTTGATGCAGATGGCTTGGTGACCATAACAATATCTATACAATAATGGTCGAAGTTATTTAAGCTGGTGTTCGGTTAATCTATTAATTTATATAATTGTCCCTATAACCTACAAAATTTTTGAAACAAATATAAAGAACAACAGCTGTTGCCGGTGATATAAGCGGCTAGTGGAAAAACGTTCAGTTGCTGCCAGTCAGATAAGCTTCATAAACAAAATTTTCTTACTTTCATATTCTTGGATGTCGTGATTTTTTTCTTTTTTCTTGCCTATTTTTAAGTTTTAAAAATATTATTTAATGCAAAGATTTTAAAGTGTACAGAATTTGTAATTCCTATATCATTTATATGTAGCGGCTGCTTGTAAATATTATCGGCGGCTCGACTAAATAGTTTCAGTCGTTCGATTCAGAATTCTACTACTACAGTAAACAGAGTGTGAAAAGTATTATTATTTTAAGACGTTTTACATTAAATCACAAAAAAAATTTGTAAAATGTTACGACATTGCGACTTAGTAGCACAGCGTTTGAATTGCCCAAATAGAACTCCAACAATAAATTAATTATATATTATACATATATTATGTTATATTAATTATATTGTTATATTAATTATATTTCGTGTGTTTTCTCTATGTGTAACATTAAAAAAGCAGAAAAAATTTTTTTTTTGCAAAAATTTATTTATACTCGTAAAAAAAACCACTTAACGAGTAATAAAAGCAAAAATTTAATTTATTTTTTTTTTCAACAAATGTATGTGAAGTGAGTGATTGCGGTGCAAAAAAAAATTATAAAAAATGGTGCAAAATGATATTCCATTGACTGTTTAATACGCATGTCTGTCTAGACAACAGACATTATCACTTGAATGAAGTGTTATTGTTTTATTTTAGTTGATTTCGTGTGCGGATTTTAATGTTGATACCCGTTTTATTAAAAAGACTGTTTTTATATATAAAAACGAAAATTTATTCCATTGTTTGCTTTTAAATATTTATTTTATGTATTTTTTTAATTCACGTATTGTTTATTGAATATTTTATTTATTTATTTTTAACTGATCGAACTGTATTGCGAATGGAGCTTTGCTGCCAATTTATGAATTTGCCTTTAACAAATAAACTAAACATGGCGATAATCGTAAAATGAATTCTTTTTTTCAAATTTTTTACTAAATTCTTTGTTTTTGTGCTCCTCTGCTGTTTGCTATACCATTTTAATGGATCATTAAATTTTTAAATACATAAATAAATAATCCAGAATCTGAAGGACCAGTGTTGAGTAGAAAGTGAATTTATTATTATTTAATTTAAATTGCAATTGCAACTGGATTTTCATGGTTGCAACGAAGCGACATTAATACAGTGGCGGTATCCAGTATTTAGTGCAGTTTGGATTGCAACTGTTTTGTTACTGATAGTGAGTGATATTTAAAAAAAAATACATTACAATACTAAGAATTTTATTTGAATTCTTTCTTTATCTTTGTGCACTCTTCCAAATAACTTAACTGTGGTGCCCTTTTCATTCGATTTTTCTCTTTCTATAACTTTATTAGCTGACCCGGCTAGTAATGTAATTTATTCAATCTTTTTTCATTTGAACACCCATTGAATTGGTTTTAGAGATACTTGAATTTAAATGCCAAATATTCTTTCCCGCCCGCAAAGTTGACTCTAGAATTGCAGCTATTCCATTCTTATTAAATCTAAGCATCAACAAAAAAAAAAAAAATTCCAGATTACTTAGGTAGAAAAAAAGTTATAGTTTTCTTTTGCTAACGGCCTCCATCAGCCACCCTTTATTTGTGAAAATGAAAGTAAATCGCTTAATTACTATATATAAAATCTTAAATAAAATGTTAATATTAATACCGTAGAGAAAAATATGCTCAATTCACAAAATTGTGAATTGCCAAAGTATTGCCTGTGCGACTTGAAACTTATTTTCAAGCGGGTGCTACACGCATCAATATTCAGCTTCAAAATTTGTCTTTGTGTGCGTTTGTTTGCAAAAAGTAGTCATACATATACGTTCTGTGCATATATTGACGAATATCAAAATGGTTTTGATATTGATCACAATATTGAAGCAGTTTGACGTAGTGAGTCTTATTGTCAATATTTATTTTATTTCTGGTAACTTTGAGTGCACATCGTAGTTGCGACGCATTACAAATAGAGTAAAAACTTTTGTAATCGATTAAATTGAATTATACCGCTCATTTATGGCTTTTTGGGACGTGCAAAGCAAACAATATAGTGACAAAAATATTAAAAATATCATCAGAGTTTTTTTAATGAATAAATAAATAAACAGATATGTATTTTGCCGACGGAAACTTCTATATGTTTACACTTCAAAAAAAACTAAGAAGAGTTGATTATAGATGAGAAATATTGACAGTGACAGTGTGTCAGAGGCTTCAATATTTATACTAACCCAAAGACAAATATTGAAGCTGAATATTGATGCGTGTAGCATGCGCTTTAAAGATTACAATTGCATTACAAATGTATAGGTATACATACATATCGTTAGTTGAAATGAAAAAACACGTCACTAGCAAAAATTTGGTGCTGGCACCACCAACCAGTGTTGGCACTACGGGTGAAAGTGACCGGATCAGGGCTTTTATGGCCCTTTTTCGCGTCATTGTGCTAAACACTCCTACCGAAAGAAAAATATAAATTTTTTATATTGTGGATACTAGTGGGATAGTTGCTGTAGGACAGTTTGGTGATGAAGGCGTAGCACTGATCACCGAGCAATCTCTCAGGCGGCAACTAGTTCATTGGTGTCGACAATATAAAAAATAGACAATTGATTTGATTTTTTTTGCGTAAACTATGACAGGCCGTTTCAGAATTGACTTCTGCAAATACGTGGTTTAAGGGCAAATTTTTTCTCTGTATATGCCCACGTTTGTATCCATCGGCCGGATGTTTTCGCCTTAAGTGAAACCCAGGTGTCTGAGGATGCTCATCCACAGGATTTTCACATACCTGGGTATCACCTCCTATCCCTCTTTATTCTTCATAGGGGCCTTGCAATATATATACGCAATGAAGTTGTCTACCAGTGCCAGCAATCCTTAGGCACGAATGATCCTGAATTTAGCTGTCTATGGGTTAAATTTAAAATCAGGGCACATCTTTTGCACTTCGGGTTTCTTTACAAAAGCCCAAATATGGAAAGGGATAAAACTATATACAACTTTGATGCCCTTTCCGACTGTATATCGGAGATCCTCGAAAATTACCCGAACAGTGAAATCGTTATTGCTGGTGATTTCAATGTCCATAACTTATCGTGGCTCCGCCATTCGAGCCATACGACTCCAGAAGGCCAATATGTTGAGCTATTCGCAGCGCACAACCACCTTGCGCAATTAGTGAACCAACACATATTCCGTGTGTTGACGGGCACCAACACAACACCCTCGACCTTTTTCTCACTTCACACTCTGACAAGTATAAAATGAACACTAGCGCCCCTCTCGGAAATTCGGATCATTGCACCATTTCTGCCTCCTTTTCGTTTGCGGAATTTCTTAACGTTTCACGGCCAGCTACGAAACGTTTAAAATATATTTTTGAAAAGGCACGTTGGGCTGAGCTCAACGATTTCTTTCGGCATTTCAACTGGAAGCTCTGCTTCCTTGACAATGACGTCAATGCCATGGCAGAAATGGTTGAAAATATAATATTGCTCGGTATGAAAATTTTCATACCATCGAAGCAAATTTTGCTTAAACCCAGACCGAAGTCATGGTTTAATCAGACGTGCAGACTTGCAGTCAGATCCAGAGAGGAAGCATTTAGTATCTGGCGGAATGACGAAAACGCGGATACTGATGCGATGCGCAAAAGGGCGAGATCTTCGTGTGCCAAAGTGCTAAGACGTGAAAAAGCTTTGTTCGAGCAGCGTCTTCGCACCAAAGTTCTTACTGCCCAACGGGGCAGTAAAAGCTTTTGATCTTTCGTAAAAAGAGTGAAGGAAAATGCTAGTTCTTCTATTCCGGCTCTTTTGAAGGATGACCAAATATTCACAGACCCGGTTGAAAAAGCTAACCTCCTAGCTGAAATATTTGCAGGTAATTCTCACCTGCCGGAGAGCAATCAACCACTGCCCGCACCCGAACGTGTATCCGTAACTATGCCAAAGATATACTTTCGAGCTCGTGCAGTTAAAAGGGTTCTAACGAACCTCAACATAAACAAGTCTCCTGGGCCGGATGGAATTCCTGCACTGGTCCTGAAGCAGTGTTCTTCGACGTTATCACGTCCTTTGGCAATCCTTTTCAGCACTCTGTACTATACAGGTCAATTCCCATCGTGCTGGAAGGTTGCAAATGTAACGCCGATCCCAAAAAAGGGTTAGACAAGCAAACCTGAAAATTACCGCCCAATCGCAATCTGTTCCGCGATTTCCAAAGTGATGGAAAGAATGGTGAACTTTCACCTAATGAAATATTTAGAGTCCAACAATTTACTGAACGACCGTCAATACGGCTTCCGTCGAGGGCGCTCTACGGGCGACTTACTAGCCTTCCTCTCGGAAAAATGGTGTAATTCTATTCACCAGTTCGGCGAAAGTAAAGTCGTGGCTCTGGATATTTTTAAAGCATTTGATAGAGTGTGGCATGGGGCACTTCTATCCAAACTTATTGCTTTTGGTGTCGGTGATATCTTCTCTCGATTTATATCGAGTTTTCTCAGGGATCGCGCTATAAGAGTTTTTATAGACGGGATCTCATCTAACGAGTATAAGATAAATTCAGGGGTACCGCAAGGCTCCACTCTTTCTGCTGCCCTATTTCTAGTCTTTCTTAATGACCTCCTATGTCAAACTTCCAACCCTATCCACTCTTTCGCAGATGACAGCAACCTTTCTCACTCATATTCATTTAGTCGTAGGCCAACATCGACTATGATCACTTCGCTGAGGCAGAATATGAGTGACTCATTGAATTGTGACCTCATGAAAATATCGCAATGGGGTCAGGCAAACAGGGTCGATTTCAATGCTCAAAACACCCAATGCAGCATGCTTACACATCGACGCATGCCCGATGACGCTGCGTCATCTGTAATTATGGGCGGTATAAACATCGAGGAATCAGAAGCTCTTGATGTTCTTGGCATGAAAATTCAGTGCGATGTTCGATGGACTGAGCACATTTTTTAGGTATCAAAAGAAGCATTCAAGTGCCTCGGTTTTTTAAGACGGTGCAAGACATACTTCACCCCATCTGATCTCCTCACTATTTATACCGCCTACATCCGACCGAAAATGGAATACAACTCTCATGTTTGGGCCGGTGCTTCAAAGACTATTTTGAAGTTACTCGACCGGGTCCAAGAGAGAGCGAAGAAACTCATAGGAGACAGTAGGGTAGCCAACTCTATTAACTCTCTTGAGCATCGTCGCAACGTGGTGTGCGTTTCGTTGTTCTATCGTTACTATAATGGGATGTGTTCTGATGAAATCAGGGAACTTGTTCCCGAAACCCGATCATTCACGCGCACGACGCGTTCATCTTTAAGAGCACATCCATTTGTAGTCAACTTGGCAGCGAACCGCACTACGCATTACAGGGAGAACTAATTTTTCGGCCGAACATCGCGTATGTGGAACAAACTCCCTGCCGAGGTCTTTCCTGTCACTTATGACGTGAGAAAATTCAAATCAAATGTCCATTCACACTACTCCCTCTATCCTCCTTCCCATAACCTGATTTCCCAGTTCCAGCACAATGCATCGCATGTGTAGGGGTCATCCACTGAGTGCTGGTCCAAGATAAAAAAAAAAAAAAAAAAAAATTAAATTTCATTATTTATTATGATGCATATCAAAAAATAATACATCATTCATATCTACCGTTTGTAAAAATTTGGTGTAGTTCTGCTAAGACTTTATAAATAAAATTGACTATTTAAATTAATCATTTCATACATGTACATACCTTCTTTGTAATGTTTTTTTTTTACTTTTAAATATTGAGGTAATGCGATCAATATTGTTGCACAAATGGTTCTCCCGTTCCATTTTGCTCCGGTAGTTTTTATTTCAAAAGATTCTGCAGAGTTATGAATTAAGCTCTATCTTCCTACCTCCATAGTCTAGTGCATGAGCATTAGTCTTATCAATATGGAGGTACAGGTTCGATTCCCGCTTAGACACTGGGTGTTTCTCCAGTTAAGCTTAAGAGCTCCGTAGAGTTTGTATTATCTTTAAAGAAAAAAAACTTTCACAACATGTCTCTTCTCTACACTATCTCGTCTCTACAGTAGTTCCAGTGCAATGCATTGCATATGTAGGAGATATCCGCTGAGCACTGGTCCAAGAAAAAAAGTCAGTGCGGTAACATATTTACATCTACATATACATATACATATACGAGTATATAAAAATCTTGTGTCACAATGTTTGTGCGGTATAATTGCCGAAACTACTGGATAGATTTTAATGAAATTGAGCACAGATATGTAGCTTTGTCCAATTTAAAATGCAGGCTATATAGATTTCAAAAATTCCCATGGAGAGATGCCACGCCCATACAAAATAAATATTAATGAACTTCTATCTCAAAAATGGTTCAATGCAGCATGCTAACACACCGCCGTATGCACGATCACGCTGCCTCATCTGTAAAAATGGGTGGCATAAACATTGAGGAATCAGAAGCTCTTGATGTTCTTGGCATGAAAATTCAGTGTGATGTCCGATGGACTGAGCACATTTTTCAGGTCTCAAAGGAAGCATTCAAGTGCCTAGGCTTTTTAAGGCGGTGTAAGACATACTTCACCCCATCTGATCTCCTCACTATTTATACCGCCTACATCCGACCGAAAATGGAATACAACTCTCATGTGTGGGCCGGTGCTCCAAAGACTATTTTGAAGTTACTCGACCGTGTACAAGAAAGGGCGAAGAAACTCATAGGAGACAGTAGGGTAGCCAACTCTATTGACTCTCTTGAGCATCGTCGCAACGTGGGGTGCGTTTCGTTGTTCTATCGTTACTATAATGGGATGTGTTCTAATGAAATCAGGGAACTTGTTCCCGAAACCCGGTTATTCGCGCGCACGACGCGATCATCATTAAGAGCGCATCCATTTGTGGTTGATTTGAGGGCGACTCGCACTACGCATTACAGGGAAAATTCGTTTTTTGGCCGAACGGCACGTATGTGGAATAGACTACCCGCAGAGGTGTTTCCTGTCACTTTTAGCATGGGAAGATTTAAATGAAATGTCAATAAACACTACTCCCTCTATCCTCCTTCCCATAACCTAATTTCCTAGTTCCAGCACAATGCATCGCATGTGTAGGGGTCATCCCCTGAGTGCCGGTCCAAGACAAAAAAGAAAAAAAAAAGTAAGATTCTCTGAATTTGGTAGAGAGTGCTTAAAATCCAATGTAAATCATTTATAAAACTGAACGTGTATTTGGGAAAGTGGGCATGGTACTTCCCATACAAAGTAAATATTGATTTTTGTATATATTGAAAACGGTTGAAGCTAAATTTTCTAAATTTGGTCTGCATGACTTGGTAGTCGATACAAATCATCTATCGAAAAACGGGAGGTATGGGACAACTGGGTATAGACTAGACTGACTCTTTTTGCATGTGCCATTCTCATTCCATATACAGGTTCGCACTCTTCATAGAGCCAGAGAGTTGAAATTGGCTTTACGGGTAGGCTTTCGGAAGGTAGCGAGGTGAGGTAAAACATAGATAGTTCTGCGTCTAGATGGACACGTACCCGAAACTAACTAACCGATTTTAATGAAGGACACGTCAGCCATATATGTATATTGTACATACTATTATAACAGCTACAGCAACGCGTGGCTGGATCAGCTAGTATACATGTATTTTTTCCACAAACAGTAGTTAAAAAATTTTTTTTTGACAAATGTCTTGGCAAATTAGTCGTCATTTCATTAAAAATGCAAATTTCGTATTACAAAATTATAACAAAAAAATTAATAATCTTCTTAAATCTCGCTTTGAAATCTAATGTTTCAACAGACAAATAAATATTGCAAATGAATTAAACGCTGAATTCAGGTTAATTGTGTAGCAAAAAAAAAACACGTATTTCCCTCGTCAATAGAATACTCATAATTATGGAACTGGTTTTCATTGCTGTTGCAAAATTTAATTAGTTGTTCAAAAACGTGTCACAAATCATGCAAAATTTTAATTAAATTTTCATTTAAATACAAAAAAAAAGCAATAAATAAAAATATTAAAGAAACACATCAATCAGATAAATGAACGCTAAAATTAAATTATCTGCCACCGACAGTCAGACCGGCAAACACTTGCGAGCAAAGAAAAGTCATTTAAAACAAAAATTATAGAAAAAATAAAAATAAAAATTGAGTAAAAGGAATTAAAAAATATACTTCATGCATCAACAATTAGAACTAATATTATGAACTACAAGGTGATTGCAAAATTTACGTAGAAAAGCTTAAAGTTTGAGAAAATTACTCGATAGTTATAAAATAAACTTGGGCTATACAATAAGTTCAGGACTAGCAAAGTTAAAGGGAGATAATCAGAGGCCATCGACTTTTGGCAAAACGAATTGATATGTAGGGTAATAAAATTAAAGGTTCTACAAAATTGTCAGAGTCCGTAACTCTTGCAAAAATTTTACCGATTTCTAAATTCGAATTTTTTTTATTACTTGAAAAGAAATAGAATGTTAATATCATGACCATCGTTGTTGATTTTGAAAATTTGCGAAAGGAAAATCTTCCCATTAGTCTGTAGAAAAAACAAGTAAGAGTGATATATTCGGCTGTGCCGAATCTTAGATACCCTTCGCTACACCTTGTATCCCATATTTGTCTGAATTTCTGCCTAGTCGTTTTTAGTAGTACCGGATTTTTACCTATTTTTGGGTTTAGTCATTTGGACCAACTCTTCAGAAATAGCCAACTCAACGTGTAAACCAAATTTCACCCAAATCGGTTTTACCGTTTAGGCGGACCGGATTTTGACCTGTTCTTGAGCCTGGCACTCTAAAGCAACTTTTTTTGTCACACTTATTTGTCTGCATGTCTATTTGAAAATTTTTTACCAAATTTCATCGAATGAGTTCACTATTTAAGTGGATCATAATTCGCCCTATTTTTCGAAACCAGTTATACAGACCAAATTTCATAGTCTGAAATGTTTATATGTGTATGTATGTATTTGTTTAATTGGACAAAGGTAGTATATTATAAAATTACCGAAGCGCCAACTAGCGGATCAAATTGGCAATTAGAGTAAAGAGTCTACCTAGTTACATATACGGACTAAATTTCACCGAAATCGATCGAGCCATTGTGAAGTTATGGAAGTTTTTGTACTAAAATTTCTAGTAAAACAGCGAGATGGTGTTTCCTCGGCTATAGCTCGGAAACTATTGTACTGATTCGGCAAAATTTCAATAACAAACGATTCAAGTCTATTACTGACCGATCGACACCAAAATGAATTCTGTGCGATGTTTAGTTTGGCCGGAAAGTTGATTTAAACGGACACACAGACAGACGAAAATGGCTCAATAAGCTTCTCTATTCATGACATTTCTGAAAATATGTATATAAATTTTTTTTAGAAATGAATATTAAAGAAATTACATACGGAATGACAAACTTATATATACCCGTTACACTTACAGTGAAGGGTAAAGAAAATGTTAAATTACCGCTTCTAATTTGGGGGCCCAAATTGTAATTTTAGCCACAATATAGAGAACCATATTTTGAATTATGTAACTTGGTTGTTTCATTCATTTCTGCACAATAAGAAGGAAATTTATAATTGTTGCAATTTTGACAAACTATTTCCCAATGTAAACGAAAAGTTCATTTACTGTTGCTCTGTATAATTTTACAACATTTTTGTATGCAAATTAAAATGTATGCCATGTATTTCACACAACAATTCCCTACTTCATTGCTGCTTGTTGTGGTCCTACGAGTCAAATGTTGGCAAATAAATTGTGAATGCTACCTGTATTTCACATGTAGATTACAAGTTTATGAACCTAACGGACCTATCGATAGATAGTAATCATTTCTACTTGCCAATAAATTGCTAAACCTATTGAAGTGAAGGCGCAACTGAAATGAAAATGATAATACCATCCATTCTAAAAGAATGAAATACATTTTTGCGTCGTTAATATTAATTTCAATGTAACTTCTAATACTCGACCACTGTTATCTACAACTTTTAAACACAAAAAATTAAATAGAATAAAATAAAGAAAAAACAGACAACAAAAATGCAAAAAGCAACTGCAAAAATACATAATTTAACTTAGTTTGCCCATATCAATATCAGAGTTTGTGCACGTTTGAACCATGCGATGAGGGAAACGCACACGGCTTGCAAATTACACACGAGACAGCAAACCAGACAGTGCCAAGCAGGCAACCAACGTACCATTGTTTATACATACGAGTACATACTTACTTATATGCATTTGTATGTACTTAAGTGTATCTATAACCATGTATACACACACTCATTTATGTATGTATGTGCTGCTCGTACTCGTACTCGTCCATATAGAGATAAGTTATTTACATATGGCTGCCTGTCTGGCCTAAGGTCTGGTCTAGTTTTGTAACAAAGTAATTAGACAATTCCATAGAAATACTTCACGTATGAAAAATCGATAAAATGGCAGAATAAAAGTCAACATCGTGAAGTGGAATACTAAATAAAATAAAAATAAATAAATAAATAAAAAGATTATCAATATATTTAATATAAGAGTTCCTGCGAATCGCACTGCACAGTGGGCCATTAGACAAACGTATGCAAATAAGAAATATTACGAATATTCGTATCGCCGAATATACGCCTATTTCATGACATTCGTATTCGTAATCGCCAAATTCAAGCAAATATTCTGTGAACAGAATCCAAAAAATAAAATACAAAAGGTGTAAAAAATGCATAACATTAAACAAAAAAATTTATTTTTAATCATTTTTATTATTAAAAAAAAACTTCGTTCAGTAAAGTCAAAAAACAAACAACATATCGAGCCTTTGGTGCAATACCGTCGTAATTCAAAAAATCGTGAACTGAGAAAAATGCATTTGAAGTTTTGAGCCATCTTTTTAACAGTATTTTCGTTTACTAAAGTTATATTTTCCAAGTTTTTGAATGAAGAGGCATGTTTTGTAATGGTTTCTGTTTGTAAATTTCTTGTCATAAAGCAAATATTTCATTATTGCATATAAATATTGTTGGAAATAGCTGGAGGCAATAAAGACATTTGTAGCTGTAGAATCTGAACAGTTAGAGATGGAACCATAATATTTTTTCCTTTAGATATATATTTCTCCAAAGAGCATTTCTGCATACCCAGCTAAAAAATTCAAATTTTGAGTTACTACGGTATTGCACCAAAGGCTCGATCCAGAATTAAAATTCTAAAAATAGTCGTTTTGAAGCCTTTTCTCCCTCAAGCCTATTGGGATACGGGCTGTAAATAAACCCCGCACCACGAAGCATTCACTCGTTGCTGGAGTCATTAATTGTTGCCTGGCTTTAAGTAGAAGAAGCTCGCATTTTTTCTTATTTACTTTCCATCATGTCAGTGGATCGACATCATTTGCCACCGGTTTTTCCACTAAATATATCTACCGCTGGAGTTTTCTCTATGAAAAGATGAATAAATATTGAGCAATGGCATTCATGTGCGACGTTGACAATGCTAAATTCAGTCATCGGAATGTCATCGTCATTGGCGCAAATGGGAGTCTCGCAAAATTTGCGACTGAATATTCATATTTGTTTTTGGCTTGAAATGTACATGTAGGGTACTTTAAGAATACAACAAGTGTAGTGTAACTTCGATTAACGTAACCAATAGACATTTTAGGCTGTTGCGAAGACCGAGTCAAAAATTTGTATTCATGTTTTTCGATTAAAAATACAATTTTAAAATAAATTAAAAGGTTTTTTAAAAAATCAAAATCTCGACTAATTGTAAAGCCCTTATGACACTACATTTTTTCTGCATTGTTCAAATTTTAGAGAAGAGCCCATATATATTGTAATGGGAAAATTAATCAGGTATAAAGAGTACAACCATATTAAGATAAATGCAAAAACATCAAATCGTCCACTAGTGTTATCGATAAAAAATGAGCAACTGTCAAAAAATATTTAAAAAGTTTTAACTTAAAATTGACGTTTTGAACTTAAAATCTTTTATATGTTGATAAAATCATTTATGCACAATGTCTGCAATTTTAACCTTAGTTTTTAAATATTTATTTTTCGTTAGCGTTTTCTTTTAAATGAAAATGAGGAGACAACACTTAAAAATGTAAATATTATATTGTTTTTGTTTCTTTCTGGCTGTTGATGTCCCTTCCTATCAATTTTATATTAATTAATGAAAAATAAATGTAGTGTCATACGGGCTTAAGAAAGGTTTAGAAAAATTAAATAGATTTAAATCAAAAAATATTATTAATTCAAATAAACTAATGAATTAATAAATAAAAATCAATTAATTAGAAATTAATAAAACATAAAATAAAAACAAATCATTCTTTGGGCACTCAAAACCCATAGAAAATTAATTGTTTCATATTAAAATGAGGGGAATATTTTAATATCAAATGAAATTTATTCTCTAAAATTATCAGCCGGTTTCCGGAATCGAGTCCTACAATATGACGCCTTGCCTACTGAGCTTCCCACTGCAAAAAATTAAAATTATTATTAACATATCATATAAGTCAGAAATTACAGAAACTGCAGTTTACTTTTGAGAGAGCAGTGAAAAAACAATTAATCCATGCGTAAAGAAATTATTTGTTTTTTACTATTGGAGTCATCTGTTGATGACATCTTCAATGAGTTTTACAGAAACAGAATGTCTGTTGTTTTGGGTGTCGTTTTGTTGTAAAGTTGCGGCTACTTGATTAAAATACTTTGGGTACAGTGCATTGCATTCGTAGGGGTTATCCCAGAGCGCTGGTCCATGAAAAAAAAAAACACCGTCCGCTTCCCAAAAGAAAGGCTTACGCAATGTCACCATTATTAGTAGGCCTTCTTAATTGCCTGCGTATTACTTTTCTTAAAAGAAAATAATAAGAATAACATCGTGCTGCTATTATTGGAAAAGCCTTTACATTTAAATACTTATTTCTATTTAAAATATTGTTAAATATTCCAAATAATGTACGAAGAGGGCAATTGACAGGGGACTAAAGCAAACATAATGAACAAACACTTAAGAAAACTAACTCAAAGAAAAAGAAGCAAAAATCTGCTGACAATGTACCAATAGGGGCAGAAGGAGAGAGAGACGACGATAATTTAACGTGGAATTTTACAAAAGCTTTAATTAATAAATTTTTGTTAATATTTGCTAAACGTCTGGCAAATGGAAACAAAAAAACAAAAATAATAAAATTAATAAACAAAATGCAAAATTACGAAGAAAATAATAACAACGAAATCAAGGCAATGACATACAAACCGAGTACATTTGAGGTGCAATAAATTAAATAATCACACAGTCAGATAAACGGACAGACTGGCAGCCTAACAAGCAGACCGATAACAGAGCAGACAAACAAACAAACAAACAAACTAGAGTATCCACCCGATTAATTGTTGTTCGATTATTCGAGAATTTTTTTTGGCGTTATTTCATCGAATAACGAAAATAGCCAACTTCCGATTGATTAACGATTAACTCAAACAATTTTTGTCAATCGAGAAAATTGAATTTTTTCTTAAATTCTGCTTTGTTATTCAACAAATGTATGCCCAGTTATTGACTTGGTATTTAAATACGTATTTAGTTATTTTTCTTTTAAATTTGAGTGTATTTAAATACAGCTCCAGTTTTTCAGTGCTACGAAATTATAGGTAGTTTTTAAACTCAACAATGTGACATAACGTGGTACCAGTGTTACCATATGTGAAGATTTATCTTATTATCCAAGTTTTATGAGATATCGAAAGGATTAAAGTTTTTTTTACCTTAAAAAAGGATTTCTCAAAATATGATATTTAGAATTTATAAAAGTTCCTGGTTCAATAAGTTTAGAAACCTGCTGATAAAAAGTATTTCTCTATCAGCGAAATTCTTCCAACTGTCATTGATCAAATTGATGACGAATGGCAATAGTTGCATCACTTCAAGTTTAAATAATACAATTTATTGGGGAAGAAAATATTCAAATATTTTAAGATGTCATATTGAATGCAAATCACTTCGATTGCTTCTGAAGCTTTTCGCTATTTAATATATAGTTTATATAATATAACAATAGCAACAGTTAGGTTAGGTGGGCAGGTCGCCCATGAAAAACATAAAAGACCCCAACTCACTTGGGTCCAATTCATCTTAGTCTCGTTGTGATACCTGTTAGCAACAGCTAACGTTGAAAGAATTTTTTATAAATACGAACAAAATAAGTAATTAATTAGATATTTGATATTTGCAGAACATTTTGAAAAAAAAAAATATGATCGTAAATGCCGAAATTTTTGAACAACTGAATTTCATTTAAAAAAAATATTTATCTCAATGAAAATATATTTTGAATAAGAAAATAAAATTTTTTTTTGGCAATTATGAAGATATTTTGATTTTTTGAGAAAAAAAATGTGGCAACACTGAGTGGTACAGCAATATTGTAAAAGTTACGAAAAACACTTTGTTAAGTGAAAAAATGAACAAAAAGCTTTACATGTTTATAGAATTTTTCTATTGTAATAAATGTACGATATTATGTGCGCATATATGAAAAATAATTTTTTCCTGATCACATGCTTTTGCAAGACAAAAACAAATAATCGAAATCATATGGTAACTTAAGTAACTGGTTATTTAAGTAATATTTAAATATCTTAAGCAGCAGTGTAAAACAGAATTTTGTATTTAAATAGCACTTCATTATAAATACGATTTAAATATGATGTCCAAAATTAGATCTTAATCTATTTTTTTATACAGACTTTCGAACATTCCTTTAGTTCCTTTTAACATGTCTATATGTGACAAATTATATAACTCATGATAAACGTCAAACTCTATACGTATAATTGTATACTAAAATATCAATTATTTAAGTATATTCAGTTTGACACACTTTTAAATTTGTCGGTTCTGTCCAGTCCATTTTTGCTTTTTATCAAACCAATATTGCTTTCATTTGGTGCCATGAAAACAAGTTTTTTTTGTCATTTTCGAATGCAAATAATACCGAAATTCGAATCAGCTGTTTTATGTTTTAGATCATTTGTTTACTGCTTTAGTGCAATTATTTTGTTTGAAAATTTTGTAAAATATAGCATTTGCTCTAAAATATTATTAAAAATTGTGTTTTTAATAAAAAACAAACTATTGAAAATAAAATAAGAAGTGGTAATGCAAAAAATAAATAAAATAAATTCAATATTATATATTTTTTTTTTTTGGACCGGCACTCAGGGGATGACCCCTACACATGCGATGCATTGTGCTGGAACTAGGAAATTAGGTTATGGGAAGGAGGATAGAGGGAGTAGTGTTTATTGACATTTGATTTAAATCTTCCCAAACTAAAAGTGACAGGAAACACCTCTGCGGGTATTCTATTCCACATACGTGCCGTTCGGCCAAAAAACGAATTTTCCCTGTAATGCGTAGTGGGAGTCGCCGCCAAATTGACCACAAATGGATGCGCTCTTAATGATGATCGCGTCGTGGGCGCGAATGACCGGATTTCGGGAACAAGTTCCCTGATTTCATTAGAACATCTCATTTATTGTTTACATTTGTGTATATTTGTTTTTTTTTTTTTTTGTTAATTTAATGTAATGAAAATGTAAAAAAATTTAAAATATAAACTATTAAAAAATTAAATTTCTATAAATATAAATAAAACGAGCATTACCGTTGTTGCATATTTGCTGTTAGAGGAAGAACTGTGAAAAAGATGAAACGAAGACTTGAGTTTTTCATGCCAGAAAGCTGAAATTTAGAAAATGGTCCTCTGTTGCTCTGGACTCTGCTTTCTTTACGTTGCTCTTCAATTTATTTGAAATATGTATAAAATAAAACAACACAATGTAGCAATAAAATATGACATACTGTTGAACTTTTCCTTCCGTTAACATCTTTTTACGGTGGACCTGAAAATGTGGAATGTGCTGTTGGCCTTATCGCATTTGGTTTAATTATAATTCGAACATAAAACCGATGACATTGGATTTCATGACACCAAAGTACTTTTTTTGTCAGTTTCAAATCCAATTCCGATAAGAATGGTTTATATGACAGCCTTGTATATTTAAAAAATGAGATATGTTTAATTCTAACATTATCTATGTCTTCATTACGCGTTTTTCGAACATAATTTTGCTTGCTGCTACTGGTCTGTTTAATATTAGGTAAGTTACTTTACTTTTTGTGTAATATTCGATAAAATGAGAGTAAACTATAATTTACTGCAATAAGAGACAAAAATGTTCAATAGTACGGGAACGTAAAAACCACAGACCTTATTGGAAACGCCAATGTATATAGTGCACTGGCGATAACTTGAACATCGCTTGATGTAAGCAAAATTTTTTTTCTAAAATATAAACAAAGCTGGCAAGTTCTATAATGTGAACAATGAAGATCAATGTGCTTAACAAAAACAAAAATTTAAAACGTTAAAATTCCGTGTTCGTTAGTTGCAGGAATCCCGTTTTTCTAAATATGTGTCCAACACACTTTTTTTATAAGTAAGTACCCGAAAAGATGAACAAAGTTAGAAATAAAGTTTTGTAACTTGAACAATAAAAACAAATGTACTTAGAAGAAAGTTAAAATGGTAATATTTTGCTATTCTTACTTCCGGGAATCACCATTTTCCATAAAACTGCATGCGTGAGCAGATGTAATTGGCATTTGTATTTTTTAACTATCCATTTCACTTAGTATTTCAATACAAATTTTTGGAAAAGAAAATGCTTTATAATTACTAGATTGGAATCCCGTGGCTGTCCAATTTAGAGTAAAGAAACATACCTAATGTAGTTAAATATTTAAATCCAATAAAAAAATCATATAAATGTATATGTAAATCTAAAAACATTAAGCAAAAATATGTCTTAACCCATTCCCAGCCATTGTACTCGCTTGAGTACAGAAAAAAGGCAATATTTAAGTACGTATAAATTTGTTTGCAAAAAAAATTATACAACGTTTCTTCTGCTTTTGCATTTGTCACATTGTGCTTTAAAACACCCATAAAAAATATTTTGAAAAATATACCGTTATTGCTTTTCTTTTGTTTGTTTTTGTGTATCACTTTATCATATTTGTGATTTTTACCTAGGTCAGTAACAACTGAGCTGCGTAGAGTAAATACTGTTTCGTCCAGATAAGAGTTTCTTATAGTTTTCTGTAGAAGAGTGATTGTGTGTACGATAAAAAGAAAGTTACAGGCCAAAAATTGTTTTTTGGACAACGTTATGTGAGTAACAAAATCGGTGTACCCAATCGAGTACAATGGCTTGATATGTATACATTTTTTAGAATTTTCCTTGGACCAAAATGGAATTTACAGCTATCAAATCGTCAAGTTTTTATGGTAAAGCTTTTACAAATTTAAGCATGGCTCTTGATTTTGTGGGTAGAGGTGGTCACGAAAATTTCGATATAGCAATTATTCCACCAGATCCGGACTATAACACAGACGAAGAGGAGGGTAATGCTGATGATATTCTTTTTGATCATATGCGAAATGATGTACCAGGTGAAGTCGAAGTATTTTTCGGCAGCGATAGCGAAGATGATATTCCACTTGAGCAGTTGCGACAGACAATGGTGTCTTCAAAATCAAGCGAAATAGCTTCTAAGTGGACAAAGAGACCTTGTGATATTCAAATGCATCAAATCAATTTTTTTTCGGACAATGAGCTCAATATGATCGCAGAGTTAAGTGGAAAATCGCCGGTTGAGGTTTTTGAAGTCTTATTTGATGAAAAAGTGGTTAATTTAATCGTAGAGCAAACTTGTATTAATGCGTCACAAGCTAACGCCTACAATTTCTCCTTCAACGCAGAAGACTTGAAAGTATTTATCGAAATTTTATTATACAGTGGTTATCACTCAATGCCTAAAGAGGATATGTATTGGCTATACCCAGAAAACGAATATTTCGAAACGGTCGCTGGCTCCTAGTGTTGCATTTAGTGGTGAAAACGACTTTCCTAAGAGGGTAAAACATCAGCTACGATGTCGTGAATGTCATAACAGAATAAGATGGTTATGTGAACAATGCGATGTTGTTCTATGTGTTGAAAAAGTATGCTTTAAAAATTTTCATACTTTAAAAAAATAGCATACTCATGACGCCACTGTACTCGCCCGAGTACAGCTCTAAAAGTACACTTCCAAATATTTGTTTTTAAATTTTTTGTTTTTTCTATATATCTTAATTGTATTTAAGTTTAAAAAATAAAAGAGTTACAATATTTTTTTATGTGTAATGATCTTGGGGTTTAATGGGTTAAGGAAAGTATGTTATTGTCGTATAAGAAACTAAACTATTATTCTTTACCATACATATTTTTTATATATGTACATACCCGCCATTATTTTTTTTAGTTTCACAATAGAGCGTATATGTAGTACAAATTAATTGTTATTTTAATTTATATAAAAAAAAGTGTCAACCACATGTTTTTTTTTTTTCCATTGGATACATTTATTCGAGTTATTCGAATAATTTTATAACTTTATTCGAATAATCGAGCAATATTTAAAATCGTTTAAAAGCAAAAGTCGAATAATTGGATACTCTAAAACAAACAAACAATGAACCCGCAAGTTTATGGAACATGACTCCAATGCGCTTTATTGGCTGTTTGTACGAATGATCGAGTACATTTCTGTCTGATAAGTAACCAACAAGTACAAAATTAATTTAATACTCAGAAAGTACACCAACAACAAATACTAATACATTGAGGTGACATTTATTTAAAAAATAATAATTATGAAGTACCGTAAAATGTTTAATATTCGTTGTTTGAGTTGTTCATTTTCTTCTTATCGCTGTCGCATTTGAATAAAAATAAAAGAAGCGCAAAAACGTCTTGACTATACAACTAAAAAAAACCCGCATTTCATGACAAATATGTGTAATAATATACTTTCCTGAACTGACTCGCACTCATCATACATTTGCACAGAGTATGAGTCAATTTTTAAAGTTTAGCTCACGTATTCAAGACAATATGACAATATTTTCGATTTACTTATAAAAGGCTTATGAAACAGATTTTCATACGAAACTCAAATTTTCAAAGCAAAAATATTTTCATGAATACCGTAATAAATTACAAGTTAATTAAAATTTTTACGAGTAACTTTAATTGTTTTTTTTTTAAATTTATTTATTGTACTTGACTAAGCTCTGAAAAATTATTTGTTTTAAACCTGCCTTCAATGCTGCAGTGTTACAATGAGAGCAGAGGGCAGACTACGGCATTCGATTTGAATCGAAATTTCAAACCAAATTATATTGTTTGGCGGACCCTCCACAAGAAGAACGCCCTAATTAGGCCAGAGATTATGCCCTTTCTGATACCACAAGCTGTTTACACCCTGCGATCAGACATTCGCCACACGAAACCACCCCGATTGCAAGGTAAATACCGTTATTGCGGAAATTCTCACCCGGGTGAGCTCAGTCACTGATGAGCGAAAATGTTCGGCGAAGAACCTCCGCCGTTTCATGGCTAGAGTTAGGCACTGGCAATCGGAATACCTATGTCCGTCAATAGTTCAAAAATGGGGAGCCCTCTGCCCACCTTGGCGAAGCCATCAGCAACGCAATTACCGACGGTATTCCTCTGACCCGGCTCCCATATAATCGTCTCCCTGGATTGGTCGAGATTTACCTGAGAAACCTCTGGCATTCATGCAAAAGGAAGAACGTCGAAGTGACGCCCGAGATCGACCTGATTGTAACCTGACTGTCAGAGTACATCCGAAGATTCTCAGGAAAAATTCGGCCATCCAACAAGCATTGCACTGCAGTGGTCAGGCAGCCTATACGAAAGCCTAATTTTCGGACCCCTAATGTATATACCACAGTACACTCTATCGAGCATTTCGGAGCCGTCGGTTAGACCTTAACGGCATTATTGAGAGCCCCCTCCTCGTTAGTAAATGCTGCCAGCCAAATTATATTACAATGTACAGGAATATCGTTCAATATCGAATACCATTTTCCTATCATTTTCCTTATTTTTTTTTCAATAAAATGGTTTTAGATATTTGAAGTTCTTAATTCTTATGCAATTCCGCTATTGAAAATTTTTTTATTAATTTGTAAGGCAGTATTCCAGTTTCTTTAGTGTGTCGGTTTTATAATTTATTTAATTATTTAACTGCTCGGACAATTCATTGCAGAAAAAATCAACGATGAAAGCAACGAACTTACTATCGGCGCAAGTAGTCCAATATGCGTCGATTTGTTCGTGCTGTATCGGCGCACATTTCAAAATGTTACGAAATTTAACTTTGGAAGTACCTACTATCGTCGAATATTGGTACAATATTTTTTGCCCCATATCGTCAAAACATTATTGTGACGATAATCAACGCAATACGGTCATACTATCAGGCTTTATTGGTTAAATTAAATTGCGGATTTTCACGTAAACTGCTTTCAACCAGTTCAATGCCTATTTTTTGATTTTTGTTTTCATTTTTACAACTACAAAAAAATTTACTTGGATATTTTATTTGGGCATAATAAATTTTACAAATTTCTACTTGGCCTCAACGCACAGTGGTTCAAGTTTCTAAGGAAGGCGGTCATACGTAGTTTACTCAGCTATAGTCATCAAAATTAATATGAATAATTATGTTTACGGTATTTATGGGCCAATGAGGGTAAAATAAGATAAAAAAACTCTTTAAATATAATATTATAATAATTTATTTACCAAAAATGTTAGTTATTAATTAAAGAAAAAATAATAAATTTTATAACGGCAATTTAAACAACATTTGTACATTATTTTCAAAAACTTAACATACGTAAAGCCTCAGGTGATAGCATAGACTTTTTCTTTTGTGGTAATTTACGTAAAGAAGAACAACGGGTCGGAATTTAGAAGAAGTCTATGCAAAAGATCAGTGTTAGTGACAACACGAGACATTTTTCGCGTGTTGTCTCGTCTGAATTGCTTAAATAATTTATTAAAAGATTCAGCGGCTTCTTTCATGGATACGTACTAATAAGCATTCGCGCGATTCCTAACGAGTAATCTCTAAATTCTACACTATTAATTTTGTATCCCGACTAAAGACATTGCAAAAGATGATGACACCGATCAATAACTGCTTGATCTAAGCCAGTTATTTCAGCTGATATAGCTGAATTCAAAAAAAAGTTCTTGCAGTGTTTCCGTCATTGGATGTGCCACTGCCGCCACTTTGAGCTTTGTCGACAATTAAACCTAATCGTGTCCTAAACTGCTGCTGAACATATAGTTTTTTCTGTGTAAGAAGCTCATTTTCATCTGTTGAACGAGACTGCCACTTTTTAAAATATAATCGGTAAGATAAATGTATAAAATATTCGAAAAATCTTATCCATGAATGCAGAGGAGATAACCCAAAGTGATATCTAGCAGTATCAATAATGGGTTTACTTAAACACATGTCAATATCATTCATTTCTTTCGGTGTTGCACCACAAATATAGCATCTACTACACGCTGTGTTACTTAAAGCACTACAGACTTTACCATCAACCATGGTTAATTGTAATGAATGTACAACTTTAATTTCGTTGTTAAATATATATAATTTGGTCCGGATCGGAAGTATTTGATTTACATATTAAACGAAGTGGACAATATGAAGTAACAAATAAGGTATTATATGATTTATTCTTTGAAAAACACTATAAAACACACTAAAACTATATATATAGTTTATTAGCACTGCTTATCAACTGTTCGATGAGTTGCGATTTTATGCAGATTTGATAAATACAACTATTTATTATGTTTGATTTTTAGTTTTAATTTTATCGGGCTTCCAAAATTGTGAAGAAAATATGTATGTTCTACGAATCTAGTCGTAGAGACGAAGAACCTTCTGTACAATGCACATTCGCAAACAAACGCAGATAAATTTTTTTTAAATTAAAAGTACAGATGTAGAGTAACATTTTGATATGTAACTTGAAGGCGTCATAAGACGGCAACATAGTTAATACCTTAAGTAAAAAAAATCGTCGTAAAAAATATACGTGAAAATTGATTTATCGTGAAACCGCTTTCCGCAAAATACGTTTTGCTTAAAAAATTATTAAATACATAATAATAACGGTAAACAACTTCAACTTAAATATCCATTGTAAAACAATAAGTCAAAAATGTTTTTTTCTTAGAAAAACACGGACTAAAAATAAACTTTATTAGCACTGCTGAAAAAGATAATGAAAGTTGTTTTGATTTGTTCACTTCCGATGCACAAAACTAAATGTAAAAAACAACTGATTGCAAATCTTTTTGCATGTTTTAGTAGTACCACTAATAGTGAGTATTACAGCGAACTAACGGTGAAAAAATCGAACATCGTCATTTGACCACTATGTCCTACTACTGAACCACTGTGCAACGCCAAGAAGGCATTATTGAGGCAAGTTGGCAAGATAGTTCAAGTTATATGTATGTACAAATAAAATATAAGGTACAAAGTTACTTATGGACTATATTACAAATATATATATATTTTTTATTTTAATTTAAATTTTTTTTTATAAATATTAAAAAATTTTATATTAAAAGCGTTTCAATTGTATAATATAAGTGTTCTTTGCAAGAGTATTTAAAAATGGAAATTTGATAGATTAATTTTAAACCTATAGGCAAATTATTAAATTTAATGCCACCAATATAATCAATTTGCTGTTTGGTTGTTTCTAACCTGCATCTAGGAATTAAAAAATTTTTCTGTTCCGTGTATTGAAATTTATTTGGTTATGCGTGAATTGTATAGTATGGTAACCAATATTATTAATACATTTAAACACAAACATTAAAACTTGATATTCCTGCAGCCCATAAATTGGTAATATTGTTTTGCATATTTCTTTATATAATGAAATAGTTGGATACAACAAAGGTAATTTTTAAAGCTTTGTTTTGCATACATTGAAGAGATTCAAGCAAATAACTGTTTTTCTTGTAAGCATATACAATAGCCAAGTAATTCAAATGAGATTGAATTAAGGAATGATATATCATCAGTTTTGATCGTTTTTCCAATTTGTTCTTCAATTTATATAAAATTCTAATTGCTGGAGCTATCATTCTTTTCACATCACTGATTTGCATGTCCCGTGATAGGTTGCTTTGAAGAATAATTCCTAAATACCTCATTGAATGGGTTTCATACACAACTTTACCATCAATATATACATTAAAATTATTATTTATACTCAGAGAATGTGGCCTAAATCGAATAAGATTGGTTTTACTTGGATTCATCAGTAATCGATTTAATATCGCATATTCAAAAATAAGTGCCGCATCCCTTTCAATGTGAGTTTTTAGTACCAATTCATGTTTATATGGATATATTACACACACACACAATAGCGGCCCTAGTCCACTTATTATTATTATTTTTTTTTTGAATTAAGTAAATATATGGAAGAACAATGACAATGAGAAAAAAATTATGACCAGTTTAATCGTTGTGGCAACGTTGTTGTTTTTGAGTCTTGTTTTTTTTTATATAAAAAAATCCATAAACGTATTTTTAGTGTCTATATTTTGAAATTATTTAATTTTTTTATAAAACGTTAGGAACATTCTTAAGTCTATTTGAAAGAAGCACATTAAAAAATTGTATTTTTAAAACGTTGAATCTTCTGTCGAAACAGTGGAAGGCTAAAAATCAATTATTTTCTAATATTTTTAGAAACAATCAACAGCTTTTAAAATAGAAACTCCAGGTGATAGAAATTATTTATTTGTAACTGAAAAGCGAATTCTCTATTAAAGGATATTCTGGAAGTCTGATGATGTCTGGCACACACACACAGGCACATACGCACACAACTGAAACCAACACTGACATTCTAATAAATTTTCTATTTTCTAAATGAACTCTTGTGATTCGTTGTAAATTAATTATTCCTTTTAAATTAAATACGCCTGCGGTACGAATTAAATTTGCAGCCGTTGTCTGGTAATTCCATTCATTTAAATGTTCATATTTGATAATTTTATTAGTTTAACGTTTCCTCGGAAAGATGAAATGCAAATCAATGCTGGAGTAGACCAGACAACAACTATTCAATTGTTGTCTACTAAGTATTACAATTTGATAAGATATCGACGTCTTTGGCACAGGCGTATTCACGCATAATTTTACTCACTCACATTTTTCGTCAGATCAAATTAAACTTTTGCCGTTTATAGGAACAGAGACAAAAAAAACTTTGCCCACGCCAATGCTTATTACTGCAAATGACACCAACCAGGCGACGGGTCGCACCAAGTCACTTGCTGATTTCTCTGTGATACATTATTTTTCATTAATTTGGTTTAGAAGACAATAAATTGTTTGGGCCCATTAATTCATTCTTTGCATTAAAATAAATGTGAAATGTACAAAGTGACGCGTTACAAGAGATAAAGTTTTTAAGAAAATGTGCACGGGGTAAATATGAAATTCTTTTTTTTTTTCTTAGACCAGGGCAGGGGTGTATGCGCTGTGTATGTAATGCACCAACACTGTGTAAAGGAAAATGTACACTATAAAGAAGAGACTAGTGCTGAATCAATAGGAAGGAATAGATCTGAATTCTTGCACAACTCTAAAGTTGCGAGTTTTTAAGTTGGTAAGCAGAGCTGATGTTACGTTGACGAATTAATTTTTAAGGGCGCCAAGAAAATGTCCGCCATTTTATTTCTCAAATACCGACGGAGGTGGGTGCTCCTGGCATAGACATATCAGAAAAATGTTTGGGCTTCTGGCTGCAAAGCCCACGTTCTAACTACTCACACAACATTTGTAAATTTTTTTTTTTAAGAAAATAAATATACCCTGCAGATAACGTGAATTGTCCATATATGCATGTAAAGTGTAATCGATAGAGGACTAGGACTAGTCCACGACTAACGTGAGCATTACATCGAACTAAGTGCATGGAGCAGCTCAGAGAGTAATTTTAATGCGACTCAGTAATCTCAAATTCGAAGAAAAGAACAAACACTTGTTCTAAAACTATAAGCTGTTGTTGTCAATAACTGCATTACATATGACCATGTTTGTAACCAGTCCATTTCAGCTACAATGGACCACATAGTCCAATATTATCTGCAGTGATATATTGCCTCACGTTCTGTTGATAGTGAATAAATGTTACGTTTTGTCACCTAATAATAATGGTGCTATTTCAAAAGCAATTGATAATAGTTTTTATTTACCTGTGACTTCGTTGACGTGAAATTGAGAGCAACATTCATTGGAAAGGGTTTGTATAATTATTAAATTATAACTGCTTAGCCATCAGCAGCGCCTACCCTACGTGCGCATCTATATTCGGATCTATGTTCAAAATTTCATGTAAATCAATTGACGAGTTTCGGAGAAGCATAACTTGCCTTTACATGTCTCTCGTTCCTACCTATTGGAAGAAAAACAAAACTAAAACCAAACGTGGTGTGACCAGAAGATGTACCAAAAATTTCAGCCTTGTTTAAAAGCTTTAAACAAGGTGGCGCAAATGTTATCACCCGATATTCTTTGACTGCATATTTTTTAATGAAGGAAAAACTTTAGCTTTGGATTGTATTTATTTGGTGCATAAATTGTTCTTCTTCACCAAAAGAAGAGATTAGCGATCCGGAAATGCAGCCGTCAGAATTTCGATTATGGGTGATGCGCCGCCGTTCCATCCTTTCGTTCTCCTGTCCCAACTAGACCAGTTGCAGAAGAAGAAAATCGTTTAGCATTATATCTGTAGCGCTCGCCGACCGGTGACGCCCCCATCGTAGACACCACACCAAACAGTAACTTTCACTGGTTGTAATAGCTCTTTGTACATTATACGCGGATTTTTGTTACCACAGATGCGTTAATTCTATTTATTCGTCATCTTTTCGAGGAGACATTAAAATAATAAAATTATCAAATATGAACATTTTAATGAATGGAATTACCACACCGTGATTGCAAATTTAACTCGTACCGCAGTCGTATTTAATTTAAAAGGAATAATTAATTTAAAACGAATCACAAGAGTTCATTTAGAAGATGGCAAATTTATAAGAATGTTGGTGTCGATTTCATTTGTGTGCGTATGTGTGTGTGTGCCAAACATTCACGTATCCACAGTGATGGAAATGGTTCGCGTTCTTTTTTTTGGGCCACCTAGTGTATGTACTGTGGGTTGCCAAATTATTAATGTAAAAATAATGTTTTCATCTACTTTCAATCGATTTGGAAACACCTGCAACTTCTGCTATCTTTCTTTGAGATCTGTGCTGGAGTAGACCTTTTACTCAGTTTTGTTCTCGAAGACAAATGAATATAAAAAAAACCAGCATATAATATGTATCTTATTATATTTAAAAGTTACATGTACGTATGCATGTATGTATGTATGTATGCATGTGTGTTTGTACCTAATGAACCGCTAAATGGCTGAACCGACTTTCTAGAAATTTTCACAGTATCTCTCTGTATATCTGGAAGGATCTATAGGCTATATAAATTTCAGAAATTCCACCTGCACGTTGGCACGACCCGCAGGGGGGTTCTGGAATCTTGAATTCCGGAACCTACGGGTGTTTGAGCGAGCCCGCGGTCCCGAGCTCAAGGTGCAGCATTACCTTGTTCCTCTCTGAAGTTCGAAAATGATAGAAGAGGTGACTTTTCGAAATCTCACTAGAGATTGATGAAGGACTGCTTAATACCAGTTAGATTCTAATCTAGTACTACGGGACCAGCTTGGCCCCACACTGCTGACTAAAGTACGGGTTTAAGGACTGATGTCTTCCTTGTTAAGTACTTTGTACTTCGAGTCGAGGACTTCGTGTCTACCCCGAAGAGTTGGCTTGTGTGCGCTGGTATGGGTATGGATTCGTAGTGGCTGTGGTTGCAACCCAAAGTTTCGCGGGGAGTGGAGTTTTTGGTCTAATCGTAAATATGTGTGGAGTGACATATTAATGATATGACCTTTACTCTACTAGGTGCTGTTGCCATTCGACAGTAGTCACCGGAATGTGTTTCGAACCAACAGTATTACTGTTAAATGGGTCTTGACGTAAAAACATTCTGATGTGACAAGAGATAAGGCAGCTCGCACACCTCAACAAGGTGCATTATAGAATTCAGGGATAACTATACATGATTTGCTACCCAACTCTGGAGGTAGGTGGCCTACGGGCTCATTTGCTTATCAGTGCTCTGGGGGCGCTAGTGAATCGTTACAAAAATTTACTCGGTGTTGAGAGCACCGTCTGATAAGGCCCTATGGGCAGGTGCAGACGTTAATCTTGAACGCCATTGCACGTTGGCATGCTCCGCAGGATAGTTTGGAAACTTGTTTCTAAACCTACGGGTGTTTAGCAATGCCGCGGTACCTAAATAAAGGTGTAGCATCACCTTAAACTACCTGTGAGTTTGAAGATGACAGAAGAGGCGACTCTTCGAAATCTTACTAGAGATTGAGGAGGTTATGCTTGCATTTCCGTGCGACTGTAGAAATACAGTTCGATTCTAATCTAGTGCTACGGGCTGCCAGCTTAGCCCCACTGCTCTAACGCTATATAAGGGTTTAATGACTGATGTACTCTTGAGTGAGTACTTCGTGTCAACCCTGGAAAGTTGGAGTCAGTGTGCTGGTCTGGGTAAGGATTCGTAGTGACTGTGGTTACCACCTAAAATTACGCAGCGAGATAAGTTTTTGGCCTATTCTGGATATATGTGAGTTTGACTCATATATTCTGATACGACTTTTACTTAACTAGGTGCTGTTGCCATTCAACAGTAGTCCCCGGAATTTGTCTCGAACAAACAGTATTACTGGCTTAAGTGTTCTTGGGTAAAATACATTCTGATGTGACACAGAGTTTAGACCGCTCGAAACACCTCAGCAAGGTATTATTTATAGTTCAGGGATAACTATGAATTAAGATTGGAACCTGTGTGTACCTGTTTGAGTACACGCAATGTATTTGCAAGTGTCCAAAGGGGTGGTAGTGATCGTCTTAATTTGACTCGGTGTTGAGAGCAACGTGTAATGAGACGCTTTGCGTAGGTGTTCACGTTAATCTTGAACACATCTGCACGTTGACACGGTCATAGAAAGTAAATATTTGTTTTTGTATACAGTTTTTACGAACTTCTAATAGTACGAAAGGCAAATTTTTAGCATTTGGAGTCCTGTAGTACGAAGAAAAAAATTTCTTATTCGATATATTATAAGAAATACTGTATTTTCTGTAAGATTATGTTTGCTTTAAGTTTTACTTTGAAGTTTTGTAGTTGTTTTTTTTTCCGAGGTCAACTGCCACAAAATCAGTTAGTAAGAAATGTGTGTTAATAGTGATATTATTCATACATACGAAATTATTAAAATAAAAGAAGTGAAAAAAGACAAAATTACTTTACAAAATAGGTTGAAAATTATAGAATATAATAAAGTTGGAAAATCCTTACAGGAAGTTTGTACCAGATATGAATTATCTAAGTCAACCATTGCTCTATAAGAAAACAGAAGACGCAACTTTTAGTAACTTTTGTTTTAATTAAAAAAAACTAATTTCAATTAAATTATCTACATATACATACATATGTATGTGTTTGTATATAAAAGCAGGAAAAAACTGAATAAAAAAGATCCGATACAATATAATTCGTACTATTGGATCTTGAGAACTGTTGAAGTGAAAGTTCCTGAATATGGTCCAAATGATTTTCTAGTTAAAACAAATCATCAGTCAAAAACTGTGAGAGATAGAACAAGTAGGCGTGGTACCTCCCATACAAACTAAATATTGATATAATTTAATTTTGAGAGAGGTATTCTGTATTTGGTCTGAATAGCTGAATGATCAGTACAAATCATCAGTCAATGAAAAGTGGGCGGAATTTGATGTCATAATCACAGAAGTTCAACATTTATTTCTAAAAAAAAAAAAATTCAGTACCATTTCATGAAAATATAGCGAATCACGGCCGGTTTTAGCCAGTATCTTATAAAACTATAGTTGCATAAGTCCACCAAAAGTCACAATGATAAAATAATTGACTGTACCTAATAATTTGGCAACGCAATGTAGATAAAACAATAACAAATAAATAATAAATTTTTGTTATTCATTTATAGATAAATGCACTTTCTCATATTTTGTTTGTAATTCTTTTCTCGCAGTGTATTTCCTGTATTTGTGTGTAGATTTGTACAGTTAGAAAGCAAGTAAGCGTGTTAAGAATGTATATTGTATGTGTAGTTGTGTGTGTGTGTGTGTGTGAGTCTAGCTATGTACTATTGAGTATGACAATTGCATTATTGATGCATTTGCAATTAAGAAAGCGACATGCGTGTCGACAGCAGTCCTTTAAGTTATAAAATGGCCAGACCAGAGTGCAACATGAACAGCAATAAAACGAGAAATTAAAGGAACGACTGAACGCAACATCAATGTCTTGCAATATTGTCTCAGCCAGACTTACAAATCACCAGTTTGTGTTAATTTTTTTTGTAATTTTAACTTTCAATACGCGTTTATTTTACATGTGACTATGGCAGATGTCAGTAGTCCTACATGAAACTGAAAACGATGAATGAAAAAAAAAGACATTAAATAGGGGTATTTTCGACTTTGCGGAATTTTGTGTACCCTACACGAATATTTAGAGCAAAAATATCTAGGCAAGAATTTGTGTTCCTTCTGGAATCAGCTTAAAAATTACAATATATTTCATTGGTTACTTTGCCAGCGGCGGCGAATGACGGCTGGACACTCACACACACACACACACGAAGGGAAGGATGACCAGACACAGTTTTCATTAAAGCGTTTCCCCCACCAACAAGATGTTGGTCAATACATTAGCATATCAGAAATTAACATCGTAAAGCTTCCAATGTAACGACAAACTTATAATCGGACGTACACTTTCCTCCAAACGAGAAAACAACAACAGCAACGACAGTCAGACATTGCAACAAGACAAAGAAACGAGATAGAGCAAAAAAATGCTTTAATAAATCGCTAAAACTTAAAACCAAAGAGTAGACTACAAAAAAATCGTGCCTTGATAAATGAGTTTTTAACCAAATTTACTGTCTGTCTGGACGGCAAGCTGGCCGTGGCAAAATTTACAAACTGAGTGACGGACTGAATACATGGATGAGTGTTTTATTTGGCTGCATCGCAAGCTGATGCAATTTGAGATCAATGGTCAGGGCGGAAGGTGAATCTATTCCTGTGGCATTGAAGTCATCATTGCAGCAGACTATTTGCAACAGCCGGTCGGTCTGACGTCTGGTTTGGCCAGTAAATAAGTACATCCAGTCACACGCACACATACACATCCACACAGACGAAAAAAATGACTTGACCAAGAAAAAAACTTGTCTGTTGCTTATTTTTCCTTTATAATTTTTTCCCTGTCTGCATTTTTTTAACGACGACTTTAGTGGATTTGTCTGTCTGTGAACTTACAAAATTTTTAAGTATGTCTACATTTTGTTTTAATCAAATAAAATAACTTAGAGTATTCCTTGTTGCTGTTGGTGTTTTAAGTCTTCTTTTTTTGTTGTTTAAATTGAACATGGGCTAAATGCAGCTGCGCTTGCGCATATTCTTTTTACCCAGACACACAATCGGTCTGTGCATCAGTTCGAAGGAATTAAATAAATGTACGGAAGAACAAAAACAATGAGAACAAAAACAAAAACCAAAAGAAAAATATGCCCAGAGATCATTGCAGTTTAATCAAGCGCATCATTGTTGCAACATTGTTGTTGTTGAGTCTTTTGTTTTTTTTTGTGTTTTTTTAATAAAAAATCCATAAAAGTACGAATATTTTGCTGTATTGTAACTTCACTCGTCAGGGATTTTATAAACGCGAAACATAAAAAATGCGCAAAATTTAAGTGAAGAGAAACTTACAAGGCTGGACTAAATTTACCATGCGATTTAATGGGTGTATTTGAGGACGACATCGAAATGAAAATATTGAAAAAAGAAAAACAATCAGGTTTTTGTAAAAACTTGGGGGAATAAAAAACACTGTGGAAAAATGAAGGGGAAAACAGTTTAAGCAGTTACAGAGTGCCATGCAATAGTGGAAACAATTGGTTTGAAAAAAGATAAACAAAACAATGATAAATGACCTGAACTGGCCAGACATTTTTTTTTTTATTTTTATCTGGGACCAGCACTCAGGAGATGATTCCTACACATGCGAAGCATTGTGCTGGAACTATAGGAAAGGGATAGTAGGAGAAACGACAGGAGGTGAAGCTTAATTATTTTACAGCTCTGCTTTCGCACGTTCTTTGTTTGTTTATACCCGTAGCAGTGCTGAAGCTTCGGTTTAGTAGCTACACAATAGGTGCTACACAATACCGACGAAGGAGGGCGTTCTGATGTGCCTGTGGATTGTTACAGCTGAAGGCTGACTGCTCAGTGATCAGTGACTATGCCTTCGACACTGAAACCTTCCGACAACAATTGACACACAAAGCCACACTAATGCATATCAGAAAAATGCGAAATGCGTAAATTTAAGAGAACTTCAATAAGCTCCGAGAAAAGGAGGCCCACATCATTTTCGTGTAACTTACGGTTGGTTAAAAACATTCATTCTTCAGAAAAAGAGTTTTGAGAACGAAATGCATTTGCCCAGTGTAATCGATCGCAAAATAAATGTCAATGAACCTGTTATTTCTCCCCAGAAATATTTTTGACAGTTTTGAGAAAGAAGCAAGCAAAAGAATTAAGTCAGCAACCCTCTTCTTCACAATATTGCTTCCCAAATTAGGCATCAGAAATAATTCGAACGTTCCAAGTGCCGCAATAAATAGTGGGAACATAATTTATAAGCTTTTTTAATCTTGCACCAGCACTTAGGGGATGACCTCTACACATGCGATGCGTTGTGCTTGTACTAGAGGAAAGGGACAATGAGAGAGATATGACAGGTGGTGAAGAGATTGACACCAAGGAAGCGGTACCTTCCAATGAAAGCAAAACAAGTCAGCGAACGGATGCAGTTCACAGAAGATCTCTTAAACTGCCCCGTTAGTAAATGCAGAAATATTTTGTAGACGGATAAAAGAAAATTCTTTATTTATTACCACGTATGTGAAAAGATCTATTTTCTCTCTAAAGCACATTAAAAAATATGCGAGATGTTTTTATGATTTAGTCTGAAGCTGTGGTTGAACCCAGGACTTTTTGGGTTTTGTAGTCAACGTGTAGATTATTTCAGCCATCGCCATCCTTAACGGAAAGTACAATACAGAAATTACAATATGATACACAGTCCGTGGCATAGAGGGACGAATCGCGAAAATTATTTGATGGCCATTATATATGGTTTTGAGGTCAATTCTTGCTAAATTTTTTAGGAAATACTAATTTTGCGAACTTCGGTAGTATTAACTTTTCACATCACACTTACAAATTCCCATTAGCTTTTAATGTTTTAGTGATTCTCGAATTTGGAAGATTATTTGCTAATTCCTATATCATTTAAGAAACAATAAGTGAATGAATTTGGTTTCAATGTTGTATAGCACTAAAATTTTTCTAATGTCGACATAATTTTCTTCTGACCATTTTATTGATGTGTCCAAACAAAAACATGGAATTATGTAGCAAAATAATGTAATTTTGCAGCAAAAAAAGAGAAAAATTATGTTTTTTGGAGTAACATTAATAGATATTAGCATTGCACAAGAGTCTGCAATCAATCCCGATTATAGAGTACGCAATGTAATGACTGTCCGGATTACCGCATAATCCTGATTAGCGAAGTCCGAATTATCAAGGTTTTAATGTAAAAAATTTTTTATTTCATCAAAGTTTGGTTAATTTAAATATTTTTATAGAAATGGGTGCTTCTTTCAAAGCATTAAAAAATAAAAAGAATAAAAACATGTAAAACTTTTTTTTCTACTTTATTTATAATACTCGTATTGGAAAGCAATTGAAAAATTAAATATATGTGTGCAATGTAGATCCTTGTGTCCTTCAGATCCACTCCAATTTCATTAAAGAGGTTTTGGAGAAGCATTTATACCCCCTACGTCTACTCGTGGTCTTATTTTTCTCATCGTTAAAACCCTGTGTGGACTTCGACGAATATTTCAAGGCCAAAATTAGCCAAATCGGTCCATCCGTTCTCGACTTTTAGCGAGACAAATGAACAGCAATTCATTTATATCTATCCTATAAATATATAAAAATCTCCTGTCAATGATGTTTGTCCAGGGTAATTTCCGATTTCAATCAAATTTATCACAGATATGTAATTTTGTCCAACTTAAAATTCCCATTGGGAGTTGCCACGCCCATGCAAAATAAATATTTATTAGCTTTTATCTCAAAGACGGTAACAGTAACATTCTCATTAACATTGGTAAAAAGACAATGTAAATAAATGGTCAAAAAGAAGACGGAATCGGATAAGTGAGGATGGTACCTCCCATACAAATTTAATATTGATTGTTGTATATCTTGAGAGCGGTTAAAGCTAAAGTTTCCCATTTTGGTCTGGATGACTTGATAGTAAATTTGTTTTAATTCGGATACTTTCAATATAGCTACAGAGCTGAAATACAGTACAGTCGGAGAAATGATAGGAGGTGAAGCTTCACTATCTTACAACAGTGCTCTTGCACGTTATTTGTTTTTATAGCAGTGTTGTATCGCTTCTGTTGTCAAGGAGACGTATTAAATTTTGAAGCTTTCTTTTAGTAGCCATTTTTAGTAATTATTGGACTTCGCCGGTGCTACACAATATCGACGAACAAAGGCGTTATGATGTGCCTGTGAATTGGATACAGCTGAAGCCGTTACTGTTCAGTGACCACTGACTATGCCTTCGCCAATGAAACATTGCGACAATAACTGGCACAAAGTCACACACAAATGCACATCAGAAAAAAATGCGAGATGTTTTATGAGTCTGAAACTGGGGTTGAACCCAGGAAAAATTTTTCGTTTTGTAGTCAACGTGCAGACTACTTCGACCATCGCTGCCCTCATTGCGATGCTTCTACCGCAATGCCACACTTTTCATATTGTGGAGATGGTCCAATTTATTTTTAAAGACTTACATGTCTACATGCCTTTGCTTGAGACTTTCTAACAACGCAAACACCCAAAAGATTTGCAATATTGAGCGTTATTGTGGCTGGCGATTTCCAACTGCATCTTCGGCATTTAGTTCTAGAGAAATGTGGGCTGAGGAGTTAGCGTGTTAGCGGCTGCAACCAATAGATCAGCGGTATTTGAGCAATGTTACGTCGGCGAAGTAAAATAATATAATATATATAGTAAATGGCTCTCCTTTAGCTAAAAATTAATGCGTCAACATAAAATCAGCGACGTAAAAACAATGCTTTTAAATTTACCAAATACGTGCAACGATCTCAATTTCATTTAGAATTTTCTTAATTTTAAGTTGAAATTCTCAATATCGTTTGGAATTTTCTCAATATCAATGAAAAATTGTATAGTTCCAGTTCAAAGCATTGCATACGTAGATGATATTCCCTCAGCACTGATCATAGGAAGCGTACTATTATTTCTCTTTTAAATTTTTTAAGTTGCACATATTCCATGGAACTCAACTGAAATACAAGCAATTTACACTTAATTTTATCTACTGATGTATCAATGGTTATGGTAATGGTAATGCCAAGAAGAACTAAAACGATAAATCCGAACTTCACTGCTAGTTTCTTAACACAACTGTATATGATTTCATTTAATATGATAATAAAATGTAAAATTTTTTTTAATACTTTTCCCCAAACGCGTTCAAATACCAGGTATAATAGTCGTTAAATTAATGAAATTATCTAGATATTTGCTTGCACGATACTCAGACGTAAATGTCAACTGTGTTGCTTCTTCTTTTCTTACTTGCTAACTGGAGCATATAAACTTAATACAATATGGTTCAGAGGGGGAAATGAAAATGTTATTATTGTGCTTAAAAAGGCTTCTCACTCAAATCCATTATAAAGGAAAATGTAAGAAATCTTTAAGATGAGAGGGGTTAACTTCCATTACAATATTAATATTACAGTTGTGGATAAAAAATAATAGAACCATGAATAAATATGATTATCTTTATTAAAGAAATCCCTTTATATTCAAACAAACTAAGACTGTGTTCGCCCGTCTGAACATTTGGAAGGAAAACATTTAGTTTGTAGGTGGGGATGCTGATGGCGAGTAGTCAGCGTGTTGGCTCTGCACCAGAAAGACCCAGGTTCGATTCCCAGCCAGGTCAAATCAGAAAAAAGTTTTTTCTGAGGTTTTTGTGCTACAGCACCCTCTTTGTCGGTATTTGAGCATAAAACGTCCGCGAAGTAAATTAAAATAATAAATAAAATGGCTCCATTAGCTTAAAATGCGTTTACAAAAATAAAACATCGGAGACGCCGCAACTTTGCTTTATAATTAACACGCAACAGCAGAGTTGTGCAAGAATCAAGCTCTATCTTCCTACCACTTTTACCACCTGTCTATTCTCTACCTCTCTCTATCTAGTTCCAGTGCAATGCATTGCATATGTAGGGGATAGCCCCTGAGCACTGGTCCAAAAAAAAAAAATATTATGGGTGGAGAAGAGAGTATCGTTTTTGTGTTCGGTACTCGGCGACACGCTTTGTCCTCATTTTCGTTGCTTAAAAAAAACATCTCGCATTTTTCTGATGTTCATTAGTGTGTCAGTTGTTGTCGAAAGATTTCAGTGTCGAAGGCGTATTCGCTGTTCACTGAACAATACCGGCTTCAGCTGATAGCAATCCACAATCACATTAGAACGCCCTCCTTCGTCGGTTATTGTGTAGCACCGGCGAAGTAAAATAATAATAAAAATGGCTACTAAACCGAAGCTTCAGCACTGCTGCGAGTATAAACAAAGAACGTGCAAAAGCAGAGCTGTAAAATAACGAATTAAGTGTTTTATCTCCTATTATCCCTTTCCTATAGTTCCAGCACAATGCTTTGCATGTGTAGGAGATCTCCTGAGTGCTGGACCCAAATGAAAAATAAAAAAAAAACAATGCAACAAAATTAACAATCAACGCTTCCGTTTTGTTTACTTTTAACCAAAATTGATTACTTTTTTCTCCAATGTGTACATGTGTCCTTTTTTCAATTTTGGTTACTAGAGTAACACAATGATAATGGTTACTAATTAATTACTATTGCAGTATTATATTCTTTTGATGAAATTTTCCATCATCAATTTGCACGTTTGCGGCAAATGTTCTCGATAACTTCACGAATTCCATTTGTGTTGTCTTGAACAGATTGTGTGTCCTGCGATGCATTGTGCTGGAACTATTTTTCAACTCTACTTTTGCACGTTCTTTGTTTTTATAGCAGTGCTGAAGCGCCTCTGATGTCAAGGATACTGTTGCCCACAACTGAATTCTGTCATTTACTATTGAACTACAGCTACTGCCATTTTCACTGTAATTAGATATACTTTAATTTTTTATATTCGCGGCAAAACAGTAATAAAATTTTAAAGCAAAATTTTCGTACACTAAATTTGCCTTTAAAATTATAGCTTTTGTCTGCCAACAATAATAGATACGTATTAAATTTTTTTAAGCTTCGTTTCAGTAATTATGTTTCTTTGCCGGTGCTACACAATATCTGTTAAGAATAATAATGGGATATCGCCGGAAACATTTTCATCTGTGTGACCGCGAATGAAAAAACAAAAGAGAATTCTTTCAAATGTTCGACTGTCTAAACTGGTACTAAGACGCACTTTGTTCTTTCTTGTTTATACAACCCGATTTAATTAGTTCGCTTCGCTGCCCTCAAAAATTATAAATTTTTTCAACACTTTTATTATGCGAGTGCGAGTGGCATATGAAAATTAATATAATGCGTACCTACATATAAAGTATGTATGTACGGCTTAAGTTTTTTTATTTACCCAGTGAAATTTTTGCTACATACATCTTCGATTTGAGACCAATGACAATGTAAGCAAGACCCATCCAATGTCTGTATACAATTTCTATTTACATTATCCAACACAATATACATTGTAAGCGAAGGTTGGATGGGTCCAACACAATATACATTGTAAGCGAATGTTGGATGGGTCCAACTATTATGGTGAATTCGGAGTGCAATGGAATGTATCTGAATGCCATTGATCTTGGAATGAATTTTAACTATTGCATAATTAAATTAGGAACTTCATTTTTTTTCAATATTTTAATTTTTTATTGTTATATATATTATTAATATATATTAAATTAATTGTTATAATATGAGAAATAAAAAACAACACTATATTAAATTAATTGTTATAATATGAGAAATAAAAAACAACACTTCACTTTTAAAAACACTTATGAACTTGATACAAATTTTACTTTGGAATAATAATAAAAATGAAAAAGAAAGAATAACGGAAAAATTACTTCAGAAAAAAGAACAAAATTCATAATTAAAACGAAATGACAATATGATAAATTACAAAACCATCCAAATCAGATGGTAATGCGATGCAAAATTTTTATTTGTGTTTGTTTTGATCTTCATTTCTAATAAACATTTAACTTTACAATTGGATGGGAAAAAGACAAATCCGAATCAGATGCGAGTTGTAAGGGCTTAACTATTTTCGTTTTATTTTCCCTATTGACATAATATTATACAATCGAATGGCTTTCAATTTGTAATGAGTAACCGGACTGCTGGAATTGGATTCACTCAATTTTTCTTTTGTTTTTGTTGCTGCAAAAATGGGGTGAGTATTAATTTTAAAGTCTACTAAAGTACTGAACCGATCGGAATAAAATGAGATTGTGCACATCTGTCACGAAAAATCTTTAAAACGATATATATCGACCCCTGTGCGCGAAATTATCGTATGTTACACTTTTTTCGAAATCGACTTTTTTATGCAAAATTGTTCTAAATCCATTAATTCATCTGCAGATAAACTATTATAGCGATAATTGTTATAGTTATGGAGATAACACTATGTACATTTTATCGTATGTGACAGTTACTGCTGTCAGGCAAATAAGAAAAAGACGATTAAAAACGCTCTCCAGTGAAATTTAGTTTTTGTAACATACGATAATTTCGCGCACAGGGGTCGATATATCTTTTCAAAATCGGCGCAGTAGTATGGCTGCAAAAAGGATTACAAAAAACTTTGTTTGCCTTTTAATATAATGATAAATATTGTACCATATAAAAAAAAAACAAATCAGTAGAAATTTTTCAATTGAATATAAACTATTAAATTAGTAAAAAAAAATCGAAGCGAAAATGGTCCCAATCAACAGTGCACCTACCATTCTCAAAGAACAATATAGACATACTTTTGTTTCCTTCTTGAATACAAGAATTGCAAAGGTATATACAAGGTATATATCTTGCTGACGGAATGAGCTGGTCAGAAAGACCAGATTTTCTCTGGCAATACCAGCAACACATCCAGATCGTGCGGCCTTTAAATTAATTTACATGTAGGCACCAAATACTTATCGTGATGACTCTATTGCCAGTGACTTCAAATCCTTTTTTTTCCTCACTTTCCAAATAAACCCGGAAAACGGCTCTCTCATATCCTAAAATATTAAAGCGTCTATTCGACACCAGAGAAGCAGCAACTCTCCATTATAAATTCATACAAGTCTCAACAATAGAGTTGTGTACCAACCAATTACTTCACCACCTGTCTCCTCTGTCTGTCTACCGCGTCCTTTTTCAAGGACGGAAACTCACAATGTCATTGTTGGGGAATATCCTAATTGCCTGACTGTTTACACAGGACAGAAATCTATTATTTACCGAGATTTCGCACATAATTTAGTTGATTTTGAGTATATTTCCCATACAAAACGATATCTACTGTGTTACTAGATTTGGACGGAATCTACTGAAAATCTAGTAAGTAGAACTTACAGATGCAACTATGGTTTCTTAAAAAATTTACCAAAAAATACTACTCTGCATATTTGTCCATACACTCTGCTGATACATATGATTTGTTTGAGACAAATGCTATAAATGAAATGCACTGAAAAATTTGTGTCATTGCAGGAAAATCTACCGAATTGTAAAAAAAATGTGGCGTAAACGGTCGAGATTTCGGAATAGATGTCAAATCACATCTACTACATTTCGGAGAAGTATAAATGGAATATTACTTCTCTAAAAAAAACCATGATATAGACCTGCTAGAATTGTGATTTTCCTTGCCAATTCGTTGGCTGTGGTTCGTGTTTTTAAACAAACTCTGGAATTTAATAACGCCAAAGGGAAATTCATGCTTATTATTAATGCTTTTGCTATTGTTTTTTCTTCGTCACTGTAAAAGAAATAAATTCTTTTAGATTTATGAAGAAAATTGTCACCACTTACATATATAGAGAAAAATAAAAATAAAATATAATTTTATGATAATTTTATATGACAACATGATGTGTGTTTTGCAAAGTTCTTCAATATGAACGTTATTATTTGTGTTATGCACTGGCATTTCAGGACAAACGCACACATGTGAGTGAGTAAGGAGGGTTAGTTATTTCCCTTCTTAAGAACATATACATCATAGACATGACAAAACCTGACGTTAATACAATATTTGACATGATTAGACTATGAAACTTAAATATTTGAGGGGCATTCCACGGCAAGAAATTCCGAAAATTATTTTAAATCAATGTGCATTATTTTTCTATAACGGAAAAATAGTTACCAATTTTAATTATCTTTGAAACTTGAATGAGAACTTCCATACATCTTCTGCTAGACTGAAAAATTAAAAGAAAATGAGGCTACTTTCATATAATACAGAGGTGGCTATAACCAGGCTTTCGAGCCACATGCGACTCTTGAAATGGATTGTAGTGGCGCTTATGCACAATATTCAATAATGATAGACATATTTTTTATAGAATAAAACTAATAATTTCTTTATTAAAAATTCGAAATTTTTTATTCAAAAAAAACCTTGAAAAACCTGTTGATGCCATTATGTGTGACTCTGGCTCACAAATCAAACTTAATTTGACCAATGACATGGGTTATGTAGACTTTGAGGACCCCTGTGGTTTCTGGCTTATTCGCATAGACCTGCGACTCGGTGGCCAGTTCACAACGCCTCCACGTGAGATGATCATGCCCTGATATTGCTCGTGCAGAATATTCAATGTGGCATGAGCTGTGTGGCACGTAGCGTCATCCTGTTGAAACCACAAGTCTTTGGTGTTCATATCATCCAATTCGGATCAAAAACGTTGGTAATCATCGACCTATTGCGCTCTCGGTTGACAATGATGGGCTGCCGAACGTCGTTCTCGATGAAATATGGACCGATGAGGACGTCAGCCCAAAATCCATACCAAACAGCTTTTCCGGATGCTCTTCGATCTCATGTGGATTGACATCATCCCAAATTCGACAATTTGGTTAGTTCACGTACCCATTCTTCTAGAAATGGGTGCCATCGCTGAAGATTATTTTTCGATAAAAATTAGTGTCAGTTGCCAACTGATCCAGAGCCGTTTACCTACAGTTCCTCGGTCAGTTGAATATTGTACGGCTGCATCCCTAAGTTAGGGCGCAAACTTCGCCAAGTTGTGGTTTGAAAAAGGCCGAGTTTTTGTGAGCGACGCGAATCGGCTACATCGGTTTCTCCTGCACACTCTTACGGATAGCGGTGATGTTTTCGGCAGATCTTAGGTTTCATCGACGAAGCATCAAATAATAATGAGAAATTTATAGAAGATATTACACAAATAGAAAATGTTTAGAAATTAGATCCACTTATTGATGCCTTACGGGTATCATCCATTTCAGCAGTTAGCCGCTTAAAATTTGGCTGATGACCTGTTATGGCAGTTTGCACAAGCTCAGTTAGATGCTTATCAGACTAACACTTATTTTTAAATGATTTAAGTGCTGAACACAATGACTCACATGAATACGAAGCACCGAAAATAGATATTAGTGTGAGTGCACAATTTTAGGTTTTAGGATATTTCTGTACTGGAACCTGCTTCCAAAAGTCAATAGCTGAACAATTACACACACCAAACTGGTAGATCCAATTCTACACATGGTATATCTGCATAAATTGGCGGCAATACGGGTCAACCATTTTTCAAAATCTTTCGGTTAAATCTTCTGCTAGTATGGGAAGTATGTGCTCAATTCACAAGCTCGTATTAACGTCGCGACGTGTGCATTGTGTAAACGTTTTATTATACAGTATAGTATTTTTGTTATTGGCAATTTTCATACAAAAATGTTTTTGAAACAGTCGTATTGAGGCCAAGTCGGGGAATATTAAATTTTGTGTTGATTAATTGTGTAAAAATCTTTCAAATATGTGATAACTAATTACCAGAAATTAAATTCGTTTTAATGATAAATATATACAAATTTTAATTCATTGCAATTCCATTTTCAAACTGTTTGAATCTAAATTGCTTATCGTGGAAAACTCAAAAACAAAATCGTATCAATTGGTTTCATTTCATAGAATAAAATGAAATGAATGTAAAATTTTAATAAACAAAAAATTATAAATGAAGAGAAAACTAAAAATACGATAAAGAAAAACGCTAAACCATACGACTGAGCTTGTGAATTGAGTAATTGTTTTCAAAAAGAAATAATATTTAAACGTAGAAAGAAATTGATTTTAATTTAGTTTTTCGTCGACCAGTGGTCTGGGGATCTTCCCTACGTTTGGAATGCATTGCAACGGATTTAGTTGGAAAGGGAGAGCGTAGAGAAGATACAGGTGGTGAAGTATTGGGAACGAATAGAGCTGTATTCTTGTGCAACTCTGCAGTTTTTAATTTGTAAGGGAGAGTTGCTGTGTCTCTGATGTTATACTGATGTGGGATTGAACCCACGATCTTCTAACTGTAGAGTAAGCGCGTTAATTGCTCAGCGAACAACAACCCTTTTTTAATTGGGAGAATGAATCTACCATTGTGGAATAACCCTTACGGCTATCTATGTTTATTTTCGTTTAGTCTATTAATATGCTCTACGTTTTAATGGCCAAAACAGTTGTTCAATTATGAGTGAACGCCGTTTCTTACATCTTAAGTTGTCTATATTTGTTAACAAAATGTATCCTGAAAGATATTTTGTCTGCCCGATTTTTATGAACAACAAATGTAAATATTAGCTCTGTTCATTTACTAAAAGTTTTTACAAATTTTTAATAATTTTTTCAAGAAAGCGTTCATTATCCCAAAAAATTTGCAACGATTGAGCGTCAAAAGAGCGTAAAAAATTGAGGGGTAAAAAAATTCTTTCAAGTTTTTACAAGTAACATTTTTACTTGCAATAATTATTCAAACAGATGTTTTGCGTTTGTGTTTACAAAACAATATTTCCAACTTTAGTTAAAAATAAAAATATTTTGGAAAATTTAAGAAATTGTAAGTAAATGTAAACTTTTAAAACGATAAAAAGTATTTAAAAGGTAACAAATTTATTTTCGTGGAACTTAGGAACAACAGAAGCAAAATAAGATGTCTAATGGAATTAAACTAAGCATCTGGGACATCAGTGGCAAAGGTTGTTTATTAATTTATTTATTAAATCAATTAATAGAAGAATTTTTTTTATTGAATATTCGCTTTAAATACTTTGGGAGCAGATTGCTATAAATTTGTGAATATTCTACAAAATGTAATAGGGCAATTTTATTTGCAAAAACTGAAATGTCTTACAAATTCGTGTGTAAAAATCATTGGTATATGTAGGCAGGCTGTTATAACGTATAAACTAATTAAAAATAGATATTTTATTCATTCATTTTATTCAAAAGTAGCTAATCAGCCTTTCGTGTTTAGCGTATTTCGACTAAAATTGCAAAACTTTTCATTATTCTATTACAAGCCGTACTCGAAAAACGCCAGTCACGACCATGCTGAATATAAATGACCATAATCACAATATTTTTATAATAATATACATATATGTATAATTTGTCCAAAAAATATAGGGCAGTTATTAAGTACTCAGAGGGTGGCGATGGCACGATGGATGGTAGTCTGCACGTTGACTACACAACCAAAAAACAGACCTGGGTTCAACCCCAGTTTCAGACAAAAAAATTTTTAAATAAAAATAAACATCTCGCATTTTTCTGATGTACATTAGTGTGTATTTGTGTGGCAGTTGTTGTCGGAAGGTTTCAGTGGCGAAGGCATAGTCACTGGTCACTGAACAATACCGGCTTCAGCTGATAGCAATCCACAATCACATCAGAACGCCCTCCTTCGTCGGTATTGTGTAGCACCGGCGAAGTAAAATAATAATAAAAATAGCTACTAAACCGAAGCTTCAGCACTGCTACGAGTATAAAAACAAAAGAACGTGCGAAAGCAGAGCTGCAAAATAATTAATTAAGCTTCACCTCCTGTCGTTTCTCCTACTATCCCTTTCCTATAGTTCCCAGCACAATGCTTCGCATGTGTAGGAGTCATCTCCTGAGTGCTGGTCCTAGATAAAAAAAAAAAATATATACCTATACATTACAACACTACCTTAACTTGAAAATTTTAGCAAGTAAAGCGTTCATTTACTTTTTCACATTTTTGAGAGTAATTTTGGAAAATTTCTTGTTACTCTCTCGTTGCAAATTATTACAAGTAAAGTAAATGAACAGAGCTATTAGGTGTCATTAACTGAAATTCTTTATGTATATTCACATTCACATCACATTACACAGATGTTTTGTAAAACTTGTTGCTATTTTGAAGGTAGAAACCCGCCTTCCTGTTGGCAAAAAATAACAAAAAACTCTATAAAAGAATCAATGTACTTCTCGTTTCAGCAACAAACCTTACCGAAGCTTGCTAGTTTGAATATGTAAAGTGTACATTGTATACCTACACATAGGCGTAAAACTCTACGTACGATATATAAAATTCATTTAATCGGATCATTCGTTTTGAAAATGTTTAGTATTAATGAACACATTTTTTTTCTTTTTCAATCTCGATTGAGGGGGATAGTCTAGGTTGAGGGAATAGATTGCACGAATTAGTTCCCTCTACTCCGTCTCTTTCTCTACTGTCTAATGTCATCGTTGATCCTGTGAAATGAAAAAGTTTAAAAGTTTAAAAAAACATTATTCTTTGAAGAAGACTAAAAAAATTTTCACTACTTTTTTCGGATCAGACAGGCACCGCATGAAACCACGCCGACTCAGAAATAAACATCGCTATTGCGGAAGTCCTCATCTGGGAAACTCCAGTCAATGATGACAGGAAATGAGATAAAGAATCTCCGCCGTTTCATAGCAAGAGCTGGACTCTGACATATGACATGAGCAATATGCTACTCCACCTGCGCAGACCCACAGCTTCTGCGGAATTAAGCGAGGAAAGACTTGGTTCAGCTAGCAGAGCCTATCAACACTGCACGTTCCCTCGTGCTCTCCATACACACATGGTACTGTAAAACATTCATAATTTTTAGAGTACATTTTCACTTTTAATGAATTCACCACCCTGCGAAGTTAAAATTTCCCCACCTTTTGGTAAATAACTTTCTAAGCTTGACAAGGCGTGCAATTTACTGTATAAGCTCAAATTATAATCTAATTAAACCAGGTGGCATCGCTTCGTCAGGTGATTATTTTTTTCTCAGCTTAAGTTGGTAACATTAAGTGAAAAACAATTTAATTTGCGTCCACATTAGTAATTGCATCATGGCTCAAAATTTCACACCTCGCATGTGCAAATCAAACTGAAATGAATTTATAAGCGTTTGATGGACTTGCTGTTTTCGATATTAATTTCTTGATTTTTATTGTCTTCTGTGAGCTCTTCTTTTTAGTGAAAGCAGTTTTTCTTCAAATAATTCTACATTTTTTTTTTTGGCACTTAACCCCAATTTAAATTTGCTTATTGCCGCATTCTTATCCGATTTTGTGGTTTTTTATAATTTGAAACTTAAATTTTGCATAAAATATGCCCATATTATATAAATCGGCAGTTGTTTTCTTTCGAAGAAATTAAAAAAAGAAAAATTAACGCAACGCTGGAATGAATTTGTGTTGAATTATTTTATTCAAATATGTCATATTGGCATTAAATTAACACCCATTAACACAAAGAGAAAAGCAAAAAAAGAATTGAAAGACGTCAGCGCATAATTCAAGAAGCCTTTAAAGCTCATAAAAAAAAAACGTCTCAAATGCCAAAGATAACATCAATGTATGTCTTTGTATCCGGTTTAGAAATCTTCTATTTTCTTAAAATCAAACATTCTTGCTTTTAGGATAACGACATAAATTAAAAATGTCTAAAGTACGGATAATGTTTTTAATATTCGTTTAAATTTAAATTTGCCCTCCAACAAACCAAAGAAACTAAAACCGGCAAAGAGGAAAAAAACCAAAGTGATTCATCATTAAGCGAAGGTATGCAAAAAATAAATAAAAAAAAATAATGTGAAAATTATCATAAAAGCCAGACATATTGGGAATGAGTTTAACAATAGAAGTCGTCTGTAGGCAGACAGAGACACACATCAACAACAGCAAAAAAGGTGGATAAAACAGATTCAGCGGTTAAGAAGATTTCGTGATGAGGCCTTCTCTACGGCCTTATTTAGGAGATGAAATCATTCTTTTCTATTCTATGCCTTCCGTGATAGGTGTGCTGGGTCAACGTAGCATCCGACCGAAAATTCAATACTACTCTCTTGTATGGGCCGGTGCTTCAAAGACTATTTTGAAGATACTCGATCGTGTACAGGATAGGGCGAAGAAACTCATTGAGGACGGTAGGGTAGCGAAGTCTATTGACTCTCTTGAGCATCGTCGCTATGTGGGGTGTAATTCGTTGTTCTTCCCTTTCTATAATGCGATATGCTCTCATTAAATTAGGGAACTTGTTCCCGTAAACCCGTAGCAACACCTTCGCACTACAGAGAGAACTCATTTTTTGGCCGAACTACCCGCAGAGGTCTTTCCTGTCACTTTTGTCGTCGGAAAATTTAAATCAAATGCCCATAAGTAATACTCCCTCTATCCTCCTTCCCATAACCTCATTTCCTAGTTCAGCACAATGTATCGCATTTATAGGGGTCATCACCTGAGTAGTCAAAATAAAAAAAACATTAAAGAAGCAACAATTCTGCTCTACAAATTCTCCAAAACGTGCAACTGCAGAATTGTGCATGAATTGAACTATATATCGTTCTTATCACTGCACCAGCAGTTTATTTCTGCACACTATACATTTCTTCCGCTACAATTCCGGAACTATTATTTCATTCGATTACATTCTCTTTTAGCTGTATCTGTAGCTCTCTTTGGATCGTGACTTTCTAGAAAAATGCTGAAGATCCTCCTCATCACAAGTTATTGAAACCCAGCTTAATTAGGAGCAAATAAACGATTACACGTCTGAAGCTATAGAATTTCTATGTTGACCATCTGTAATTTCTATTTCCACCTTCGCAAAAAGGCCGAGTTGGTGAATACCTTGTGACTTTTTCCTCTGTAATGAAACGCACTCATGAAAATACATCACCAACAAATTATGTTTATTCTTGTGACAAACACACACTTTCTCTAATGCTCTTGTGTAACAAGTTCAATAATGATACACTCTCTCTTTCTCTCTCTCTGTCTCCCACTTCCTCTTCTTCTATCTCAGTCCGTTTTCTCATGACATTAGCCAGCTTGTGCATAAAATGTAAATATTACATACTCATGAATAAAATAACAACGACGATTCTAATGCCGGATCTTGATTCCTAGATAAAATTTCGATATTTTTCATGTATTGCCTTCCCTTCCCCTCGTCTACCTGTTTTATATCTGTTGAATCAGGAGATAAAAGTTTCGAACAACAGACACATACATACATACGTTTGGGGTCATGCGAACATATGTATATGTATATATAATTTTCCATAGTGATGATACGGGAGCACCAATGGTTGTTCTCCCCAGCAGCTTCCGGGTTACGCTTAATGATCGTGAAGACTAGAGGGCTGGCTCTATCGACTCTTATGCGGACTCGCAGAAGTGTTATATGGATTGGTCCAAGTAGGAGGATTCTGAAACAGGGGATAAAAGACTGGGCAGAATTTTTAAGCAAATAGTTACGAAATGGCTGTTAGGCTGGACAAACGGAGCATTGGTGTACTCACAGGAGTTCCTACAGGTAATTTCACTTGCAACGAACATCTTTATGGACTAGCCATCATTAGCACGAATATCTGCAAGTTCCGCTGTAAAGATGATGAATCTATGGAGCATCTTATCAGCAACTGTTCGGGTATAATGAATAGGAGGAGAATGTTATTCGACGGGGTCACACTTACGGATGCGAACTCGACAGTCGATAGACATCATGGCGTGCATAATAGCTCAGGATGACCGCGGTACTGGAAGCCTCTCAACTTTACCATTACAATACATGACAAGTTGAAGGATGGTAGACCAGCGACGGCGATCAGTGAGCTCATATTTAAGAAATCAATTCCAATGGGTGCGTACCAACGATTTTCAGGCAGATAATCATCACATTAGTATATGTGTACGGGAAAGTCTCCCTAGGAGTATAAGGGGAGCCCACATCTATATATTATCGGATAGTCAGGCGCCCTACAATCGGCCAGAGCCACCTTGAAAATGGCATGTGAGTGCCTGGACTTACTGAATATATTGGGGAGCTTTAATACTGAGACATTTGGCTGCGTTCCTGGACATGAACTGGCGGACTATATGATGAAACGAGCGGCAACTAGCTTCGAGCCATTCTGTGGACTTACAAAAAGCGAGAGAAATGAGAAATTAGAAACTGAGAGGAGAGGGAATTTGGTTTTGACGGGGTACTTTACAGGACATTGCGGTCTGATGTACCATTTGAATCGAATATGTCTCTCAGAGACAAACGTCTGTCGCCTTTGTGAGAGTGACATTAAAAACTCGGAGCACGTTCTCTGCTATATACGTACACATCCACCTATTCATCGTCAACTGGAGTTGCTATAGAAATCTAAATTCTCTAATATGGTAACCCCGTACAGGATGTGCGTTTCAACGCCATCAAGAGTGCAATATTCTGCGTGTGGCGGTTGTACAAGTAGTCTGAGCTCGTGAATGGATAATTGTGGGAATGTGTGTACGCAATGTATGTGTGTGTGTGTGTGCGAGTTTGTTTAAGTAGGTGTATTTATTTAAGTCTGTTAACTTTTTTGCAATTGGGCCTCCAAATGGAAAAGAAGACGAACAAAAAACAAAAAAGGAAATGAAACCAATACTCGAACAAACCAAAAATTGAAACGAAAATGAGCCAGGCGATACATAACCGGTTTAAATACAAATGCGCACACACATGCACAGAGGAAGCACTTAAATGTATGAATACATGTTGTTGGTCCGTTCAATATTTTATGTAAAACGTTGATATTTAAATGTCATGATGGCGATTAATTTAGAAAGCGAGAGAAAACCCGTTACAGATTTTTTTCTTTTTTGGTCTACTCAAGTACGTGTGCGCTTAATTTGTGTCTGCCTGATGAAGATTGTGTGACTGCAATGTGACTGTATTTGTTATTTTTTGTTGCTGTCACTTTGTTCGGTATCCTTGAAGAAATCGTTTCGTATTGAACTGAAACAATTTCAAATCGAATTTAATCGATTCTATTTTTCGAAATAAAGTGAGATGGAGACATTGTAGAATTGTTTTTTTTGCTGTCCTTTTTTTGCAAATCCTTACAGAAATTTTGTTGTAGGAAGTTCGTAGGAAAGATAAATTTAATTACATATTTGCAAGCTAAGCAATAAGAACAGTTTGTCTACTGATTGAAGATTTCAATTTGTCAGCATTCTGCAAATGAAAATCAACTGAAAAATTTAATACTCGTAGACTCGGCAATAGGATCTAATAAAAGCGAAACATCCGCATATTAAGATTAATTTTTACCTAAAAATATTGTGCGAACCCCATTAAACGTGTAATCTTGCAGGGTCATTAAAAAAGTGCTATGCACATGCTTAGAGTGAAAGCTTTTCTAATTGGACGGAAATTGTATTTGTTCGATCCGAATTGAAGTTGCTATACAGGGTGGCGGAGAATGAGCGTAGCAAAACAATTGAGTTTTATTCTTCTAACCAACAATCCATGGTATAGACACAACATGCGTATCGTTGCCATTTTTTTGGGCGGATTGCACTCACAGCGTCAACAATAAACCATTTGGTGGGAAGTTTTCGTCAAGTTTTCGAGGGTGGCGATGGCACGATGGATGGTAGTCTGCACGTTGACTACGAATCCAAAAACAGACCTGGGTTCAACCCCAGTTTCAGACCAAAAATTTTAAAATAAAAATAAACATCTCGCATTTTTCTGATGTTGCATTAGTGTGTCTTTGTGTGTCAGTTGTTGTCGGAAGGTTTCAGTGGCGAAGGCATAGTCACTGGTCACTGAACAATACCGGCTTCAGCTGATAGCAATCCGCAATCACATCAGAACGCCCTCCTTCGTCGGTATTGTGTACCACCGGCGAAGTAAAATAATAATAAAAATGGCTACTAAAGAAGCTTCAGCACTGCTACGAGTATAAACAAAGAACGTGCGAAAGCAGAGCTGCAAAATAATTAATTAAGCTTCACCTCCTGTCGTTTCTCCTACTATCCCTTTCCTATAGTTCCAGCACAATGCTTCGCATGTGTAGGAGTCATCTCCTGAGTGCTGGTCCTAGATAAAAAAAAACATGAGCACCCTTACAAGTGCTGGAACACCACTTACCGTGAAAACTGCACAAATTGTTCAATTTATGCCAGCGGTGCTGAATATCGGATGGTCTTTGGCCAGCTGTGGAAATCCTGTGGATTAAGCTGCACTTTAGTAAGGGATATATTTTTCAAACACGCTGTGTCTCGCACAAGCGATTTTAATTGTCTTCCAAGTTCATCGGATTTAACAGCTCTTAAGAGTTTTTTTTGAGGATATTGGAAAGATACAGTCTATGTTAACAAGTCAAGAACCAACTCATAACCAACATGCGAAATTATGCCATGCCCTTTACATACGTGAACTACGCATTACAAAGAGAACTCTTTTTTTGGTCAAACAGCTGTCAACCTACGCTCTCTATTCTCCTTCCTATAACCTCATTTCCTAGATAGACAAAGAGAGCTTAATTCTCGCACAACTCTGCAATTCGTGTTTCTGGTGAATTTATAAAGCAACGTTACTGCGTCTCTCAAAATTTGTGCTGGGCTGGAAGCACTATTGTAAGGGAGAACTTGTCTAAAATAAAAATGGAATCACTTGAATTAGCGCTTTTATAATGCTTATTTTTTCACGATGAGCCACTTAGAAGCATTACTTTATGTAACAGACAAACGCATAATAATGGTTTTTCGATTACTCACGAAACTCTGGTCTGTATCAGTACAACACGTGGAAAGTTTTTTTCACAGCAGGTATCACAATTAAAACCCAAGTGGGCTGGGACTTTTATTTACCTTGACATCCCCCAAAATGTCGACATAGCCTAACCTACCGATGTTAGCATAAGCACATCAGAAAAGTTTGTGGACTGACGAAGCATTGAGCGCACGATCTTCTGGTTGCACAGTCAACACCAGTTACTTTCATCCGTCTTCATGAAGGTGCACACAAATTATGACAAATTTAAATGCACTATGTGCAACATCTTTGTATATTTATAGCCTTTGACTGTCATCTTCAATATAAACATAACATCTGGAGGAAGAAGTGCAGACTTAATGTAATAGACAACACTGTGTGCAGTTTGTATTTTTCAAAGCTTCTGATCGTTTATGACAAACAAAGTTTTTGTTCCAAATGAAATCTTTGCATCCTATTGTAAGATTATATTTTTTATAGAAATAATTATTTAAAGGTTGGGTAGATGAATTTTGTTTGGTCCACCTGGATTTGTCCTTTACGCTTGCTTTCACTGTATATTGTTTTCTTTTTTTTTTAAATAATTGAAAAACTTTTTGGTCGTTCATCAGAAATAAATGAAGACACAACTTTTATCAAACAGACTTTTACTTTTAGATTTTTAATAATTTAGAATTTATTTCAGCTAATAGAGTGCAAAAGCGCCACTGTTGTTGTATTTAAGAATCCTTTTTGCCACGGGCAACAAATGCACCCACCCTATAATTTTTATTATCGCAACGAATGAAAGAAACAATTCATAGACTTAAAACACCATAATAACGATGACAGACAGCAACAAAGTCGGTAGCAGCAGCAACAAAAAGTAAATTGCAGACCTTTTTTGGTAAGAGTGGTTTATTGTTGTTGCAGCAGTAACAGTAGTAACGGATGAATTTCTTAGGACATTTTTGTTTTTGTTCTGTAGTTCAGTGCTTTGGGATGCAATCTGTTTGACTTTGTCTGGCTGGTTAAAGTCGTTTCAATTTTCTACTCTTTGATTTTCTTTTTCTCGCTTTGATTGAAATAGAATTCTCTGCCAAACCAGACAAAAAGTTTTAGAAAAGCAAAAATAAGTATGAATGTGCGTACATATGTAGGTGTGTGTATACATGTATGTACATGCGGATGTATATGTACACATATCCAACAATTGCACCCTTGAGCCCGAACAAGAGAAGGAGACAGCCATAAAAAGGAAATATTAAATAAAATTGAATGGCAAAAGTCCTAAAAAATGCACTGACGTTTGTCTACTCAGTCATCCTTGTTCTTCGCATACACAAAAAGGAATCCTCTGATGGCGTGTGTGTGAAAATCATTTGTTAGTATGTGGGTGACTGGCTAAAAAATATTAAGTTAACCTTGAAAAATGAGTCAAAACATCAGTAAACATAACCAGACAGTAAGTCTACACTTTTGCACAATGGGTGTGCAGGTACAAAAACACACAAGGAGAAGCAGTAAGAAATATGTACTCGTATAATTAACATGCACATACGTCCCAATTTCACCGGGCCAGCTCTGTTTTCCGGCTTTCCGTCCCGAAAGCCGAAAATCTATAAACAAAAACATAACAATCCATGAGTTTACTTTTTTACACAAATTATATATTTTTATATTTGTCTTCTCATCTAGACCAAGGTCTATTTATTAGGTCTGTGATTTACAAGTATTTCTACTCGACTGTCAAAATTTGTTTACGTTTTACTCATTTGTTTAATTTGAGAGAGCGCGCAATTAGCAATTTTACTCATTTCTTTAATTTGAGAGAGGATTGCAAAAGTAATTAACACCCAGCAGTCCGGCTACTCATTACAAACTGAAAGCATCCGATTGTATAATATTATGTCAATAGGGAAAATAAAACGAAATGATAGCCCTGTTTTTATCGTTTTGACATAGCGTTGCCGCTTTTATTTAGGTATGGCATTTCAGCGTAAAAGCTAAGCGGAAAAAACGTTCCGCCTTCCGCGCTTGTTTAGGTATGGCTGTTACTTCTTTTATTCAGTCATAAACAAGCAGTTGCCAAAGGAGGGTGTACGCCGCTTGTTTCTTTAATTTTATAAAAAAAGAGAATAAGAAAATGCCTATGTATGTGTTTGGTAAACACTGATAAAAATGCATTCCACGCAGAGTCAATTTCTATTATTTAATTACAACTGTCGTTTTTATGACTGTAAAAAATATAAAGTTTTATCGAAATGCATAAGAATGCTGTTACGTGGCATTGCGCATCAAAATCACGAAGTTAAAGCAAAACTAATTAAAATGAGGGAAGGTCTCCTTTTACCCAGTGCTAGTGAAATAGGGTTCAGCAGATATATGTATGTAATAAGCAAACCAATTATATTTATATTTGTGTGTCAACATTTTCTTTATTCTTTTGACAGATAAACTATTTGAAAACTTATTATGCATAAAAAGTAGCCGATACGAAATAAATATTGAAGATGCAATGCATACCAAGACAGATTTTGTAACTTTTTTCCATTTCCATATAAAGGGTGTCTGGCGGATTTTATTTTTTAACGAGTATTTCGTCCAGATCCTTCAGATGCTTTTTTAAAATTTCATTAATAATCGCTCTTGGAAGTCCCAGTGAGGCTGCTCTTTTCCATATTGAAAGTTGCGGATTTTCAAGTAAACTGCTTTCAACCAGTTCAATGTTTTCGAATCGAATGGGCCCTGGCCGTGGGGCAATCATAGCCGAAGCAGTTGCGCGGAATCTCTGCACCCACGAAGGAATTAAATTTAAACTCGGTCCAACACTTATTCGCCGAATGCCGAACTTTGAACAAAATTGTCGACGACCAGTTACGTAATAATCGTATTTAAAAATATAAATTTCCAACCAGACACCCTGTATAAATTAATGTGCCTTTGAAATGCCTATATGATACACAAATCTACTCTGGCAACATCGACTCTTGTTCAAAATGAGAATAGATGCCACTGATCTAGATTATAATAAAATAATATATTTCATATATTTTTTTCGGGAAAAAGCACAATTTTTAAATCAAAATTATATATACATATTACTGCTAAGAAAAAATTTCTTTTTTTTTTCTGACGGGTCACCCCATGATTTGAATATACGAGTATAATTAAAAAAATAATGCACTAAGATTTTCATGATTTTCAAGTAACATTTACGGGTCGCTATCAAGGATTTAATATTAGATAATAACTCCAAATTTATCAATTTTAAAATTTTTTATTTATAACTCACTAGAGCAACTGTGCAAAATTATTGATATTATATCAAACTATAAAATATTATTAAAATTAAAATGATTTATTATAAAGATGCAAGGGTCGATTTATTAGTGTTGGGTATTTTTTTCTTTTATTCCTTTACCAATAAAAGCAAATATTGCTTTTGCTCTATATCGGTTGTTAGCATTCGAGCAACACCACGCTCAGCGATATCGTTCACTACTCGCATAGAATGAACGATTTTTTCTGCCGCCACAACATCATCATCATCTTTCCAAGTTTCTACGGGTTTATTCAAAAACTTTGAAGAGAGACGCAGGATTTGGAAGAATCGTAAAGGTTGCTAGTTACAAAGTCTTTAATTTTTTTCATGTACGATAAAAGTCGATGTTGCCAGATTATATGTTTGATATCAATGTTTATACTTTTATGCCATAGCCTCTCTAGCCTAGCATTTTGTTTTTATTTTGTAATGAAAGTTCTTCGTCGAAAAATGCAAAAGCCATCAGTTCTTCCGACAAATGCCACAACTGCCACAGTATTTTTTTAAAGCAACAGACGCCATTTCCTTGTTTGTTCATTCGAAGGCTGTAAGATATTTTAATAATTGCAAGTCATTTCTTAAACCAGTATGCACAGCTGTTGTATCAAAACACAAACAATTTACTTTTTCTCTTGAGTTCCATAAATTTATTGTTTCGTATATTGCTGGTTCGTATATTGTTTTCTGATACGAAAATTGCTAATCGATCTACAGTCATGATGCCTTCAATTAGCTTGCCATCCCAATGGATTGTTTGAACTTGCATTTAAGACACTCTGCAATTGCTTTTAGATTTTTCAAACGGTGCGGCTGCGAATGGAGGATCTGTAGATCACTTCTAGCACTCTTCAAAGTAGATCTTACGATCATTGCTGCTTTTCTGTCACTCAATTTGGGAACATCAAGAGTAGTTGGCTGCTTATTATGTCTTTCCTAGCCCGTTTTTAGGGCAATTCCGCTTTAGAAGATACTGTGGATGTTCGCAATTAGATGTACATAGTTGTTTCGTAATAGTTTCTGATATCTCTCGTCTTTCTCTTTTATTTTCTGAAATTTGTGTAAACCACGTGTTTTTTTGTTGGTCTTTGAGCCAATAAAAACTGTTTGTTCTCTTCTACAATCACAATATTGAAAGCATCACAATGAGCAATATCGAATAAATCGTCTAATTTTTTTGCCATTCTTGTTCTTTATTCTTTAATGCGTACGCTTTCTTGATTCAGCCACACTTTGAAATATTTTTTGACTTTTTGACAAATAATATATTTTTTAATCTGTTTGGTGAAGTAGCTCTCTCCCACAAGTTTATCACTGCACACGCAGCTAAAGTAGCATATTCATGATTACATTTCTTTCTTTTTTATCTTGGACCAGCACTCATGAGATGACCCCTACACATTGTGCTGGAACTAGAGGAAAGGGATAGTAGGAGGTGAAGCTTTACTACCTTATAACACTGCTTCTTCATATTCTTCTTCACTTTTATAGTAAAAGAACAAATGCAATAATTTACGAATAGACGGTAACATTACGTTGTTTAGTTTAGGCAGTATTTGGCCAATCAGTCAAATGCTGGTTTTATTTCTAGTAACTACGCTGATTCCGCTACTAGTAGATACCATTGCAACAAGGAAATCGCTCTATTGGCTTTGAATTAATATCAAGTGAAGTTTATCCGTATTCACCTTTAATAATGCAAAACAAACACTAATCGGAATCAATTATTAAGACTTAGAATTTAAGCGATCTCTAAATCGTGTCTGAAAATTAAAAATATATACTTACATATATATTTTAGTTTTCTCAGTAGAGAAACAAATGAAAAGCCGCCTTAATAATATTTCAAAACTCGAAAAATAAGGACCCCCTAATACATACATATATAAAGATATACCCAAAATAAAGGGTGGTGTAACCAAAACGATCGATATTAATTGTAAATAAAACAAAAATTATCTTCATATTTTTTATTTCATTATGATAGAAGGATCTATGGCAATTATGTGTGAAACAAAATATCGGCCAAATGCTGGCCAATATCGTTAATGTGCCGAATTTTCTGATCCTTTAGCTCTTGAATTTTTCTTGGCTTATTGACGAACAATTTTTTTTTTAATATCCGCAATGAAAGAAGTTGAATCATATGATCGTGACGGCCGATTAACGTCGCCACGACGTGAGATAACACGGCCATTGCATTTCTCGCGCAAAAGGAGCCACTGTTTCGGTGGGCGCTGTAAATTCTCTGTCACTACTACTGCTACTGCTTTACTGAAAAGTTTCTTTTCTTGGAACAGAGCCAGGGATGCATGGCTATCAGTATAACTCAGAAAATAGGTTTTTGAAAGGATGATAGAGGGAGTGGTGTTTGTGGACATGAAGCTTGAACTTCCCAAAATCGTAGTGCACATGGAACACATCTGCAAGAAGTTTATTTCACATACCAACGATTCGGCTAACAAATGAATTTCGTATTTTTTAACAAAAAGGAACGTTTTAATAAAAATTTTATTTTCCAATGGATGTTATTTTTTTTCTTTGCTCGAAAAGAGTTGTTCCATACTAAATGTACCATTTAAAGCAATTTGAAGTATATTCTATTACTGCATTTAGTCTGCAGCATAAAGACATGTTTTGCATAAAGAAATATTAAAATGTTCTTTCCCATTGTGCACTCTATTTCGAATACCATTTCTATTTGCTGCAGACATCACTTTGTATGTCTGCATGTAACTACGTGAATGTAAAATAAATTTGGGAATGCTTTTGTTCAATAAGGAAAAACATTTCCTTTTTTTTAATTCTGTGAGTCTACTTTCAACAAAAATTTTCATTCATTGTAAATTTATTGTATGTTAGTTTCTGTTGAATGTGATTTTTTCATAAAAAAAGAAAAAATAAAAATAAATTAATTTTTTTAACACGAACAAAATATAACAAAAAACGACATAAAAAAAACCCAATTATGAAATAATAACAAAAATTCATACACTTTGGTCTGCTTAAAGAAAGTTTTTGAAAGTTTGCTTAAGCTTCTTCCGTAGATTAAATATTTGTGAAGATGTGGTGAAGATTGTGATTTACAAACAGCTGTTTGTAAGGAATTGCATAATCTCGTAGATTTTAGGCTACAATTCTAATTTATTTACCCTTTTAGTTTAATAGATTTTTTTGTGGGAGGAGACAAAGAATTAGTGTTGTTATTATTAATGAGAAATGTTATCTATTGTGAATAAATGTTGAGTGAAAGGATCCTAATTTTTTATTAGCCTTTTTTAATTACAAGTATCTCAAGTTTTACTTTTAAAACGTTATTACGGAGTCAGGCCACGAAATGAGCGGAAAATAATTAAAGCATGAAAAACTAATGAAGTAGTCACGCAATGCGCAGCATGTCTGAGAGATGCCGCTCAGAAATAGAATTTTTTTTAATTCTGAACGGCGCCGCTGTTATTGGATAGTTGTTATTGGTTCTCAACAAAATATGTACCTGTTATTTTTTTCGGATAGTTGTTGTCGTGTATAGGTGCTCAGGTAACTAAGCGAGTTTATTAGGGGCAGTGGCTGGTTGTCGCGTTAGCATCGTCGCCTTCATCGGACGATCGGTCTCTTCTGTTCTTTTTAGGTTTTTCGACACTGCTGCACGCTCGTCCAGCGATACATTTCTTTCATTCTAAACCCTTTTTTCATCTCTTTATTTTCACTTACCTATGTAACAGCAGATCAAAGCCACACCAGAATTTCAGTTCCGTTATTGTTACTTTGCATTGTGCACTTAGCAATATTGTGTTTATCTAGTGGGGTATTTGCGAAGTCTCGTATTTAGTCGTATTGTCGTAATATTGTAATATTTTACAATAGTTTAAAAACATTGTTGTTGGTCCTCACACATGGTCCTCGTATACAGATGTGTTGTAAGTAGTAGTAGAAACCGGCGCCGAAATAGGAATGAATCTAAAAAGCGCATATTTAAATTGAATATATATTTAAGTATTAAACATATATTCTAATGCATACATATCGTCAAATTCAAAAAGGCTTTAGTTACAGAAAATTCAAAATTGTTGCTTCACCTTGTAAATTTGTTGAATGTAACTTAACGGCTACAGACAATAATACAAGTTTTACGATCTTTATAATACTTTGGGAGAAGGAAATCTATAGAGATTTAGTACGACTGTCAAAAATTGGGTTAGCTCCCCTCCCTACCTTCGAGTCCCTACCCGTATACCAAATTTCAGCTCTATGGCTATGTGAAGAGTGCGCACCCGTACATCAAATGGGAGTGCCACGTGCAAAAAAGAACAGCCTATCTCCCTGATAAAAATTGCCAGTTATCATATTTTTCACATTATTTACTCTCATGTATACCGAATTTTATCTCTGTAGCTATAAGGAAAGTGCCCGAAGAAAAATATTTACTATCTAGTCGTTCAGACCAAATACAGAAACTTTCACTACAACCGTTCTCAAGATATACAAAAATAAATATTTACTTCGTATGGTCGTGGCCTAGTTGGAATTTTTGAAATTTATATAGCCTATAGTTCCTTCCAGATATACAGCGAGATACTGTGAAAATTTCAAGAAAATCTGTTCAGCCTTTAAGCTATCTATAAGCACAATCATACATACATATATGCATACATACATACAGTCGAACTACTCTATAGCGAACTTCTCTATAACGAAATCTTCTCTATAACAAATTAACTTCGTGAACACAACATTTTTGTGAGTATTTTCATACATTTTGATCTCCCTATAGCGAAGTTCTCTCTGTAACGTACAATTTTTTAAGACCTAAATAGAATTTTTCACACTAAATAATCTCTCTATTGCGAAGTTTTTAGCAATCGATTTTTTACATCAATTTAGTCACATATGTATGTATTAATAAAAAAAAAATTAATACGTTCATGTAAAAACAACTTTTTTTGTGTTAATAAATATATTTTCTACATAAAAAAAATGTAGTCAAAATTTTCTGCAGTTTCTCTATAACGAATTTTCTCTATAACGTAGAAATTTGACGGTCCCCAACTGCTACGTTATAGAGAAGTTCGACTGTACATACATCCAAACATGTCATTTTTATATATAAGATTATTCGTCATTGCATTCATACTACCTCAGTTCCACGAAATACGTCAATTTTTGACATTTTTTTTTTTTTTTTTTTTTTTTATCTGGGACCAGCACTCAGGAGATGTCTCCTACACATGCGAAGCATTGTGCTGGAACTATAGGAAAGGGATAGTAGGAGAAATGACAGGAGGTGAAGCTTTAATTATTTATTTTTGCAGCTCTGCTTTCGCACGTTCTTTGTTTATACTCGTAGCAGTGCTGAAGCTTCGGTTCAGTAGCCATTTTTATTATTGTTTTACTTCGCCGGTGCTACACAATACCGACATACCTTAATACAAAGTATTATAGGGTTTTTTTTCTTTTTAGGAGTTTTTCATTTCATATGACGATATGTACATTCTTAGGAATATCAAATTCTGAAATTTGTATTGCCTAAATTCAGCTATAAGTAATTAAAAAAAATAACATTGTTTTTGTTAATTTTTCCCGAATTGCTGAACTCAAGCCGCCGCTAAATATTTGTAACTAGCCGCCGTTCACAAACTAAGGTGGCAGAGATCTGTAACAGCAGCTGCTTATGTTTTTGAAATAACATATTAAGTTATGACGGGTTGCTCACAACTGTCATATTTTTTCGTGTTATTATTTTACAACATACATACGACTACCTTGTGAATATTCCATAGGTCCCTGTCTCTCTCACACTCTTTCAAGAGGAAAACTTAATAAATACAATTTAAGGCAATATCGAAGCTGCACCATTAAATCAAGATCTGCAAGGTGGTAGTACTGCAGCGTTTAATTAGTTGTTGCTTTGTTTTCTGTTGTCAAACTACATGTTTTAAATTTTTTTCAAACAAAATGTGTTTATAATGGAAGGAAAAATAATTATTCACAATTTAATTTTAGAAACACCAAATTATACAAATATTATTTGATATGGTAACTTAATTTTACTTTGTATGGAAAAAATTAACCTATTGGCAACTCAATTTAATTTTGTCCAGACAAAATATAAAATTGAACAGTTTAATAAATAAATAATTATAATTAGTTTTGACTAGCGATAAATGAATAGGGAAGAATGAGTGCGCATAAATATTTAAAATAATTTTTTTTTAATAGTGAAAATAGTTTTCGATGAAATCTTTCAGTGAAATTAAAAATCAATGTACTACCTCTACTGACTTAGCCACAAAAAATATAATATCAACATCCAGAAACCGGAAAAAGCATTAAAAACACTGGCGGCTTGCAATAACTCCCAGATGAAATAAGGCCCACGTAAAAAAATTAATAAGTCACAAAAATTTTCCATACAAATGTGGTAGTTAAGAAATAAATGACACACCTAAATTTTTTACTAAATTTTTTTGGGAATTATTTTTTTTTTTGCCTGGGATTTATTTCATAATGCAATTACTTCCAAAAGAATTTCATATAGAGTTATTGTTTTATTTTTCTCGATGTGAACACCACTCGCAGGTTACAGAAACCAGCCACTGATTATAATTTTTTTACCCCACTGTAAAATGAAACATAGCGTTATGAGAAGCAGAGAACACAACACACGTGAACAAAATTATCCCTCGCCCTAGTTACTCGTATCTGATTTCGGTGGCAACAAGTTAACGAACAGAACTGTGCATGATTGTTCTCACGCAAACCAATACAAACAATGCCTACACCTTCATGCAAAGATTAACGGTTTCTTTTTACTACACCATTTGCCATTTGACAAATGTTTTTACAATTAAAATCAATACATTTAAAATGGAGTTTCGTATAATGATAAAATAACAGCCCAACTCACAATACGGGTAGATGGTCTTGCATCCTCCCATTTGCAGTGCATTTGCATTTGGTTGTAAATAAACTACAATGAAAATCATAATTTCTATTTACTATACGTTTGCAACACTTATTTACATACATATATATAAAGTGACAGCAAACATAATCAAAAGAAAAATAAATTATGGAGAATGAAAAATAAAAAAAGGGCATAGAAAGAGAAAACCCCAATAAAAAACGAACCGCAAACGTTCCATTTTGCCAATTTGTCTTTTTTTTGTCTTGGACTGGAGGGATAAACATTCGATTTGAATTTTCCCACGTCAAAAATGACAGGAAAGACTTTTGCGGGTAATTTATGTTTGGCCAACAAACGAATTTCCTTTGCAATGCGTAGTGCGATTCGCTGCCAAACCGATTATAAATGGATGTGCTCCTAATGATGAATGCGTTGTGCGTAGGAATCAGCGGTTTCCGGGAACAAGTTCCCTAATTTCATTACAGCTCATCCCATAGAACAACGAAACACACTCCACAATGCGACCATACTTAAGAGAGTCCTATACATGAGAGTTATATTCTAAATTCGATCAGATGTACATGTTATAAATAGTAGCGAGGTCCGTTGGGGTGAAGTGTGTGTTACACGGTCTTACAAAGCCGAGGAACTTGAATGCTTCCTTTGAGCCCTGAAAAATGTGCTGAGTCTTTCGAACAGCACACTGGATTTTCATGTCAAGAGAATCAAGAGCTCCTGATTCCTCAATCTTTACACCGCCCGTAATTACAGATGAGGACGCGTGGTAAGAATGCAGCATTGGGTCTTTTGACATCACCGACACCAAAAGCAATAATTTTAAACAAAAGTGCTCCATGCCACGCTCAGTCAAATGCTATTGAAATATCCAGAAACACCACCATACTTTCGACTAAATGCTGAACGGATCGGCACCATTTTTCCGAAAGGAAGGCCAATAATGCACCCGCTTGAGAGTTCTCCACAGAAGTCGTCGTTAGGTAAACTGTAGGATTCTAGATACTTCACTGGATGGAATTTCAGTATATTTTTTAGTACTTTGGAAATAGTGGAGCATTTTGCACTGGGAAAGGATTGCTAAATGACGTGATAACGTCCTAGAATACTGCTTGAAGACCACTACCTGAATTCCTTCCGGCACAGGAGACTTGTTTATGTTGAGGACTGCTAAAGCCGATTTGACCTCACAAGCTTAGCATAGTTACGGACACATTCTCGGGTGCGGGCAGTGGTTGATTGCTTTCCGGCAAGTGCGAATTACTTGCAAACATTTCAGGTAGGAGATTAGCTTTGTCAACCGGTTCAGTGAATATTTCATCATCTTTTAGAAGAGCCCAACAGGAGGAGCTTAGACCAACGTGCCATTTCGTAAACGTTTCAAACGTTTCGTAGCTGGCTGTGACATGAAGTTCTGCAATCGAAAAGGAGGGAGAAGTGGTGCAGTGATCACAGAGCTGGGCTAATACGAGTCATCATTTCATACTTATCTGGGTGTGAAGTGAGAAAAAGATTGAGATTGTTGTGCTGGTGCGCAGGTCATTCACTAGTTACGCAAGGTGATTGTACTATACGAATAGCTCAGCATATTGGTCTTCTGAAGTTGTATTGTAAATTACAAACATTGAAATCGCCAGCAATAACGATTTCGCTGTACGGATAATTTTCGAAGATCTTCGATATATTCTCGTAAAGGGTATCGCAGCTGTATATACCATTTTCCTTTCTTTCACCCTTCCCTTCTGTAAAGAAACCCTCAGTGCAAAAGATGTGCCTTAATTTCGAATTTCATCCAAAGACAGCTAAATTCGGGATGATGTCTAAAGATTGCTGGCACTGGTACACAACTTTATTGCGTAAATAAATTGCAATTACATCCTCAGTTACCTGGGTTTGAATTAAAGTGCATATTCGATATAAATATTCTAATAAACCATGTATAGTTATTTAACAATTTTTGCTACAACTTTACTTTACAATATTTTTAAAAACAACTTACACGCAAGTGTGTAAACACTCAACCAACTTACCAGACATTCGAAGTAATTTTTTACTTTTTCGATGATAATACGTATTTCCTACTTGTAAGTAATCACTTATATGTGTAAATACAGGGTAAAGTTCTAGCAAAAATTGCTAAATAACTACACGAGTTCAGTATTGCCGTTTTGGTAATATCTGAAAAATTTCTTATAATAAAACTAATTTTTTTAAAAAACATTAAATTATTGTTGAAAATTACCATTAGGATGTGTTTTTGTATAGTTGCGTTCCTTTTTATTTCTTATTTTTTATAAATACAATAAAACTCACTCAATCAACAACTCGTACTCGGTAACACTGGTTCTTCATTTGGCATTTTACTTGCCGCAAGTGCCAAAAAGTTACTTGCAGGACAATATTCGCAAGTTCGAAAAATGTGACTGTATTGGTGAAAAAGTTTGCCTGTATTGAGTTTTTCGGAACTGCACTTGCATGTGTAAATGCCAGGTTAGTTATACTAAATTTATAAATTTTTTAAGAGGCGAACAACCCCTCCTGTTCTGTAAACAGAGCCGATTTAAAAACGAATGATTTCTCAAAACCGAAATAATGCTAATTTGGGGTTCTAAAAATCACAAGATTTCCCACATTCGAACTTGCTTTCGAATAAGATGTTTTAAAACGTCAATACGTCAAAACGTCAATATAGCTACTGAGAATTTGTTCAAAATAATATTTATTCTTATTTAAAAGTAGTATTCTAATGAATTTAGTGAAATGTGCTTTTATTCATCCATCTACTTTAGCAAGAACATGGAGAATTTTGAAGTGTTCTTTAAATTGATTATTTTGTATTAAAATCTATTACAGGGTATATAATTTGACTTAATTTAATAAAAGAAAACCTTCAAGTAAAAATTGTAAAATTTTGTTTTATGTTACATCAGTTATTTATTAGGAAGATAGTACATTCGTTTTAATTTCGACTGGACTTATCTACTCGTTTTTAAACCGAGTAAAATTATGCGAATTCGGTTTAAAATTCGGTTTTAAAAACGAACAATTTTTGCGGATTCGAATTACAGAACATACCCGAATAACGTGACAGAAACGAAACAAACATGATTAATTACATAGTATTTTCGCTCTCTTTAAAATTTCGTTTTGATGTCCTGTCATCCATTAAAGCAGATAACCGATACAGATATCGCTGAATACAAAAACACCAATATTTGCAGCCGAAGCGAATTGGTTACCGCTGATAATATTTTTGCAGCGCTTGGAAGCCAAAATATAATACGAATGCCATGTGTTAAATGTCTTAAATTTAAATTAGCCCAGCACGTTAACGCTTTGACGTTGGACCTTTTGAAAACTCTACTTAACGCGTTGAGTCCAATTGCTTTAAAACGAATATTTTATAGTGTCTGGCTAATCGCAATTTATGGCCTTGAAGATACATACTACATACTCCTATACTATGTATGAATATTTCTTTTTTAATTTCGTTTTAATTTTTCTCTTTCAGTTAATTACTTGTGTTCCCTGTATTTGCCGTTTGCAACGTAGATTTTTTTTTTTAATTTTCCCCTCACTTAAAGGGAATTGAATTAAAAAAATAAAAAACTGTCTGGGCAGACGACTACTGTTCCAGTTTTTTGTTCGGCTACTTCGGTAGCAGAATGACTAATTACCGGTCGTTTGGTTTGTTGGACGACAGACGACTGACGGTTAGTTTTTTTCGCTGGATGGCTTATCTGGGTGTAGAAGTTAATTTTAGGTTGGCGAGCAAACTGATTGAATGTATTTTAATTTAGTATGTTTTTATACCCCGTATTTATACGCCAATAAATAATTTTTAATATTTTATTTCATGCGATTATTTTCCTCAATTATTATCATATTAATTTGCCAGTATCAATTGTTTGCAATTTTGATAAAAAGAAAATAAGTAAAAAATATGAAGAAACATTCATTTTACCAAGTGAAAAAAATGTTCACTACAGAAAGAATTACGGCATTTTATAGCTTTCAGAGTGAACGTGTTTTAAATTCCCTCTACCATTCTGTTCACCTTGTTCTCGCCGTTATCTTAAGCCAATACCAAAACTTCTCTTGTGAAAGTACACACAGAATTCCAATTTTCAGGTGATGTTAGCATCAAGTCAACAATGTTGTCGCACGTAATCTGGGATCCCATTGCCGCTCTAGCAAGGCCCACCGGTCCCCATGCTTGGCGGTATCCCCTATATTGGGGCATTCGCACTAATCGAATGCTGAATATTTTGTAGTGTTTTCATCTTAAATCACACGGAACAACACAGAACGGCTCAAAAACACAAGTGTGATTTTAAACGTTGTGCGATTTGAAATCACGTTATTTTCAGAACAGCCCTGGTACTCGTAACATTGTTTTTGTTTGCGTTTAATTTTTTTCTTTTTCAATATAAAATTAATACCAAATTTAAAAAATTTTCTTTAATTGAAATTTTAATTTCATACAATTTGTTTTCATTATTAAAGATTTTTTGCGTAGCGGGCCTTTTAACATTTTCTCCACAATGGTATTTCCGCTGCCTACCATAACTTTATTGCGTAGGCGGCCTTCGGACGACTTTAATTATCTTCTCCACCATGGCATTACCCGAAACGGCGCTGCCTACTACACATTTTATGCAAAGTCCTTGCTAGTAAAACCTCTGAGCGAAATACCTTCGAGGAAATAATTCCACAGTCTATTTGAAGGTATGGTATGCACGAAATCCTTAGGATGGGCACATTCATGTGTGACACATTTTGCTGCACACTCACCGGCAAATCCGTACCCTGAGAAAATAACTGCTAGGTCAGGCAAATCGAACATAAGAATTGTTCTAATTGCTCTAGCTCCAGTCGGAATTTTCGCTTCGATTCAGGCTTTGAAAGGAGGATGTGCAATAATGAACATCAGAATTGTTCTCCTTTTATTCTAAGCACAGTAAAATTCTTATTTGCCACTTTCCACCGTACCCTGACAACTGACATAATTCTGTTCAATTCGCCATATGTTTCACACTACGGTGGAACTTCCGCGAATTTCAAAACTTGAAATACACACACGCATTGTGGAGGTAACTAACAAACCATTTAAGAAAAATCTAAAATCTATTGCGGTGAAAATTTGGCATGTTGCAACTGCCCGAGTACGTAATGAGAAAGAAAATCGTGTCGCAAGAAATGAGGGTGGCGAAGTAGCGAGTATGTGCAATAATCGAGTTTCTACTGTATTTCATTAACATTTGCCTTTTTTAATTATTTATTTCTTTTTCTAAAATTATGGACAATTTTACTTCAAAAAAGTTCTTTATGTCCCTTCCGAATATTCAGCATCAGCTACAATTTGAAGTGGGGTGGCAAGAAAATTAAGCAATTTTTCAGAACCATTTTTAAAATGTCGCAGCCTATTCAAAACTAAAAAGCTGAAGACAATTTTCAATGGTAAGCGTGGAATAAATTCTTGCTTAGAAGTCTCCTAACGATTTCCGGCCTACATAGTTTTGTTTTTCGGGATTTGCCAGTAGAGTTTCTCCAAGTGAATTTAATTTTAAATTTATTTTAATACTAATTCAGCAGTTTAAAATTTAAATAGAAAGTATGAAAAATAGTAACACGTAAGACAGCGTCATTGAAACAATCAATCCAGGGTCTTATTGTCGAAGCCGATAAATAAAAATGCCAAAAAAAATAGGCCGCAGGCTTTTTTTGGTAAACGTTCTTGCCCAATAAAAATGAAAATGCAAAAAAAAACGACAGTGAGAGAGAAAAGGTGCCGTCTGCTGATATACGGGTCAGACGTTGAATTGATGAAACGAATATGATGGCATCAGTTTTTGTTTGCAAGTAAATCGTGGTGGCGATGGCGATGATGGCGATGTGTTTGCTTGTTTGTTTGTTTGTTTCTTTGTATGATGGTGGCAGTTGTAGTGGTTCCTTTTGTTGTCATTGTTGATGACGATGATGGCTTATCGTAATTTTATGCACAGACAATGTCACTTTTTTTACATTTAAAATTGCCAGTACGATGGTTGCGCGTGGGTGTGTGTGTGAATTTTTCAAAACGATGCACTGGAATCATGCAACAATATTTTGCGCCGTTTACTTTTCGTCAGTCTGAAACTGGGCACTTTGGGTTTCGATTTACCAAAAATGTACGAACATTTTAGACATGTTGGCAATTGCAGCAATATTGCAGGGGTTGAGTGCGACTTGTGCAATTTTTTGCATTGGTAAGGACGACTGATGGATGTGCTTTATTTATTGTTATTCTTTTTGAAAATTTGGAAATTTTTTCTTCTATCGAGCCATTGTGCTGGTTTTGTTTTTCATTGCACTTCTAGTTTTATTTTACTTCCATTTTTATTTATTTTTTTTTGTTCCTGCTGTTCTTTCTGTTGACTTGTATTCTTTGTTTGGATGCAGGCATGCATGCATGTGCCGCGTGTATATTCAAGCTTGTGAGTGTGTGGATTTGTTAAAGTGTCTGCTTGTCTGGCTGTTTGCCTGCAAGCGCCCGTTGCAAGCTGTTCTTAAACTATGGAAGAAAGAAAGAAGTGGAAGAGGAGAAGAAAAAATAATAATAATCGTGCAAACAGCGACAAGAAACAGAAAAATATTGAATAATAAATAAAAAATAAACTAAATCTAGTACCGTCTGACTTAATGTCTTGCTTAACTGTCTGACTGTATGAGAAAACCAAGATTGTCTCGTTAGGAGCTGATGGAATTGCTGCCCCGGAATAGCGAAGGAAAGAAAAAAATAATTAAATAAAAATAAACAGTGAATGCCTGCCATAAACATGGTATCGCGACTTTTTCGAGTGCACAGTAAATTTTCAGACAGCTGTTGTTTTTAGGCGTTTTTAGGCTTTAGAAGGCAGCAGCAGCAGCAGAAGATGACGACAACAACAACGAATTGAAAGCATACACTTGCACACGTACCCACACTGACACATACGAACTGCAGATTCAGGCCAAATATTCAAGAGAGCTTTTGAAATTTGTCTGCATTTTTTCTTTTTTTTTTCGGCGGGACAATTTCAAAATACACTACAATACAGGCGCAACAAAGTGCATTGTCTGCTCCAATGTTTTGATGCACAGGCCAAGTGTTATTGACTGGCTGGGTTAATAGTAATTTATTTAGAAAAAAATTAAATGGAATAAAATACAAAAGAAAAGAAAAAAGAAATAATGCAGCATGTAAGAAACCTTCGATATTCCTGACAATATTGTTGTTGCAGCCATCAGTAGTGATGATGATGTTGCAAGAAAAAAAGTAAATTTTCTATCTTAAAGTTTAACTTTGCTTTAGTTATTTAGATTTAACGATATTGAGGAATAAAGTATGATGCTTTAGTGGTATTTCTTGTCTCAAGTTGATTGATGTTGTCTGACGCAGACAGTAACCAACGAATAAGTGCTATTTTCTTCTACCCCTCTAAACTCTCACTGAGCGCTGATTTCCTGATGCAGACTAGAATAAAGAGACGTACATCCATACATACATACACATATATTTAATAATACCGAACAATCTGTGGAAAATTCGAAGGGCTTTTCGTTTTCAAAAATATATCTTAACCCTTTATTGCATGATTTTTTCTTTTGGAATAAAATAATTTTTTCTTGATATAAATTGATCTTATAAGCTCAAAACAATTACTAAAAAAAAAAATCCGGTGCTAGATTTCCTGGAAAACACCAGTTTCCTTCCGTTGCAGATCTGCATCATCATGCATTTATGTACATATAAAAAAATTAAAAACAAACATTTTAAATTTTGATACTATATAAAACTTTTTTATTAATTAGAAATATATAAATGAAGTTTTTAGTAAAAATAAAAAGGAATTCAGTCTTAAAAAATTTTTACAAAATAAAAATAAATCTTATTACAAATTTTAAAAAATAAAAGTTAAATTTTTATAGCTTATTTATGAATGAAAAGTTTGAAAACAGTTTTTGTTTTTATTTAAGCACAAGGCAGAGTTACATTTTTCACATTTTATAAACGTGTATCCTGTACAATTTGGTACCCTGCACCTAAGACGCTTGTCCATGTAAACTGGCATATGTGATATTTTGTCCAGCCTTATATCCTGTGAAACATGTGAGCTCGAACATTTCCTTTTTCGTATACCTTGTTCTGGTTGTTGTGGAGAGCTGACTGGCCTACCCCTTGATCTCGAAAGCACTAAACCAGTTCTGCAAAGTGATTCTGCAATATCTATACGAAAGTCGCACAAACTCATCGGCTTCGTATTGTGAGCTGAACATACTCTTTTATATAAAATCCATGAGTTTACGACTGTTATATCTAGCAAATGGTAAAATATCCGCATATACCATTTTCGCGATTTTATTTTTGTTCGATAACGTCCAATGAGGCTGTCTAGTTGCACATATCTGTTCATCTAAAGATAAACACTCCTCTAGTGGGATCGTTAAAAATTTCTTAACCAATTCGGTCAAAAGAGGTCTAATTTTATGTAACCTATCGTGTTTAGGATGATCCCTAGGCAACATGCTGCTGTTTGTATTAAAATGCATATATCGCCGAATTTTTTCAAATTCATTTACAGTCATAGTGTTTGCAATAGTTTCATTTCCAACAATAGGGCTCCAATAACGGCGAATATTAGGCACTTGAACCACTGACATTAAAATGCATATCCCAATATATTTTCGTATGTGATCAGGCGATATTACCACAAAATGATTTGGATTTTTTTCCGTTGCATACAGGGCTGATTCTGACACAATACAATTTATTATAGCGTCAGAGAAAAAGTAATTGAAGAAACTTAGTGGCGTGGATAGCTGGAGCAATGGCTCGGACAAAGAAGAATCACCTTTAAATTTTGTTCGTTCTGAATCGAATTTAAAATTATTCTGTCTCCACAATACCTTTTTATACTTTTCCTTAAGTTCACAAAGTTCTTTTTTAAATTCTCTCACCTCAGCAGCAGATGAAGTTGATGCTGGCTCTTCCGCAGATAAAATATCCACATCTTCTCGATCCACTGCTTCATCATCTTCATCATCTAGGTTTTTGCCTTCGATAAATTTGGTAGCAATCACCAGATCTTCATTTTCGAGCATTTCGTCGTCACTTTCATCAACAAAATCGTCTTCACTGTCAACCCATTCATCCAAAATCCTCTCCAATTCTTTATTTGATAAAAACGAAGGCATACTGAAAATCACATTCAAAAGTATAACTAAATGCATAGTGTTGCAGATATGCATCATAGTTTATTTATAGAAAATTAAATGGTTTTCTTGATAAAATATGAGCATTTTAATGTTTATACAATTGCTAGATATATAATAATCTAAAAAAAAAATACTTACCTAGAAAAAAATTGTTTTAAATTAAACTTTTTATCAAAACACTCACACAAAAAATTAGCTTTATAAGCGTGCGCTTTTTGTTAACTTTAAAATGATTTTTTTTGACTTGAACGCAGTTCCAAAAAAAAAAAACAGTTAACTTATACAAAACATAAATAAAAGAAAACAAATAGAGTAAAAAAAATATAATCCGTTATTTATTTTCGTAAGTAGACACATTTCAAGAGTATGATGCAGATATGCAACACTATGCAATAAAGGGTTAAATTAACAAGCAGCGAAAAAGTACGAATGTGTTTAGCTGGCGTTTGACAACGAAATAATACAAATTTTGCAATTGAAATTTTGTTGCTACATACGAGGTCTGTTCAAAAGAAAATGTGCCGACTGATGTTTGTTAGGAAATTATGACATAAATTCTCAATGTCATTACTTTTATTAATAGTGTTTTTAAGTGGTCCGATAGAACGTAGTTACTTTTTCCTGAAAATTTATAAAGTAAATTTAAATTAATTTGCTTTCTTTTTTTTTAGCTAATTATTTTACAGCTCTGCTTTTTGCACGTTCTTTGTTTATAGCAGTGTTGAAGCTTCGGTTTAGTAGCCATTTTTATTATTATTTTACTTCGCCGGTGCTACACAATACCGACGAAGGAGGGCGTTCTGAAGCCGGTATTGTTCATGCCGTCGCCACTGAAACCTTCCGACAACAACTGTCACACAAGGACACACTAATGCACATCATAAAAATGCGTGATGTTTTTTTTATATAATTTTAGTCTGAAACTGGGGTTGAACCCAGGTCTGTTTTGGTTTTGTATTCAACGTGCAGACTAATTCAGCCATTGCCATCAGAGTATTATGAAGGCCCACGACCCAATTAAATACATTACAGAGTAAATAAAATTCCGGAATCGTTAATAGTAGAGAAGGAAAAACAAGAATCTTAAACATCTAGATAATATTTAATTTATATAAAAAAGTAGAAGTAGGGATATTTTATACAAACTTATCTAATTCTTGTGTTGTATCATTACAATAACTTTACTTTATTGTTTGTTTTGTAAATGTTTAAGGTTCTCATCCAACATTTCAAAATTGTCTTGCAAGCGTTCGGAAAATCTTCCACATGCTGTTTGAATTTTATAATCGACATCTTTACGGCGATCAATAGCTTTCTAATATAATCAATGGAAAAAACAAGTTTAAAATATTATTGAATGTACGTGTACGAGGTTTGTTCAAAAGAAAAGGTGTTTTTTGTTTTCTTCGATTACAATGGCGTAGTGCATCATGAGGTCGTACGGTTAATGAGGAATACTACAAGGAAGTTATGCAATGTATGTGTGAAGCAATACGGCTTAAACGACCGGAATTGGGGAAAAAATATTATGGATTCTCGATAATGCAGCAGCTCACACATCAATGCTTGTTCGTGATTTTTTGGCCAAAAACAACACCCTAATCATGCCTATACCACCTTATTCACCAGATTTGGCTCCATTGGACTTTTTCCTATTCCCAAAACTGAAGAGACTAATCAAGGAACGAGCCGATGACCATACCGAAAAGCCCATTTCAGAAATGCTTCGAGGATTGAAAGAAGCTCTGGCATAAGTGCATTAAGCTGAGGGGAATTACTTTGAAGGGGACAAAATGGATATTGAAGAATAAATAAATATTTTTCAAAAAAATTCAAAATTCACCTGTTCTTTTGAACAGACCTCGCTGCATTGTGCTGGAATTAGAGGAAAGGGATAGTAGGAGAAATGACAGGAGGTGAAGCTTCACTATCTTTCAACTCTGCTTTTGAACGTTCTTTGTTTTATAGCACTGTTGTATCGCTTCTGTTGTCAAGGAGACGTATTGAATTTTGAAGCTTCGGTTTTAGTATCCACTTTTAGTAATTATTTTACTTCGCGGGAGCTACACAATACCGACGATGATGTGCCTGTGAATTGCTATCAGCTGAAACCGGTACTTTCCAGTGACCATTGATATCGATATGGATTGGATATGAATAAAAAAAGGCTGATTTTTTAAACAAGCTTAAAATAGTTTGTGAGGGCGTGAGAATTAAATTTTTAAAATCCCACACGATATTTGGTTTTTGTTGTATATAAATATAACCACGAACACGCCTGACTCACATGTAATAAATCACGACATTTGCGCATCTCTAATAAAAACACATAAAACAATGACAACAACAACAGTAACAGAAGTCGCGAAGCGCTTTTTTTGCAAATGCATCGCTTGAGGCTTTTACTAATTCGTACATAACTTCTGAGGAGCAGCGATGGACAGCATAGATTTTTTCTAAAATAAATGCCATTTGAACAATATTTAAAATACAACTAAAAATCTGCTTAATTGAGGCCTATTAATAACTCTATGTACCCTTAAACTGAGAAAATACTTTTTTCGGCATTTTCAATCCATGCAAAAATTGAAGCCATTTGTATTACAAATTTAAGTAACCACGTGGTGGTTGCAATGCTGGATTTAATTTTCACTTTTCCAAAATTACTGCAGATAAATAGGATTTAATTACGCAAAGTTTTTAGATTTTTTCTGCATGTTTTTTCAGTTTTCTCTCAAAATGTTTAATTTCAATATGTCACTACAAAAGCACCGTTATCTATTTGACATTTATGCACTATAAACCAGTACTTTTAGTTTCCACGATACTTGAAATTTGTATTTCAAAATTATCTGCGCAATGACCGCCTTTGGCCCCTTTGTGCGACGTACTTAACCACAAATCCATAAATATGGGCATTTCCAGCGAAAGGTCCCACTGGAGACAAAAATGACAAGTCCTTGAAAACTCTGTATTTCATCATATTATCATAGGGAAACAAGCAAATGTAGAAAACATTTTTCAATTACACACTACTCATTTCAAGATATTCGGTTTCGTTTGTCACGTTCGACATTGAAAAACAATATTTTTTTTACACACGGGAACAGGGTTTTTGTTCATTAAGAAGTGAATGTTGTTTTTAAGGTTATTTGGAACGCTGAATCCTAATCTGCACTTGGTTTTTTTCTATCAGCTAAATTTTTCGCCATATACAGTTATGTCCAAAATTAAGGCACTTCCACTACATACTCGTACATATAATGGAATAAATTGAAAACGGTGCATCATATGAAAAACTCGTCAGCAATATTATCTTTAATCCGTGCTTACATTGGTTCTAAATTTAAATAGTGGTTTCAAAAATGTCGTTGAAGTTTTTCAAAAAAAGAAAAATTTAATATTTTTGATTTTTAAAAATTCTTAAAAAATAAAAATGCGACAAAAATCACAGTTTTGGTCCAAAAACATTTAGTTAAACATATTTCGAATGAAAAGAGCTTTATTTCATTGTAATCGGTTCACAAAAGTTGACCCTCAATAAAAGAGGATTTTAAAGAAAAATAAAAACTTTTAATACAAGTAATTAATAAATATTATAATGTAATTACAACTCATCGAAAAATTTAGTTTTGTAAGACTTTTTTAAATTATCTTGTTTAGAGGTTTTATTTTTAATGCTTCAGCTATAGTCTGCCAACATATGGGTACTAAAATATCCTGGTACCGCTGCTCTATAGTACGAATATCTTGATGGAAATGTTCACCTTGTTCTTCACTGAAGTCTCCAAGATTTTCAGGGAAACAATCCAAATGACTATGTAAGCTTGTGTATTAGAAACAAGCTGCTGTAAATGCGACAATATGGTATCCACGTGATCCGAGTAGTGCTCATCCTTTTTGTTTCCCAATGTAATTGTGCACTATGCAGACAATTACATACCAACATTTATTTCAATATCTGTCGTGGAACTACTAAAGTTTACATCATTGATTAACCTTTTGATTTGAGGGCATCAAAAATGCCAGCTTTCAATTTCTCCCAACTCAAGCTTCGGAACTTGCTACTGATATATCTGAAACAATCACCGTCCTTGTGATTGTGGATTTGCACTTTTATTTTTTTGTCGTTATTCACTTTTAAAAACTTGTTGAATGAGAAAAAGTGAATCATAAAAAACAATTTTGAAAATCGCTTAATGAAGAGTAAAGTTATGAATTTTGTACTTTTAATTTTTGATAAAAAGTCCAAAATACAATTGGTACCTGTAACTGAAAAATGTCAGCTGATAGAGAAAAATTGAGATTAAATTTGAAATCAGCAATAAAATTCCAGTCAACACAAAAAAAGTTGAATTTTGTTCCCTTGTGCTATCAGTGCGCCGAAAGTACATGTAGAAAGCTTATTGCAAAGAGAGATATTTTATACAAATATGACATAAAAAACACATTGCTAAAAAAGAATAAGAGATGTGATCTTGGTACTTTCATAAAGCTGGTCACGTGCGTCATCGTAAGCGTAAAATTAAAAAAAAAATATGTATTTAATTCCTCAATATTTCTCTACTCCTTTGTATAGCATTACAATAGTAACAAAAAAGACCTCGCACTGGAAAAATAAATTATTGAGATTACTTTTAAATTATTTAAATCTGTCGATCAAGCCGGAGCAGTTGTAAAAAAGAAAATCTGTCCGATAACGAAATCCAAAAACGTTGTTGTTACTTCCGATACATTTCCATTTTTATTAGCTTTTTTATATATAATTTCGTAAAAAGAGCAACAAAAATAATATAAATATCATGATGGAAAAAAATGCCACATTCGACAGAGAATGAAATTAAATTTTAAAAAAACTATAAATACCTTTTGGGTAAAATCAAAGCCAGTATTAAGAAACATCAGTGTACAATCTTCCAAAATTATTCTCATTAAAATATTGGTTGAGGCGTTGAATTGTTGGCCGCAAAAACCACTTCTGTTTTTGTCACGTTCGAATGCTTGCTTTTTCACAATTATTTTCAAAACGAAAAATTGCCAAAATCAACCTTAGCACCAGTTCTAAGGCTAATTTAAAGCCTTAATTTATCCTTATTGGCAAAATAAAAATCCGTTTTGTTTTTATGTATGTTTTTTACACATCGAGCCTTTGGTGCAATACCGTAGTAATTCAAAATTTGAATTTTTTGGGCTGGATATGCAGATATGATCTTTTGGGGAAATATATATCTAAAGGAAAAAGATTATGCTTCTATCTCTAACTGTTCAGTTTCTACAGCTACAAATGTCTTTATTGCCTCCAGCTATTTCCAACAATATTTATTTGCAATAATGAAATATTTCCTTTATGACAAGAAATTTACAAACATTAAATTATTACAAAACATGCCTCTTTATATAACAACTTGTAAAAAAATTACTTTAGTAAACGAAAATACTATCAAAAAGATGGCTCAAAACTTCAAATGCATTTTTCTCAGTTCCAAATTTTTTTAATTACTACGGTATTGCACCAAAGGCTCGATATGTAGCATGGTCACGTTTTTTTTTTTTTTTTTTTTTTTTTGGCGTGTGAGGTAGGGTTGAAAATGCCTTCGCACTTACAGAGACCGTCGTCTTCTGCGTCGAGTGGTGTTGCCACTAAAAAATTCCCTCCTCCTCCTCTGGGTAGATTCCTCCCCGGAACCGCTTTCCGCATTACTTCGGGAAGGCCCAGAGCCACGTCCCAATTAGGACCACTCTCAATCACCCACGTCTGGGTCCGCCAAGTTTGCAGCCGGCGCCATGGCCCCGGCCCGTATCGCCTGGTCCCTGTCAGAGGGGGCCCCGATATGCAGCAGCGCATCGAGGTCCCTCTTCTTCCTCCGCAGAACGTATCCCACGTACTGTGCCACAGCGTCCCAATTGTCTTCACAATCGAGCATCCTCCCTATCACGGTGGCAGGAGGGAACCCGCCAACCCGCTGCGCCATTGCACCTCTCTCAGCATGCCACCTGGTGCAGTCGAAGAAAGTGTGTTCTGCATCATCATCCGTAATACTACAGTAAATGCAGTCGGGACCATCTGCCCTGCCCATCCAGTACAGGTACTTTCGAAAGTATCCGTGGCCCGAGAGGAATTGTGTCAGGAAGTAGTTAACTTCCCCAAATTTCCTCCGAATCCATACTTCCACGCAGGGAATGAGCCTCGCCGTCCACCTGCCGACCGTGTCCGCGGTCCACCTGTCCTGCCATCGCCGGACAGTTTGGGGTCTCAGACCAATAGCACCAACACCAGGGTCCTCCCCCCTCGAGTTCCAAGCCTCCCACCGCTCGCGCGCCAAGAGGTCTATGGGTATTTCCCCACATATCACCAGGACCGCAGCGCCCGAGACCGTGCGGTAAGCCGAAGCAACCCTAAGGGCCGCCGTCCGCTGTACCGCCTCGAGTACCCTGCATTTGGTTCTCTCACCCAGTACATTTCCCCAAATCTCGCTCCCATGCAGCAAGATCGACTTCGTGACCGCCATAATCAGCCTCCTCTTGCTCTGTGTCGGGCCTCCGACATTCGCCATGAGTCTGCTCAGCATGCCAGTCATCTTCGCCGCCTTAGTCGCCACATGCCGTATTTGGGCCCAGTAAGTCAGCCTACAGTCGAGTCTGACGCCCAAATACCTTATGGCACTCTGGGTAACCAGAGACACATCCCCTATCTGCATGCCGACATCGAGTGGTATGTGTGCCCGCGTCATCAGCATCACCTCGGTCTCTCCCCGGCCAATTCCAAGCCGTGGTCCTCAAGCCACATCCGGGTCCTAATCATGACCCGGTTCAGCTTCCCCCTGGCGTCATCCATATCCCGCGCCAAGATCACCGCCGCTATATCATCCGCGTATCCCACGAGCTGAGCATCCTCGGGCATTTCCACCCCAAAGATCCCATCGTAGGTCAGATTCCATAGGTCCGGGCCCAGCACAGATCCCTGGGCCGCGCCGGACGTGATCGTCCTGCTCCTCCGCCCCGTCGGCGTATCGTACAACAGTACCCGATCGTCCAGATAACTACGGAGAATTCTATACAAGTATCCGGGAATACGAAACCTCCCCCGTAGCGCCTCTAGAACATCAGCCCATCGTAGGCTGTTGAAGGCATTCCGAACGTCGAGTGTTGCCAGGATAACTATGCGCTTCGGATAATAGAGCCTCTCGCTCTGAGCGCGCTCGAAGCACTCAACCACATCAGCAATCGCCCCGAGCGTTGACCTGCCAAGTCTGAAGCCATGCTGTCTATCCGACAGCCCCCCAGCCATCCTCACGGCCTCCGCCAGCCTTCTTTGCAGTAGCTTCTCCAGCAGCTTGCCGGCACCATCCAACATACAAAGTGGCCGATAAGCCGATGGCTGGGTCGGATCGCCCCTGCCCTTGCCAACAAGCACGAGCCGCTGTGTTTTCCAGCGTCTTGGGAAGACGCCCTGGACTAAACAAGCATCGTATACCGGAAGCAATGCTTCCGGCCTGCTCTCAGCCAGGATCTTGAGCACCTCCGACGGTACCCCATCCGGGCCAGGGGCTTTCCCCGTCCTAAGAGCCCCGGCAGCGATCCTCAGTTCCTCCCCGGTAAAGGGCGGTGGAACCTCATCATCGTAGGGCCCACGTTCGCCAACCAGCGGAGGGTGTGTGGGGAACAAGCCCCCCACAATCGTTTCGATCCGCGCGCCGTCCAATTGCACCCCAGTGCGGTTCGCGCCCAATTTCCCCGCCACGATCCTATAGCCGAGTCCCCATGAATCACGGTTCAGGTCGCTCCGAAGTTCCTCCCATTTCGCCCTCTTGCTCGCCATAATCGCGCGACGCAACGCCCCGCGGAACCGCTTGTACTCTTGGGCCTCCAGTAGAGCCTCGCCGGCCCGCCTAGCCCTAGTATAGACCCTCCTATTGCGGAGGCAGTCACGCCTGAGTCCAGCAATCTCCGGGGTCCACCAGTACACAGGTCGCCTCCCCGCCCTTCGCGACGATCGGGGCATTGATGCGTCGCATCCACGGACAATGCGCCGCATCATAGCACCCGCCAGGGAGTCAGCGTCCCCCCCACCGGCCAAAACCGGAATACCGTCGAAACCTGCCAAGAACGACCCGCGGTCTAACCTCGCGACGTTCCATCCACGCGCGCCTCTCCCACCGTGCGACCGCGCGACGCCCGCCTCCAATACTACCCCAAATTCAATATACTGGTGATCACTCCCAGTATATTCCTCGAGTACCCTCCATCCTTCGATCATCCCAGACAGATTCTCAGATACCAAAGTGATGTCAGGAGTGGTGAACTCGCACCCCGGCCGCCTGAAGGTAGTCGCACCGCCAGCGTTCATGACTACCAGGCCCAACCTGGCCGCCATATCCAGGACGCACCTCCCCCACGTGCTCGTCACCGGATCACCCCACTCCACAGCCCTGGCATTGAAATCACCGGCCACCACAAAGGGTCCGGCCATACCAGCCAGAGCGTCCTCGATAGCGGCCATCTTCGCCCTAAATCGCGCCACGTTATCGCTAGGAGTGAGGTAACAGCTCACCAGCACAAAACCGCCGATCCGAGCCCACGCATAGCCGCACCCGATCCCGTACCGCGCAACCGCGAGTTCACCGCCGCCAGTTAGCCAGAGTGCCGCCGTACCCGTTTCGTCCCCGAGCCAGAACCCCCGGTGCATCGGACCGTATTGTTCGCTGATAACAACCACGTCCGCGCCCCTCTCGCGACATCATCGAAATGCCCATGTGTATTTGTCGTTTGTGCGATTACATATTTTAAACAGCTGTGAGATGTGATTAATTTGTTTATTTTTATAATTGTGCTCAGCTGTGATTTAAACAAATCACATCGTACAAAATTTCAGTGCGTTTCAATACAATTTTGCTGGAAATATCGAATTGAATCGAATGCCGTAATACGTTCCCTGTTCAATTATTTGAAAGCAACACACAAATGGACGAAATTAAAGACCTTACTTCATTATACATATTTTATTTGTCTCCTATAAAATCTTTCGAAATTAAAATTTCAGATCGCAGCACCTTTAGAATTTTAAGATTAACTAAAACTGATTTAGTTTCTAACCTCCCCCTTGAAACAAAACCAATCACACAAATTTGATAAAAAAATTCAAGAAAATCATTTTGTGTGGCTGAACATGAGGGATGCCATTTAATATTTGAAATTTGTCTGATGATTCTAATTAAAAGCAACAACAGCAGCAGCAGCATTTTAAACAAAAGAATTCATTCTAGAAATCGACACCACAATTTCAGTCTACATTAAATAAATCATCACACAGACAGAGACTTTCCAAATCTTTTCTTTGCCCAGACAGATACTTGAAATGAGTCAGACTTAAAAATAAAGCGAAATAAAGTGCACACCAACAGCAACATCAAGTAACAAAATAAGAGAGTAAAAAAAAACAGCTTCTAAATCAAAATAATCAACCCTTGGAGTTAAAACCTCAATTTGAAACAATAGAAAAACTGTCTGGGATCATTAAACACCGGCATGCTTGCAGACGAAAAGACGGACGCATAAAGCCAACACAAACACACATATTCCACACGTGCACATATACATACATATGTAGATGTCGAGCTCAAAATAAAAATTAAATGGCTGAGTAAATGCAAATGTGTGTGAAGGTGTGCGTTTTTGCAATCCGGACGCGAAATGTTCTCAATAGGTGTGTTCGTTTACCCCAAATTTACCAATTTACCCAATCTTACCCAACAGCGTTTTCTTACGCAAAAATTGGGTAAATGAGAGAGGTTTTGAGAGAGTAATGTTCTTGTTCTTCGCGCACGAGAATGCCCGTACTTTTTCTTCGGGCTAGATTGGGCATGAAGAACAAGCAATCAGTTTGTTTATAATAAACATTGAAAATAACAAAGAAAAATTACAAATGTCGCAAACAGCTGACAGACATTAAAAAAGTTGTGTGTTAAAAATTTTTCTTAACAATAATTAATTACAAAGATTTTTGTTATTTATACCATAAATTGTTAAAAACTTAAAAAGTACTATTTTTTTAAATAAATATTTTTGTTAATACAAATTATTATTTCTTAACAATGCTATCTATTTGGTAGCGAAATATTGAAAAATAAATATTTGTTAAAAACTTTTCATAAAAAAGACCATCGCTGAAAAATAAATATAATTAAATAAATTCTTCCAATATTTGTTTTTTTTAAATAAATTCTTTCACAAATAGTTTTTTTTTGGTAAACTGTCATCAATCACATTAAACTTTCAATGAAAATCAGGGATAATAAAGCTCGTACAATTGTACTTTTTTCAGTACACTTTGCATTGCAAAAGTACTACTTTACTCCACTAAATATTAAGTACCAAGGTATATTCATATGATTATACGTTGTTCAGTAATTTAAATTAATTATAGCAAAAATATATTTTCGATTTTACTTAATATAATATTTAATTATTAAATTATTCACAACCACTTTCAACAACTTTTTCACAAACTTTGACGTTGAATGAAGTGACCAGCGAATTAGCTAACAAGTTTAGCTGCAAAGTTTAGAACAAAGTTTATATCATTTTCTTAAGGGCAATATGAGAAAAATGACCAAAATTTCTGTGTGCATGTGATAGTCAGCGTTGATGCATATATATCGCTCACTGTAGACGGATATACCAATTGAAATGAAACACTATTTATTTCAATTCTTTACGTTGATTTTATTTCAATATTCTTATATGTACATATGTATATAAAAAAAAGAAATGTAATATAATATAAAATAGAAATATCCATCAAAACCTTGGAGTTGCCCATCATCTGTGAATTTTTTCTTAATATAATTGCCCACAATTATTTAAAATATACAAATATTAAAACAAACTATTCAGGGATTCGCATAAAAATTAATTCTATCCATCAGCAAAGACAACATGTGTTGTTGTTAAAACGTTTCGCCGAGTGCCGAACACAAAAACGATGCTCGTTTCCACACCCGTAACATGCTACCAAACTAAATGTTTTCTCGTCTAAACTCAGTCGTAGGAGGCTTCAAAAACTATAGTCCGAATTATAAGTTTATAAACGAGTAAAATTATCCTTTCTGTAAAATTTATGAATTTGCGAAAATTCAAGAATACTTTTGTAATGAACTGCATTAACTTTTAACTATTCAACAACACGTTGGTTGTCTCGCAACGAGGTGGTCTCTCGAGTAATAGGAACTCCTTCAGTATTACTTTAATTTGATTGATTTCGAAACAAATTCTCAATATTCAAGAATTCATTTTATTTTATCTTTCTGTTACTAATAGGGCTTATTTCTGATTTAAGAAAGAACGCTTTCATTCGCATTCTATGAGAAAGAACATTGATTTCGATTTCTCTACACACTTTCTATGCGAACAGTGACTCGATCTAGAACTCGAATGAAAACGTAAGTGTTTTCATATAAAATCCGATTTCTCTGTTAAGAACGTGTGAGAATGAAATGTCAAAATCACTCAGGGCTTATTTCTGATTTAAGAAAGAACGCTTTCATTCGCATTCTATGAGAAAGAACATTGATTTCGATTTCTCTACACACTTTCTATGCGAACAGTGACTCGATCTAGAACTCGAATGAAAACGTAAGTGTTTTCATATAAAATCCGATTTCTCTGTTAAGAACGTGTGAGAATGAAATGTCAAAATCACTCACTTTTGGTTTTGCTTTCGTATTGAGAATTTACATATGAGTATACATACTTGTAAATAAAAAAAGAAGAATAAAAAATCTAAGTACAATAAAAAAGTATTTACAAATGGATAACAAGTGGTAAGTATAAACTATTCATATGATATACATATGAATGTATGTATTTAACAATTGTTTTTTCAGTTTAAAGAAGTCAACAATGCAGCAACTGAAACACTTATAAAATTAAAACAAAAAACACAAAATTTACAAATATTTTTTTAAATTTTCTCACCCTTTTATTTATTGATACTTTCCACCAGCTGATCACACTTACACGCAGTTGTATTCGCTTTAGAATAACTTCGTAGTATTTTTTAATACTTTTAACAGAAATATAATAATTTATGATCTGGCATTGCTTCTACTTATTAAAACGTAAGATACCAAAATTGACATACGTAACTTACTGCGAAAGAAAGTGAGTGCCAATGAGAAATCCAAATTGATTCGAATTCGAGCGAGTGCTTTTCGTTCGCTTAAGTTATCTTTCTTAGCTCAGAAATAGGCTGATAGTTAATAATAGTAAAACTTAACACAACTTTTATGTTTTTAGTACATTTGGGGTCAAAAAAGTACAATTTTAAAATAGTCAAATATCATCTCCGATATAAACAGAGTTGTAAAAAATTGACATTTATTTTTTTCTGGTAAATTTTATGGTTTTTTATCGTTTTCTTACTTTTGTACATTTTGCTCTCTTATTGAGAGTAATTATAGCTTACTCTCATTTCACCGAACTTTACCCAGAAAGTAAACGTACAGACCTAATGTTGTTACTTCTTGGTGGTGAAAAGGTAACATTGTACTACTACAGCATACATGCATACACATTCATAATATTCTACATATCGCCCCTTGTGCGCGAAATTATCGTATGTTACACTTTTTTCGAAATTGACTTTTTTATGCAAAATGGTTCTAAATCCATTAATTCATCTGCAGATAAACTATTATAGCGATAATTGTTATAGTTATGGAGATAACACTATGTACATTTTATCGTATGTGACAGTTACTGCTGTCAGGCATATAAAAAAAAGACGAATAAAAACGCTCTCCTGTGAAATTTAGTTTTTGTAACATACGATAATTTCGCGCACAGGGGTCGATATGTAAATGGCAAACGCATTCCTTTCTGTTTTATGCCGCTTGATCGGCGATTTGCTTATCAATGCTTGTTCACTGAAGCAATGAATTTGTCAAATGAAAATATTCAACTAATGGAAAAATCCAACATTTGAAAAAAAATTCCCACAGCAAAAAAATTCAATACAATAAATTTTTCAACTATTCTATTAAAGATGCTATAAATGATTGTCTACAGTTAAGAATATTTGCAAGATCCGAAATCCTTATATGACACTGGTTTCGTAAATATTAACACATTAACGGCGAATGGGTAGAGAAATACCAAAAAGTAGAACCATTTTAGAAAAATTCTACTAAAAGTTGGTAAGAAAGGCAAATCTGTTTTGATAGACAGATAGAGAAGGCCAAAACCATACAAATTAATTTAAAGGAATTTCTTTAGCAGTTTATTTTGTGGAGAAATTCGTTGGTTAAAAATTTAAAAATATTTAATATCAAAATTTTTTACTAGAAACGGGTCTGCAAAATCCCTTACATACACTGGATCGGCATACTATGGCTCCCGTTATCCTGACACCAATATTTATTCCAGTTACACCACTTTTTCAGAATATACACAATACGCCGCTTTGTGTCGCTAATTGGGACCGAAGCACGATTTTTCACACATTTGTATTGATTTTCATTTCATTGGTTCCGAGGTTCATAATTTTAGCTGAAAAAATTGATTTTTCAATACATATACCAATTTTTTTTAAACTACTAGTTCTTATTATTATAAAATAAAAATATAACAATTCATAACAATTCGTGAGAAAAACGTAAAAAAAACATAACAATAATATTAAGATTGTAGTTAAAGATAAGAAATTCTTAGAACACATTAAAGGAAAAGTCTATTTTGATATATTAATATATGAAATAGACAACTTTCAGATACATATTTGTGTTAGATTTGAAAGGGAAATGCCCTTTTTCTGTTTTAGATTTGTACAAACGTTTTCATATTACCGACGCAAATCGAAGCCACTAACGACGCAACTTCGAAGCCACGCGACGCAAACTGAATCAAAAACGACTCAACTTCAAATACACAGAAATTTTAAAAAGACGAAACTTCCAAACGACGCAAAACGGGGTACTGGTGTACATGTATGTACGTATATAGAAATTAAGCGCATTACGCGGTTCGCAAATACATAATCATTTTCGATAAAAAATTTATTTTTTAATGAGATAAAAAATATATTTATTGTATTTTTCTCTAAATATATGTATATTTTATAATTGTTGAATTATGACTGAGAATTTTTTAATTTGGATGTAAATTTACTTTACATTTTGAACAACCAAATTCTGTCTTGCCTCCGCATTGTGCAGATGGTCTGCATTTTCCAATCTTAGAAACCATGTTACTAAATTTTTCTGTGCGCATTGCAAGGGGGTGCTGATGGCGAGTAGTCAGCGTGTTGGCTCTGCAACCAGAAAGACCCAGGTTCGATTCCCAGCCGGGTCAAATCAGAAAAAAGTTTTTTCTGAGTTTTCTGTGCTACAGCACCCTCCTTCGTCGGTATTTGAGCAATAAAACGTCGGCGAGGTAAAATAATAAATAAAATGGCTCCATTAGCTTAAAAATAATGCATCAAAAAACATCAGAGACGCCGCAACTTTGCTTTATAATTCACACGCAACTGCAGAGTTGTGCAAGAATTAAGCTCTATCTTTCTACCACTTGCACCACCTGTCTGTTTCTTCCCTATCCTTCTCTCTAGTTCCAGTGCAATGCATTGCATATGTAGGGGATAGCCCCTGAGCACTGGTCCAAGATAAAAAAAAAAAAAAATTTTGTTGTGCATTTGTGACAACTTTGACAGAGGCATGACATCGACAGGAATTGCCAACAATGATTCAACAACACTGACGCTCATGATTGTCGCACCCTCATATCTTCTACACATGTAATGTAGTTTTAAGGTATTCACCATGGCTGCATCCAAGGCATTTGTTAGTAGCGGTCAATACAATTTTTTTTCTCGAACTCGAATTGTTTTATCCATTAGGCATAGAGTAGTTTCCGTTTAATTGATTTATCAAACAGTCATCAACTGATTTACAACATTTGCTGCATGTTTTTGGGTTTACTTAACCGGCTAAATCAATTGAAAGTGGCGATGGCTGAAGTAGTCTTCATGTTGACTACAAAATCAAAAATTTTCTCGGTTCAACCCGACTTTCAGACACACGAAAACATCTCGCAGTTTTTTTGAAGTGCATTTGTGTGACTTTGTGTCAGTTGTTGTCGCAAGGTTTCTATTGCGAAGGTATAGTCACTGGTCACTGTAACAGTAACGGCTTCAGCTGTAGCCACATAAAAACTGCCTCCTTCGTCGGTATTGGTCCAAGATAAAAAATTAACTAAAGATTTGAGAGGAACCCTCTCAGTGGGACTACTTATTCAGTCGTAAGATGCCGGACTCTAGTTCTACTTCAAATTCATTTTTAAATGTTATGACCCTACTACATCGTTAGATTTCATAATTCGTAATAGAACAAAATAGCAGGCAGTGCTTCCAATGTCTTTGTCGCACTAATGCATTTAATGACTAGAAACTTTATGCCAAACTTAATGCTCGTACATGTGTAATTATGCGATATACATAGTTCTCACCCAAAAAAATTCGCAAAAATGTTTTCTTGTCATTATGACTGTCCCAGTCCCTTTTATACAGCAGACGAAGAAATTAAATCGAAACCACATAAATTTAATCTAATGGTACTTCAAAGCTCATTTCAGCCCATCATCGTTGCAGTTGCCGCCGCCATGGCAGACGTCGTCATTATCATTGTCATTATTATCAAATGACTTGATAAAGCAAAAAAATAAATAAAATGTGTTAAAAAAATTAAAGTTAAAGTCATACCAAATAAAGATGCTTATGCCTTTATTTGTTTGTTTGTTGTTTGCATTTCTTTTTTTGGCTTTTGCTTTTATTTGGGCAGAAACTAAATCAAACAGCAGTATGACTGAGTGACTGTCTGTCTGCCTGGATGACTGATTAAAAAGAAATCTTGCATTCAGCTTTAAAGCACTTTATCGGCTTGTTGTCTTTGTGACTAAATGGCAGACAGGCAGGCTGACTGAATGGAAGGATGTATGTTTGTGTCTGGTTAGCAACATGATACTAGACGATTGCCAACATTAATAACAGCAACAACAACAACAACAACAACAACAACAAAATTTAAGTGCATTACTGATGAAATAATCAACCACCCCAAAAGAAAACAGCCAGTTGAAGTGGTGAGTTGCTCATGATTCGCTTGCATGGTGTGTTTGTTTGTTTAGTCGTTTGTTGCTTTTCTTTGATGGTGTAAAAAAGTCTCAAAATAATATTTCACTTTTTCTTTTATCAAGCTCTCGTTCTATTTGTTTTTGATTCTCAAATATGTTTATTTCACCAATGCAAAGATACATTAAACGAACAATCAAGCAAACCACTGTGCTGGGTATCATGACCTTGAAAAATATTTCAAAACCTACTCATACAGCAAATTTGTTCGTATTATTTTAAACATTTTTACTGTTTCGGCAAGTAGACTAGTAAAACAGAACTCGCTCTACTACACAGGCAGCAGTGCCGAAGCTGACAGTATAAGGCAAAAAAAATAAGACAGCATATATCGTTGGTCTCATGTAGAAGGGCCCTAATTAACATAATTGTAACTTTACAGGAACAGGAAAAAACCAAATAGCAATTGTTATTATTACAATTAAATATTAATTATCGAAATGTAAATACTTGTAAAACCGTTCTTTATGAGCTTATTGCATTAAATTTTCGTTATAAAGTGTATTTGTGTGAAATGAAGAGGAGTTAAGTCCGTTCAGTATGTAGTGAAACAGTGAATATTTACTAACCAAAACGCAAATATTGACGTTGAATATTGATCGGTGGCTTGTACTTAATGTGAGAGCGTTGCTGATACATGTTCGAACCAAATAACATACTCAAAATTGTGAGTCATAAAATTACATTTAGCTAAATTTCAAAATAGTGTGGTGTAAAGGGTCCTGATTTCGAGATAGATTTCAAACCAAATCTACTAGATTTCAATTCAGTGTAAATACATTAAAAGGTGGCAGCACTAAAGCTTTAATAGATGTTCGTGTGTTGGTGATTTGCAACAGTTCTTTTCGATTATATTAGTTTCAACAATTTTATGTGCAAAAAAAGCAATTATATAATTTTAATTAAAAATGGAATTATTACAAGACTTATTTACTTTATTAAAAAGTCGAATTATTTTTTTTCTTTATTTCTTTTTAGAATTTTGATATCAAACATTAAGTGTTTTTTTTTGTAACAGCTGAATGAATTTTTTGAAATAACACACTAAATTATGACGGGTTGTTCATAACAGTTATATTTTTTCGTGGTATTATTTAAAAACATAAGACTTTATGACTACCTTGTGAATACTCCAACTGTAATGGGAAAATCAATCAGATGAAAATAAAGAATACAACGATATGACATAAAAAATTAGTAACTGTCAACAAAAATTTAAAAAGTTTCAATTTAAAATTGACGTTTCGAACTTAAAATCTTTTATATGTTGACAACGTAGAGATTTATGGACATGTCTGCGATTTTAAGCTTGGTTTTGGACCGTATATTTATTTTAGCGTTTTTCTAAATGAAAATTAGAAGGCAACACTTAAACAATGTAAATATTATATTGTAATTATTTTATTCTGGTTTTGCTGTCAGAAAAATATTTTCACCCACAACATTTAAACAAAAATATATATTTTTTTTTAATAAAATACCGATTGCAATAAAAGAAGAAAAGAAATGTATACAATTTATTTTATAATTGATTTATTCTCCGGACGGTTGCTCACGTCATGTGTCAATGCGCAGAGGATGTAATATCAACTTCTACAATTTCTGTGAATAGTTTTCAAGCTCTCCTTTGTCAGACCTGGTCGAGGTTTTGTTGTACATAAGTACCTAGAGAGCACAATTATACCTTTCACGACGAAATAGAAGATGAAATTACTTACGCTGATGATAAGGACGGAGGTTGAACTGATGGAAGAGATCAAGTTCCTGGGGGTAACCCTGGATAAGAGATACACTTGGGGGTCCCACATTTACAGCCGTATTAATAAAAATTTAAAACGCATTTTAAAGCATTTTTAAGCAAAATTCATTAAAATGGTATTAATAAACGAATTTTAGCTTAAAATGCACATTTTAAACCTTGTGTAAATATGGGAATTTTAAAATTGGTTCGACCCTGTTTTAAAGCTATTTTAAGATGTCATATTGTGCAGTGTTTGTTTTCATTGGGATTGTTATTTGTGAAAAAAAATTCGACCCAATTTTCCGAACGTTTGCGTTTGCATTACTCCTTCTTTTTCCATTTTTATTGCTTTTTAAATTATTATTAATGTTACACAAATTTCAAATAAAACTAATATTGACTAAGTAGTGATGTGTAAACAATCAAAAGAAATAGTATGAAACTCGTTATTCAAATACTCTTTTAACTGCAATTAACCTGAGGTCTCAGGCATTGACTTTCTCTATATACGAGTATAACCGAATAGTCAAACCTGTCATGTTTTATGGGGCATTCGTATAGTGGACCAAATCCAAGCAAAAAACAACGATGACCAGATTGGCGAAAGTACAAAATCTTCTGCTTCACAGGGGCTATGAAAACAACTCTAGCAACGAGGATCTAAGAGGACGCGACCATACAGTCAATCGCGCTATACGCGCTATATACATACCTATAATAATAATTGTGAGGTTTTCATATTTTCGCCTTTACGGTATATTGAAAAAAAACGCTTTCAAACTAATAACGGCTAGACAAAAGCCTATGATGATGATGATGATGACGATAATGATTTTGATGATGATGAAAACGTTGGTGGTGCACTGTTTGTGTGGCCAATATTGGTGGTTCGAAAAGGTTTAGATGATGTCGGCGGTAGTGTCTGGTTGATGGTGGTGTCGCTGATGTTGGTGGTTGATGTCTGGCCTTTATTTTTTTAGCGTTTTTTTTTGTTTGTCGCTTTTCGTTGTCGCAATTTAACAATGGTTGTTGCTGTTGTTGATGTTGTAAGTAAGTATGTATGAATGTACTTGGTTACTTGCTGAGTTTGTCTGCAATTTTTTATTTCTTGTCTGGATTTAACAAGAAGAACAAAAAGGAATGTTAACGAGGACAAAGTAGTTAATACTCAAATACTTAATTCGTCTGACTGGTTGCATTATTATTTACGTTTTCTTTTTATATTTATTTATTTTTATTTGTATTGCAAAACATACACAAACTGAATTTTGGCAAAGCCACAATTATGAAATACTCAGCAAATATTTATTTTGTTAAAAGTGTTGTGTGTATGTACGAGTATATATGTATGCATGTGGGTCCTCTGTACAAGCTTGAGATGTTTCATTTCTGTTAGAAATTCAGATTTTTAAAATGCAATTGCACATTTCCCTTCGGTGTATTTTTTTATTAATTTGTTTATGTTTCTCTGTTTCACTTTTATGTTTATTCTAAATAAATACCAACTGTAGACAGAGTCTCGAGGAGCATAAGGGATTCAACAGAAATGTGTAAGGAAATCCTTTTTGTTATAAATCTCAATTGACTGTCTGGTGTTGTGCTAAATATTGTGTAAATTTGTTGGTACATTTTTTTCTGATTTGTTTCTGAAGTTTTGTTTTCTCGTTTTCATTTTTTGGTTTTGGTTAAGGGAAACTTCTGTTAACTTGACCATGTTGGGAATTAAAATATTTTTTGCCCAACTTACTTTGAGGATTTACTTTATGTCTGGTTCTTTTTGTTTATATAGTTTTTTCAGTTTCTTTAGACTCCACATAATGACTTCAGTTAAAATCCAAAAAAAAAAAAATTTTAAAATAGAAAAAAGTGTGTATAATTTTCTCGTTGATCTTTTTTATTTTCTCGCAAGTGTTGACAGGACGTTAAGTATTGGCTTTGGAAGATGTTGTTAATTTTTCCAAAAATTTCGCGTAAATTTCTTTAAATATTTTGTGAAGATATGCTCTACCATTTCCAAAGTAATGGAGAGTATGCTCAATTTCCATCTTATGAAGTATCTGGAGTCCAAAAGCTTACTTAACGTCGGGCAATGTCGCTTCCGTCGAGCACGTTCCACGTTAGACTTATTAGCCTTCCTTTCGGAAATAAGGTGTCGATCCATTCACCATTTCGGCGAAAGTAAAGTAGTGGTTCTAGATATTTCCAAAGCATTTGACAGAGTGTAGCATGGAGCACTCTTGTCCATACTTATTGCTTTCGGTGTCGGTGATATCTTCTCTTGATTTATATCGAGCTTTTTCAGGGATCGCGCTATAAGAGTTGTTGTAGACGGGATCTCATCTAACGAATTCAAGATTAATTCAGGGTATCACAAGGCTTCATTCTTTCTCTTACCTTATTTCTTATATTTCTTAATGACCTTCTATGTCAAACTTCCAAACCCTATCCATTCTTTTGCAGATGACAGCAGTATCTGCTATTCATATTCTTTTGATCGTAGGCCAACATCAACTATGATCGCGGCGACGAGGCAGAATATAAAGAATTCGCTAAATGGTGACCTCACGAGAATAGGGTCGATTTCAATGCTCAAAAGACGCAATGCTGCTTGCTTACGCATCGACGCATGCCCAATTACGCTGCCTCATCTGTAATTGTGGGTGATAGAAACATCGAGGAATCAGAAGCTCTTGATGTTCTTGGCATGAAAATTCAGTGTGATATTCGATGGACTGAGCACATTTTTCTGGTCTCAAAGGAAGCATTCAAGTGGCTAGGCTTTTTAAGACGGTGCAAGACATACTTCATCCCATCTGACCTCCTCACTATTTATACCGCCTACATCCGACCGAAAATGGAATACAACTCTCATGTATGGGGCAGTGGTTCAAAGGCTTTTTTGAAGTTACTCGACCGTGTACAGGAAAGAGCGAAGAAACTCGTAGGAAACAGTAGGGCAGCCAACTCTATTGACTCTCTTGAGAATCGTCGCAATGTCGGGTACGTTTCGTTGTTCTATCGTTACTACAATGGGATGTGTTCTGATGAAATCAGGGAACTTGTTCCCGAAACCCAGATATTCACGCGCACAACGCATTCATCATTAAGAGCGCATCCATTTGTGGTCGACTTGGCAGCGAATCGCACTACGCATTACAGAGAAAATTCGCACGTATGTGGAATGGACTACCCGCAGAGGTCTTCAAATCGAATGTCAATAAACACTAGTTCCTCCATCCTTTCTCCGAAAACCTTATATCCTTGTTCCGGCACAATGCACCGCATGTATAGGGGTCATCCCCTGAGTGCCGGTCGAAGTTAGAAATTAAATTAAATTCTTTTTTTTGTGTTTGGAAAAGTTGAGACATTCCTACAAAAGCCTATTGAATGTGACTCGAACAAAATCCGTATAGCCGAAGAAAGATATTTGAAATTCTCTTTTGTTTTTCATTCTCGTTCACACAGACGAAAATGTTGCCGGCGACATACCTTTACAATTGTTATTACTTGAAAAGAAAATGTGAACGCTTTGTATCGCCGAGTACCGAACACAAAAACGATGCTCTCCTTCCCACCCGTAATCTGCAACGAAACTAAATGTTTTGCTTCCATATGTTCGCCATCTAACCTCAGGAATACATGGCATAGTTTTTCAATTTTAATTATTAAAGCTGATGCCAGACACATCAATATTCAGTTTTTTTATACATATAACTCATGTGTGGTTATTTTTTGTAAAAAAAAAGCACACAAATGCAAATATTATAACGAATATTGATGCGTCTGGTATCATCTTAGTACGAAGTTAAAAGCAGAGCCACTATGCAAAAAAGCAAGGATCCTAAGAAAATTATGCTGCGAACACAATTGGGTCTAACGACGAATTTTTCGCTGCGAACTTTCGTCTTCAGAAATTAAACATATTTGTACTTATGAAAATTAACACAATGGCGCCGATGACGAAATTCAACGTGCGTAACGAACTCTGCGATAGCTTTATTTCTATTTCTCATTTTAGTTTTCATATAAACTCGTATTAGTAAATGAAGTTAATTTTTCTTTTAATAATTGCTTAATTTTTAAAATAATTTTTAAGTTAAATATAAATATAGAGGGTGGCAATGGCTGAAGCAGTCTGCGCACCTGGGTTTAACCCCAGTTTCAGACTAAAATCATAAAAAAAAACATCTCGCATTTTTCTGATGTGCATGAGTGTGGCTTTGTGTGTCAGTTGTTGTTGTGGGAAGGTTTCCTATAGCTCCAGCACAATGCTTCGAATGGGTCATCACTTGAGTGCTGGTCCCAGATAAAAAAAAATTTACCATAAAATTGTTTTTTAATTGTTTTTTGTTAATGTTTAATTTTTTCAAATAATTTTTTTATACGGTAACACACACAGCAGTTAATATTGATTATTATGACAGCTGTAATTTTTTCCTGACAATTGTGCGCCACACTGCGACTTTACACAACAAACTTCTACCAACAAATTCGTTGTGCTAGACGAAATTTATCGTTCAGGCAATTGCGTTCCTAGCATTACTCGAAAATTTACAGAAAAAGTATGTGAGAAAAGCCCTTACTTCGATTGCCAATTCACAATTAAAAACGCGGTGACATTTTTTTATCTTGAACCAGCACTCAGGAGATGCCTTCCTATACATGCGATGCATTGTGCGGACACTAGTTAGAGAAATGACAGAAAGCTTCACTATCTTACAACTCCGCTCTTTGCACGTCTTTTTAGCAGTCTCTGATGTCAAGCAGACGTATTAAATTTTATGAAGTTTTGATTTTAGTAGCCGCTCTTTTTTTCAGTAATTATTTTACTTCGCCGATGCTACACAATACAGACGAAGAAGGACGTTCTGATGTGCCTATAGATTGGTTACAGCTGAAGCCAGTACTGTTCAGGGACAAGTGACTATGCCTTCGCCACTGAATCCTTCCGACAACAACTGACACAAAGGCACACAAATGCACATCAGAAATAATGCGAGGTGTTCTTATGAATTTAGTCTGAAACTGGGGTTGGACCCTGGAAATTTTTTATTTTGTAGCCAACGTGCAGACTAATTCAGCCATCGCCACCCTCATAAAACATTATTAATAAATTTCAAAGAAAAAAACAATAAAGAATAATAGTAGGGAAAAGGAAGGGATATATTTTGAACTTTTTTTTCGGGGTGATTTTTTTTATGGAATTTTAGAAAAATTTCGGAAAAAGCTACAAAACGAAAAATTCGTGCACTACAAATACTTAATTTAAATTTTCCAAATGTTAACAAAATGTTTGCGAAACATTTTTGTGAACAGCAAATATGAAGTCACAATATACATAATTTTTTAATAGCTTTTTAGCTTTTATAACTTCATTCATATTATTCATATTTTATGTGGTTGACATCTTATATTAGTTATCTATAGTATATACGAATGAGAATATGCAAGTTAACGGAATATGCACTGTCTGGAGAACATTTATCTATACTAAAGATTTCATTACAAACCTGCACTGCAATTTATAAGTTTATTCACCGATCTCGGAAAGCCGCTATTTTTTTGCGTTCATTCAAAGAATAAGTTAGGTTAGGGTAGGTAGGCAGGTTTGTAGTGAAAATAAATAGCCCAGCATACCTAAGTCCTTTCATCATTCATCATAGTCTCGTTTATGATACCTGTGAAGAAGAAGGGGCGTGGATAGAGTGGAGTAGATGATAGGATAGGATAGAATAGGTCAGAAAGAGAGCATCCGATAGAGTGCAGTAGGAACCGAGGAAACCAACCGGTGAATTTGGCGGAGCTAACTGCCTCCGACGAATGCGCTCAGCTCCCCGTACCCACACCAGGGATACCCTGGAGCGCCTCGCCAAATCATTCAGCGAAGACCGGCACGCACGGGCAAGGTCGGATGCGACATAGACCTCCGTGAGTGATCTTATAGCAGGTTTTCTATCTATCATGATGGTGATATCATCGTCCGATATCGCCTTGTAATTCCGGTAGTTCACATCCGGCAGCCTGAAGGGCATTCTAATCCCTAACACATCCAAAAGAATTCAAAGAATAGACGGAGCTACCTTCTTCTGCACTAGACTTTTTCTAGTACTAAATATGGTTTTTTTACAAAAAGCAATTATGGATTCTTCTTAGTGAAAGGGTTCTTTTTTGCCCAGATAATACCACTGTTTTGATAGTTTTCGGCATGAGTTGCAGACAGCTTTTTCCCACTTTTCGAGAAAAGATGGAAAAACTCGTTTCATAACTTTTCGACACGAGTTCTTACTAAAGTTACAGAACAGTGGCTGCTGGATATATCACAGCATGGTGAAATTTTCGATTCCATATAAAATATTTTTAAGCCGTTCTATGTGACCCAACTGTACTTGCAGTGGATACGCATAATATTGTTTCGTCGTCTTTCACTTCGTCATCGACATTAATTGTTAAAAACCAAGGACCTGAATTAGTAAATTACCAAATATGATGTGAGATTGTTATGAAAATATTTTTTCCACAAAAAAAAAAACAATGATTGAAATCCTGCTGTCATTCAACAATAATTCAATCTGCTCTTTTTCCTCTTATGTTTTTGCTTTTTTGCCATTCAATTCCTTTCAACATACATTAAAGATTCAACCACAAATGCTTCCAAAAGGTTCAAAATAAAAGGTGTGATCTTGTCAAAAGAATTTCATGTTGGCATTATTAACGATTTTTATTGAGATGTTATCGCAGACTCACCACCCTAAGCACATGAAATGAGAACAAACAAACGAAGAAAATCATGTGGTAATTTTCAAATAAAAAAATTAATTTCGCGTAAATGACACACAGAGCGAGTTAGTAACAACAAACGCTGATAGGCAGGCAAGGGAATGAAATCATAATTTTATGGATGGATAAAAAAAATAAATACTCAATTGACCAGTGAAAAAGCAAGGCATAGCAAATTCACGACATCGATCTATTATTATCAGACTTAAAGTTGACGTCATAAGTCCTTCCTTCAGTTTTAAGTTAAAATCCATTTCGCTATCAACAGCGGTAACACCAGCCATATATGACAATCTATATCGTGCTTAATCGGCGTTCTTTTAATTTTTGAGGGTTGCCGTTACTGTTGCATATTGTCACAACTCTTTTGCGGTACATATCGGCCGATACAACACTAACGTGCTTTATTGAGCAAAGTATGTTCCTATTTATTTGCCTGAAACGGCTTTAAGTGCGGTGAGGTGGATAAAAAGAGAGAGTATTAATTTAAATAAAATTAAAGGATCATCATGACAACGCTTAAAATTGCCATTTGCGCAATTGTGAATGTTTGTGTGCTGAAGCCCCCTTCAAAACTTGCCAGAAAAGCACTAAAGTGTACTGGAATTTAGGAAACGGCATTATATATCATTACCTACATATGTACATTACAATTTTTAGCAAAAGCCAATATAAAAATAAACTATAAAATTAAACAAATTTAAATTTGTATCTAAAATGTTTAATTTGCTTTTAAAAATGCCTTAAGATGGGCGATAGACTCAATTACTCAAAATATTTGCAGAAGTTGCTATTTGTAATAAGTTCATACTAAATTTTTTTTGTTTTACAACACTCACAATTGAACAGCGCAAGTTTACGAGACAAAATTGTTGGGCAAGTTTACAAAGTTAGCAGATCATCTTTTGATTTCAGTATATCGAATAATTTTAGACACGATGACCCATTTATAGTTCTATGGAAGGAAGGAAAGTGTCTTTATTAAGGAAAAAATTTTGAATTTCAAGGATGTGTGTTGCTTTATTTCGAACAAGGCAGCTTAATCAGGTATCATCAGTTCTACAAGCAATTACGACACCAAAAACGCAGACATTTTGTTGCTATAAACATACAGAAAGATGTCAAATTCAGTTGTATGTATAAGGATAATTTCGAAAGAAGCTATTTGGTTGGTTTTGTTTGTATATTTCGTAATTCTCAAATATTTTTTGGGAGTTCTTGCATAAACAAGTGAAATTTATTAGCTTTTTTCAAGAATTTTGTTAAAGGCCTTCTGAAGATTTGCCTATTATGTGCATATAGATCAGCTAAACCATATAACAAATATAGATAAATAATAGTAATTAATTTTGACTAACGTTAAATAAATGAAAGAATAGTTATATAGTTTATAAAGAAACTTTGGCGCTTTCTTTTAATGTCAGCATTGAACATCTGCCCTTGTGGTGATACCTGATTAAAACAGCATTGATTTCGACATTAGAAACCGCTCTGCCAAATTTCATCTCGATACGATCATTTAACTAACATTGACGTTCCCTTAATTGAGGGCTGAACTGCCCTCCTTTTAAGCAATTGATGCCTAAGGAGAAATATCTAGATATCTTGGCCAGCAATAATCTCCAACAACAATGTGTGGCTCACACAGAGGGGCGCGGGCGTGGTTGTTATCAGCGAACAATACGGTCCGATGCACCGAGGGTTCTGGCTCGGGGACGAAACGGGTACGGCGGCGCTCTGGCTACCTGGTGGCGGTAAACTCGCGGTTGCGCGGTACGGGATCGGCTGCGGCTATGCGTGGGCTCGGATCGGCGGTTATGTGCTGGTGAGCTGTTACCTCACTCCTAGCGATAGTGTGGCGCGATTTAGGGCGAAGATGGCCGCTATCGAGGACGCTCTGGCTGGTATAGCCGGACCCTTTGTGGTGGCCGGTGATTTCAATGCCAGGGCTGTGGAGTGGGGAGATCCGGTGACGAGCACGAGGGGGAGGTGCGTCCTGGATATGGCGGCCAGGTTGGGCCTGGCGGCCGGGGTGCGAGTTCACCACTCCTGACATCACTTTGGTATCCGAGAATCTGTCTGGGATGATCGAAGGATGGAGGGTGCTCGAGGAATATACTGGGAGTGATCACCAGTATGTTGAATTTGGGATAGTATCGGAGGCGGGCGTCGCACGGGTGGAGAGGCGCGCGTGGTTGGAACGTCGCGAGGTTAGACCGCGGGTCGTTCTTGGCCGGTTTCGACGGTACTACGGTTTTGGACGGTGGGGGAGACGCTGACTCCCTGGCGGGTGCTATGATGCGGCGCATTGTCCGTGGATGCGACGCATCGATGCCCCGATTGTCGCGACGGAATGCCTTCAACAGCCTACGATGGGCTGATGTTCTAGAGGCGCTACGGGGAAGGTTTCGTATTCCCGGATACTTGTATAGAATTCTCCGTGGTTATCTGGACGATCGGGTACTGTTGTATGATACGCCGACGGGGCGGAGGAGCAGGATGATCACGTCCGGCGCGGCCCAGGGATCTGTGCTGGCCCCGGACCTATGGAATCTGACCTACGATGGGATCTTTGGGGTGGAAATGCTCGAGGATGCTCAGCTCGTGGGATACGCGGATGATATAGCGGCGGTGATCTTAGCGCGGGATATGGATGACGCCATGGGGAAGCTGAACCGGGTCATGATTAGGACCCGGATGTGGCTTGAGGACCACGGCTTGGAATTGGCCGGGGAGAAGACCGAGGTGATGTTGATGCCGCGGGCACACATACCACTCGGCGTCGGCATGCAGATAGGGGATGTGTCTCTGGTTACCCAGAGTGCCATAAGGTATTTGGGCGTCAGACTCGACTGTAGGCTGACTTACTGGGCCCAAATACGGCATGTGGCGACTAAGGCGGCGAAGATGACTGGCATGTTGAGCAGACTCATGGCGAATGTCGAAGGCCCGACACAGAGCAAGAGGAGGCTGATTATGGCGGTCACGAAGTCGATCTTGCTGCATGGGAGCGAGATTTGGGAAATGTACTGGGTGAGAGAACCAAACGCAGGGTGCTCGAGGCGGTACAGCGGACAGCGGCCCTTAGGGTTGCTTCGGCTTACCGCACGGTCTCGGGAGCTGCGGTCCTGGTGATATGTGGGGAAATACCCATAGACCTCTTGGCGCGCGAGCGGTGGGAGGCTTGGAACTCGAGGGGGGAGGGCCATGGTGTTGGTGCTATTGGTCTGAGACCCTAAACTGTCCGGCGATGGCAGGACAGGTGGACCGCGGACACGGTCGGCAGGTGGACGGCGAGGCTCATTCTCTGCGTGGAAGTATGGATTCGGAGGAAATTTGGGGAAGTTAACTACTTCCTGACACAATTCCTCTCGGGCCACGGATACTTCCGAAAGTACCTGTACCGGATGGGCAGGGCAGATGGTCCCGACTGCATTTACTGTGGTATTACGGATGATGATGCAGAACACACTTTCTTCGACTGCACCAGGTGGCATACTGAGAGGTGCAATGGGTTGGCGGGTTCGCTCCTGCCACCGTGATAGGGAGGATGCTCGATTGTGAGGACAATTGGGACGCTGTGGCACAGTACGTGGGATACGTTCTGCGGAGGATGAAGAGGGACCTCGATTCGCTGCTGCATAGCGGGGCCCCCTCTGACGGGGACCAGGCGATACGAGCCGGGGCCATGGCGCCGGCTGCGGACTTGGCGGACCCAGACGTGGGTGAGTGAGAGTGGTCCTGATTGGGACGTGGCTCTGGGCCTTCCCGAAGTAATGCGGAAAGCGGTCCCAGGGAGGAATCTACCCAGAGGAGGAGGAGGGAATTTTTTAGTGGCAACACCACTCGACGCAGAAGACGACGGTCTCTGTAAGTGCGAAGGCATTTTCAACCCTACCTCACACGCCAAAAAAAAAAAAAAATGTGTGGCTCATGACAACACAGTCATCCATCGCATGAAGAATTCTCACACGCAAGTCGAATTGATTTACGCACACACAGTGCAAACCACAGGAAGATTTAGCACTAGCTCACAAGGCAGACGAAGAAGCGGAAGGCCACTTTACACACGCGGCGGAGGCACCTCGGCATCGAAATGGCGGAAGTGTCGACCATTTGTAAAAAATTAAAATTGTTAACTGTGAAGGGAGACGAATTGAACTTTTGGTATGGTATGTTCGAAATAGGTTATGACCTCTTCTAACACCTGTTTTATGGCTCGATTATGGATTGCAACCGAACTGTTGTTCAGTTGCCGGTTGTAAAAAATGGTAATGCAGACCGAAACTGCATTAACTACAAATGCAAAAATTCCAGTGCTTTTTAGTGTGTTTTGGCCACCAAAACCTGGCAATATGTGTATTTTGTTCTTTGCCATCAACTGAATGCTTCGGCCAGCTGTGTGAGACGGAGTCCTCAGCCGAATGCAGCCCCTCACATGCAGTGGATTTAAAAATTTCAATGAAATGTCACAAATTTCAAAACAACATTGAGACAACAATTTCCTGTTACTGTTCCATTCCAAGGCTTGCATTTCATATCTTTGCAGGTAAATATTGCACTTGCAACATTTTTACCACACCACTCACTTCTATTTAAATAACACTTTCTAGTGAAGCTAATTAAAAAAAACAAAAAAGAACTATAAAAAAAGAAAATCAAATTTTATTACCGACATAATTCAAGACCTCTTTCAACAATAAAAAAAAAACAACATAATACCCGTAATTATGCAATTCTTTACAATTAGTTTTTGCGTTTTCCTCAATTAAGCATCAGCGTACTATTTTTCTATTTTTACTTTTTTATTTATTTTACGATTAAAATTAATTTATTAACTTTTTGTGAAAAATATGGCATTAATTAAAAAGAACAAGCCAAGGGAAACTAATAAACGTTTTGAAGTGAAAAAAAACATTTTAAATTATTTTGCAAACATAGAGTTAGTTAATTTAAAGTAATTTGCAAACAAATTTTTATTTAAAAATAATAAAAAAAAACCTTCACGCTCCACAGCACACTTTTACAGTATGGACGTTATTTAACTGCGAGTGTGTGTGTGTGTGTGTGTGTGTTTATATTGTTGTTTAAGAGTTCATTTAAATTATTTATTAAATAGATATTTTGAATAACATACGAACTAGTGCAGCCGGAGCAAAATTAAAATTTATTGTCTACCAGTCACAGGCACAGTGGTTAAGATGCCGCATTAATTGAAGAAAAAAAATAATTAAAACTAATAAATTAAAGTAACGCAGGAACATTTTGCCGTGAGAATTTCGTCTTAAGATTTACATTAATTGATAAGTCCAGATTAATTTTCTTTTTTATTTTTATTTTACAATAATAATGAATTTGTGAAAAAATTACCTGGCGCACAAACTACATACATATCTCACCAGTTCTCAGACTACTCCCCTGCTACACAAACTACCTCTCTCACACCACACATAATGACACAAACATGGGGCATTGCAATTCAAAAAGGAGTTTCATTAATGCCTCATATACTCATATACTCGCCCACATATGCCATAGAAAATTTTCTACAATTTAATATTGAAATTTATTAACTTTGCTTTCTCTATAAACCAATTTATGACCGATAATTTTCAAGTTCAACTAACCCACAACCTCTTCGTTTGGCTTTTAGCTTCTCTTTTGCTTTGCATTTATTTTCCAACTGCAGTTGAATGGCTGGATAGAAAACAATTATTTCTATTATTTTTACAACAAAATATCGTGAGCTTTTTTATCACTCGTATCTTTAGTGCAGCAATAAAAATCAATGAACTTTGTTCGATGAATGTTTCAATAAAAAAAAAATAAAAATACAACAAGAAAACAGATACTTAAATGGAAAAAATAAAACAACAACGACTTAATGACAATCATATTAAGCACTTAACTTGCAACAATAATGACAAGAGCCAGTGACAGAATAATGCAAAAATATAATCAACTTAAATTTAATAGCGGTATTTGTTACTTGAAGAGTTGCAGATTTTCTAATGTCAGACATAAAAGAAAATTCATGCAAGCAGAGATGGGCAGCACAGCACACGCCAGATAAGTTTGTTTTTAACAATACACAATGAACGAAGCTTTTAGGTTGTCTGCATAAACACCAAGGGTGTAGGAGGAATTCGAACCCACAACCTGCACATTGATAGACTGTACTGAGAGAAAAATAATACATTTAGGCTAATGAAATGCATTCATTAAATGTTCTGCATTATGTTGATGAAAGTCTTTATTACTCCTTAGAATTAGTGATATTTATATGAACTACAGTTATTACAAAGGACTGAATGAATATTTAGTAGTCTTTAAGTTTGTAGTTAATTCATCACAATAACGTGAAAATTACCCTCCAGTGGAGTTAAAAATTGTAAAAGCTAATTTCATTCTCACCTGTACTAAAACAGAGTTTTCAGCTTTTGGGAATATCCATTCTGAACAAAGCTTTGAGCATTTCTTAATAGTATATTAAATATACAGATATAAATATAAGTATGATATCAATGATTTTACAACTACCTCCCTGTTGACACAAAGAGTACTGATGACGTGTGTAGTGGCATATAAAATAGGTATATTCGTGTTTTTTTTTTATCTTGGATCAGCACTTAGGAGATGACCGCTACACATGCAATGCATTGTGCTGGAACTAGAGGAAAGTGAAGTTAGAGAAATGACAGGGAGTAAAGCTACTTCCAACTCTGCTTTTTGTATATTCTTTGGTTTTATAGGAGTATTGAAGAGCCTCTGATATCAAAGAGACGTATTAAATTTTGAAGCTTCATTTCAATAGCTACTTTTAGTAATTACATTAGTTCGCCGATGCTACACATTACCGACGAAGGAGGGCGTTCTGATATGCCTGTGGATTGCTATCAGCTGAAGCCTTCAGCGAATATGCCTTCGCCACGGAAACCTTCCGACAACAACTGACACAAAGACATACTAATGTACACCAGAAAGAATACGCGATGTTTTTTTTAATGTGTATAGAAATAGAAATCAGTATATAGTTTGCCATAAGTATATTGTTGTGAACATTTGTAGGTTATGTCAGATGTACGTAACATACCAACGTGTGAACGTAAAAATTATAACACTTTTGTAGAACGTAGTTTTTGGCAATCAAACAATGACATTCGTTGTGACAAGTACATACAAGGTGGGCCAAAAGAAGTCATCCGAAGTTGTTTGGCTCTTATTTTCTTTCTAAATGAAAAACTTCCATTCTGTTTTTGATTATGTTTATCTGAACCAAATGGGCGCCGTCACAATTGATTGCTATACGGGTTCGTTTTATGGCATTTTTCTTCACTTCGCTGAGAACTTGTGGCGACAGATTCTGGCACTCGTGTCGAATGTAGTCCTTGAGAGCTTCCAGGGACTCGGGCTTGTACAATGCATTGTATGTGTAGGGATCATCTCCTGAGTGCTGGTCCCAGATAAAAAAAAATAATAATAAATTCAAATTGGGGAATTCAATATCAGTTTCAATAGAATTTAAATAGATACATATTTCGATCGATATCGCATACCATAATTAGCTCCAACAGATTTGAATAAAAATTAAACATTTTTAATTGCCTCATCACCTAACCGCACTCAGAACATTAATTGTTTTCCAGAAGACAGTAACAAAAATTGTGTCTCAGGTATTACTGGCCGGCATATTCATTGCTTGAATTCGCCTTGTTCGGGTGGAGTGACAGTGGCATTGGCAGTGCCGTAAAAAATACCCAATTTATGATGCATTGTGAATAAGATTGGGCAAAATCAAAGTACCATTCTATTCTATTCCCTCTGGCGATCAAAGTTTTCAATGGACTCATTTGTGCCCAGTAGATGCGACTACCTTTTTCGATTTTTTTGTTTAAAAATTATGTTTTGTTTTTTTTTTCTTTTAACAGAACCAACTCGTGTTTAATAAAATTGTTTTTGAAAGTATTTAAATTACGTCTTGCTTTTTTTAAATCGTTCTAATTTTATCACTTTGATAAAAAAAAGTTTCCAGGTCACACTGACAAGTTACACTGCCCTACACCATATTCGTCACAAGCACCGGCGTGGCAGTGAAGCAGATGATACACTGAATGTGACCTGGGTCGTGTTTAGTTAAATTGCTTGATTATAAAGTACAGCAGTGACTAAACATCACATTACTAGAAACCATTTATCTAACAACAACAATCTATCGGAAACAAAAGTTTTGTTGACGAGTGTTAGAAAACTTTTATGATTATCAAACAAGTCAGATATATAACTGTATTTATTTACAGTCAAACGGCGATAATGCGTACCCCGCCAATTCGAAAACCTCCACAATTGAAAATAAACGACTGGTACGTTTAGAAAAACTCTTTAATTAATAAAAATTCCATACATTTTGGTATCTTCGTTAATTCGTATTTTTTTTTATCCCCTCAAAGTCTAAGGAAACTCTAATAAATCGTACATAATTGTTAAAAACCTCTTATAATCCATATATGTATATAAAACAGAGTGATGGTAGTTACTACGCCTCAAGAACGCCTGAACCGATTTCGATGATTCAAACCAATTCGTACTAGTCGCCGGCCAAAGAAGAAGAATGCCAACTGGGCTTTGCCATGGTCATACAAAGTAAATATACATTTTTGTGTTTCGTGAGAACGGAGTGAAAGTTTCTGAATATGGTCGAAATGACTTTGTAGTTAAAACAAATCATCAGTTAAAAATTAGGAGGGATTAGAGAAGTGGCCGTGGTATATCCCATACAAACTAAATATTGATTGCATTATAAGATACATGATACATATGAGATACATGTTTTCAAAAAAATGATCAGGAGGAGAGGTCGGGGTAATTTTTGCCTAGACTATATAACCGATTTTAATAAAATTTAAAAAATAATAAATCTTCCCTATTCTTTCTTCGAATAGGACTGCGAGGGGGCGTAGGGGATAATTTATACATATTTCGGAATCTACAAAGACACATATGTTATACAGACCCAGTAGTCGACATAAGCGGTAATATATGCCCCTCCGAAACTGTCCAACCGATGAAGATAATAACGTGAGCAATTCCGCGGGTAAAAACTACTTCGTAATAGAATCCAATGTTAAAAAAAATCAAATTACAAAAGCAATGGTTTTTGACACTTATTTTAACAATACACGAAATTTTTTGTGTTTCTTTAGATTCGTAAAAAAGAACACACTTTAGCAGATAATTGAAGTTGCCACCAAGAATGGTATTGTTCCTTCAATGCTTTCATCAATTTTAAACAAAATAGAATTCATAGTGGAGACATCTTTAGGTAGACAAGAAGAAGCTGAAGCCCAAGCTCCAAGCCCTGTAAATCGTTTTTTTTTTAACCTTGCATAATAGAAATCCCTTTATTACGAAAACTCCTGTAATTCGTAAAAAAAATAACTGATACCTTCGATGACGAATTAATAGGATTCTACTGTATTGTGTGAATAATAAATATGTATATGTATATCTTTAATTGTTATTTGGCCACGTGTTAATAATTTGTATAAAATAATGCAAAAAAAAAGTTTTTTGGCTTTTAATTGGAGAAGAAAAATCATCACGTTATTCACGTTAAAGCGCGGCTATGCGTTTTTGTGTTGCCTAATGGTTATTATTTGGCATCCATTATACAATTATCCATATACATACATATAAAATTTTTCTATTTCTGACACAATTTTGCCTTCTCATATATCGATTCCCATATGACATTTGGAAGGTTGTTTGACGAGCGATATAATTTCACTACTCTTTTTTGATTCGTAAAGGCGATTGTGGAACGAGTGAATTGTCGGTTACGCACTTTGGCGAGCATTGGTGAGGTATTAGTATTCAACAACAGCACAATTGTTTTTTAAGCATTCTGACGACCATTGAAAGATCGTTATTTCACCACATTCGCCATGCGAATCTTTGAAGATTGTTGGACCAGTGAAACAAATCAGTGTGGTTTATATTGCTTGAAATCGTTATTTACACAATGTGACTGCTGTTGGCTAAGTAGTTAGCTTATTGGCTCTGTAACCAGTAGATCCTCGGGTCAATACTCATAACTGCCTGATCAAAAGTATTTCTAAAGTGCCATTTGAACAATGAAATAATAAATAAAATGGCTCTCCTGTAGCTTAAAAAACTAAAGCGTCGACATATGTCGCATCAAAGAACATAATTTTAGTGCTTCTTTTCAACTCAGTTTTTTCAATTCAATAGAAATTTTAGAATATTTTACGATTCTTTTCATATAATCGTAAATGATTCATATGGAAGAGTGCCATCATGACACACTTTTTCCCGGTGTACTGAACATACTCGATGGTGCAAAGATGAAAGCGAAAATGCCAGCTGGGTAAATACACTTTCAAAAAAAATATATGCGTGCATATGTAAATGTGTAAATAAACATTAATTTTTCATATCACGGAAAAGTTAAGAATTATAAAAAGTTAAGCATCCCAAAAACAAACTACTTAACTTTATCGAGCTTCTATTGTACTTAGGCTACGCTTGCACTTAAGCGAATGCTACACGATCAATGTTCAGCTTCAATTTTTTATAAAATAACGCATACAATGACAAATATTGAAGTTGAACATTGATCGTGGAGCATTCCCTTTTGGCATTTTCGAATTTTGTTGATAACTACGTTATTTCTAATTACAGGCGTGTGAAATATTGCAGGAACACGTATTTGGATACTCTGAATCATAACAATCCAACTTCGGGCTTTCTCGAATTCTTATGACGATATATTCATATGTATGGCCCAGAGTGTTAAGCGCATACTACACGCATCAGTATTTAGCTTCAATATTTGACTCTGTGTTATTATATATATTGAAGCCTCTGACATACTACGTCAACATCGGCAAAACATTTTTTTAAGTTTCCGTCGATAAAATACATATCTATTTATTTCTTTATTTATTAAAAAAGCACTGGTTATATTTGTTTTTATTTTTGTCACTATAATTTTTAATTTGCACGTCCCAAAAAGCCATTAATGAGCGATATACTTCAATTAATTCGATTACAAAAATTGTTTACTCTATTTGTAATGCGTCGCAACTACGATGTGGACTCAAAGTTACCAGAAATAAAATGAATATTGAAAATAACACTGCCACACTACGTCAAACTGCTTCAATATTTGGATAAATATCAAAACCATTTTGATATTCGTCAATATTACACATGTTTGACTATTTTTCGCACACAATGACAAATATTGAAGCTGAAAGACTTACTAATCAGAAAAGAATTACAGTATAGTACAATTATCGATAGGCCAGTTAAATGAGATAATGGCTGTTGTAATTAAGAGCATTGTGCTCATCTCGCTGTACCTGGTGTAATTTTTATTGTATTCGTTTCAATACCAAACAAAACACGTTTTCATTAATTATATTTAAGCGGAGCTGCAAGTACAATTTTGATGAAACATGTCTGTAATTGAAGCACGGAATATTTCAGTTACTACGATTGCGAAGTTTATAAATGGCAGTTGGTAAAAATAAATTTACTTTTTCTTCAATCGTTGGGTGCGCCAAAAATTTGCTGATTAACAAAATAATTTCAGTTGAATACCACCATTTTTATCTCAAATTTATTTCATACTTTTGAAGTTTGTTTTTTTTCAGATTTTAGTTGTCTTTGAATATAATGTATGATCTAATGGACTTCAAGCATTTCATCATCTTTCGCAGCTGAAGTTTTTTTTGTTTATTTTTACTTTTTTTCTAAAATAAACTTGTGCTGACGAAAATCGCACAAGTGTTAATTAAACGTCTGGAATTCTAATAATCGTCTAGTTTTGTTTATCTATTAACGTAACTAATCAAATAAATTTATATTCTAACGCTTCGAAACAAACACAACAAGCAAATGCATTCGAAAATTTGGGGCCAACAAATTCATTTGCAAGCGGCAAACAAATGCAAATAAGCAGCTAATGAAATGAAATTAAGTCATTTGTGATATTTCTGGCGATAGCATGATCCGATCATTTGAATTAAATAAATATTTAAATGAAAATACGTAAAATGTAAATAATTTGACACAAATAAATGTCGAAATTTAGTAGAAAGAAAATGTTTCCAATCCTTTGAACTGTTTAAATTCATTCAATTCTTTGAAAAGTGTGAATTTGTTATGAAATCGCTCATCCGCCAGCAGGTGAATAGACACTTTTGAATTTTTCCTTTTGCTTTCGTATTTGTTTTTGTTTTTCAATTTCTCACTTGCATCAATTTCATTTATAGATTTAAGTCAAAGGCACAAAATTCGATTTGTTTTATTGCATTTTAAATAATTTAATTTAGCGTTTGCTGTCGGCCCAAAAATATAAGAAAAAATAAAAACCACGATATTTGCAATAAATTGCAATTTATTTATAATAAAACAATGTAACAAGTGCAATGCATCTGTTTTAAAGTCGACTACAGTGTGAAACGTGAACCTATGTAGACTCTTTGTCTACGTATTCGAAACAGACAGGCAGTTGTGCCAAAAAAAAAAGTAAAAAGAAAAAGAAATAAATGAAAAAACAAAATTAAAAATAAAATTGAATAAACATTCAAGCAGCAATTATGCCAGAAAAAAGAAAAACGCTCAACCAACGTACAAATGTTTACAAATTAATTCAAATTTTAACGAAAATATCAGATTCTTGTTTAGAAAACAACACTGTTATGTAAAAGAATGTCATCTTGTTGGCATAGACTTTTGACTCGAAACCAGATTAGAAAGCCAGCAAATGTTAATTACATTCTTTCACGTTCAGCTTGGCAGGATGTATGAAAATATACTTTTTATCTTTTATTTTATTTGATCTTTTTTATAATTTATCTTGTTATTTAATTATTAAGACCGCGGTCGTCATTCTTTTAAAACTATATTGTTGTAATATATTTTCGATATACCATACTTTTTTATAGAAACTGTTCTGTCTTTTAAAATAAACTTTTTAAAAAGCTACTTTCTCAGAAAAAGTTAAAAAAAATACTTTTCTGAAATGTACTTCTTTTACAAAAATTTACTTTTTTGTGAAAAGTTATTTTCATAAAAGTTACTCTTTTAAAAAGTTATTTCAAAATAAGGCACTTCTTAAAAAGTACTTTTTTAATAAGGTACTTTTTTAAAAAGGTACTTATTTAAAAATGTACAATTCTCTTATTTACAGCAATTTTTTTAGCCTGCTCGTTTTGTTTTTTGATTTTTTTACTTTAAACGTAATTGAAAAAAATTCACAATTTTTATAATTCCTTTATTTTAAAGTTAATTAAATAGAAATATTTGTGGTTGCCAGAAATTTGTGGCACATATTAACACTTCTACGGCGGCAGTCTTGCTGATTACAAAGTTCATTTGAGCTCAACAATACCCAGGCAAATGAAATACAAATTAGTATGTATAGACAATAAAAAATGAAAACAAAATAAAAGTACAATTAATAAACAATCTATTGTGTCTCGTGTTAGACTGAGTGAATGTATGTAAGTAAAATTAATGAACGCAGATGATACCATTCCATTCAACTTCATATTCACGTTCACTTCTCTTATTTAATTTTATTGCGGTTCAGTTCAGCTCTTTTTTTTTGTTTTTGTAAATGCGTTTCTTATCAATTCGTTATTACATTAACAACAACAAAAACTAAAATCAAAAAGAATTAAATGGCAACTGAGGCCATGCAACAGTAATTGTAGGAATGTGAATGTACGTACATACAAACATACATACACTTGTCTGTGCAACAACGCATCTTGGCTGTTGTGTGTCATTCGTTCATCATTTGTTGCTGGTTTCTCTGCTTTTACTCGTATTTTTCATTCGAAGTAATTGCAGCAGTCAGTCAGTCAGATAACAATAATAGCAGCAACATAACAACAAAAGTCAACAATACAATAACAGCAACACACTAAAATAAAAAAAAACCGACGATTTCGATCAAACAACAACAATTAAAGTAACAGCACCAAAACCATATGTATCCACTTTCACAATGGGTTGAGGCAACAGGATTCTCTCGCTGCTTTCTATTTATCAAAAAATCATCATTTTTTAGAAAACCAAACCGAATTTTCCGTTCCAAAAACTTTCAAATTATACCCAAAAAGCTACATGTTTTACATGTAGCTCACACATAATCGAATATGATATTTTAGAATTCAGTCAGCTGATAAATAAAAAAACATTTATCAAATATTTATTAAATTCCGTAAAGAATTGAAAAATACTTGTAGTTGTAGACAAAATAGTAAATAACTAAACTAAGAACTTAACTGGGAACTGCAGAAGAAATTCTTTTTCAATTAAAATTGTTCAGCATGACTAGAGAGTGTTAGAGTTCGACTCAGATTTCTAATCTTATTTTAAAAACATTAAACATATGTTGCTCAAGAAGTCTTATTATTTTTTGACTTTTTTTGTTTGAAACACAACAGCAATTTTTTGATAACTATTGTAAAATATTAAGACATTATAACAATAAGACTTAATAGCGCACCATTTGAATCCCCCAACTCTAGTTTATTGTTCCATTCAAGTCCCTAAGGATTTGTATTCTATAGACCTAAAATAAATAAAAACGGAATATAAGTAAATAAGTAAAAGTGTGACATATTCGGGTAAACGAATGTAAAGGCATATTTTGCATCAAATGAACATTTTTTTAAATGCTATGAAAACATTTTTTTCAAGAAAAATGAAAAATGCTAAAAAAGTTCACATGTTTATGCAAGAACTCCCAAAAAATATTTGGGAATTACGAAATATACAAACAATACAAACAAAATAGCTTCTTTAAATAATTTCTTTATACAACACACATGTTATTCTTTGATTTTAAATCTATTTACTTTTTCTAAACCTTTCTTACAATTAGCCAACACTTTGGTTGGCAATGATCGTATTGAAAAGGCTAAATAGAAAATTAAATCTTAGTCTTTTTCAAGAATTTGAATAAAGTTCTACTGAAGATTTTGTTATTCGCGCCACATGAAATGTGCAATGAAATGTAATAAAGGTACTCGTAGATAATTTAATCATATTATGGTATTAATGCATGTCCTGTCTTGTCTCATGGGTGTATAAACAAATTTATTAATTAATTTTAATAAAAACGAACAAGATTGCTTGGTAGTCGAATACAATTTATAGAATTTAACTTATTTAGGAAAACAGGGGTCTTGTGCCATAGTGATTGTTTTATACATTCCCTGGCGAATGATTTTAATTTTTCAGAATATTTTTGCTTCAAATTGTATTTGGAAATAATTTTGTTAGACATTTGTGCCTTTTTCGCTACAATGTTGAAGAGATTAATTTCAAGTGACACGTTGTTTGCACATCTGCCTTACTTTCTGTCCGTCGTTCGTCTGCTCGTTTGCCAGCAACAGGAATGCGATTTGCACTTTAGTTTTGTTTGTAAATTACGATTTGAGACATATCGCTGCTTGTGTGCGTTTTTATCTTGACGGATTTCATACATTGTTGCTGCCTGTGTATGGGTTACTTGTCTGATTGGTTTGTGTCGTTGACTGTTGGTCTGAGGGGGAGTGTTGGGGTATAGTTCTGTAATGCCACACATTCATATGCATGCGCATATTCCGTTGCAGATTTATTTTATATTTTTAGATCATAATGACGTTTGAATTGTTGGTGATCATAAGCGTGTAAACAATAGCAAATTTTTTTTTGGTTACAAATTATTTATTTCTTGTTTTCTTTCATTACAGTGATTTAAGAGGGTTGTTATGGGTCAAATGCAGTTTCATTTTCACTTAAAACTTTACGATATTTTCCCAGCATTTCTTTATATGAAACATTTTTTACAATTGTCAAATACTTTAAAAATATTTTTATAATTTCAGTGTGGTTAGAAAGTATTTCGAAATATTTTAATTAACATGACATCTGTGTGATCCCAGCTAAGTTGTTCGTAATAAGTAAACTCCACTGTATTTATGCTCAAATTACTACTAGTATCCCGAAGTCTAGCTCTTTAATTTATGAAATGTTTATTTCTTAAAACTGTCAATGTCAGTCATATTTAGTGTTCACTGATGCTATTTTTATTGTTTTGTTTTTTTTGCTGCTGGTTTGGAGACACATTGGCTAAAAATTCAAATAATTGTCTGATGTACACTGAATGAAAATAGTTTACGTACAAGATAATTATATTTAGGAAATGAAATTTAAAAATATGAGTTTGGGCTTTTTTTTTAACCCTTTAACTTTTCTAATCTCGTTTAGTTTTTCATAGATCCATATTGATTTTTATAAAAAATGTATTCCCAAATAGTTTTTTTTTCGACAAGTGCAATTTTCCAAAAAGTAATTTTGTGGGTTCCGGGGCATAGGAACATCAGGGGTAATGAGATGACTGATGAGCTGGCGGGACTGGGTTCAGCCGGTTCAACAATTGCTGTTATTATTTTTGAGATAGGAATCCCTTTTTCTGTTGCGAGGGGACGGATAGAGGAGTTTTGTACGGGGAAGGTTCAGGAGAGGTGGCGTTTAATGTCCGGCTGCGCCATTGGCTGCGTGGAACTCGGCAACTCTTGAGCTTTTGCCGATTGTCCATTAGTACACTCACGGCCATGTACACGACCCACTGGTCCATCGGCACGCATGCTGAGAGGATGGGCATTCCGTTCAATGAGCGGTGTAGGGGCTCAGAGGAGGATTCGGAGAGCAACAAAGTTGTACACTTTCTCTGTGAGTGCCGCGGTCTGGCTATGTCGATGCTGATATTCCTTGGGGAGTTTTTCTTTGACAACTTAGGGCTGTGCTCTCGGTTGGATCTGACGGACTTAGTGAGGTACGTTAAGGGCACAGAGTGGCTGTGACATCCTCTGGATTATAGGGGCTAGGGTAGTAAAAGGATACTTGTGTCGACGCATCTTGGTCGACTGCTCTTTAACCTAACCTAACTTATTGTTTTTCATTTTAGTTTTCAAATATATTGGTAAATGAAGTTAATTTTTATTTTAATAATTGTTTAATTTTTTAAAATAAATCATTTTAGTTAAATATTGTATATGTATATAGAATTATTTACCATAAAATTGCTTTTGATTTGTTTTTTGTTAATGTCTAATTTTTTCAAGTAATTTTTATATACATTAACGCACAACAAACAACTTTAATAATTAAAACAGGTGTAATTTTTTCCTGGTAATTGTGCGCTGCGAATTTGCGCAACGAACAATTGTTTTCCCCCCTTGGTTGATGTTGTTGTAAAAAAATAAAACAATACAATACAATTAAATAACATACGTATATATTCATACATATTAAGGGATAGAGGGCTAGAGCAGGTACAATGTCACCGAAACTTTGCAAAGTTAAGAAAAAAATGCACTTTAATATGCCTAAAAACGAGAATAGAATTTCATAGAAAAATTATTAAAATGTATTTCACAATGTTTTTAAATAACAATTTATTTTTTCATTATTATTAGCCAAAGGATCTAAACAAGCATTTTAATAACTTTTTTAGTAACTAAACTGTGTCATTACTGTGTCATGCAGTTTGTGCACGTGAATGCAGTTCTTCGATTTTCGTACGCTCATCATGAAAATTTAGTTAAAGCAAAGAGAAAGAGCAAATCAGATTCGAAATGAGCATAGATGGCGAAAAGGAAAGAAAGAAACCACTTGACAAATTAAGCTCTCTGCAGAGATGGGTATTTTTTAAATTTATTTCCATTTTGTTATTAAATGTTACACATACAATTACAATTGTACAGTTAAGGACATATTAGGAAAAAGTCGCTGCTATGAATCAATCACATAACCCCACACTGATAGCAGATATACTAATCTAGGGAGGAAGTTCCCATGGTACTCTACCTTTCGATACAGACATTTATGGTCGACGAAAGCCTTACATTAAAGCGACCGGTTGCAAAGCTATTCAAGGTATTCGGCTGCCCAAACCACCACAGCAACGTATTCATTCATTGACGGCGATACTCTAAGATATATTCTTTATATTAAAGAATTTATATTAAAGAATAACAAAACTATTAAAGTGTGTGCCTTCAGATGGCAACCACAGCTAGAAGTACTATACGATCCGGACTTCGACTTGACGAGCTAGCCACATCAGCCATTACACTTGTACTACAAAGGAGCCTTGTGGGCTACCGGTTCCCGTAGTATTAAATTTAATTCCCGATTCAAACCTCGTTGAACTCAGTGTAACTACAGGCGACGTATCACCTAATCCAGTCATGTGCATAACACTCTTCCGTTTTATCCCAATATGTCTCACGAACACAGTAACACAGTTATATCAGAAATTGGTCGTGACATGTCCAATTGCAGCCTAACGTATCCAAAGATACTTCGTTTCTCTGTTTCCAGAAATTGGTTCGTTCATTTAAGTTTTACGGCATCGTCTTCAAATTCGTGATACACTTGCTGAGGCCCTGAGGGATTACCACTCCCGATTTGTAAGGATTCATTAATATACAGTGGAGTCCCTTTTGTCCGACCACCAATAGATATTAATTGCCTCTCAATAGAAATTAATTGCAACACGAAACTTTTCTGATACCAAACAACAGTTTCATCCAAAAGGGATGCAAGCTTTGCGAATATGCCCATTATTTGAGATTCTACTGTATTTATAATCATTAAACATATGGCACATGTTTTTATTAGTATTTGTTTCTTTTCGCATCATTTGCATACATCTGGTTTGCAAATTTTACAAGTTGCTGGAGTTTTTTTTTGGAAAATTAAATTTCTTCGAAAGGATAATTTTTAGGCTTCTGATGATGATTATTTGGTCTGCCACCAGATGGAATCAAAACGTTATCATAATAAGAGTTATTTTGAATTTAGTAGTAAATGAAACTCACATACACGAATTCAACTATTCAATTCGATATTCATATTTCCATGCCTGGTATTTAATAATCCACAATTGAGATGCCATTTTGTGTTTATGCATTTACTCTCTGAGCACCCAAAAAAAACGCAAGGCCCTTTTTGTGAGGGTTGTCAACTTTAGAATTTTAAAAAGCATTGAAACCAGGAAAAATTGTTATTTTTCCAAAAATTCACTTTTCCCAACTATAACCCGATTTTACGGCAATTTAACAGAGAACAATAAAGTGCAAATATTTTTAGTAAATGAAGTGATAAATGAAATGCACTTTTCGAGAATCACTGTATATTTTTTGTTAAAGACTTTACTTCGTAATTTTTCAGCGAACGAACATTTCTCGTAATAATTATAGTTATAGTTATAGTATGACTTGGTGTCACCAAAGAAGCAAGAAAGCACTGAAAACTAAACTAAAATCACTGAATTGGTAAACTGCTTTTTATACAATAGATATTTTTGCATTCTTCAATTTTGTGGATACTAAAGAGGCGCTGTCCCACAACTCCAATAAACTTCATGATTGTGAAAGTATTTCCAGCAAAACAAAAACGTGGCTGTCAGTTAAAATATTTTAATATGTAGAAAACAAATTTTCATACACATGTACAATGTAACCATAAAATTTGACAAAGCCAAGATAATTGGGTACAGAAAAAGAGAGCAATCAGCTGTTGGCTTGGGACTACTAAGTATGTATGTGCATATGTATTGTATGTATAGCTAAACTTTTAATACTTTCTGCCAAAGTACAAACAGTTGCTCACGTTCCACAGATACGGGCGGACACAGAGAAACGAAAAGAAATTTAGTAGTGCAATATTTTAAAGTTTATTTTTTCCTTTTTTCATTTCTGCTGCTTCCTCCGTGTTGTCCAATGAAAATATTTTTTAACAAACTAGTATAATAACACGGGAAGAAAAGAAAATTATTTTAATAGTGTAAAAAGTATGCAATAATTTGTGATAGCAAATAAATTCATAATTATTAAATGCAAGGAAAAACTAAAAATAAGTAGGAAGTGCAAACAAAAAATTATAGAAGAAGAAAAATAAGAAGCATTATTGATTTTTTGTGTAAAAGAATGCGGTGGCACAAATGCTTGAAAGCGTGTGGTAAAATAGAAGAAAAACTCAAAGTACAAAATTGTTATTTAAAGTATTTAAAAAAATGTGCTTAAAAGCAGAAAAAATTTACACAGTAAATGCGGCAAACGAGTAAGATAGTGGAAATAGGTATTTAAAAAATATTAGCTTTCATAAAAGAGCATAAATATGTATTTATTTATACAGAAATATTTTTTCTAAAATATAAAATTTTTTTTCGTTAAAATGTATGTATGTATGTATACACATACATATGTTGGTACATATGCATAAATCTGTATATTTATGTGTGTTCATACATATGCATAGTATATGAATTATTATTTTACAATTACAGTGCTGTTGAAATATGATTTCTTTTTAGTAAAATATTTAAAATACAAAAGTATTGACAATATTACGTTACGTCATGTTTTTAACCCGAGGCATAAACACAGAATTCCCCACTTTAAATTCTCACCCAAAAGTGCTCTATTACAGATTTATTTTTTTATCATTCCTTTTAGTTGTTTTTGTATAGGAAAAGCTAGAAATTGCATACACATATAAAAAATAACAAAAATTATAGAAACAACACGTAGGTACCCAACGACCAGAACAACAACTACACATAAAAAAAAAATCATACGGAAACTGTAAACAACGTCTGTCAAAAGTAAAAAAAAAGGAAAAAAGCACCAGCAACAACAAACACATTATGTAAAAAAACAGTACAATATCTGTTTTGTCATTCATTACCAACAAAGTTGCCAGTTCAGGAGAAATGAGAAGAACGTATGTATGTGTGTGGTGTTGGAGAAAACCAAGAATGAAAGTGTGCAAATATTGACATCATTTTCGATTTGTTTCTCCGAAAGTTATAAATATGATGTGCATATGTGCTGAGAAATGTATCAAATATGATTCTGAAATTGTATGCATCGTTCTTTTTTATGAATTCATTATTACGTAAGTGTTTTACTAATAATTTAACGAAAATATTTTATCCACAAGAGTGAAAACACTTGACTTTTGAAAATAACGTCCAAATAAAAGTTGGCAACTTTATTTTCCACCACTTTTTTTATTCGCTCATATTTCTTTTTAGTTCACGATAATAAAGCCTCTGCAAAAAAATAAATTCTGGTTGCACAAAACAGCCAAAAACAAATCTCATTTTTTCACGATACACACTAACCCTAATGCATTTAGAACACACAGATACAGTTTCTCTTTCTTGCTGAGCGACTATGTATCTGAGCCGCAAAAGAAGAAAAGCAAATGAAGCAAACGAGGAGATAGAAGGCATACATTTACACGAAATCAGGCCTGGAAAGTACATATTCATAATTTACATATAATCTGGCATCTTAAGCTAAACGTCAAATTAATAAAAAAAAAGTTTTATTCTCTGCGATATATTTTGCTCTCTAACAAGCGCATAAGAACTTAGCAAAAATAATTTGTATGGGAATGAGAGTTTTTAACAGATAGACAACGCTTAGTGCGCTGATTTAAGCATGGTTGTTAGCGTCAATATGTGCAAGTTCGAAAAACTCTATTTACGGAACTTTTTTTTACTAATACACAACTCACAATAAATTTTACTAGACTGTGATTTTATGACACTTGCAGCAACTAAAATAACAATTTATGTGTCGGTAATACAATGGTAGTACAATGTTATTGTCTGCCTTTTTACTAATTTCATATATTTTAAAGCTAATTTGATATTTTCTCGTTAAAGAAACATAAATCAAGCATTTGACGAAATTTAGAAACATAAATATTATTGAAACAATACGAATAAATGTCAATGTTATTTGGATTCCTTAAAATTAACCTTTTTGATGCAATAGCACCACTACATTAAAAACAAATTAAAAAAAACCCATAAAGTGAATAAAAATGCAACACTGCTAGAAGAGTAGTACAGTTTATGGCAAAAATACAAGTGTGCAGAACTTACCAGCCCTGTACAGTATTATAAATTAAGAAACACATTCAAGACAGCAGGCTACAAGCTACAGACTCTACAAATATAGTTGACTGTATTCGCTGCTTTGTATTTTAAAGAAGACAGATACATTGTAACCTGTTGAAAACTGATTGATGTTTGTGGTAGAAATACATTTAGAAAATTGCCACATTAAAATATTTTATAGTTATAAAAATAAAATTACTTAAATGAAATCAATTAATTTTTAATGTATTTACAATCAGTTACATTTGATATAGTGCTTCTCATTAACAAAATACAATATTTATAAGCTCTCATTTCATACCACGCGTTATATACGCCTACGCGTTTCATGTTTGGAAATGGAGGATTTTAATAGAATTAACTCTTCTCTGATAACCCTTAATATTATTGTTAACCTGTGAAAAAGTTCCTAAAACGCTTCTGACGTACATCTGATCTGATCTACATCTTGAGTTCTATGCGTCTACGCGTCCCAGGCTTTGTGCTGTGTAACTTGAAACATGCAAATACACTGATTCGAATTTTTTGTCAGCCGCGTGGTATGTACTTACTGCTTAAATATGTTCATGTAGCCACAGCTACAACAAATTCCTTGCAGCCGTCTTCCCTTGAAATAATCATTCTCATACACACACATATATTCCCTTTTTGACAGATTGTAGTTGGTTGCCTGCTGTCTTGAATGTGTTTCATGCGAAATGAGCAGAGCATTAATGTAATCTGCTATTGCAGCCATAAAGAGAGTCTGAGAATAATTTTGAAATATTCTCTATTGCAAAGTTTCCATTCAAAATTATTGTATTAAATTTTACTGCAGGCAGTCATTTAATTTTGAGTTAAACAGGCATAGCAGCCAGTTGCCGTAAGATCACCTTGCGTGCTGGTTGTGTTTTTATCTGCGGTCGAAAATAGAAAATTTGATTTGGAATTTTGTATGAAAGTACAATATACAACACGTATGGAAATATTTCGTTTTTCAAATAAATAAATTATTCAACAAAAGCCTCGGCTTGTTAAATGACAGCAATCTTTTGTTTCGACGCAAAAAAATATTATTAAAAATATATGTATTTTTTTTAACAGCTAAACGTTCCTATACAAAAACAACAATAGCAAATAAAAAATCTATACATTCCTAATAACAACAAACATTATTTTGTAATTATTTTAAATCCAAAAATGAAATAATTTTATTTAACAGTAAAAAATGAAAATAAAAAAGTGAACTTGTTGTTTAATAAAAGAGAAAATTAAATTAAAAAATTTTCTTTCTTCTTCCACTTGAAGTATTTCTTTGCTGCTGGATCTTTTCGAATAACAAGTTTGCATAAAAAAGTAAATAACCGGGTAAATATAAAAATTAAAACAATAGTTCAGAATACAAATAAATGCAACACCTGCAGTCAATTTATTGTTAAATAACCGTAGGAAGAAAAGTTATCAAAATTAAATACACAAAATCCCTCCTTGCAAATCCTCAGTGTAATATTTGAAGAAAAAAAGTGTAGTAAATTTAAAATAGTGACGTTAAATGAACAACAAACTAAATTCATAAAATAACAATCAACATATTCATATAGAAGTGCTTAAAGGATTATTAGAAGGAACAACAAACAACACCCTGCAATTAAATCGATGTTAGAGAAAAAGTAAGTCAAAGTTAACAATTGTTATTTTAAATATAAATTATTTTTCTTTTAAAACCCATTTGGAAGAAAAAATATAAACTAGAGAAAACTTAAATTCTCTTACTCTAACAAAAATTCTACAAATTAAAAGAATTTACCTTGGGCATATCTCAATATGATAATTATTAAAAATAAGTGCTGGATTTTTCCCCATTTCGGATTACAAACTTAAGATCCTTATTTTCAAAATCAACTAAACAATTGAGAATTAATTAGTAGAATACCGAACACAAAATCAAATATTCGAAACAAAGCCAGAAGATATCCATGAGTTTATATCTTACACATCCATACATACTCGTACCAGTTATCTCATTTATTATTTAAAGTCGCGACAAATTGCACAAAATATTTAACATGAAGCAAGTTTTCTTTTAAAACTATTTATTATTATAATCCAATTAAATGTCAGAAAAATAATTCTTTTTAATTTAATTTTATTTAATAATTTGTTTTTTTATTTGCATTAATTGTTAAGTAAATGAGACATTTTTGTATTGTGGTTTTTTGAAATGACAAAAAACAGTCATTCAGCACGCGAAATTGTAAAAACATGGGAATTTGCAGTGGTGCTTCTAGCAAGAAATAGAAAAAATATTAGCGCTCACAGTGCAAAGGAATCACGGTCACGTTTGTTAATGGAGAGATATGCTCGGGCATTTTTTGGTTACAAGGCAGGCAAAAACACGAAAACAAGCAGCAGATGCCACAAGCAAACCAATTAGTGATTGTATAGCACACAGTGCGATTAAAAGAATCACAGTTCAGCTATGGAGGAAAAAAGCAGCACTGTCGGAAAAAAATTTGAAAGCACGACTAAAGTTCTGCAAAGAGCACTAACAATGGTGTGTGGAGCACTGGAAACGGGTAATAAGGTAAACTAATCTTAAAATAAATTGTTTTCGAATTCTTCTGCTATAACTTCGGTTCAGCTTTAAGGTAAGGAGGATCAATTTTGCTCCAGTAACGATTACGCTTACCCAATCCTCACATTTAACAAGAGGTACGAGGTTCTCTTCCACACCAGGGAGGAGTGGGATAGAGATCCAGACTGGTCACAAAAGTACGACACAAATGGCTGGAAAACGCTTTATGGAGTAGCAGAGGTATAGTGGAACACAGTACCGACAAAGCTATAACAATAAGTAACTTGTGGTATCCTTACTTTTCCAGGCTGAACTGTATGCAATATTGGAGACTGTGAATATCATAACCAAAAGGAGATACGACGTAGTTGGGATTAAAATACTCCCGGACAGCCAGTAACTGCTTAAAGATCGGGACAGTTATATATACCGCCTGTTCTGTAAACCGAGTCGATTTAAAAACGAGTGATTTCTCAAAACCGAATCAACGCTAATTTGGTGTTCTAAAAATCACACGATTTCCAATATTCGAACTTGCTTTCGAATAAGATTTTTGAAACGTCAATATTTCATTGAAAACATATATTACCAAAATGTAGTATTGCCAGATCATTCAATACAAAATAATTGAATGACGTGAATTATTTTAAATGTGTTTAATTTGCTCAAAAAAAATTTAAAAAACACATTTTTAAAACATTTTAATATTTAATCGTAATGTTTTTTTTCTTAATTACTGTTTAGATTATTAATTGCTGCGTTTTGCAGAGAGTTACATTGACATATACTTGGTAAAAAAAAGTTGTGTGGTTTTGATTTTCGAAGTAAACAACAATTTGTTCGCCATATTGATTTAAAATTTTGTGATAATGGAAAAATAAATAAAATTTATTCTAATTTAAAATTGATTTTTTAATGATCTTCTCTAATGAATTTAGTGAAAATGTGTTTTTATTCATCCATCTAGTTTATCTGCATACTTTAACAAGAACATGGAGAAATTTTGAAGTGTTTTTTAAATTGATTATTTTCTATTAAAATCTATTACCGAATACATAATTTGACTTAATTTAAAAAGAAAGACTTCAAGTAAAAATTGGAAATTGTTTTTATGTTTCATCACTTGTTTAATTTCGACCGGACTAATCTACTCGATTTTAAACCGAGTAAAATTATGTGAATTCGGTTTACAGAACACCTAAGTATGTGTATTCGTTTTAAAAACGAAAAATTTTTGCGGATTTGGCTTACAGAAGATACCCGATAAACTTCAAAGGGCTAGCGCAGTGTCATGATGCACTCAATGGCCTGGCTATGCGTAGCCGGATCCCTTATCTGGACACGAGGGAATGTGAAGGCAGACTTTGAAGGACGTACGACCCTTTTTGTCTTCAACAGGAACTATTTTAAACAGGATATCAGCGTCCAAATCAGGATACGCACTGAGAAATGCTGGACGGTATACATGGGCTGGGCCACACGAAAATGGTCCCTCGCATACCGATATTGCTTTTAAATCACATCTTTATTTTTTTTCTTCGTATAATATTTTCACTGCATCTATTTTTCTAAATGTTCACTATTTTTAACGCAAAAAGGAACTAACAACCAAATTAGAAAATAGAAAAACAATAGAAATTTAAATCATCTTCATTTGCATTCAAGCGAATAGAAGAAAACGTTCATTCAACTCTTGTGCGTAAAAGTGCTGAAATATGAACATAAAGCCATATATGTATACGCACACATACACACACACACACACACACACACATGTAAGCACATACATAAGCGTACTCATATGCTACGCATACACAAACAAATAAAGTAAAAATAAAATAAAAAATAAATAAGTAAATGTGTTTATGGACGTACCAAAAAGCAGAAAAATTCAAAGGGTTAATAAACAAACTAGAGCTGGCTCATGAATTGTTCACATAAGAAAACTTCATCCAAACAACCAACTTCTTTCCCTAGTAAAACGTCAAAGACTTCAAGTCATGTTTAGTGTACTTCTATTGCTGATGTTGGAGCAAACAGCCATATTTTAGAACACACACACACGCGCTCCCATGCACACAAGTATAATTGAAATGCATATGCATATGAGTACGTATGTATGTATATACACAAATGCATATACCAGTGTGTATGTATGAATCTAATGTCTTGCAATTCAGCAGAACAATAACACCAACTTCTTTCTAAATGACAAAGATGTCAGTCAGTCATAGACATTTTTTAAGTCGTTGCAACGAGTCAAAGTTGACAGTTTTTGCATTCGATGTCTATTTATTATGCAAGAATTCAGATTCGGTTCTTCGCGGTGTCCTTCTCCCCGAATGTGAGGTGGCATTTGCTGACGCTACACAGTGGGTTGAAATGGGTCGAAAGTGACGCTTAATTGAATTTTTAAAATTAAGTTTTTGTATTAATATTTGGTATCGGATAAAACTAGATAAAATTCTACATCACTATGTTAATTTTCAAGCATCTATCTTGTCAGCTGACTCCGTAGTGAGCTGTCAAAGTCAAAAATTTTTTGCAGTTTTTTTAAAAAGCGAAAAATGTAAAATTTTGCATTAAACGAGTCCGTAATTTCCAAATTTAACGTTAACAAAGTGTTATTTTAAGAATGGAACCTTCAACTTCAGGTATTTAAGTGTATAAAAATGATGTAGTGTTTTTGAAAATATGTGTGTAAATATTTTTGACGATTTTTTTTAAAAAAGGTCTAAAATTGGCCTATTTTTGATGTTTCGTGAACCATAACTTCTAAGTTAGTTAAGGTTCGGTTTTGAATCATATATTTTCTAAAAGTATGGAATCTTAGCTCCATTGCTCCATTTTTTGCTATTAACATTTTTCTGTTTGAAGTCGTGTTTTTTCAAAGTCATGTATTTAACAAAACTAACGTGTATTTTGTTTTGCTAGAGTCATTCGTTCAATGTTTACTATTGTTGTTATTGTTGTCGGAGAATTTTAATTTCAATAGAGATAGGTGCGTGAACAAGTTTCAGTCATCTTCATTCACGAGAGTGTTAAATTAAAAAAAAAAACATAACGAAAATTTATAACAAAAAATGGCTTGCTAATAATTTTAACAAATGAAACTGATTGTTTTGCATTAAAATCAGTATTATAGATTAAATAGCCATGCTGAAAATATCATGTTTAAGAATTCACAAAAATAAATCCCGGTTCACGAGCTGATCTCTATTATGATTGTTATTATGTTGTGTTTTAATATTAATATTTGTTGTTTTAAAAGAAATGTTTATAGTGTTTTAGTTCAAATAAAGTAATCGGTATTGGGTAAAACGCTAAACAAATAAAACATTTAAATTATTTTAAAAAATAATTTAATATATTTTAGGGACAAGCCCCAATACTACTTTTATTCCTCGCCTTGAGCTTTATAATTTTATGAAAAATATTGAAGTACATGGCTGGAAAGGTAAAATCAGCATATTAAAAACGAAAATAATTAAACGAATAAACCCCACCAATATGACTGATTTTGAACAAAATGAGCGGAAAGAAAAGCAACAATTATCAAAGTCCGAACTACAGCTTTTGCTATCGCCTATTATTTCTCAAGAAATACATGATAGTGAGAGTAATGATAGTGAAGATTATGATGATGAAGGTGAGGATGAACATAATGATACAGATGAGGAAGATTATGATGCAGATTGTTAAAACAATTAGTGTATAATATATAATTTTTTTCTTAAATACAAATAAAATGCATAAAAAAATTAAAATGTTTTTTATTAACATTTTATAGAAATTTTAGAATTCATGAAATTTTGTCGTAAGGACAAATAGGAGTTTAAATCAATTATGTAGAAATATTTATATATGTATAAATTATTTTTTATTTATCTTTTTAATAATAGATTCAATATATTTTAATTTTAAATTTTATTTAATCATTTATAGCTTTCTATTTTAAATTTACAATAAAATTTGTAAATTAAGCCCATTTTCCACAAAATTGAAAAAACGTTCCCAAACAGACAAAAAAAATTTTTTTTTAATTTTTTTTGTTTCATATGGTTTCTTTTTAAGTGTATGACAATTATTAATAAACAAAAAAAATTATAAAAATTTATTTCGTTACTTTTTTAAAAAAGTTGTAAAATTCTCGAAATCCTTCAAAACCCAAATTCAGACTTTAAATTAAACTTATGTTCATATTTATGCAAAATATATATTTATTTTTTTATTTTTTAGAAAGAAGACAATATAAGCTTTCGTTTGCTTCTCATTTTTTAAAAAAATCACTTTCCATTTTAAAATTACGGCGAAAATTCTGAAACAAACTATAATTTTCCGAAAAATAAAAATGTCTATAAAATCGTAAAAAAAAATTTTTTTCCGTGTATCTTTTTCAGAATATGCCTTTTTATGTATATTTAAAGATTTGAAAAAAAATTTTCAAAAAAATTTAAATTACGGCTCCCATGAATTAATCGCCACTTTCGGTGTCATCGAACCCACTGTGCGCTGGACTTATTTGGTTTTGCTTTTTTTTTGCCAATTTAAATCTCAACCGCAGTAATTCACAACTCCGGAAGAGTCTAAGCAACAAGCAGTGTAGGAAGAGCTTAGGGTGCTACTGGTTCGCATGTTAGTAGCATTAGGGAAATTGGGCAGTTCTGACATTCAATGCCAAACAAAAAGCCGCCTGAGGTGTAAGGCAGCAAAGTCACCAAAAGAAAGCTGCACTGCGATAAGTGTTTAGATACTAACGAATTTGTAGTTCATGCGAAGGCGATTATGAGTTATTGAAGTAAAAAGAAAAACCAGACATTCGTGGAAATACCAGCTCTCAAAGCCATTGACTAGTGTCACACTTGTTATCTTCTGAAGGGCAAACCACGATGCCACGATGATGAACGACGGCGGTTTTTGATGCTGCCCACAAGTCAGTAAATACTGCGTGTGTCACAATCTTTTTCTTGTTTTTGTATATTTTCCTCAACAACACACACTTATTGGAAAACTCTTTAGTAGTTGTCTTATTTAGCCAACTTGACAACACATGTTGAAGCAGAAGAATTTTGTTAACCCAACAACATGTCCTCTTCTAGGCAACAGTAGCAACAGGATTGAAAAAGAGATGTGAACAAGGTTTCACCTTCACATATGGAAGGGAAATAAGAAATTTTAAAAATTGTTCACTTGAACGCACGAAAAGAAAAATAATTTAGATCAATTTATCTTTGCCAACGAGATGTCCACACCCAGCCAAGGGTCATGGTAGAGTAGTACCACCTCTTGACAAAGGGAATGATAAGAAATTCTCAAAGGACTTAAGAGCATTAATCACCCAATATATGAGCAACTGCCTTGAGCATGAAATATGACAAACATTCAGAGGCACCAGAATAAAATATTATGCATGATAGCATTCGCATCTGCGAGTGCACGGCGTTGTACGTGGTACGGTACGGATTTTTGGCCAAACATATACTGGACAACCTATCGTAGATGTCGCATATTGGTATAGGTGGCCGTATGTGATGCCTCAAAGCAACGGAGTGGATTTAGCATATCTCTACGATGGATCCAGCGAAGGATCCCTCTCACATGGATTAGTGATAGATTTACATTGTTGTTGGTTCAATTATTTCTGAAATGACACAAATAATTCGAAAGAGAAAAAAATTCTGGAGATCAATATAAAATTTCTTAGGGAAACATGTATGTGGTGTTCGCTGAGTGGTTAACGTCGCCAAAGTAAATTATTAACTGAATTGGCTATTTTTTAACTTAAAAATGCGTCACCATAATACCAAGTACGCATCAACTCTACATTACAAATTCTTAAAGAACGCTCAACTTCAGAGTTGTCCAAGAATTCAGCTCTATTTCTTCCAATTATTTTACCTCGGATTTCTCCTCTACAGCATTCCTCATCAACTTATGTATGCATTGCATACGTAGGGAACATCTCCTGAGCACTGGGTCTTGAAAAAGTAATAATAAATAAATTGGCTCTCCTTGACTAAAAAAATTAATGCGTGAACATAACACCCGGGATGCAGCAGTTCTACTTTATAAATTCACCAAGAACGTGCAACTGCAGGGTTGCGAAAGAATTAAGCACTCTGTCCTTCTAACACTTCACCATGTTTTGTTTCTTTACGTTATAGCTTTCCAACCAGTTCGGGTACAAGGACAGTGACATCGCTTGGGCACTGGTCAAAAAACAAAAATTTACACCTTGAGAAGATGTTTTGAGCACCAAAAATATTACTTGCCTGTCATTCTGTCGTTTCATTTTATTGATTTATTTAGTTCCATTTAAGATAAAACATCATACAAAATTAAGGCCATGGAGCCGATACTTCCGATTTCAGTAAGTGAGCTCCAGCACCGATTTTTATAATTTTTTCGTTTATTACACTGTGACATCCCTCTTCGATGTACTTGTATTTTGCGTATTCGTATTAACAGTTTTTTTTCTTTTTGGTCTCACAAAATGCAGTAAAAATTAAAAATGCGAGTAAAAAATAAAATAAAACAACTGCAATGCAGTGAACTGTTGTTGTTGTACGTACGTGTACTCGTATTGTCAGTATTTTAAGTATTTTATTGTTGGTGTCGTTGTTGTTGCTGTTGCTGTACTTGTAATAATTTCCAACGGTTAACGTACTACTAAAGATTGTATTACACACGCATTCACACATTGCATATACATATGTACATAAGTAGTATATATCCCGAGTATTTCTAATGCACGGAAGACATGTGTGTAAATAAACTTGTACAATGCACGCATTTTTAAAAAGCCGTCTGAAGGAGTGTCTTTATTGTAGGATGATATTAAAAAAATGTGTTCCCGGCCGAAGATCGAATTAGGATTTCTTAAAATTTGTTCATTAAATTTCGTATTAATCGCCTCGAGCTACATATGGCCAAATTATATGTTTTTGTCCACTGGATTGTACACTTTCCAAGCATATCGACCCCTGTGCGCGAAATTATCGTATGTTACAAAAACTCAATTTCACAGCAGAGCGTTTTTATTTGACTTTTTTTTATTTGCCTGACAGCAGTAACTGTCACATACAATAAAATGTACATAGTGTTATCTCCATAACTATAACAATTATCGCTATAATACTTTATCTGCAGATGAATTAATGGATTTAGAAACATTTTGCATAAAAAAGTCGATTTCGAAAAAAGTGTAACATACGATAATTTCGCGCACAGGGGTCGATATGTCATATCACGTGTATATCGCTTGAAAATAGAACTTGCTATACCTTGATCTTACCCGTTCAAGTTTTGCCTTTTAATACACTCAATTCTTTACTAATACCCTCGTACTTTTTAAAAGTTGATGCGAACTTGGTTTAAAATTCTCTAGGCAGTTTTGCTTAAATTTCGGACCAAGAAAACAAGTGATTACTGTTCTTATGAACAACGATGCCATCTTGATAATTGAACTTTTTTTTTTTTTTTTTTTATCTGGGACCAGCACTCAGGAGATGACTCCTACACATGCGAAGCATTGTGCTGGAACTATAGGAAAGGGATAGTAGGAGAAACGACAGGAGGTGAAGCTTAATTAATTATTTTTGCAGCTCTGCTTTCGCACGTTCTTTGTTTATAGTCGAAGCAGTGCTGAAGCTTCGGTTTAGTAGCCATTTTCATTATTATTTTACTTCGCCGGTGCTACACAATACCGACGAAGGAGGGCGTTCTGATGTGATTGTGGATTGCTATCAGCTGAAGCCGGTATTGTTCAGTGACCAGTGACTATGCCTTCGCGACTGAAACCTTCCGACAACAACTGACACACAAAGCCACACGCACATCAGAAAAATGCGAGATGTTTATTTTTATTTAAACAATTTTTTTTAGTCTGAAACTGGGGTTGAACCCAGGTCTGTTTTTGGATTCGTAGTCAATTTTAAATTTTAAATTGCACGCAAAGTAATGTGTAAAAATAACAATAGATTAATTCAAAATTGTGGTTTTTCCCGAAAAAATATGTGAAATGTATTATTACATACTTTATGATATTCTCATAAAATATTTTTTTTATAAAAGCAAACTCAATAACTGAGGAGGAAAGCATATCCAGATAGTACTAATTCGCTAATGTTACTTAGCTCATCAGTGGATTTTTCCTAATTTCTGACTACAAATTCAAGATTCTTATATTAAAAATTCAACTAATCAATCGAGAATTGAAGTTGAATACCAAACACAAAACTAAAAATCTAAAAACCAAATCATAACAATCCACGAGTTTACTTTTCTTATTACAATCAAGAATGATTAAATAAAGATTACGCCTTGCGCATGATTTACCGTTTGATGACGTTTGCATCCCCTCGAAGAGATTGCCAAATGTTTATTATATGCAAAACTAATACTTTCTCGTACAAAATTTATATTTTATACTACATTTGGCAACTCTTCACACAATTTACTCAGAGAGATCTCAAACAAGCAAATGAAATCGATTTTATCAAAGTTAAAGTTTTGTGTTGAATTTTATAATAAATTGTGCTATATTTTATAATAAATATATTTAAATAATTATTAAATAATAAATAAGTGTAAAAAACTTGCTTTATAAAGCTCATAAGCTGTAAACAAAAAACACAAATAGAAGTGAAAAGAGAACAAAAAGAGCAAGCATGAAATGCGCAGTGGGCAATTGCAAACAAAGTAACAGCAAAAAAACAAGTGAGAAATTAATTGTATTACAATGTAATATTGCTATCAAAATTTTTTTGTTTTCATAAAGCTGTGTCATTATATAGTTTTCCAAGAGATGAAGCTCAAAGGAAGTTATGGGTGAAATTTTGCAAGCGTGTAAAGCCTGTAAATGCTGAAAAAGAAAAAATTTGTGCTTTACATTTTAAGCAAGAGGATTTTGAGAGAAATTTAATATATGAAATGGGTAAGTTACCACATAATCAATTCTTTAAGTCCGTTAATAAGTCGTTATAGGATTTAGTAAACGAAGTACTAAGAAATTAAAACCCAATGCAGTTCCGTCCTTAGAAAATACTATTATTGATAGTGAAAAGAAAACTGCTTATGGCACTGAAGAAGATGAAACAAAAAAACAAATAAATAATCAAAAAAGTTTAAAAGTAAAATGTGTAAATGCCGAATTGCCGAATTGCCGACTGACACTGAAGAAGATGGCCTCCAAAGTTACACTAAAACTTTGGAATTGAAAATGTATGTTAGTATTTAAAAAAACAACAAATAATTATTTAAATCGTTTCTAGAGAATCACTTCTTAAGGAGAATTGTTCGCTGAAAATAGCAAAAAGTCAATGTGATGTGACAATAAAAAATTTATCTTTTCGTATTCAAAAACTAAGCTTTGCAAACTCAAATCTCGAGAAGGCACTGAGGCGTTTGTTTACTGAGGGTCAAATAAAAAAACTAAAAAGCGGTGATAAAAGACAAAATTTTACCGAAACAGACATTGCTCAATCTATCACCCTATACTCAGCGAGTGCCAGAGCTTACAAACTTTTAAGGAAGAAACATTTCCCACTTCCATCGGTGAGAACGTTGCAAAGATGGTCGGAAAAATTGTGCAATATTGTGCAAACACTTAAACACATTCACATATAGATCCCGATATATAACGATATGATTGGGTGTGTAATTGGAAGGTTGCATGCGACTTCTATTGAATTAAATATTACATTTTCAATTATCCGAATTTGTGTATTTAAATTAAAAAAAAATTAATAATAAAATCGCTTTACAAAATATCTTTTGTTTAACAAATTGTCTAAATTTGTTCATATTTTATGTGTACTTAATAATAATAATAATGTGATAAAACTTGTTACTTTTTGGTAATTTCGATGTTTGGTAATCTTTTAAGGATAAAAAATTTTCATTTTTAAAGCAAAAATTAATTTTTTTCACAATATTTTGTTCTACAACTCCTAAAATGTTGAATTTATTGACAAATATTATGGGTATAGATTAAAGGGATTGTAATTACAAATTTTTCTATATTTATTTCTACAAAATTGGACAGGCCATACTCGAGTAATAATGACATCTAACCGTTATTTTTTGATCAAACCTCGTACATGAACTTGTCTAAGAATTTTCAAAATTATCACTTGTCAAACATAAACCAATTTCTGAGTCCATTAATCATTCATAGATTGGGTTCAAACTTTCTTGTTTTTAAATAAAAAAAAAAATTTTTTGCCCGGTGCTCATTGATATCATGCGATGCTGCAGAAATGGCCATTCTAACTGTATACCTTAAGTTTATGTAAACAAAATACATATACAGTCTAAGAAAAAAGTCTAAATACACGTCCTAATTTTTGAGTTTTAGGAAGTTTGTAAAGAAAATGTAAAAAACATGTATGACAATATTTAGGGCACCAATAAGTAAGTTTATTTATAAATTAAAAATGCAATTCATAAATACTGTAAACACAGTAATAACAAAAACGTAAAAAAATCGTAGGAAAAAAGTCTACATACAGTGGGGTAACTCCACGTAGTAAATGGAAAATTAAGAACAAAAGCAGGAAAACAACCGATATTTTTTGTTTTAATTGCTTTTACGAGCACTATATTCATTTTAATTGAGAAAGTGATATCTTAAGAAGACAATATTTAAACTTTAATCGTAGAAAATGGAAAAAAGAAAAGAGATAGAGATTTCAGTTAGAAATGTAGTGGTTAATCTGCGGAAAGAAGGTAAATCTCTTGGAGAAATCTCAAAAATAAATAAAAATATTATCCGAAATTATAAAATGACAAATTGTACTGAAAATAGACCACGAACTGGTAGACCAAGAAAGCTTTCGAGATGCGATGTGAGCAGCATTATAAAAGAAGTCAATCGGGACCCAAAGTTAAGTGCCCTAAAATTGGCGGAACACATTGAAAAATGTTCTAACATTATTGTTACACCAAGAACAGTTATAAACGCTTTACACGAGAACGGCTTTAAAAGCAGAGTAGCACGAAAAAAGCCATTACTTTCAGCAAAAAACCGTAAACTTCGACTTGAGTTTGCTAAGGCGCATCTAAACAAGGATATGGATTTTTGAAACGCGTTATATTTACTGATGAAAGTAAATACAACATTTCTGGAAATGATGGTCGATCCAAGGTTTCGAGAAAACCTAACACTGCGCTTGATCCAAAAAATATTATACCTACAGTGAAACATGGTGATGGCAGTGTTATGGTTTGGGGGGCTATGGCATCATCTGGAGTGAGTCGGATGTTGTTTGTCGAAGGCAATATGGATCGCTATCAATATAAAACTATATTTGAACAAAATCTAAAGTCATCCGTTGATAGTTTAGGCCTGGGCTATCAGTTGGTTTTCCAACAAGACAACGATCCGAAGCATACCGCTCACGTTGTTCGATACTGGCTTTTGTATTATGCTCCCAGGCAACTGAATTCTCCACCACAATCACCAGATTTGAATCCGATCGAGCACGTATGGGAAGTTCTCGAAAAAATGGTGCGAAAATATGACATAAGCAGTCGCCAAAGTCTGAAAACTGCTCTTGTACGCGCATGGGCGGAAATCATACCAGATATAACAGCAAATTTGGTTAATTCGATGCCCCGTCGTCTTCAAGCAGTAATTGATGCCCAGGGTGGACCTGGACCTCTGTTTTTATATTAAAAACTTTATTAATGTTTAATTTTGTTGCTGTATGTAGACTTTTTTCCTGTGAGTTTTATATGTTTTTGTTGTTTTTGTTTTTATAATACTTTTGAATTACATTTTTAATTTAAAAACAAAACTATTTATTGGTGCCTTAAATGTTACAATAAAATTTACCATAAAATTCTTTACAAATTTCTTAAAAATCTAAAATAAGGGGGTGTATTTAGACTTTTTTCTTAAGACTGTATATTGTTCGAAAGGTTTAGGTCTTTTCTTTCTAAATGTATCCCATCCCAGCTATTTCTTCCTCATGCATTTTTGTCACACATACTACGTTTATACGCACACCTTAATTGCAAATAAGAACGTAAAATATTGCCGTATATTTTCTTTTAACTCACGAAAGCTATTCACGATTAATTTAACTATTTGCAAATAAAACGCAAAAAGTTGCCAATTGTTTCAAAGATTTTTGTCGATCAGTTAGACCAGTAATCATCTGGCAATTAAAATTAATAAAATTTTACGTAATTGTTGAAGAATTTTATTAAAATGTTAAAAAAAATGTTCTTAAAATATCCACACTACTTTTTATAAACTAATTGTCTACGTAAGAACATACAGATGTGTTCACGACTTGCGTGGACACCTACGCATAGCGTTTTATTCCACCGTGCTCTCAACACTGAGTGAAATTAAGACGACCACTACCGCCACCATGGCAGTCGGAGATACAAAATCCTGTACCACTACCAGTCCACACGGGTGGCAAATCAATTATAGTTCTCCCTGGTCTATAAATTGCACCTAGCTAAGGTGTTTCGAGCTGTCCAAACTCTGTCGCATCAGAATGTATTTGAGTGAAGAACGCTAAGCCAGTAATACTGTTTGTTCGAGACACACTCCGGTGACTACTGTTGACTGGCAACATCACCTAGTTAAGTAAAAGTCGTATCAGAATATATGTTTCAAACTCACATATATCCAGAACTGACCAAAAACTTATCTCCCAGCGTATATTTTGCTGGCAACCACAGCCACTACGAAATCTTACCCAGGCCAGCACACTAACTTCAACTTTTCAGGGTTGGCACGAAGTACTCACTCAAGTCATTAAACCTTTACTGAGCGTTAGAGCTTCGTTGGCCCCGTAGTACTAGATTAGAATTGAACTGTATTTCTACAGTCACACGGAAATGCAAGCATAACTTCCTCGATCTGTAGTAAGATTTCGAAGTGTCGCCTCTTCTCTCATATTCAAACTTCAAGGAAGTTTAAGGTAATGTTATACCTTTAGATAGGTACAGGATTGCTAAACACCCGTAGGTTTGAAACTTGTCCCAAACCCCCTGCGGGACGTACGAACATACAAGTAAAAAGACATGTTTTTCATCAGACAACACAAAAAAGTAGAATAAATTTCATTTATTATCAGCCGTATAAACGATAAGTTGCAAACTTACAATGTATTTTTATTTGCAATTAATTCGGACGTATAAACGTAGTAACAGTGCAATTGTTGCTTCTCGGAAAATATAAGTTTATTGCAGTTTCTTTGATATAATTATAATTGTAATTAGCAAAAATTAATTTCGTTGTTCAATAACAAAAACTACATTTGTTCTGCTACTGACATAATTTTAAAATTGTTTTGTTTTTTCCGGCATTTAAAATTCTTCAGAGGGAATTCTAAAAATTTTTTTTTTTTGCATTTACCGCTAACCTAATTCATCTTTCTACAATGTAGAATCTACATTTACTACTCCTATACAATTTCATCAGCATATATGTACATACATGCATATGTACATATGCATGTGAATGTTTGTCTACATGCTTTGCTTGGCAACAAGGGTTTTTTCATTTAAATAAAAAATAAATGAACTATTAAAAATTAAAAAAAAAATCATTGGCTGTATACAACGATTTAACTTGAATAATATAAGTAAATTCAACTGACTCATACACAAACATTCATTACGATGTGGTAGGGAAAAAAGGAAGACCATTTCAATGGGCTTGTACGTAAGAGAGACCCTTATTTTCGGCAAATATGCAAAACAGAAACAAATGAAAAAAAAACAAGATATCAAATACATTTCAAATTCAAAGCATACATTATCTCAGCTTAGGAGTTTCTCTAATTAAATATAAATCAGGTATTGCAAAAAGAAATAAATGCAAAGCGACACAACAGCATGTTTTCCTTGTTGCCTGCCTGCATTTAGACCTCAATCAAAAACTTGCCACTCTTCTCGAATGTAGGTCAGCATTCTTATTGAAACACACACATGTATGGTTGTGTGTGGGGGAGTGTGTTTTTGCAAGGGCGTGTGTGCAAAGAAATGTTGCCTCATATTTTGGATTCATTAATTTTATTTCAAGCAAGAAGAGAATTACCCTTCACTCCAAAGTTACTTGTTAATAAAAGAGGCGAATGAAATACATAAATTTGCTTATCACAGTAAAATCAAATGCTGTTTCAATTGAAGCCATATACAAGTTAATTAGATTTTCACGGTTTATTAACCTCCAAATATAGTTTGTTGTGTTATACTGTTCCTAATAGTTGATAAAGACGACAAATTAAATCAAAATCTAAGATAATGGGAGTAAAAAATGCATTGCAGTGGCAAAGGAAAGGTAACTTTCAAAAAAAAAAATTTATTCTGAAGGCAAAACCTTTGCATATGTCTGCACAAGCATGACACGCAAAATCGTGAAGAAACAGGCAGCTGATAGCTAAGCAGTTAGCTTGCTGGCTCTGCAACCAGAAGGACGTAGGTTCGATTCCCAGCCCGGTCAAATAAGTAATTGTTTTTCTGATTATTCTGTGCTACAGCACCCTCCTTTCGTTGGCTTCCCTAAGCTTAAAAATAATGCGTTAAAATTAACATCAGAGACGCCGCAGCTTTGCTTCATAATTAACACGCAACAGCAAGAATTAATCTCTATCTTCCTACCACTTTCATCCCCTGTATATTCTCTCACTATCCCGCTCTTTATCTAGTTCCAGTGCAATGTATTACATATGTAGGGGATTTCTCCTGAGCACTGGTCTCAGATCAAAAAAATTAAATAAAAACAGAACATTTACTGAAATACTCCATGAAATGACAAGGCCGTATTCGTAGTTCGTTGCCCATTCAAGAAAGAAATGACTGTTGCACCGAAGCCAGCATTTTACCCCCAAAAGAGCTACAGATGAATGCATACAAGAGTAGGAAAATTGATTTAAAACTTAGCAAAGTTCTGTTGTTGAGTGTGAAGCATGTCAGCCATTATGTTTCCTGGATTGAAATACGATGGATAAAACAATACGAGTGTCCCCACCAGCCCGAGTACCCGATAAAAGGTTTTATCTCCTACCTCCATTTCACATTCCGATATTACAGCCAGCTTTTATTGCAGAGAGAACAGTGACAGTGCACTTTCGGCTGTCCTCTCTTGCTCCTCTTCACGAGAAATTCTGCAGAAGTTGTTGTACGGAAGATATAATCTGTTAGCATGCAGACCCATATGACAATGACACGTGAGTAACGCCACCGTCATGCTTAGCCGACTATTAAGCTTTCCTCCCAAGGTGGCGGACCGCCTTTCATCATGCCACGGCCACGTTAGTTTGCGCAATCTCTTACAACATCCCTGTGGGATACTGACCAATATATCGATATGATAGTCCGGCAGTCCGACCCGTTCTTGGCCAGACCGTCCGCCACTTTGTTACCGAGCACACGTTATCTTTTTTAGACCCACTCGGCATTGATGATGAACCAAGACCGATATCGTAAATACACCCGTCAGAGATCAGAACCCGGTCCTACTGTGTCGGTACATATCAGAATATTCTCATCAGATAACCCATAGAATCTTAACCAATTTACCTGCTTTCTAATCACTGAAATATCTGACTGTATTACACTACGCCGATCGTCTAGCCTGAAGCTGCCCCTATGCCTACACCTCCCCAACTTCTTTGTGCGATTTTAATCCATCCGTGCAAACGTCAAATATGCCTAGGCGATTTCCTACCATCGTTCCATGCATGCCTGATGTGTTCACGTGTAATTTCCTATCCGGCAACGGTTTGGGTGAATTCCGGAAGTATATACATAAAATACTTAACTGTTTTCACTGAGATTTATCGCAGGCATATTTGGCGTATTGATGTACATATGTATTTGTATTTCAGCTGAAATCGTCTTGCATAAATGGCAGGTAAATCATTTTATTAATTTATAAAAATCACATAATTAAAAATAAATAGTTTTAGCTGCCGTCAACCGGCAATTTGTATTTAATTAGCGAAACTACTCGTGTGTTTGTTGTTGTCTTTGCAATAAATGGTCGGCAAGGTTTTATATACATATATGTACATATGCATACATATATGGATGTATGGATGTGAATAGACGTCGTATAGGAATGTGTTTTGTGTTTTTTTTTTTTTGGTATCTATTAAATTTGATAGATAACAAAATATGTCTAGACTCTAGACTTTGTAGACTCAATTCAAAATAAATACAATAACAACAGTGCCATAATATACATACATATGTATGTACATAGATATTTATTGTTTTAAATAGCCAACGACAATTTTGTTTTAGCCTTATGGGAGAATATTTGTAATTGCAATTGAGATCAGTGTTGCTGTGTTCCAAAATTGTCGGATTGAAAAATGAAGAAAAATATTACCAAATGTTCATTGCGAAACACTTGAAATTTTATACAGAATTCAATAATAAACGAATTATTTTCTTTTTGCATGGAGATTTTTTTATCTAAAAATGTAAAGCTTTTTGTTAATTATTTGTTGCATTTTTAATCTAAACTAGTCATTGTGGAGGTGAGGAGTAACATGCCGGCTAATGTACATACACATTTAAATCTCCAAATATATTAGACGGTTTTATTGAAGACGTGTAAAATAAATATGTATTTGATTTATTTAAATTAAATTGAAAAAATGTAATTTCCGTAAAATGAACTTTCTACATTGTATGTATTATAGTAAAATTCGACAATACATGACTACATCGCTTTGCTTCGCTATTGGGACCTGAGACACGCGACGCACACCGAAGCGCCATTCTTTACACATTTATATTGATTTTCATTTATTCGTTTTCGATGTTTATAATTTCTGCTGAAAAAATTGATATTTCAATTAAATTAAACTTTTGCTTGAACGGTGAATCCCCTTTTTCTGTTTTGGATTTGCACAAACATTTTCATTCATTTCAAACAAAAACGACGCTACTTCGTAATCACAGAAATTTTAAAAAGTCGTCATCCAGGTCTATTTATTAGGTTCATGCAGCTCTACAATAATGAAAAACAAAAAAAACAACCGGCATTTTGTTTGTGTAAATTAACTTTGGGATGTCAAAAAAATAGAAAAGTACTCTCTCAAAAGTAAACACAAACAGGCTACAATATCAAGAAAAACATTAATTTCGGTTATGTATGAATTAATTGCTTTTGCAACCCTCTCTCAAAATAAATGAGTAAAACTGTTAATTGCGCGCACCCTCACTTTAAATAAATGAGTAAAATATAAACAACTTTTGACAGTCAAGTATAAAATCCTTGTAAAACAGATGGCGAGTTGCACAGACTTAATAAATACCCCTTTAAATTTACTTAGGTTTCAAAGTACTTGTTTAAGCAAGCTGGCCATGTTTATGCTTGAAATGTGTGCTTACACGTGAGTGTAAATTACCATAAAAATGTAGCACTCACTACCCCACGTCACTCTGCAAGACTAACCAATCAGTAGAAATAATAAAAATTCGTTTTCTATTAAAAGTTTTAAAATCACGAACAAATTTTACTCGTGCGAGCTCTGTTTTTGTGAATGAATCATATCCGTCTATTAACAAAATAAAGAATTAGTTTTGAAAATATATGTAAAAGGAGGTAAGCGTGGAGGAGCAGATATTGTCATAGCAATAAATAGCCCATTTTATCATAAAATATAAACGTCAGTTTTGCCGTAAGTTTTTGATTTTTTTTTCTCTTTCAATAGAAAATGTTTAAAAGAAAATGTTTCAAACTTTGTAGTCAACAGACGAACATGCATAAAAGAAAAATAAAATCTTAAATTAATTTTTAAATCAACAATAAATAATAAAAATCATTATTAAGAAGAAAAAATTATCTTGTAGTGTCATTGTTACAGTGCTTTTTTTAATCGGACTATCTTCACAACTCTTCGCCTCTTTTGCCTTTAACAACTTCCGTTTCTTTTGTTGCTTCTCAACATTGTTGCCATACAAACGTGTGTCATTTATTACATCGTCTGCATGATGCAATAAATGAAAAACAATTCTTTTACAAATGTTTTACATTTTGGTTTTGTGTTTGATTAACATACATTTGAAATTCTGCATGAAAGTGTGTTCTTGGTGTGTCTGCGACTCAAAGTCTTTTCATCGAGAATGTTCTCTAAGTTTTGAGCCGTAAAAGGAACATCAAACCAAAATTATACACACATGCATATATGCAAATATATATACATATATACATAGTATGTATGTATGTATCTAGAATTTTTCTTTAACTTTGATGTTTGCCGTCTTTGTGTAATTTCATACAGCCATAAATAAAAAAACTACTTGAGCAGCAGCAAGAGTACAAAGAAACTGAAAAACGTACTGAGAAAAAAAACTTACAACAAACTGGTCCCATTTTTTTGCTGCAATTGCAAAAATTTTTTAATGAATACAAATACAAGCATATATGTACATACATACATAATAGATACGTATTAGCATGTGCAAACACACACACACATAGATAGATTCATGCAAACTTGTTTGTACTTGCACTCATATTTGTTAGCAACATTTAATTGCATTCTGTTGATTGATAGTTTTATTTATTTATTTGTTTTAATTTCGTTTAGTTGTTATTTTGTTTCACTGGCTGAGAATCTAAAATTTCAATAACGTCTTCTGTTTGTTTTGCAACGGCACGATGAAAAAAATAATTGCATAATAGTAATAGAAGTATATTTATCAGAAATTAAATTTTAAAAAGTCATATATTCAATACATAAGCTCTTAACCCTTAAACAAATCAAAAATGCATACAGAGACGGTCATAAAAAATATATGACACAATATTTGTACAGAAAAACAAGTTAAAATAATTTCAATTCAATAGTGTTTTCACTTTAAAACCAACTGTGAAAACTTGGTTTTACCATATAAAAATATTTTTTTAAAAACATCTTAAAACAGTTTTTGGATAAGTTTTAAGTTGATTCAATGAAATACAACCTTGATTTTCATGTGCTAATAGCAGTGCTACCAAATTAAAAAAATTCAAAACAGCTGGCAATTTAAATGGCGCTCAATGAAAACAAAACAAAATTTGGAAAATAAAGTCACTACAATAATTTAAAACAATGGACGCAGCAGCAGCAACAATAAGAAAGTGCATAAAATATGCAAATGTTTTCATCGAGTTGTGGAAGGAAAAAATGAATGAAATCTTATTACACAAACTGTGCGTTAAAGCCTGATTAAATTAAACTTATAGTGAGAACGTAAAATCAGTTGTTATGGGTTTTACGTTTTAAGTTTAAACTTTTGGTGTAATTGTTTGGTATGAAATATTTACAAAATAATCGGGCCTATTCACGTTGACGTTGCAATTTTAAAACTAAGAGAAAACGATGATTTGGCATCACTGCTGGTGTTATGGGCGTTTATCGAAGATGTATCGGTATTCTTCATTTTGTAACGAAGACAGTTACGTTAGGCGGCCGACCAAATCTTAAGCTTATTCTGATATCACAACCCGTTCGAAACCGAAAATCAGACATTTGCTACACGAAACCACTCGTGATTCTAAGATAAATTCTCGCCTGTCGGCTGAGTTTATACAATGTTGACAACAAATGTGAGGCAAAGATAGTAACGATAATCAAACGTTGGTTCGCTGTCGTTCTTATTAGAAGCACCGAGTTTAAACGACTTTTCGAAAATAAAAATTACGATAACAAATTTTAATCAGTTTGAAATTTTAGTTTCCGATGTGGAAAAAGGTCCACATATGCCCAGGCCTTGAAAAATATAAAAATAATATCGCGAATAGCAAATACATACATATATTAACTTGTTGTCGCAACATCTTGAACTTGTAAAATAAAATGCAGTATTTATTTGCAAAAATTTGTAATATTGTCAAAAGTAACCAAGTAAAATACATAAATACATAAATAAACAAAAATACACAATAAAAAACAGTTTGATAATTTATTTTCTGTTTTCTACAACAGCTCGTCTTTGTTTCAATATATTTCAAGAACACCAATTTAAGAACGACGCAACAATAAACACGAGAATAACATTGAAACCGCAATTATAACGACAACAGCAACTGCAGTAGGTTCGACTGTTGCAAAAGTAGTACTCTGTTCTTATATTTTTAGATTTTCTGCCATGATTTTTTTTCCACTGCGAAACAACATGACCACCAGTACTTTGCTTTTAACCAACAGCTGATTAGTTTTTGTTCAAATTTGTTATGTTATGAACAGATTTCAATTTTTTCATTTGAAATCAATTAAGTTAATTTTATTAAAAAATATATGCTCGTATACATATATGTTTCTAAATTACTATTTATAAAATAATAAAAACACAATGTTTATATATCCTCAAGATGAACTATTAATTTCGAAATATATTGATAAAAACAATTGTAAAACCAATTCGAAGGGTTTTTATTTTTCCAACATTTTCAAAACAACAATTTTTTTGGTCAACAGGCGTATAGCAAAATCGAAATCTGCACAAAATTCTTAGAAAATTACCAGAAGAAAGTATGGGCTAAAATTAAAACCTAGCTTCCCCGGAGAGTCACCAAATTTCACATTTGGGTCTTTCCAAGCTATAAAAATTTTCAAATAGTTCAAAAAGGAAATGTTGGCCACTGTATTGTCGCCCCCTTTAGGCCTAGCGGGCTAAAAATTTCCATTTTGTTTTTGTTTCTTAGCGAGAATAACAAGTAAGAGCCATACTTTCTTCTGGTAATTTTCTTAGAATTTTTTGCAGATTTCGATTTGGTTATATGCCTGTCACGTTTTTTCTCCCCCGAACAAATAGGCCCACCCTAATGTATATGACGAGTAGATATGTATGTATATACTATTGGAAAGCATTTTTAAAAAAAAATTTTATTTATTTTCTTTTAACATAATTTTCGTTATTATAGCATCCACTTTGTTTTTATTTTCTTTTTTTATTTAAAAGATTTAATTAAAGAAACGGTTACTGGTGTTAAAAAAATAGTGCATACTTTTCAGCTAAGCAGGGAGAAATTTGCTAAAATCGAGAGATGGGCTACATTTGCAACTTGTCAAATTTTCCGGATGGACAAATGAATGTTGCTCAACAATTGTTGCGCATTCGAACAGAGTACTCAACTTGAATCATTACGAAAAATATCGGAAATACATAAACAAATGATCATATAATAACTCAATATGTTTCACAATAATGCCATGGTAATTCAGAACGTTTTCACATGGAATATGCAAAATTTTAAGGAATGGATAAAGTTTAAAAAATAACTCATCAACGTAACAAGAAATTTAATTAGATATTTGTTTTACCTTATTTTTAACTATTTCCCATCAAAAAATATTGGAAGCCGTATTAACATTCCCTTAACTTGGCAATATGTGTTTAAGGCCCTGATTCACTATCCTACACAATCGCACGAATCATTCACAGGGAAATAATGACCGACTTTAAAAAATTGCTTCAAAATATCGGTATAGGTGCCACTCTATTATACAAATAATTAAATAAATAATTAAAAACTAATTTTTAATCACTGTGTCCATGTTTTGATTCTCAGCGGTCTGGCTAAAATTGCATGAAAATTAGCATTTTATGAAAATCTTCATAAAGTTTTCCAAATCGCACGACTTGCCAAAAAATCTCTCACACCAATGCGTTTTTAGCAACCGCTACCTTACTCTTTTGACGCACATGTCATATTTGGCAGATCGTGCGCTTGGATAGGATTGTTTCATATTCAGAAAATCTTTGGTTGTTTTACTTTCAACAAAATAATTTTTGCAATACCAATTTTGCACTACGTCTCCCACATTATTTAACTTATTCAGAAAAATATTTTAATTAAAAGAAAATACCTACATTGAAATTGATTTAGGAGCGGTTAGCTAGTTCCTATGCGCATTTCACTGTTGCTATATAAAATTTGACTAAATTTAATACGTATTACTAAAATCACTAAAAAAAAAAAAAAGGGTTTTAAGAAAAGAAAAAATTATTTTTTACGATGGCAACACTGCATACAATGCAAAGCACAACCCTACATTACTGCTTTGGATTGGTAAAATCACTTTTTTTTTATTTGTTCTATTGTTTTGTTTTCTTTTGGTTTTAATCTTGTTACAAACTATTTGCGTCTTAGTTGAAACCCAACAACAAAAGTATCGTTTGATGTTGCAACTTTTCTATGCACAAGAGCAACAAAGAGGGTGCGAGAGCGAGAGAGACATAGACAACATAGAGAAATAAAACTAGGAGAAGAAATATTAACAACAAGACAACTATTGCTTTGCTGCTGCAACATCTAAAGTAACAAATGACGCCACATAGAACCAGGTCAGTGAGTCATTGACCACTTTTTAGCATAAAGGAATTTAGAAAACCTACTCCCAATAGCAGGAAATAACAATAAAGAAAATCAATAATTCGTGTACGGGCTTTTTCTTGCTGTTTTGGAGCATGTTATGCAAAAAGCAGTCATTTCCAAATTTAAGCATCTTTAAACACTTAGTGCTACACAATAAAAGCCAATGTGTGTATGTATGTCTGCTTTATTAAATGAAATTCCAACGTAATATAATATGCAACAGCCTATTGCGAAAAATGTGAAATTTAGATTCACGTGCAGCTGGCCGTGAACTTACTAACGGATGAACAGGAAAAACCCAAGAGTTACCGAGTTATACTACCATCTTAACACGGCCATATTGCTCTTTAATGAAGCAGGTCGGTATGGACCTCCACCATTCGTGGGCCTTCCCGCCGAAGAATTACCCTGCAACGCCAAACGAGATAACCCAAGCCAGCAAACACGACCGCCGACACTGCCCCGCAGAACATAAACGCTCAAACCCATCAGCCATCTCATTATCCCTGATGTCCGTGTGGACCGCGACCATATAACGGAAACAGAGTCCCGACGAAGCGCTGTACGCTCCCTACACCGACTGACCAGCCGAGAGGAAACACTCGGTGACATCAATACCCATATCGCCGCCTGGTTATTGGGTATTGGTTATGGCAACATTCCCCTCACACATCATCTTAGCAGTGTTTGGCAAGCTTGCCAAATAGCAAAGACCTACGCCTGGAAGACAGTGGTATGCGAGAGTCAAAAGGAAACAAAAACACCGAAGTCATCGGAGACGACACCCGCTCCCACTTCGGATTCCATATTGGACACATCGGTGAAGAACGTCGTATCACCTGCCGCATGGACCCTCCCCTAAGCTTAAAAGCGAAAAATATCAAATAGAAACAGCCAAGGGATATTGGATAGTTGGCAGACACACTGAGTAACTTTGGCAGGAATCGAACTCGCTAAACCTGGATTACTAGGTTAGTACACTGCCGAAAGCCAGAGTACCAACTCTGTTCGTAATTTTGTGTAATAATGTTGCGAGAGTAGTACCTACTCTGTTCTTATAGCGGAAACACGTAAATTGTATCTGTCAGCATGTTTTTCCTGCAATATATTTTTTAAGAAAAACTTTTTATTAAAAAAAAAACTTAATTTTTCAACAAAAAATTTTTTACCACAATAGATTCCAAATAATGAAAAAAAGTACAAAAATATATATTTTCAATTAATTTTTATTCAAAATAAGATAAACAAACAAATTTAAACAACAACAACAACAACAACAAACTTTTTCTTCCCACGGTTTTGACCAGATCCTCATTTTTTTAGCTTTTTTTGACCCTCCCGATATTTTGCACTTGCGCTTCTGCAAGAGCATAACCATTGCTTCACGCATAATATTGTTTTCCGTCATCGATTAGTGATGTCATAGCCATAAACAGCTGTTGTCTTTTGTTTGTCATTTCTCAACTGAAGCAGCTGATTCAGATGTTTACAGTCACGGCAGAAAACCAAAATAAAATCGATATCTATTAAAGAGCTGCATGAACAAAAGAAAAAGCATGTTTGAACATGATCGGCTTGTTTTTTGTATCATACTCGACTGTGTTCATTGTATTGAAGCAACGATGAGTAAACATGTATGAACTATAAACACTTGCGAGCAAGCATGAGCTGAACATGAACATAAACGAGCACATGTGTTTATGATCATGATCACAGTTGCAGACAACCATAATAACTATGAGCAAACACAAACACGATGACATGTTCGGGTAATCAAATAAAATACGGGAAATTAGGGTTTTTTTTATTAACATAACGAACAAATTCTCTTCACTTTTTTAATACAAAAAATTACAAAAAAAACATAAATAATAAAAGAATAAAAAATATTAAAATTTACTTACAGTAATTTTTTAGTTGCTATAAGTATACAAATGTACCTTATAGTTTTGTAGGCGGCATATACATACAACAATGAAATGTAAAAAACAGATTATAAATCCAAAACTTATTTCAAATGCAATAACTTTTAAAATCCTTTGTTCGAACATAACCATATAATCACGAACACGGGCACATGCTCATGATCACAAGAACACATTCAATCAGTAACAAACAGAGTTCATGTGTTGATGGTATGAACAAACTTTTGCTCACTGACATCGCAGTTAAATCAAACGTATGGTCAGTAAGTTACATTGTGTTCGAGCATAGGCAATTTAAATTGAACACATGAGCATGCTCATCTATAAAGCTAGATCATGCAGCTCTTTAATATCTATAGTTATTGCCATGGTAATGCTATAACCCACAATTGGCAACAGATCTGACCATAAGGTTGAAACGAACGACTGCTTTGATTTAATTCGGTAGCCAGCAAAAAATTATCGAATCATAGAAGCACTCAATGCAATACATTGCATATTTACGAACAAATGCTGACAAAAATGCTGCGAAAATGCACTAAAGTAAGTGAATACACTGTTTATAGCAAAGTAAATGCTTAAAAAAGTTGATTCTTGTGCGGTTGTCTTTTTGGATACATAAAGTAATGCTTGTAAGCGGCTCATCGCGAATAAAACCCATGCATTATAAAAGGGAAATTCAAGTGATTCCATTATCTTGTCTCCCTTACGAAAATTTTTCTAGGAAAACACTAATTTTTGCAGAACTGCTGAAAATCAATTTTATATTTAATAAATCCCCATACCGCTTTTTATTGTGTGAAAAAAAATTGTTATTGAGTTGAATTTAAATTGAAAGTTTTAAACTGAGAACAATATCTGTGACCGGTAAGAAACTACTCAAGCATGTCGATATTATACACGTCAATGGCTTCACAATTCAGTCTGTTAGTGAAAAATAAAGCATCGTTACCTTTATTCTTAAATAGAGACGTAATCTCAAATAATAATGTAACTGTGTGAAACTACAGTGTTGCCTTTTATCATGTGCGGTCGATTCTCAGAAAATAAACTGCAGTTTGGAACTGCAAAAATGTCATCTAAAATATGTTTCCCATTTATTGCTGCTGCCGAGTGTAAAAAAAATACTTCATTAAATTGCTAGTTTCCATTTAAATTGCAAGAAAAATTTATTCTAATGGTATTTCTTTTGAGGGGAAAAATCCATAATGTACTGCGCATATGCATTTCTTTTTTGTTGCATTTATTTGTGGCAACTAGCAACAGCAGCAGCAAAAAAAGAAACAACTAAACTACATACATACATATGTACATATATGTATGTATGTATATTAAAATATGAATGATAAAAGATAAAAAAAAACAAGTCCTAAGAAAAGCCACAAAATTCATGCAAAAGAAACGGAATGCGAAAAAAGACATGGAAAAAAAGAAAAACGAAAGAAAATTGTAAACAAGCAACTGCAAAGTGGTTGTCGCCTATTTTCTGCCACCAGCTCTTGTAGCAAAACATAATGCTGCAGCACTAATGACTATGCCAGACAGACAGGCTATTAAGTTCATTTTTGTCAATGACTGTCGTTAGAAGAGGCTGTGGTGTACGTAAGTGCTTATGCTATATAATGTGTGTGTGTGTCTGAGTGGGATTTTTTCTTTCGAAGGAGAAAAAATTTTAAAACACATTTTTTCGTGCTGCTGCAATTTTTTTTACATTCCGATTAAGTGTGACGTTGTGTCTAGCCAAATGCAAATGTTGATTAAAAACGCTCGTTGAAAAGGAAAACAAAAATAAAACGACAACATATTTTAAACATCCAACAATAAAATAAAATTAACAATTTTAAATAAAAATTAAATGAAAAAATGTTTTACAATATTTAAAGGTCATCAAGCGACAGCATAGCACAACATGAAAATTATAATTTTGTTTAGAACAACTTTGCGTAAACATCTTCATCATATCAGTCTATAAGTCGCACTGTTCTAACTCTGATTATTACACTGCAAGTGGCAATGGTTCGACTAGCCATTTAAGCTATTTTTCCAAACCGGTTAAAAGCTCCATGCGGAGAAGTTAATCGTCCCTATCGTGAATACTTTTTCCCGCAAAATATTCCCCTTTCCATAAATTGTAAAAAATTTAAAAAATTTCCGTGAATAATTTAATATTTAAATAAAATTCCCCCTTATCTTGAATGATATTTTTCCCGCGAAATTTTTTACTTGTTCCTTTATTTTGATTTTTGCTAGGGAAAATAGCATACAAAATGTAATTTATATATTTTGATAAATATAACTTATTTATATCAAGATCAGCTATTTTAATGGAAACATACGTAAATAATAAATAAAATGCAAACCAATAGTACAAATGGTTGTATTTTCTTAAGAGTATATAAAGATATCGCGGCCCAATTTTGGATTAACTTAAACTAGTGCTAGTACATAGTTCCAAGTCCAAGCATTTTATTTAAATTGTTGGAGTATTCTATTTTGTTTTATTTTATTTTCAAATTCTTTAACTTTCACAATTTTGTTAATTATTGCATGCGGTTGACTAATTAACTGGCCCCTGAATATTTAGAAACTCAACTTAACACTTAACCGCACGAATTTTTATTTCTTTATTAAATTTAAATTGTTTTGCTTTTTAATTTTGTATGTGTTTGAAATCTGCTTCCCTTTTCTACATTGACTGATAACGATAACGTGAAAAAAATTCCACGTCAAATTCATGACACAAATTTTCACCTCGAGGAGAATGAAAATTTTACGTGAACGAAAACTTCACTTTTAATTCGCGATAGGAGCGAATGATATTTGTATTGCAATCTGCAACAATCGTGCAAAAATTAAGATTGTTTCCCATTCATAACAATTTTCAAAATTTCCCAACGAAGACGATTTCAGAGAGATACTTTCAATGGTCAGAAGACAAATTTGAAGCATGTCATGTTCCAAATAGAAAAAGCAATGTCATTAATACCTGCCACCCTGCAGGTTCTATAAAAATCAAAGAACACGACGACTCTGCTTTACTAGAAGACACCTCAAATAAAACAATTAATTTATCTCTTTATTTACAATTTGAAAAATGTTAATTTTATATAATGTACTCATATATACATACATATGTATGTATGTATGGACTGTGTATGTATATTATAAAATATTTCTCTGCCTTCCACCTTGACATATTGTACTTTTGAAAATTTGTTCATTTCATTTTAATAACCAAACACATATTTACATTTTTAAAAAGTTATGTATGGGAAAAAATCTAATTTAATCTTAAGTTTTTTATTTTGAAACAACTGTCTGCCATGTGTCTGAGAATTTTATTTTCGTAGAATTTTTTTTAAATGCAAGATAATGAAATGTATACTCATACACTAACACAAAAATATATAAGTACTATATGTACATCGGATATTTTAGAAGAATATTTTCGCCAGCTAACCGCCTTCAATAGAAACACTAAAATCGACCTTGGAAATCGAGAGACTGGGAAACAGAAACTAGTAATTAAATACTATTTCAATGTTGCGCAATATTTGAATAATGCCGGGGAGCAACTGTTTAAATTTAATGCAAGCAAGTAATGATTTGCTATAAAAAAATTGTCTTATCATTAAAGCATGTATACTGTAAGGCAATCTTTGTATGTATGTACATATGTGCGTAGTACGTTAATACAACTTTTATAGAAAAATAATCATGAAAAATTTTTGTTTGCTGCTTCTGTAGCAGCCTAAAGCCCAACACTCTGTTCGAAAACCAACAAATGTTCCTTAATTATACATTTTCAAATTCAACTCAATTTAAATACAGTCGAACTTCCCTATAATGAACAAGAATGAAATCAGAAAAGCCATTCATTATGTACAAACTTTATCATACAGAAATTATATTTTTTCCATTTGTATTAAATAAATCAGGTCGGCACACTATTCCTCATCTCCACGAAGATTCCAAGTACAGTTGCACACCCGTGAAAAATTATCTTGTGAGCTATCTTTGGACAATGCAACAATAAAGTTCATTTCAAATAATTCTATCTAACAACAAACAATAAATTTTTACTAAAAATTTTTCCCCAAAAACATTTATTAACAAAAATGTATAAAATTTATTTTTCGAACGCAGAACAATCTACATACGGCTATATAACTAATAATAACTATCGTTTATGTTAATTGACGCTTTAGAAAAATGTCGCTATATGTACATATCACAGTACTCTAATCGAATGTGAGAAAACTGCTGGAAAACATTTATTGTTCCGTGTGAAAAATTTTTCATGTACCAAATGTAGCTTCGCTGTTATTACCTGAAAGTATACAACATTGTTTCACGTCAGTAACCGTCTTTTTTTTTTTTTTTAATAGGAAAATAAAAACTAAATGGCTGGTTCAACAAATAGATATTTTATTTAATATAATCTCCCGATTTACAACAATATTTTTCAAAAAGAATTAGTAAAAATAACGATTGTATTCGTAATAGTAGGAATAAAATTTTATAGTGAAAATTTCTTTTCCTACCAATGACCTTGGAAATATGAAGTAGTATATCGGCCAAAGTTGGCGATAATAAATTTAAAAGTTTCTTGAATTAATTTGTTTTTCTTTCGCTTCAAATCAGAGAAATAAAAATTAAAATAAGAATTAAATTTAGCCTGTGTAGGTATTGATTGACTTTAATTTTTAACCTTTGTGACTAAAAATGCTTCAGCCTAATTTTAACTAATAGTTCGTGTATTTATATTTATAACAGCAATAAAATTAAAAAAAAAAAATCAAATCGTTTTCAATGTAAATACACGAACGAATTGTTTCTATCATTTTCTAAACACTAACAGTAAATTTCGATTGATATAAAATAATGTAATATGTCCTCTGTGTACTTTTTTAACATAAAACGCCTAAATATTATATATGCGCACACTGCGTATGCAGCACTGATACTCAATACCAAAAAAATAAATTAATTAATTAAACAAAAAAGTTTGTAAACACTTCAATTGGTTTGACTTCAGCGATGCTCTACTTCAATTTCATTCTATTTGAGTTGGTTCTACTTTTATTTTGTTTTGTGGTTTTGTAATATTATCATACAGTATTTCTTTATATGTATAAAACATTTCGGCATTGAAGTGTTTGTTTTGCAATTTGAAGGAAATAGATGGAGAGTGCTTGAAATTATTATGATATTTTGTAAGACATTTTTATTGTGCTTGCGCAGCCTTCTAATAGGTTGGTATTGATTGACTTTAACTCTTGCTTTGTGACTAAAAATGCTTCAGCCTAATTTGAATCTAATAGTAACAAAAATATACTAATTTGTACTGTATTTTATTATTTAGCATGCTCGAAACATGCTCGATGTATGTACTATAAAAGTACGGTGTAATTGATCCTGATGAATGTAACATGTGCGTGGCGATGTTAAAAGTTAAACGAATATTTCATATACATACATTTTTTTCAGATAACACAACTACTTATATAATTCGATTTAATTTCGACCGGACTTATCTAATTGATTTTAAACCGAGTAAAATAATGGGAATTCGGTGTACAGAACACCTAACTATGTGAATGCGTTTTAAAATCGATAAATTTTTGAGGATTCGGTTTACAGAACATACCCGAATATCATTGTGAAAATAAAACGATAAGTACTAATGGCCAAAAAGGGTCAAAAAGTAGCACAAACTAGTTGAGAATAATGCAATTTTATAAAAAGCATCAGAAAAAGTGGCAATGACATCAAAAAATGGGTCGCAACGGTAACACTGTGTTCAGAGTAGCAGGCCCTAACGTGGAATTTTGAACAGTGTACCAATGTTGCGTAGTAGACTGCGTAGTAGAACAACAGAGATAATCCCAAAAAACAATTGTTCGCCACCGAATGATTATTTTATTTTATTTGAGTTTGAGTTTGAATTCAGCATGAATTACATAAATAAAATTAAATGTATTCAATTTGAATAAAATATGTACAATCCTGAATTAAAAACACTTCAATGTATAACAATGATTTTTATTGTGTAGTCGGAAAGTACGATTAAATTGTCTATAATGTTATTATAAATGTCTTATTCTAACAACATAGTTGCACTTTTTAGAATTTTAATCAGTAGATTTATTTATTGTTATTTATAAGTTAATTTTAATTTTATATAATTTCCTGAAGGAAGCGGCGATATAGTGAATTGTATTGCACTATAAACTTTCTTTTCGCTGAGGTAACAGAAGTTTTTTTTAGAGATTTTTTTGGCTAATCCACATAATGCCGATTTTGTTAGTTTTCCAGATTTTCTTTTTAGACCGTGACGCATTTTTGGGATTTTACCTCATTTTCTATTTATCTCCCTCTCTCTGCTTATTCAATTATTCGTTTTGTATCCACCTACTCATTTATATATCCGTCCTATCTGTCCGTACGTTAATCAACTAAAAATTGCCTTAGGAAAACCAAATTCGTTATTGTCAATCAGGCAGGCTGTATATACAGAGTGGGCTATGGCGTATAAAAATTTAATAACGTTTTTGTTTATATATTCTTTTTTACTTTTTTTTCAGGTTATAAAATATACAAAATGGACATTTTACACCAAGTATGTGAAATGACCCCCAATTACAGCTTTGCAATTATGGGCTCGTTTTAGAGCATTTTCCATAACAATTTTCAAAATTCGTGGCTCGCTCATTCGCTCCTTCAAATAATCCCAAAGAAAATAGTTGGATGCTGACAAATCTGCTCAATTAATTTCCGAATTTCTGGAAATTATACGGTCTACATTTTGTGTCGGGCTCGCTCGCTTTCCATTTGTGGCTACAGCACTTCCATCTTCATTTTCGACGAAATAAGGTCCAATGATATTTTCGGATGTAATGCCATACTTTATAGTACATCTAATGGGGTGCAATTGGCGTTTGGATTTTGGCTCTTAGATTTTCACAACCCCAGAAACTACAGTTCTGCTTATTAACAAAGCCATTCAAATGATCTTCATCACTCATAATCTTTCTCTATCCTATTTCTTATCTTTCTTAATGACCTTCTATGTCAAACTTCCAACCATATCCAGAGTCAGCAGTATCTGCCATTCATATTCATTTGATCGTAGGCCGACATCGACTATGATCGCTGTGACGAGACAGAATATGAATAATTCACTGAACCTCACGAGAATATCGGACTGGAGTCAGGCGAACAGGGTCGATTTCAATGCCCAAAAACTCAATCCTGCATGCTTACTCATCGCCGTATACACGATCACGCTGTCTCATCTGCAATAATGGGCGGTATATCCAGTGTAATGTTCGATAGACTGATCACATTTTTAAGGTTTAAAGTGCCTCGGCTTTTTAAGAAGGTGCAAGACATACTTCACCCCATCTCATCACTATTTATACCGGCTACATCCGACCGAAAATGGAATATAACTCATGTATTGGCCGGTGCTTCGAAGACTATTTTGAAGTTACTCGACCGTGTACAGGAAAGAGCGAAGAAACTCATTGCGAGCGGTAGGGTAACCCACTCTATTGACTCTCTTGAGCATCGTCGCAACGTGGGGTGCGTTTCGTTGTTCTATCGTTACTATAATGGGATGTGTTCTAATGAAATCGGGGAAGTTGTTCCTGAAACCCGCTCATTAGTGCGCACAAGGCGATCATCATTAAGAGCACATCCATTTGTGGTCGACTAGGCAGCGAAGCGCACTACTATTTTTGGCCGAACACATATGTGGAATGGACTACCCGCAGAGGTCTATCCTGTCAATTTTGACGTGGGAAAATTTAAATAGAATGTCAATAAAGACTACTCCCTCTACCATTTATTCCTAAACCTTATTTTCTAGTTCCGTCACAATGCACCGCATCCCCTGAGTGCCGGTCCAAGAAAAAAATTAGATTTTAAAATATTTGATCGCCGACTTAAAAAATAATATTTTATTATTCTTGTTCTTAGTTCAGTTGCGATTCGCTCCATTATCTTCTTCAGGTGTTATTTATATAATCTGGAAAAAGAAATATAAATAGAAAATAGTATACATAAACGGAAAAGTTATTAAATTCGTAAACCCCACCTGTATATACATATGTACATCGCCTTAACACACTTATAACTATTTTCTATTCTCTTCGGCATTAATAATGTAAAATAAAAACGAAATTAAAGATATGTATGTATGTGGTCTAAAAAAAAGTCTAAAGTATCGCAAAGTTAAATAAATTAAAAATTGCAAAATTTTTTTTAATAGCTTGCATCACTGTTATGCGCTCAATTTTTGTGAGTGTTTTTTTTTTTGTGTCATCGCGAATAACGTTCTTTATGAAGCGTCACAGTAAAAATTGCATTAACTGGCATTAATAGCTTCTATACAGAGCAATCGCTCAATGAAAAGGGGGTTCAGTGACATTTCAATTAATGTCAAGGTAAACTGTCTTTTTATTGCTGGACCCCATTTGATGATTCTTGCTAACTTTTTATCTTTTTATTATTAATTTTTTTTTCTAAACGTTTTTTCGAGTTTGACATTGAACTTGACAGATATGAATTCGCTAAATAAATATGTTGAAGACCAATTAGTTTTATTCTTATTGTTATTATTATTATTGTTTTCTTTGTGATAGTGGCAATTTGTGAAAAATTAACAAAAGAATTTTAGATTTAAGCGCAGCTGTTCTTCTAAGCCTTGACTTCTGTAAATTGCAATCAAATATAATAAAAGAGCTTGTTGAGGAGTTATCTTTTATTTAACTACTTAATAAAATCTGCCGTATTCATGAAAAATTGTTTTTTTTTCTTGTTTGCGGAAGGTTTATTAGACAAATTTCCATACAAAATTCAATCAATATACCTTCTATAAATCAAAAAAAATTTTAAGAATACGGCAGAATAACTATAAGACGACTGTAAGCTTTTTACCCAGGCAGACACGTGAGTGGGCAGAGCAAATTTTAAATGAATGCTACACGCATCAATATTCAGTTTCAATATTGTCTTTGTGTGTCTGACAGACTGCGTCATCAATATTAATATTAATATTTCTTTTTTTTTTTTTTGGTTTTTTTAAGTGTAAACATGTCAGAAAAATATTTTTTGATGTTACCATCAGCATATATGTTTATTTCCTTATTTAGTAGAAAAAAAGGATCATAATATTTTTTATATTTTTCGCACTATATTGTTTACTTTGCACTTCCTATGAGCGATTTACTTTAATTAATTCGATTCTAAAAATTTTTTTCTCCATTTTAAATGCGTCACAACTACGATGTTCACTCAAACTTATAAGAAATCAAGTAAGAGTGCTATATTCGGCTGTGCCGAATCTTAGATACCCTTCACTGGCTCCCTTTATTTCTGAAATTCGCCTGAATTGCCGGATAGTCGTTTAGTATTGCCGAATTTTTACTTAATTGTTGGATCTGGTCCAAAGGACCAGACCTTTTCGATCAATATATAACTTCAAACAGCCAAGTCATCATGCAAACCAAATTTCACCGTAAAGCTACCAAAAACGAATATTGTGATGCATTTGTGGCTTACGCCATTCTTGCGTGATCAGATCTTTCAAACAGAGGCTTACACTTATATGATTATAGACCCACATACATACATATAGAGTATATTAATAATGCATATGTACATAAATAATTAAATTTCAATACGTAGAATTAGAGGAATACACTTATTTTCAAAACTATTGTTTTCTTCCGGCCATATGCTTGTTTTTATTTTTCATTTCTGTATATTTCTATTGAATATATTTTTACAATATATTGGAAACTAAATCACATTGGACGAATGATCTCAATTTTTTAGAAGAATTTTTATGCACCAAACAAGGCTTTTCATTTCAAATGGAAATACGAAGCAACGAAAAAAAAAAATATTTTCTTTACACATCCTTCCTTACGTTAAATTAGGCACAACTGTTGTTCCTTTAGATGAGCTATGAACGTTTGTTTTTGACTTTTTTCCAATTAATGTGTTTCAAAATTATTAATTTCTATAACCAGTAAAAAAAGAAACGCAAGTTCTGAGGGACACCTATGATTCGAACTCATTCAAAGAAATTTGCTACTCAACAACTTGCTCTTTGCTAGCTCATCCATCAACCTCATTCAACTCAGAGTCATTAAATCAGAGAAAGGCCTAAGAACTTTTTCAGTAGTCCATATGTATACATGTATGCAAGAATGATTAAATAAAGATTACGCCTTGCGCATGATTTACCGTTTGATGACGTTTGCATCCCCTCGAAGAGATTGCCAAATGTTTATTATATGCAAAACTAATACTTTCTCGTACAAAATTTATATTTTATACTACATTTGGCAACTCTTCACACAATTTACTCAGAGAGATCTCAAACAAGCAAATGAAATCGATTTTATCAAAGTTAAAGTTTTGTGTTGAATTTTATAATAAATTGTGCTATATTTTATAATAAATATATTTAAATTATTATTAAATAATAAATAAGTGTAAAAAACTTGCTTTATAAAGCTCATAAGCTGTAAACAAAAAACACAAATAGAAGTGAAAAGAGAACAAAAAGAGCAAGCATGAAATGCGCAGTGGGCAATTGCAAACAAAGTAACAACAAAAAAAACAAGTGAGAAATTAATTGTGTTACAATGTTAAAAAGAGTGTTAACCGTAACATTCAGGCAGATGTTTTGGCTACAGAAACTAACCAAAGCGAAATAGAAAATATGTAATATGATGGTTTAGAGAACTTGGCCGGATATATTTGCCACAAACTGAAGAATGAAAATCCTGATCTTGTGAGTAATTCTTCAACCGAACGCAATTTTTCATGGGTGAATCACTTAAGTGAAGGTGGACTTAGTAAGCCATCAACTTCGTTAATGAACACGCTAATACTGTGTGACTCAATTTTTTCCAAATTGAATGGCGACAAATTATTACTCGCAAGTGGATATTTACAAAAGCATTTATTGGAAGCAAAAGAAATTGAAGCCAGTGATGACGTAAAAAAACTTTTTTTTAGATGTAGAATGTATTTTAGAATTAGAAAACTAAATTCTGAAATTGTTGAAAGCACCTATAAGAGAAAGAGAAAGTATAGTAAAATAACAAACTAAAAATTCTATAAATATTCTTTAAAGATTTTTATTTTTAAGTAAAATAACAACAACAAATTTTGGAATGGGGAAAAAGGGAAATAATTAACACTTGGGTTCACTATTTATATGTATAAAATATTTAAATAAAAATAAATGGAAAATAAAATAGTTCTTTAAAATTGTTTATTATCAAACTGAATTTGCCCCACTGTCCTGTTTTTACAATAACATAATAGTTCTTCAGCTGAGTTTTATTAGCCAATCAGAATACATGTTGAGTGACGTCAGAGTTCCATCATGCGCAGAAAAGTATTTTTATTTTAGCTTGTTGGCGTAATCTTTATTTAATCATTCTTGCATGTATGTACACAAAATAATAAAACAACAAAGTTATGAACATAAAGAATGCCATAAGCTCCCTATAGGAGTGAGCGAAACAATATATGTATATGTTTATAGATAAGAATGTAAATCAGAGACCGCAAAACACCGCACATTTGCGAATGCTATTACACTAATAAACAGGGCATGCAGCCATAATTTAAATTTTTTTGAATAAAAACTTTAGGGCTTATTTCTGATTTAAGAAAGAACGCTTTCATTCGCATTCTATGAGAAAGAACATTGATTTCGATTTCTCTACACACTTTCTATGCGAACAGTGACTCGATCTAGAACTCGAATGAAAACGTAAGTGTTTTCATATAAAATCCGATTTCTCTGTTAAGAACGTGTGAGAATGAAATGTCAAAATCACTCACTTTTGGTTTTGCTTTCGTATTGAGAATTTACATATGAGTATACATACTTGTAAATAAAAAAAGAAGAATAAAAAATCTAAGTACAATAAAAAAGTATTTACAAATGGATAACAAGTGGTAAGTATAAACTATTCATATGATATACATATGAATGTATGTATTTAACAATTGTTTTTTCAGTTTAAAGAAGTCAACAATGCAGCAACTGAAACACTTTTATAAAATTAAAACAAAAAACACAAAATTTACAAATATTTTTTTAAATTTTCTCACCCTTTTATTTATTGATACTTTCCACCAGCTGATCACACTTACACGCAGTTGTATTAGCTTTAGAATAACTTCGTAGTATTTTTTAATACTTTTAACAGAAATATAATAATTTATGATCTGGCAATTATTAAAACGTAAGATACCAAAATTGACATACGTAACTTACTGCGAAAGAAAGTGAGTGCCAATGAGAAATCCAAATTGATTCGAATTCGAGCGAGTGCTTTTCGTTCGCTTAAGTTATCTTTCTTAGCTCAGAAATAGGCTGTTAGTCTTCAGTGATTATTGAAACATGCGGGTTGTGTATTCGCATGTTACTTGAAAACCAAGGCTGCCACTTTATTATTATTTATAGATATGAGCAGATTGTGTAGTAGTTTTTTACTAGACTCTGCAATGTTGAATGAATATGAAAATGATTTTTTGTTTGCCGAAAATTTCTTCGGTAAATCTGAAAGCTTAGTATGCCAACGCACGGAACAAATTAGTGCATTCATTTATTCTATGATTAAAACTAGAATAATAAACTGTAAATATTTTTCTATTTGTGTAGATGAGTGCACTGATATTAATGACAGTATATTTTTCTTCAGCGTTTTTTTTAATGGAAATAAGAAGGCAACACTTAAAAAATATAAATATTATACACTTAGTTGCAAAAGTCTACATAGGATTTAATTTCTTCAATAAATTTTAATTTTTCAGAGAAATACAAAAAAGTTGTTAAACTTTTTTATTTCATAGGATTAACGATCTTTACAGAAAATAAAAATTCACGCTGTTTAATATTATAGAATGAAAAATATAATAAATTTTATAAAAGCAAAAGTCTACATATGATACATTATAAAAACTTTGGGGTGACTTATAAAATATTCAATGGATTGTATGGTCTTTTTTGCATCTTAAACTTCTTTAAGCCTTTTAGGCATCGAAAAAAATGATTTTTTTGTTATTTCGGGGAAATATTTCCCTTTCGTCTCTTAAAATCATTTTCAAGTGAGAAGTGGAGGAAGTTCTTCTATATCTAAGTTTCTGTTTTAAATAAATTAATAAATGTGCCCTATTAAATACTTACAAGTAAGAATTTTCAAAAATTTTACTTCACATATAAAAGAACGATCAGATTAAATGCAATTTCGAAATCATATGTAGAGTTTTGTGACTAAGTGTATATTGTGTTTCTTTTTTTCTGGCTTTGCTGTCCCTTTCTATTGATAGATTTATATTAATTAATGAAAAACAAATTTAGTGTCATACGGGCTTTAATAACAATTATTATTCATACGAGTATATATCAAAAGTGGGAATTTTGTGGGTATTTTTATTACTTTTTTTTACATACTGGCAGCATTACTGAAATGAGGGAAAAATAATTACGCTCAAAGACAAACAACAAAAACAAGCATAAAATGTGAATGCTTGAGCCAGAAGCCACACCACATTTTTTTGCTTATTAATGGCGCAAAATGAAAGAACGGTAAACATCAGTGTAGAAAATAATATTTCTTTTTATGAAACTGCCATAACAAGCATAAATGTAGAACTTGATTTTTCGTTGATAAAATTTTTAATTCAAATTTGCAAACATTGGCAATGTTTACACTGAATGCTATTTCTTTTATTATTATTATATAAATTTTATTATAAATTATGTAAAATCGGAAAATTTTTAATACATTATTATGTGCTTAAAATTTTGAAAAAATCTAATTTTTTAAAAGTCACACTTAAAATTGTTACTATTTTGCAAAATAAACAAATTCCCAGTTCAGTGCAAACTTCATTGTTATAATTTTTTTTAAAACCAAAATTATGTTGTGATTTAATTTTAATGAAACCCCGTCGATTTCTTGAGTACTTCACTTAAATGTATCGAATACTTACAGCACAAAATGGTGTAAGCCTCTGTTTGAAAGATCCGATTACGCAAGTATAGTGTAAGCCACAAATGCATCATAATATTCTTTTTTGGTAGCTGTACAGCAAAGAAGACACTATTATTGTTCAAAAAACGTACGGCGTAAGTAACTTTTTTTCGTCGTACAAATTTGAGACGCTTATTTGTTTCTGGTAAAAATTATGCCAAAACGCATTTTCGATTTTATTTGAGGCTTCTTCTTTAATGCAACAATTTCTTACTGCCGAATTCATTTAAATTTATTTATATTTTAGTTCATTTCATTCATTAAAGAATTAATAAATAAATTTCCATGAAAAATCTGTTATTATACATTTTTTACATCAAAAAAAAAAGTTTATGTATTTAAATTGAGTAATAATTCAAAAAGCAGCAGACAATTCTGTAATTTGAAAGTTTGGCATATTTATGTTGCTCAGTTGGCGTATTTTAGTTTTGAATAGTTAGCATCTCGATACCACGTATTTATTTGAACATATTTTTAAAATAAAAACTCACATTCAAGGCCATTGGCTCGCATACATAATCCGCCATTGTAGCAATTTCAGCATTTTCACTGTTAGATTAAATATTTTCTTTCGTTAAGCCGATGCGACACGTATTAATATCCGCGGCAATATTTGTATTAGTGTGCGTTAGTGTTCAAAAAACAGTCACACATAGACGTAAGACATAAGAAAACATTCGACCTTTTTTGAAATTTTGTAAAATGGTTTTTAACAGAAATTGTAAAAATAAAATTATTTATTATAAATTTTTTTGGTGTAGCGAAGAACAATTAAGTCTTTCCTACTACTTATTTTAACAATCATACCAATCAATTCAATTCAACTTGTCTCAGTTTTTTGTTTTTTCTTTACATGTAAAATTTTAAATATATATAAACAAAAATCGGATAATCATCTGTATGTCCTCTATCCCAACATTATTTCGTGGCAACACTGTTCGTCAAAATAAGATTTTGTTTTGCATACTGAAATGCTCAAAAAGCAATGCTACTACTCTTTCGCATGAATGTAATAAAATTAGCAAAAAAGAATGAGGAGGTTTGGCTTTTTTTTTATAAAAACTGGCACCATGAGTTTATGAGTGCTAAGAATGTATTTGTTTCATCAGACTCCGTATACATATATGGTAAAATTTCTTTAGATGTATTGTTAAAAAAGGTCGTTACACGACTTGTGTTAGTGTATTTGATAGTATTAGTGGGAAAATTGTGGTATGATTTAGTCTAGATAAGTTATAACAAACTCAGCGGTCTTGCTGGGTGAGGTGACTGAGTATATGGATGGCGTTTTGGTGAAGTCTGATGTTGGTTCGAATCATGTTATGTATGTAAGTAAGAAGTATGTTTTAATTTAAATATTGTTTTTTCTATTAGTCTATTTCATAATATATAATGCATATTTCATAAGGAAATCGAGTGCTTTTTGTTTTTTTTTTTTTTTTTTTTGCATATTTTGAACATATTTGGGGCTACTTAGCGGGTCCAAATAGTATTTAAAGTATGTAGTCCACCTAGTTACATACACGGACTAAATTTCATTAAAATCGCTCCATCCGTTTCGAAGTTATGGACAATTTTGTACTAAAATTTCAAGAAAAAAACCAAGTTGGTCGTGGATCCGCGGCTGTAGCTCGGAAACTATTCAACCGATTTGCCCAAATTTCAATAGGAAGAGATTCAGGTCTACTACTGACGGATTGACACAAAATGAATTTTATGAGATGATTAATTTGGCCACAAACGCCGTTTCAAGAAACACAAACACAGACAGACGGACAGACGGACATGGCTCTATCAACTTCTCTATTCATAACCTTTCTGAAAATATATAAATTTTTCTTCTGAGACGAATATTAAAAAAGTTTCACACGGAATGATAAACTTATATATACCCTTTACACTAAAAGTGAAGGGTATAATAAAATGACTACTGACAATAACAATAATAACTACGTCAAATTGCTTGAATATTTTGATGAATATCAAAAACATTTTGATATTCGTCAATATTACACAGAACGTACATATGCGAGATCTGTTCAAAAGGTGAATTCTGAATTTTTGTGAAAAGTATTTATTCATCAATATCAATTTTTCCCCCTTCAAAGTAATCCCTCTCAGATATAAAGACAGCGCTTCTGCCAATCGTCGATGTACTTCTGAAATGCGTCTATCGGTATGGCCATCAGCTCGTTATTCGATTTTGACTTTATCGCATCAATTGTGGCAAAACGGTTTCCCTTCATTAGTGTTTTCAGTATTGGGAATACGAAAAAGTCCCAGGGAGCCAAATATGGTGAATAAGGTGGTTGAGGCATGATTAGTGTGTTGTTTTTGCCCAAAAAATCACTAACAAGCATGTGTGAGCTGGTGCATTATCGTGATGCAGAATCCATGATTCTCTTTTTCACAATTCCGACCATTTGAGCCGTATTGCTTCACGCCAACGTTGCATAACTTCCTTCTAGTATTCCTTATTAACCGTACGACCTATTGGCAAGAACTCATGATGCACCACGCCATTGTAATCGAAGAAAACAAAATTCACATTCACATAACTATTTTTTGCAAACAATATTGATGTGTCTGGCATCTGAAACAAACCGAGTTGTAAAATTTGTAGCCGAAGTGCTAGAAAGTTCTATCAGGCTGAAGCCCGTCTGACACTAAAATTTATCTTTCATTAATAAATATAAAGTTGATAGAAAGGGACAGCATAGCCAGAAAGAAACAAATACAATATAATATGTACATTCTTTAAGTGTTGCCTCCTTATTTACATTTAAAAGAAAACGCTAAAGAAACACATACGGTCAAAAATTAAGCTCAATATCGCAGTCGTTGTGCATAAATCGCTAAGTTGACAACATATCAAAGATTTTAAGTTCGAAACGTCAATTTTAAGTTAAAATTTTCTAAATATTTTTTGAGATTCGCTTTTTTTTTATCAATATCACTAGTGTACGTTTTGACGTTTATGTCTTTATTTTAATATGGTTGTACTCCTTGCACCTGATTAATTTACCCATTACAATATACTTGTACTCTTCTCCAAAATTTAAAAAATACAGCAAAAATGTAGTGTGATAAGGGCTTCATGGGTAAAGTTGACTGCTGATCAGTTGTTGAACGTTTTGCCAACAATCTGTTAAACATTTCACATCCCTATAAAACAATTTTTGCTGTTTTTATTTATAAAACTATGATTTTTAGTTTCAAAAATAAACTTTTGCAAACCCAGTAACCTACAGTTGCAACGTACTTGACCACGTCAAATCACCACGTTAACCGAAACGAAGTAAATCGAATTAAAAATTGCTCACACTTTCGAATATTATGTTTATATACTCAACTTTGAAATAACTCGATTCACAAATATTTCTTGCACATTGTTTTTCAGGTCTTATTTCAAATAATGTCTAGTTTTTCTCTGTACAATATTCGAATTCGCCCATATTTACATATGTGCATTGTATGTAACCACTAGCTGACCTGGTTCGCGTTGCTGGCCCTAAGCAAACATTAGTGTTGTATTACCACGCGATTTATTTATTTAAAATAAAAAAAAGCAACAAAAAAAATATATATATGAAAATTGGATTTTGACACGCCCCTCCGCCCTCAGTCCGAAAATTAAAAATCAGACTTCACAGTGTCACCCGCCTGAATATTCTGAAGATTCCCTGAAAATTTCATCAAAAGCGGCCCGTTTTGGTGTCCATACGTTACATACATACACACATCCTGTTTTATATATGTATATAGATAGATGTGTGAACTTATCGTCAATTGTAACGCGCCTGTTGTCAGAAACCGATGAGTAATTGTAAAATTTACTTTTCTTAAATTTTATCTCTCAAACCTGTACCAAACTTAATTATTTGTTTTTTATGTTGTTTATTTTTAATGTATTTTTTAAATAAAACTGCTTGATCCGCACCTTCTTTGACCGTTTCACTCAGTAAATATTTGGAGTTTTTTCAACTTAGGCAATTTTTTTAAGATATACAATGTACATGTACGTAAATTTTCCATATGACGCAGGTATTTTTTGTACACAAGTTTTTTTTAACGGTCTTTTTAGGAACATACCCACCGAGTAAAAAATAAATTGGGTCTTAATATGTAAGTATATCTTCAGTCTTACACTTGCAAGGATTTCAGATTTACTTTTCTTATTTGTTTTTTTTTCTTATTATGGTCGGAGATAGGCCCACAGCACTGGTTATAATGTAAGCTTTCGTCAACGTTGTCATATTTCCAATTACTTCCATTTTAGCTTTTTATGGCATTGCATTCCATTTTCTTTGATTAGAGATACACAAACAAACGTTATCAATTTTATCTTTCTAGGTGATATTTCACTCTGCTGCGTTTGACAAATAAAGCAATAAGCCAGTCATGTACTAAATTTAAATGGCAGCACAAATATAAAAATATAAACTTTTAATTAGGTTTCCCGACACTTATCACCAGCGATACTGCAACTCTTAATTGCCTGAGTGTTTTGTCTATTAAAAAAAATCGAGTTATTACTGCATTATTAAACAAACATGAAATAACGCGTCAAACACGAATGACAGTACTAAATGTTTAAGTTAATCTGTTGCTTATTGCTTTTTTTTTGTATAAATAAAAAAAACGAGTCAGAATGAATTACGATTATTTATTCGTATCTGTTGTATGCTTAAGATAGTCGATATGTACTTTTCTTTTGTGCTTATACCAACTCATCAATAGAACTTGAGCCACATATTTAAAAAAAGCATAAAAATCTCACATGTTTATAAGAAAAGCCCCAAAATATGTTTGAGAATTAAAAAATACAAACATAAAGAAAATAAAAGGCCTTTGCAAAAATTATTTTATACACCAAGTATTTTTTCTATGCGATTTAAATGGAACTTAGCACTATGATATACGTGCAGTACAAAATGTTGCTAAATTTTTGTTGTGCATAAGAATTTTAATTCTCTTGACATATATATACTGGTATTTTGTTTAATTTATATATGAATTTTCTAGACGAATAGACTGCTTGGAATGTACAAAACACATATTAATTAGCAAAAAGTTTTAAAAAAATAATAGTCAAGATATAAAATTCCATTTATAAACAATTTACTAACATTTGATCAGTAGTATAAATAAAACCATAAAAATTTTATTAAATTTATTTTAATGTGGATACCACAATTTCACGTAAAAAACACACACACACAGACACAAAAATACTATTAACAAAATGTTAATAATATTTAATATATAATAGTGTCTAGACTAGATAGCAGACAAACAAATAAATAAACTTTGTATTAGACAAGACAACACAAAAACAAAGAGACGTGAAAATAGTAACACGCAAATAGTTTCGATTTAAAAACTTTTAATAAAAAAAATTGTATGATTTTATAAAATACTTGCTACTGCCCGGTGTGCTTCGTCTCCTCCAAGGAAAAAAAATAACGTGAAAAATAATTGATATGAAGGTAGCATACATACATTTTATACAAATTATTCTCAGCTATAGAATATAGTTTCGTGCCCTGATTCTTGATTTCGAAACATAATGCTGGGAACACAATTGGGTCGAACGACGAACTTTGTCTACAGAAACGAATTCGTCGGTAACAATTCGGTGCGTAATTTTGCAGTGTAGCGCACAATTACGACGAAATAATTACAGCTGTCATAATCAGCAAAGTTGTTTGCTGTCTGTATTACCCTATAAAAAAAATTAAACTTTAACAAGAAACATTTAAAAAGCAATTCTATGGTAAATAATTATGTATATGTAACTAAAATGAATTATTTTATAAATTAAACAGTTATTAAAGGAAACATGAACTTTATTTGCTAATATATTTGTAAACAAAAATGAAAAACGGCAACTCTGTATTAATTTCTTCGTGGTGCGTCGGCGTATTAAAAAGAAATAAATCTATCGGAGAGTTGTTGTGTTAATTTTCATATCTGGGGACGAAAATTTGCAACGAATAATTCGTTCGCTCCAATTGTGTTCCTGCCATAAACATATTTGATTGTTTCATCAAAGTTGAATTAATAGGTGTGTTTTTTTCTTACTTTTTGGTTATAGAGAACGGGAACGCAAAAAACACAGGCTTTACCACAAAATGGAAACGCCAATGGATAGAACCATGTACAGGGTGGGCCAAAAGTCAAGCCTACGTCTAAAAATTGAATAACTTTTTTGTTTATTATTATTTTTTTTTGTTAAATATAATATTAGCTTTGTGCGATGTATATTTTAATTATGAAAAATAATACCAGAAAGATGACCACTATTTTCATCGATGTTTCAGGCTATATTGCCCTGGTCTCAGCTTCAATGTTGTGCTTTAACTGCTCTATAGTTTGATGCTTGTTAACGGGAGGAGTGTGCTCTTGCTCCATTCTGCTGGAACCACATGTTGGCTGCCACAGGGCGTACAAAATTATTAATCATAGTACGATACCTGTCCCCATTCACCGGCACTGCATTACCAACTTCATTCTCGAGAAGTAGGGCCCTATAACTATTTCTCATATCACTCCACACCATACACTTGAGCGAGTGCAATTGGCGCTGGTAAACAACTCTGAGATTTGCAGTTCCCCAAAGTCACATTTTGTTTATTTACTTATCCATTAAGATGAAAATGAGCTTCATCACGATAATTTCGATATGCTCGTTGCGTCAGTGAAATTTAATACACATTGGAAAAGTAAAATTCTACTACTTTGGTTCGTTGCTCGGTCGCATGGTGGTGTAACGCGGTTCGATGAATAAAATCTAAAAAAAAAGAATAATAAACAAAAAAGTTATTAAATTTTTACACGCAGGCGTGACTTTTGGCCCACTCTGTACTTATAATGCACATCTACACATCGTACATATGTAAAATATCGGAATATTTCGCATATGCTAGTGTATATATACATAAAAAACGATCTTTTGGGTTATTTTTAACTAAATCAAGAAAAAATAACTATTATTTGTGCATTGCAAGTTTTTAAATCTTTTATAATACAAATTTACAAGTTTTGTCACTGTTGGGAAACATTTAATATTACTTTGTTATTATTTATTTATGTAAGATCTGATTACTTGTTTACTCGCCCAATGAAAAATTGCGGCAAAAAGTTACCCAATTTTCAAGTATGGGCACACTTTCTGTTAAAATTAGTATTCCGCAGCCGCCAATTTAGAGTGAAACAACACACCTGGCGACCAATATTATCAACATGTTGCTGGCAACACATTTTTTGTTTCGCTGTAAATAGTTTTAGTTTTCAGACAAACAAACAAACAAACAAATGTACATTAATTTTTAGAAAGTAATATGGTGAATAAAGAAATACGTCAATGAATTCATTTAAAACACACTGTTGATGAACTCTTTCTTGTTAACAATTTAAAATGTTCAAATTAAAAAAAAAAAAAAACACGCAAACGAAATGTGATAACAAATACTTAAAATAAGTTTCTAAATTTATGTCGTACCTCAGATATACTCGTAAAAAATATTAATATGACAATCTGACAATCAATTCGCGGAATTCCCGAGAACAAAGTCATTAAATTTCAGTGGAAATTTTTGCAAACCGAATTAATTATTATTTCAAATTTTGATAATTTATTTAAATTTATATCCTTCAAAAGTAGTGTTATGTCCAAAGTTTGGGCATATATTTCAAAAGAAGATTTCTTATTATTTAATGAAATACGTTTAACGTTTCAGTAAACCGATGAGTTTTTGTATGTTCTGCATAAGAATTTTCTTTTATTTAGTAATCATGAATTTTCCGTTTCCCGGAAAGCGAAATTCCAAACTCTAATGAAAACTGATATATCCCCGTCCACACTTGCAATTTTTGTTTGCAGCAATTCCTGTGTTCGTTGGCGAGAGATGTGGACGACTGGGAAGGGGTGCACGGTTTCATGTGTTCTGCAATTTTCTTTTGCTTTGTAATTCTCACTATTCCATTTGAAGTTTAATGTTTAAGTAATATAAAATTTCCAAAAATAGAATTTCATAGTGTGGACACTAATGCAATTTCAAAGCAGAATTTTTAAATATTGCGAATGCGCAACGAAAATTTTCCTAAACTTGACATAGATTTGAATATATATTTGCATGTTGCTGACAACAAATAGCAATAAGCAATAAGAAAAATAGTCGTAACAATTCATGCTCAACAAACTGTCCACACAAAAGCACAGTCAGACTATAGTTGCTTGTTGTTGCTGGGGGCCCTGAAAATGTATCCAAACGTTTCAATTATTCACCTATTAAATAATGAAATGTTTTGCTAAATTTATGTTTATTAATATTTTAATTATCTAATGATAAAATTAGATAAAAAATGATTAGAATTACTTATCTTCGAAATATTTACTACCATTTGATTTACTACATTTTATAGAAATTATAGAAAATTGTCCACCATGTGACAAGTGTTTCACCGGCTTTTATCAATGTAACTAATTGAGATGATAATTGTTTACTTTTTTGTAAAGCGCGTCTTTGAAATGTTTTTGGGAAAATTTTTAACTATTGGCCAAAAAAAATAGAGAAAATCATATTTTTAGAATTTTTCTAACTTCTTGCTAAAATTGTAAATAGAAAGAATATGACAATTTAAACTTATCTGCACTTAAGATAAACATACATTTTGTTGCTAACATTTCACAATACTACTCGTATTTGTTTTTTTACCCCTGTCAATATTAAAAAGAAGACTCCAAAGAAAATTTAACTTGCTTTAATATACAGCAATGAATTATTTGACAATAAGATAATAATACATATAAATAAATAAATACATTTTACTACGAGTACGCTTAATTTATTTTCATCATTTGTATTCAACAATGTATAGACACACACGGTTAGCATGACTCAAGAACTTTCATAAACATTTTGCAAGTTTTAAAATCCACACAAATAAATAATTGATTATATAAAGCCAAAAAATGCTATAGTGTAATATATTCATATTAATATAATTATTTAAATGGAAATAGGGGAAAAAAATAATAGAAAAATTTATTAGGGACTGTTTGATCGATATCAAAATAATGTTCAATTTCCCTGGAATAAATAACTGCTACAGTTTTAAATAAAATATATAAAATGTCTTACCAGCACTCTAATAATGCCACTGATTATTGGACGGGAATGAATCACAATTTACGAAAAAGTGAGACAGCATATTCGCAATATCTGGAAAATAGTTTGTTTGAATAAATCAAATAATAAATAGGAATAAGGAAGTTCATTCAACGACAGATTTATTCCAATTTTGCAAAAGATACGGTTGCGACAATATCCATATTTGTCTTTAAAACTGTTCACAAATTTCTTTTTCATAAACACACAGCAAAAAAGGACATGCAAAAGAAATAGTTCATGCAAGAGTTCTATTGCAAATGAACTGGTTCCACTTTGTTGAAACACACATGTCATTGGCGGGCATGTGGTCGCTTTTAAAAAACAATTCGTCATTTAACCCTCTAGTGCGCCGTGATGCAAATTTGAATCATACCGAAAATCTCTGCGTAGTTTCAAAATTTGAAAACAGTTTTGTGTAAATGTTTGTTATATGTTGTCTCTATTTAATAGGCGTCGTTTTCTCTGCTTTTGAAGTGCCGTTATAGCAGCATTGAATTAATGTGCAATTTTGAAGTGTCTGCTTTGTAAAATTTCGTAAAAAATGAAAAAAATTAAAATGTTATCTTTTTTTTTTTTAAATGTAAAATTTCATAAACAATAAATAAATAATACGTTGGTTTTTATTTATTCTATTTATTTTATTTCTTATTTTTTATTCTTCTATTGTTTTCAGTTCATTGATGCATTTTTGTTAGTTTATTGTAAAAAAACATTATATTTTTGGATAAAAAAAGTGGAAAAGGTAAGAAAGAGAACATTTTTATGATTTTGCGCTATGAACAACTGAAAATGGTAATTTATCAACATTTTCACGAAAAATTTGCACTTTCACAAGGCCAAAACTCCCTGAAGGAGCGTTCCAATGCTTTTGCGATGTAGTAGAGAGTTCTTAACTATTGTCTTGGCTACAATTTTTGTCTTAGTATTGGATCGCAATGGTTTGGCTGTTATAGGCCAAAATATCCAAAAAAACGTGACAAAAGTCTGATCAAGTCAAAATGGGGAAGCTCGATTTTCACCGTAGACGTATGGTCTAGTGGACTTTTTTGCTTAGTACAATCCCAAGACTCAGAAACGCGAAGCGCCCATTAAGATTTTTTTCCTTCCATACTAATCGCCCCACCCTAACATACATATGTATTTCCATTTTTATATTTTTCTTCTCATTAAAATATAAAAAATATATAAAAATAGAAATATGTATGTACTCGTCGTATGTGTGTGTCTAAAAAGGAAACTCATGAATTGTTATGGTTTTTTTTTTTATTTATTCAACTGCTTAATTCTCAATTGGTTAGTTGAATTTTTGAACTAGATATTTTGTGCTTAAAAGCAATAAAGATTTAACAAATGCTACTGCATCGTAAAATTGGTTTGATGTGTTGAGTAGAAAATTTTCTAAACAAAATAATAAATGTAGCTGAAAATTTTTCACAAATTAGAACCGAGTACCCAGCGTATGGCGTTTTTATTTTCCTTGCTAAGTTGCAACAATGTTGCTCAGGTATTTGGCGGCATGTTCAAATTTATTTTTATCTACTCTCGTAGGTAGTAGTTTCATTACAAAACAACATCAAAAAACAATTCAATGAGATATAAAAAAGAAAAAAATTACGTGCAACTTTTTACAATATATTTTTCTCAGCAATGCACACAGTACCAATTGAACAAGTATGTTGGCTGTCAATCTGCAACTAATTGCGTTGCTTTAACGTAATGTTCGGCTTTATTTTAAAAATTTACTGCAACGCAATTTAGGAATTTAATATAAATATTTGGTTTAGTTTTTTGTTTCTATTGCGTATTTTATGTCTACATAGCGTGACTAGACATTGTGTCTGCATCAGTTAAAAATGGTCATGTTGGCAAAATATTGTTACAAAGTTGCATTTTTATGAATATGTTTCCTTCTGTTCTATTTGTCTATTTAATATTTAATGTTCATTAAGAAACAGAAAAGAATCGAGCAGCATTTGTTTGCATTTGTCTTGTTTGTCTGGCTGTCAGTTTCTGCACATGCCTGCTATTTCATTCTAAGATTGTGGAAAAGATATATAATTTTATGTTTTGTTTTTTCCATTGTTGTCTTTTTAGGACACAACGCAGAATCCATGAAGAAGTGGTCATAAAAATAGCAAGTACATGTACAAGTTTGCTGATACAGAATTTTTAATATCGTTATTGGAAAGGTAAAAGAGATTTTACATCAAAAGAAGCAAATGCGTTTTCGAGAAAGTCCACAAAATTGCCAAATTAAAGCAGCCCAAACGTAATTTAAGTTTCACCAATATTAGCAGAAAAATTAACGCCATCATTGCAATCATTTTCAACAAACATAGGTGCTCTGGCTTTGAATTTCGTTTTAGAGCCAGACAAAGAAACCATTTCACATAAGGAACCGGAATATACCGTATCCGTAAGTATTTACATATCCGAGTATATTTTTAATTGCGTTGACATGATTTTTGTAAAAGATAAGGGCAATAATAGTTACAAATAAATTGTAGGGCCACAGAACAAAATAAAACATGTTGTTTTTACACGCGGCTTCGCTCACGTACAACTTTTGCTTCCTTATAAACCATCCCCGCAATATTTCGATCTACATGGTGGCCCAAAATGACCGAAGGGGTTTGGGTTCAAAGAGGCACTGTGTCCCTCGCACTGTTCGCTGTGGTTCCATCCTGTTGGAACCATACTTGCGGATGGTTTTCCATGGCTGGCCTTAAAAAAATTTCCAAAATTGTCCGATATCGAACTCCAGTGATGGAAACGACGATACCGTGTTCATTTTAAAAAAATTTTGGGCCCAATTATCCGTTCCGACGAAACACAGCACCAAACGGTACACTTAACTGGGTGTAATTCTCGCTGTTGAACTACTCCTGGATTTTACGTAGCCTTTTTACTAGCCCATTCAATTGGAAATGGGCTTCATCGCTCAAAAGTAAATTATGAATAAAAATTATGATTTTGTTCTTAAATAAAGTTCAACGATTTTGGCACGTTGTTCAATTGTGCACTGTTCCGTTTTAAATTCCTCAAGCCTTCTCTACAAAATACTGAAAACAACACAAAAAAAAATTATAATAAAAATGTTATAAGGAATTTAAACACCGTCACTTCCTTCGGGCCACCCTGTATATACAGGAGAAATTATGGAAATCGATCCAGCAGTTCTCCCTTTATTTAGTTTCGTAGAGGCATATATTTCCCCTTTTCAATTTTTTTTTAATATGTACAACGTGTGTGTCCTTCAGATCCAACTATAGCTACAACACTGCTATAAAAACAAATGACGTGCAAAAGCAGAATTGTAAGATAGTGAAGGTTCACCTCCTATCATTTTTCCTACTATCCCTTTCCTATAGTTCCAGCTCAGGGCACCGCATGTGTAGGGGTCATCTCCTGAGTGCTGGTCCAAGATAAAAAAAAAGGAGATGTATTAAATTTTTAAGCTTCGTTTTTAGATACCTTCCGACAACAACTGACACAAAGCCGCACTAAAACACATCAGACAAAATGCGAGATATTTTTATCATTTAGTCTGAAACTGGGATCGAAACATGGACTTTTTTGATTTTGTCATTAAATGTGCAGACTACTTCAGCCATCGACAACCTCATATAAAAACATAACAAATTCCAACAAAAAAAAAATCTTATTAGCTGTTGGTTAAAATTTCATGTTATTTCGCAACTGAAGGAAATGATGCCAGACACATTTTGCAGGGAGAAACATGCTGAGATATACATTTTACGTTTTTACGTGTGTGCAGCTAGAAGAACAGAGTACGTACTACTCTCGCAACATTATTACAGAAACATTTCATAAATTTTTTCGTATGCACGTTGACAACACGTATAATATTTCGATATGTATCGAGTAAGCAAATCATCTCATGCACTATGTATCGAATATCGATTAGTAATTTTTAACAAATTGCAATAGAGTACCGAAGAAATAATATATTAGTAATTTTAAAGTGTAAATGAAATGAATGTCCTCATCAGACTCCGAAGAAGGGAAAACATGTAGATAACAGAAATTGTATTCCGCTGCCTAAAATCAGCATCATAATTGAGATTAAATTGAATTTGTTTTAGTTTGCAAAATATATTCCTTAAGTTTTGCAAAGTATAAAATCTTTTTGCCTCTTCAATAAATTATTTTTCCCAATACGATAGACATTCAAGTATCGGATGACCAATCGAATGATGTGACGTGTTTTGTTACTTGATATCGAATGCTATTATCGTAAATTACGATGCATTTTGTTTGCTATTGAATGGTTGTGATTAGACCGCAGGCTATAAAAGCAACTCATTGTACCAAACAATCTTCAAAGTATATTTTTACAGAGTCTACAAAAGTTTTGTTTTCCCTTTATTTTTGATTTGGTATTGTAATGGTTTTTTAATGACGCATATTTTGACAGCATCTCGCATGGTAAATTGCACAGAGTACAAAGGTAAATTACTACAGAAATGAGATTATTGGAAAAAGAAAATTAAAACAAGCCAACAAAACAACAAAAAAGAATTTAAAAATAGAACTTTCAAATTTAATTTAATGTAGAACAATTTCAAAAATTGTAAGTATGTATTGCATTTAATTTTCTGTAAAACCAATGCACTTTAAACGTTTTATTAATTTAAATAGACGATCCCTTGAAAAAGTAGACAAAAGATCTACGAAATGTCGGGAAAAACTGTAAATAAAAAATTGGTTTATTTACATGAAAAAATTTCTGGTCAATTAGCAAAAAGGCAAAGAATACTAAGCAACGACTTTAATGACCATACGGAGATTAAACAAGGCAGTTAGAATTATAGTTTCAATTCCAGTTTCTTATTTTATTTGATTGCCTTCAATGCTGGATTGAGTAAATATTTTAACAAAAATGACATGTAATTTTATCGCCAACAATTCCCAAAGGTTTCACATAAAATTATTGTTACGTTCTCTTTATTCCAATTTATCCTTAAATATTGAAGTAATAAACAGAGATGACCTTAAAAAGATTGCAAAACGATTTTTAACATACAGTTTCCCCGCAATCTGTTCCTTCTTAACTCTTTTTAGTATTTCATATTTCCACATTAACAATAATATGAGAATAAGACATGAAAATGTGACAGAAAAGCATAAAATTTTAATAGATTCTTCATAAAAAAAAATTATAAAATACTGCCTTTTATTTCAAATATCTAAACACACGCTTCGGTGCACAATTTCATATGAATAATATTTTTAGCAACCTGCTTTTCTGCAAACAGGCATTTCAAATGGGACTTAAAGGGATGCTGAAAGACTAACAGACATTTGATTGTAAACAAATCAGATCAATTCATTTGAATGTTTAAGTAGACTAAAAGTTATTTTCCATAAAAAAAATGATAATCTTCTACTAACAAATTCACTTAACACAGAAAAGAAAAGCCTTCTTGTGTTATTTGTTGTTGTATGTTGTAACTAATAGAACACCCAGTGACAGTCATGACTTTACAAATGAAATATATGAAATGTTTTCTTGTAGATGACTTTAGGACAGCCTCACAAATAACATCAGTGTCGTCAATTCAAATGTTTTAGGACTGTTCTTACTGCTTTCTGAGGTTTTCGCTGGGGAAATATTTCAAGTCAGTGCTCGCTGCGGAATAGCAAAATTATATACTTTTTAAATTTTAATACAAAATAATCAATTTAAATTTCTCCATGTTCTTGTTAAAGTATGCAGATAAAGTAGATGGATGAAGATACATCATTAAAGAGTCACTTTTAATTAAGAACAAACATTATTTAGAACAAATTTTCAGTAGCTTTGTTGACGTTTTGACGTATTGACGTTTTAAAAAATCTTATTCGAATGTCAGAAAATCGTGTGATTTTTAGACCACCAAATTTGCATTTATTCGGTTTTGAGAAATCAATCGTTTCTAAATCGACACGGTTTACTGAACAGGGGAATTGTCTCAAGTAGAAAGGTCCTAACTCGTATTTTTGGGTGCCTCTTATCAAAAAGGTGGAGCGCGTTCGATACCCGCCTAAACCCTGGGTGTTTCTACAGGCAAACTACTATAAGAGCTTCGTAGAGTAGTGTTGTTAAAAAAAAATTAGTTTTTCAGTGATTCCAATACATTTCACAAAAATACAATACAATTGCAATAACAACAGTTTCTATTATGTTTTTACCTTTTCTGTAAAGTTACTTGAGTTAGGGACTTTCTACTTGAGACCAACGATATATTTTTGGATGTGTATGTCCCCAGGTAGTATTTTTGATCGCAAAAGACTCCTTTGCAATCGGAGCAGGCGATTAAATTAATCGTCAGTGATGTCGTATTCCGCTCGTTCACGTTCAATACAAATGGGGAAACTGTGTCATAATAACGACTCTTCCATATGAATCACCTACGATGCTCGGAAAACAAGAAGACAAGCATTGAAAAAACTGAGTTGAAATATAATTTATTCTTTGATGTTATGTCGACGCTATAGGAGAGTCGTTTTATTGATTATTTCATTGTTCAAATGGACAAATAGACACTTCAGAAACACTTTTGATGAGACGGTATTGAATCGAGAATCTTCTGATTGCAGAGCCAACACGTTGACTACACCCAACAGCAGCCACAATACGTAAATGGAGATTTTGAAGTAACATAAATCACAATACGATTACGATTAATTTTTTTCGTTTTAACTTTTTCGAGCTTCTACCGTAGTGATTTTGTTTCTCGAACAGAGCATGCCACTTTTCACTTTATTTATTAAAAAAATTTGCACTTTATTGTTCTCTTTTAGAGTGTTGTAAAATGGCTTTATAGCATTGGTGTCCAAAAATTAAATGAGGGGGTATTGGTGAGAGAATTTGCCCAGCAAACATAATGTCAAACGTTTCAAATAAGAAAGAAAATGCCAGCTATATACAACTTATTAAATGAATGTAATTTAAATTTTAAGAAAAAGATAAATAGCAGTTATCAATTTCAATAAATAATTTTAGAACACTTATTTGGGGGGAAAAAAACAAAAATAAATTCATATAAAACAGTTTTTTTGGGCTTAAATATTATACTAAAAAGTTTAACCATCTGTCATTCCTCATTATAATTTTTAAAATCGCTTTGAAATACTTGCATGGCAATTGCGAATTAATAAAATATTTTTTAAATTCAACGAGGTCATTTTATTTCGCTGCTTGGAACAAGTGTTTTTCATGTCTGAAAATATTTGTTCGCATAAGTAGTGGAAAAAAATGATAAATATTTTAAATACATTTTTTTGAGCTGGGGACATATCGCAACATCAAAATTTTTCCAAAACTCTACAGTTCTAATTTTATCGAAATCTTTTACCTCAGATCTAAGTATTATTAGCTCTGATTGAAACGTGTTCATTACCCGCTTTTAATGTTTTGTAACATAAAAGGCATTGAATGTTTTGAAAAGCATCGTTTACCATAAAATACTTTTCACATTTGATTTCCTGAACTTTTATTATATTTGAATTTTTTTCGTATTCAATTCTAATTGAATCGTGTGTGTTTACTGTGTTTCGTCCAACAAGAAACAACAACAATGCTTAATAAATTTCTGAAAAAAATGACAACAACCATCCGCATGTGTATTCATCGCTTGCTCAACGACGTCTGAATGAAAATTTTAAAAGAGAATAACTACTGTCTGTGTAAATTTTTCAACAATTGTTGTATGGGACGTACATCACTGCTTTATAGCGGAACAATAAATTAATGAGTCAACATTTTGCAAGAAATACTACGTTACTGATACTGATGCATGATTATTCACATATTTTATCTCCAATTGTGCCGCGAAATAATTGGTGGGAGCTTTTTATGTTGCATTTATGTCTGAGTTTAGACGAGCGAACATTTTGTTTGCAGAATTTTATGGGTGGGGAAGAGAGCATCGTTTTTGTGTTCGGTACTCGACGATACGCTTTGTTCACAATTTTTTGCTTACCCAAAAAGGTAATAATAATAATATGGAATAATATGGAATGTCGCCGGCAACATGTTCGACTGTCTGAACGCGAATAAAAAACCAAAAAAAAAATCCAGACGTTTTTCTTTCCCATGTTCGCCTGTCTAAACTCGGACTATTTATACGCGTTTTTCTTGCTGTTTCAGTGGGTTTTAACATTTTAAAGTTGACAACGCTGCTCAAAGCAAACACAAAATTTTTTATGCGAATGGAATGTTGGATGGCTGTGTAAAAGCTCGTGACTACAACAACAACAACAACAACAACAACAACAACAACAACAACAATAACAACTGAATTCAATAAATAAAAAAAAAACTAAAATGAAATAAAAACAAATTTTAAGTGTGTCTGCTGGCAAGAACTGTGTGATGGCTTCTTTTCTTTGTGTGCCTGTGTGTGTATGCTCTTTACTTCAAGGACTTCTGTTTCCTAAATACACACACACGCACGCAACCACTCAGGAAACAAGCCACCAGACAGACAAGCTGTTGTAAATGTCTGCCTTATAAATAAATATACACATGTATTTAAATGTATGCATATGGAGTTGTAAAGTGCTTTTGTTGTTATACATACATGCACACTATTTTGTATGTACTTACGTGCAGTTATGTTCTAAGGTAGGCAGCGCAACATTTTGCTGGCTGGAATACATATTTTTTTTTTGTCCAATGGGGTTTTCTTATTTTGTAGGATACTTCAATTTGCCAAGTGGTGTGGGGATAGTAGTTGCCAGCAGCTCTTGTGGCACGTTTTTTGCTCGAGTTTTATTATCGAAAAATATTTGGATTTAACTATCTACAAATTCATATGCCACCCATTCATTATACATAGAATAACAAGTTTGGTAATTAATGGAACATTATTTTGAGATTTAAATACATACATTCTTTATGGACGATGTTGTAATATAAAATAACTTTTTACATTCTGTCCCAGCAGCACTTAATGTTTAAAACAGTTTTTGATTGCGGAAATAAGAACAACAGATTTTATAAATAAATCAATCGCAAACAACATAAAACGATTTTAAATATGTGCCCAACTCACAATCCTGTAAATTTGAAATGGCAAATTTTTGCAACTGCAGAAATTTTCCACGAATTGTGAGTACTTTTTTCGTTTAGTTTGCAACACTTGGCTTTTGCTAAGAAACTTCTTATGATTTGTCTTACCTCTACTTCCGGAGCTTCTTGGTGACTTTAATTCTTCCGTCTTTTTTTTTTTGTCGGATTTTTTTCTCTTTATACGTTTTATTTTTTGATTTTCCATATTTTTTTTATCTGGGACCAGCACGTTCCCACGTTCTTTGTTTTATACTCGTAGCACTGCTGAAGCTTCAATTTAGTAGCCATTTTTATTATTATTTCACTTCGCCGGTGCTACACAATACCGACGAAGGAGGGCGTTCTGATGCGATTGTGGATTGCTATCAGCTGAAGCCGGTATTGTTCAGTGACCAGTGACTATGCCTTCGACACTGAAACCTTCCGACAACAACTGACACACAAAGACACACTAATGCACATCAGAAAAATGCGAGATGTTTTTTTTTTAAATAATTTTAGTCTGAAACTGGAGTTGAACCCAGGTCTGTTTTTGGTTTTGTAGTCAACGTGCAGCCATCGTGCCATCGCCACTCTCATTTTATTTATTTTTTTATTGTTTGCTGTCATCCTGATCGAATAAGCAGATCAAAGCGATTCTCCTGCTGATTTTTTGTAGTGTTGCTTTTTTAACGTCAGACATTGTGTACTTTCCTTGTTTAGCTATGGCTGAAGAAATTCGTATAAAGTATTTCCCATGCAAATCTTTTGCAGTATTCCCCTCCTTCATAATTGCACTAAATTTTCTAAAATATTTTATTGTATTATATTGTACGAATAATAAAATTTCAAAATTTTCTTTTTACAAATTATATTTATTTTTGCTAGACAAATATTGCTGCCAGACTTTACGATTTATCGTCATTTAGACGATTTTTAATTTATTTTCTTTTTATTTCATTTCTTATTTATTAATTTAATCGAGCCCATACACATACATATGATTAACAAATAAGTTTGATTAAAAATAAAAAATCCAAATTAAAAATTAAGAACATAAATATGTACTTATGTGTATATCGTCAGCTTAAATGCAAATGTGTTTCCAGCATAACAGATGTCGAAAGCGATAAAAATAACCGGCCGGTGAAATAGCAGATGTCAATTATCATTGGGTTGGGTTTGTTTTTATTCAATTAAATTATGCCTTTGTGGAAAAGCCTTTGTGGAAATGGAGACTAACGTGGCGACTAATGTATCTCAATCCCTCAATGTATTAGAAAGTTGAGGATGAAAAAAGGAAGAAGGTCATCCAAACTTAAATACCTGATTTATTTAAAAAAAAGTGGAAAATGTTCAATTTATGTACCTCAGAAGAGAGAAGATGCCTCAGATTCATTATAGGGAAGCGCGATTGTATTTATTTTAAGTTGAATTTGAAAATGTATATTTAAAAACATTTTTGGTCTATAAAATTTTCAAATTCAAACAGAGCATTAACCTTACAACAACAATTAAAAAGAACCTGCCAAATGTTTAGCAACATATTAAATCAAAAATTATTCAAACAACATTCACATTCTGCAATATTTTCAATTTAAAAATCCTACCAAGAGTTTAGTTACAGTACACTTTAACTAGAAAATTTTTGCAAAATTTTTAAAATTCGTTTGTGTTTTAACAAAAAAAAATTCATCAAAATTCAAAGAAAAATTTAATAGACTTACGTTTCGCAGGACTGTACAGTGTATTCAGCTAAAATACAACCAGACACATATGCAAAAATGCACTCAGACCACTTTGAAAATCTTGCATGCACATTTTTGCATGCGAAGAGAAAAACAAACATCGCTGAGAAACTTTTTTTTTCTTTGTAGGCCACATTTTTTTTTATAATAAGTCAGGTTATGACCGTCTGCAAACATAACAACGTTAAAAGTTGCAACTAAAATGAAAACTGAATGTTGCTCATACGAAAACATGGCCAACAAAAATAACAAATGAAACGTATTAGTTGCGGTATTTTGGCTGCATGCCAACTAAGCCAACTGCACTCTTCAATTTAATGTTTTTTTTTTCATTGTTAGCTTTTATCAGTATTGTTGTTGTTTATGTTGCTAACAATACTCGAGGTATTGTTATTGTTAGTTATAAACTTTTATATTAATGTGCTATAAAAAGAAGAATATACGAAATGTCTCACCAGCAATCTGGCAAAAACAACGACGAATACGAAATACATACATAATGTATGTAAATACTAGCGAAAATTGCCATAGACTCATGTCAGACGGAAAGTCTCAGCAGCCAAAATTTCGAAAAACACGTAAGAAATAAATAAATTTAGAATGTATTTTTATTGTAAAGTCTATATTAATTTAAGCAATTACATTGTACATGCATATGTATGTTTGTATGCATGTGTATGAAAATTTCAAAAGTCTCAACGTTCTGAAAGATGCTGGCCGCCGACTTACAGTAATGGGAGTGGGGAAGGTTGCGTGCGGCGATTACGGCGTATAAACGTTATAAAAGAAGCAATTGGGAAAATGTATTAGCATATTTAGTGGTTTATTTAAATAATATTATTATATTTAATAGGTAAATAATGTGCATTCAACATTGCTTGTACTTAATGTAACATTTCGGACAGCTTTCTAATATTATTTATTGGGTTGTCAACATTCCTTTGAGCATTTAAAACATTGTTTATTTTTACCCAGCTAAAGAAAAGTAAAAAAAAAGTAAATCGTTCACTACGAATTGGTAGATGCCATCTCAACTGCTAAAAAGATTGTCACTTTTAAACTAATGGAAAACGCATTCAAGTCTGCCGATTAATTCATATGAACAACTGCGCAGTTGTAATTTAATTTTTGGACTTTGCGTTGTATACATGACGAGCTGTTTTGTTAAATATGAACACATGCTTAAACGGAACCAATTCATAGAACTTTCATGACTTCTAAGCAGTAATTGAAAAGCCGAGCTGTTTGGTTAAATGTGAACACGTGCTCGCCACTCAAGCGTTGTTCTTCAGCTATGTTGAACCAGTTCATTTGCAATAGAATCCATGCATTGATTAATTATTTATTTTGCATGGCTGTTTTTTTTGGGTATATACTGCCCTACATACATACATAACAATATTTTTGATTTATAAACAAAATACATATAATTTCTAAGGAATAATAATATTGGAAACTTTTTCACATGCCTTTAAAAAATATATTTATATGTATATGTATGGTTATATCTGTCCCGCGATTTATACGATAGATACGTTCGTAAAAAAATCGTGTAAATCGAAAATAAAAATATTTCTATAAAAATGTGTAAATGGGAACGTGGAAAATAATTTCACATTTTCTTAGAAAATGTTGTTTTTTAAATTTCTTTTATTTATTTGTTTACTGTTCGATTAATTCGTGCCTATTTGAATAAAAAAATTTTTTTTTCGGAAAATAAGCGTTTTATTTTTCAACATAATCTCCGTTTAGATCAATACATTTAGTCCAGCGTTTTTTAAAATTTTTTATTCCTTCCCAACGCCCTTAAAATAGGCGTTTGTTTCGGGTTGACCTCTGCATTCGAGCCAAATCTCTTACCACCCAGCCATTTCTTCAGATTTGGAAAAATATAAAAATATATATATAAATGAAAAAATAGTGGGAAAATGCTACATCTGGAGTATGGGGTGGATGGGGTAGCAGATCGTAGAGTAATTTATGCCATAAACACATGTGCACTCGTGCACTGTGTTGATGGAACAGCACTTTTTTCGCCAAATGTGGTCGTTTTTGCTTTAAATGTGAGTGCCTGGATCTTCTCATAGAGTTGGGGAACTTTAACGCCGTTGCAGTGGGATGGGTTCCTGGTCATGAGGGGTATGAAGATAATGAAATGGCAGACTGTCTGCAAATTTGCCCGCATATAATAATAATAGGCACTTACTAAAAAGTACCAAAACCCAATTTTACCCCTTATGTGTTCGAATTTCAAAAAAATTGCGAAATTCATTCGAAATTTTCTTCAGCAGAAAATTTCAAAAATCAACAAAAATATGTTTCTATATACATAAGTAAGTGCTATAGTTTAGAAGATGTGCGGCGTGCGAAAAAGGTACCAAATTTTGTTTTTACTCACTTTATCCTATGCTTTTAAAAATTTTAGTCTATCTATCGTAGTTTTCGAGAAATAAAGATACCGATTTTAACCTTTTTTGCCCCCTTCCCATTCGAATTTTCAAAAATCCCTTCTTAGTGGATCGATACATTAAAAGAGGTACCCGCACACCAAATTCCAGCGCTCTAGCTATAGCGATGATGAGTCAGGTAGTCAGTCAGTAACGTTACTCTTTTTATATTTACATATACATATATTGAATAATAAAGAAATGAAACAATTGGAAGAGGATATTCAAGAAGCACCAATAACATGACTTTTAATTTAAAGTAGTTATAACGCCTTAAACTGAGGCATTTGTTGCCTGGATTATGATTAATATCATAAAAAATTACATCACTAAACTTGCGCGATATATACTCTTTCTTCACTGTAAACTGTTGGATTATTCTTATCTGTTTGTTCCATCTACAACATATATGAATGTCTAGCGAGATTCAGCTAGCTTAATGGATCCTGTGAATTAAATGTGGTCGTAAATATTTCTGCAAATTTTATGAAAATAAATTGTGATACAAGTTTTTTAACATGACAATGTTTAGTCATGAACTTCAAGGGATATTAAAATGTATTTGAGTTGTTTGATACCATTTTTGTTTGGTTTTTTGTAAACGAAAATTTTATTAGTTTTTGTTTACTATTTAACAGATAAAATTTTTTATGAACACAACTTCATACTTTTTAGTTAAAATAAATTATGTTCTAAAAATAGTACTAAAATAAATAAACAACTTAGTTGGGATATTATGTGACATACCGTTGTTGTTGAAAAAAAAGACTAATTAGCATAAGCAATAAACAAAAACTAAGAGAAATACTTAATATATACTTCGCTAGAAAACGGTATATTCTTTTGCTGACAATGAATATCAGAAGCAATCTTCACAATACGGTATACATTTGTTATGATTTCTCTTCACTAATGTTGCAGCAAAAGTCTAATGAAGAAATTAAATGAACAAATTATTGTTTATAAAAAGAATCATACAATTGGGGTATTCAAATGGCAGTCATAAAGTCATATGTTTTAAGATTGTAACTCGAAAAAATATGCCTGCTGTCATAATTTTGTGTGCTATTTCAAAAAATTTATTCAGCAGTAAAAAAACCAGGTATAAATATTTGTTATCAAAATGCCAAAAACAAGTGAAGAAACTAAAATAAGTCGATTTTTTTATATAAAAAATTAGAAACTTACCTGTAAATCTTGTAGTAAGTAAATTTTCAATTAAAATTATAAAATTGTTATTTTGTCATTAACAATTCTTTGTTTTTGTTTTTACATGCGGTGCATTGTGCTGAAATGAGAGGAAATCGATTGTAGAAGAAATGATAGGAGGTGAAGCTTCACTATCTTACAACACTGCTTTTGCACGTTATTTGTTTTTGTAGCAATGTTGTAACGTCTCTGATGTCAAGGAGCCATAATAAATTTTGAAGTTTCGTTTTTAGTAGCCTTTTTTTTAGCAATTAGTTTACTTCGCCGATGCTACACAACATCGACGAAGGAGGGCGTTCTGATGTGCTTGTGGATTGGATACAGCTGAAGCCGTTACTGTTCAGTGACCACTGACTATGCCTTCACCACTGAAACTTCCGACAACAACTGACACACAAATGCACAACAGAAAAATGCGATATGTTTTTATGAGTCTGAAACTGGGGTTGAACTCAGGAAATTTTTGGTTTTGTAGTCAACGTACAGACTACTGCAGACATCGCCACACATCTTAATTATGTTATGGCTTTTTTTTCTTTCCTTAATTAAGTTACGTGTTTATTTAATGACCACTTTCACAGTAATGAATCTTTATTTATTTTATTTATAACACTGCAATATTTTGGCAACAAATACCTTAACCGCACTTAAGTAATTTATTTATACATAAATAGCTACCAAAATATTTTGTTTATATATGTTTATCATTGTTTTATTTTCACTAAATTTTAGTTTTTACAATGTTTACAATTTTTGCTTATTTTTTCTGTTCTTGCTTCACACGTTTCATAGCAAAGCTGCTGGTTTAAACGTACTCTTCTCTTCTTATTGTTCTTTCGATTAAGTTTTTTTGCAGAATACCTTTTTTCGATCCGTGCGGGAACGTAATCGAAAACCAGAATAAAAGTGATTATGACAATAAGAGTTAATAGCACACATTGCGAATACCCAAAATGTAACGTATTAAAAATAACATGTTGCCATAACTGCAACCGATATGCAACAATTTATTTTTATTATAAAAGCACCAATATTATCTGCATTATAAATTAAATATTATACTTAATTGACATAAATAAATAATAAAATAAATAATTAAATAAAAGGTTATTTGCAATAACTAATTCGACAACAATTACGACCACAGCAAAAGAAGTTACAGAACTAAAAATTCGGAAAGCCATTCAATACAACATTGTTTACAGCAAAAATAAGTAGTTGATGGGAGATAATAAAAAAAAAAATTGCTTCTTTTTATGTGTAATTGAATAAGTTTTATTCTTTTAATAAAATTAATTTTTACGAATCGTGGTTGTAGGAAGACTAAATTAAAAGTGAAATGTTACATTGTCCAAAGCAAAGCTTGACAAAATCTCAGCTTGTAATGAGAGGAACCGAACAATTTTTTTTAAGACAAAATAAATACAATCAAATAATAATGGGAATAATAATTTCAAAATGATTAACTGAAAAGATATAAATGTGTGGAAATTAAAGGTCGTGACATAAACAACATGTTGCCAGCAACAGGAACAAACAAGTTCAAATAAGGCCGATATTAAAAACTAAAAAATTGAGTTTAATATCAAAATTAAGATTATTATAAATGTACGTGCTATTCAACTAAACTATTATTAGCTCTTGCATAAGAATGCAACAAAACCAAGAACTAATTTATATTTATATTAATTTCAGATGCTATCGGTACAGACAGCCGGCTGCGCGGGAATGGAGCGGCTTGGCGTTCCAACCCGCACCACTTTAAATACACCTCCCGACGATAGGTGAGTAGTTGGTTTATTGCATGGACACATTTAGAATTCAAATTAACATGATTTTCGCTTTTGGTCATTTTATAGGGGGCAATACATGTGTAGAATGCGTTTAGATGCAGCAAGAGAACTTTTAGCAGTACGTAGCGAAACTGTGATTCGTGGCAGCAGCAGCAGCTCTAATAATACGAATAGTAAAAATAATAGCAGTATAATTAGCAATCAACTACAACAGCAAACAAATCATCTCACAAATAAAATACATTCCCACCATCAACAACAACAGCAGCAGCAGCAGCAGCAACAACAACAACAACAACAACAACAACTTCAGTATCATCATCACAAATACAGTTTAAACAATTACAAACGTATGACGACAACACCAAATAACTGCACCGCTAATAGCACAGGATCTTCAGCAAGTGGCCATCATAGTATTAACAGCAACGGCGGCAACAACAATAACAACGCCAATAATAGCGCCAACAACCACAATCATAACAACAACAGTTTTTCCTCAATGACCAACAACAGCAGCGATGGTAGTAACATAAGCAGCATAAGTAGCAGTAGCAGCAGTGTTGCCCGCGGCGGTATTGAGGCTACGACATTAAAATACGGTAATACAGGCAGTGGGAGTGGGGGCAACGGCAGCAGTAGCAGCATAAGTAGCTCTTGCGGCAGTAGTGGCTCTTGCAGTTTTGCTTGTTCGGTCAGCTCGCACAGCCACGATCATCATCAGCACTATCAGTATCAGCCTCAACAGCAGCAAACGCTGTGCTGTCCTCATCATGTACCGCTGCCTGATAGTGAATGGATACCCGCAGAACGTTACACGGCTCCGCTTAGAACAAGTTATCAGGTAGAAATGAAGTTCCTGTTCTATTAGTTTACAGGGACTTGCTTAACTGTTTGTTCCCTTTAAAAAGGGAGAATTACAAATTCATACAATAATTTTTCCTTTCTTTCTGGTTTCAGCAATCGGAAATAACGCGCTCTTATATTAAGCCGCCACCCAATAAAACCATTAAAGATGTTCCAGATCATTCCTTGGCTGCCAGTCCTTATATGACTAGCAATTATTCTAGCTCTAGTAGTAGTTTGTCTACATCACATCATCACCAGCAGCATCAGCAGCAACAGCAACAACCAAAATCAAAACCTAATGTGATAACAAAATTCTTTTATCGTAAAAGTTCCCCGAAATCTCCAAATAACTTAACATCGGGTTCTTCATCATCAGCCTCATCATCTTCTTTGTCGTCCTCAACGCTATCGAGTTCATCCGGATCGTCATTGTGTTCGTCACTATCATCGGCCTCATCGGCATCGTCAGCTTCATGTTCAGGCACCTCATTAGCTTTAGGTAATAATGCGTCCGTATTATCAAACTCTATAACTTCGGTTACATCACTAACAACGGCTCCACTTAACACTCTACCCATATCAACTGCCTCATCACTTAAGACTACACTCTGCAACTATGGTCCAACGCAATTGCAGCACTCAAACTCAGGGACATTAAGCAATAATATATCGGCTGGTCTGGTACCCAGTACGCAATTACTAACAACAATCGGGGTATCACACTCAACAGCAACGACAACATTCCCTCAAACGTCAGCAACTACACAACATATGGAACGTATACCAACGCCCCCTCTGTCGGTGAGTGTGCCCATAGCCGCTTCATATCAGCAGCAGCAACAGCAAAAACAACAGCTTCACCAGCAACTGCTTTTGGAAAGTTTGGTGGGCGAGGGTTCAATTTCGGCTTCCAGTACTCTGCAAACCCTCAAGAGTAGTTCATGCAGTCCAACTTTGGCCGCTTCCACAGCTGCCTGTTCCAAAGATGAACTCGTCCACATGGAATGCCAGTCGGGCAATATAACGCGTAACAACAGCAACTCTAGCATGAAAAGCCTATCAGCAACATTATGCAGTTGTCAAAATAGCACCAACTGTAAACATTGCAATGCGTAGTTAATAAAAGCAGCCGATATCATAAGCAGCTATATACCTAACACTTTCTAAATCTGAGAAAAATATTTACACTTACATACGAGTACATATGTATGTACACTTTTATGTTTGTATGTTTGAATATGAGAGTAGTGCCAAACAAATACAACACTTTACACATTTTAACCTTTTGCCAGCAGCACACGAGGAAAACTTTTTTTCAATTTTCCTACTAGTCTTGAGTTGTTTATCCAGTGTTTTTAATTTATTTGTTCCATTTTCAAATGTAGCCTGCAACATGCATAATGTTTTAATTTTTTTTTTTTGCATATTTTATTGAATATCAAAATGTACCCTTTAAAATGTTGTTTTTCTAGAAAATGCCTTTCATCTTGAATTCTACGTAAAAATTATTACCGACTACATTTTACAGAGAAAAGTTTTGCTTAATTTTTTTTTTTCCTTTTCTACTGATTCTGAGTGCCCGTTTATTAGTCTAGCAACATGTTGCTGGAGAAAGTGATTCATATAAATTCTTCTTGAGATGTTGCAGCAAAAAAAAAATTACATTTTAAAGGTCGTAATTGTCTTCGTATTTAATGCCATTTATCTTTAAATGCTATTTCATTATATTTTCAGTATAAATTTGAGAGACATTTAATTTAAATGCAAATTAAATGACCATTTTTGGGCATTTAAACTCCCAAGTTCAAGTTACCATATGATTTCAACTTTTTGTTTTTGTTTTGCACAAACATCATGTGGTTAGGCAAACAATTATTTTTGTTTAATTTCATACGCACATAAAAGCGGACGTTTATTACAACAGAAAAATAATATAAACAATGAAAAGGGTTTTGTTAATTTTTTTCACTTATGACAGTGTTATTCATTACTTTTCCAATGTACCTGTATCAAATGATGGCATTGCATTGTTGTTGTAAACTATCTATAATTTCACAGTGCTACCATACTTTCATCGTATTTAAATGAGCAGAAAAATTTATGACTGGAAAAATTTAACTGTATTTAAATACAACTTAAATCTAAATGGCTATTAGCTAAATGAGTATTTATGTAAGTGCGTAGGCAATTATTGGCCCTGAATAGATGTCAATAAATTTTCCATAAACAACAAATGTCACATATTGAATTTAAAGTCATATTCTTTATTATTTCTAGAATACAAATTAATAAAGAATACAATTTTTAATACATTTTTCTAACTCTCATAGTTTTTTCTCACAAACTGAAATATGAATTAAATCATATTAAATATTGAAAAAGAAACACATTTCACTTGCTCGGCTGCAAAAACCCTGCAGGTGTACTTAAATAGAACATTTAAAATAAATAGTATTGTTTATATGTTGGGACGCAACAATGTTGCTGCAATATGATGCTACATACTATATAAGCGTCCACTTAAACTTTAAATAAAAATTCAAAAAGAATTTAATAAGAAGAAGAACACAAAAAAATACACATCATCATTTCCATTTGTAACTAATGTCGCTATATTAAAACGGTAATAAGAAAATAAAAACGTTAAATAAATCAAATTTAATTACTTATAATGCTTAATATAGATTTTTATTTCAATATTTGTTGTTTGAAACTAACAACGGCAAAATATACTTTTTAAAAGCAACATATAAATTATAAACAAATAATACAAAATAATAGTAAGAAAAGCGCTTAAAGACACTCACTTATGTATTTACAAACAAACAAACAAACAAACACACACACACACACACAATATTCTTAACCCATTAAGCAACATTGCCACAACGTTTGGAGCGTACTTTGCAAAGAGCAAAGTAATTAAGGAATTACGCGATTTTTTTTTGGAATTTTAGCTTTATTTGTTAGCGAAACATTTTTTTTTTTCAATTTATTTACACATTTATTTTATTTATATCACGCAAAAACATTTATATAAATAATCGTAATCCATTTTAACTCTCTTTGAATAAATATAAAAAATATTTTAAATATAAAAAATATTTTATATTTATTCATTGTTCTACATTGTTTGTTTGCATTAAATTATTCTTGTTTTTATATGAAGTCGAAATTTTTTTTTTTATATTTTTTATTTATAAAATTAATTTGTTTATGGCAATTGGATTAATAAGCATTTTTTATTATATAAGTGGAAAATAATTTTTTTGTTAAATCAAATTCATGGCAATGTTAACAACTAAGTATTTTAATTTAATTCTTTTTTATTATACAAAAAACAAGCGCTTATATTTTCTATATTTTTATTTACATATGCTTTTTTTAATTTAATTTTTTAAGTGAGTAAAAGTAACAATGAAATATTGTATATAAGCCAACACATAGCCACACATATACACACACGCATACACACTTATACATATATTTTTTGTAATATTAAAATTTTGTTTTTAATTTTAGTAAATTAAAAAAAATATTTAAATAAATATAATTTAATGGAAGAAAACATAAAACAAATTTATTTAAAAAATCTATAAAATATATTTAAATAACTTGAAATTATCAAAAGAAAAAACAAACAACAATATGAAAAATGTTTAATTTAATAAACAAGAGAAATATTTTTACGCATAAAGGATTTATTTAAAATTTTAGTAAAAATATTTAAAATTAAAATTCTAAAATATTTTAAAAACAATAAATTAATTATGTAAATCTTTTAAGTGTGCAGGGACATGAAAAAATATTGTAAAATTTTTGCACGCTCAAGATAACTGGAATATTCGGCCGGGGTATGAGACCTTTACAACTGCTAAAACAAAATTGAACCACAAAAAGTAGCCCCACACTTTCTTTTTTGCACACATCATAAACGACTTTCGCACATGTTGCTGAGTATGACAGCCAGGAAGGGATGACATGCTACATGGATTTCAATCTCCGTATGGCTCTGTATCACGATGCAAGTAAACCATGTGGCAGGACTACGCCAGGTGATTGTTTTTTTTCTCTGCTTAAGTTTGTGATATAAAAAGTCAAACTTCAAACCTACACATTTAATTAACAGTTTTTATTATTAACAAAAAGTGAGAAGCAATTTAATTTGCGTAATTTTATTGCAATCGGTATATAAGTTTAAAAAATATATTATTTGTGTTTAAATATTGCGAATGAAAATTTTTTATATCGCAAAGCAGCAACTGTTAAAGTGTTCGTGCTGCCACCTTAGAAATTGCATCATGCCCTTATATCGTGGATTGTTTTGATTTTGTTTTTGCAGTGAAGAAAAACAATGTCGTAATGCAGTTTAGAAATATTTCTTAAAAGTAAACTTCAATTGAATTACTTACCACAATTTCTACATAAAAAAAATTTGCGTGTATCGATTATTGAAGTTCGTTCAAACTCAATTAACGTTGTAAGTTGTTAAAACCAAAATTTTTCAATGTCCCTTTGCATTTGTTTTTATCTGACTCAGCACAGTTACGTTGCAAACTAATCGAAAGAAAACTACTTTCCACGTAAAATGTGGTGCTTTCAGCCGGGAAGAAGGAAAGTGTAGCAGCCATAGAGGGTATGTAAATTGTAGTAGAGTACGCTGATACGCTAATGTATCGTGTAGACTTTCAGCACAAAATATACAGAAGTGTCAGTTCAAAGCAGCGAACGAGCAGAGAAAGAGACATCATCAAGAGATTTGCTATCTCTTTTACCCCTTACTTTGTTCGGTGATTCCTTTTTCTTCTAAATTCTTCAATATTGTTGTTTTGTTTTGTTTTGATTTTTATTTTCTAGATGTGAAAATTTGCCGTATTTTTCATCTACTTTATGCTCACAATTTCGCAATTTTTAGCACGACATGTTACAAACATAGGTTATAGGAATCTGTGGTTACAAAACAACAATGTGGTGTTTTGTGTTATGAAAATTAATTTCATTTATTAAAACAAATAGATACCAAAAAATCACAAGATCACTAAAATGTTATTTTATTGGCTTATGCACAACAAATTTCTTTTTGGTAATTTTTTAACTTCGATATGTTTCTTTTTTGCTATATTAACACAAAACACGATTAAAACCACAAAACACCATTAAAACAAGCTGCACTATGTTTTTTTTTACTATAATATTAACACAATTAAAACAAAGAAAACCACAAGAAATTATAAGTTTGTTCTTATGCACAAATTGTGGCTTATGTTTACATTTTTCTTTTGTTTACTTTTCATCTTTCGTGAAATTGTATATTTGTCTCTTTCTCCCCCTATTTGAAGAAAAGCTGATTTAAAATTTTTTCAGACCCCCAGCTGACACTTCTGTATATTTTGTGCTTTCAGCTTCATAGTTCGGCTCAGCAGGCGATTGTTGACACAACCAGGCCAATGAAGTATACAAAACACGTTTCTATTTTAAATGTACAAAATAGGGAAGTATCTATGTCGTTACAGCCTTCTTAATTTGGTTTCCTTTCCTTATTCTTGCATGTATAGTTTTTCAACCAACACTTACGGCTATAAGAAAGTATAGAGACTCAGGATTTTAATCAAATTCCCATGCCAATGTAAAATAGTTTATCGCTGTTACAGTAAATTGTTTTATAAAGCGATTATGGTCTCATATAATGCTCAAAAATGTTCTATATGTTACAAGAACAACATCTGGCAAACATTTCCTGGTTGCGAAAAAAATCGGCAACATGTTGCATAAAAAATTTATAAAGACAAATAATAATTGATAAGTAGAAAATGATTATTTCTTAACAATGATTGAATTGGGTCGACGTTGTTGGCCCTCTTTCCAAACTAACCTAACTATGATTAGATAAACAATTTGACCAAGAAATGTTCACATATTGCGAGCGAAGATTTTTTTAAGTTTGGTTCAAGTTCGGAAACATAAATTAAGGCCCGTTTTTTCTGCTGAGACTCATACAATATTGGTATCAACAAGACAGAAATTGCGCAAGAAAGTAATTGTAACCTTTTTTTGGGAAAATATTTAAAAATAATTTTTTCTTTTCGCCAGTGCAATAAAAATATTTGTGTATAATAATACGAACAAAAGACTGTTTTGGGCGTTAGCCTACTAAAATGCTGCCAAATTACAATTATTTAGCAATTAGTTTCCACATAATTTTATTGTTTTCTGCTCGTCTCCGGAAACAACCTCGTAAAACCCAATTAAAAACATATGCTTCTCAAGGAAAAGTTAATATTGGATGCGGTATCGTATGTGACTTTCACTCGCGATTACGAAGGCTAACGCAAAACAAAACGTACGCATGCATGACACAATTTTCTTGCCCTGCATTTTACAAACTAAAATTAGAGGAGAGAAAAGTTTTTAGAAAGTTTCTCCTTTTTTTGGTTGGGGGTGGGGCGGGGCATAGCAAAATTCGATACATTTGCAATTAATGAATTTTACAAGTTTTTATTTTTATTCAAATCATAAATGAAAAAACACCAAAGCTCTCCACGCATATATGAACATACATTCTCTCACGGCAATTGTTTTTTTAGTCACGCTAAAGCAATTTTACGTGCGCATGGAATAGAAAGGTTTTTACAATGCTTGAGCTTGAACTGGTGTTCTAACAGATTTGGAGCACAGACTTAAAAAAGAACCTCATCGTTTGTACATGTTATGAAAACGTTGGCCAAATATTATTATCTGTGTATTGGCCAGAAATAGGGTTGCCGAAAGTTGATCCCAATCCGACAAACCGTTTTGTAATACTTTCAATATTAAGGAAAAGTTTTTAAAGTTGCCGATAAAAAATTCACTGACTTTATTTTTCGATTGATTTAAAAACATTTCTGAATGCCAGGGTAAGTTGGGAAATAACTCGAAGGAAGCCAAGGTAACGTTTCTTTTTCTTTTGTCCTAGAGACCGGTCACGTGTTTCGATTACAGAAACATTAAGTTATTTATCGTTATTAAAGGTTTATCAAACTAATTTTTGTAATGAAATCTATTTAATAAATTTCATTATAAATACAGTAGATGAAACAAATATGTTTGAGACGATTTTTTTTTTTACAAATTTTTATTCATTTAATAAAGTTAGCCTACAGAGAGCTACATAACTCAATTTTAATGAAATTTAATAAAGTTTTAAAGAATTCTATTACTAATTAAGAACTAATTATGTTTGATGTACATACATACTACTGTATGTAGCAGAAATATAAAATTCCTCGCTATACAAGGGCATTTAATGTTGCCTTTTAGACTGAAATCTTGATTATAATCGCTTAGAAATAAGAAAATTCTCTCAAATAAAATATTTTTTGGCAAATAACAATTTGCTTAAAAGGATTTTGTTTATTTGGAGCTTCCACTTCTTGTTTTATTAATTTTATTTAAACTTCTTGTTTGTTTTCTTTTTTTTTTTGTTACAAATGTGTTGCATACGTTTAGGTTTTTAATAAAATTAGTCTAAAAATATGCTATTTATTCAGTAAGCATATCTTTAACTAAATTATTTCATAATAAATTTAATTTTAAATCAAATATATAAATTAAATTTAAATTAAAAGTAAAATAAATGGTTTCAATAAAAACACAAAAATACACGCAAAAAAACACCAACAAAATATTTCAATTAAATTTAAACAAAAACAAAATCTCTCTTTAAATGAAATTTAGCAAATATATCGATGTCTATCAAGAAAAACCTACGAATAGCCGCAAATATAAACAAATTATTAACCGAAAATAAAAAAAAACAAACTAAATTAATTAGAGTTCATTGAGAAGAATTAAAAATGAAATGATTTAAAACAATTTCAATTAAATATAATCTTTCTTTTTTCATTTAATAAAGCAAAGAAAATATTATCTCTAATTTAATAGTAAAAAAGGAAATAAAAAAGAATATTAAGCCTATTTTAAAACTACCTCTGATATCAAATTTATTATTTATAATTTGAAAGAAAATATATTATTGAAAAATTATTAAAATTAAATAAACATAAATAATTATTTATGACGTTAATTTAATTATCTTTTAGTACATAATTAGTATTGAAAAAGGAAAAGTAATAAAATTAATTGGAAAAGTAATAAAATATCGAAATTTAAAACAATGGATGACATGAAGAAAATTTTATTTGCTGATGAACTTTTAACTTCCAAATTGCGTGGGTAAGTCCAGTTAATTCAGAAGTGATACGAGTTAGTTAGGCTACCAATCACTCCACATAAAGAGAAATTTAAAGTAAACTGGTTCTGCAACTAAATTAGAACATTAAAAAATACATGCATTTTCAAATATCTGCGGTGAGAGTAAATTCAATGTAGGAACCCTGGGGAGAAGTGTCTCCACGTCATAACTTTTGTCAACTGGTTTTGTGACCCTGACCAGACTCAGGGAACGACCCCTAGTGTTTATGAACATTCGATATGAATCTTGTCACATCAAAAATGACAGGATAGTTTATTCCACATACGGGCGGTTCGGCTGAAAAAGGAGTTTTCTCTGTAATGCGTAGTGCGAGTGGCTGCCAAATCGACCACAAATGGATTCGCTCTTAACGATGAACGCGGTGTGGGTATGAATGAACGGGTTGCGGGTAGAAGTTTCCTGATTTCATTAGAACACATCGCATTATAGTAACGATAAAAAAACGAAATGAACAGCACATTGCGATGATGCTCAAGAGAGACAATAGATTTGGATTCCATACCGTCCACAGTGAGTTTCTTCGCCCTCTTCGGGACACGGTCGAGTGACTACAAAATAGTCTTTGAATCACAGGCACATGCATGAGTGTTGTATTCCATTTTCAGTCAGATGTAAGCGGTATAAATATGTAGTATGGATATCAGATGGTGTGAAGTATGATGACATTGTCAACGAATCGTGTACATTTAGACATTTCTCATTGTTAAGTGTGTGTGGAAAATAGTAGTGGTTCCACTTCAGTCTTGTTTACAAACTTTCTTGTTGATATTCCTTAATTTTTTTTATTATTGAGAACCAGTGCTGCATACACAGTATGCGGATACATATTATTTTAAAAAGCACACGGCGGACATATTACAGTTTTTGATATCGATCAAGTTTTAATACTCAAATGTAAATAACATGGACAATTTTGTAGATATGGAATAATCGTAAGATTTTATTTACATGCGAGACCTTTATTTTTGTTTGAGCATTAACGGACACAAAAATCACACACTCAGTGTGCATACCGCTTTTTCATCAATCAATCAGTGGTGTCAAGTTAGTTATTCAAGAGGATAGTGGCTAAATTATGATTCAAGTGCAAGAGGGTGGCGATGGCTGAAGTAGTCTGCACGTTGACTACAAAACCAAAACACATGGCTTCAACCCCAGTTTCAGACTAAAATTATAAAAAAAAAAAAACATTTCGCATTTTTCTGTCGGAAGGTTTCAGTGGCTAAGGCATAGTCACTGGTCACTGAACAGTGACGGCTTCATCTGTATCCAATGCAAAGTCACATCAGAACGCCCTCCTTCGTCCGTAATGTGTAGCACCGGCGAAGTGAAATAATTACTAAAAATGGCTACTAAAAAGGAAGCTTTAAAATTTAATACGTCTCTTTGACATCAGAGGCGCTACGACACTGCTGTAAAACCAAATAACGTGCAAAAAGCTGTGTGTAAGATAGTGAAGATTCACCACCTCCTATCATTTCTCCTACTATCCCTCTCCTATAGTTCCAGCCCAATGCTTCACGAGAGTGCTGGTCCCAAATAAAAAAAAAAAAAAGATATGGGAAAACAAGCGAAATATGCTTCAATAAGGAAAAATTCTTTCATATGATCAGCCACTAACTTGTCATCTTTTACCAAAAAAAGTACTGAATTGAAAAACTAGACGCGGACGGTCCTGTTTCTTTACGTTTTCCAATTATTGCACAACAATTTCTTTAGTTTACTTTAAAACAACTTTATTCGAATAACAAACAAATAAACAGTGTTTTTTAATTTAAAAAATTATAAAATTAAAACAAGTGGTTTTTTAAAACTGGTGCATGATCGTGTTTAACCTTGTGCGGACACGCATTTATGCCTATAAGTCAGGCAAGTGCGGCTGCAACAGTCTTCCGCTACACTACAAGGACCTCCAAGATTTTCACATGCTTGACGTCCCGATGCTACAACGTCGACTTCCTAAGAAAATAGAACAAAAATTATAATTTAATAAGTAATTATTAATTAAGAAGGATTTATTTTTACCTGATATGGTGTGGCTGGAGCGAGTTGCACAAATACCGCCATTATCAAGGCAAAAACGAAAAGAGAATTGAAAAATTTCATAGTGGAAGTGAATTGATTTCGGAAGCTGGATTGATACTGTATCGAAATATATCCGCAACGAATGCTTTTATACACAAAAATTACTGTGAAAATGCATGGATGAAAAAATATGATGCAATTCTTAAAATCCATTCAGATGATAAAAATTTGTTTGCGAATTATTTTTATGAGTTTGTTTTATTCTTAAAATAAATATTATAGTTTGTTTGCTTTGCTTTTTCATGTTTGTTGTATAAATTTCTTGGGATAAAGGAAATTAACGAAACGATTTAAAAGAAATATTGACACATCTGCTGTTATTTGAATTGGTCTCAAGGGTAAAACGAATCATATTCTCACAACTGTTATGCCGTTCTTATCGGTTATGAAAGGAATTTTGGGAGATATTAAAAATATTTTTGAAGTTTTATAAAAAGATTTTGCGTCCTCATCCTCATTCACTCAAATGGTTCACGAAAAACTTTGCACAAAAATACACCTTAAATAGCAAAAATCCTGTCAGATATCGGACTGTCTACAATTTTATCCACCCCATCCTTCCGCATGAAAGCTTAACGCTTCAATTTATCGTTTTGTACGCAAGCTAAACTTGGAACGCTGCCACTGGGGACTTGTGGAGGATGCAAGTTTTCGTGAACCACTGTATTCGCAATAGCCTGTGTACATTCTGGCCGAGAACTATATCCAATCATTTTTTCAGACGAAGAACTACGGCTGTCGGAGATTAATCGTCCTGTGTTCCTTTCTTCTAATAAAAACTAAAACAGAATTCAATATTCATACATTGAATTATTTTTTTTTGGACCAGTGCTCCGGAGATATCTCCTACATATGCAATGCATTGCACTGGAACTAGATAAAGGGTGGGATAGTGCAGAGAATAGATACGAGGTGAAAGCGGTACGAAGATCAATTCCCCAGTTGCATGTTTGTTAAAAAACAAAGTTGCAGCATCTCTGATGTTCTTTTTGACGCATTACTTTTAAGCTAATGGCAGCCATTTCATTTCTCATTTTACTTTGACTTGACCGGGCTACGAATCGAACCCTGGTTCTTCTGGTTGCGGACTCAATACGCTAATCACTCAGCCATCACCACACCAAATTATAGTTCAAATAAAAATCACTAAATCTGAAGATTTTATAATTCGCAAAAATATATCTGTGGACTTTTGGCAAAAGATCATAAGTGGAGATAAGGAAATTTTTTATTATTTTAATCAGCGCCTTTCTATGAATCTTAGTTTTGGAGAAATCAAACAAAAACTAATCAACTTGTTGTTGATTTAATTTCTAAGTTTGATTTGGAGCGAAATTTGTAGTAGACAGTAATATTTTTTTTTAAATTGGACCAGCACTCAGGAGATTATCCCTGCACATGCGATGCATTTTGCTGGTAGTTAAAGCAATGACAAGAGATGATGATTCACTACCTTAGAACTCTGCCGTTTTGCACGTTCTTTGTTTTATAGCAGTGTTGCGGCGCCTCTGATGTCAAGGTGACGTATTCAATTTTGTAGCTTTGTTTTAGTAGTCAGTTTTAGTAATTATTTTACTTCGCTTGGGCGTTTTGATGTGGCTGCGGATTGGATACAGCTGAAGCCGTTACGGTTCAGTGATCAGTGACTATGCCTTCGCCAACCGGAACCCTTCCGACAACAACGGACAGAAAGACACAATGCACAGCAGAAAAAATGTGAGATATTTTTATCATTTAGTCTGAAACTGGGATCGAACCCAGGAAATTTTTGTATTGTAGTCACTGTCTAGACTACTTCAGCCATCGCCAGAAGGCCAGAAAAGTTGGCTTATCCCAGCAAAAAAAAGTGAATACGTTCACTGTCAACAAGATTATCACTTTTGAACTCATGGCAAACACATTCAACTCTGCCGACTAATTCATATGAACAACTGCACAGCTGTAATTATAATTTAAATGACTTTTTAAACGTGTTACAAGAACTTTTTAACACACGGTAAAACTTAAACATTCATAGCTTCGAAGCACTCATTTAAATGACGATTTCTTTTGTTAAATGTGAACACGTGCTCGTCAATGACACCCCTGTGCTAAAATAATGCGTTGTTCTTCAGCAAAGTTGAACCAGTTCATTTGCAATAGAACCCACGCATTAACTATTTCTTTTACAATTCCTTTTTTGCGTATAATTTCAATTGATTTTCTTGAGAAATAAAATTTTATTAAAGAGAATTTGCCAGTTATATTAATCAGATTTTTCATTTTCTCGGTATAAAGCAAAACGATGTCCGTTTCTATTTAAAATTTCGGCGAAATTACTACACATAGAATTTTCATATTTGTTTAGAGATATTAGAAGCCTTCTTAGATTCTACGAGTATAAATAGTTTCTATCTGAACAAAAAAAAATTATATTTAAAGTAGTTTAACATCGTCACGCACATGTTACATTCACCAGGCCCAATTACAACGTACTTTTATTGTACATACTCGTTTTTATTCCAAGTGAACAAATCAAAAAGGCAACGTCAATCAATACCACCCGACACAGGCTAAACTAATTTATTATTTTAATTTTTATTTATCTTATTGAAAAAGAAAAGAAATTTTATATTAACTGAATTTATTTTGGGAATATTCATTTATATACATATATGATTCTAATTGTGATTTTTCCCTTATAAACTATATGTGATTTATTATTACATACCTTATGATATTCTCATACAGTATGAAAAATATCATAAAGCATTTTATTACAAAAGCAACTCAATAATTGAATATTCCCAAAATAAATTCAGTTAATATAAAATACTACATGTGCACGGTATTGGATTTTGATATTCTTTTGTTTCTTTTGTTTTGTTTAATTTTTTCATTTGATTCAAAATACATTAGTTATGCTGGCCGATGGCAAGCCTAGTGTAGATGAGAATAAAAAACTAAAAATAGAAATATGTGTGTGTTATAAAAGTAAACTCATTGATTGTTATGTTTTTGTTTATAGATTTTTTGGTTTGTATGTTTGATATTCAAACCAATTCTCGTTTGATTAATTGAATTTTAAACATATAGATCTTGGGTTTGTATTCAAGAATTAGGAAAATCCACTGATGAGCTAAGTAAGCATTAGCGAAATAGTACTATATGGATATGCTTTCCTCCTCAATTATTGAGTTGCTTTTGTAATAAAATGCTTTATGATATTTTTCATACTGTATGAGAATATCATAAGGTATGTAATAATATATTTCACATATAGTTTATAAGGGAAAAAGCACAATTAGAATCATATATAAAGAAAAGAAATTTTTAAAAAATTTCATTATCATTATATATTTTATATCATATTTTAATTGTAAAAAAATAACTCCCACCACTCTTATAAATTGGCAAAAATGAAATATAAAATAGTGTTTTCATAGCGAAAGTTAAAACCTGATTTTAAGGTTCAAATAACAAACAGCTGGTTTTGCGTTCTCCGGAAAAGTTTAATTAAATCAGTTTTCAGTTTTTATTGTTGCTGCTGCTGTGGCCAATAATTTAAATTATTGTAGTGACTTTATTTATCAAATTTCCTTTTTTTTCTTTGAGCGCCATTCAACTTGCCAGCTTTTTTTAATTTTTTAACTTCGTAGCACTGCCTTTAGTACATAATGATCAAGGTTGTATTTCATTAGAGCAACTTAAGAAAATACTTTTATATGGTAAGACGTCTTCAACGCCAGGTGTCTGCTTTTTGCTCGTATCAATGTTTAGTTATTTTTTTTTATTTGTTGTCAGTTGAGAGTGTCAAAATCTACTTCTGTTTCTGTTTCTTTGCAAATACTTCTCTAAAGCTTCGTACAGACGATGCAAACAATTTGCAGCAAGTTGAGAATAACTTGCAAGCTATTTCAATTTTTTCCGGATGTCCGTCAATGATTTTAACTTTTTATTAGGAAAAGTTAAATTTTTTATAACTAAAAATGACACTGTAATGCGCCCTGCGATTCCACCAAATGAGCGATTAGCCTTGACATTACGTTTTTTAACTACTGGTATGTATATAAAATAATAAACATTTTGATAAACTTTTCCAGTTTATTCTTATTTCAATATTTTACAGGTGATTCATATCATTCTCTGATGTATCTTTTTCGCATCCCGTTGAGTACGGTGTCAAGCATTGTGCCTGAATGTTGCCGAGCTGTGTATAAATGCCTGAAACGGGAATATCTTAAAGTAAATAATTTACTCACCATCAGAAATGTTAAGAACTGGAGAATTAGTAGACGAGTATACGAGATTTGAATTAGAAGTAGAGCAAGAAAAAGTACCCTCATTTTCCATTTCCGATACTTCTAAGATAGCTCTTTGAATTTTCCTCCGAAGTAAAAGTATATTTTGGTGTGACTTCAACAATCTGAGTTCAGATGCCACAAAGTCACCGAAAACTTGATGTTCATCAGCTGGTTTATCAATTAAAACGGATGCTTTTTTAATTAATGCATCCTCATCCTTAAATTGCACGTCATCACGTTTTCTTTTGTTTGTTTTTGATGTCCCCGGTGCCTCTTGTGTTGGTGTTGATGGATTAGTTGCTGGTGACGCTTCAGATAAAATTGAATCAACGGCGCTTTCATTTAGAGCCTGAATATATAAAATTTTTATAATTTATATAGTTTATAATTTATAAGTGCATTGTTATTTTCTTATTTTAGATTCCTAGTTCAACAAATGAGTGGCTTGAAATTTCATCCGATTTTGAAAATATGTGGAACTTTCCCCATTGCATCGGAGCTTTAGACGGAAAGCACGTGGTTATGAAAGCTCCATCTAACAGTGGCAGCACCTACTTTAATTATAAGGGCACGCACAGTGTCGTTCTAATGGTGTTAGCAGATGCACAATATAAAATTATTTATTTCGATGTAGGAGGCAAAGGGCGGATATCCGATGGCGGAATTTTCAATGCATGTACTCTATCAAAGGCACTGCAAAATGATCAACTACATGTTCCTGAGGAGCAGCCACTTGCCGGCCGAAATTGCAAGGTACCTTATGTTATTGTAGCAGATGATGCTTTTGCCTTAAAAAGATATATAATGAAACCATATCCGTTTAAAAATCAACCGGCTCCAAATCGGGTTTTTAACTACCGTCTTTCGAGAGCAAGAAGAGTGGTAGAAAATGTTTTTGGTATAATGGCAAGTAGGTTCCGAGTATTAAGGAAACCTTTAGAACTGGGGCCAGAAAAAACTATCGATGTAGTCTCTGCAATTTGTGCATTACACAACTGGTTGATGTCCAAAAAGGAATCAAAAAAAATATATGCTCCCAGTGAAACGTTCGACAATGAGGTTGATGGACAACTGATTTCAGGTAGTTGGCGTAACGAGCTTGTGTTGGAAGGCAACTGTTTACCACTTCACAGAAATACACAAAACTGTACCGAAGCAAAAGATATTCGTGAAGAGTTTAAACATTTTTTTGTTTCGCCTGATGGTGAAGTTTCATGGCAATATAAGTATCAATAAAATAAATATACACATTTTGATTTAAATTTTAGTACTTACCAAATTTTGAATTTTATAATTTGTTTCTTTATCATTAATAATAAAGTTCAACGCATTAAAAAACTCTCATTTGCTGGTAAAGTTTTCCGAGGTACCTTGGCCACTCTTTTTTTGTTTTACTCGGCGGAGCTCTTGCATATACTGGGTGCGCAAATTATGAATTTTCGTTTTGATTTCTTCTTCACTTGAATTTAATTTTTTAGCAATTTCAATGTACGCACTTTGTTTTTTATATTTGTTTTTATAGTCTGGTGAAGACACATCCCACAGGACGGAGTAACTCTCATACTCTTCTATTAATTTTTTTGTCAAATCCCGATCCCACATATTAATGATGTGTTCTTGTTTGCAGCAATAATACAACTGCTTGCAAACAGCGCATGCAAACAAGCAATCAAATGTCGCAATCAAAAGTTCGGGAAAGTACCGTATTCAGACGATGAGCAAAAAATATTGCGGCAAACAGTTATTGCAAACTTTGTTTTTGCAGCAAAATGTTTTCCTGACTGTTCATACACGCAAATTTGTTTGCAGCAATCAACTTGCTGCAAATTGTTTGCATCGTCTATACGAAGCTTAATTCATTACATGTTTTTGACATAGAGAACAAATATACACAAAAAAAACCGTGTGTTTCTAGTATTGTAACACAACAACACCAAGCACTACTACCTACTTGAATCTGCCTTGACCAGATTTTAATAGTTGGTTTTAACGTGACACGTAACTAACAGAAAGATCTTTCCCGGAATTAACTCAGACTCATCAAAACATTAACTTCCAGCTACAAACAAAATTATAAACATAAAATTTGTATTAAAAACGTTAATGAAAACAAATATAAGATGAAGTTTCCGTAATACAAGTAGTACTTGTCAAAAAAAATTTATAAAAAAAAGAGAAACTCTAAATTTCCTTACAGACAAGTACTACTTGTATTACGGAAACTGCACGCAAATTGTTTTGTTAAAATAAATCCAATTGTGTTTATTTACCTCCGACATAAAGTGTTCACGACTTTTGAAGAAAAAAAAAACTATAAAATTATTTGGCGGCAAATAATTTATTTGAGAATTCTCTTATATTCATCTCTCTTTTAGGCGTTAGATTTTTGTATGCTTTCTTATGCAAAATTCGCTAAAAATTACGAGAACATACACTTCAGCTCCCAAAACTACTTTCGGTTTATGCAACGTGCGTCACACAAAACAAATACCTACATATTTACAAATTATGTTTCATACCATTCGAAAGCACACTTGAATCAAATCACAAAACACTATCTATAAATTGAAGGTGAAGCTTCACCTCCTGTCATTTCTCCTACTATCCCTTTCCTCTAGTTCCAGCACAATGCATCGCATGTGTAGCGGTCAACTCTTGAGAGCTGCTATAAGATTAAAAATATGTACATTTACCCGCTTGCCTTGAGATACTTTTCAAGCGAATGTTTGCTAAAGCGAAGAATTAGCGATATAAAATTGTAGGAAATTTTTAAAAATACGAACTTTTGCAAACACAAATGATAATTTTCAAATTGTTTTTACCAAAGCAAAGAACAAATATTAACGTTTTTTTTTGTTCTGTTAGAGTGACTGCGTAATCTAGTGCGTGAGCGCTAGACTATCAATTTGTAGGTTGGGGCTCGATTTCCGGCTGATGAGATCAGATCCTGTGTTTTTGAAGCAGAAGAAATAAAAAAATTAACTTGATATGAACAAAGAAAAGTTTATTAAAAAAAAAAAAAAAAAAAAAAGATTGACTCCTTTTTATTTTTAGGTAATATCGTTTTCGGTGCTGAATAAGATTCGCTATTATTATATAATCGAACCTTTGAGAACGAAAAAACATTTGCTGCCACAAACTAAACTCTGCAAGTTATTTTTCGTTTCTTTAGCAGTAGTCGTTCTCGAATGTTTTATCGGAGATATGATTGATAATTGTTTAATCGCGATATTACTCTATTCTGCTGTGGTCAAGCGGGTATATACGGATTCTACTCACCTGATATTGGAGATTAATTGTTCTCTTTTATTTTATTCTAACCTAAAGTAATTTTCACATTGTTGTGATATACGAACTATTATGAACTTGAACACAATTAAATATTCATTCAGTCTTTTATAATAATTGTATGTCCAAATAAATATCAATAATTCTAAGATGGAAAAATATGATCAGGCAACAACTTGTTGTTTTTTACTGAGGACTGTATCAGCAAAAACTAAATTTTACTGGTCAAGGACTCCGTCCTTCCATCTTTCCACACATAATCTGTACTTACCTCTAAATTGTTTTCTCTATAAAATCGTAACGCACACAGCACAGTTATGATATTTTGTTGGACGAAGTGACTCATCGAGAACTAACGATTTTTATAAAAAAAAAATCGACAATCATCACGCTTATGGCAAAGACTATAGATATGTATATAAAGATGTTGCACTGTCATACATTTGTCTGCCAATGCTAAATTCTTGAAGGGATATTGCGAAAATCCCCGTGTGTATGACTAATGAGAGAATTCTCTTCAACGGAGAGCAAAATACCAGAATGGAAATTAACTCTCAGCAAAAGCAATTCATACTTATGAACATTATTTATGTTTGCATGTTTCCAATGCCAATATTTTGCCCACCAAGCAAACAGTTATACAAAATATGTCTTTTATTTAATCGTCCTCTTATTAGATCACATACCAAATGTTATGCGCAGTTGAATTAATTTTAAAAAATAAGTAAACAACAGCATCATGACTTCGGTGTGAACGTTATTACTCTCATTTATGCAACAATAAAGTAAGTATATTTGCCCTACAGTAACGAAAAGAATCATATTCGTTCCCTATTTCGGTTGAACATCCATACAAGCTGTATATTGCGTACATTAATAAAGTTACCAGGGAAATTGAATTCATTTTTAATTTTGAAACAGAATTAGTCCCCGTCCATACTGTTGAGTTTTTGCTGCAAAAGTTTTTTGAATTCTCTTTTGAAACTGCAGCCGTGTCCATACATGAATCTTTTGCTTCATGTTTAGTATTTTTTATTTCTCCCTTCTATTTCTTTTTTTAATTTCTTTTGACATTTCTCAATACCGAATGTAAATATAAAATAACTACCCTGTGATAGAAGGTGTGAATATTTTTTTTTGGATAAAGATTTGAAGCACAAGGTATAATTTGAAGCAAAATGGACGCTAAGAAGAAAAATTTTATAATAATTTTTATATAATTTTATATTCTTTTTTTTAATTTTTTGATTACATTTCACAAAAAATTAACAATAAAACACGGTAGCGATTATTATGATAGATGTTAACAGTATATCAAACGAAAAGAAATAAAATGAAACGTCAAATACACGTCATCTCAAAAGATGCAAATAAGAAATTCAACAAAAACTGCATGTACATGAAACAGCGTACATACTTCCACTCCTCTTCCCCATCTCATCGACAAACTCAAAAGTTTTGCAGCATATGCTTCACAGTATGGACGGGGACTTACAAATGTGAGAAATTAAAAAAATAAAATTCCAAAAACAAATCACACCAACAGACAAGTATTCATGGTAAGCATATACATGAATGAATGTGTGTTTCTGAGCATCTCTCTTTGCTGTTGTTGGTTTTGCTCAATGCAAAGGCAATATTTTCTATTTACCCTTTAAACTTTCCTCCCTCGTCCATAGTAGTTTAGAATTTCTGTTTAAGAAAATTGTTCGCAGTGCAACATCTTTATAAATGAATAGTCTTTGCTTATGGCTTTCTGGCGGTTGTGCTGGGTCGTTATTGCTTCTTTATGTTTTTCAATTATTTTACAAGAATTTATTATTCAAAATAACTTTATTTTTCAAAATTATTTAGTTTTTAATTAAAACAAGTGGTTTTTTAAAAATGCTGCATGCTCGTGTTTAACCTTGTGCGGACACGCATTTATGCCTATAAGTCAGGCAAGTGCGGCTGCAACAGTCTTCCGCTACACTACAAGGACCTCCAAGATTTTCACATGCTTGCCGTCCCGATGCTACAACGTCGACTTCCTAAGAAAATAGAACAAAAATTATAATTTAATAAGTAATTATTAATTAAGAAGGATTTATTTTTACCTGATATGGTGTGGCTGGAGCGGGTTGCACAAATACCGCCATTATCAAGGCAAAAACGAAAAGCAAATTGAAAAATTTCATAGTGGAAGTGATTTTGATTCGGGAGCTTGATTGACACTGTACCAAAATATTTCCGTAACGAATTCTTTTATACACAAAAATTTCTATGTGAACCATACACATGACGGAGTATGTTTATTAATTATTAGCCAGAATTTCTTTTATTTTTAAAGTAAATACCTTGTTTATTTTTTTTTCTTTTGTAAATAATTAAAAAAAAGATACACAATGATAAAGATTGACATAATTGCTAGATATTATCGCAAATGGTTTCTAGACGTGACGTGTGTTTTATCCCCTACGAAACGAATTTTGAAACATTAAATATCATGATTTGATAATTGTGAGAGATTTTTTTATGGAAGATAACACAGCATTAAAAGATGATACTATTAAACAAATTGAACATAATTTTATGTCCATAGTTTGATAAGTATTCCTCACAGAAGAGCTAGAGTAATGCACACTTCCCGTTTTTTTTATATTGGACCTGCACTCAGGAGATGACTCTTACAAATGCGATGTATTGTGCTGGAACTAGAAGAAAGGGATAGTGAGAGAGATGACAGGAAGTGAAGCTCCATTATCTTCCAACTCTGCTTTCGCACGTTCTTTGTTTTTATGGCAGTTTTGTAGTGCATCTGATGTTAAGGAGCAACCATTTTTAGTATTTATTTTACTCTGCCGCTACTACACAATACCGACGAAGGAGAGCGTTCTGATGTGATTGTGGATTGCTATCAGCTGAAACGTATGTATGTCTGACTAGATTAATCCGGTGCGCTTGGCTACCTCCACGCCCACTTATGTAGTTGTTCATAGTGATTCCACTCGATTTGGAGTTAACTTCTTAAAAATGCCTTTATTACGTGTTAGATACAAAGTAGAGGTCCGCCATTTTGAGCCGTACGCCATTTTGTGTTCGCAGAGATTTTATTATATTAACAATTTTCGGAAAAACATTCGGCCCATGCTTCATTACATACTTAGATCTTTATGTGTTTAAAGTTTCATCGCAAACTGTTATACCCGTATAGATTAGCAGAGGGCGAAAAAGTTTCCTATATTTTATGGTATTGGACAATAAACTGCCATCAGTCTGCCAAATGTCATCCAAATACATTAAGCGGTTTCTGCCTGCTGGTGGAACAAGCATCCAAACATTCAAACAAACAACCTATCACATTTATAATATTAGTAGGATATATTATTACTTCATTGCCAGGTTTGAAGGCCAACAAGCTTACGTTTTTGTTAGAATTGGAAGCATGAAATAATAATAATTACTGATCATCTTAGCAATGTAGGTCTTTTTAATAAAAAAGTTTTTTAAATTCATGTATGTGATGAAAACCGTTTTCGGCATTAAAATGTTTTGAAATCGACAAATAGTGTGAAGAATTTGTATGTGACGATTTGTTGTGACGATTTAATATTCCATCTTGTTTCATTGAAAACAAAGACGTTTTCAACATGTGACGCAATTCGATAATGCCAGTTTCAATTCGTTTTCAAATCGTTTAATTTGACTTGAACTAAATGTAAAGAAATATACAGAAAAAGTAAAAAAAGAAATAAAAAATGATTACAAATCCGTCCGTATTTAAACAACGAAAATATTCAACAAATCTATTTAAATAAATACTAGTTAATATAGAACTGAAATTTAAAAATTTAAATACCCACATGTCATCTGTCAAATTTAAGGGATCCGATTTATCTCTTAAACGTTTCCTTAGAATATTTTCGCTATTCATCCTATTATTTTCTTCCAAGAGAATTAGCGAAACCACAGCAATGAAAGGCATTTTATAAATAAAAATTATAAAATATGTTGATACAAATTTTATTTTGTTTAAATATTTTCCAAACGTCACTCACATACACATATGTTTACATATTTTACAGTTGTAATATTAGATTTTATACAGTTGCATTTAGAGAAGATATGTGGAAACGAGACAAATATGGAATATGAAATCGATCGAAATTCATCACACTACTGTCGATTTCAAAAGACGATTTACTTTTCAAATCGATCGATTTCCATCACATACCAGATTATTTATTTTTTCGATATGTGGAAAATTTCTCCGAAGATGCTAACCAACGGTTAGCGAAAAATCGAAAAAATAAATAATTTAAAAAACTTTTTTATATGAAAAAGACCTACATTGCTAAGTAATATTATTACATACAGTAAAAATAGAAGGTCAAATAAAAATAAGAATTAATATTACTGATCATCTCTGCCATCAAGTTTCAACACTTTTATCGCCGATTCAGCATGGCTTCCGGACTGGTTGCTCAACTGTTACAAATCTTCTGCATTTAACAACGTTAGTCAATAGAGGATTTGTTCAACAAAAACAAACTGATGTAATTTACAGCGATTTTAGCAAGGCCTTTGATAAGGTCAACCACAAACTTCTTATAAAAAAATATATGATATGATGGGATTCACTCAGAATTGCTTAAGCTGGATATTTTCTTATTTGACTGATAGAAGGCGAAAAGTTCTTTTCAAAAAACTAATGTCTAGACCAACCAATGTCGTATCTGGTGTGCCGTAACGAAGACACCGTGGTCCTCTACTTTTTTCTCTGTTTATTAATGACCTGCCAAAAGTTATTAAATATTCAAACGTTCTTATATATGCTGATGACGTCAAAATATTTTTAACTTTAAATCATCACGCTGATCACATTCTTTTACAATATGACCTTGATGCTTTTAATGCTTGGTGTAGTCTTAATCTCATGCAATTAAACTCTAAAAAATGTAATCACATGTGTTTCTATCGTAGATGTCACATTAACGTAAACTACGTTTTGAATGGCCATATGCTCAACAAAGTGAATGTTATCTCCGGTTTTGGAGTTTTGCTGGATTCCAAATTAAATTTTATACAACATATTTCAATAACTGCAAATAAAGCTCGAGCCGTCTTAGGATTTATAAAACGCTGAGCTAAGGAATTTATGGACCCGTATATAACTAAGCAGCTTTATACTTCCCTTGTAAGACCAATTTTGGAATACGGCTCAATAATTTGGGACCCATCCTACAATGTTCATATCAATATGGTTGAATCTGTACAGAAACAGTTCCTGTTGTTTTGTCTTCGTGGCTTGGACTGGAATATGTTATATCTGCCGTCTTATACTAGTCGACTAGCACTAATTAAGTTACCAACACTTAAGAGTCGTAAAACAATGTTGAATGTTACGTTTGTGCTTAATTTAATTAAAGGAAATGTATGTTCTAAATTTTTGATAAGTAACATATCTTTTAATGTTCCATCACGTCCTACACGTAATTTTTATCCGCTGTACATTAGATTATTTGGAACTTTGATCCGTTATCAAGAATTTGTGCTGATTATAATAAACTTTTTTTTTTTTTTTCTGGGACCAGCACTCAGGAGATGACTCCTACACATGCGAAGCATTGTGCTGGTAGTATAGGAAAGGGATATTAGGAGAAACGACAGGAGGTGAAGCTTAATTAATTATTTTGCAGCTCTGCTGTTGCACGTTGTTTGTTTATACTCGTAGCTGTGCTGTAGCTTCGGTTCAGTAGCCATATTTATTATTGTTTTACTTCGCCGGTGCTACACAATACCGACGAAGGAGGGCGTTCTGATGCGATTGTGGATTGCTATCAGCTGAAGTCGGTATTGTTCAGTGACCAGTGACTATGCCTTCGCCAACAACAGACACACTAATGGACATCAGAAAAATGCGAGATGTTTATTTTTATTTTAAAATTTTTAGTCTGAAACTGGTATTGGAGCCAGGTCTGTTTTTTGTTTTGTAGTCTACGTGCAGACTACCATCCATCGTGCCATCGCCACACATTGATTTTGCGTTAAATTTGGTATTATAAAACGTAATATTATTTGTTATTTAAACAATTAAATGTTAATGTATGTATTATGTTTTTATGGTCTGTAAGGGTCACGTATTCATAGACTAAAATAAATAATTAAAATTTGGGATAAGTTTTCGTGTGACAAAAAAGTTGAAATTTTGTTGACCAGTGTAATTAAGGAAATGGCTTCCATTACCTTAAAAATTATGCGTCGAAAATACCATCTGAAGACGCCGCAACTTTGCTTCTCAATTAACACGCAACTGCAGAGTTGTGCAATATTTAAGCTCTATATTCGTTCCACTTTCACGATTCCAAGCGCACGATTAGGCCATTTCCGGCAGAAATAAAATTGTTCAACGTGTTTTGTTTCGTATTTTCATGTTTATCAAACGCATGAACTTGAAATATTTCATTTTTACTTTATCGAAAGCAAACGTATGTCCATGTGAAAAAAAGGAAAAGTGTTTAACGTCGTCTACAAATTAATCTTCATTTATTCATGTTGTATTGTTTTATTTAAATTTATTTTGTTATTTGTTTTCCTCGTTAATAAATGTTTTCTATTTAAAATTTATTTAGAGTTTTATTTCTTCTTGTTTGTTTTGTTCTTGAATAGAGTCATTGAGATGTTTAAAAAAGAGTAAATAATATGTTCTCTAAATACCAGTCCCTAATGGGTTTTTAATTTTTAGCTGGCCGTTGTGATATTTCGAATAGAAATTAATTCACAGCATATGAGAAATGTAAATATTTATATGGAAAACCTTACGAACGGGATTTAAATGCGCTAGAACTCCCATTTTCTGCATTTTGGCCAAAAAAAAATGCATGGGCAAGGAGTGGGATGGGGGTAAATGTCGCGTCATCGGGGTTAAAAGTAGGGGAAAAATGCGAAAAACTTGGGTCACTCTTAGGGGTGTAAAATGTATGACCGACTCTCACTAATATTTCCCCCTATATTTTGATGAATATACCTACCCCTATCTGCCCTCCTTAAGGGTGTTCCCCTACAAAGTGCTATTTTTTTTATGAAATTGCTCTCACCGCCCTAACTAGATCCAGAGTGCTCCTATAGGAGAAAACAATTTTACAGACTCATAATATTTTTGTTACCTCGACATTCTTTCAGAATGTCTAGCGTGTCGAAATCAAAAACTTGTGCGCGAAGGCCACACCTAAAGCGGCCTTGAACTTCAGAAACAAATTTATCGTAAATGGAATATTCTTCAAGTCGATACTTACGAGTATCATTTGGCATTAGTTGTAATCCTATATCTCTTAATAATTCTAAATTATTCAATTAATATTTGAATTTCAAATACTGTTAGAAACATTGTAGATATTATAATGAGATTTTTATTTATTGTCTATGCATGGAAACAAAATTTAGAGCATTTTCAATTATTGTCAATCATATCCATTCTCATCGAAATTGACGCTTGTGGTTCTGATGATCTTGTTTTCTTCGTAGGTTGTTCATTTTCATGTTCTGAGTCTGCATCATCATCCGAGTTAGACATAATATTCACGGGCTTGTTTTCTTCAGTGTGTCCACCAATTTCAGTGTCATCTCATCTTCGGCAAGTAATGCATCTAATGTTTTGCCTTTGAATCGCTTTTCCATTGACACGGTCACCTGGTTCAACCTGTTTCGATGCATAGATAACAAACAAATAAAAATCTCATATTTTCTGTCTAAGAATAGCAAAATAAAGTTTATAAAGAAAAAAAACAGCATATTTGTCGATTTGTAATCCAATTGTTGGCAAAGAAGGTGATACACTTTTTCGGATAGGTTTGTTCCGCTTTTCTTTCTACTATTCAATATCTACAACTTTGCTTCAGACACAAAAGAGATATTACGTACGGTATACCGAGCTATAACCGTGTTAAAATATAGAAAAAGTGTTAAAAATTCATCTTGAGCAAAAGAATTCGTATGGACATTAAATTATTAAAGCAGCCAACTTGACAGAACAAATGACTCAGACAGAAGTCCTTATTTTTGGAGCTACTTTAACGTGCAATTCTCAGAATTGAGTTCCCAAATCATGTGCTGTCTGTGTTGTTAAAATGGGATGACAACGGACATATTAGAGTGTTTGATATCGATCAAGTGTTAATACTCAAATGTAAATAACATGGAACATTTTGTAGATATAGAATAATCGTAAGATAAGATTTTATTTACATGCGAGACCTTTATTTTTTTTGAGCATTAACGGACACAAAAATCACACACTCAGTGTGCATACGGCTTTTTCATCAATCAATCAGTGGTGCCATGTTAGCACTTTTCTGGCCATATGTATACATGTTTGTATACAGAATGGGCCAAATTTGACCGACTGATTTTTTAGATGTATTTTTTTTTATGAAATGTATTTTTAAACAACACACAGTATGCTGAGCTCTAGACTAATACGCACGCAGTAGGCTACCGAGACGCCAAAATGCTTATCAATGCTTACAGTGCACTCGCGCTAATATGAACACCCCAAAATATGAACAATAAAAATTCAACTTGCGCAAAGCTCTAAAATATGAACAGCTTTTTTGTGTTATTTTTGTATTTGTTTTTAACGACTTTTATATAATTCAAGAGGATAGTGGCTAAATTATGATTCAAGTGCATAATAATTTGGCAATTTCCACAGACTTTCGCTCTTAAATTGTGTTAAGCTGTCAATCAAAATTCCTTACACACCCACAGAAGAAACGGCAAAAGAAAATCACTGAATTTTTCGATTAATAAATTTAACGATTTCTTTTCTTTTTCAAATAACAATTGTTTTTTATTAAATCCAATAAATAAATAATTCAACACAAGAAACTTTTACTTTTAAGGGGAAACGGTTTTAAAAAGAAAATTAGATGCCTTCCGCAAATATGAACAATATTGCAAAAGAGAAATAGCTAGAGCTTGGTCTTAATTAGTTGATATTATCGCGAGTTCACTGTATTTCCAAAAGTTTTGATTTTTTTTGCATGTTAGTTTTTTTTATCTTGGACCAGCACTCATCTGACCCCTACATATGCGGTTCATTGTGCTGGAACTAGAGGAAAGGGATACTAGGAGAAATGACAGAAGATGAAGTTTCACCATCTCTGGTGTCAAGGTGACGTATTAAATGTATTTAAATCTTCCTGTTTGTGCTCTTCGTATATGTATTTTACTTAAAAAACCCCACAGGGCACATAACGGTGTTAGACGAGCCGATTTACGGTACACATAAGTCTGATATCTGAAACAAGACTGTAGACAACCAAGAAACGTAAGAAGTATTAATTGAAATCGCTCAAACGCATGTCCCTCAACCGCATGGCCCCACAGAACCGCTCGATCAGCATAATTTTCAAAAAAAAAGTATGCAAATTAGCAAGATATGGGAAAACAAGCGAAATATGCATCAATAAGGAAAAATTCTTTCATATGATCAGCCACTAACTTGTCATCTTTTACCAAAAAAAGTACTGAATTGAAAAACTAGACGCGGACGGTCCTGTTTCTTTACGTTTTCCAATTATTGCACAACAATTTCTTTAGTTTACTTTAAAACAACTTTATTCGAATAACAAACAAATAAACAGTGTTTTTTAATTTAAAAAATTATAAAATTAAAACAAGTGGTTTTTTAAAACTGGTGCATGATCGTGTTTAACCTTGTGCGGACACGCATTTATGTCTATAAGTCAGGCAAGTGCGGCTGCAACAGTCTTCCGCTACACTACAAGGACCTCCAAGATTTTCACATGCTTGCCGTCCCGATGCTACAACGTCGACTTCCTAAGAAAATAGAACAAAAATTATAATTTAATAAGTAATTATTAATTAAGAAGGATTTATTTTTACCTGATATGGTGTGGCTGGAGCGAGTTGCACAAATACCGCCATTATCAAGGCAAAAACGAAAAGCGAATTGAAAAATTTCATAGTGGAAGTGAATTGATTTCGGAAGCTGGATTGATACTGTATCGAAATATATCCGCAACGAATGCTTTTATACACAAAAATTACTGTGAAAATGCATGGATGAAAAAATATGATGCAATTCTTAAAATCCATTCAGATGATAAAAATTTGTTTGCGAATTATTTTTATGAGTTTGTTTTATTCTTAAAATAAATATTATAGTTTGTTTGCTTTGCTTTTTCATGTTTGTTGTATAAATTTCTTGGGATAAAGGAAATTAACGAAACGATTTAAAAGAAATATTGACACATCTGCTGTTATTTGAATTGGTCTCAAGGGTAAAACGAATCATATTCTCACAACTGTTATGCCGTTCTTATCGGTTATGAAAGGAATTTTGGGAGATATTAAAAATATTTTTGAAGTTTTATAAAAAGATTTTGCGTCCTCATCCTCATTCACTCAAATGGTTCACGAAAAACTTTGCACAAAAATACACCTTAAATAGCAAAAATCCTGTCAGATATCGGACTGTCTACAATTTTATCCACCCCATCCTTCCGCATGAAAGCTTAACGCTTCAATTTATCGTTTTGTACGCAAGCTAAACTTGGAACGCTGCCACTGGGGACTTGTGGAGGATGCAAGTTTTCGTGAACCACTGTATTCGCAATAGCCTGTGTACATTCTGGCCGAGAACTATATCCAATCATTTTTTCAGACGAAGAACTACGGCTGTCGGAGATTAATCGTCCTGTGTTCCTTTCTTCTAATAAAAACTAAAACAGAATTCAATATTCATACATTGAATTATTTTTTTTTGGACCAGTGCTCCGGAGATATCTCCTACATATGCAATGCATTGCACTGGAACTAGATAAAGGGTGGGATAGTGCAGAGAATAGATACGAGGTGAAAGCGGTACGAAGATCAATTCCCCAGTTGCATGTTTGTTAAAAAACAAAGTTGCAGCATCTCTGATGTTCTTTTTGACGCATTACTTTTAAGCTAATGGCAGTCATTTCATTTCTCATTTTACTTTGACTTGACCGGGCTACGAATCGAACCCTGGTTCTTCTGGTTGCGGACTCAATACGCTAATCACTCAGCCATCACCACACCAAATTATAGTTCAAATAAAAATCACTAAATCTGAAGATTTTATAATTCGCAAAAATATATCTGTGGACTTTTGGCAAAAGATCATAAGTGGAGATAAGGAAATTTTTTATTATTTTAATCAGCGCCTTTCTATGAATCTTAGTTTTGGAGAAATCAAACAAAAACTAATCAACTTGTTGTTGATTTAATTTCTAAGTTTGATTTGGAGCGAAATTTGTAGTAGACAGTAATATTTTTTTTTAAATTGGACCAGCACTCAGGAGATTATCCCTGCACATGCGATGCATTTTGCTGGTAGTTAAAGCAATGACAAGAGATGATGATTCACTACCTTAGAACTCTGCCGTTTTGCACGTTCTTTGTTTTATAGCAGTGTTGCGGCGCCTCTGATGTCAAGGTGACGTATTCAATTTTGTAGCTTTGTTTTAGTAGTCAGTTTTAGTAATTATTTTACTGCGCTTGGGCGTTTTGATGTGGCTGCGGATTGGATACAGCTGAAGCCGTTACGGTTCAGTGATCAGTGACTATGCCTTCGCCAACCGGAACCCTTCCGACAACAACGGACAGAAAGACACAATGCACAGCAGAAAAAATGTGAGATATTTTTATCATTTAGTCTGAAACTGGGATCGAACCCAGGAAATTTTTGTATTGTAGTCACTGTCTAGACTACTTCAGCCATCGCCAGAAGGCCAGAAAAGTTGGCTTATCCCAGCAAAAAAAAGTGAATACGTTCACTGTCAACAAGATTATCACTTTTGAACTCATGGCAAACACATTCAACTCTGCCGACTAATTCATATGAACAACTGCACAGCTGTAATTATAATTTAAATGACTTTTTAAACGTGTTACAAGAACTTTTTAACACACGGTAAAACTTAAACATTCATAGCTTCGAAGCACTCATTTAAATGACGATTTCTTTTGTTAAATGTGAACACGTGCTCGTCAATGACACCCCTGTGCTAAAATAATGCGTTGTTCTTCAGCAAAGTTGAACCAGTTCATTTGCAATAGAACCCACGCATTAACTATTTCTTTTACAATTCCTTTTTTGCGTATAATTTCAATTGATTTTCTTGAGAAATAAAATTTTATTAAAGAGAATTTGCCAGTTATATTAATCAGATTTTTCATTTTCTCGGTATAAAGCAAAACGATGTCCGTTTCTATTTAAAATTTCGGCGAAATTACTACACATAGAATTTTCATATTTGTTTAGAGATATTAGAAGCCTTCTTAGATTCTACGAGTATAAATAGTTTCTATCTGAACAAAAAAAAATTATATTTAAAGTAGTTTAACATCGTCACGCACATGTTACATTCACCAGGCCCAATTACAACGTACTTTTATTGTACATACTCGTTTTTATTCCAAGTGAACAAATCAAAAAGGCAACGTCAATCAATACCACCCGACACAGGCTAAACTAATTTATTATTTTAATTTTTATTTATCTTATTGAAAAAGAAAAGAAATTTTATATTAACTGAATTTATTTTGGGAATATTCATTTATATACATATATGATTCTAATTGTGATTTTTCCCTTATAAACTATATGTGATTTATTATTACATACCTTATGATATTCTCATACAGTATGAAAAATATCATAAAGCATTTTATTACAAAAGCAACTCAATAATTGAATATTCCCAAAATAAATTCAGTTAATATAAAATACTACATGTGCACGGTATTGGATTTTGATATTCTTTTGTTTCTTTTGTTTTGTTTAATTTTTTCATTTGATTCAAAATACATTAGTTATGCTGGCCGATGGCAAGCCTAGTGTAGATGAGAATAAAAAACTAAAAATAGAAATATGTGTGTGTTATAAAAGTAAACTCATTGATTGTTATGTTTTTGTTTATAGATTTTTTGGTTTGTATGTTTGATATTCAAACCAATTCTCGTTTGATTAATTGAATTTTAAACATATAGATCTTGGGTTTGTATTCAAGAATTAGGAAAATCCACTGATGAGCTAAGTAAGCATTAGCGAAATAGTACTATATGGATATGCTTTCCTCCTCAATTATTGAGTTGCTTTTGTAATAAAATGCTTTATGATATTTTTCATACTGTATGAGAATATCATAAGGTATGTAATAATATATTTCACATATAGTTTATAAGGGAAAAAGCACAATTAGAATCATATATAAAGAAAAGAAATTTTTAAAAAATTTCATTATCATTATATATTTTATATCATATTTTAATTGTAAAAAAATAACTCCCACCACTCTTATAAATTGGCAAAAATGAAATATAAAATAGTGTTTTCATAGCGAAAGTTAAAACCTGATTTTAAGGTTCAAATAACAAACAGCTGGTTTTGCGTTCTCCGGAAAAGTTTAATTAAATCAGTTTTCAGTTTTTATTGTTGCTGCTGCTGTGGCCAATAATTTAAATTATTGTAGTGACTTTATTTATCAAATTTCCTTTTTTTTCTTTGAGCGCCATTCAACTTGCCAGCTTTTTTTAATTTTTTAACTTCGTAGCACTGCCTTTAGTACATAATGATCAAGGTTGTATTTCATTAGAGCAACTTAAGAAAATACTTTTATATGGTAAGACGTCTTCAACGCCAGGTGTCTGCTTTTTGCTCGTATCAATGTTTAGTTATTTTTTTTTATTTGTTGTCAGTTGAGAGTGTCAAAATCTACTTCTGTTTCTGTTTCTTTGCAAATACTTCTCTAAAGCTTCGTACAGACGATGCAAACAATTTGCAGCAAGTTGAGAATAACTTGCAAGCTATTTCAATTTTTTCCGGATGTCCGTCAATGATTTTAACTTTTTATTAGGAAAAGTTAAATTTTTTATAACTAAAAATGACACTGTAATGCGCCCTGCGATTCCACCAAATGAGCGATTAGCCTTGACATTACGTTTTTTAACTACTGGTATGTATATAAAATAATAAACATTTTGATAAACTTTTCCAGTTTATTCTTATTTCAATATTTTACAGGTGATTCATATCATTCTCTGATGTATCTTTTTCGCATCCCGTTGAGTACGGTGTCAAGCATTGTGCCTGAATGTTGCCGAGCTGTGTATAAATGCCTGAAACGGGAATATCTTAAAGTAAATAATTTACTCACCATCAGAAATGTTAAGAACTGGAGAATTAGTAGACGAGTATACGAGATTTGAATTAGAAGTAGAGCAAGAAAAAGTACCCTCATTTTCCATTTCCGATACTTCTAAGATAGCTCTTTGAATTTTCCTCCGAAGTAAAAGTATATTTTGGTGTGACTTCAACAATCTGAGTTCAGATGCCACAAAGTCACCGAAAACTTGATGTTCATCAGCTGGTTTATCAATTAAAACGGATGCTTTTTTAATTAATGCATCCTCATCCTTAAATTGCACGTCATCACGTTTTCTTTTGTTTGTTTTTGATGTCCCCGGTGCCTCTTGTGTTGGTGTTGATGGATTAGTTGCTGGTGACGCTTCAGATAAAATTGAATCAACGGCGCTTTCATTTAGAGCCTGAATATATAAAATTTTTATAATTTATATAGTTTATAATTTATAAGTGCATTGTTATTTTCTTATTTTAGATTCCTAGTTCAACAAATGAGTGGCTTGAAATTTCATCCGATTTTGAAAATATGTGGAACTTTCCCCATTGCATCGGAGCTTTAGACGGAAAGCACGTGGTTATGAAAGCTCCATCTAACAGTGGCAGCACCTACTTTAATTATAAGGGCACGCACAGTGTCGTTCTAATGGTGTTAGCAGATGCACAATATAAAATTATTTATTTCGATGTAGGAGGCAAAGGGCGGATATCCGATGGCGGAATTTTCAATGCATGTACTCTATCAAAGGCACTGCAAAATGATCAACTACATGTTCCTGAGGAGCAGCCACTTGCCGGCCGAAATTGCAAGGTACCTTATGTTATTGTAGCAGATGATGCTTTTGCCTTAAAAAGATATATAATGAAACCATATCCGTTTAAAAATCAACCGGCTCCAAATCGGGTTTTTAACTACCGTCTTTCGAGAGCAAGAAGAGTGGTAGAAAATGTTTTTGGTATAATGGCAAGTAGGTTCCGAGTATTAAGGAAACCTTTAGAACTGGGGCCAGAAAAAACTATCGATGTAGTCTCTGCAATTTGTGCATTACACAACTGGTTGATGTCCAAAAAGGAATCAAAAAAAATATATGCTCCCAGTGAAACGTTCGACAATGAGGTTGATGGACAACTGATTTCAGGTAGTTGGCGTAACGAGCTTGTGTTGGAAGGCAACTGTTTACCACTTCACAGAAATACACAAAACTGTACCGAAGCAAAAGATATTCGTGAAGAGTTTAAACATTTTTTTGTTTCGCCTGATGGTGAAGTTTCATGGCAATATAAGTATCAATAAAATAAATATACACATTTTGATTTAAATTTTAGTACTTACCAAATTTTGAATTTTATAATTTGTTTCTTTATCATTAATAATAAAGTTCAACGCATTAAAAAACTCTCATTTGCTGGTAAAGTTTTCCGAGGTACCTTGGCCACTCTTTTTTTGTTTTACTCGGCGGAGCTCTTGCATATACTGGGTGCGCAAATTATGAATTTTCGTTTTGATTTCTTCTTCACTTGAATTTAATTTTTTAGCAATTTCAATGTACGCACTTTGTTTTTTATATTTGTTTTTATAGTCTGGTGAAGACACATCCCACAGGACGGAGTAACTCTCATACTCTTCTATTAATTTTTTTGTCAAATCCCGATCCCACATATTAATGATGTGTTCTTGTTTGCAGCAATAATACAACTGCTTGCAAACAGCGCATGCAAACAAGCAATCAAATGTCGCAATCAAAAGTTCGGGAAAGTACCGTATTCAGACGATGAGCAAAAAATATTGCGGCAAACAGTTATTGCAAACTTTGTTTTTGCAGCAAAATGTTTTCCTGACTGTTCATACACGCAAATTTGTTTGCAGCAATCAACTTGCTGCAAATTGTTTGCATCGTCTATACGAAGCTTAATTCATTACATGTTTTTGACATAGAGAACAAATATACACAAAAAAAACCGTGTGTTTCTAGTATTGTAACACAACAACACCAAGCACTACTACCTACTTGAATCTGCCTTGACCAGATTTTAATAGTTGGTTTTAACGTGACACCAACTTTCGCTTTAAACCCAGTCACAGGTAAAACACTATATTTGATATGTCAGTAGTAGATATAAAAAAAATACAAGTGGTTTTCTAATGGAGATATGGGCTAACAGAAAGATCTTTCCCGGAATTAACTCAGACTCATCAAAACATTAACTTCCAGCTACAAACAAAATTATAAACATAAAATTTGTATTAAAAACGTTAATGAAAACAAATATAAGATGAAGTTTCCGTAATACAAGTAGTACTTGTCAAAAAAAATTTATAAAAAAAAGAGAAACTCTAAATTTCCTTACAGACAAGTACTACTTGTATTACGGAAACTGCACGCAAATTGTTTTGTTAAAATAAATCCAATTGTGTTTATTTACCTCCGACATAAAGTGTTCACGACTTTTGAAGAAAAAAAAAACTATAAAATTATTTGGCGGCAAATAATTTATTTGAGAATTCTCTTATATTCATCTCTCTTTTAGGCGTTAGATTTTTGTATGCTTTCTTATGCAAAATTCGCTAAAAATTACGAGAACATACACTTCAGCTCCCAAAACTACTTTCGGTTTATGCAACGTGCGTCACACAAAACAAATACCTACATATTTACAAATTATGTTTCATACCATTCGAAAGCACACTTGAATCAAATCACAAAACACTATCTATAAATTGAAGGTGAAGCTTCACCTCCTGTCATTTCTCCTACTATCCCTTTCCTCTAGTTCCAGCACAATGCATCGCATGTGTAGCGGTCAACTCTTGAGAGCTGCTATAAGATTAAAAATATGTACATTTACCCGCTTGCCTTGAGATACTTTTCAAGCGAATGTTTGCTAAAGCGAAGAATTAGCGATATAAAATTGTAGGAAATTTTTAAAAATACGAACTTTTGCAAACACAAATGATAATTTTCAAATTGTTTTTACCAAAGCAAAGAACAAATATTAACGTTTTTTTTTGTTCTGTTAGAGTGACTGCGTAATCTAGTGCGTGAGCGCTAGACTATCAATTTGTAGGTTGGGGCTCGATTTCCGGCTGATGAGATCAGATCCTGTGTTTTTGAAGCAGAAGAAATAAAAAAATTAACTTGATATGAACAAAGAAAAGTTTATTAAAAAAAAAAAAAAAAAAAAAAGATTGACTCCTTTTTATTTTTAGGTAATATCGTTTTCGGTGCTGAATAAGATTCGCTATTATTATATAATCGAACCTTTGAGAACGAAAAAACATTTGCTGCCACAAACTAAACTCTGCAAGTTATTTTTCGTTTCTTTAGCAGTAGTCGTTCTCGAATGTTTTATCGGAGATATGATTGATAATTGTTTAATCGCGATATTACTCTATTCTGCTGTGGTCAAGCGGGTATATACGGATTCTACTCACCTGATATTGGAGATTAATTGTTCTCTTTTATTTTATTCTAACCTAAAGTAATTTTCACATTGTTGTGATATACGAACTATTATGAACTTGAACACAATTAAATATTCATTCAGTCTTTTATAATAATTGTATGTCCAAATAAATATCAATAATTCTAAGATGGAAAAATATGATCAGGCAACAACTTGTTGTTTTTTACTGAGGACTGTATCAGCAAAAACTAAATTTTACTGGTCAAGGACTCCGTCCTTCCATCTTTCCACACATAATCTGTACTTACCTCTAAATTGTTTTCTCTATAAAATCGTAACGCACACAGCACAGTTATGATATTTTGTTGGACGAAGTGACTCATCGAGAACTAACGATTTTTATAAAAAAAAAATCGACAATCATCACGCTTATGGCAAAGACTATAGATATGTATATAAAGATGTTGCACTGTCATACATTTGTCTGCCAATGCTAAATTCTTGAAGGGATATTGCGAAAATCCCCGTGTGTATGACTAATGAGAGAATTCTCTTCAACGGAGAGCAAAATACCAGAATGGAAATTAACTCTCAGCAAAAGCAATTCATACTTATGAACATTATTTATGTTTGCATGTTTCCAATGCCAATATTTTGCCCACCAAGCAAACAGTTATACAAAATATGTCTTTTATTTAATCGTCCTCTTATTAGATCACATACCAAATGTTATGCGCAGTTGAATTAATTTTAAAAAATAAGTAAACAACAGCATCATGACTTCGGTGTGAACGTTATTACTCTCATTTATGCAACAATAAAGTAAGTATATTTGCCCTACAGTAACGAAAAGAATCATATTCGTTCCCTATTTCGGTTGAACATCCATACAAGCTGTATATTGCGTACATTAATAAAGTTACCAGGGAAATTGAATTCATTTTTAATTTTGAAACAGAATTAGTCCCCGTCCATACTGTTGAGTTTTTGCTGCAAAAGTTTTTTGAATTCTCTTTTGAAACTGCAGCCGTGTCCATACATGAATCTTTTGCTTCATGTTTAGTATTTTTTATTTCTCCCTTCTATTTCTTTTTTTAATTTCTTTTGACATTTCTCAATACCGAATGTAAATATAAAATAACTACCCTGTGATAGAAGGTGTGAATATTTTTTTTTGGATAAAGATTTGAAGCACAAGGTATAATTTGAAGCAAAATGGACGCTAAGAAGAAAATTTTTATAATAATTTTTATATAATTTTATATTCTTTTTTTTAATTTTTTGATTACATTTCACAAAAAATTAACAATAAAACACGGTAGCGATTATTATGATAGATGTTAACAGTATATCAAACGAAAAGAAATAAAATGAAACGTCAAATACACGTCATCTCAAAAGATGCAAATAAGAAATTCAACAAAAACTGCATGTACATGAAACAGCGTACATACTTCCACTCCTCTTCCCCATCTCATCGACAAACTCAAAAGTTTTGCAGCATATGCTTCACAGTATGGACGGGGACTTACAAATGTGAGAAATTAAAAAAATAAAATTCCAAAAACAAATCACACCAACAGACAAGTATTCATGGTAAGCATATACATGAATGAATGTGTGTTTCTGAGCATCTCTCTTTGCTGTTGTTGGTTTTGCTCAATGCAAAGGCAATATTTTCTATTTACCCTTTAAACTTTCCTCCCTCGTCCATAGTAGTTTAGAATTTCTGTTTAAGAAAATTGTTCGCAGTGCAACATCTTTATAAATGAATAGTCTTTGCTTATGGCTTTCTGGCGGTTGTGCTGGGTCGTTATTGCTTCTTTATGTTTTTCAATTATTTTACAAGAATTTATTATTCAAAATAACTTTATTTTTCAAAATTATTTAGTTTTTAATTAAAACAAGTGGTTTTTTAAAAATGCTGCATGCTCGTGTTTAACCTTGTGCGGACACGCATTTATGCCTATAAGTCAGGCAAGTGCGGCTGCAACAGTCTTCCGCTACACTACAAGGACCTCCAAGATTTTCACATGCTTGCCGTCCCGATGCTACAACGTCGACTTCCTAAGAAAATAGAACAAAAATTATAATTTAATAAGTAATTATTAATTAAGAAGGATTTATTTTTACCTGATATGGTGTGGCTGGAGCGGGTTGCACAAATACCGCCATTATCAAGGCAAAAACGAAAAGCAAATTGAAAAATTTCATAGTGGAAGTGATTTTGATTCGGGAGCTTGATTGACACTGTACCAAAATATTTCCGTAACGAATTCTTTTATACACAAAAATTTCTATGTGAACCATACACATGACGGAGTATGTTTATTAATTATTAGCCAGAATTTCTTTTATTTTTAAAGTAAATACCTTGTTTATTTTTTTTTCTTTTGTAAATAATTAAAAAAAAGATACACAATGATAAAGATTGACATAATTGCTAGATATTATCGCAAATGGTTTCTAGACGTGACGTGTGTTTTATCCCCTACGAAACGAATTTTGAAACATTAAATATCATGATTTGATAATTGTGAGAGATTTTTTTATGGAAGATAACACAGCATTAAAAGATGATACTATTAAACAAATTGAACATAATTTTATGTCCATAGTTTGATAAGTATTCCTCACAGAAGAGCTAGAGTAATGCACAGTTCCCGTTTTTTTTATATTGGACCTGCACTCAGGAGATGACTCTTACAAATGCGATGTATTGTGCTGGAACTAGAAGAAAGGGATAGTGAGAGAGATGATAGGAAGTGAAGCTCCATTATCTTCCAACTCTGCTTTCGCACGTTCTTTGTTTTTATGGCAGTTTTGTAGTGCATCTGATGTTAAGGAGCAACCATTTTTAGTATTTATTTTACTCTGCCGCTACTACACAATACCGACGAAGGAGAGCGTTCTGATGTGATTGTGGATTGCTATCAGCTGAAACGTATGTATATGTCTGACTAGATTAATCCGGTGCGCTTGGCTACCTCCACGCCCACTTATGTAGTTGTTCATAGTGATTCCACTCGATTTGGAGTTAACTTCTTAAAAATGCCTTTATTACGTGTTAGATACAAAGTAGAGGTCCGCCATTTTGAGCCGTACGCCATTTTGTGTTCGCAGAGATTTTATTATATTAACAATTTTCGGAAAAACATTCGGCCCATGCTTCATTACATACTTAGATCTTTATGTGTTTAAAGTTTCATCGCAAACTGTTATACCCGTATAGATTAGCAGAGGGCGAAAAAGTTTCCTATATTTTATGGTATTGGACAATAAACTGCCATCAGTCTGCCAAATGTCATCCAAATACATTAAGCGGTTTCTGCCTGCTGGTGGAACAAGCATCCAAACATTCAAACAAACAACCTATCACATTTATAATATTAGTAGGATATATTATTACTTCATTGCCAGGTTTGAAGGCCAACAAGCTTACGTTTTTGTTAGAATTGGAAGCATGAAATAATAATAATTACTGATCATCTTAGCAATGTAGGTCTTTTTAATAAAAAAGTTTTTTAAATTCATGTATGTGATGAAAACCGTTTTCGGCATTAAAATGTTTTGAAATCGACAAATAGTGTGAAGAATTTGTATGTGACGATTTGTTGTGACGATTTAATATTCCATCTTGTTTCATTGAAAACAAAGACGTTTTCAACATGTGACGCAATTCGATAATGCCAGTTTCAATTCGTTTTCAAATCGTTTAATTTGACTTGAACTAAATGTAAAGAAATATACAGAAAAAGTAAAAAAAGAAATAAAAAATGATTACAAATCCGTCCGTATTTAAACAACGAAAATATTCAACAAATCTATTTAAATAAATACTAGTTAATATAGAACTGAAATTTAAAAATTTAAATACCCACATGTCATCTGTCAAATTTAAGGGATCCGATTTATCTCTTAAACGTTTCCTTAGAATATTTTCGCTATTCATCCTATTATTTTCTTCCAAGAGAATTAGCGAAACCACAGCAATGAAAGGCATTTTATAAATAAAAATTATAAAATATGTTGATACAAATTTTATTTTGTTTAAATATTTTCCAAACGTCACTCACATACACATATGTTTACATATTTTACAGTTGTAATATTAGATTTTATACAGTTGCATTTAGAGAAGATATGTGGAAACGAGACAAATATGGAATATGAAATCGATCGAAATTCATCACACTACTGTCGATTTCAAAAGACGATTTACTTTTCAAATCGATCGATTTCCATCACATACCAGATTATTTATTTTTTCGATATGTGGAAAATTTCTCCGAAGATGCTAACCAACGGTTAGCGAAAAATCGAAAAAATAAATAATTTAAAAAACTTTTTTATATGAAAAAGACCTACATTGCTAAGTAATATTATTACATACAGTAAAAATAGAAGGTCAAATAAAAATAAGAATTAATATTACTGATCATCTCTGCCATCAAGTTTCAACACTTTTATCGCCGATTCAGCATGGCTTCCGGACTGGTTGCTCAACTGTTACAAATCTTCTGCATTTAACAACGTTAGTCAATAGAGGATTTGTTCAACAAAAACAAACTGATGTAATTTACACCGATTTTAGCAAGGCCTTTGATAAGGTCAACCACAAACTTCTTATAAAAAAATATATGATATGATGGGATTCACTCAGAATTGCTTAAGCTGGATATTTTCTTATTTGACTGATAGAAGGCGAAAAGTTCTTTTCAAAAAACTAATGTCTAGACCAACCAATGTCGTATCTGGTGTGCCGTAACGAAGACACCGTGGTCCTCTACTTTTTTCTCTGTTTATTAATGACCTGCCAAAAGTTATTAAATATTCAAACGTTCTTATATATGCTGATGACGTCAAAATATTTTTAACTTTAAATCATCACGCTGATCACATTCTTTTACAATATGACCTTGATGCTTTTAATGCTTGGTGTAGTCTTAATCTCATGCAATTAAACTCTAAAAAATGTAATCACATGTGTTTCTATCGTAGATGTCACATTAACGTAAACTACGTTTTGAATGGCCATATGCTCAACAAAGTGAATGTTATCTCCGGTTTTGGAGTTTTGCTGGATTCCAAATTAAATTTTATACAACATATTTCAATAACTGCAAATAAAGCTCGAGCCGTCTTAGGATTTATAAAACGCTGAGCTAAGGAATTTATGGACCCGTATATAACTAAGCAGCTTTATACTTCCCTTGTAAGACCAATTTTGGAATACGGCTCAATAATTTGGGACCCATCCTACAATGTTCATATCAATATGGTTGAATCTGTACAGAAACAGTTCCTGTTGTTTTGTCTTCGTGGCTTGGACTGGAATATGTTATATCTGCCGTCTTATACTAGTCGACTAGCACTAATTAAGTTACCAACACTTAAGAGTCGTAAAACAATGTTGAATGTTACGTTTGTGCTTAATTTAATTAAAGGAAATGTATGTTCTGAATTTTTGATAAGTAACATATCTTTTAATGTTCCATCACGTCCTACACGTAATTTTTATCCGCTGTACATTAGATTATTTGGAACTTTGATCCGTTATCAAGAATTTGTGCTGATTATAATAAACTTTTTTTTTTTTTTTTTCTGGGACCAGCACTCAGGAGATGACTCCTACACATGCGAAGTATTGTGCTGGTAGTATAGGAAAGGGATATTAGGAGAAACGACAGGAGGTGAAGCTTAATTAATTATTTTGCAGCTCTGCTGTTGCACGTTGTTTGTTTATACTCGTAGCTGTGCTGTAGCTTCGGTTCAGTAGCCATATTTATTATTGTTTTACTTCGCCGGTGCTACACAATACCGACGAAGGAGGGCGTTCTGATGCGATTGTGGATTGCTATCAGCTGAAGTCGGTATTGTTCAGTGACCAGTGACTATGCCTTCGCCAACAACAGACACACTAATGGACATCAGAAAAATGCGAGATGTTTATTTTTATTTTAAAATTTTTAGTCTGAAACTGGTATTGGAGCCAGGTCTGTTTTTTGTTTTGTAGTCTACGTGCAGACTACCATCCATCGTGCCATCGCCACACATTGATTTTGCGTTAAATTTGGTATTATAAAACGTAATATTATTTGTTATTTAAACAATTAAATGTTAATGTATGTATTATGTTTTTATGGTCTGTAAGGGTCACGTATTCATAGACTAAAATAAATAATTAAAATTTGGGATAAGTTTTCGTGTGACAAAAAAGTTGAAATTTTGTTGACCAGTGTAATTAAGGAAATGGCTTCCATTACCTTAAAAATTATGCGTCGAAAATACCATCTGAAGACGCCGCAACTTTGCTTCTCAATTAACACGCAACTGCAGAGTTGTGCAAGATTTAAGCTCTATATTCGTTCCACTTTCACGATTCCAAGCGCACGATTAGGCCATTTCCGGCAGAAATAAAATTGTTCAACGTGTTTTGTTTCGTATTTTCATGTTTATCAAACGCATGAACTTGAAATATTTCATTTTTACTTTATCGAAAGCAAACGTATGTCCATGTGAAAAAAAGGAAAAGTGTTTAACGTCGTCTACAAATTAATCTTCATTTATTCATGTTGTATTGTTTTATTTAAATTTATTTTGTTATTTGTTTTCCTCGTTAATAAATGTTTTCTATTTAAAATTTATTTAGAGTTTTATTTCTTCTTGTTTGTTTTGTTCTTGAATAGAGTCATTGAGATGTTTAAAAAAGAGTAAATAATATGTTCTCTAAATACCAGTCCCTAATGGGTTTTTAATTTTTAGCTGGCCGTTGTGATATTTCGAATAGAAATTAATTCACAGCATATGAGAAATGTAAATATTTATATGGAAAACCTTACGAACGGGATTTAAATGCGCTAGAACTCCCATTTTCTGCATTTTGGCCAAAAAAAAATGCATGGGCAAGGAGTGGGATGGGGGTAAATGTCGCGTCATCGGGGTTAAAAGTAGGGGAAAAAGGCGAAAAACTTGGGTCACTCTTAGGGGTGTAAAATGTATGACCGACTCTCACTAATATTTCCCCCTACATTTTGATGAATATACCTACCCCTTAAGGGTGTTCCCCTACAAAGTGCTATTTTTTTTATGAAATTGCTCTCACCGCCCTAACTAGATCCAGAGTGCTCCTATAGGAGAAAACAATTTTACAGACTCATAATATTTTTGTTACCTCGACATTCTTTCAGAATGTCTAGCGTGTCGAAATCAAAAACTTGTGCGCGAAGGCCACACCTAAAGCGGCCTTGAACTTCAGAAACAAATTTATCGTAAATGGAATATTCTTCAAGTCGATACTTACGAGTATCATTTGGCATTAGTTGTAATCCTATATCTCTTAATAATTCTAAATTATTCAATTAATATTTGAATTTCAAATACTGTTAGAAACATTGTAGATATTATAATGAGATTTTTATTTATTGTCTATGCATGGAAACAAAATTTAGAGCATTTTCAATTATTGTCAATCATATCCATTCTCATCGAAATTGACGCTTGTGGTTCTGATGATCTTGTTTTCTTCGTAGGTTGTTCATTTTCATGTTCTGAGTCTGCATCATCATCCGAGTTAGACATAATATTCACGGGCTTGTTTTCTTCAGTGTGTCCACCAATTTCAGTGTCATCTCATCTTCGGCAAGTAATGCATCTAATGTTTTGCCTTTGAATCGCTTTTCCATTGACACGGTCACCTGGTTCAACCTGTTTCGATGCATAGATAACAAACAAATAAAAATCTCATATTTTCTGTCTAAGAATAGCAAAATAAAGTTTATAAAGAAAAAAAACAGCATATTTGTCGATTTGTAATCCAATTGTTGGCAAAGAAGGTGATACACTTTTTCGGATAGGTTTGTTCCGCTTTTCTTTCTACTATTCAATATCTACAACTTTGCTTCAGACACAAAAGAGATATTACGTACGGTATACCGAGCTATAACCGTGTTAAAATATGGAAAAAGTGTTAAAAATTCATCTTGAGCATAAGAATTCGTATGGACATTAAATTATTAAAGCAGCCAACTTGACAGAACAAATGACTCAGACAGAAGTCCTTATTTTTGGAGCTACTTTAACGTGCAATTCTCAGAATTGAGTTCCCAAATCATGTGCTGTCTGTGTTGTTAAAATGGGATGACAACGGACATATTAGAGTGTTTGATATCGATCAAGTGTTAATACTCAAATGTAAATAACATGGAACATTTTGTAGATATAGAATAATCGTAAGATAAGATTTTATTTACATGCGAGACCTTTATTTTTTTTGAGCATTAACGGACACAAAAATCACACACTCAGTGTGCATACGGCTTTTTCATCAATCAATCAGTGGTGCCATGTTAGCACTTTTCTGGCCATATGTATACATGTTTGTATACAGAATGGGCCAAATTTGACCGACTGATTTTTTAGATGTATTTTTTTTTATGAAATGTATTTTTAAACAACACACAGTATGCTGAGCTCTAGACTAATACGCACGCAGTAGGCTACCGAGACGCCAAAATGCTTATCAATGCTTACAGTGCACTCGCGCTAATATGAACACCCCAAAATATGAACAATAAAAATTCAACTTGCGCAAAGCTCTAAAATATGAACAGCTTTTTTGTGTTATTTTTGTATTTGTTTTTAACGACTTTTATATAATTCAAGAGGATAGTGGCTAAATTATGATTCAAGTGCATAATAATTTGGCAATTTCCACAGACTTTCGCTCTTAAATTGTGTTAAGCTGTCAATCAAAATTCCTTACACACCCACAGAAGAAACGGCAAAAGAAAATCACTGAATTTTTCGATTAATAAATTTAACGATTTCTTTTCTTTTTCAAATAACAATTGTTTTTTATTAAATCCAATAAATAAATAATTCAACACAAGAAACTTTTACTTTTAAGGGGAAACGGTTTTAAAAAGAAAATTAGATGCCTTCCGCAAATATGAACAATATTGCAAAAGAGAAATAGCTAGAGCTTGGTCTTAATTAGTTGATATTATCGCGAGTTCACTGTATTTCCAAAAGTTTTGATTTTTTTTGCATTTGTTAGTTTTTTTTATCTTGGACCAGCACTCATCTGACCCCTACATATGCGGTTCATTGTGCTGGAACTAGAGGAAAGGGATACTAGGAGAAATGACAGAAGATGAAGTTTCACCATCTCTGGTGTCAAGGTGACGTATTAAATGTATTTAAATCTTCCTGTTTGTGCTCTTCGTATATGTATTTTACTTAAAAAACCCCACAGGGCACATAACGGTGTTAGACGAGCCGATTTACGGTACACATAAGTCTGATATCTGAAACAAGACTGTAGACAACCAAGAAACGTAAGAAGTATTAATTGAAATCGCTCAAACGCATGTCCCTCAACCGCATGGCCCCACAGAACCGCTCGATCAGCATAATTTTCAAAAAAAAAGTATGCAAATTAGCAAGATATGGGAAAACAAGCGAAATATGCATCAATAAGGAAAAATTCTTTCATATGATCAGCCACTAACTTGTCATCTTTTACCAAAAAAAGTACTGAATTGAAAAACTAGACGCGGACGGTCCTGTTTCTTTACGTTTTCCAATTATTGCACAACAATTTCTTTAGTTTACTTTAAAACAACTTTATTCGAATAACAAACAAATAAACAGTGTTTTTTAATTTAAAAAATTATAAAATTAAAACAAGTGGTTTTTTAAAACTGGTGCATGATCGTGTTTAACCTTGTGCGGACACGCATTTATGCCTATAAGTCAGGCAAGTGCGGCTGCAACAGTCTTCCGCTACACTACAAGGACCTCCAAGATTTTCACATGCTTGACGTCCCGATGCTACAACGTCGACTTCCTAAGAAAATAGAGTAAAAATTATAATTTAATAAGTAATTATTAATTAAGAAGGATTTATTTTTACCTGATATGGTGTGGCTGGAGCGAGTTGCACAAATACCGCCATTATCAAGGCAAAAACGAAAAGCGAATTGAAAAATTTCATAGTGGAAGTGAATTGATTTCGGAAGCTGGATTGATACTGTATCGAAATATATCCGCAACGAATGCTTTTATACACAAAAATTACTGTGAAAATGCATGGATGAAAAAATATGATGCAATTCTTAAAATCCATTCAGATCATAAAAATTTGTTTGCGAATTATTTTTATGAGTTTGTTTTATTCTTAAAATAAATATTATAGTTTGTTTGCTTTGCTTTTTCATGTTTGTTGTATAAATTTCTTGGGATAAAGGAAATTAACGAAACGATTTAAAAGAAATATTGACACATCTGCTGTTATTTGAATTGGTCTCAAGGGTAAAACGAATCATATTCTCACAACTGTTATGCCGTTCTTATCGGTTATGAAAGGAATTTTGGGAGATATTAAAAATATTTTTGAAGTTTTATAAAAAGATTTTGCGTCCTCATCCTCATTCACTCAAATGGTTCACGAAAAACTTTGCACAAAAATACACCTTAAATAGCAAAAATCCTGTCAGATATCGGACTGTCTACAATTTTATCCACCCCATCCTTCCGCATGAAAGCTTAACGCTTCAATTTATCGTTTTGTACGCAAGCTAAACTTGGAACGCTGCCACTGGGGACTTGTGGAGGATGCAAGTTTTCGTGAACCACTGTATTCGCAATAGCCTGTGTACATTCTGGCCGAGAACTATATCCAATCATTTTTTCAGACGAAGAACTACGGCTGTCGGAGATTAATCGTCCTGTGTTCCTTTCTTCTAATAAAAACTAAAACAGAATTCAATATTCATACATTGAATTATTTTTTTTTGGACCAGTGCTCCGGAGATATCTCCTACATATGCAATGCATTGCACTGGAACTAGATAAAGGGTGGGATAGTGCAGAGAATAGATACGAGGTGAAAGCGGTACGAAGATCAATTCCCCAGTTGCATGTTTGTTAAAAAACAAAGTTGCAGCATCTCTGATGTTCTTTTTGACGCATTACTTTTAAGCTAATGGCAGCCATTTCATTTCTCATTTTACTTTGACTTGACCGGGCTACGAATCGAACCCTGGTTCTTCTGGTTGCGGACTCAATACGCTAATCACTCAGCCATCACCACACCAAATTATAGTTCAAATAAAAATCACTAAATCTGAAGATTTTATAATTCGCAAAAATATATCTGTGGACTTTTGGCAAAAGATCATAAGTGGAGATAAGGAAATTTTTTATTATTTTAATCAGCGCCTTTCTATGAATCTTAGTTTTGGAGATATCAAACAAAAACTAATCAACTTGTTGTTGATTTAATTTCTAAGTTTGATTTGGAGCGAAATTTGTAGTAGACAGTAATATTTTTTTTTAAATTGGACCAGCACTCAGGAGATTATCCCTGCACATGCGATGCATTTTGCTGGTAGTTAAAGCAATGACAAGAGATGATGATTCACTACCTTAGAACTCTGCCGTTTTGCACGTTCTTTGTTTTATAGCAGTGTTGCGGCGCCTCTGATGTCAAGGTGACGTATTCAATTTTGTAGCTTTGTTTTAGTAGTCAGTTTTAGTAATTATTTTACTGCGCTTGGGCGTTTTGATGTGGCTGCGGATTGGATACAGCTGAAGCCGTTACGGTTCAGTGATCAGTGACTATGCCTTCGCCAACCGGAACCCTTCCGACAACAACGGACAGAAAGACACAATGCACAGCAGAAAAAATGTGAGATATTTTTATCATTTAGTCTGAAACTGGGATCGAACCCAGGAAATTTTTGTATTGTAGTCACTGTCTAGACTACTTCAGCCATCGCCAGAAGGCCAGAAAAGTTGGCTTATCCCAGCAAAAAAAAGTGAATACGTTCACTGTCAACAAGATTATCACTTTTGAACTCATGGCAAACACATTCAACTCTGCCGACTAATTCATATGAACAACTGCACAGCTGTAATTATAATTTAAATGACTTTTTAAACGTGTTACAAGAACTTTTTAACACACGGTAAAACTTAAACATTCATAGCTTCGAAGCACTCATTTAAATGACGATTTCTTTTGTTAAATGTGAACACGTGCTCGTCAATGACACCCCTGTGCTAAAATAATGCGTTGTTCTTCAGCAAAGTTGAACCAGTTCATTTGCAATAGAACCCACGCATTAACTATTTCTTTTACAATTCCTTTTTTGCGTATAATTTCAATTGATTTTCTTGAGAAATAAAATTTTATTAAAGAGAATTTGCCAGTTATATTAATCAGATTTTTCATTTTCTCGGTATAAAGCAAAACGATGTCCGTTTCTATTTAAAATTTCGGCGAAATTACTACACATAGAATTTTCATATTTGTTTAGAGATATTAGAAGCCTTCTTAGATTCTACGAGTATAAATAGTTTCTATCTGAACAAAAAAAAATTATATTTAAAGTAGTTTAACATCGTCACGCACATGTTACATTCACCAGGCCCAATTACAACGTACTTTTATTGTACATACTCGTTTTTATTCCAAGTGAACAAATCAAAAAGTCAACGTCAATCAATACCACCCGACACAGGCTAAACTAATTTATTATTTTAATTTTTATTTATCTTATTGAAAAAGAAAAAAAATTTTATATTAACTGAATTTATTTTGGGAATATTCATTTATATACATACATATATGATTCTAATTGTGATTTTTCCCTTATAAACTATATGTGATTTATTATTACATACCTTATGATATTCTCATACAGTATGAAAAATATCATAAAGCATTTTATTACAAAAGCAACTCAATAATTGAATATTCCCAAAATAAATTCAGTTAATATAAAATACTACATGTGCACGGTATTGGATTTTGATATTCTTTTGTTTCTTTTGTTTTGTTTAATTTTTTCATTTGATTCAAAATACATTAGTTATGCTGGCCGATGGCAAGCCTAGTGTAGATGAGAATAAAAAACTAAAAATAGAAATATGTGTGTGTTATAAAAGTAAACTCATTGATTGTTATGTTTTTGTTTATAGATTTTTTGGTTTGTATGTTTGATATTCAAACCAATTCTCGTTTGATTAATTGAATTTTAAACATATAGATCTTGGGTTTGTATTCAAGAATTAGGAAAATCCACTGATGAGCTAAGTAAGCATTAGCGAAATAGTACTATATGGATATGCTTTCCTCCTCAATTATTGAGTTGCTTTTGTAATAAAATGCTTTATGATATTTTTCATACTGTATGAGAATATCATAAGGTATGTAATAATATATTTCACATATAGTTTATAAGGGAAAAAGCACAATTAGAATCATATATAAAGAAAAGAAATTTTTAAAAAATTTCATTATCATTATATATTTTATATCATATTTTAATTGTAAAAAAATAACTCCCACCACTCTTATAAATTGGCAAAAATGAAATATAAAATAGTGTTTTCATAGCGAAAGTTAAAACCTGATTTTAAGGTTCAAATAACAAACAGCTGGTTTTGCGTTCTCCGGAAAAGTTTAATTAAATCAGTTTTCAGTTTTTATTGTTGCTGCTGCTGTGGCCAATAATTTAAATTATTGTAGTGACTTTATTTATCAAATTTCCTTTTTTTTCTTTGAGCGCCATTCAACTTGCCAGCTTTTTTTAATTTTTTAACTTCGTAGCACTGCCTTTAGTACATAATGATCAAGGTTGTATTTCATTAGAGCAACTTAAGAAAATACTTTTATATGGTAAGACGTCTTCAACGCCAGGTGTCTGCTTTTTGCTCGTATCAATGTTTAGTTATTTTTTTTTATTTGTTGTCAGTTGAGAGTGTCAAAATCTACTTCTGTTTCTGTTTCTTTGCAAATACTTCTCTAAAGCTTCGTACAGACGATGCAAACAATTTGCAGCAAGTTGAGAATAACTTGCAAGCTATTTCAATTTTTTCCGGATGTCCGTCAATGATTTTAACTTTTTATTAGGAAAAGTTAAATTTTTTATAACTAAAAATGACACTGTAATGCGCCCTGCGATTCCACCAAATGAGCGATTAGCCTTGACATTACGTTTTTTAACTACTGGTATGTATATAAAATAATAAACATTTTGATAAACTTTTCCAGTTTATTCTTATTTCAATATTTTACAGGTGATTCATATCATTCTCTGATGTATCTTTTTCGCATCCCGTTGAGTACGGTGTCAAGCATTGTGCCTGAATGTTGCCGAGCTGTGTATAAATGCCTGAAACGGGAATATCTTAAAGTAAATAATTTACTCACCATCAGAAATGTTAAGAACTGGAGAATTAGTAGACGAGTATACGAGATTTGAATTAGAAGTAGAGCAAGAAAAAGTACCCTCATTTTCCATTTCCGATACTTCTAAGATAGCTCTTTGAATTTTCCTCCGAAGTAAAAGTATATTTTGGTGTGACTTCAACAATCTGAGTTCAGATGCCACAAAGTCACCGAAAACTTGATGTTCATCAGCTGGTTTATCAATTAAAACGGATGCTTTTTTAATTAATGCATCCTCATCCTTAAATTGCACGTCATCACGTTTTCTTTTGTTTGTTTTTGATGTCCCCGGTGCCTCTTGTGTTGGTGTTGATGGATTAGTTGCTGGTGACGCTTCAGATAAAATTGAATCAACGGCGCTTTCATTTAGAGCCTGAATATATAAAATTTTTATAATTTATATAGTTTATAATTTATAAGTGCATTGTTATTTTCTTATTTTAGATTCCTAGTTCAACAAATGAGTGGCTTGAAATTTCATCCGATTTTGAAAATATGTGGAACTTTCCCCATTGCATCGGAGCTTTAGACGGAAAGCACGTGGTTATGAAAGCTCCATCTAACAGTGGCAGCACCTACTTTAATTATAAGGGCACGCACAGTGTCGTTCTAATGGTGTTAGCAGATGCACAATATAAAATTATTTATTTCGATGTAGGAGGCAAAGGGCGGATATCCGATGGCGGAATTTTCAATGCATGTACTCTATCAAAGGCACTGCAAAATGATCAACTACATGTTCCTGAGGAGCAGCCACTTGCCGGCCGAAATTGCAAGGTACCTTATGTTATTGTAGCAGATGATGCTTTTGCCTTAAAAAGATATATAATGAAACCATATCCGTTTAAAAATCAACCGGCTCCAAATCGGGTTTTTAACTACCGTCTTTCGAGAGCAAGAAGAGTGGTAGAAAATGTTTTTGGTATAATGGCAAGTAGGTTCCGAGTATTAAGGAAACCTTTAGAACTGGGGCCAGAAAAAACTATCGATGTAGTCTCTGCAATTTGTGCATTACACAACTGGTTGATGTCCAAAAAGGAATCAAAAAAAATATATGCTCCCAGTGAAACGTTCGACAATGAGGTTGATGGACAACTGATTTCAGGTAGTTGGCGTAACGAGCTTGTGTTGGAAGGCAACTGTTTACCACTTCACAGAAATACACAAAACTGTACCGAAGCAAAAGATATTCGTGAAGAGTTTAAACATTTTTTTGTTTCGCCTGATGGTGAAGTTTCATGGCAATATAAGTATCTATAAAATAAATATACACATTTTGATTTAAATTTTAGTACTTACCAAATTTTGAATTTTATAATTTGTTTCTTTATCATTAATAATAAAGTTCAACGCATTAAAAAACTCTCATTTGCTGGTAAAGTTTTCCGAGGTACCTTGGCCACTCTTTTTTTGTTTTACTCGGCGGAGCTCTTGCATATACTGGGTGCGCAAATTATGAATTTTCGTTTTGATTTCTTCTTCACTTGAATTTAATTTTTTAGCAATTTCAATGTACGCACTTTGTTTTTTATATTTGTTTTTATAGTCTGGTGAAGACACATCCCACAGGACGGAGTAACTCTCATACTCTTCTATTAATTTTTTTGTCAAATCCCGATCCCACATATTAATGATGTGTTCTTGTTTGCAGCAATAATACAACTGCTTGCAAACAGCGCATGCAAACAAGCAATCAAATGTCGCAATCAAAAGTTCGGGAAAGTACCGTATTCAGACGATGAGCAAAAAATATTGCGGCAAACAGTTATTGCAAACTTTGTTTTTGCAGCAAAATGTTTTCCTGACTGTTCATACACGCAAATTTGTTTGCAGCAATCAACTTGCTGCAAATTGTTTGCATCGTCTGTACGAAGCTTAATTCATTACATGTTTTTGACATAGAGAACAAATATACACAAAAAAAACCGTGTGTTTCTAGTATTGTAACACAACAACACCAAGCACTACTACCTACTTGAATCTGCCTTGACCAGATTTTAATAGTTGGTTTTAACGTGACACCAACTTTCGCTTTAAACCCAGTCACAGGTAAAACACTATATTTGATATGTCAGTAGTAGATATAAAAAAAATACAAGTGGTTTTCTAATGGAGATATGGGCTAACAGAAAGATCTTTCCCGGAATTAACTCAGACTCATCAAAACATTAACTTCCAGCTACAAACAAAATTATAAACATAAAATTTGTATTAAAAACGTTAATGAAAACAAATATAAGATGAAGTTTCCGTAATACAAGTAGTACTTGTCAAAAAAAATTTATAAAAAAAAGAGAAACTCTAAATTTCCTTACAGACAAGTACTACTTGTATTACGGAAACTGCACGCAAATTGTTTTGTTAAAATAAATCCAATTGTGTTTATTTACCTCCGACATAAAGTGTTCACGACTTTTGAAGAAAAAAAAAACTATAAAATTATTTGGCGGCAAATAATTTATTTGAGAATTCTCTTATATTCATCTCTCTTTTAGGCGTTAGATTTTTGTATGCTTTCTTATGCAAAATTCGCTAAAAATTACGAGAACATACACTTCAGCTCCCAAAACTACTTTCGGTTTATGCAACGTGCGTCACACAAAACAAATACCTACATATTTACAAATTATGTTTCATACCATTCGAAAGCACACTTGAATCAAATCACAAAACACTATCTATAAATTGAAGGTGAAGCTTCACCTCCTGTCATTTCTCCTACTATCCCTTTCCTCTAGTTCCAGCACAATGCATCGCATGTGTAGCGGTCAACTCTTGAGAGCTGCTATAAGATTAAAAATATGTACATTTACCCGCTTGCCCTGAGATACTTTTCAAGCGAATGTTTGCTAAAGCGAAGAATTAGCGATATAAAATTGTAGGAAATTTTTAAAAATACGAACTTTTGCAAACACAAATGATAATTTTCAAATTGTTTTTACCAAAGCAAAGAACAAATATTAACGTTTTTTTTTTGTTCTGTTAGAGTGACTGCGTAATCTAGTGCGTGAGCGCTAGACTATCAATTTGTAGGTTGGGGCTCGATTTCCGGCTGATGAGATCAGATCCTGTGTTTTTGAAGCAGAAGAAATAAAAAAATTAACTTGATATGAACAAAGAAAAGTTTATTAAAAAAAAAAAAAAAAAAAAAAGATTGACTCCTTTTTATTTTTAGGTAATATCGTTTTCGGTGCTGAATAAGATTCGCTATTATTATATAATCGAACCTTTGAGAACGAAAAAACATTTGCTGCCACAAACTAAACTCTGCGAGTTATTTTTCGTTTCTTTAGCAGTAGTCGTTCTCGAATGTTTTATCGGAGAAATGATTGATAATTGTTTAATCGCGATATTACTCTATTCTGCTGTGGTCAAGCGGGTATATACGGATTCTACTCACCTGATATTGGAGATTAATTGTTCTCTTTTATTTTATTCTAACCTAAAGTAATTTTCACATTATTGTGATATACGAACTATTATGAACTTGAACACAATTAAATATTCATTCAGTCTTTTATAATAATTGTATGTCCAAATAAATATCAATAATTCTAAGATGGAAAAATATGATCAGGCAACAACTTGTTGTTTTTTACTGAGGACTGTATCAGCAAAAACTAAATTTTACTGGTCAAGGACTCCGTCCTTCCATCTTTCCACACATAATCTGTACTTACCTCTAAATTGTTTTCTCTATAAAATCGTAACGCACACAGCACAGTTATGATATTTTGTTGGACGAAGTGACTCATCGAGAACTAACGATTTTTATAAAAAAAAAATCGACAATCATCACGCTTATGGCAAAGACTATAGATATGTATATAAAGATGTTGCACTGTCATACATTTGTCTGCCAATGCTAAATTCTTGAAGGGATATTGCGAAAATCCCCGTGTGTATGACTAATGAGAGAATTCTCTTCAACGGAGAGCAAAATACCAGAATGGAAATTAACTCTCAGCAAAAGCAATTCATACTTATGAACATTATTTATGTTTGCATGTTTCCAATGCCAATATTTTGCCCACCAAGCAAACAGTTATACAAAATATGTCTTTTATTTAATCGTCCTCTTATTAGATCACATACCAAATGTTATGCGCAGTTGAATTAATTTTAAAAAATAAGTAAACAACAGCATCATGACTTCGGTGTGAACGTTATTACTCTCATTTATGCAACAATAAAGTAAGTATATTTGCCCTACAGTAACGAAAAGAATCATATTCGTTCCCTATTTCGGTTGAACATCCATACAAGCTGTATATTGCGTACATTAATAAAGTTACCAGGGAAATTGAATTCATTTTTAATTTTGAAACAGAATTAGTCCCCGTCCATACTGTTGAGTTTTTGCTGCAAAAGTTTTTTGAATTCTCTTTTGAAACTGCAGCCGTGTCCATACATGAATCTTTTGCTTCATGTTTAGTATTTTTTATTTCTCCCTTCTATTTCTTTTTTTAATTTCTTTTGACATTTCTCAATACCGAATGTAAATATAAAATAACTACCCTGTGATAGAAGGTGTGAATATTTTTTTTTGGATAGAGATTTGAAGCACAAGGTATAATTTGAAGCAAAATGGACGCTAAGAAGAAAAATTTTATAATAATTTTTATATAATTTTATATTCTTTTTTTTAATTTTTTGATTACATTTCACAAAAAATTAACAATAAAACACGGTAGCGATTATTATGATAGATGTTAACAGTATATCAAACGAAAAGAAATAAAATGAAACGTCAAATACACCTCATCTCAAAAGATGCAAATAAGAAATTCAACAAAAACTGCATGTACATGAAACAGCGTACATACTTCCACTCCTCTTCCCCATCTCATCGACAAACTCAAAAGTTTTGCAGCATATGCTTCACAGTATGGACGGGGACTTACAAATGTGAGAAATTAAAAAAATAAAATTCCAAAAACAAATCACACCAACAGACAAGTATTCATGGTAAGCATATACATGAATGAATGTGTGTTTCTGAGCATCTCTCTTTGCTGTTGTTGGTTTTGCTCAATGCAAAGGCAATATTTTCTATTTACCCTTTAAACTTTCCTCCCTCGTCCATAGTAGTTTAGAATTTCTGTTTAAGAAAATTGTTCGCAGTGCAACATCTTTATAAATGAATAGTCTTTGCTTATGGCTTTCTGGCGGTTGTGCTGGGTCGTTATTGCTTCTTTATGTTTTTCAATTATTTTACAAGAATTTATTATTCAAAATAACTTTATTTTTCAAAATTATTTAGTTTTTAATTAAAACAAGTGGTTTTTTAAAAATGCTGCATGCTCGTGTTTAACCTTGTGCGGACACGCATTTATGCCTATAAGTCAGGCAAGTGCGGCTGCAACAGTCTTCCGCTACACTACAAGGACCTCCAAGATTTTCACATGCTTGCCGTCCCGATGCTACAACGTCGACTTCCTAAGAAAATAGAACAAAAATTATAATTTAATAAGTAATTATTAATTAAGAAGGATTTATTTTTACCTGATATGGTGTGGCTGGAGCGGGTTGCACAAATACCGCCATTATCAAGGCAAAAACGAAAAGCAAATTGAAAAATTTCATAGTGGAAGTGATTTTGATTCGGGAGCTTGATTGACACTGTACCAAAATATTTCCGTAACGAATTCTTTTATACACAAAAATTTCTATGTGAACCATACACATGACGGAGTATGTTTATTAATTATTAGCCAGAATTTCTTTTATTTTTAAAGTAAATACCTTGTTTATTTTTTTTTCTTTTGTAAATAATTAAAAAAAAGATACACAATGATAAAGATTGACATAATTGCTAGATATTATCGCAAATGGTTTCTAGACGTGACGTGTGTTTTATCCCCTACGAAACGAATTTTGAAACATTAAATATCATGATTTGATAATTGTGAGAGATTTTTTTATGGAAGATAACACAGCATTAAAAGATGATACTATTAAACAAATTGAACATAATTTTATGTCCATAGTTTGATAAGTATTCCTCACAGAAGAGCTAGAGTAATGCACAGTTCCCGTTTTTTTTATATTGGACCTGCACTCAGGAGATGACTCTTACAAATGCGATGTATTGTGCTGGAACTAGAAGAAAGGGATAGTGAGAGAGATGATAGGAAGTGAAGCTCCATTATCTTCCAACTCTGCTTTCGCACGTTCTTTGTTTTTATGGCAGTTTTGTAGTGCATCTGATGTTAAGGAGCAACCATTTTTAGTATTTATTTTACTCTGCCGCTACTACACAATACCGACGAAGGAGAGCGTTCTGATGTGATTGTGGATTGCTATCAGCTGAAACGTATGTATATGTCTGACTAGATTAATCCGGTGCGCTTGGCTACCTCCACGCCCACTTATGTAGTTGTTCATAGTGATTCCACTCGATTTGGAGTTAACTTCTTAAAAATGCCTTTATTACGTGTTAGATACAAAGTAGAGGTCCGCCATTTTGAGCCGTACGCCATTTTGTGTTCGCAGAGATTTTATTATATTAACAATTTTCGGAAAAACATTCGGCCCATGCTTCATTACATACTTAGATCTTTATGTGTTTAAAGTTTCATCGCAAACTGTTATACCCGTATAGATTAGCAGAGGGCGAAAAACTTTCCTATATTTTATGGTATTGGACAATAAACTGCCATCAGTCTGCCAAATGTCATCCAAATACATTAAGCGGTTTCTGCCTGCTGGTGGAACAAGCATCCAAACATTCAAACAAACAACCTATCACATTTATAATATTAGTAGGATATATTATTACTTCATTGCCTGGTTTGAAGGCCAACAAGCTTACGTTTTTGTTAGAATTGGAAGCATGAAATAATAATAATTACTGATCATCTTAGCAATGTAGGTCTTTTTAATAAAAAAGTTTTTTAAATTCATGTATGTGATGAAAACCGTTTTCGGCATTAAAATGTTTTGAAATCGACAAATAGTGTGAAGAATTTGTATGTGACGATTTGTTGTGACGATTTAATATTCCATCTTGTTTCATTGAAAACAAAGACGTTTTCAACATGTGACGCAATTCGATAATGCCAGTTTCAATTCGTTTTCAAATCGTTTAATTTGACTTGAACTAAATGTAAAGAAATATACAGAAAAAGTAAAAAAAAGAAATAAAAAATGATTACAAATCCGTCCGTATTTAAACAACGAAAATATTCAACAAATCTATTTAAATAAATACTAGTTAATATAGAACTGAAATTTAAAAATTTAAATACCCACATGTCATCTGTCAAATTTAAGGGATCCGATTTATCTCTTAAACGTTTCCTTAGAATATTTTCGCTATTCATCCTATTATTTTCTTCCAAGAGAATTAGCGAAACCACAGCAATGAAAGGCATTTTATAAATAAAAATTATAAAATATGTTGATACAAATTTTATTTTCTTTAAATATTTTCCAAACGTCACTCACATACACATATGTTTACATATTTTACAGTTGTAATATTAGATTTTATACAGTTGCATTTAGAGAAGATATGTGGAAACGAGACAAATATGGAATATGAAATCGATCGAAATTCATCACACTACTGTCGATTTCAAAAGACGATTTACTTTTCAAATCGATCGATTTCCATCACATACCAGATTATTTATTTTTTCGATATGTGGAAAATTTCTCCGAAGATGCTAACCAACGGTTAGCGAAAAATCGAAAAAATAAATAATTTAAAAAACTTTTTTATATGAAAAAGACCTACATTGCTAAGTAATATTATTACATACAGTAAAAATAGAAGGTCAAATAAAAATAAGAATTAATATTACTGATCATCTCTGCCATCAAGTTTCAACACTTTTATCGCCGATAAAAAATGTAATCACATGTGTTTCTATCGTAGATGTCACATTAACGTAAACTACGTTTTGAATGGCCATATGCTCAACAAAGTGAATGTTATCTCCGGTTTTGGAGTTTTGCTGGATTCCAAATTAAATTTTATACAACATATTTCAATAACTGCAAATAAAGCTCGAGCCGTCTTAGGATTTATAAAACGCTGAGCTAAGGAATTTATGGACCCGTATATAACTAAGCAGCTTTATACTTCCCTTGTAAGACCAATTTTGGAATACGGCTCAATAATTTGGGACCCATCCTACAATGTTCATATCAATATGGTTGAATCTGTACAGAAACAGTTCCTGTTGTTTTGTCTTCGTGGCTTGGACTGGAATATGTTATATCTGCCGTCTTATACTAGTCGACTAGCACTAATTAAGTTACCAACACTTAAGAGTCGTAAAACAATGTTGAATGTTACGTTTGTGCTTAATTTAATTAAAGGAAATGTATGTTCTGAATTTTTGATAAGTAACATATCTTTTAATGTTCCATCACGTCCTACACGTAATTTTTATCCGCTGTACATTAGATTATTTGGAACTTTGATCCGTTATCAAGAATTTGTGCTGATTATAATAAACTTTTTTTTTTTTTTTTTCTGGGACCAGCACTCAGGAGATGACTCCTACACATGCGAAGCATTGTGCTGGTAGTATAGGAAAGGGATATTAGGAGAAACGACAGGAGGTGAAGCTTAATTAATTATTTTGCAGCTCTGCTGTTGCACGTTGTTTGTTTATACTCGTAGCTGTGCTGTAGCTTCGGTTCAGTAGCCATATTTATTATTGTTTTACTTCGCCGGTGCTACACAATACCGACGAAGGAGGGCGTTCTGATGCGATTGTGGATTGCTATCAGCTGAAGTCGGTATTGTTCAGTGACCAGTGACTATGCCTTCGCCAACAACAGACACACTAATGGACATCAGAAAAATGCGAGATGTTTATTTTTATTTTAAAATTTTTAGTCTGAAACTGGTATTGGAGCCAGGTCTGTTTTTTGTTTTGTAGTCTACGTGCAGACTACCATCCATCGTGCCATCGCCACACATTGATTTTGCGTTAAATTTGGTATTATAAAACGTAATATTATTTGTTATTTAAACAATTAAATGTTAATGTATGTATTATGTTTTTATGGTCTGTAAGGGTCACGTATTCATAGACTAAAATAAATAATTAAAATTTGGGATAAGTTTTCGTGTGACAAAAAAGTTGAAATTTTGTTGACCAGTGTAATTAAGGAAATGGCTTCCATTACCTTAAAAATTATGCGTCGAAAATACCATCTGAAGACGCCGCAACTTTGCTTCTCAATTAACACGCAACTGCAGAGTTGTGCAAGATTTAAGCTCTATATTCGTTCCACTTTCACGATTCCAAGCGCACGATTAGGCCATTTCCGGCAGAAATAAAATTGTTCAACGTGTTTTGTTTCGTATTTTCATGTTTATCAAACGCATGAACTTGAAATATTTCATTTTTACTTTATCGAAAGCAAACGTATGTCCATGTGAAAAAAAGGAAAAGTGTTTAACGTCGTCTACAAATTAATCTTCATTTATTCATGTTGTATTGTTTTATTTAAATTTATTTTGTTATTTGTTTTCCTCGTTAATAAATGTTTTCTATTTAAAATTTATTTAGAGTTTTATTTCTTCTTGTTTGTTTTGTTCTTGAATAGAGTCATTGAGATGTTTAAAAAAGAGTAAATAATATGTTCTCTAAATACCAGTCCCTAATGGGTTTTTAATTTTTAGCTGGCCGTTGTGATATTTCGAATAGAAATTAATTCACAGCATATGAGAAATGTAAATATTTATATGGAAAACCTTACGAACGGGATTTAAATGCGCTAGAACTCCCATTTTCTGCATTTTGGCCAAAAAAAAATGCATGGGCAAGGAGTGGGATGGGGGTAAATGTCGCGTCATCGGGGTTAAAAGTAGGGGAAAAAGGCGAAAAACTTGGGTCACTCTTAGGGGTGTAAAATGTATGACCGACTCTCACTAATATTTCCCCCTACATTTTGATGAATATACCTACCCCTTAAGGGTGTTCCCCTACAAAGTGCTATTTTTTTTATGAAATTGCTCTCACCGCCCTAACTAGATCCAGAGTGCTCCTATAGGAGAAAACAATTTTACAGACTCATAATATTTTTGTTACCTCGACATTCTTTCAGAATGTCTAGCGTGTCGAAATCAAAAACTTGTGCGCGAAGGCCACACCTAAAGCGGCCTTGAACTTCAGAAACAAATTTATCGTAAATGGAATATTCTTCAAGTCGATACTTACGAGTATCATTTGGCATTAGTTGTAATCCTATATCTCTTAATAATTCTAAATTATTCAATTAATATTTGAATTTCAAATACTGTTAGAAACATTGTAGATATTATAATGAGATTTTTATTTATTGTCTATGCATGGAAACAAAATTTAGAGCATTTTCAATTATTGTCAATCATATCCATTCTCATCGAAATTGACGCTTGTGGTTCTGATGATCTTGTTTTCTTCGTAGGTTGTTCATTTTCATGTTCTGAGTCTGCATCATCATCCGAGTTAGACATAATATTCACGGGCTTGTTTTCTTCAGTGTGTCCACCAATTTCAGTGTCATCTCATCTTCGGCAAGTAATGCATCTAATGTTTTGCCTTTGAATCGCTTTTCCATTGACACGGTCACCTGGTTCAACCTGTTTCGATGCATAGATAACAAACAAATAAAAATCTCATATTTTCTGTCTAAGAATAGCAAAATAAAGTTTATAAAGAAAAAAAACAGCATATTTGTCGATTTGTAATCCAATTGTTGGCAAAGAAGGTGATACACTTTTTCGGATAGGTTTGTTCCGCTTTTCTTTCTACTATTCAATATCTACAACTTTGCTTCAGACACAAAAGAGATATTACGTACGGTATACCGAGCTATAACCGTGTTAAAATATGGAAAAAGTGTTAAAAATTCATCTTGAGCAAAAGAATTCGTATGGACATTAAATTATTAAAGCAGCCAACTTGACAGAACAAATGACTCAGACAGAAGTCCTTATTTTTGGAGCTACTTTAACGTGCAATTCTCAGAATTGAGTTCCCAAATCATGTGCTGTCTGTGTTGTTAAAATGGGATGACAACGGACATATTAGAGTGTTTGATATCGATCAAGTGTTAATACTCAAATGTAAATAACATGGAACATTTTGTAGATATAGAATAATCGTAAGATAAGATTTTATTTACATGCGAGACCTTTATTTTTTTTGAGCATTAACGGACACAAAAATCACACACTCAGTGTGCATACGGCTTTTTCATCAATCAATCAGTGGTGCCATGTTAGCACTTTTCTGGCCATATGTATACATGTTTGTATACAGGGTGGGCCAAATTTGACCGACTGATTTTTTAGATGTATTTTTTTTTATGAAATGTATTTTTAAACAACACACAGTATGCTGAGCTCTAGACTAATACGCACGCAGTAGGCTACCGAGACGCCAAAATGCTTATCAATGCTTACAGTGCACTCGCGCTAATATGAACACCCCAAAATATGAACAATAAAAATTCAACTTGCGCAAAGCTCTAAAATATGAACAGCTTTTTTGTGTTATTTTTGTATTTGTTTTTAACGACTTTTATATAATTCAAGAGGATAGTGGCTAAATTATGATTCAAGTGCATAATAATTTGGCAATTTCCACAGACTTTCGCTCTTAAATTGTGTTAAGCTGTCAATCAAAATTCCTTACACACCCACAGAAGAAACGGCAAAAGAAAATCACTGAATTTTTCGATTAATAAATTTAACGATTTCTTTTCTTTTTCAAATAACAATTGTTTTTTATTAAATCCAATAAATAAATAATTCAACACAAGAAACTTTTACTTTTAAGGGGAAACGGTTTTAAAAAGAAAATTAGATGCCTTCCGCAAATATGAACAATATTGCAAAAGAGAAATAGCTAGAGCTTGGTCTTAATTAGTTGATATTATCGCGAGTTCACTGTATTTCCAAAAGTTTTGATTTTTTTTGCATTTGTTAGTTTTTTTTATCTTGGACCAGCACTCATCTGACCCCTACATATGCGGTTCATTGTGCTGGAACTAGAGGAAAGGGATACTAGGAGAAATGACAGAAGATGAAGTTTCACCATCTCTGGTGTCAAGGTGACGTATTAAATGTATTTAAATCTTCCTGTTTGTGCTCTTCGTATATGTATTTTACTTAAAAAACCCCACAGGGCACATAACGGTGTTAGACGAGCCGATTTACGGTACACATAAGTCTGATATCTGAAACAAGACTGTAGACAACCAAGAAACGTAAGAAGTATTAATTGAAATCGCTCAAACGCATGTCCCCACAGAACCGCTCGATCAGCATAATTTTCAAAAAAAAAGTATGCAAATTAGCAAGATATGGGAAAACAAGCGAAATATGCATCAATAAGGAAAAATTCTTTCATATGATCAGCCACTAACTTGTCATCTTTTACCAAAAAAAGTACTGAATTGAAAAACTAGACGCGGACGGTCCTGTTTCTTTACGTTTTCCAATTATTGCACAACAATTTCTTTAGTTTACTTTAAAACAACTTTATTCGAATAACAAACAAATAAACAGTGTTTTTTAATTTAAAAAATTATAAAATTAAAACAAGTGGTTTTTTAAAACTGGTGCATGATCGTGTTTAACCTTGTGCGGACACGCATTTATGCCTATAAGTCAGGCAAGTGCGGCTGCAACAGTCTTCCGCTACACTACAAGGACCTCCAAGATTTTCACATGCTTGACGTCCCGATGCTACAACGTCGACTTCCTAAGAAAATAGAGTAAAAATTATAATTTAATAAGTAATTATTAATTAAGAAGGATTTATTTTTACCTGATATGGTGTGGCTGGAGCGAGTTGCACAAATACCGCCATTATCAAGGCAAAAACGAAAAGCGAATTGAAAAATTTCATAGTGGAAGTGAATTGATTTCGGAAGCTGGATTGATACTGTATCGAAATATATCCGCAACGAATGCTTTTATACACAAAAATTACTGTGAAAATGCATGGATGAAAAAATATGATGCAATTCTTAAAATCCATTCAGATGATAAAAATTTGTTTGCGAATTATTTTTATGAGTTTGTTTTATTCTTAAAATAAATATTATAGTTTGTTTGCTTTGCTTTTTCATGTTTGTTGTATAAATTTTTTGGGATAAAGGAAATTAACGAAACGATTTAAAAGAAATATTGACACATCTGCTGTTATTTGAATTGGTCTCAAGGGTAAAACGAATCATATTCTCACAACTGTTATCCCGTTCTTATCAGTTATGAAAGGAATTTTGGGAGATATTAAAAATATTTTCAAAGTTTTATAAAAAGATTTTGAGACCTCATCCAATCAACTGGTTTATGAAAAAGTTTGCACACAAGCAAAAAAAAACCGGTCAGGTAATTGGCCGTTTAGTTTTCATCCACCTCACCCTTCCGTACGAAAACTTAACTTAGTCACGGAGTTATTAAACAGCCCTCGTATATACTATACCATTAGGCGTCTTAAAACAACTTCATAAAAGCCTCCATCGCCGACTCGCACTATAAATAGGAGTCAATTGAACATTTAATTTTCGGTACTGTAGATAAAATATTGCTTGAATATGAACGTTCCTTTTTATTTCCGGACATTTCCGAAGTGATATTGCTGTGGGATGATGAGAAAAATAACATGAATGCCACGGCCGAAGAACGTACCAATTCTGATTATTTAAGCAAAAATTTGTTTAAGAAAATATATTCCTTTGCTAAAATATCTGACAGTTTGCTAATGGGTTGACTATGAGGACGTGAAGCTGAAGATATGGAAACTCTTCCAAATATATATAATTTTTTTGCAAGATCCGACCCCAAAAAGATGTCTATGCACAAGTTAGAAATCTCAGCCTTGTACAGGTGTTAATAAATAATTTTATAATTTATATATTAACCCTTTGGCAATAAAATCTATAGAAAGCTATAATTATTGCTGTGCCCAGAAATAACTGCTGAAATCACCACGAAATTGGAATACAACTCTCATGCGTCGGCTGGTGCTTCAAAGAAAATTTTGAATTTTCTCGATCATGTGCAAAAGAGGGCGAAGCAACTCATTACTGTAGGTTAGCCAACTCCACTGACTCTTTTGAGTATAGGCGCAACGTGGGATTAATTTCTTTGTTTTATCGTTACTGGAATGGGAATAGTTCTAATGAAATCGGGGAAGTTGTTCCCGAAACCCCATCATTCATGCTCATTAAGAGCCCATCCATTTGTGGTCGATATGACACCGATTCGCACTACGCAATTTTTTTTTACATTTGGCGTGGAATGTTCAAATCGAATGTCCATAAACACTACTCCCTCTACCCTCCATCTCAGCACAATGCTGCTTATAAGTATGCAAATGCAGATTGTTGTAGAAACGTGGATTTCCTTTTGAAAATCTTTGAAAAGTACATTTGCAAAAAGTGCTTTTTTCAAAAGGTACAGTTTTTAAATAGTACCTTTTCCACAAAGCAGCTTTTCTAAAAAGTGAATTTTTTAAAAATTTTGGTGTAAAAGAGAACCATTTCCAAAAAGTATATACGTACTATGAAAAGAAAAGTACGCATTTATTCTGAAAACTACCCATTCCACTTTATTTTTAGCTTCCTTCTCTGGGTAAAAATAGTAGTCCGCAATTTTGAGGTGTCTGCCATCATGTCCCAGCAGTCCGGTTACTCATTACAAATTGAAAGCCATCCGATTGTATAATATTATGTCAATAGGGAAAATAAAACGAAAATAGTTAAGCCCTTACAACTCGCATCTGATTCGGATTTGTCTTTTTCCCATCCAATTGTAAAGTTAAATGTTTATTAGAAATGAAGATCAAAACAAACACAAATAAAAATTTTGCATCGCATTACCATCTGATTTGGATGGTTTTGTAATGTATCATATTGTCATTTCGTTTTAATTATGAATTTTGTTCTTTTTTCTGAAGTAATTTTTCCGTTATTCTTTCTTTTTCATTTTTATTATTATTCCACAGTAAAATTTTTATCAAGTTCATAAGTGTTTCTAAAAGTGAAGTGTTGTTTTTTATTTCTCATATTATAACAATTAATTTAATATATACATATTAATAATATATATAACAATAAAAAATTAAAATATTGAAAAAAATGAAGTTCCTAATTTAATTATGCAATAGTTAAAATTCATTCCAAGATCAATGGCATTCAGATACATTCCATTGCACTCCGAATTCACCATAATAGTTGGACCCATCCAACATTCGCTTACAATGTATATTGTGTTTGATAAATCTTACAGCCTAGGCCATCGCTGTGTAAATGTAAATAGAAATTGTATACAGACATTGGATGGGTCTTGCTTACATTGTCATTGGTCTCAAATCGAAGATGTATGTAGCAAAAAGTTCACTGGGGTGTTTATAGTGATTTCTTTTGACTTCGAGTTCTCTTCTCATAAATACCTTTCATTCGATACCCATTCGTAGTGATGGATAGAAAAATAGTGATCCCTCATTTTCGGACATTCTCCATATTGTGTTTGCAGAGATTTCTAAAAATTTGCTTTACGGTACTATTTCGAATTTACTATCTAAAGCTACATACATATATGGAAAATGTACCAAACACGTGTCCGCTTAGTTTTCAGCAGTATTTGAATGCTTTTGGAATTTGTATTCTGTGTCTCCCATTTTTTTATCTTGGACCAGCACACACGAGATGAGCCTTATACATGCGGTGCATTGTGCTGAAACTAGAGAAAAGTGATAGTAGGAGAAATGACAGAAGATGAAGCTTCACTATTTTACAACTCTGCGCCTCTGATGTCAAGGAGACGTATTAAATATTGAAGCGACGCTTTAGTAGCAATTTTTTAAGTAATTATTTTACTTCGCCGGAGCTACACAATACCGACGAAGGAGGGCGTTCTGATGTGGTATGGATTGGTTACTGCTGAAGGCGTTACTGTTCAGTGACCAGTGACTATGCATTCGCCACTGAAACCTTGCGACAACAACTGACACAAAGTCACACACAAATACACCTCGGAAAAAATGCGATATGATTTCATGAGTCTGAATCTGGGGTAGAACCCAGAATATTTTTGATTTTGTAGTCAACATGCAGAGAACTTCGACCATCGCCACCCTCTATTTCTCTTAATTTCGGAGTAATTAGGTTACCGATTTTACCCGATTTGTCCCTTCATAATGGACCTAAAAATCGAAATAGGATTCTACATACCGAATTTCAGCCCTCCAGCGTTATCCGTTTGGGTCAAGCATTGAAAAAGAATTAGACAAATCGGTTTAAAATTTCTGCGGTTTTAGATAAATTTAAAAAAGTGGGCGCGGTAAATTTTTCTTTCTGTGAAGACCTAACTTGGGTCATGACGAACATAAAAATTTGCTAAATCGTTGCAGATATTCTCAAGTGATGCGATTATCAACGAACGACATTTGATTTTTATTTGCATACTCCTAGATATTGAATAATTTATTTTTTTTTAATTTTAGGTGCATACAAGCCCATATATTACCTTATTGGCAAAAAAAGTGAGCCGCACTCTCCCTAATTAATACAATTTTAATTTAATTTAAAACTTTTCTTCATATCTTTGGCATTTGCAGTCAGATCATGAAGCATAATATATCACTGTCTTATCTCGAGAAGACCAAGCTTTTGCATCGATGGCCTTTGACTTCAAGCATCCCGTTCTAGTATCTATCTAGATATCTGTGGATACAGCCCAATGTCAGAAATTAAAGCTCGCAAAAAATTAATACACTTTTGCTAAGGAAATAATTCGATAATTCCTACAATTCGACCTATAGAAATAGTTTGTACAATATCGAATCTTTAATAATTGCACATGGTTTATGTTCTTCTGGATTTTTATTCGAAGCTTACTTTTCGTAACATGACTGGTATCAAGAGCAACAATTATGATCTTCTCAAGTTGCTCCTTGACGCATATTTACAACATATGGGTGGAAATTTGAAAGAACAAAGTAAAACTAAGATTCAATACAAGAACGAATATTCAATTAAAATAATTTCATTAGATTTCAACCTGAGTAGTTAGCGTGTTGACTCGGCAACCAGAAGATCCTCGATTCAAAACCGGGTCAGACCAAAAATTTTTCAGAAGTGTAGTTGATAAAAGCGGTATCCTCTTCGTTATTTTTTTTTTGTCTGGGACCAGCACTCAGGAGATGACTCCTACACATGCGAAGCATTGTGCTGGAACTATAGGGTGATAGTAGGAGAAACGACAGAAGGTGAAGCTTAATTAATTATTTTTGCAGCTCTGCTTTCGCACGTTCTTTGTTTACACTCGTAGCAGTGCTGTAGCTTCGGTTCAGTAGCCATATTTATTATTGTTTTACTTCGCCGGTGCTACACAATACCGACGAAGGAGGGCGTTCTGATGCGATTGTGGATTGCTATCAGCTGAAGTCGGTATTGTTCAGTGACCAGTGACTATGCCTTCGCCAACAACAGACACACTAATGGACATCAGAAAAATGCGAGATGTTTATTTTTATTTTAAAATTTTAGTCTGAAACTGGGGTTGAACCCAGGTCTGTTTTTGGATTCGTAGTCAACGTGCAGACTATAATCCATCGAGCCATCGCTGGACAATAAACCGCCAGCGAAGTAAAATTTTAAATGAAATACGAGTAGCTCTTCTTTAGCTAAAATATAGAAAATAACATCAGACGCGCATCTCACAGTTCTGCAAGAACTGAGCTCTGTCTATCCCTCTTAACATTTCACCAGCAGTCTCTGCGCTACACTATCCCTTTCCAAATTGTGCCCATGCAATGCATTGCATACGTAGGCGACTGTTTTGCAATGTTTTGAGAGAACAACAAAACAAATTGAAGTAAACGTGGCTTCGATTAAAATATTAATAAAAAAATAAATAAATTTACTGATTAAAAACCCAATGGGAAAAATTTAACTACGTATTATTTTTTCTCCAGACAAAGGAAAAGTTCGTTTTTAAATGTGGTGAAAGGGAAAACTTATTAGGAAAATTGCTTGAAAAAAAAAAGAAATTTAATAATTGGGGGATTTAAATGGAATGCTATTTAAAAAAATTCTTTCAGCTGATAAGAAAAATTATTTTATAAATATTTGATATTTAAATGTTTTAATATAGTAAATAAAAAATTATAAAATTGTTTTTTTGGGATACAAAATTGTTGCAATAAATATAATCGAAAACAGCTGTTGCCAGTGATAGAATCAGAATATTTTTTTGGACGGCGGCCACTAGCTAAACGTTAAGTGGCTGCCAGTCAGATAAGTTACACAAACAGAATTAGAGATCATGTACATATATTGTTATGTATATGCTATGGTTTTTTCTCTCTTCCTTACTTTTAAGTTATAAAAATATATTTTAATTACGATTATTCATCTATTACTACGTTTATACGCACGCCTTATTTGCAAATAAGTACGTAAAACATTGCCGTATATTTTTTCTTAACTCACGAAAACTATTCACGAATAATTTAATTATTTGCAAAGAAAACGCCAAAAAGTTGCCAATTGTTTCAAAGATTTTTGCATTTGGACATGTTTTTCATCAAAAAAAGGAGATAAAATTTTATTTATAATCAGCCGTATAAACGAGAAGTTGCAAACTTACAATATATATTTATTTGAAATTAATTCGTACGTATAAACGCAGTATATGTTTGTTATATGGTTTAGGTGGTCTATATGGCGCTAATATCAATTTCTTCAGTAGACCTTTAACAACAGCTGGAAAAGAACAACAACAATATGAATTATTAGCACACCTTGTGAATACCCAAAATAAAAAAGTTAAAAAAAAAATTTGTCTAACTTGGCTTTCTTGTCTTCATTGATCATTAAAAAAGAAAACACAAAAATAAAACTTCTTCTTCGATAGGATTCGAACTCAAGTCCGTTTATATGTCCATGCAATCATAATTGATATTTATGAATCATACGCTGATTGTCGTTTGAAGCGGAGAGAAAACACTTGCCCATTACACGTGCATTATGCTCCGTTCCATAGTTTCCTTATCTCGTTTATTTCATATTAAAATGCGTAATTAGTTGAATTAAAAAAGGGCACTTGTTTTTGCTTACATATGTATATTGTTTTATATACTTTTTATTTGTTATCAAATTGCGAATTCCGTGAAATGTTATTTACAAGATAACGTGGAACGTAAACGTGAATACGTAAGAAAACTTATAAAGATAATAAATAGAAGAATAGATAACAGTGGGCAGAATTTTTCAAAGGCATCAGCAGTATAGAGTAAAAATATCAAAAACAAACAATAAAAATATATTTTCTGCATAATGTTACAAACACAATTGGAGCGAACGACGAATTATACGTTGCGAACTTTCGTTATCAGAAATAAAATACATCTGTGCATATGAAAATTAACACAATACCCTTGTCAACTAAATTCGTCGTGCGTGACGAACTCTGACATTGCTTTATTTCTATTTCATACGCCGACGTACTGCGAACAAATTAGTGTAGAGTTACCGTTTTTCATTTTAATTTTAAAATTTATTAGTAAATAAAGTTAATTTTTATGTTAATAGTTGTTTAATTTTTAAAATAAATAATTTAAGTTAAATGTACACGATTATTTACCATAAAATTGATTTCTAAATGTTTTCTGTTAATGTTTAATTTTTTTAAGTAATTTTTTTTATACGGTAACGCAGATAGCAAACCACTTTGCTGATTATGACATCTGCAATTTTTTCCACACAGTGCGAATTTACGCAACGAACTTTTACCTACGAATTCGTTGAGCACAACGAAATTCGTCGTTCGTCCCAATTGTGTTTCTAGCATAACACTAAAGGCAGGGTCACACGTGGCAATTTTTTGTATAATCAATATAAAACAAGAATGAAGCTCTATGTATCCTTCTTATCTCTTCACCACCTGTATATCTTCTGTACTGTCGTAGGGGCATCTCCTCAGCACTAGTCCTTGAAAAAAATATAATTTAATTTTGTATCTATAATAAAGTTTAATAGTTATTGAATATTTCTAAATACCCAAGGATCACAAGGATGCAACTCCCAAATGGAATGACATTATTCTAGTACATGCTCAAGGAAGTTTCAGACTATAATACAAGTCTTACGACTTTCATACAACTTTGTGAGAAAGACTGTCAAAAAATATAAACTGATACTACATTTTGATTTCACGCTATCCCACTTTAAATAGAATTAAAAGTATAAGTAGAAAGAAAAAACCAGTTTAGGAAGTCAACGTTTTGTCGCATAATTTCTCTTTTTCATACCACACTGCATTCACACTATCCCGCTTGTACAAACTATTATTGTGTGAAACGCCCTTAAAGGCTCTTTCACACTATAATACAAGTCTTTACGACTATCATAATACTTTGTGAGAGAGAAATGTAATGAGATTGGTGCGACTGCCAAAAAATCTAAAGTAATATTACATTTTGCTTTCACACTATCGCACTTGAAGTAAAATGAAAAGTATAAGTATTAAGAACAAAACAGGTTTAGAAGCAAATGACTTTCTTGTTAATTTTAATTGCTTACACAAACACACATCCCTGACAAAATGAAAATACTGTCAAATTTCCATCCGTATTTTGGTCAGATTCATAACATATTGTTTTTACATTATTATGCTTTCCCATTTGAATTAAGTTTTTGACATGTCGTATTACAATGTAAAAGTAGCATCTGCTGCAAACAGATTAATTTCAAATCTGCTCGTTCGAATTTCATTTCTTCTCATATACAAAATTCCATTAAATAATCGTATTGTGTTGTATATTTGTATGTGCTGTTATAAATACACTGGCACTCACAATAAACCAGTTGTTTGACGAGCGCCATCAATTCACGACTCTCTTTCTAATCGTTCACACGATGTGTAGGCTTGTACAGGTGAAATGAGAAAATTATTTTTGTCGTATACACTGTAGTCGTATGTACCAAGAATGATTAAATAAAGATTACGCCAACAAGCTAAAATATAAATACTTTTCTGCGCATGATGGAACTCAGACGTCACTCAACATGTATTCTGATTGGCTAATAAAACTCAGCTGAAGAACTATTATGTTATTGTAAAAACAGGACAGTGGGGCAAATTCAGTTTCATAATAAACTATTTTATTTTCCATTTATTTTTATTTAAATATTTTATACATATAAATAGTGAACCCAAGTGTTAATTATTTCCCTTTTTCCCCATTCCAAAATTTGTTGTTGTTATTTTACTTAAAAATAAAAATCTTTAAAGAATATTTATAGAATTTTTAGTTTGTTATTTTACTATACTTTCTCTTTCTCTTATACGTGCTTTCAACAATTTCAGAATTTAGTTTTCTAATTCTAAAATACATTTTTTTACGTCATCACTGGCTTCAATTTCTTTTGCTTCCAACAAATGCTTTGGTAAATATCCACTTGCGAGTAATAATTTGTCGCCATTCAATTTGGAAAAAATTGAGTCACACAGTATTAGCGTGTTCATTAACGAACTTGATGGCTTACTAAGTCCACCTTCACTTAAGTGATTAACCCATGAATAATTGCGTTCGGTTGAAGAATTACTCACAAGATCAGGATTTTCATTCTTCAGTTTGTGGCAAATATATCCGGCCAAGTTCTCTAAACCATCATATTCCATATTTTCTATTTCGCTTTGGTTAGTTTCTGTAGCCAAAACATCTGCCTGAATGTTACGGTTAACACTCTTAAGTATAGTACCTGAAGAAATCACAAAGTTTATAAAACTTTGTGTTATTTAAAATTTAAGCTTTCAACTTACCCGTTAAAGAATTATCTACATCTAAATCGGGTGTATTGTCAACTTCTACATTTGCATTACTACCCAAAATGCCTTCGTTAGACCCCATTAAATATGATCGAAGTCTATATGTGAATTCTTCTCGATCAGGGTGATCGTGAAGTCCGCCTTTCGACCTAATTATTCCAAAAAAAATTTTCCAGCACATCTTGATTAAACCGATACGTTAGCAAATACTCAATATTATATCGACTTTTAAATTCAATATATAGCATTTGTAACGCTTTATTAGATTGAATGATACCTGTAGAATACATTTATGTCACAAGATATAAATCTGTGTCACAAATTTTTAGAGTACAATATAATTTTCAACCTTTTTGGAAAGGGAGCATAGACTTTTTGCCAATCACACGGATCTCTGACATCATTTGCGACATATTATTTAGAATGATATTTTGTTTTTCAAGTGCTAAACCATATGCGTGTAATCGGTCTCTGGTATCCTGTCTCGGTACTCTCGAATTCATAACATCGAACCAGTCATTTACCTAGTTAAGTGAAATTACTTAAGTAGTTTAGGTATGTTCTAGAAAAATTATATTTTGTAAGTAATTACGAGTTTAAAGAGTTGACTGCACTCGCTCCAATTTTCGTTGCTCAAATATCCCAAACTGGCGGCTCGTGTTATAGATTGCGAAATTGTATGTGAAAAAAGTTTCGTGGCCAGTTTAACCTTTTGCCTTTCAGGTCCGACCACACATAAATTGTGTGGTGATATTTTATGCGTGATCTGCAAGTCATTTGATTGGAGGGATAGGAGACTTAAAATTATATCCTTTTTGACTTCTTTTTCGTTAATGATAAACCCACCATCAATGAAATGATTTCTCAAAAGTTTTATCAAATGAGGAACATCATTAAAAACAAAAATTTTGATTTCATCGAACAAAAACCTACATATATACATATGTTACGTATATACATACAAAAAAAAAATTTTAAAAAATTATTGAGGCATATTTACATAAAACATACCATGGTTTTTCGTAATCAACTTCAAGTTCACTGAACAGTTTTCTGTTACCTCCACCTAAGTCACAAACAATGGCCACAATTGTAAAGCAACTCTGCTTCATAGTATTCAATATATTGAATAAAATACTTTTTGACATTTGTGTATCATAGTCATAATATATGGGTTGCTTCCAATTTGAAATTAAACCTTCCAGCGAATTAACAAAGGTTCTAAAAATTCTTGATTTTGATACAAATAACTTACCTCTTAGCAAGGCCACTTGGATATAATTAGCTGGTTCTAGCACTAAATCTGCTGACTTGTCATAGCAATACTTTTTTTTTGCCTTCATCTCATCAAAACTCAACACACATACTTTTTCAGTTTTTGACATTTGGTTGGCCGCAGATAGTAGTTTCACAACAGGCTCCAAAATACCTTTCGACATGTCCAATTTTTCCGACCATCTTTGCAACGTTGTCACCGATGGAAGTGGGAAATGTTTCTTCCTTAAAAGTTTGTAAGCTCTGGCACTCGCTGAGTATAGGGTGATAGATTGAGCAATGTCTGTTTCGGTAAAATTTTGTCTTTTATCACCGCTTTTTAGTTTTTTTATTTGACCCTCAGTAAACAAACGCCTAAGTGCCTTCTCGAGATTTGAGTTTGCAAAGCTTAGTTTTTGAATATGACAAGATAAATTTTTTATTGTCACATCACATTGACTTTTTGCCATTTTCAGCGAACAATTCTCCTTAAGAAGTGATTCTCTAGAAACGATTTAAATAATTATTTGTTGTTTTTTTAAATACTAACATACATTTTCAATTCCAAAGTTTTAGTGTAACTTTGGAGGCCATCTTCTTCAGTGTCAGTCGGCAATTCGGCAATTCGGCATTTACACATTTTACTTTTAAACTTTTTTGATTATTTATTTGTTTTTTTGTTTCATCTTCTTCAGTGCCATAAGCAGTTTTCTTTTCACTATCAATAATAGTATTTTCTAAGGACGGAACTGCATTGGGTTTTAATTTCTTAGTACTTCGTTTACTAAATCCTATAACGACTTATTAACGGACTTAAAGAATTGATTATGTGGTAACTTACCCATTTCATATATTAAATTTCTTTCAAAATCCTCTTGCTTAAAATGTAAAGCACAAATTTTTTCTTTTTCAGCATTTACAGGCTTTACACGCTTGCAAAATTTCACCCATAACTTCCTTTGAGCTTCATCTCTTGGAAAACTATATAATGACACAGCTTTATGAAAACAAAAAAATTTTGATAGCAATATTACATTGTAACACAATTAATTTCTCACTTGTTTTTTTGCTGTTACTTTGTTTGCAATTGCCCACTGCGCATTTCATGCTTGCTCTTTTTGTTCTCTTTTCACTTCTTTTTGTGTTTTTTGTTTACAGCTTATGAGCTTTATAAAGCAAGTTTTTTACACTTATTTATTATTTAATAATTATTTAAATATATTTATTATAAAATATAGCACAATTTATTATAAAATTCAACACAAAACTTTAACTTTGATAAAATCGATTTCATTTGCTTGTTTGAGATCTCTCTGAGTAAATTGTGTGAAGAGTTGCCAAATGTAGTATAAAATATAAATTTTGTACGAGAAAGTATTAGTTTTGCATATAATAAACATTTGGCAATCTCTTCGAGGGGATGCAAACGTCATCAAACGGTAAATCATGCGCAAGGCGTAATCTTTATTTAATCATTCTTGGTATGTACTGTATTTACATATATATGTACATACATGTATAAATTAAAAAAAAAAAATTTTGATAATTGAAGGAGAAACACGTATTATAATTGTCAGAAAAATTAAAAAAAAAGAAAAAAATTTAAATAGTTAAGATTTTTAGTTAATTTTTTTAAAAGAATTGAATTGAGTCTGCTGAGTATTGTGATGTTGATTTTCTCTAATTTCTATTTATGCAATTGAGATCTTTCAAATTTATATGGACGGATAAAATTTTTTTGCTGTATTTGGTTTTGGTCAAAGTTCGGGCATCTGTGTCTAATTGTTCCTGAGGCTTAAATAGATGAGTGACGATACATTGTCAACTATATAAGTATATTAAGAAGTTGAACCGGAGATGGTGATATATGTAAGTCTTGTATGAAGGCATAAGAAATTTAAGAACTAATTTATGTATGTAATCAACTTTGATGTATATACATACATATTTATTTTGAAAATTATTGTATTATTTATTTAAATGTTTGGTTTTAAAGCATGCAAATTAAAATATTATTTGTAGTATAAAAAAATATTAATTAATAAAAATACATATGTATGTATATATGTATATTAATAGTAGTTTAGCAAAATATAAAAAAAAAACCTACACGGAAATTATGCATATTAAACTTTGTTAAAACATCTGAACCTAGAACAGTTGTTTGCTACAGATGTTGTGACGATGATGTTGATTTTTCCTTTGTTCCCTTGTAATATACGATTGTTGGACGATTGAATCGTCGCTTACGCTCTTTCGTGAACATTGAAAGATTATTAGGAGCCGACTCTTCCAAATGACATTTTTGCGGATCATTTTCATGATTGTGCTAGGACTGGGCCCAAATCGTCGTATTCGTGATCGAATAAATTTGATCGGCATTTGACTTTTTGAGATCGTCATATTCGTTATCGAATAAGACGTATCGAAATTTCAGATCGTGGCATTCGATAACGAGTAGTCGAACGAGTATATTCTCTCGAAATGTCATTCGATAGACTAAAAGCTTTTGTAAACTAGTTTTGTGCTTGCTATTTAAGAAAGCAAACTTTTATTTTATTATTCAGTCATATTTGTCTATTAAACATGTTAGTACATACATACATAAATAATTAAAAAAAATTCTACTAACATCCAAAATTTTCATTAGGACAAATTAACCAAAATATATCATAATCAATCGAAAAGTCGATTTTCAATAGGAGGTACCACGCCTACTTGTCCAATCCCTCCCAGTTTGTACTGATGAGTTGTTTTAACTACAAAGTCATTTGGACCATATTCAAAAACTTAGAATCCAACCGTTCGCAAGATATACAAAAATAAATATTTTCTTTTTATGGCCGTAGCAACGCCCGGTTGGACTTTTTGAATTTTATACAGCCTATAGTTCCTTCCACATATCAGGGATACTGTGAAAATTTCAAGAAACACACATACATACATACAAACATGTCATTTTCATATATAAAGATTGTTGTTTTTATTCTATGACAAAGCACAAAAATCGTTTAAATTTTAAAACAAATTTCGATTCGAACGCTATCGAATGCCTCGATCTGACTACTCGATACGTCACGAAATGTTATTCGATACGAAAGCTCATTCGATGACGAATAAGGCAATTTGGCCCCTGGTTTTTTATGTTACACCCCAATAGATTAAGTATTCTGACGACTATTGAATGATCAGAATGATTAAACGACGATTGAACGATCGTTATTTGACCACAATCGAGTCTTTTTGACGATTCTTGGACGAGTGAACTTGTTTCTTATAACCAGTTTCCAGTGCGATAATTCGTGCCCCGTTAATTTAAAAACCTCAAAAATTCTAAATAAATGGCTGGTCCCTTGAGAAATACTCTTTAATTCCCTACATTTTAATTCCGTCGATAATTCGTATTTTCTTTTAGTTAAAATCCTGAGGAAACTTTTGTAACAACAACTTCTTATAATTCGTAATAAAATCCAATGTTTTGAAAAAAAAAATAAATATGTATACCAAAGCAATGTTTTTGACGGCTTTTTTAACAGCAACCGTTGTTTTTCTGATGGAATTTTTTGAGTTTCTTTAGATTGGTTCATTTGCAGTTTTACTGAAAATGTAAAAAAACACGCATTTGTGCAAAAGAACGTAGTTTTTGCAATTGATAATGAAGATTAAAAAAAATAGAAATTGTTTAAAAATTTAGTGTCGCTCCTTCAACGCTTTCATCAGCTCTGAAAAAAAGAGAATTCATAGTGGAAACGTCTTCAGGTAGAAAAGTAAAATGAAAAAAAAAATCTTATGGTTTACGCAGTGGCGACACCCCAAACGCCTGTAAATCGTTTTTTTTTAATTTTAACATCGCTCAATCGAAAACTTCTGTAATTCGTAAAAAATAGCTGGTCCCTTCGATTACGAAATAACGGGATTCTACTGTACTTCAAATTTACATATACGCATTGTGACTGCTGTTGGTTGACTAGTTAACGTGTTAACTCTGCAACCAGAAGGGTCGGGTTCGATTCCCGGACCAGTCAAGTCTAAATTTTTTTCGGTTCAGCCGTTTAGCTCTCCATAAGGCACAAGCATACATAAACACATACATAAAATACATACAAACATGTCATTTTTATATATAAGATTTGAGAGCTTGAAAATTGATTGGAAATTCAATAAAATTCCTGATAATGAAATGCAATTAAGAATGTAATTATTTTAATTAAAAAATTTAATTAGAACTATAACAACTTAAATTTTAATTATATTTTCTAAAACTTTAACTTAAAATTATACATGCAGTCAGAGTTTTTGATAGGATTCGGATCCATCCACAACCTTTAAATTAGTGGTATTGGAAACTACTCATTAATCTAAAGCTTCCAAAGTTAAAAAGTGCTGATCTGTGGCATTTCAAATGGTTTAAAAATTTCATATCCACCTGCTAATATGTAGATTTTCATTAAAACACATTCGCTTTTAAATATCTTAATTGTTTAACTAATCTGTGTCGATTTGCATTTAAACACTTTATTTACATATTAAACAATACATTACAATGTTTTATATTTTTTATCTTGCTTTAAAAATTAATGTCTGGGGAATTTATTTGTTTAACTACGTTTTTGCTTAGTTACGTTCGCCAATAATAACAACAGCATTGCATTGGAGTTATTTTGACAACCAAATTACTCACCAGCATAGTGATGGTTGGGAAGGATGCGCTCAAAAAAATTTAGACACAAATTATTATGAGAACTTGTCTTAATAACTTTTTAGTGCCGAAAGTGATTTTTAAATTTTTAAAGAATAATTGCCGTATTCATAAAAATTTCTTTTTAATAGACAAATTTCCACACAAAATTCAATCAATATATGTACCTTCTCTAAATCCAAAAGATTGTTATGAATACGGCAGTAAATTTATAACAAAACGGGTATTAATTCGACAATTCTAACAAACAATCAACTTGCAGCTGTTTTCAGACCTCAGATTATTCTACAATGCATCAAATATTTACTCAATTAACATACATATCTGTTGTATTAATTTTAACTAACGGTAACAGTTAAAATTATTAATGAAAATAGAATATGGGAATTGTCTTATTCAATTTCCGTTTATGCTATGAGTAGGACATTTATTGCCAAGCCTGTGTTACGATGCTGGACCTAAATTACGGCATTCGATATCGAACGAAATTTCTGTATATTTTAAAAAATATATCTTTTAATTGTTTTTTACTATTGAAAAACATTTTTTTTTAATTCATGCTTATTTGCAATATTATTATTAACATCAAAATAATAAGCAAATTCTCGTAATACTAAAATTGAACAGTAATGTTAAGTTGCTTTGAACCTAACAAATCAATATATTTTCATGTATAAAAATTTGAACTAAATATTAAGAAAGTAATTAATATACACACATACCACGATAGCTGTTAAGTAATGATTATATATTAATTAGCAATTTGATTACTTTTTTTTGAAGGGTAATGAAGAGTAATGGTTAAATTACGATTATATTCAGTTTTGCACCATTACTAATTGATTACGATTACTAATAATGGAAAAGTAATCTGAAATTACTTGAAAATACAAAAAAATAATCATAAAGAATCAAAATCGAAATACTAATAGAAGAATAATAAACCAAATTAACGAAGTTATTTCTACCATTAAAAGTTATCCAAAAATTTTTGTTTTAAATTTGTTGATCACAATTCGCATTTCTTTGTATTTAATAATTTGTTTTTCAAAAATTTCCAATGGCATTTGAGAACATTTCAATCACAAAACAATCACGCAAAAATTCTACTCATGCACTGCCACTCACGTCGAATGTTTAATGATCACTCATATTTCGCACAAATCACTATTTACTATATACCTATTTGCGTATTCGAAACGGGCATACTCGTACATGGGATTTTTCTGATCCCTTTTTTGTGATTCGATCTGATGCACATTGAATGTACATATTTATTTTTCTGTATTATTTTCATTATGTTTTTCTTTATATATTCCTTTTTTTAAGATTGTAATTATTAGTGTTGTTATATAATTTAATAATTTCTTAAACAAAAAACATCTCATTTCTTGCTATTTATTTGACCGTTTTATAATTTAAATAAAATTATAATTATTTGCAAGCTTAAGATCAGTAATGCTTTTGTAATTCTTATTTGGAAAATATTATAAATTAATTTGAAAAACATCTAAATTTATAAATTTCCGTAGAACTTTTTCAAACTAAAGTAATATAAATTCAAAGTTTTTAAAAGTAATCAAAAAGAATCAAAAGTAATTTCTAAATGTAATCGGACTATTTTTCGATTACTTTTGATTCTTTTTGATTATTTTATCGCAATTTCCAGTAATCCAGATTACTTTTCAATTATTTGTAATCGTAATCAATTCGTAATCAGAAATTGTTTAAAAGAGAATTATATACAGTGAAACTTCTCATAAGCGGACTCTCACCGTTGCGGTATTTTTGTCCGGTTATGAGAGGTGTCCCCTTATCAGAGGAACAAATTTATTAATTTAAATATTTTCTTTATTTTATAATGCTAGACTTGTTGTTGTGGTTGAAATTATTTATTCAGAATTGATTGCTTTAATTTAGATCGGTTCAATTTGAGCCTTTGAGTTTCAAAATGGTTTGAAATGCGACGAAATCGTTTCTAATAAAACTCTTCAAACCAACAAATGCGGAAAATGTTTCATCTCAACTATTTAAGGAATCAAATACATGTAATTTCCATTTTTTCTTTAATTGATAAAATATTTTATTATTTTAAAATTTAGTGTACGCGTCCGGTTATGAGAATACATTTTGTAACTTGTTGAATATCGAGGTCTCCGTGTATATTTTTATTTCGTACTTACCAGGGTGCATTCGTTATAACTCGCAAAGTTTTGGTCGGATATTTTTAAATGATACCAATATTTGAATATGACACTGTTCCTCAAGGTTGAATACCAGATAGGCTTTAAAATCGCTTTGTACAGTACTAGTTTGTTGCTTCATAGATTTGTGTTGTTTTTATATTCAGTTGCTTTCTTTTTAATAAAATATGAGTTTTCCATGTCAAGCGTCTGTCAATGTTTAGACCTAGTTATACTGGGGGGCAGTCACCTTTTCTGAGAGTATATGTAACATGAGTTGACTTTTGCGCATTAACTTTCATTAACTTGAAGAATATACATATAACTAATTTCATAATTTTTAAATGGCTGCCATCTCTTTATTAACCACTAAAAAATAAAGCCAATACAAGTTTTTAAGCAGTGCTATTCACTCCCAAAAAAGCAGTGGAAGGATAAGACATGAATACGGATCCGGTGAAACAATTTGGTAGAATGTAAGTAAATGTGAAAATTATTCAAACAACTTTTACAAAATAAATATTCGCCTTAAAAAATGTGCTTAAATGGATTAACACTGAAGCATTTACATTTGAAAGTGTCCTCATCAAGTCATCCATTGTAAGCGAAATTTAAACTTTGAATAAGAGTTACATGACTTATTTCGATAGTAAAGACTTACCTTGCCGTTTCTTTTTTTGACGAAACCTAATCGGTATTCTGAGTTATGCGTGAAAACCGTACGTAAAAATTGCAGGACCATCACGCATATGCAAGTAAAGTCCTTCTGTTTACTGTCAAGCATGACAGCAGGTATTTGAGGTTCACACAACAACTGATGAGAACCACAAGCGACTGAAAATAATATAAATGCATCTCTGAAATATATTCAATGCGAGTCAAATGAATTCATATGATGTGCTAAACAAAGAATCATGTCTAGGGGCGAAACTGAAAAAAATATAAATTAGAAAGATAGAAAACTTCGTTGATGGCAACATAATTTTTGGCCTTAATGCTGGGAACGAACCGACTATTCCTCTTTCAACACCTACAAAAGCTATAAAGAGTTTCTTTTGTTAATGGCGGTTTATTAACGTTCAAAGCAGCTAAACTGAAAGCTAAGCAAAGACTTTCCTTACAACATAAGTTTGCCTAAAATATGCAGTATTGCTGGGTCCTAAATACTTTTTAGTTAGAAGTCAGAGAAAATTTTATCTTTGTGATCCACAAAAGCTCTGAATTTCAACTGAATTGTTGATTAAAAAAAAGCTTTGCATATTAAACTTCACACTAGTCTACCGTTAGTATTCAATTGCGTACATACACAACGTTTATTCCAGAGAACGACAAAGTGTAGAAAAAAATCTTATATAATCAGTGTTGCCAACTTTTTTTTTTTTCCATCGACAAAAAAAATTTTTCTTTTCCTATTAAAAATCTTTCTTTTATTGAAATAAACATTTTTTTTAAATCAAATTAAGTTAAAATATTTATTTACATACATTACATTTGTAAATTTTTTACACTCGGAGTAACACTGTACATTTGTTTATTAAACTTTTTACACTAATTTCTTTTTAGTGTTCAAAATTTCTGCATTTACGATCAGATTTTTTTTTAAATGGGTTTAAAATACCACTCAATTCATTGTGTATTGGTACATCTCATTAGTTTCTTATTTTCTTCATATTCATATAAAATTTTTTTTGTTGCTACTAATATCCTTAAATATTGCAATATTGTTTGCACCTTATAAATTGTTTTCTTAAACTTGAAGTGTCGCAGTTCTCATCATTCGTCATCAATGTGTTGAATATTGAATGTTATTCGCATCAATGACATTTGGAAGAATTTTGCTGATTGATAAATACTTTTCATATGAATTGTTAAATAAAACTTTAATTTGAACGTCATTTTTACATACATACATATGTCGTTAACTACAATGGAATGATCGAAAACATCCAAAGCAAATACAGAAATTTTTAGTCACACAGAGACAAACAGTAGCAGAACGTACCAACATGCTGTTTTCGAAGACTGCTACACCTCCATTTAAGCGTTCTTAGTGTTTTCTCCATTGTGTGTGCTTCTGAATACTTTTATTAGCAGTTTTAATGAACAGGAACTTTAATTAATAGTCTAAATGTACTAAATATCACATTTTTGAAAATCTTTTTTAAGTTAAAAAAGCTTTTAACCTTTTTGACATCTCAATAAACTTTGAAAATAAGGAAAATATTCACATATGATTACACTATACGAGTACGTAATCAACATCTAATAAATGTGCCTTTGTATTCAACCAATCAGCAAAATCAAATCGCATAAGTCCGCTGCTCCTAATCAATCATTCCAATCAATCGGTTGTTGTTGACTCTGTGATTTTAATCATGTGTATTGTTATTCCAATCGTTTCAGCTGTTTGCTCGTTTTGGCTCACTGATGATTATTTCGATAAACAATAAAATAGAAAACCAGAAGTGTTCGTTCGCATCACCGGCATTCATTTCGATGTTGAATAATACATTTAATTTTTATATTAATTGATTTTATTTTGAGAATATTTATCTCTTTTATATATGATTCTAATTTTAAAATTAAAATGAGAAGAAAAATCTCAAAATAGAAATATGCATTTGTAATAATAAAAATAAAAAAAGGTAAACTCATGTATTGTTATGTTTTTGTTTATAGATTTTTGGTTTTGTGTTCAGTTTTCAACTATTAATTCTCAATTGATTAGTTGAATTTTGAGCATAAGAATCTTGAATTTGTAGTCAATTTGTGTAAATTATGAAAAAACCACTGATGAGCTAATTAAGCATTAGCGAAATAGTACCATATGGAAATGCTTTCCTCCTCAGTAATTGAGTTTGCTTTTATAAAAAAATACTCTATGAAAATATCATAAAGTGTGTAATAATTCATTTCACATATTTTTTCGGTAAAAAGCACAATTTTAAAATTAGAATCATACATTTAATTTTTTGTTATGCTGTAATTTAATGTCTGGCATCATTTCGTAATATTAACAAAATTAAATTAAAGAAAAACAATTCTTCTTCTTTTTTTTATAAATCGAAATGTAAAATTAATTTTTCAACTTGTTTACTTACCAGCCGAGAGCAAATTGAAACGGAGTATAAATCCCGACGACTTTGTCCGCGGAAATGGTCAAAGTTGTACCAGGAAGCACCTTGGAAAGAAATGTATAACCAAAATGAAATTAATGAACAACTCAAGAAGGATTCGAAAGGTATTTTAGGTAATAGAGATCGTATACAACTCTTAAGATGCAATGTAGGCAGCGATTTTGTATGAAAAAATGTGAGAATCGGTTTATTTTGCAGGCCATAAAACAAATTCGTAGCGAAAATTTAAATAAAAAAAAAGAAGAAACAAACAATATTTTCGCAAAATTTTTAACATCGATAATTCTCGAACCACTTAAAAAATTTTGGTATAATTTGGGACATCCAAAACATTTTTTAAGTCTATAAAAATCAGTGGATATCTAAAATCGATTTGACGGAAACTTTGGACAAAAAAGAAACGATTTTTTTCGAAACTTTTTGACACTATACCTCTCGAACGAATCATCCGATGTTAGTTGAATTAGCAACAATTAATGTTTCTTTTTGATTAGAGTTGGAAGTAGATTGGCGATTAAAAAAAAATTATGGCTCGATGATGAATGCCAACCGAACTGTAGCTGCGTTGCCGGCAGTCAGAAAATTTTTAGTTGCCAGAAAAGCACTAATAGGTTGATTGTGGATTACAACCAACCTTCAATTGCGTTGCCAGGCAGCAACCACAAATTTGTGGTTGCCTAAAACACTAAAAAGACCCTGGAGTTAATGTAGTTTCGCACTGAATTACCTGCATTGCCATTTTTAGCATCTAAACATAAGTTGCTATCCATAATCGAGCCATTATTTTCGAAATCTATCAAACGGAATCATTCATTCATTATATCACAGCATCTAAGGGAACTCAATATCTTTCTAATATAAATTTTGAACTTGATTGGCGTACTAGTTTATTTGGAAAAAAAATGTGTTTTTCGAAAATAATCGGTTCACAACGTATAAACGTACGATCATATGATATAGGAAATATTTGCCCAAAAAACGTAACCAGTAAATTCTATACACTTTTTAATTATTTAAAAATAGTGTTCATTTGAAACAGGCCTTTATCTTAAATAAAACACCATCGGTTTTCAATAAATTATTCCTTCAATCAATTTTATATCCCATGAAATATTAACTAATAAGTTGCCGAAAATAGTGGTTACGTTTTTTTTTGGCAAATATTTGCCATATCTGACCGTACCTTAATAAGCTCAATATCTTTCGAATGCGACAAAATAAGTTATGAAATGTTTGCATACATATATCCTTATATCATCACAGAAATTGCAAAAGGCCCTATCTAACATTTTAAAAATTTGACATGAGCAAAACAACATCTTTAAATCAGAGCTGTTAAATTTCGATTACGATTAGGAATCATAATCTCATAACCGGACAAAAATACCGCGACGGTGAGTGTCCGCTTATGAGAGGTTTCACTGTATATAATTTCTGATTACGAATTGATTACGATTACAAATAATTGAAAAGTAATCTGGATTACTGGAAATAGCGATAAAATAATCAAAAAGAATCAAAAGTAATCGACAAATAGTCCGATTACATTTAAAAATTACTTTTGATTCTTTTTGATTACTTTTAAAAACTTTGAATTTATATTACTTTAGTTTGAAAAAGTTCTACGGAAATTTATAAATTCAGATGTTTTTCAAATTAATTTATAATATTTTCCAAATAAGAATTACAAAAACATTACTGATCTTAAGCTTGGAAATATGTAATTATAATTTTATTTAAATTATAAAACGGTCAAATAAATAGCAAGAAATGATATATTTTTTTCTTAAGAAATTATTAACATATTCAGTTATATAACAAACACTAATAATTACAAACTTAGAAAACAAATATATTAAGAAAAACTTAAGAAAATAATACAGAAAATCAAATACATTCAACGTGCATCAGATCGAATTACAAAAAAGGTATTAGAAAAATCCCATGGACGAATATTCCCGTTTCGAATACGCAAATAGGTATATAGTAAATAGTGATTTGAGCGAAATATGCGTGATTATTAAACATTCGACGTGAGTGGCAGTGCAGAGTTTTTGCGTGATTGTTTCAAATGCCATTTGAAATTTTTGAAAAACAAATTATTAAATAAAAAAAAATTTACAAATCTAAAAAAAACACTTTGGATAACTTTTAATAGTAGAAATAACTTCGTTAATTTGGTTTATTATTCTTCTATTAGTATTTCGATTTTGATTCTTTATGATTATTTTGTTGTAATTTCAAGTAGTTTAGATTACTTTTCCATTATTAGTAATCGTAATCAATTAGTAATCGTGCAAAACTGAATATAATCGTAATTCAACCATTACTCTTCATTACCATTCAAAAAAAAGTAATCAAATTGCGAATTATTACAATTACTAATCATTACATAACAGCTATGCTTTAAATAGAAAATATATTAACAATTACCACAAAATTGTAATACTTTACACCCGAAATTTTGCGCAAAGTTATGGAAAATATGCTAAAAAGAGCACGTATGTGCGAAGCAGAAAATGGACATCACTTACAGGATATCATTTTTCAAAGCTAATTGCAAAAAATTGCCCAATAATATACTGTATTCTTTTTAAAAAAAATTCTAATAATCGCATAAATAAAAAAGTTATAAACCATTTAAATCATATAGCTCATTCTGCGCCACCCTGCATAAGTAAAAAAGGAACAACAATTTTATTTCTGCAAGGTGACTTATTTGTACTTCACAGACCAGAAATAATTTAATTAATTTTTGAAACTTTGAAATGCGTCTTGCATTTTCTATGACGTTATACATACATCATCGCGCAAATTGTCAAAATCGACTCCTTCGAAATGTCATCGAAATGCGATGAAACCCAATTTTCGAAAATTAATGTAAAGTCAGTAACTTTCTATAGCAGGAAGTTACAAAAACTAAAAGAAGCCTTTACAAACTTTTAGCTTGAAAAATATCTATTAAATAATTCTTGAAAAATTAAACAATAAGAAATATTTGAACAATTTTATTTTCCATTTAAATTCGATCACTAAAATTTAGACGTCGCTTTATATTTGAAGGAATAAAATGGCCAGATTTAGAAAAGTAATTGTGAAAAATAATTTCCACTTTCCAGACTATAAACCCTCCGTTTGTCCTGCTGAAGGGGATCCATATTTTATTTCACCAGAAATGTACAAATCTTTAGTGGCGGTATGTCGTTGTGGTAGACCGCGCAGTGACTTGCATTTGCTAAAGTGTGTGCAAAATCAAGGAAATAAGTATTTAAAAAATGCAAACAGTGAAGCAAATGAAAAGCATGACAATTTTATTAAATTGCCAAAAACTTCAAGTGGTATGAAGTTGCGTAGAATGTATTTTCAATTTTAAAATTCTTATTGCATTTTTCCATTTCAGGTTTCGTGGGCTGGCGCAATGAACAGCAGCCGGTGTACAAGCAATGGGAAGACTCTATAAAATATGTATCACCCTTGTGGGACATACCGGGAGGCAGAATAACTACCACCTCTTACGAAGTCATTATTATAGGTTAAAAAAAGATTTGAAATACAATTTTTCACCCAAAAGATTTACAATTATGAATCGGTCTGTGCATTTTTCGAAGTGGCCTGAGTGCAGCACTATATTAAAAGCTGATTTTGTTATCTTTTCTGTAAAACTAAATCATTTTTTAATTCGTCTCTCATGATAATGATTTTTGTTTGTATTTTATATTTATTCTTGCGGAATTGTTGCACTTTATTGTTTCATGGCGAAATATTTGTTTTTTTGTAAACGTAAAATATGCAACACTTCTTGCAAATCAGGTGAACTTTGAACAATGTTGCCAAATCATATGCAACATTTATGATACACTTTTTTATGTGAAAAGAAAACACCATAAGTCTTTCAAAAAGTAAAACTATATCTACATTAATTGCAACAGGTATTTTTGTTCGTCTTAGGAAATGAAAGCTATACAAAATAATGAATTTGATCAAGAGCTCAACCCAAGAAAACTTATTGCGTGGAAAAATGTTAAAGATGTCATTCAAAATTTTCTAGTTAAAAACTGTTCTCCTATTGCCCGAAAATACGGCGACATCATGCTGAGTGCTTTTGAAAACACAGGTGTTCATATGTCAACAAAAATGTTGTTTCCTGAAATCTCATTTGGATTACTTTGCGCGCCAGTTGACCTCAGAATCTAATGAACATGGTAAACAATTTCAACAAACATGAGCTCCTATTCAAGAGTGCTATAAAAGAAAAAGCAATAATTTTCTTATAATCGAAATATGCTGGACATTGTTTAATAGAACTGCCCTTCATATATCTTTTTAGGCTCTTCTACTAGAATCAGTTGGCAGAAACTTGTTATTTTTTTCGCGTTTTACGTTGTTATTATATGGCAAAAGTTGCCAGATCCATTGTTAAACATTGTCTCTTAATAATTTTGGGCAGCGCTGCCAATAGAAATATTTATCTGAAAATGGTGGCATTGTCAGATGTATTAACTTAAACACATCTGCCAATAAAAAATTAGCTTAAATGTGTTTCCACGATTGCCAAAAAACTGACAAATTTATCGTCTTACAATGTACTGACAATGCTGTGCACAAAAATTGCATGTGCACACGGTTCTTAAACATTTTATGCAATTTTTTCTTACCATATTGTAAGAACTGGCAACCGTCTGTACATAGCTTAACAAAAATTCTTTATATTGCAAGCCATTCCACTAACGTTATTAAATTAATACCAAAATACAGTCGACGCCCCATATAACAAATATGGGTGCCTCCGCAGTCTAGTGCATAAAGAGGTGCGGGTTCGACCACCGCTTAGACCATGGATGTTTCTACAGACAAGCTTAAGAGCTTCGTATTGTCTTTTTAAAATTGAACCTTTAATAAAAATATTATTTATATTTAATGATGCATTTTCAAAAGAAAAAACCTTATATTACGAACGGTCAACTTATTTTACGACCTGTTTAACGAATGTTGCAGGAAAAAAAGAGAAATCAAACACGTTAAAATACTGTTATTCTTTTTTAATCTTCTAAATGACTATAAATATATCTGGGAGATATGTCTGTATTACTTAATTAGGTGATTTCCCGAAGCATGTCTATACAACAAGCGTCTGCAAAGTATAATCACCTGTAAATAACAATAATATTTATTTCAAAACACCTGTTTCAAATGAAAAGTATTTTTAAATAATAAAAACATTTTATAGAATTTAGTGGTTACGTTTTCTTGGGCAAATATTTGCCTAATGTCAACGTAGCTTTAGTAAATGTTTCTCTGAATAAGTAAAATATTTTAGGAAAAGTAGTGTTTAAAATTATTATATGTCATTTCTATTTTTTATTTAATTTTTGGGGATTTCACACAACACGTAACTACCGCGCAGGGTGTGTGCAAATGGCTAAAAATTAAAACTAGATGTTAAATAGACGTACACATTTTAATTTAAACATACCCAGTCAGCATTTGGAAGATTGTTTTGGCAGAAATCACCAAATTGAGTCTTTTAAGACTACCTCAGATGACTAAAAACGGATTAATCAGTTGTGCGCTTAAAAAAAACCCGAAAATGAATCCGACAAATGCTTGGAAAGCGACTTGTTTAAAAAACGCAAACAATATGTATAGAATGTGCGCAATCATAAATTCATCATGTAGATGCTCCAAATGTGACTGTATTAAGAATGTTTATTTTTATTTTGGAGTCATATTTAGCGCATCTTGACGATGAAAAATTGTTTCTTATGGTTTTTGCTACTGTTTATAACAGGACAAATTTTCTTACTGATTTTGAAAGAAATGAGTTTTGTGAATTTATGTTTATTTGTGTGTTTATATGTGTGGTGCAAAGAACAATAAAAGTTGATTAAATTAAAGAGTAATAAATAAATAATGAAAAAAATAAAAGAATATACTCTCTTTATGTTATACCAAATAAAACAAGACTCACTAACGGCTAGTAATATGACTGTAAAATGGCTTGAAAAAGTGTCGTAATTGATTGTAAGTACTATTGCAAACTGCCTCGAAAATGAGTCAGAAACGCGAGTCATAAAATATTCGTTTTGAAGAGTCGTATCTAGGGTACCATTTTCTCCCAACAAAACAGTCGTTTTCGATTCAGAAACGTGCGCATAAATGATTAATTTAATCGCGAAGAAGAATAAAAAAGACTCGAATATGATCAATAATTAATTAAAATGCTGACTGGGTAAGTGGCTCTAGTTTTTTCTAAAACAAATTTATTCGCTATAACAAATTGAGCAGTTTAACGAAAGCATCAGACATTACATTTTTCGTTATACCGAGCTTCGACTGTATTTTTTCAATCAATTAAATATATTTTAAAATTTATTTTCACATTATTCGCTAAAAGAATTCACAAATGATAACGGTTCACAAAATCTTAAGGCTCATTTAGCCAAGCGCAATGTTGATGTTTTTGTATCAAACATGATGTTTGATGTATGAAAAGCCATGGAAATACTAGTCTAAGGGAAATGCAACGTAACTGTAACGTCGTCGATCTGCAGAAAATTGAATTTTATTACAACGTTACGTAACATTTGTAATCATTTCATACATCAAACATCATCTGCAACTACATCAACGTTATGTTTATCTAAATGAGCCTTAATTCTTCTTTTGGTTTTTTTAATACGAGTAGCCCATATGAAAAAAGCACCATAACTTGACCTTGAAAGTAACAACGACAGTGAGATTCTCTAAACGAGTTGCTTTGAAGAAGATACGGAAGATACTCATTTACAAATAATGCTTTGTTTGACTAAGATAATAAGAGAATTATGTGTGGAATTAATAAGAACCGAGTAAAGTAACTAAAGACTCAATGATAAGGCTATATCTATGTAAGTATATTTATCAAGTAAAATCAACTAAACAAGTGACGTTTCTTTGCTCGTTTATGTTTTGCACGCCGTTGATGTCAAAATTTCTTTACATTTATGACCGCCGTCAATTTTACTCATTTGTTTAAGTTGAAAGTGCGCTTCATTAACTTTTTTTTTTACTCAATTCTTTATTTTAAGAGAGGGTTACAAAACAATTAAGGCATACTTAAATGAAATTAATGATTTTCTCGCTATTGTGTGTGTTTACTTTTGGGAGGGCAATGAAAAAACAAATTTGACATATTTAGTGATTTTTACACAAACAAAATGCCTGTTGTTTTTGGTATAGTTGTTTTGTTGTAGAGATGCGGCGACTTGATAAATATACTTTAGCTATATCCATGATGAAATTACTAAGGTGATTTTTGCTGGCGTTCATGCGGTTGAGCTTTGCGACATAAAATGTCAGAAAATATTTTTACTCGCAATATTTCAGCACAAATAATGTATTTTTTTTAAACAAAATACCGATTGTAATAAGATTACGCAGATTAAATTGCTTATCACTGTTTGTTAATAATAAAATCTTTTAATTAAATGTATTTGTATAGAATTTTGACATTTTATGTCGCAAACTTAAGCAGAGAAAAAAATAATCACCTGACGTACCGAGGTCATCTGATTTAATTACATTATGGCTATATCTTAACAAGATGTGATAAATCATAGATCATTTGGGGATTTGTTATACTGATAGTCTACATTCATATGCCGTTGTTTTCATTCGGAAAATAGTCGAAAACCCCGAATTTGGCGCACAGTGTTATACAGCACCATAACGAAGGAATATGTAGAATTGATGTAATGCACAAAAAAAAGGGCATGAGGAGTAAAAAGGTTTAGTAAAGGCCGCTTTAAACGATAAGATTTGTCGTACGTAAAATGTGAGAGAAAATAAAATGAAATTCCATCCGTATTTCAAAAAAAGAGAGTAAAAATCGAATGGTAGTTTTCTGGCTTTTACACCATTGGTATGGATAAAATCAAGTAAGAAGAAAACATTCTCATTTAATTTAACTATAACTGTTTGCTTGTTTTCCCCAGGGATGGAGTTCTTGTGCAATTGAATTTTTTTTTTAATAACCTTGAAAAATATTTTTATAACTTTCGAATATGTTATTTTCGTGGTCAAAATTTTTAGTGAACTTTTGGAAAATATACGTATATTTTTAAAAAATTGTGCGGTCGTGGTCTAAAATGTACATTTTGGTTTTATAATTGGTATAAATCTATTAAAGCAGTTTTCCCTCCCTGGCTTTCTCACATTTGTTTACATAAAAATGCATCCCTGAACTGAAAAATTTTAAAAAATCAAGAGAGCCATACGACTGTCAAATTTTCATCCGTATTGTCTCTAAAAATCTTATAGTTTCATTACATATTACGTTTAGACGATCCGACTTGTGCTCTTCTACACAAAAATTTGGCATGTCGTACGACTTGTGGGACAATGTAAAGCTGATGGCGAGTAGTCAGCGTGTTGGCTCTGCAACCAGAAAGACCCAGGTTCGAATCCCAGCCGGTCAAATCAGAAAAAAGTTTTTTCTGAGTTTTCTGTGCTACAGCACCCTCCTTCGTCGGTATTTGAGCAATAAAACCTCGGCGAAGTAAAATAATAAATAAAATGGCTCCATTAGCTTAAAAAAAAATAATGCGTCAAAAAACTAAATAAAGACGCCGCAACTTTGCTTTATAATTTACACGCAACTGCAAAGTTGTGCAAGAATTAAGATCTATCTTTCTACCACTTTCACCACCTGTCTGTTACTTCCCTATCCTTATCTCTAGTTCCAGTGCAATGCATTGCATATGTAGGGGATAGCCCCTGAGCACTGGTCCAAGATAAAAAAAAAAAATATCCAAATATACTATCGGCTACTCGTCCTCTACCGCACAGCTTCCTAACATCAGTTACGACAAAGATGAAATCACGGGCGGTTCACCGTCAATTTCGTCAATGTCAGAATACGAGGTACCTAGTACATAATCAGTTGTTGTCGGAAGGTTTCAGTGCCGAAGCGATAGTCACTGGTCACTGAACACTACCGCATTCAGCTGACACAAATCGACAATCACATCAGACTGCCCTCCTCCGTCGGTATTGTGGAGCACCGGCGAAGTAAAATAATAATAAAAATGGCTACTGAACCGAAGCTTCAAAAGTTCAATACGCCTCCTTGACATGAGAGGCGCTACAACACTGCTACAAAACAAAGAGGGTGGCGATGGCACGATGGATGGTAGTCTGCACGTTGACTACACAACCAAAAAACAGACCTGGGCTCAACCCCAGCTTCAGACAAACAAATTTTTAAATAAAAATAAACCTCTCGCATTTTTCTGATGTTCATTAGAGTGTCTTTGTGTGTGAGTTGTTGTCGGAAGGTTTCAGTGGCGAAGGCATAGTCACTGGTCACTGAACAATACCGGCTTCAGCTGACAGCAATCCACAATCACATCAGAACGCCCTCCTTCGTCGGTATTGTGTAGCACCGGCGAAGTAAAATAATAATAAAAATAGCTACTAAACCGAAGCTTCAGCACTGCTACGAGTATATTAACAAAAGAACGTGCGAAAGCAGAGCTGCAAAATAATTAATTAAGCTTCACCTCCTGTCGTTTCTCCTACTATCCTTTTCCTATAGTTCCCAGCACAATGCTTCGCATGTGTAGGAGTCATCTCCTGAGTGCTGGTCCTAGATAAAAAAAAGAACATGCAAAAGCAGAGTTAGAATATAATGAAGCTTCACTTCCCGCCATTTCTCTAACTACCACTTTCCTCTAGTTCCAGCGCAATGCATCACATGTCTAGCAAACATGTCCTGAGCGGTGGTCCAAGATGAAAAAGCAAAGTATTGAAATAAATTTGTATATAACATAGAAAGCAAACTTAAAACTTTTGTTTCTTAGAAGTATTATATAAAATAAAATATTTCAACTTAAGTGTGTTTAAAGCCACATTAGAACGAAATTCCACTTAAAAGCAATTAAATCATCATATTCATACTCGTACTTGCACTTAATGCAAATACAAGGTGGCAGCGTAGGGAGATGTTGCACAACAATACAACAACAAACAGAACAGTGCACATTACCATGTTAAAATTTCATTAATTTACATATTTGTTCTTAGCGCTTCACCTAAACAAACCTTGTACATGAAGAGAAGCGTAAACAGGTTTCTGACAGTTGTTGAGACAAACGTATGTTAGACGAGAAATCTATAGCTGTACCAACGGAATTACCTTATTTCATTCGCCTTGAACTTGACTTGTAATTAACTACTGATATTTATAATTCACTAATCAAAACAACCCAGCAAACCAAACGATAATTCTTTCTATTGATGAATGGATACATTTCGCTCTGAACGACCTGTTCTGATCAATAAAATGTGAATGCTGCTACTGCCCAGCAAAAAATAATCAAACGTTTGGAAGCAGCATTTATTTTTTCTGCCTTATCAATGTGATTAACTGTAGTCACATATATAATACATATTTGTTATTGTCTTCTTTAAGAATACAAGAAGAAGAAAAAACTAATATTGTGGTATTCACTGCATTGCCTTACTTTAGTGCATACTAAAAAGCAGGCTTGTAAGGCAATGAAACAATAATCAATTTTTTCGAAGTACAACGAACATAATGAACAAATTCGATGGAACAAATTCGGATAAATGTTTTAGATTCCATTATTTCACCGATTATTCCCTGCGCTGAAGAAGGCATTTAAAAGGAAATGCTCCAAAGTGGGACATTGCGAACAAATATCATGCCATACGTAAGCATGTTTGTAAGCGAAAGCTACCTCAATATTCCCTTACAAACTTGCTTACTGCTATGCAGTAGTTTTTGCAGGGAGTTAGTGTTTAAGTATTAAATAAAGAAGTAGACTGGCTGTCTGCTAACAACCATCAAAACCTAAACATCGTTTTTAATTTTGAACCGCATTCTTTACACTGCCATGACAAATGGGTTGAATGAATGCAAAAGAGTTTGATCATCAAGGAGAATATTTAGAAAACCAATCAAGCCTTTTTAATTGAAAACTGTTGCTCTCCAGAAATATAAATAGTAACCCTCGTATCAGAATTTAATAATAGAATGGGATTTTCATTTATTATTCAATCTTTTGAGAACATTTTATTTCCCGAATATTGGGAGACAAAGAAAAATATAGCACCAGTTTCTAGGAAAAACCAAGGATTCAACAAATATTTTATTAAACTAAAGACAATATGTATGTCAGTATTGCTGAAAACATTAGAACATCTCATAAAATTGGAAATCGAAGAATATATTGCTTAAATCAACTATATACCGGAAAAATCATACGCTTTTAGAATTTGGTTACGTCCTGGTTTTCCAGGATTTGTTCTGGTTTTAGACAAATTGTCCTGGTGTCCTGCTCCACTCTGCAGACAATGCAGGTTTGTAAGATAATGCTACCTCAATAAGTATTTTCTTATAAACGGATCAATAAGTCCGTGACTTTTCGAACTTCCCTCGTAGTTATATGAAATGCAACACTGTTCCCATCAAATACCACCTGTTAAAAGACTACTGTCAAATTTTGAGCTAGTTTCGTCATTTACTTTGCGTTTAACAGCTGTTCAAAACATACAACCTCGTGTATTTTTCTAAAAATGGAAAAAAGTGAATGGAAAGAAGTGAAAACGCCAAGGTAAGTTTGTCGGCTAATTAGGTCATGGCAACAGTTTTTTGGGATGCACGCGGGATAATTCACATCGATTACCTTCGAAAGGAAAAAACAATAAACGGCGAATATTATGCCAACTTATTAGACGGATTTAATGAGGATTTAAAAAGAAAACGACCCCATATGACCAAGAAAAAAGTACGTTTTTATCAAGATAATGCACGGGGTGCACACGTGTGCACTCTCAATGGCAAAACTCTATGAATTGGGCTACGAATTGGTACGTCATCCGCCATATTCCCCGGATTTAACCCCTAGTGGCTACTTTCTATTTCTAAACCTGAAGAATGGCTCGGTGGAAAGAGATTTAGCTCCAACGATGAAAACAAATGCCTATTTTAAGGACCTCGACAAATCTTATTTTTTGGAAGGGATACAAAAACTGGAGAAACGTTGGACTAAGTGTATTGAGTCAAAAGGACGTTATGTTGAAAAATAAATTTTTGTTTTGCAGAAAAAAACTGTGTTTCATTCAAAAAGTCACGGACTTATTGATCCGCCCTCGTACAGTAGTTTATGCTGGGTGCGCTTGCCAAATAATCCGTCTCCAACTGTGTTTTCTGTTTTTTTTTATCTGAGACCAGCACTCAGAAGATGACCCCTACACATGCGATGCTTTGTGCTAGAACTATAAGGAAGCAAGAGTCGGAGAATCTGCAGTTCTTACTGGTAGTAGCTGTTGGTACGAGGTCTGACTGGAGAATTACAGGCAATTCATATCTAAAGAAGCGGAAGTTTCATTTCTACAAATGTACTGGAATATACGGGTATGTTCTGTAAACCGAATTCGCAAAAAGTTTTCGTTTTTAAAACCTATACACATACTTAGGTGTTGTGTTAACCGAATTTGCATAATTTTACTCGGATTAAAATCGAGTAGATAAGTCCTGTCGAAATTAAATAACTGATGAGACATAAAAGAAAACAATTACCTATTTTTACTTGACGTCTTTCTTTTATTAAACTAAAGCAAATTATATACTCTGTAATAGATTTTAATACAAAATAATCAATTTAAAAAAAACGCTTCAAAATTTCTCCATGTTCTTGTTAAAGTATGCAGATAAAGACGATGGATGAATAAAAAAGCGCATTTTCACTAAATTTTTTAGAAAATCACTTTTAAATAAGAACAAACATTATTTTGAACAAATTTTCGGTAGCTTTTGACGTATTGACGTTTTAAAAAATCTTATTCGAAAGCAAGTTCGAATGTTGGAAATCGTGTGATTTTTAGAATACCAAATTAGCATTTCTTCGGTTTTGAGAAATCACTCGTTTTTAAATCGACTCGGTTTGCAGAACTGGAGGGATATTTATTTATTTTTCGGCACATTTGTAGTAAATATGGAATTATGGATGTTTGTCAGTTAAATCTGGTACCACGGGTATCAGGAGCCCCACGAACCTTGGTTTCTGCCTGACCGAGGTTTGAACCCAAATCGCTGGAAGAGTATTAGCTCAGCGTGGCGTTGCATTGCACTCGAGTGCCTGAGCCATAGAAAGACAAGAGTTTTAGACAGACTCGACCCCTCACCAAGGTGGACATCATCCCAGACGCATGTGATCGATTTGGTACTTGTGTTCATTAGCTGTACATAGCTGGCTTTTGTCCATATGGGCGTTAGTGAGCGCATTATCTTCACTCAGTGTTGAGAACACTGTGGTGTAAGGCCTTCGGGCAGGTATCCGCAGAAATCTCGCGCATAATCTGTAACTGAGAGTAAACTCAGCTTTTCAAGAACATTCAAAATTAATTATTTTAATAAATTATCAATTATTTTCTTTTGCTGGGAATGGCTTGAAATGAATGTAATTAAATTGAAAGCATATTCTTTTCAACAAGATTTATCCGGCGCAACATTTCAACGATTCAGTTGTATTTCATTTACATCCCAAGTAACAACATACGAAATAATGTTGACGGCATTGTGTTTGAATAAACGTAAGATTTGCTTTTTAAATAAATACGAATTATCTATTAACAATTAAAATAATGCATTAGCAGAATTGAATATTAAAAGCAATTAACATTTACAGCTTCCTACATCATCGCTATTATTATTATCAGCCAGAGTAGTCAATGTTTTTCGCAGCAACAGCAGTTGGCATTTGATATATTCAATCAGTTTAAAGCAAACGAACCGAATGATGCCAATTCACAAAACGTTTTAAATAATAGGAATTGGCTTAAACCCGGCCAGGAGTTGGTATTTGCTACCACATTGTCATCATTGCCATCTGTACAACAACGTGCTGACTTAAAACCTGCAAACGAATTGGCATTCACGACAACTACTTCAAAACCCTTTCAGAATTCGGTGGTGTTTGTCAACAATCAACCCACTATGGTCACATTGCCGCCATTTATACCGTCAGTCACTCTACCCACACCTGAATTTCTAAAATGTTTTAGAGAATGTCCCGCAACCTCTGAGTTCAATCCAATTTGTGCCAGCAATCGGGAAGTGTACAACAACGAGCAAAAATTCAATTGTGCCCAACGTTGTGGAGCAGGTATGTCCTTCATTTTCATAGCAAATACTATTGATGTGTTATGGCTAAGATGTGGTAATATACGTTTTAAAATGCCATTTATATAAAATGCGAACAAGCAATCACGAGAGAAATTCATGAGAATTAGTTAATTGACAAGGTACCCTCGTATTATTGTAGGTTACGTACTAGAGCAGGCATACGCTACCTGCGGCCCTCAAATCTTCTGTTAGTCTCCCGCCTCTCATATGAATAAAACTGTGAACTAGTTTAAATTTCGGCCAGATCAAGAGAGACAGTGGGAAATCTTAGTTAGTTAAATAGCATCTTTAGAATATATTTTCTGTTTCGAAAACTGCCTTTAACAAAAACTAAAGAAAAATATTTGTTTTAGTGATTTTGGCATTGAGTTTGACGATTTTTGACATTAAGTTTTGGAGATAATTTAACATAAAATGCTTTAAACTTATGTGTTCATTTGACATTTAATAAAAATCGACGCTAACGCTCAATCTTGCTCGATTGTTTGTTATTTTAATTTCGTGGTTGGTTTTGTATTTTTTAAATAATGCCAGGAGTGTCTTCAAGTCTTAAAAGAAACATATGTGATGAAAATCGATTGTTTCAAAAGACCTGGGAAAGTAGTAGGAGAAATGATAGGAGGTGCAGCTTCAATGTCTTACAACACGTTATTTGTTTTTATAGCAGTGTTGTAACGTCTCTTATGTCAAGGAGGCGTATTAAATTTTGAAGCTTCGTGTTTAGTAGCCATTTTTAGTAATTATTTTACTTAGCCGATGCTACACAATACCGACGAAGGACGGCGTTCTGATGGGCCTGTGGATTGGATAAAGTTGAAGCCGTTACTATCCAGTGACCAGCGACTATGCCTTCGCCACCGAAACCTTGCGACAACAACACAAAGTCACACACAAATGCACATCAGAAAAAATGCGAGATGTTTTTTTTTATGAGTCTGAAACTGGGGTTGAACCCAGAAAAATTTTTGTTTTGTATTCAACGTGCAGATTACTTCGACCATCGCCACCAAGAACTACAAATAGAACAATAAAGCACAGAAAATTTTCAATTCCAGTGAAACCTCTTCTAACAGACACCTCCCATAACCGGACAAACTTTGTACAACCGAGATTTTCATCAGTTTTTCAGTCTCATAACCGGACGAGTACACTAAATTTTAAAAAATTGTGCGCAAAAAGCCTCTCATAAGCGGACAGAAGCGTTAATTTTAATTAATTCGCCTTGATTGAAACTCACCAACCTTAGTAGTATTTCTCAATATTTTAACTCTGATTCATGTTTGTCGTGTTAATGCCGTTGAAAATTGTGATTTCCGTGTTAACACGAATGTATATATTTACGCATGTGTTGGGGATTGCATAGAAATTGCTGTTTATTTGAAGAAATTGTTGGCTTAACGCGAGTTGTCAGCTTGAGAGTCACAAAATGGCACAAAATAAAATACTTTATCAATTAAAGAAAAAATGGAAACTACATGTACTTGATTCCTTAAATAGTTGAGATGAAACATTTTCCGCAATTGCCGGTTTGAAGTATTTTATTAGAAACGATTTCGTCGTTGGATTTTAAAACTTTTTGAAACTCAAAGCTCAAATTGAACCGATCTAAGTTAAAGCAATCAATTCTGAATAAATTTTTTCAACCACAAATAACTAGTCTAAAAAATAAAAATATTTAAAATAATAAATTTGTAGCTCTGATAAGCGGACACCTCTCATAACCTGACAAAAATGCCGCGACAGTGAGTGTCCGGTTATGAGAGGTTTCACTGTATATGAATAAAAATGTTTATTTGGGCCGATAAGTGAATGCTTGCCATTTACTTTTTAAAGATTATTCCGGTTCATGGGCTCCAATTTCTGCATGTTGTTTCTAACATTGCGCAGGCATTTCACCAATAGCAACTTTAACGCTGTATTCCAGGCCTGGAATTGTGGCTGGCTTGGCCCTGTACAAAAAATAGTCTAGTGGAGTCTAATCGCATGATCTTCGTGGCCAATGGAGTGCTCCAAAATGGGCTGCACTAAATGCACTGGTGCCAATGGACTGCACCAAACTCGTTCGTTTGTTAAGCTACGTTCAGATTTGGTAAATATTTGACGAAAAAAACGTAACCCTATTTTCAACAAATAATTAGTTAATATTTTATAGAAATAAAAGTCAAAATGGAATGAAGTAATAATTTATTGAAAACTGTGGTAATTTATTTAAGATAAAGACCTTTTTGAGATCAAAAGTATTTTTAAAATAAGAGGAATAAGCTTGCAGAATTTAGTGGTCACGCTTTTCTGATGAAATATTTGCCAAGTCTGAACGTAGCTTTAGCCCATTTCTGGCAGTGGCACATGTCACGAATCTCTTTACATTGAAAAACTTTACTCTGAAAGACCAAATAGCAAAAGAATCAGCCGATGTAATAACAACAGGCGGAGAAAATATTTAACCCTAATCTTACCAGGTGTGCTTTTTACAAAACTTTTCCCAAAGGACTGTTTTATTAAAAACAAAAACATGTTAGGACCGCATCAAAAACTGTGTCGATGCTTAGTTTGCTTTATTCATACACTTTGATCTGTTATGGGCCATAAAGCAGGCATTAAAGTTCAATTACACGTGCTCAGAACCATACAAAACAGCTGTTCGAGCTAACATAAAGTCGATGAAATGCGACTGACAACATTCCCATAGTCATACCCATAATCGATGAGAAAAAGATTAAGGCTTTGGTTGGCAAATCACATATAAATGAATCCTTAGTTTAATCTAATCTTGGCTCGCATTCGTTCAGCTATTGAGTTTGACCATAAACCGATAATCATACCGGCTGACCCTTTCGCTTTCGAGCTCGATTCCTCCTAACAAACTGTCATAAAAATTTTGTTAAAAAATAATTTTTTTTTCTTTCTTTTTGCAGATATTCAAATTGTACGTCGTGGAAGCTGTGAAGGTCTTTTCACCATGTCCAGAGGTTAAAATAAAAATAAGGGAAATTGGTTTTTTGTTCAAACACTTAAAAACTGATTAGATCACGAGTCTTTTGAGAGGCGTTTATTTGTAAGGAACTTAATAAAATTATCTTTCTTCTGTTTGCTAATTATTTAATTTTAAAACATAAATAACAATAAAAATGATAAACGTTTGTGTTTTTTCTTTATTTGGGAAAAAGTATAAACAATTTTTGTTTCACTTTAAATCAAAAAGATAAGAAATGAAGAGAAAGATGATGAAGATGGGGCTGATGATGATGATGATGATGTTTCTATAAATGGAAAAATAAATGAAATTTCACGATTAGAATAACGAAACCAAAACTTGAGATATGGAGCAAAAAAAGCTCTGTTTTTCTTCTGCTTTCAATTTAGTTCCCATTTATAAGCGACAACGAAAGCAACGACATGTTTTTAAACGCGTACAAGAAACAAGGTATGAATCATTTAACAAACAAAGATACATTTTTAAATAAATTTATATAAATTTTGTTAATTTATTTCTATTTGCACAACTGTAACTATTCTGTACAATATTACAAACCGTTTGGATGATTCAAAACCACAGTTTTTCTATGTTTGATACTGAGTATTGTTGGTATAACGGCCGTGGCACGTGAAGACAATAATCGGTCATATAGGATACGCAGAGGTGCTCCGAATCAAAGTGGCTATCGGCCAGCTGCTGTAGCATCTCAACGACCTCTTGTTCGCAATCAAACCCAATGGCAAGGCAATGCTCATGGCCAGTCATATAACAACCATCAACAGCAACACAATAATCGTACGCAATACAATCAACCCAGTTACCAACCTGCTCTAGTTCAGCCTCAACAGCCCATATATAGTCATGGAGCTTTCAATCAGACACGACCTTCATGGCAACAGGCGCAAATAGGAAATAATGCTCAGAATCCTGCATATGGACAGCAAGGCAATTTTAATCGAACCCGACCTTCATGGCAACAGGCGCAAATAGGAAATCATGCCCAGTATCCTGTATATGGGCAGCATGGCAATTTTAATGGAAGCCGACCTTCATGGCAACAGGCGCAAATAGGAAATAATGCTCAGTATCCTGTATATGGACAGCAAGGCAATTTTAATGGAAGCCAACCTTCATGGCAACAGCCTTCTGCTCCTCAATTGCCAAGTTATCCACCACAGGCTTCAAATTCCAATTTATATCCCAAATTACCAGCCCTGAATCCATCTGCTATAGGAAATAGCGTTCCACAAACTCCTCAAAATTGGCATTCGGGCGGCCTGGGTGTGCTAAGTTACCCTTTACCATCTGGTAATAAAAATTCTCCCACTTATCAGAGCCAGCGCTATCCCCATGGCAATATAATTAATTAAAATCTATTCCAATTTTTCTTAATCAAAAGTGAAGCTAGAAAAAATTTATGGGGCGTTCTTAATTTACTAAATTATGTGTCGAGTAATAAAATTATCAAGGCTCCTCATGAATACGCTTAAAATTGCCATGTGCGCGATTATGCGAATATGGAATATGGAAATATAGGCAACTGGCGATAATGCTGTGTCGATCTGCATTACCCGCATAGCAATTTTTAGCAAACGTCCATATAAAAATAAATTAAATAAAATACAAAAAATTAAACGTTGGGTCTATAAATTGTAATTTGGTTTTGAAAATGCCTTAAGATATACGAAAGACTCAATTGCTCATATTTTGTGCAAAAGTTACTATTTGTGATAAATTAACACTAGAATTTTTTTTGGAAAAGTCTGACGGCATGCTGTTTTACTAAACTAACAATTGAAGAGCGCAAGTTTACGAGTCAAAATTGTTGGGCAAGTTTACGAAGTATCTGCAAATGAATGTCGCTACAATTTTTGACAGTTCATTTGAGAGAGTGTAAATATGCACAGTTTGTAAGACTTTTAAGCGTTTTCAGGAGCTTCCTTATTAAAATGTATGATGAACAAACTCATTTATTTGCTCATTTACTTCAATTCGAAATAATTAGAAAAATTCCATTTTGACTTAATCATGCAGAATGTATAACTTCAAGCTCATTTTCTGCAAAACAATTTTTTTTTAATAATGCCAATATTGAAGTATATTAGCGATATGTATATATCGTTACTGTAATACAGAATGGCCCTAACTAACGTTTTCCTTTTCTATATGGTAGAATAAAAGTTAATAAAAATGTTATTTCAATTGTCAGTCGGTTCATACCAATTTTTTTATCAAAGTTTTGTTAGAGAATTGATTATATGTATAGGGTCTTCCAACAGAGCCTTCCGAACTTTGACAGTTAATAACGGTCATCTTGTTGAAGCCACATATGTGAAATTAATTGCCATTTATTCAGTCTGTTTTGACAAATCACCATGGACGGATATACTAGCATTCAACAACAAATAATAAAAATGTTTTCTCACAATAGGCGTTCAACGGCGAACGCTATAGGTCGATGATTTCCAACTTCTTTAGGCCTAAATTGAATGATCGGGACACCACCGACATGTGGTTGCAACAAGACGTCGCTACGTACCACACAGCTGATTGACATTGGATATTTTGCCCGAGCGATTTGGGGGCGTGGTAATCACACGTGGATGTGATGTTAAACATTTCCTTAAGTCGCACGTATATGCGAAGAAGCCTCAAAACACAGTGAGGACCACATAAGCGAACATAACTCATGCCACCGGTAAAATTCAGTCTGATTTATGCGCCAGAGTCATTGAAAATTTGACATTTTGGATGCACTCCACCCATAGAAGGCGTGGCGTACATTTGAACGATGTTACATTCCACACATAACGGTATCAATAGGTCTTTCAAACCAATAAAAAATTTCGATGATATCTCAAACACACACTTTGTTTTAATTAAATGTAAAGATAGGAGGCGTTTAATGAAAGACCCTTTCCTATGTTCAATTATATGTAAAAAAGAAACGATTTGAAAAAAGCAATTGTAAATATTTCGCACCAATAGGGAACGTCCTTCTTATATTAGTTTGCAACAGGAGCACTTATAGCAGACAGGGTGCTAAGAAACTTCGTATGATTTTTCTCCCTCAACTTCCTTTTTGGTTTGATTTTTCATTTTTTTACTTTTTTTTTATTTTTTTGATTTTCTAAATTAATTTTTATTTTATATTAATTGAATTTATTTTGGGAATATCTATTTATATATATGATTCCAATTGTGCTTTTTCCCTTATAAACTATATGTGAAATTTATTATTACATACCCTATGATATTCTCATACAGTATGAAAAATATCATAAAGCAAAAAAATTTCCCAATATTATACTGTATTTTAGAAAAAAAAATTATAATAATCGCATAAATAAAAAAGTTATAAACCACTCCTTTTGTTCCACCCTGTAAATACGTGCATAGTATATTAAATTTTTTTTTTTCATATTTTAAATTCTTAAATACAATTTCATTTGCATTTCATAGTTTGTTTTTTGAAAATTTTGAAATAAATTACTATAAAAAAAAGAGTTTTAAAATTTAAATAAATAAGTACAGAGGTGTATAACTATTCATATACATAAATCTATTTACATTTCAGTACATTTAAAAAAGAACTTAATATTCGTTGTTGCCATTATTTTCTTCAAAATATGTTATTTTGTATGGAAAAAATTAACAAATTGTTGAAATTACATATAGTGGCAACAAAGAAAAATAACAATAAGAAAACTGAAACGTAGGAAGACAAGAGCTAGACGAACCGTTTAAAAAAACTAATTTTCTTACGTACTCGTTTGGGTACAATTCGTTCGTTTAAAATTCACATGTCTTCGATGAACAGGCCATAAGTTATTGACCAATAAATACGAAATTGTTATAAATATTGAGTGAAACTTGAAATGCAATCCTTCCCACACGTATTTTTACTGGGAAGTCTGTTCAGTGAAAAGAAAAAATTCTGCATAATGGCAAGCCAAATGTCAAAACAAAGCAAAAAACGAATTATTTCTCGAAACGTTGTTTTTCTTCCAGCTGTGAGATGTTAATTGTATAAGCTGCATGTAGCAAATTAAACATATCGAGCCTTTGGTGCAATACCATAATAACTCAAAAAATCGTGAACTGAGAAAAATGCATTTGAAGTTTTGACCCATGCAAATAAATATTGTTGGAAATAGCTGGAGGCAATAAAGACATTTGTAGCTGTAGAAACTGAACAGTTAGAGATAGAACCATAATCTTTTTTCCTTTAGATATATATTTCGCCAAAAGATCATTTCTGCATACCCAGCTCAAATTCAAATTCAAATTTTGAATTACTACGGTATTGCACCAAAGGCTCGATATGTTAAATTAAATTGCCTAAATTGTCTCAATCAATCATGTCTGAACATAGATTTTTATAAGTTTAAAACCCACTGCTAAATGTCTTTGCATTCAGTTTATGGTCATTCCAAGGGTAACTACGTTTAGGCAACCACAGAATTATATCTCAAATTATCTTGAGACTTTTGTACAGTACGTGGCTCTTCGGATATCGGGACTCGTCCTCTCCACGTTGGGCGAAATCGCGGAGTGCGCGTCCAACAGTCTCTTTAGTGTTATGAATTAGAATTACTTGTTCGTACTGATCACGCTCTATATATAAAATGTGTATTTCGTAAAAAATTTAGTGAACTGATATCATGTGTGCGCACAAAGAAAGCGCATTTTATGTTAATTTGTAATAATTATTACACACATACATACAAATGTATGTTTGTACGGATGTAAATATTGCAAAACATTTGATCGATAATGATCGCTAAAGCACCATAAGCAGCTAAAGGCTGTTTGTAACATCAAAGACACTGGCAGACAATGTGCATAGAAAAAAAAAAACAATTATGATGGGTGCAAAATGCATTTTCAAATTATTAATTTATACACAATTGCACTACGGTTACCAAAGAAGGAGAAAATGCATTTATGCACTTATTTCTTTATTCATTTTTCCTTTTTCCTAATTGAAAAATTTTTTATATAAAAACTGTTTCATTTGAAATGCTGAAAATAGATTTGTGAAGAATATCAAACAGTTAAGCTGGTGATTGGAGAGCATAGTGATTGACTAAAAGCCTCAACCATGCAATTGGTAGGATTAGTGGATTTATTTATTCCTTTTCATTCATTTCTATATTTTCGGGCAGCGTTTGTTTGTAGCGTTGGCAGTTTTGGCGGTAACTGTTGCAGCTACTGTGGAGGCTGCTATTATACCACCAAGTCCCATAACCACCACCTACACTTGGCCTGCTGTTCCTGTAGCAACTTCCTATCAATTTGTGGCCCGCAATGTTAATCGTGCCCTTGCATCTCAGGTACCATCGGTATCATATCCGGGTTATTTCGGTTATCCTCATAATTATCGGCTTGGCTATGGCTACGGTTACGGTGCTTATGGTCATGTCCACAATTATGGCTACGGTTATCCTTATGGCTTTGGTGCTGGTGTTTGGTAGTGCATTCAGCATTTATTTTATTTAATTTTAAGACTGTATGAAACCAAAAAATTATAACAATAAAATACCCCACCCTTTAAAATGTACCCACAAATATTCTTTATTTTTCTTTGTTTTTTTTTTTGTTTTCTTTAAGGTCACTCAACTTTGGGACAAGTTAAAAAAAGTGTACGGTTTTCGTTACTGTGTTAGCAAAACACAACCTTGGCATGATTTTTATTTCAGTTGTGATTTTAACTTGACAACTGTACGTGTGTATGTGTGTGTGTGTGTGTGTGCTGTGGCAGTTTTAAAGACCTCACAACCCAAAATAGCAAATGCCTTTCAACAGAAATTGTTATAAACAAACCATAAATATTTTTAAACATAAAAATGTCATTAATAATTACGTGCTCCCACTACTGGACTTGGCAGTTTATGGTGGAAATGGATGGATACCCCACAATACGAGACTTTGTGATTATTTTTCGTTTTCTTTGGTCTATTTTGTTGGACATTTTCAAATTCATAACAATCACACTAAAATCAACGTTAAGTAGTGGCGACTCTGTCAATGTAGACAGTGTCAATTGTGGGTTTTTGGACATGTTAATTTGTCCAAGTGCCAAAATTTAATGAATTTTTTGTGATTTTTTTCTATTATTTTTCTTATAATTTTCCGTCTTATTGTCCTCCCGTCCCATGTCTTACAAAAGTGCAAAATTTACAACAACTAATCACTTAAGGTAGCTTGGACAGTAATGCAACGCAACTGATGCGACCAACTCAAGACTCTATTTGCATGCGATCGATGTTTTCACATTGCACAGTGCAATCGAGGCGACTATAATCTAGCAAATTTTATTTCAAATAAAGAAAATAATGAGCAAAATACTAAAGCAAGTGATCGCGGTATGACCGGCGTGACCAGTTGCATGGTTTCATGCAACTGTTGACAACTGAAAAGGTTAGTCACGTTTGTGTGTGTTCTTGGATTTTTGACTTTTGAAAAAAATGGATCAAAGAATATATATTAAATTTTGCGTTAAAAATGGAATAAAGCGCTCCAAGGCACTTGAAATGTTGACTGTGGCATTCGGCGAGTCCACTTTGTCTCAAAAAAGTGTTTATTCTCGTGAGTGGTACAAGTGCTTTACAGAAGGCCATTAAGTTGTTGTTGATGATGATGAGCGTCCTGGAGTTGCAACCACGTCAACAAGTGAAGAAAACATTGAAATTGTGAAAAAAATTGTTTTGGAAAATCGTCGAATCACTGTTAGAGAACTTGCAGAGGATGTTGGTATATCAATCGGTTCATGCCCTGCACTTTTCTCGAATGTTTTGGCCATGAAACGTGTGGCAAAAGCAACGTCGCATTAGTATCCCTCACAAATTGTTGAATGACGTCAACGACGATCCAGGTTTGCTTAAAAGGATAATATCTGGTGACGAAACGTGGGTATATGGTATTATATCGAATCATGCATTGGAAGCGGCCAGATGAGCCAAGACCGAAAAAAGCGCGCCAAGTTCGATAAAATGTTAAGGTTTTGCTCACTGTTTTCTTCGATTACAGGTGCATCTTGAGTTCTAGCCAACAGGTCGTACGGTTAATAAGGAATACTACAAGGAAGTAATGCAGCGTTTACGTGAAGCAATACGGATCAAATGATCGGATTGTGGAAAAAAATCATAAATTCTGCATCACGAGAATGCACCAGCTCACACATTAATGCTTGTTCGTGATTTTTTGGCCAAAAAAAACACCCTAATTATGCCTCAATCACCTAATTTAGCTCCCTGCGATTTTTTAATATTCCCAAAACTGAAGAGACTAATGAAAGGAAAGCGTTTTGCCACAATTAATGAGATAAAGTCAAAATCGAAGAACGAGCTGATGGCCATACGGAAAAGCGCATTTTAACATAAGAGCATTATATATGAGAGGTATTACTTTGAAGGGGACAAAATGGATATTGATGAATAAAAAAAAATTCAAAATTCGCCTTTTCTTTTGAACAAACCACATACTTCTACAATGTAATTTTCGCTGAATGCAGTCAAGGGAATCAATGTGTGTGAGAAATTTCAACAGAATTGGGTAAAAACAAAAAATATTTTTTCCATGTCTGGCAACACTGAGGTCCAGTTTTTAAAACTTTTTTGTATTAGCAAACAAGGCAGTCAATATGAGTGCAAAATTTCAAATTATATATCTTTTCATATCTGGCAACCTCGCATATATTGAACTTTGAAAATTATTTGTATAAAACCAATTCTTTGTTTTCTGCTTTTTCATTGTGGTGTTCTCTCTCATTCAAAATTTTCTAAAAAAAAACGCTTTAAGAACGCAAAAAAAAAGGAAATCGTTCACTACGAATTGGTATATGCCATCTTAACTGTTAAAAAGATTATCACTTTTGAACTCATGGAAAACGTATTCAAATCTGCCAATTAAATCATATGAACAACTGCGCAGTTGTAATTTAATTTTTGGACTTTGCGTTGTCTTCATGAGGAGCTGTTTTGTTAAATGTGAACACATGCTAAAACGTAACCAATACATGGAACATTTTTGGCTTCTAAGCAGTCATTTAAATTACGAGTTTATTGTTAAACGGGAACACGTGCTCGCCACTGACAACCCCGTGTTAAAATCATACGTTGTTCTTCAGCTAAGTTCAACCAGTTCATTTCCATTAGAAACCATGTATTAAATATTTCTTTTGCATGTCTTTTTTTGCTGGAAAATATTAAAAAATGTCCAAAATACACAACTATCTTTTCTAACTAAATTTCTCACTGAAACACTCATAAAAGGCAAACCATTTTTTTTAATAAATACTTTTTTGTTTATTATTTATTCGACTCACTTTAAATTATCCATAATTAGCAGTCATGGAATTCTCACAAGAAAACTGGAGCCGGGCCAGTGGAGTAAATTAAAGGTGCTGAATAGGCCAGAGGAGTAGCAATTGGGGCAGTGTAGGCAGCGACAGTTTTGGCAAAAACACGAGGTGCTACGGGAGCAACAACGGAAGCGCTCACAATACCATTGTGATTGCGAGCAACATATTGACTGCTAGTGGCGGTTACAACTGGCGCAGCAGCCGCAACAATAGAAGCACTGTAAAGCACAGGAGCTCCAATCAGGCCAGGTTTGGCAACAGCGCATGCAATCAAGGCAAGGATAACGACGGCCTGGGAAAGAACAATACAATTGTAGGATAAACTTAATATTGTGTTAAATACTCAATGATTTCTCTAATGGAATTAACACTTACGAATTTGAACATTGTGAGAGTTTTTTGAACAAGAAACTGTTTATTAAAACAAGCAGAATGAGTTTGATACCACAATGGCCACCACCATCACAATTTATAGGAAATTTTATACGCATTAATTAATATGCTTGAAATGCTTCTTTTTTTATCAGAGTGAACTTGTGCTGCACTTTAAAAGTTTTTAAGAAGTACAAAGTAATTATTTATGCTGGATATAAACTCCAGCAAGTGCCGTGCTATTTGTTAATTTAAATAATTCAAACCACACAAGTATGAAGGACTTTAAAATAAAAACTACGGTAACGGTAAAAGCTTTCTAGATCAAAGCTCGCTACTCGCTAATTTCAATAAGTTAAAATCAGTTTTCAACATTTGTCATAACAGCATTGTCTAATGCAAACGCTGACTGCACTTCCGTGCATGTGAGTTAAAAAGTTTAAATAAATGTTGCCAAAGTTTTGAAATAACTAAATATCTGTTACAAAAATTTTATAAAGATATTTCTTTTATCTTGAACCAGCACTCAGGAGAAGATCCCTGCGATACATTGCGCTGGAACTAGAGGAAAGGTATAGCGAGAGAGATAACAGATGTTGAAGCTTCACTCCGCACACGCACACTCCGACGGACACAATGGAGCTTTGAACTCAAACCCTTTCGGTCATTTTAAGCCACCCTGTATTTAAGAACAGAATGTTTGCTTAATAAATAATTTTATATCTAATATATAAAATTCTCGTGTCGTGGTGTTTGTAGTTAAACTCCTCCGAAGCGGCTTGACCGATTCTCATGAAATTTTGTGTGCATATTGGGTAGGTCTGAGAATCGGACAACATCTATTTTTCATCATCCTAAAATTAACCACGCCCACTTTACTCCCACTTTTTTTTAAGTACTTTTTCTTTTTTGCAATATGGGTATCAAATGAAAGGGTATGATGAGGAGATTTTGAAAAGTTTATCATCAACCTAAGTCCAATATGGCGACTGACTCTAAGGGGATGAGAACGAAGCCGGTTTCCTGTCTTACTCACTATACAGTTGATAGTAAAAATATTAATAATTATTTTTAATATTTAGATAGCTATCGACAATTGTAATTCAAGATATATTTGTTACTTTGATAAAGATTAATTTATTAACCTAAATAAAGAGTACTTTCATTCCTTTCATTGTCACGCTTTCGATTATATGTAAAATCCCAGCACACTTATTGTAGATAGTTATTTTTATAGAACTAAAAAAATGTTTCCTAGAAATAATATACATGACCAAACAACGTTTGCCGCGTCAGCTAAAAACAGCAAAACTTATTTTTTTTCTCATTAGTAAACAGATTCCGTGCGAAGGTGATGTAGTTATATATAGATTTAATATTTGTTATTGAAACAAGAATATATTTTTATATAATAAATAAATTGAAATTGTGCAAAATATCGAAATAAAGCTGAAAGTTAGTATGAGAAAGCTATAAGAAAATGTTGCTTTATTTTTTGGCTTTAAATTACCTTCTGTGGATCTATTTCAAACGTGATTTGGCTTTATATTATTTTAAAATCTGGTCACACTGCTTCCAATATAATAAGAAGAGAGAAATAAATCAGGAGGCCTACTCTCTAGGGCGATGCGAAAAAAAAATGATACGAAATCGAACGATTGGTACTTCCTAATCCATTTGCGCATTTGCCTTCCGCATCTATTATTTCCTGTTTTAGCAAGTCTGGTATCACCGCACTCTGTAATGCGAAAGCATCTGTCAAAATCATTCGAGAAGCACCAACATCTAGCGACAGGCAAATTTTCAACGCAAAAAGAGAAAAACATGTAAGTACGTTGGAAAGTATTTATATTTGCTATTTAACTTGTTATTTTTAGAGAAATAGCAAAAAAAAAATAAAAAACAAGTGGATTTCATGGTGCAACATAACAACTTCGCCAAGGGACAGCTGCCAAACAAACGGCAAATAATCTGTGTACAAAACTGATAGATGACTTATATTATAATGGACCTCCTGTAAGGGATAAATCTCGTTAGAAAGAAGTAATGTTCTATGCTATTGTGTATATGAAATGTGACACTAATGAAAATACGTAAAAATAAATTAAGCATTTCCAGCACATGTGGTGTTGTCTCTCAGTTTTACCCGCTTTCTCCCGTGGAAGACCAAGTTGTTAATCTTCTCCATTTTGGAGGAATCGACAGCAACAGCGATATGCTTTGGCACACGCATTGATAATGGTGGCAATAATACGTTTGCAAATACGGATTTGACAAAAACAATTTTAGAACCTGCGCAAAATAAAAATCTAAACGAAAATCTCGATGCTGCCAACCGTGCACGAATATCAAGTATAGTTTCTATGGGAGGTACCACGCCCACTTATCCAATTTCGCCTACTTTTTTACTGATTTGTACTGATGATTAAGTTAGTCAGACCAAACCGTTCTCAAGATATGGGCGTGGCAACGCTTAGTGGGAATTTTTGAAATTTATAAAGCCTATAATTCCTTCCAGATAAACAGAGAGAACGCAAGTGGAAGAAGGAATCGGTTGAATTACTTAGTGAGATGCAAAATGATTTAAAGTACTTAATAATTTAAAGAATAATCGCAAAACGTTCGAAGTCAAAGAAAAATAATTTGCATTTCGTAAAGAAAAATTCAAATTTGAAAAGGAGTACAAGTTTAAAAAACAAAAAGTTGCAGTTAGACAAATTATAATTAAAAATAAAGATTTTTAACTATTCTTTCACTTATTCAACGTTAGCTAAAATTAATTACGATTATTTATCTACGTTTGTTATATGGTTTAGCTGGTCTATATGTGGCATTTTATTTGGTGCGAATCTTCAGTACACCTTTAGCCTTTAATTCTTGAAAAAAGTTTAAAATTTCACATGTTTATACAAGAACTCCGAAAAAATCTTTGAGAATTAGTAAATATAATTGTTTTGTTTTTATATGTACATATATAGATAAATAATAGTGAAAAATAATAAAGTTTTATTCAGCGAAACGCTATTTGTATAACTGTCTGTCATTAGTGAAATAATCAGCTTTCGGAAATATTGTGATTTTGATGAAGAAACACTGTTTTACAGGTGGATTTTAATTGGCGCTCAATGCAGCTTCAATCTACCGTAGATGCTTAATGTTGACATTACAGAGAAGTGTCAAAGTTTGTTTATAAATTGCATGCGGTAGTGTTTGTATGTGTGTTGTATCTCTCTCAAAACACATATCGCTGTGTTATTTTTCCGTAGCCACACAACTGGATTAGATGCTGTATGTTTCCCTGCAAATAATATTGGACTACGTGGTTCATTTCAGCTGAAAGGGACTGGTGAACAACATGTTCCTATGTAAAGCAGCTGTGGACCATGTCTTTGAAAAGAACAGCTTATTGTTATACGACAAGTGTTCGTGTTTTTCTTCGTATTTACGATTACTCCATCGCATTGAAATTACTCTCTGAGGTGCTCCATGGAGTGGTTACATAGAGTAGTTTTTGGGTTAGTCCCCAGTACAGTTGCTCCAACCCTAGGACATCATAATGTTAAATAAGCCATGTTTTCTCCACACATTTGGGCTAGTTGTTCACTAGTTCTAGTCCTCTGTGGACTACACTATACATGCACGTGTTGACTAGTCACATTATTTGCAGGGTTCTAGCAGCAAAAAGTCAGTGTTGTGTTGTGATACCTCATTGAAGCTGCCTTGGTGGTGCTGGTTAATTATTTTGAACTTAACAAATTCATAATTATTAAACCTAATCATTTGCAGAAAATTCGTTTAAAGCAAAAAGAAATATTTACTAATCACGCAGTAAAAATGTTTGCACTTTTAAGTTGTTCGTGTATGAAAATCATGGTTCATTTATGCTTTTAGCATACCAATACACGGCGCTGGTCGTAAAGCTCGCTGGCTAGTGACGGGTATTTTTGTTGTTAGTGTAAACGATTAATTGTTGCTTGAAATTTGTTTAATGGAAAAAAGACAAGTTTGCATACATTTTTTGAATTGGTATATTTTAAGAAGTGGACTTTTTCTGAGGGTCAGTTGTTTGGTTTTTTCAATTCAATCTGGCTGCTAGAAGATGTCATTTTGTATAAAAGAAGCCGTTACGTTTTACTTAAGTATCATTAACAAGTTTCTAGTTGTCCAATCCCCATTTAGCAAAATGTTCAAATACGTGAGTTTTGTTTTAATACACGGCATAAGTCGAAACAAAATTAAAATTTCAATTGTTTTCAGGTCACTGTTATCTTCGCTGTCATTTCCTGTGTTGCTGGCAAACCCGGTTTGATTGGTGCTCCTTTGGCTTATACTGCTTCTGCCGCTGTTGTTGCTGCCCCAGCTCCCGTTGTAACCGCCACCAGTAACCAATACGTTGCCCGCAACCACAATGGTATTGCCACAGCTGCTGTTGTTGCTCCAGTAGCTACTGTGTCCGCTTACACCGCCCCTATTGCTGCTGCGTCTGCTCCCATTATTGGCCAATACGCTGATGCTTATTCTACACGTTTGGCTTATTCTGCTCCCATTGTTGCTAAATATGCAGCTCCCTTGAGTTACTCTGCTCCCGTTGCTTATGCTAATGCTCCTTTGGATGCTGCTTATGCCAGCAGTCGAGTTGATGTCAAACAAAATTACAACACTGCTGTAGTACCTGCGATTTATGCAGCTGCCCCAGCAGTGGCCGTTGCTACTCCTTTGGCTGGTCCTGTTGCTCCTGTAGCTCCCATTAAATATACCGCCGCCCCTGTGCTATTGTAAATTTCCAAAAACAAATCGAACTTAAAATAAATATTCTGTGATTCCTAAATTGTGCCTGTCTTTTGATTTGTAAGGGAAAATTTCTAGGTGATACGATAAAAAATATTGAAAAAAAAGTTCTCACAACCAGGACCTCAAGATACTACTTATTACCCAACGATACTATTTTATCATATGGCTACATAATAATAAAGATGCAAGAACTATTGTTAATATAAATGTATGGGAAACCGGTTATAACGTAAATTTTTTTTTTTTTTTTTTACTTGGACCAGCACTGAGGGGATGCAATGTGCTGGAATTAGAGGAAAGGTCAAATCAATTATTGGGAGATCAATTAACCGAAAATTAATGTACAAATATTTACAGTTATATGAGGTTTGCATAACGTTTTAAAATAGTTAGTGACTACTACGCGCTTCTCGTCATATACAAACAAAGAAATAGAAAGTTCTCGAAATACCATAGCACATGTTCGGTTCGAATTTCACTTGATGACAATGCCGGGCAGAATCAAGCATGTTGGCGTGATTTTTTTTATCTATTTTTTATTTATTTATTTTTTATTTATTTTTTTAACAAAAGTCACACTCAGGCAATTAACTTGTGTACCGACGATGGCGATGGCACGATGGATGGTAGTCTGCACGTTGACTACACAACCAAAAAACAGACCTGGGTTCAACTCCAGTTTCAGACAAAAATTTTAAAATAAAAATAAACATCTCGCATTTTTCTGATGTCCATTAGTGTGTCTGTTGTTGTCGGTAGGTTTCAGTGGCGAAGGCATAGTCACTGGTCACTGAACAATACCGGCTTCAGCTGATAGCAATCCACAATCGCATCAGAACGCCCTCCTTCGTCGGTATTGTGTAGCACCGGCGAAGTAAAACAATAATAAATATGGCTACTGAACCGAAGCTTCAGCACTGCTACGACTGTAAACAAAGAACGTGCGAAAGCAGAGCTGCAAAAATAATTAATTAAGCTTCACCTCCTGTCGTTTCTCCTACTATTCCTTTCCTATAGTTCCCATCACAATGTTTTGCATGTGTAGGAGTCATATCCTGAGTACTGGTCCTAGATAAAAAAAAAAAAAAAAAAAATAGTTACGTCATGCATTACCTTGTTCATTGGAAAAAGAGAGAGTTGGTGAAGTAGCGAAATAGTTTGTAAATCTTCTTTGTGTTGAGTACGCGCATCGGTTTTTAATCTAAAAATTTTTTATTACTTCATTTCGCATACTTTTTCGTACTTAAATATTGACAAAAGGGGGCTATATCGTCCAGAAAAATGAATGCGTATCGGAAATCGATTTGACAAGAAATTAAATGGGCCCTACGGTCTGATAACATGAAATTTTACATGGCTTTTTCGCAGAGATGTGACTGTATCTTACCGATGACGTGTTGGATATCGGATTTGTTTGTGGTTTATTCGCACAAACCCGAGATTTCACCCCAAACCCCAAAGAAACAAAATCGCACGACGTTAAATCGCATGATCTTGATGGCCACTTGACATCAGAATATCTTGAGATAATTTGCTCTGGAAATCCTTGCTTTGAATAGCAGCAATGTTTTCAAGAGACCGACCGGTACGTTGACGCACAGGAGTCTTACTGTCCATAACCGATCCAGTTTCTTAAAATGTTTTGACCACTCTTCGAATGGTTGACACATCAGATGCACTTTCTCGACAAAAAATTCTTCGAAGTTTCTCGCAAACTGCTGACTTTCCAAATTTTTGTAATAACTTTACACAATTATAACGCGTTCGTCTTTGGTAAAGCGCTCCATTTTCAATAATCGCAATAAATATATGTCACAGCTGTCAGAGTTTCAGAGTTGCTACTTGCACTAAATTTAAAAACTACATTCTTCTTGAGTCACCCTTCATATTCCAAGAACTAATCACACAAAAATGAACCCCAACAATTTTATTTTTCTTTGTTATAAAAAGGGTGATGATGCGGCGGAATGGAGTACAACAATTCAAGATGGTCATTTTTCTTTTTCCAGTTTTGGTTGGTTTTTTCCAAGGTATATAGTTCTGTTGTGTTCACTGAATACCTTTTTAGAACACTGACGAGGACATATTCATTGCTAGAATACTCGTAAAAAAAGAATTGGTGTTACTAATCGCAATTCTTCTGTTGGTCATATTTTTTCCAGCGATTTGCACTCATTCTCATTATCTTGAAAGGTCATCTTAATTACGTCGAGCCAGTTTTCTGGAACGTATTGTTTTTCCATTAGACCAAAATCTTGGTTATATGGTAATTATGAATGTCCACTGACCTAAAATGTATGGTATATTTCTTCAATAGTAAAGTGCGGGTGAGATAGAACATAATGTGTGAACAACGCCATCTATATTCTGTCTCGCAAATTGGTCAGAATATATGACTACATTTTTAGTGGTCACAAAATTTTTAAAAAATAAAGCAAACAAGATCCAATTTCTTGGGATCGAGTATCGCATCGATCGAAGCATTCGATACGTCTATCATATGTCGCCATGTTGTGCATTCGAAAGCTGTGTATACCAGTACCCAAAACACAGCACTTTTGATCTTTTATTTCGTTATATTATGTTCTGCTTTTGAATACTAAAAATTTACTCTACTTTTGTATTAATAGTTGGTATGTAAGAAATGTATGTAACACCAGAATAGCAACCAACAAAAAATGTGTTGTTACAGCACAATTATTGTAAAAAGAACTGAAATTTTATATTTTTTAACGTTTAATGCATTTATAAACATATTTAATAGATGCCATAAATAAGAAAATTGAAAAATCAATCCCGCTTTCCCGTGTAATAAAACACTCTAATAAAGGCCCATCCAGCATGCTCGTATGTACACTTTAAATTTGTCTAGCAAACTTGGAAGGCAATCAATCGGTTCGTACTGCAACTATAACATAGTAACATAAAGAATGGTAAATGGTGGCGATGACTGAAGTGGTCTGCACATTGGCTGGGTTCGAATCCAGTTTCAGACAAAAGCTATGTCCACACGATTGTCAGATTTTACAATATTGTATGTAGGATATGGCAATGCACTCACATTGAAAAATTGTCACCGAAGTGTAAATTGCCAATTCAGACTATTGTCAGAAAACCATACAATTTCATTGTCACAAAATAAATTTATCTGCCAACAAAAATTGTCTGTTCACACGGTTGTCTGATTATTGTATGGCAAAAGTTGCCAGATCCAATACCTAACATTGCATCTAAATAGGCAGCGTTGTCAACAGAAATATTTATGTGAGAATGGTGCTTTTGTACGGTGCACTAAATTAAGCACATCAGACAATAACAAATGACCGTACCGTAATTGGCAATTGCCTGTCAATGACAATGATGGATGTTCCCACGATTGTCAGAAGTGTGACTATATTATTGTCATATAATGCACGGACAATACATTTTGTGACAATATTGCCACACAAAAATTGTAAGTTGACACGGTTGTTGAACATTTTATTACAATTTTTCTGTCAATATTGTACTATATGACAATCGTGTGTACATACCTTCAGTCATAAAAACATTTCGTATTTTTTCTGATGTGCATTTGTGTGTCTTTGTGCCAGTTGTAGTCGGAAGGATTCAGTGGCGAAGGCATTGTCACTGGTCACAGAACAGTACCGGCTTCAGCTGTACCACCGGCGAAGTAAAATAATAACTAAAAAAAATGGTTACTGGAAAACGAAGCTTCAAAATTGAATACGTCTCCTTGACATCAGAGGCGCTCCAACACTGCTCTAAAAACAAAGGACGTGCAAAAGCAGAGTTGTAAGATAGTGAACCTTCACTACCTGTCATTTCTTTCACCTTTCCTGTAGTTCCAGCACAATGCATCGTATGTGTAACGGTCATCTTCTGAGTGCTGAAGTTGTAGAGAAACTTAATATCGCTGCTGACATTTGTTGATACAAAAGTAAACCATGCCGAAAATTGTCAACTGTGCTTACGCTGCCATGTGGTTGAATAAGTTTGATTCCATGATTTTACAATGTGTTCTCGTCTTCTGGGAACGAAACCTTTTTTCATAAAAATTATACGAAATACGGAAATTATATCCGATGAATATAGAAAAAGATTGTGAAACAAGTGCTTGTGATCACATTTCCGCCGGCAGAAAACAAGTAGTACCTTTTTGGTCCTGGTTGTGATAAATTTTTTTTTAATATTTCAATATTTTTTATCGTGTCAGTAATTAATTTTCCTTTGCAAAACATTTAATCACAGATTATTTATTTTAAGTTCGATTTTTTTTCTAATTTACAATAAAACAGAAGCAGCAGTATACTTAATGGGAGCTACAGGAGCAACTGGGGCTACAGGGGCATCCAAAGGAGTAGCAACGGGCACAGCTGGGGCAGCAGCATAAATCGCATGTAGTACTGCAGTGTTGTAATTTTGCTTGACATCAACTCGACGGCTGGCATAAGCAGCATCCAATGGAGCATTAGCATAAGCAACGGGAGCGGAGTAACTCAAAGGAGCTGCATATTTAGCAACAATGGGAGCAGAATAAGCCAAACGTGTAGAATAAGCATCAGCGTATTGGCCAATAATGGGAGCAGACGCAGCAGCAATAGGGGCGGTGTAAGCGGACACAGTAGCTACTGGAGCAACAACAGCAGCTGTGGCAATACCATTGTGGTTGCGGACAACGTATTGGCGACTGGTGGCGGTTACAACGGGAGCTGGGGCAGCAACAACAGCGGCGGGAGGAGTATAAGCCAGAGGAGCACCAATCAAACCGGGTTTGCCAGCAACACAGGCAATGACAGCAAAGATAACAGTGACCTGAAAACAATTGAAATTTTAATTTTGTTTCGCCTTTTCGTGCACAAACTTACGTATTTGAACATTTCGTTTTCTTTTGCGATTTCTCTTGAGAACTGTAAGTTTCGTAATACGACACTATTCAGTCTAAAACGTTTATTTATATAAAAAAATAACCCCTTCATTTGAATTAAATAAAACAATATCATTTAATGAATAAAAATCTTTTGGTGACCCCCACAAATATGTTTGTGTTCTTGAAATACCGCAAGTGAAAGAAGTGCATGCAGAAATACTTTTAATGTGATGTGACAATACCAAAGCGTAGATGCGTTCACACACCAACAATAATTGCACTATTGCGATCACAAAACACCAACACAAACGACAATAATTTATATTATTTGGACGCTTGAAGAATAACAAATACAAAAAATTAACATAAAATCGCTTGATTGTCGTACTGATTTTGGAAATGTTTTAAGTGACAGATGATGCAGTGTAGAGGACAAAATTTATTTTAACTGTAGATTTTACAAGGAATACTTTTCTATACAATCAATTAATGCTATAATTTAATTTTACTGTAGCTCAGGTTAGGTTAGGTCGGCAGGTTGCTGGATGTAAAGGCAAAGAAAGGACCCCAGCCCACTTGGGTTCAATTTATTATGGTTCCATTGTGATACCTGTTGTGAAAAAATGTTCACGTGTTGTAGTTTTAGAGACCAGACCATTTGCTGAGAATCGAACTTAGTAGCCCCTACACTACTCACTAGACTACCGGAGCACCCGGTAAATTGCTGTAGTAATGTTGAGGAATCCATCTGGTGCTGTTTAAGTCCCTGATTCACTTTCCGCACGATCTGCCAAATATGATATGTCTGCTAAAAAAATAAAAATAAGGCAGTGTGGACTGAAAAGGCAATTGTGTAATAGATTTGGAAAATTTAATGCAATTTTTCACAAAAGTATGTTTTTCATGCGATTTTAGACAAACAGCTGAAAATTTTGTTAGCGCTAAAGGAAATAAATTTAAAAAAAAATGGACTCAGCCGAATTTTTTTTTTTACTCTTCTCGAGTGTCGATTCGGAAGGATCGAGAATAAAATAAACTTTAAATTATGTTATTATACATTTTTTGCAAATCCTTTAATTTAGGAGATATTCAGAATGTTGTGAGAAAAAAATTCTTTTTTCAAGAAAATTAAAAAAAAAATTGATTTAAAAAGTTTATTAAAAAATGTAAAATAACGAACAGCTGTAATGTTGTTCTTAATTTTAGTACTCGCATATGCTACAAATAAAATGATTAAAACCTATTCATAAATTCTAATTTTATTCAAATTGAACTGGTAGCACTTACTTTTTTTTTATCTGAAACCAGCACTCAGGAGATGACCCTACAAATGCGATGCATTGTGCTGGAACTATAGGAAAGGGATAGAGAAATAACAGGAGGTGAAGCTTAATTAATTATATTACAACTTTTCTTTTGCACGTTCTTTGTTTATAGCAGTGTTGAAACTTCGGTTTAGTAGCCATTTTTATTATTATTTTACTACGCCAGTGCTACACAATACCGACGATTGTAGATTGGATACAGCTGAAGCCGTTACTATTCAGTGACCAGTGACTATGCCCTCGCCACTGAAACCTTCCGACAATAACTGACACACTACTGCACATCAGAAAAATTGTGATATTTTTTTTTTATGATTTTAGTCTGAAACTGGAGTTGCCCCCAGGTCTGTTTTGGTTTTGTAATCAACGTGCAGGCTACTTCAGGCATCGCCACCCTCACTTATTTTGCAGAAAATTTTTGTGTTTTCATTTTTTTCTACCTGAGTCAATCTAAGAAAAGTAATTTATAGACATTAATTACCATATATATTCAAATTAACTAAGAAAACTGCGGACAATAAATTCTTGTTGACCAGTGTAATCGTTTCCATACAGGTAATAATTACGTGTGATAGTTTTATACTTAGAAAGAAACTAAATGAAAGACTAAATTGTAAATCACACTGAAAAACACTAGCAGAACGGAACAACATTCTGTTTTCGAAAGTTGCAACACTTTCATCTTCAGCGTTCTTCGTGTTTTGTCTTTTTTTGTGTGGTTGTACATAATTAATGAAAATTAAGTAATGCCAAGGATTATTGCAAGAGAAGGGTAATTTACAGCTTTGTTCAGAAAGAGGAAAATAATGGGGAATAAATTCTAAGATTCTATTTATAGAAAATAATAAATATATAAAGCTAATAATTTACATCTACTGACAACTACACACGGTGGGTAAAACACGAAGAACGCTGAAGATGAAAGTGTAGCAACTTTCGAAAACAGCATGTTGTTCCGTTGTGCTGGTGTTTTTCAGTGTGATTTACATTCTTATCTTCGATTTAGTTAGTTTTTTAGTATATAACTATCAGATGTAATTTTCAAGGCCGGTATGGAATCGATTATCAGCTTAATTAAAATTGTAAAATTTTAACTAATTGCATTAAATAAGGTCCGCATACATATCGCACTGCTTCCTCTAAAGAGGGCACCTCAAAATTTTTAAATTTTCACATAAACGATGTACAGTGGTCATATCTACCCACTGTAAAAATTTAGATAATTTTCGCGACTCTTCCGCCAAAAAAAATACACTTGTATGCCTCGCTGCTATGTAAGAGTTAATTAAACAAAAATTTGTAAATTTTGAGTTGACGCTCTTTAGAGGAATCAGCGCCATATGTATACATTTTAACAATTAAAAAAAATATATATTTCAACAGCATTTGTGGCTTGGTGTATTATCATTTAAAGTTCTCATGCAGCTAAAAACACCAGATACTATGAATTTTATTATTTGTATAATAGTGTGGCACTGACTGACACCATTTTGAATAGATTTTTTGAAGTCACACTTCAGTGTGACAGTGACTTTCAAATTAATTTTGAGTAAATTTTTTCAATAAAATTTTTCAAAATTTCTTTTATATAAACAAATTTTGTGTTTCAATAATTTTGTCTTTGGCGACGTTTTATGGCTCAAATACTAACGAAGGAGACTGCTGTAGCACAGAAAGAACTCACTTCTGGTGTTAAAGTTGTACTTTAGTGTGTTCGCACACTTGCACATTTAAAATTTTATGGCAAACATTTTCTTAGAATATTTCAACTAATTATATTTTATTTTTTATATTTTTATTATATTCCTGTTTTGCTGATTTTTGACATTTTTCAAAAAAAAGGAACGAAAAAAGGACAAGAAGTGGTAGAGGGTTAATATACTCATAAAATATTCCTTGTAATGTTCTGCATAAATCTTGGGAACACATTGTATATCAAAAACGGAAGTATCACACGATTTGCTATGTCGGTTCACAATACAAAGATGAGTCTTTAAAACGGCTGTAAACCGAGTTGCGATACATGTACCCTCTACTAGAATCAGTAGACAGAATTGTGTAATTTTTTTCGTGTTGTACTGATTGTGTTCAACTTTTACATCGTCACACGTGTTGAACAGTGGTATTAATGTCTCTTCTATATAAACATTTGATGTTTGTTATTTGTACGCACGATTGTCATATATTACCATATATTGACAGGAAAATTTAAAAAAAAAAATTTAACAACCGTGTGAACTCACAATTTTTGTGTGTGGAAGGAACATGATCACAAAATATATTGTTCGTGCATTCTACGCCTTTTATAATGTCATACTTCTGACAACATGAGAACATTCAGCATTGTCATTGCCAAATATTGTACGGTCATTTGTTATTGTCGGATGTGCTTAATTTAGTGCACCGTACAAAAGCACCATTGTCACATAAATATTTCTGTTGGCAACGCTGCATATTTACATACAATGTTAGACATCCGATCTGGCAACTTTTGCCATACAATAATCTGACGACCGTGTTAACAGACAATTTTTGTTGACTGATAGATTTATTGTGTAATTTATACTTATGTGACAATTTTTCATTGTGAGTGCATTGCCACCATATTGCCATATACTACAGTATTGTAAAATCTGACAATCGTGTGTACACAGCCAATTAATTATTTTTCACGATATTTAAGATCAGTCTCTATTTCGCTATAAGTCTTGCACGACAAAAATATTATTAATTCGAATTGGCATTTCCTCACAAACTGGCGTACGACGCCATTGCTTAGCACAGAATCAAAATAAAAATTAAATTTTTTTTTCTTAGATTCTTCTATTATCAGTTTACGACCCACTTTTTCGTCACTTTAACACGAATTTGTACAATGAACGAATTAATAGTGGTTAAATAACAAACAATTTTCATTTGTCCAAAAATGGTTGGTGTATGAATTAATAGTGGTTAGGACTCGTATGAGGAGATTTCGCACAACACGTGACGTTGAAGGAGGAACGTACAAGTACCTACCTGTATTAAAATAATAAAAATTGCAGCTGAAACAAAAAAAAAAGTGGAAATTTTACCACAACAACAGAAGAACGGAAAATTTACCTAAAATTGTCTTTATGAACGCATAAACGAACCTGAAGGAATCTATTTTTAGTTTTAAGGTACGAATACATATTGATAGTTAATTTTATACAGGGTGTGCCTGCGTGTAAAAATTGAATAACTTTTTTGTTTATTGTTTTTTTATTGTTTCTTTTAGATTTTATTCATCGAACCGTGTTACACCACCATGCAATTTAACGACCGAGCAACAAACCGAAGTGGTAGAATTTTATTTTTTCAATGGACATTCAATTTCACTCACGCAACGAGCATGTCGCAATTATCGTGATAAGCTCTCTTTTTTTTTTTTGGACCGACACTCAGGGGATGACCCCTACACATGCCATGCATTGTGCTGGAACTAGAAAATTAAGTTATGGGAAGGAGGGATTAGTGTTTATTGACATTTAATTTAAATTTTCCCACGTTAAAACTGACAGGAAACACCTCTGCGGGTAGTCCATTCCATTCGGCCAATAAACGAATTTTCACTGTAATGCGTAGTGCGAGTCGCCGCCAAATCGACCACAAATGGATGCGCTCTTAATGATGATCGCGTCGTGCGCGCGAATGACCGGGTTTTGGGAACAAGTTCCCTGATTTCATTAGAACAAAATATGCGATTTTGGGGTACTAAACCCCAGAGTTGTTCCCCAGCGCCAATTGCACTCGCTCAAGTATACGGTATGGTGTGAAGTGACATCAGAAAGAGTTATAGGACACTACCTTTTCGAGAATGAAGTTGGTAATGCAGTGAAAGTGAATGGGAACAGGTATCGTACTATGATTAATAATTTTGTACGCGCTGTGGCAGCCAACAAGTGGTTCCAGCAATATGGAGCAAAAGCACACACTGCGCGCGCTACAATTAGTATTTTAAATGAAATTTTTAAAGACCGAATTTTCTCAAGAAATTCAGAATTCAAGTGGCCAGCACGTTCACCAGACTTAACTGCCCCTGATTATTTTTCATGCGGTTATCTCAAAGAACAAGTGTATGTTAACAAGCCCCAAACTATAGAGCAGCTATAGCACAACATTGAAGCTGAGATCAGGGCAATATAGCCTGAAACTTTGCGTGCAGTTATGCAAAACTAATATTTAAGAGCCCAATTGTGCATCGATGAAAATTGTGGTCATCTCTCTGATATTATATTTCATAATTAAAATTTAGATCGTACAATGCTAATATTATATTTAAAAATAAAAAATAATAATAAAGTAATTACATTACAATTAAGCAATTCTAATATCCTCGGTCGGTGTTTCAATTTTTTTTATCGGCATTTGAGATTTTTATTTCCACTTTGCGAATTTTTATAAGATTTCAAATTCTACCACTTCACCAATAACGTCTGTGTTGCAATATTCCAAATAGAAATTAAATTGGAAAATTAAGCCACAAAAACCAATTCCTACAAAAGACACATACATATTAACACAATACGCAAGGTTGTGTATTAAAAATTAAAACTGTCGGTTTTCATGCATAAAACATCATATTCATTTAGCAAATTTATTAAGAAACCGTAACACGTTTTATTTATAACAAACAAAATTGAATTAAATGCTCAGCATATCATTACCGTAGCAAATCACAGTAGGGACGATCAGTTTTGTTCCAATAGAACCAAGAGAATCATCAAGACAAATGCCTGAATGAATGTACAAGATTGTATAATAGAGTGGGGCGATTAGTATGGAAGGAAAAAAATCTTAATGGGCGCTTCGCGTTTCTGATTCTTGGGATTGTACTAAGCAAAAAAGTCCACTAGACCATACGTCTACGGTGAAAATCGAGCTGGCGCATTTTGACTTGATCAGACTTTTGTCACGTTTTTTTGGATTTTTTTTTTTTTTTTTTATCTAGGACCAGCACTCAGGAGATGACTACTACACATGCGAAGCATTGTGCTGGGAACTGTAGGAAAGGGATAGTAGGAGAAACGACAGGAGGTGAAGCTTAATTAATTATTTTGCAGCTCTGCTTTCGCACGTTCTTTTGTATTTATACTCGTAGCAGTGCTGAAGCTTCGGTTTAGTAGCCATTTTTATTATTATTTTACTTCGCCGGTGCTACACAATACCGACGAAGGAGGGCGTTCTGATTCGATTGTGGATTGCTATCAGCTGATGCCGGTATTGTTCAGTGACCAGTGACTATGCCTTCGCCACTGAAACCTTCCGACAACAACTGACACACTAATGCACATCAGAAAAATGCGAGATGTTTATTTTTATTTTAAAATTTTTGTCTGAAACTGGGGTTGAACCCAGGTCTGCTTTTTGGTTGTGTAGTCAACGTGCAGACTACCATCCATCGTGCCATCGCCACCCTCAATGTTTTTTTACAATAAACTAACAAAAATGCATCAAATGAACTGAAAACAATAGAAGAATAAAAAATAAGAAATAAAATAAATAGAATAAATAAAAAACTAGAATAAAAAGTATAAAGTATAAAAAGTCTTAGTATTGGATCGAAAATCTCAATGGTTTGGCTGTTATAGGCCAAAATATCCAAAAAAAACGTGACAAAATTCTGATCAAGTCAAAATGCGCCAGCTCGATTTTCACCGTAGACGTATGGTCTAGTGGAGTTTTTTGCTTAGTACAATCCCAAGAATCAGAAACGCGAAGCGCCCATTAAGATTTTCAAATCGCCCCACCCTATTGTATAACTATTACTTTTTGTTTTAAGATCGTTATTTTATGCGCTTTTATTGCCTCAGCTGCTAAACCCGCTACTGGAGCTTCTTTGGCTTACACTACGGATCGCTGCTCCTTTGGCCTACTCCGCCAATGATACTGCGATAATTGACAGTTGCTTTTTCGTAAATTTTAGGAAGGTAAGCTAGCAATGGTGCTATAGTATGCGCGATAGTGTAGTGGTTAGTATCCCTGCCTGTCACGCAGGAGACCGGGTTTCAATTCCCCGTCGCGGAGTTTATTTTGATAGAACCTCATAATCTAAAACATATTTAACGTCCCTTTTGTTATACAGTAATTTAAATTCGTAAAATATATTATATATTGCAAAAGAATTATGTGAAATTTTCACATATTTATGTACTGAAATTGGACAACGTTGCAAATTTTTAGTTTCTAAGCAAATAAATCAGCCAACACCGCAAAATCCGCAATGGTATAGTGGATAGTATCCCCGCCTGTCACGCGGGAGACCGGGGTTCAATTCCCCGTCGCGGAGATTAATTTTTTTTTATAATTTTTTTAATCAGCCGCTGATTAAAATGCTGCCTTCAGTTTCAATTCGTAATAAGATCTAATTTTATTACAAAGTACTATTAACATTTGCATACATAATACGTATGCTGAAATTTGGCAACATGCCTGGTCGTCAGTTTTTAAGTACAATCCGCGATAGTATAGTGGATAGTAAGCCCGCCTGTCACGCGGGAGACCGGGGTTCAATTCCCCGTCGCGGAGTTTGCTTTATTATTATTTTCTTTTTTATCAGAAATTGGTGAAAGAATTAGCAAAATGTTTCTGTTAGTTTCAGTTCGTAATAAGATCTAATATTATAAAAAAAAACATATCTCATTTTTTCTGATGTGCTTTTGTGTGTCAGTTTTTGTCGGAAGGTTTCAGTGGCGAAGGCAAAGTCACTGGTCACTAAACAATACCGGCTTCAGCTGATAGCAATTCACAATCACATCAGAACGCCCTCCTTCGTCGGTATTGTGTAGCACCGGCGAAGTAAAAATAATAATAAAAATGGCTACTAAACCGAAGCTTCAATACTGCTATAAAACAGAGAACGTGCAAAAAAGCAGAGCTGTAAAATAATTAATTAAGCTACACCTCCTGTCGTTTCTCTAACTATCCCTTTCCTATAGTTCCAGCACAATGCTTCGCATGTGCAGGCGGTGCTGGTCCCAGATAAAAAAAAAAAGTACTATTAAAATTTTCGTACATAATACGCATGCTGAAATTTGGCAACATGCCTGATTTTCAGCAAAACTTTTATTAGGAAGTTTCGGCCTTAACTATCATTGTTATGTTGTCGCCAAACATGGTCTGATTGTTCCTGCCTAACTCTCTTTGTAACCACCATCATCAGTCACAAACAACAATTGCAATTAACGATTGTAATTTGTTGTTACATAACGTAATTCCTTACGACTTTGCATATTAAGCAACATACATATTTATTTTCTATTATATATGTGTTTTGTAATATAAATTCGACAAAAATAACAAAACAAAGTTCACTTTGAAAACTCTATATTTATTGTTATTCATGTTGTGCAATATTTCGTGGGCAACTTATTTTAAAATAGTTTTCATTGCCAATGTCAAAAAGCTAAATTCATCAAATTCCCGATATATTGGTTTATTTAACACTAAGCACGTATTAACATTAAAATTCCTCTAATTTTGTTTCACTTTATTTAGTATTTAATTGAATTCAAATCAATTTTGAAACCATTAAGAAAACCCCTTAAAAATAAAAGACAAAGCTAGTAAATTATTATCTGACTTAATTCTGTCACAATTAATTTCTTTAATGAAAATCAATATCGTAAGTTATTGTAATTTAACTCACGTGAAAATTTATTTTATAAAAAATTATGGTGACTATCAGGTGGTAAAAAAAGTCACTCGTCAATTTTATCAACACCACTTTATAAGTCATTGCACCATGTGATAAATAATTGGGTCTGTATCTCGGCAAAGTTCAGCACGATGTTGTCTAAAAAATCGTTTCACAACTGGCTAGTTTGTTGACATCAAAATTGCATTTAACTATTGTCGAAATATTTAATGTCAAGGTGATAAAACGCATGATCATGCATGCTAGTTTCTTAACATGTTGCACAAGAGACTGGAAAATATGTAACAGGATTTGCTCTCAACTTTCAAACAAACTGGCTTTCCTTTAGTTTAAAATTAATAGTTGTGCTGGAATACATAAAAGTTTTTACTAGTTTTTACTGGACTTACACATTTAACTAAACTGCGTTCGTTTACACAGAACACAGTAAATGAGAACAAAAATTGAGAGCGTAAAGGCACAGTGCTTCGTGATAGATTTTTACTGCAGAAATTTTTGCCAGTAAAATTTAGTAAAACAAAGAAATATGTGATTCAAAAGGTAAAGAGACATATTATATACATATATAATTACATATATGCATATATTTACACGTTACATTATTAAATTTATATAAAAACTTTCACTAATACGTAATTTTTTTTGTTATTGTTGCAAATTCAATTTCATACAAAATTATTATTTTTTTTATTTTGTTTTATTATTAAATAATGTATTTAATTTGAATGGTGACTAAATGGTTAGAAAAGAAAAATAACTTTTATAAAAAAAATTAATAAATTAATAATTAAAACTTTGTGAATATTAACATTAAATATTTGAATTTAAATATTATACTGAAATAAAACTAAAATAAAAAAAATTAATAAATGTTTTTTTCCACGATTTTGAAATAACGTGCTTCACAAATAATAATTTTTCTTCACGATTTTTTTCCAGATGTTATTACAAATAATGTATGAAAATTCTATGTTATATATATTCTAATAATAAACTAATAACCGAAAAAAACCGAAAAATCAACAGAGGGCATTAATACCCAACAAGTTCATTCATTTGATTTGCTACTGATGATGGTATTTTGAATCGTGTCTCTTATTACGTGCCTGTTGTCAGGAACCGGTGACTAATGGTAAAATTGACGCTTCTTAAATTTAATCCTTCAAACCTGGAACAAAATTTATTACTTCTTACTTATGTTGTTTTTTAATATAGATTTTTTAAATAAAACTGTTGATCGTCACTTACCTGGCAAGTGCAAGTTCGAAAAACTCAGTACAATCAAGTTTTTCACCAAACAGTCACATTTTTCGAACTTGCGAGTCTAAAATTCTTTTGCAAGTAACTTTTTGGCACATGCCAAATGAAGAAACAGTGTTACCAAATACGTGTTATATATTACGAATGAATGAAGTGTTGATTGATTGTATTTGTAAAAAAAATAAGAAATAAAAAAAAACACAACTATACAAAAACACCTCCTAAAAGTAATTTAACACAATAATTTAATGTTTTTTGAAAAAATAAGTTTTATGATAATATCGTTTTCAGATATTTCCAACACGGCAATACTGAACTCATATAGTTATTAAGAGCCGATTTACATAAAGGGTGATGTTGCTGCGACAACGCTTACGTTCTCTTTAGTAGTCCCTTCTTAAATCCACACGTGTTTACATTAAGACTTTTTTGTCGCCAGAGTCAGGGGACTCATAAATTTAATTGATCGAACCTTCTTATTCCTTCATCCCTAGCAGTGTTGCCATAAAGGAACAATTTCTTAGTTTCATAAAAATAATATGCTTATTTAACCAAGGAAGAAATTATTGAAGAAATTGTGGTCTTACTGAAATGGTTGTGGAAAGTTTAGATTTAGATGATGGAGAAAATATTGATATAATTTTTTTAGAAATGCATAGAACGCGTACGAATTATGAAACGCATAAAATGCGTGGGCGTGTATAACTCGTGCTAAGAACTTTGGCGTATTTTAGTCTCACAAAGTTAAGAACGCTGCGTACAGGCCCACTGCAATTGTTTATAAATACAAGCAAGATTTGCATTATTTAGTTTATTTTGCAAAGTTTTAAAATTTTTTGGGGCAAAATAATTAAAAAATAAATAAAGACATGCAAATGCTGCTAAAAAAAAGGTTTTTTATTTAAGAAGTATGGGGAAGCGTTGCGGCGTTTTAAATATTTTGTGGAAAAAGGTAATGGGCAACTACTCCAACACCGAGCTGAATATATGCCGGCCTATTTTTATGACTAAAATTAAAGCGTTGCTCCTACAATAGCAAAAGAATTATTTGCAAATTGAACGAAAAAGTGCAACATCGTGTTCTTATTATTATTTTCCTTGAACTGGAATCGTGAAATGAGTTCGGCTAATCCGTAATAAGTCCAGCGCATTCATAAGCCATATAATTTTCAGTATCGAAAATGTCTGAAAATAGACAAGACTGGAATTCCTTTAAGTAATAAAATAGATACACCGCTTTTTGCTTTCAAAAGATGACCTTCCAAAAAAAGCCGATTCATTTATTTAATACCGTTAGGTAGAACAAGAGCACATAAGAGAATGGCAATAGCAATTCAACTTGGCCTACGAAACAATAACTCCTCAAAAGTAGAGACCGTTAAATTAAAATTTCAATATTGTAAAATGATTAAATCGTTTAATTTTAATTTTTTATTATTTGATTTTTACTTCTTAGATTTTCAACACTTGTCATTAAAAATCCCAATACGCTCGAACCCCAAACCTACCAGCTTTCGTACGTGAAATGCTTAAATAAAATGAAACGCCTACGACAAACAGCAGCAACACTTGCGTTTACTATGCGCACATTTTGTTAAGAAAAGCCTAAAAAAGTCAAAGCAAAATAAAAGAAAACGCCATGGCTGTGGACATATTCATTGTTTATATTGAGTAAGGTCAGTTAGGCCAAAATAATTTAAACAATTTTTATATAAAAAGACGAAGAGCTGAGCAGAATATTATCAAAAGTCATTTACAGCTCTAAACAATCAGTTCATACGAACCAATAAAACTTAAAAGAAACAAAAAACAAAATGTTTAAATACGTAAGGAACACTGTTGTTTATAATTCGAGGATATTTTAACTAATTGTGCCTTTCATATTTTCTTCGATACTTTTAGGCCGTTGTTATCCTTGCCGTAATCGCCTGTGCTGTTGCTAAACCCCACGTGATTGGTGCACCCTTGGCTTACAATGCTCCCATAGTTGCTGCTCCTGCTCCTGTCGTTACTGCCACCAGCAGTCAAGTTGTGGCCAGAACTTACAATGGCATTGCTCATGCACCGATTGTAGCTCCAGTAGCGCCCATAGCTCCTGTTGCACGAATTGTAGCTGCTGCTCCTGTGGCCAGAGTCGTTGCTCCTGCTCATGCTCATGCTCATGTTGCCGCGCCATTGGCTGCTGCTTATACTGCCCCTGTAGTTGCCAGATACGCTACTGCTGCTTATGCTGCTCCTCTTGCTGCTAGATACACTGCACCTCTGGCATACTCAGCTCCTTTGGCCTACCATCACGCTGCCTATGCTGCTCCCTATGCTGCTCCCTATACTGCTGCCTATGCTGCTCCCTATGCTGCTTCCTATGCATGGTAAAGAATCAACGATATTTAAAATTGATTTTGTTAAAATTTCACTTGTTATCCGTAATGGACTGAATTAGTTGTAATAAAAAAAAGCACAGAAATTATAAATATGTACCGAATAACTTTCTCGAAGATTTTGTTGTAGTCCTCGTTCATATTCTATAACCAACTGCACCACATAAGTTTACGGCCAGAACATAAATGTGTTTTTGTTTGTATACGGCCCTTTCATTATACAATATTATTGTACAAGTTATTCGCTATATTATTTTCATTTCGCTCTATTTTATGAAATAAGTGCCACACTATTTTCAATGATAATATGCCGCCATCTTTCTACAATAAAAAGTAACTATATATTGTCCAATGTTGCCTACACATTTCACAGTATATATTGCACTAATTTTAGTTGTACAATAAAAATCAAAAGTATTTTGATTTTTGCCTATATATTGTGTCCACTTCGAATATGAAGTGCACATTGACGATACTACTATACATTGAAAAAAATTGCACAATTATATTGCAAGTATGTGGCCGCTAAAGGCATTATTTCCAGCAGTTCTCTGGCTCTGTCTACTTTTTGACCACATCATCCGCAGTATTTGATTGTATAGATTTTCGGATATCTACGGGTAATTGTAGATCCGGATTCTCTCTATTAATTCCTTAGGTATGATTTTTTTTTTATCTTGAACCATCACTCAATAGAAAACCCCTCCACATGCGATTCATTGTGCTGGAACTATAGGAAAGGGATAGTTAGAGAAACGATAGGAGGTGAAACTTAATTAATTATTTTACAGCTCTGCTTTTGTACGTTCTCTGTTCATAGCAATGTAGAAGCTTCGGTTTAGTAGCCATTTTTATTATTACTTTACTTCGCCGATGCTACACAATACCGACGAAGGAGGGCGTTCTAATGTGATTGTGGATTGCTATTAGCTGAAGCCGGTATTGTTCAGTGACCAGTGACTATGCCTTCGAAACTGAAACCTTCCGACAACAACTGACACACAAGGACCACTATTGCACATCAGAAAAAATGCGATATGTTTTTTTAAAAAATATTAGATCTTATTACGAACTGAAACTAACAGAAACATTTTGCTAATTCTTTCACCACTTTCTGATAAAAAAAAAATTATAAAAAAGCAAACTCCGCGACGGGGAATTGAACCCCGGTCTCCCGCGTGACAGGCGGGGATACTAACCACTATACTATCGCGGATTGGTTTTATAGTCAACCCATCGACACCCTTAATTTTGAGTTCTTGTTTACATTGCATCCTTTCTTTCTTAAGTCGCTTTTAGACGACATGTTTTTTTACATCTGCCTTGTTAACTTTCAGACTCGTATGTAATTTTGGTTGTCTGTCATATTTACCATTTTAGACACGATTTATAATATTAACTTGCAAACGTAACTGTTGAACTACGTCTGATATACTACACTGCACATTGTCATCGGTCAATGCCGCCATTTAATACTTTTATTTGCACCACAAAAGTACTGATGGCTCAGTCCTTTTACTAAATGCTTTCTTCTTTAAACTCGAATATGTGAAGGTAATCCTATCCTATTAATATTATAAATGTGAATGTTTGTACGTTTGGATGTTTGGTCCACTATACCGCCTAAACCGGTGGATAGACTTTTATGAAATTTGATGGACCGCCAATAGTCATCCATCGTTGACTTTTTTCCCACGGCATAGATTTCAAGCAAACAGTTTATTATGATAAAAATAGGTGATGACCGTTGGTTTGTCAAAGGAAAAGAGAACACGATCTAATTGAAATTTTATCATCTGACTTTGTCGTCTGACTTTTACGCTGAGGTTAGTTACATGATCAAGCTTGTCTTTGAAATTCTTCACACATACCGTTGGCTGCACTAGGAGTGTTAGTTTTACTTTTCGAAAAAGCGGGACAAGTTAAAAAAGCGTTCAAAAATCACAGGAATTACAAAAGTTTCGCCGTACAAATAAAGCAGAAAGAAAAACGCATTTGTTGAGTAAAATATCATTAACAATATTTTGTAGAAAGCTCCCCCTTTTGCTCTACCACAAGTTAATTTCTGGGAAATGTCTGATTCCAGTAATAAATAATGAGTCAGTTTGGTTAAACAGTCCATAGCGGTGTAGTTAAGACGATGTCTAACAGTATGGTATCTTATTGAAACTTCTTGATATGAGATTTAGTCAATAAATGTTATATCCTGTGCATTTGTCGTAAACAAAATTTTCTTCATTACAAGTTTTAGATATTTTTTCTTATATTTCACTAATTTGTGCGCTACCTTTTTAAAGGTTCCAAAATTTCTTTTATACATACTCGTATACACGTAAATTAGCATATAACGCTGAAGTGTTAAATACCGCGCGATGCGCGTGATTTTATTGATAAAAACTGCTATAAACAAAAAATGTACAATAGCGGAGTTTTAAAAGTAATGTCTATCCCTTCATCACCTGCCATCTGTAATACTATCCCCATCTTATAGTAGGTAACAGCTAGAAGTGGGCAATCATTGCCTTATTATAATAATTCTCTTTAAAAAAAAAAGAATAGCCTTTTTATTTCTTAAAAGTCATCGTCAAGATGGTTAAATCAGTCTGTAGGTTGACTACAAATCCAAAAAAAGTCTTGGGTTCGACCCCAGTTTCAGACTAAATCATAAAAATATCTCGCATTTTTTCTGATGTGCATTTCTCACTGAACATTAACGGCTTCAGCTGATACTAATCCACAAGTAACATCAAAGCAAGCACCGTCCTTCGTCGATATTGCGATATTGCATCATCGGCTTCAAAATATGAGTGCGTCTCCTTGACACCAGAGACACTGTTATAAAAACAAACAACGTGCAAAAGCAGAGTCGTAAAAATAATAAAGCTCTCCTCCACCGGTCCTAGCATCGCCTTAAAGTACCTGGGAGTTTGAATGATGACAGAGAGGCGACTCTTCGAAATCTAGCTAGAGATTGAGGAGGTTATGCTTGCATTTCCGTATGACTGTAGAAATACAGTTAAATTCTAATCTAGTGCTACGGGGCCAGCGAAGCCCCACAGCTCTAACGCTAAGTAAGGTTTTAATGACTGATGAACTCGTAAGTGAGTGTTTCGTGTCCACCCCAAAAAGTTGGAGTCAGTGTGCTGGTCTGGGTAAGGATTCGAAGTGGCTGTGGTTACCACCTAAAATTACGCAGGGAGTTAAGTTTTTGGTCAGTTCTGGATATATGTATGTGGGTAAGGTACATATATTCTGATACGACTTTTACTTAACTAGGTGCTGTTGTCATTCAACAGTAGTCACCGGAGTGTGTCTCGAACAAACAGTATTACTGGATTAAGAGTTCTTGACTCAAAAACATTCGGATGTGACACAGAGTTTGGACAGCTCGCAACACCTCACCAAGGTGCAATTTATAGACCAGGGAGAACTATAAATTTCGATTGCAACCTGTGTGCACTGTTAGTGCTACAGGATTTTGTATTTCCGAGTGCCCATGGGAGCGGTAGTGATCGTCTTAATTTCACTCAGTGTTGAGAGCACCGTCGAATAGATGCTATGCGTAGGTGTCCACACAAATATTGAACACATCTGTCATCTCTATCACTATTATTTGCTTACTTCCGGTGCACGCATTGCATAAGTAGGAGGCATACCCTCAGCACTGCTTCCAGAAACAAAATACATACATGTCGTCTAACAGGGGATTTTGCGAGGACCATGTATTTCTCGTACCTACCTAATTATGTTCAACAGTTCAAGCAATCTAATGTGGGGAGCAGTAGTCATGTCGCAGGTTACCTGCATGAGAATAACAACTAGAAAACTCAAACAGATATTTTTCGAAATGAAATTACCTGACCACAATGCCATTGACCCATAAAGCGTACGAGGAGGTAATTTGGAAAGTATATGAAGTGACAAATTCGTGAGGATTTCCCTCCATAATACGCTCTACCCCTTTGAGACTGTGATGCATCGATTGTGCGGGTGGGTTTCGGTCTCAATATTTTCAATTCTACTTGGCCAATGTCAAATTATTGAATTATTGCGAAATTTTTGCGTCACATTTTTTTGTCAAAATGCGCCACAAAAGTAAATTTTGTTTTGAATTAGAAAAGTACTAATCGTTAAAAAATAGTGAAGTGGACATATTTTAACTAACGAAAATTATAAATTTTAATGTTTCAAACCAATTAAAGGCATCTGGTAAAGAAAAAATTCGTTTTAGCCAAAAATTAGACCGACATGCATCAGTTGAGCGTGTCCTGAATATCCTTGAACGATATGGTTAGTTGGTTCAAGTGGCACCCCCTTCCAAGAAAAGAGGTGAATTAACACAAAGTGCCTTTTTGATACCACAAAACTCACGAAACCCAAAGAGAAGTTGCTGTCATCGACCGCAGTATTCAGCACCTATATCCAGCCGGCCATATCCAACAATCGTACCAATCTGGTGGGTGCCTTGCCCCGATGCCGCTAAAATCCTCAAAGAACGGGGCTCCCAGTATCCTCCGCCAGCCCCTGCACAGAGCCGCGCACTCGCACAATAGATGGAAAACCGAATCCACACTATCGTCGTCACCACAGCTCGTGCAGCATGTATTCCCACCTATCCCAGGTGGCCGGCGTGCCTCCCCAGTGGCCAGTACAGACTGCCACACTACGGGAAATGTTGTTCCTCGACATCCTCATTAGGTTGTCGGTTCTTCGTTTGTCATAGACCGGCCAGGTCTGCCTTGAGATGGAGAAGGTATCTAAACGCCCCCACCTGCGTTCTGCCTTTGCCAAAGACCTCATCCATAGTCCCCGCTTGATCTCACGTATTGGTACCGAGACCTCTGTACATTGTGAGTGGGATAAAGCCGTCCCCTCACGAGCTAGCCCATCAGCCACCTCGTTTCCCTCAATATCACAATGGCCCGGTTCCCTAACAAGAGTCACCTGACCCTTCCTGTGGAGTTGCATCAGGGTTTCCCTGTACCGTGTGACCAGCTTCGACGATGAAGTCCTCGAGGTCAAGGCCAGAATTGCAGCAAGGTTATTAGTGAAAATCCTAATATTGCCCCCGCCAAGATTCCAGCGGCCGTCAATATCGCATACAGCTCCGCCTGGAAGACACTCGCATGATCCGGAAGTCTATACTCATTTCTGATATCCAGGCGCCAGTAATAAACCCCAGAGCTTACCTTGCCATTCATTTTCGAACCATCCGTGTAAAAATGAACTCCTCCACTGTCGTAATTTTTGTCGGCATTCAAACCGGTCTGAAATCCAAAACTGGCGTCCTGTAATCCGTGACCCCCGGGGATTACCCCGCCAACTCGAGAAGTATATTGCCATGGCCATACGGCCTCTTATGCAACATGTTCAACTCCCCTTGAAGGACATAAAAATGGTAAAACCTAATCATTGATTATATTTTCATATGATATAGGGACTATATATTCGAAAAATTATGAAAAAAATCCCCAGTAGTTTAGCGTCAGGTCTGAAAGGGCTACAGCAGCTATAGTTTCTACGATACGAATAGTATGATTTGTAGCGCACTCTAATATTCTCATGGCATAACAATCGGAAGTATTTTTCTGTTCATCCAAAAAAGAAATGGCAAATAGAATTGAACATTGCAGTACTGAATAATCGCTTGACAGTCTCATGCTTGAGGGAGCATTCGAAAAGAGATCCCTTATTTTACATTCTAAAACAGACTGGTTTCGCGAACGGAAAATTTAAATTCCCCTTCTACTATTTCTTCTATTTAACCTGATCTGCAACGGCAACTTTATTAAGATAAAACCACAAATAGTTTCATTTCAAAATTATGTACTTTGGATTCTATTTACACTTAAACTATAATATATTTGGAGTTATGAACAATAAAGCTTTGTTTAATACACATACATACACAAATGGAAAGCGTGAATATGTCGGGATGAAATGTGGCAACATGAGCGACAGATTGTTTTAAAATCAATATAAAGCAGCAGCCGGCGCAATAAGTCTAGCTGGAGCAGCTACAGATGGGGCAATTATCTTAGCGGGAGCAGCTGGAGCAACGTACGAAGGGGCAACGTAAGCAGTAGGAGGGGCTGCAGCCAACAGTTTTGCTGGGGCAGCTACAATAGCGGCATTATATTTGTTGTAAATATCAACACGGTTACTATAGGAAGTAGACGCCAAGGGGGCGGTAAAAGCAGCTGCGTAAGTAGGCGCGGTGTAGGCTGCAGCAATAGGAGCAGTGTAGCCAGCGGCATAAGGAGATGCGAAAGCAGTAGCAAATGGACCTGTATAAGCAGCAGCATACGGAGCAATGTACCCAGCATAAGAAGTTGTATAGGCAGCAGCCAATGGTGCTCTATAAGCCGCAGCTATCGGTGTAGTATAAGCAGCCGCTATATGAGCTGTAGCAGCGTGACCAGGCTTAGCTGAAGCGCCAGCCAGCACAGTGAGTAAGACATAAATGCACTTTAACAAAAAAATTATTTATTTTAAATAAAACCAAGAGAACTGTTCTACTACTACGAAGTACTTACCGATTTAAACATTTTGAGTTTTGCCTTAGAAATTCTTGAAATACTTGTGGAATCTTGTATGTTGTAACACTTGTTTGTTAACTGATTGCAGTTGTTATGAATACCAAATCGTCAAAAGCCGTCTTTTATATACTTACAAGTAAATGATATAATTTAAAACAAAGTGGTTAATGTCGCACTTGGCAATTTGCCTTTTAGATAATTTGGCTCAATACTCTGCGTATTTCTGACAATTTGGTTAATTTAATTTAATTATTACTGGGTTAACTTCATTATTAAATAACAAAGCTATAAAATGTATTAAAATTTCAAGGTTATTACATGTAAACAACTGATCATTTGAGATATAAAATCCAAACACTTGTATTTCTTGCGTGTTTCAAAGACACATTTTCCTTAAATTGCAGTTTATTTTCATTAAATGTAAATTGTGCGTACGAAGTGTTTTTTTTCGATATTCTGGGACAGGCAGTTCTTATAAACTTTTCTGATTATAATAATGCTATAAAAGTTCAGAGTTCATATACGAATAGGAGCATGGTAGGTTCTACATATGCTCCTACATATGCAATGGAACTAGATAGAGGGAGGGATAGTGTAGAAAAAAGGCAGTTGCTCAAATTGGTAAGAGGATAGAACTTAATTATTGCACAACTCTGCAGTTGCGTGTTAATTATAAAGCAAAGTTGCGTCCTCTCTGATGTTAATTTTGATGCATTAATTTTTAAGCTAAGCGGGGTAATTTTATTTATTATTTTACTTCGCCGATGTTTTATTGGTCTAATATTGACGAAAAAAGGTGCTGTAGCAGAGAAAACTGACAAAAACTTTTATGAACCCGTGTTTTTCTGGTTGCAGAATCTACAGAATCGCCATCAGTAAGGTTCTGAAATATAATAGAAATGAATAGAAGTATTTCTTTTTGTTGTCTTGAAATTGTAAAAGAATTTCAAAATAGGGTTTCGCAACCATTTCAAAAATTTAAGATATCTAACTATTATCTCGTACTTTTCACGAGGAGGTAGAAGATACCGTTGACAGCACTAAGTATCTGACATCCTCAAATTGAGGGTGGCGATGTCACGATGAATGGTAGTCTGCACGTTGACTACTACACCAAAAACAGACGTGGGTTCAACCCCAGTTTCAGACTAAAATTTTAAAATAAAAATAAACATCTCGCATTTTTCTGATGTGCATTAGTGTGTCTTTGTGTGTCAGTTGTTGTCGGAAGGTTTCAGCGGCGAAGGCATAGTCACTGGTCACTGAACAATACCTGCTTCAGCTGATAGCAATCCACAATCACATCAGAATGCCCTCCTTCGTCGGTATTGTGTAGCACCGGCGAAGTAAAATAATAATAAAAATGGCTACTAAACCGAAGCTTCAGCACTGCTACGAGTATAAACAAAGAACGTACGAAAGCAGAGCTGTAAAATAATTAATTAAGCTTCACCTCCTGTCGTGTCTTCTACTATCCCTTTCCTATAGTTCCAGCACAATGCCTCGCATGTGTAGGAGTCATCTCCAGAGTGCTGGTCCCAGATAAAAAAAAAAAAAAAAAAAAAAAAAAAAATTATCCTGGCACATTAATGGCCGGTTTATAGCGAGGAAGTCAGCTATTGCGGTTTTTACGTATAGAACGGCCATAGGGTATAGACCCAAGGGTTGTTGCCTGGCTCTTCGACACGGTAATTGGGCCTATACTGATGTATGGCGCACTAGTTTGATGGCCCGTGTTGATCAGTCCGCCATACGACGGTGCTGCGGGTGTTGGAAGACTTTCCTTAAAATGTGGACTACCGTTCACCAAGCTCTTTACCTGCTAGGAAATTCGGAGTGGATATGTCTGGGACGTGGTGACTGATGGAAAATCGCCCAAGTGTAGTGGATGTATTCACGGACAATTCGAAATCAGACAGGGGAGTGCGGAGTGGAGATTTCATTCCCCACTGTGGACATAGGATGAGTTTTCGGCTGGAATATCGTTACAGCGTGGGGCAGGCTGAGATATCGCCTGAGGAGGGCTGTGAACTGTATGAGATACTACGGGAGTGTAGAGCTGCAATCAGGTCGCCGTCGGGTGTATACACCGCATCGATTTTGGTTCGTGAAAGCTGGGTGTTTCTGCGTGAATTGGCGAGACGTTCTATCCTTGAGCTGGTCTGAGTACAACGGCACGATGGTGTGCTTGGGAACGAGGTGGCAGACGAGCTGGCGAAGAACTAGGTGGTCAAATGAGACTACCTGCTCGATTTACACAATTACTTGGCCTATATATGACTCTGGGCGGACCGCTATGCTTGGATAATTACCGAGGTGCCGACTACAGATGACGGTGGCAGTACTGATGCGCCATTGTCGCATTTGTCTGCGTGCCAAGAGATTGGGTCTACCGTATAATGATTTCAGCAGCTGTTGTCGTGATTAGGAGGAGACGGTTGAGCAGTTGCTGTTTCACTCGCCCTTAAAGCGGCGTCTGCGATGGGGACGTTGCGGAGTTAGCGGGACGCAACGTGAGGGTATAAACTTGTTTATCCGGAACTCGGGATGGTTTAAGACCGCTCGGAGAAGATTAGGACTGATACCGCTCAGGCAATGCAATGAGACACAGGTGATCAGATTCCTTTTGTATTGGGCGGCCTGCGAGCCTAACCTAATTTAAAAAAACTCTTTGATTTTGGTTTTTTTAAATAAAGAAAAACTGCAATCTAATATGTTTTATAAATATTTTTTTTCTAATTTCTTTACCTTTCATAGCAGGAATTAATTTGTATGAAATTTAGCAGCGGGATTGACAGAGATTTGATTTAACTTTATTTATTTTCATTATACGGCATTGCACTTTACGTTATATGATTTTATTTTAATCAATGTAAATTCACAATTATTTTATTTATTTTATTTTTATTACATTTTTTACTTTATATTATTTCATATCATATATTTAATTTCATTTTAATTAACTGCATTCTATTTTAAATCATTTTACTAATTCATTTTATTTCAATCAATTTCACTTCACTTTTTTATAATTTCACTTGATTTCAGTTTGCTTCATAACATTTTTTTTGTTATATTATCCTACTTCATTTCAATTCTTTTTCTTTTAATTAATTTTATTTCATTTTATTTCTTTGAAATAAGTTGAAATCATTTCACAACCATTTTATTCATTTTTTTTTTTTAATTCACTTGATTTCATTTTCCCTCATTGCATTTTGCTTTATTATATTTTTTACTTTATATTCTTTTATTTAACATCGGGAAATATATATAATAAAAATGTTTCTAAATTTTACTAATACAATTGTAATAGATTATGGAAAATTTTTTGTCACGAAAATTTTTTTAAATAAAAATACTTAGAAAAAATAAAAAAGTACATTTCCAATTATTTTATTTTATTTTTCATACTTATTTCATTTCACTTTTTTTATTTAAATTACATTTAGTTTTATTTTACTGAGTTTAATTTCATTTCAAATCATTTCACTGCTTTATTTAAATTCATATTATTTTATTTAATTTTCTATCCTGTAATTTTTCCCATTCACTTTTATAATTATTTGCAATTAACATACTTACGTTAAGCTATTTGATTTCTTTTTAACTATTCCTTATAACGTGTTCAAATGTTTGTTTCCGTTCCTTATAATCGCACGCACACACCCAAACGTACTGTCATTTTGGTTGTGGAAGCCATTTTCTCATTTATAGTTACAGCCAGCGTCATGCAAAAAATTATATTTTTATACACGATTTTTGCCTTCAAATTCATGGTCACCATAAATATTATCCATTTAAAATATCAAATTTTATTTAAAGAGAGTGGGAACATACATTTTATTGAATAAATTTTAGTTTTGCAATGCAATTATTCACTTTTAAATTGAACATCCGAATTTCCAACTTTACCATACCGCTGTGAAAAAATTAACTAACCCTAACTTAATCTAACGGAACTTCGTGCTGTACGTGTGAGTTTTTATGCTGGCAACAGTGAGATTTGTGAGTTACCAAACATTTCCAACAGAAAAAAAAAACCAGCTGTGGGTGTTGTTTTTTTTTTTTTTGTTTATTTTGATTGTTGAGAGTGAAAGTTGACATTTATTTGCTAAATTTCATAGTGTATAGTTGTTTGCTAACAATTTTACAAGTTTTTGTATTAAAATTAAATAAATATAAAAGTTTTTCACCTTTTTATGTAGTAGTCGAACATAAATTGTGCATTGAAGTAAGAGATCATTTGCAAAAACGTTCTTAAAGATGTTTATCGAAACGTGTATTGCTCCCGTGAATATTGCTTTAATCAAATATTGTAAGTGGAATATATTCCTCAATATACGTATATATTTTTAATTAGCATACATTGTTTTAATTAAAAGAAAACTTTCTCTTTTGTTTTTTTGGTATTCATGGTTGCTGGACAAATGAAATGTTTGGCATTAAATACTTTTAGGGGGCAAACGAGATGAGGAATTGATTTTACCGATAAACGATTCATTAAGCATGACACTTAGCACCGATGAGGTAAGCAGGGTGGGAAAAATCTATTATGTATAACAATGGCTTGGCATTCATATGCTAAATAGTTTCATATCTTCATACATACTGGTATGTATGTATGGATATGTATGTATAGAATGGAAATACAAATTTACGTATTTCGTGTACATTGGCAATATTCCACCTTTGACATGTATTACATTTTAATTTTGTTTTCGATTTCTGCTTGAAGATGTGTGCCAAAACTACAGCTGCTGCTTGTTCATCGTTTAAGGAGCATCGCATGTGGTTGAATAGTGAGGAGGTACCATTCGAAGAGAACCCACGTATTATGAGGTGTTTAAAAGCTTGTAAGTTAATGTTTTAAGTTCTCTATAGTGCGAATGTATATGAGTCGGGAAAGGTCTTATCCAGTAGTTAGCTGTTAGAGCCAGACCAGATTGACATTAATGAAAAATTCTGTTGTTCCAAAAATTCCAATTGGTTGTTTTATGTAGATTCAGTTGAGAGGTTTGTGTGTTCATTTTGCATTACTTGCAACAAATAAGATGAATACAAAGTATCTATTTTACGTAAGAAAGATTTATGTTAAATTTTTTGACTGTTTTATTATAAAGATTATTTTTAATCGCATAATAAGATATATCTTCGGCCTGAGGATTCATGACCACGTCTCCAGTTACACTTTGAAGTTTGTAAATTGTTCTTTCAACGAAAAAAATAGAAAAAGGACAATCTTAACTCTGTGTCGCAATGTTAAATTGAATTATCACAGTCATCGAATTTCACTTGCCTACTAAGGATGTATTTTTTTGACTGCGTTTATTGTAAAGAATTTTTTATTTTATAAAAGTAACGGTTAACAGTTACAAATTTAGTGTTCTCTTTATCTTAATTTCGTGCGTTGTTGTCTTTTTTTCTAGAGGACAAGTAAAAGACATTTGTTTATTATAATTGTAAAAAAAAATAAAAATGGCCCCCGGCCACCAAATATTTCATCCAATAGGTTCGCAATAATTGGTGACTACCTAGACCAACCTCAGCTTCCAACACCTAAAACCAATTTTCCATTAAGTGATCCAAAATATCTTATTATAACATCAAAAAATAATGAATTGAAAAAACAAATCCATTCTTTTTTCAAAGAGGATTAAATGCAATTTCAACATTAATTGACTCTATCAGCCAACTCAGAGATGGAAATCTTTTAATATTAGTTCGTAACCAAGTCATCGCTAACAAATTCTTGAAATCTAAATTATTATTAAATATCTGTGAAATAGAAGTCAAACTTCATGAAAGCCTAAATTTTGTAAAAGGAGTTGTCTATGCTTCATGCTTAATAGATGTACCTGAAGAAGAAATTGTGAATGAACTCAAACCGCAGGGTGTAGTCTCAGTCTATAAATACACAACCACTGATCAAAATGGCGCTTACAGTTGCAATGGCAATATGGTGCTCACATTCAATTTATTTAATTTACCAAAGCTCCTTGATGTTGTATGGTATAAAGTTAAGGTTAAACTTCCTAATCCAATGCGGTGTCGCAATTGCCAACTTCTGGGACATACGAAGAACAAATGTTCCAATCAAGCATCTTGTGAGAAATGTAACTACCACCTCATGTTCCAGATAAATGCTCTCGCTTACACTGCGCAAATTGCCAAGACGAACACGCATCTTCAGATAGAAACTGCCCTCGTTATATTCAACAGTAAGAAATTATTAAAATTAAAACATTAGATAAATGTTCTTTTGGTGTAGCTAAGAGAAAATATGAAATTAATTTAAGAGCTAACACACAAACAACCGAACAGCCAACATATTCTGCAATTGTTAAAGAACCAAATAATTCACACGATCAAACCAACAAATCACAGAAAAAACGTATTGCATCATCACCGAAGATAAACACAACAACCGAAAAACTTCCTCGCCGCAATTCATATAGATCCTCATCTAATGAAAGAGATACAAATCCATCAACAAGAAAAAAAACTAAAATAACAAAAACACAAAATAATTCAATTTGTAACCCTGTTAAACTATCATCACAAACCACAAAGCAAATAGAACCAACCGAAAAAAGTTTTACAAGATTTAATTCAGATATCGAAAATGATAATGTCACTGATCTATTATCTTCTCCACTAGAAAAGATAACTCAAAATCTGATCGATAAAGATCAATACTTTTGACCGTCATCCAAAAAGATGGACAACTCTGATGACTAATTTCCAAGCAATAAGCATGGCTTTGTGCTCTTCATAATCTAACCTAGGTAAATTAAACTTTACTTTTCAGTTACGATTTCAAAATGGCTGACTTTCGTGTATTGCAATGGAACATTAAAGGTTTCATCAACAATATTAATGAATTACAGCTTTTAATTAAAGAGTACAATCCATCTGTCATATCTATTCAAGAAACACATTGCTCACATAATTATACTCCAATTCCTCCTAAAGGCTATTGCGCCTATTTTTACAATTCTCCTCTTAATACTACATCGAAACAGGGCGTTGGTATAATGATGAAAGATAATATTCCTCATAGAATAATCCAGAATAACTCTTCATTACAGTCGCTGACCATAGAGATCCAACTTTTTTTTTTTTTTTTTTTTTAACTTAATATAAAATTTTCTATAATTTCGTTGTATATACCACCAGATCAACACTTTTCTAAACAGGAACTTGTAGTTTTATTTGACTCAATTTTAACTCCGAAACTGATTATTGGCGATTTTAAAGCATGGAATGTTGCATGGGGATCTCAAAAGAATAACAAAAGAAGCTATACCTTGGAAAATGCAATATTGTCATCTAATTTATACATTTTAAATGATGGACGTCCTACTCATTTCTCCACACACGGTACACTTACTAATATCGACGTTTCCTTCTGCTCTCAAACTTTGTTACGTGCAACATCATGGGATATATTATACTATCTGTACAATAGTGACCATTTTCCTATTATCATTAATATTGCTTTAAAGAACAACACTGCCAGATATAATTTTAATCGCAAATTTTTGATTAAGCTAGCTGATTGGAAAAAATATTCTAATATGGTCGATAACGAACTACATAATAGGCCCCAGTCTAAAAATTTAAATAAAGAGGCGTCATTGATTACGAAGGCAATAAGATCCGCTGACAATGAGTCTATACCACAGTCGTCCTTAAAGAAAAAGTAAAATGTTCCATGGTGGAATCAATTTCTTTCTTCATTACGTAATGAAAAAATATATGCCTGGAAAGTATTTAAGAGATCACCTACAACAACCAACCTAATAAGTTATAGGAGAAGCAATGCTATATTTCGGAAAGAAATGAAAAAACAAAAGAGGATAAGCTATGTACCATCAATCGAGATTCATCAATCGGATATATTTGGAACAAAATTAACAGACTTTCGAACAACAACATTAATAAGCAGATAATAGCTATCAAGTCTAACAACCAGATCGTAACTGACCCATGTGACATAACGGAAACTTTTGCAAATGTGTGGGCAAAATACTCTGCCGGCGATAATTTCTCACAACAATATAACCATTTGAAAAAAGGGGCATTAGTTTTAAGGCACAACGTAACATTCAACTTCAGTACCTCACAATTAGAAAGAACCATCTCCTCAAGTGAACTTATATATTGTATAAAACAGTTAAAGGGTTATACACCTGGTTATGATAGAATATCATACGATATGATCAAACATTAGTCCTAACTCAAAAGGAAGATTACTTGCTCTTTATAACAATATACTGGACAATATACAGCAACTGTTATCCCTATCCCTAAAGCCAAATTAAATTCACTTGACATTAAATCATACCGCCCTATCTCTTTACTTTCGTGCTTAAGCAAGGTACTAGAGAAAATTATTTCCAATCGTTTGTCATGGTTTAACGAAAAGGATTGCCTCATCGCTAAAAATCAAGTTGCATTTAAATCTGGGAGAGGATGTTCGGATGCTCTTCTTCACATAGACTTTTTCATATCGAAGGCGCTGTCAGCACACAACTACATTTCAGTCCTGTCAATTGATTTTGAAAAAGCTTTTGACAGAGTCGGCTTACATGTTATTCTGGATGTTTTGAACAAATGGAAAATCGGACAGAAAACTTTTAATTATGTTAAATCCTACTTAACGAACCGCAAAATTCGTGTCAGGATAAATGGTACTTACTCTACATTATATAATTTACACAACGGTATACCACAGGGTTCACCGCTTTCGGTTGTTTTGTTTTCTATAGCTTTTAATGAGATCAGCTCAATGGTCAACAAATTCAAATATAAAGATCACTGCATTTATGCAGATGATTTATATATTTTCTGCAAAAGAAATAGTAATGATGAATGTAGAACATTATTGCAAAATGTTCTGAATGAATTTGTTAACTGGTCCTTAGGATCTGGAGCAAAAATTTCTACGAACAAAACAAAAAGAAATGTTGATTCAAATCTTCATAACTTATATGTTGATAGTACTATTGTTGAACATGTGGATCAATTAAAAATTTTAGGAGTGGTTTTTACAAAAAATTACTTATGGAGAAATCATTACTTCAAAGTCAAATATGAACCTTATAAAAGGAATATATCACCAAGCAATCAGATCCAGCATTAATGCATTTCGAACCACACCAATAGTAAATCTGTTAGCAGAAGCAGGTTTACCGTCCTTAGAAGATCGTATATATGAAGCTAAGTCCAAGCTAACGTCGAAAATTGTTTTTCCAAATAATTCCATAATTGACGTAGACGTAAAAAATCAAGTTTCCGCTAAAAGATACTATCGTATAACATCTGCTATCAGAGAATCTCTTCGACTTGCTTCCATTTTAAACATTAACATTTCAAGCAAACCTCTTAAATTCTACTATCCTCCTTGGTTTTTTAACATTGAATTATGTGACATTTCCCTATCGAAATTTAACAAAAACAGATATTCAAATGATGTTTTTGTTCAACTTTACCTGGAAAAAGAGAATACTCTATCAAGAGAAGGTTGGAATTTTTATTTTACTGATGGTTCGAAATTACCAAATGGAATTTCTTCTTACGCAATTGTGGATAGAAACGGCCTAATACTTCGTTTGAAAATTCTCCCGGAAAGTACATAAATTTTTACAGCGGAAGCAACTGCTATTACAAATGCAATTTTTATTGCTACCAGTAAAAAGGAAAAAACCATAATTTGCACCGATAGTTTGTCAGTTACCAAAGCAATATCCAATCCCCTGTCCCGTAAATGGAATATAATCAATCATATTCGGGATCTCCTCATAATTAAGTCCTATCTACTAAAAATCCTATGGATACCAGGACACACCAATATTATTGGTAATACTAAAGCAGATGAAGCCGCCAAATTCGCTAACCACGCCCCTATTATAATGGAACATCACACCGAAAAGACTGATATAAAAGCTTTTATCAAAAATCATCTTCACCAAAGGAAATTATCTGTATGGACTGACTATCATCATCCGCACTATAAGGAATTAAATTGGAACTGCTGTCCCCCTTCTTATCCAACAAAGGTTAACAAACAACAAATAAAATTTGTGCCAATTATTACGTTTTTTATTTAAGTTTGAAAATATAAATCTGCTACCAGACACCCTGTACAAACTCACACGAACTATTTATTGAAACTGACGCCCAATGGCCGACATTCATAATATCAATTGTGAGCCATAATCAGGATCTTTGATGCATTTTTAACCCATTAAAAGTACCCTATATTTTAAGTTGGTCCACAAACTATCCGTCAACCAAATTTCAGAAAAAGCTGTATGCGGTATAGTGGAGGAAACATATAAAAATTCACATTTATAATATTAAATTCAAAAAAACTAGTTTGTAAAAAAACGTACTTAAAGTATTCAATTTACATTCGTCTTAATAAGGAAAGGAAAAAATATTCTTTTGTCACGAGGTGAGTTCTGATGATATTTCCATGAATATTTTACACAAGACAAAGGCCGATATGAAGAATTATTCTGCATTATTATCTTTTTTATTTATTCAATGAGAGTCAGCATGAACTACGATTATGTAAATAAATATGAATGAATAAAGAAAGATTAAGATTTAATTTTTCAATCATTGTCAAGCAATGAATTACGAACTTTTCACTGCCTTTGAGTTGCAATTCTTCTCAACCGTATCGCCTAATTGTGAAATAGTTTAGAAAAATTAAATAGATTTAAATCGAATAAAAATATACTTGTATAGGGTGGGCCAAAATAACGCATGCTTGTAAAAATATGATGTTCGATGAATAAAATCTAAAAAAAGTTATTCAAATTTTAACACGCAGGCGTGACTTTAGGCCCAACCTGTAGAATAAAATAATTTTTACAAAGGCTACTAGTTGCTCCTGCTTGTATTTCTACAATTCTCAAAGATTTTTAGGGAGTTTTTATACAAACATCTAAGAATTTTTAAGCAATGTGATTGAAGTTCCAAGGTTGCCATTTCCTAGCTAGATCTAGCGGTTTATTTTTCATCTAGGCATACATAAAAAATGGCTAATTCAGCTTTGATATCCATATGTAAATGTAGAAATGCGCATACTAATAGGCAAATTAAACAATAAATTTAGGACTATATGTCAGTGAAGTGAAAAAAAATCATTAAATATTTAATTCCTGGGATAAATTATACAGTTTTTAATAATTTTAAAGGTCATTCATAGTTTTTTTTAACTGTCGATTTGGCAACGGTGTGAAAGCCTACCGATGAGTTGGCATAAGTACCAACAAAATGTACATATAGACCAGCTTAACCGTATGACAAGTATATATTATGCTTTTTATTTATATTTTTTAATGAAATCGAGAATTTCATTTTCGAAAATAAATTTCGATAACTTCGAAGAATTACTATTTTCATTAAAAATACTTTCACTTATTTTTAGTACAGCGCTTAGCCTTAGCCAAAGGAGAATCTCTAAAGTTTCCACTGGACTGGAAACTGCATATTGTATCGCGCAACAATTTTCCCACGGCCGCTGGCTTAGCCTCAAGTGCTGCTGGTTATGCATGTCTCGTCTATACGCTGGCTTCACTGTATGGCATTGCAGATGAAGAGCTAACAACAATAGCCCGCCAAGGCAGTGGATCAGCTTGCCGTAGTTTACATGGCGGTTTTGTACACTGGCAAATGGGTAAATTGGATGATGGTTCTGATTCCATAGCTACGCCAGTTGTATCCGGTACACATTGGCCAAATATGCATGTCTTAATTTTGGTAGTCAACGATTGCCGCAAAAAGACTAGTTCTACGAAGGGCATGCAAAGGGCTGTGGAGACGTCAGAGTTACTTAAGTATCGTGCAAAGTATTGTGTATCGCAACGTATCAATGTCATAACAGATGCTATAAAACAACGAGATTTTGAGACGTTTGCCAAAATTTCCATGCAGGATTCAAATCAGTTTCATGCCATCGCTTTGGATACGTATCCACCCTGTGTTTACATGAATGATGTGTCGCATGCCATTGCAGCTTTCGTGCATGCCTACAATACAGCTGTAGGTCATACACGAGCAGCCTATACATTCGATGCTGGACCAAATGCATGTTTATACGTATTAAAGGAACATGTACCTTCACTATTGCTTGCTTTGCAAAAATCATTTCCCAATGATGCTTCTGCCAATGTGGAATACCAGCAGGGCATACCGCTGGATGTAGAAACTCTTGCCTCGTCACCCTCTAACAATGATGATATCATTTTGAATGGCAACTTTTCATTTCCCATTAATGAACGCAATCTTCTTAAATACATTATACACACCAAAGTTGGTACGGGACCTCAACGCTTAGCTAAAGACGATACTCTTCTAAATTCCACAACAGGTTTCCCATTGTAATTAAAACGGCATAACACTATTTTATAAAGGGAAAATATAATCTATGTCACCTTTAAAGTGAAAATCTATACTTCGAATTAAAAAAAAAACAAGAACTCCAAAACGCTTCACATAGTAAACGATGACAATAACGAAACGATTTTTATACAATTTAAAATTAAGCAATAATTTACTCAAATGTAGTAATCAAATCATACTTATATGTATATGTATGTATGTTTGCATGTAAATATTTATCAGTATGATAAAACATATTAGCAAATTTAGCAACTAAACCATAATTGTGTTGTACTTACTTTTTAAATAAAATATACTCGTATGTTAAGTAGAATAATTTCTGTGTTTATTGAAGTTTTGTCTGACTGCAGAAATTGCAATGAGAATAATGTGTAAGAAATCACACTCGCCGTCACATAGATAAGACTTTGTATCAATCCATAAAACTAAATGTATATATATAAAGTGTACACTTTGATGTCACCACTAACTGCCGAAACGGGTCGACCGATTTCAGTCAGGGTACGATGCGGATGGTGTGTAGATGGTATATGTGAAATTTGGACGAAAACGTCCCATTGGTTCCGGATACATGGCATTTAGATTTTCCTATATATTCCCATACAGATATCAAAAAAATGCCCTCCATTTTCCTTATTATGATTTTTTTATCGTCACTTGAAACGTCAAAAAACCATGTATCGTAATGTCTTATGTGCACAATGACTTTCGGTCTTTCTAATTGGAATGTTGAGCTGAATCTTTTCAGTCGTTGTTTCGATCGTCATTTTATTTGAGCGTTGACCATTCGATTTTTCATTTGCTATACACATGCATTGTAGTATATGAAATCGTTTGTGTTTTTGTTAGTAACGCATGATCTGCGGAGCTGTAAGAGCTACCGAGCTGAAATTTTCAACAGAGGTTCGGGTCAAATGACATTAGGTTTTGAGCCCTCGGGAAGTGGACAGCGGGGTTTTGAAATTTTGCATACAATTTGGATCTCGTATCTAGATATACAAAAAATGTTTCAAAAGTGCACAACAGTATTGCCAGGTGCGGGATATTATGAAAAAAATTTTTTTAAATATCAAACCGATTTGCATAAAATTTAAAACGTAGGTAGATCAGAGTCTAAAAGAACACGTAGGTCACACTTTTTTTAGAAATAGTACCACGAGGGGACTTATGACTTAGTATCTGCCTCTCCTAAGCTATCTGAACGATTTTTATGAAATTTAAAACATGGATATATCTGAGTCAATAATAACTCATAGGATATTCATAAAAAAATAGGACCAGAAGAAGACGTAGGGGGAAATATATTACTCACCGAAACTATACAACTATCTATATAATCAAAATTTAAATGATGTCCGTTGCTAAGCACTCACGGCAGTACTGCTGGATCGATTTCCATAATTTTTTCTGGATATTGTTTGAAATATTTTGAGGATGGGAAACAAAAGTAAATAAATATATTTATGTATGCCTATGTTCCCCCAGTAGACTAGAGTTAATCTTCTTCTTGTCTTCCTTGATCATTAAAAATTGTACTCTGTTCTGTGGGTTCTGACGGGATTCGAACTCGAGCAATTTTAAATCATCATTTAATTTATGCAATAAACGTTCTACTAAATATGTGTGCTTTTTACTTTTCTGGTAAAGTTCGGTAAAATGAGAGTAAACTATAATTTATCTCAATAAGAGACAAAAATGTACAAAAGTAATAAAACGCAAAAAACCATAAAATTTACCACAAAATAGGTCTGTTACACGTGCATAACAAAAACATTTGCATCGTTGGCAACGGTTGTAAAATGTGGACAAAAATAAATTGAAAAAAAAGTAAAAGCCATTTATTATTAAATAAAGTGATACATATGCACAAATATATGTACTTACATTTTGAAATTTATTTAAAAAATCTTTTTTAAATTTTTAAATTAAAAACTTTTGTCGTTTCTTTGCAAATTTTCTGATTAATTTCTTAGTTTCATATATAAATAAAAACCAGCCGTAAATTTACTTCCAGGCCGAATTGACCCAAAGAAAAAGTTCGTGCAACTTTGTACAGAAAATTAAAAATTTTACTCTCTAATTTTCTTTCAAAATTGTATAAAAATTGTTAATAATTGCTGGCACCCTTTTGGGTAAATTTAGAGGATTCCATCTTACTCGTAGTTCACTTGTTGATAAGCATTTCTCGCAATTGAACTGATCTGATTCTGATTCTGAATATATATATAGTCAAATTCATGCGCAATATAACTTGCAATTTATATAGTAGCGCTCTTATAATATTATAACTATTATTTGTTCATAAACATTATTTCTAGCTTATTTGTTGCCTACGTATTTAATAATCCTTATGTTACACTTGTAGTCCACCAACTATATATGGCCCTATGGGCTCGGTTGGTTATTGTTATAAATAAATAAAATAGAATATCTCTTTATACAGATATATAGATATGTAGATATATAGATATATATGTATATATAAATATACATATATAGATGAGAAGAAAAATCTAAAAATAGAAATATGTATGTGTAATAAAAAAAAGTAAACTAATGGATTGTTATGTTTTTGTTTATAAATTTTTGGTTTTTTGTACGGTATTCAACTTCAATTCTCTATTGATTAGTTGAATTTTGAACATAAGAATCTTGAATTTGTAGTCAAAAATTGGACAAAGTCCACTGGTTCGCTAAGTAAGCATTAGCGAAATAGTACTATATGGATATGCTTCCCTCCTCAATTGTTGAGTTTGTTTTTATATAAAAAAATACTTTATGAGAATACCATAAAGTATGTAATAATACATTCACATATTTTTTCGGGAAAAAGCACAATTTTAAAATTAGAATCATATATAAATAAAATAAATTTGTGCGAGTTCGGGCAATTTTGTTATGCACCTGGAACAGACCTAATATATATTACCATGTACAATTGCAAATCTACACACATGCATACATCCATAAAGACTAAAGTGTGGCACAAACACAACAAAAATGTCTTACAAACATTTCATGAAATTGCAATTAGTGTGTATGCATTACTTGCTCATTGCAAAACACATACTTCCGAAAATATTTCTTTTGTTCCACGATCAAAACATTGAAGAAGAGAACACAAGTACAACAAAACAATGTTAAAATAGAACAAGGCTGAAGTAGAAGAGAAATGAAGTAGAACATCAAAACTATTTTTGAACATTCAAAACATGTTTGAATAACTCGTAGACAAACTTGCAAAGAAACTTTTGCATTTTTTATGAACATAAAAAATCGAATGTATGTATGCAAAAATAAAATTTTTTTAATTCACATTTGGAAAAACAAATAAAATAAAAATATCACAATTCATATTAGGTTTGAGGTTCGTTTGTAAGGTTCTTTAAAGAAAAATAATTAAAATTTCGCAAAAAATTTTAAAAATGTATAATTTCACCTACATTTAATGCATCCATTTCAATATATATTTAAGATTAGTAAAATTTAGAAAAATCACGAAAATCAGAAAGTTGAAATTATGAAAAAAAATTATATACCTGCAAGGTGTTTTCCCTCCTAAATGATATTATTTAATAACACTCATGTTTACATTTTTACGTTTTTTTGTGTTTGTTCTTGTGTACTCGATGCTTTTGGTGTAATTTACCGTTTTTTTTATTTCATTGGCTGTTTTTGTTTTGATGTTCTGCTTCATTTGAACACACAAGCACAAACAAAACTATAGAGAGAAACTTTTCGAATGGTGCTTGTTTTGTTTCAGTGAGAGTCATGTTTTGTTATGCTTGTTTTGTTGATAATGTTTACACTGGAAACACGGCTTGGAACTAGTGTGCTTTAGAATACAGAACTTTCAATACATTTTGTACAGCTCTTTAATAAAGGCACAATAATTTGGCTTCTACATGTTATTTAAAGAAACCCCAAATAATTTTAAAGTATATCATGAAATAAAATTAACTATTATTTGTTCATTGCATTGTTGGGAAACTTTTAATTTTACTTCGTTATTGTTTACTTATAAACCAGCTGATTGCTTGTTCTTCTCGGCCAAACTAGCCCGAAGAAAAAGTACAGGCGTTTTCGTGCATGAAGAACAAGAATATTACTCTCTCAAAACGTTTCTCATTTACCCAATTTTTGTGTAACAAAACGCTTTCTGGTAAGATTGGGTGCCCGCGGGCGCATCGCTCACGCTCTTGTTTAAGTCAGTGTGGTAGGCGAAAAACAATTGTTCTTGTGGTTTAAATTTTTTTAAATTCTTTCTTATTAACTTGGGTTTTTTCAAATTTTAATGCACTCACACTTTTTCACACATTCGTGCTTTAAAAAATTGAAGCGAATTTTCTTACTAATTCTGTGTTTTAAAATCCAGACAAGAAAACAGCTGACTGGTATTCTTACGAAGAGTTCTGTTGTTGCTTTCTTGACGATGACTTTTGAGAAATAAAGTTTCCCCTAAATATTTTTTAGCTTGGAGCAGCACTCAGGGGATGACCCCTACACATGTGATGCATTGTGTTGAAACTAGGGAAAGGGATAGTGAGAGAGATGACAGGCTGTGAAACTTCACACTTGTCTCACAACTTTGCTTTTTTGCACGTTTTTTATTCATAGGAGATGTATTCATATTTTGAAGGTGTGTATTTGGAACCATTTCATACCGTCGTAGGAGGGCGGACTGATATGCCTGTGAATTGGTACCGGCTAAAGCCAGTACTGTGTAGTGACCACTGTCTATGGAATGCAAATTTGATCATGTAACCTCAGCGTTAGTATCATCATCGGGTAACTAACGACGGTCACTGCCCGCTTGTAGCAGCTGTTATTTTATATACGGAAAGAAAATTTTTTAATCAATTAAACTTTGTGAAATAATTTATTAATTTATTTAATTTTTATTATTAATATCCATATTACATGTAATAAATTGATTAATAATTTTATTCAATTAATTATTTTTTTTTTTCTTGTTATGAATATATTTACTATTTGATTTTAATTTTGTTCTTGTTCTTCATTTGTTTTGTTCTTGTTCTTGTTCTTGTTCTTGTTCTTGTTCTTTTAGTAGGGAAAGTTTTGCTTAATAAATTCTATTTAAAGTTTAATTTTTTATTTCTTTTTGGACTAAGTAACTTTTTTTGGATTTTCATTTAATTTATTGCATAAATAACACATGCAATAGTATTTTTTTAGTGAATTATTATGTTTGTTAAATTTGATATTTCGAAAAATTTTGATGATTAGGAAGGAGGGGAGCATGAGTACATAATTTCAATATTTTATAAATATAAATAAAATGAAATTATATTTATAACGGACAGAAGAATTATATACTTAGGAAGAAATGTTTCAGTTTTACCCTTAATTTAGTAACTAAAATTTAACAACTTATTAATTTAAATTGCTCTCAAAACTGTTAGATTTTCTTTTTTTTTTTTTAATTCCATGTTACTTTTTAGGAAATTTATTATTATTGTTATTATTTTGTTAAATTTAAAGAGTATTTTTGAAATATAATTAATGAATTATATTAACTAATGTAAACTAGTTTATTTTATATGGATTTTTCTTTATCAATATAAATTCATATACATACAATTGTTAATTTAAATTTAATTCTTTAGATCGTTTATATACAGTGAGAAGAGATTTTTTCTAGCTTCTGTTGTTATGTACAAAATGAATTAAAACTAATAAAACAATGCTAATAATTAAAACAAACGTTTAAATATCAGTCAGCACCCAGTAAATGCGAACGATAATCTCTTTTCTAAAAACAAAAAATTTAAGTTTGGTTTTTTTTAATTGTTAAATACATATATATATAAATGCCTTATTTCGAAACCAAGTTTATGCAATTAGTTAAAATTTTTTCATGTGATGTTACTAAGAAACAAACTAAATCAGAAACAAAATTGTAAACCATACTGAACAGAACGAAACAATATGCTGTTTTCGAAGGTTGCTACACCTTTATCTTCAGCGTTCTTCGTGTTTTGTCGACTGTGTGTGGTTGTCAGTAGATGTAAATTATTTGCTTTATATATTCATTATTTTTTAATAATAGAATACGATAAATTTATTCCCCGTTAAAGTTTGGTTTATGTTTTCAATGTGGAAAATACAGATTTTCGTTCACATTTAAAGGACGGGCCAGTTAAATAATATAAATTTTTTTTTAAAATTATTAAATAATATCAAATCGCTAAATCGCGGCATTAGAATCGAATCGACATTTCAAACAAAATTTTAATAAAAATGCGTAATCTGGGCCCAGGTTTAAGTCCAAAATTATCTTAAACATGGTTATAAAATTTGTCTAGTAATAAAGCGATGCAAAAAATAAAAAAAAGGAGATTCTGAAATTTTTTTTTTCATTATCATAATTTATATTTTATTTAGTATATAAAATATTAAAGCCACCCATACACAACGAACAAATCACAATAACCTTTGACGTCAAAAGGAAAATATGAATTCTGAAGCGGATGATGCAATTTATTTTTGCACACAACAAAAAAATGAAATTAAAAAAAAAGTAATTGAACGAATAATTTTTCTTAAAGAAGTTTTGAAGGCAGCAGCAAAGCGTACTAATTTAATCTAGAAAGAATAAATGCACTTGACATGTAATATTATTAAAAAAAAATATGGAAATTACAACTTCAGAACATTTAAAAATTTTTTACGCATGGACGTCACTACATATTGCCATTTCAATTAAGCATTTAAAAAAAAAAATTATATTTTCATAAAAGTTTTTAACATGCTGTTTCTTTTTCGTCTCTATCTTTATATTTTTCACTTTTTCTTTGTCAAATGCCATTTTCTTCTTTCAACATTTTCATAAATTATGTTTCGTTGGTCAACTAAAAAGAAAACAATTGCTAAATGTTCGCGCACTAGCCCACTAACACATCGAACAAATCATAATAAATTAAAAATTAAGAATTGTGATTTGTGTGCACACAGCCCCATTAACGAGAAACAACGAACAAACAAACACACAAATCAGACGTGTTTGGGCAGCTTTACTGTTCTTTTTAAATAGCGGGCTTGGTTATTTATTTCAGTCGCAGTGCGAATTAAAAAAATTTATATATGCAAGTTAAAAAAAAAGGGCGTGAATGGAATCCGCGAGGAAATAAAATGCTTTGTTTTTGCAAAATGTGATTCGAAATTTTGCGAAAAGATTGTACGTCTGGCCGCAAATTACGGCTTTTCATTCGAATCGAAATTTCAAATAAAAAATGTATTGGCATTTCGTTCCATATCGAATGTCGTAAATTGGACTCAGGTATGTAATGGAAATCGATCGATTTTGAAAACAATTTTATTGTCTCTCTGCAGTTCATTTTGAACAAACAGATAACGCAATAAAAGATTTCAACTTGTCTCAAATAATAAATGCAATTGAAAATACTTAAAGAAGCAAAGAGTAGCCATCGAAATCAAGCTCGATTTGCCGCACTAAAGTATGTCATATTTGAAGCGGCACGTTATAAAATTTTTCAACATAAAATTAATAGCGATTAACTTACGGCGACAACGTTTCTGTGTGCTGCGCAAAACACCAGCAGAGGGAGCGGCAGAGGCAGTTAATGAAATATCTTTAATGGTTGTTGAAGATTTTTCCAATATTGATTGTTGTGGCACACGCTGATGCCGATACTGCTGCTGACAATAATGATGATGATGATGATGATGATGATACTCATTCTGCTGTGAATGGTAGTGGAAATTATTAAATTGCACATTGTTATGCGTAGATGTGATACGTTTTGTTGATTGATATTTAATATTGCTGCTAATGTTATTTAGATTGTATTTATTTTTAGTGTTTGTAAAGTCAGACCGGGATGATGACGAGGAAGTTAATTCATAGAAAGGCATTTTATTATCAACATGCGAACATTTTCGATGATGTTGGTGGGAATGTTTGAGAGCGGAGAGTGAATTTTCCATTCTAACTTGTAGTTGATTCTGTTGTTGTTGTTGTTGTTCATAATAATGATTTAGATTTGTTATGTAGTAATAATCATTGGTGGCCACAACATCTATCTCAGCATAATTATTCTCGTCATCCCCTTCGATAGTTATGGCATCCTCTTCAAATACGAATTCTGATTTATAGTGGTAGAAATTGATATTTTGCTGTTTCTTATTCTCTTGAAATAATTTATCAAATCACATGTTTTCATCGAATTTGGCGAAATTTGTATTGTTGTCATCCCAACCGTCATTATCTGCGTTCGAAGTACCATTGCTGATATCAACAGGAGGCCCCGTACTACTTATTTTATGATTTTCAGTTTTATCGTCGTTCACTGTATGCGTTACTGTGGACGAAGTTTGTATGGTGGCGGTGGTGGGAGGAGTATTAAAAAATTCGTCATCTTCGAAGGGATCTTCCACTTTTTTGGCAAATATATTTACAGACTCAGATTTCTTTATTAGATCCTGTTGCCTTTGTTGAAGTTTATTATTGCGCATTTGCTGTTTGGTGGTCTTCTGTATGGACTCTTGCCACTGTACGTCGTCGTTTGGAAAGGTATCGAAAGTGACCTTGCAGAAGTCATCTTCAAATGCATCATCGAATTGTGAAACCTTAACATTGTCATCGAAACGTAGTTTTGGCGTAGTAATTTGGGTCGAGGTTTGTGTCGGTATTCCACGATTTTCTGTTTCATATTGCTGCAGAGAACTAAGTGGGGAATTTTTTAAATGTTTCTCCCTCTCCTGGCTACCCGAAAAATCATTTGAAAATCGAAATGAGGACTTTGAGGGAGGTGTATTGGCAGCACTAACTATGGCCGCCGGTGTTGAGTTGCAACTTGAGGCTGTACCGGCAGGAGCAGGTGGCGGTGATGATTGGTTAAAGTCCGATTCAAAGCCCACATCAAAAGTAAATTTGGTGGTGGTGTTTGGCGTAGCTGTGGGTAAAGCACTGCTTGTGGTTGACCTGGGAGTGGGCGTCTCTTCATATTCACCATCGTCTCCATCATCATCGAAGCCATAGTCTTGAGGAAGTTGGGACCCGGCCGCAGGTGGAGGCAAAGGTCGTCGTATGTAACTACTCTTTCCTGCTTTACGATAAGCCAAGGAACTCTTAAGATTTTCAGAAGATGGTACTTCTTTTCTTCTTCTAACATGAGCATCCATCATGCGGTTGTTCATCTCATACCGACGCATTTCAAGACGAGCAAATTTGTCCTCATCTGCAGGTGATATTTCTTCGCGTTCATTGCCACGATCCTCCTCTTCTTCCTCTTCATCCACATAATCCTCGGCATCATCATCAATGTCTTCACAAGAAATGTAATCGTAATTGCCAGTACGGCCATAACGTCCAGCGTTACTGGGAATGGCTGGTAAATCCTTGGTGCGAGTAGATCTTTTTTTACGATATCTGCAAAGCGATTTGATTCAGATTTCTAATTTTATATCAGAAAATAAAATAAGGAAAATGTACCTGCGATCTTTATCTTCATCCGAGCCAGATGGTGTTTGACCTTTAATAGCAGCTCTTCTACGTTCAGCCTCTGAAGCACTGGAGGGACGCTTCCAAGAGGTCGATGTCGTCTTTTGGCCAGGCAAAGGAGGTTCTAAATAAAGTAAATATTAGAAGAAAAAAAACCTGAGAGTTTGCATTCCATTTCGTCTTACCTTCGCCATCCCATGGACTAGAGCCACTACTTTTACGAATGCGACTCTGAGATCCCGATGCATTGCTTCCCGGTCCAATTCCTCCACCACTAATGCCCTGTGTACTTAATTGGTTGGGTCTTTGTAAGCTTCTAGTATCACAACGAGATCTCTGATCGCGATAACGATATTCTTTCTCCGAATCCTGATCATAATCAATATCACCTGTAACACGCAAAGATTTCAAGGACTTTCGCAAAGAACGACTTTTGTCGGCCGTCATAACACAGCGCTCGCGATCATGATACTCATCACGACTATCACAACTGCCGTAAGGATCAGAGGGTATACCACCACTGTCATAACTACGTCTACGTCGCCGTTGTGGCGGTATATTTGAGCCTTCATACGATTCTAGACTATCGCGGTCGAATGATTTTCTATCACGTTCGTATATATAGTCGGCAGGACGTTGTCGATGTGCCGGCATAGTAGGTGAACAGCATTCAACTTTCATTTCGTCATAAATGGAAGCAAAGTGAGCAGGAATTTTTCCCGAAGCTGCCAACATATCATCGAAATCATCAAGATTGTAAATGCGCTCAGACGACCGGAGATTCGAATCACCACGATAATACTTTCCGCGCTTGTCATAGACACTATTGACAGCCGAGCGTCTATCGTAAGTAGATGTGGATGGTAGAGGTGGTCCCACCCCTCGCTTATCATAAATAGGAGGTCCATAAGTGGTCCTTTCATAAGCCGATCGATCAAAGCCGCGACTTCTGGCCTGCTCGATTTCTTGAGAGGACCAAGTGTGGTGGGCATGTTGTGCACCATGATGGTGATACCAACCAGGAGAATCTGAAAAAAAAGATAAATAAACATACCGTTCAAATATATTCTCCGGTGTCCTTAATATTTGGTAGCTTACCCATGTCGAAATTATCTCTGCTTCTGCTCAAACTGTGTTTATATTTACACTGATCCCTATCTCTGCGACTGGTCGAATAATCCTGTTCATATCTGCAAATATTAATAATTGAAAGGTATAATTGGGAATGTTATGCCATCAATGGCTGCTTACTCATATTCATCATCACAGGAATTCATGCGCCTTACATGACGTCGATAGTAACCATGACGATCGGTCGTTAAACTGCCGGGTAATTGGCCAGTCAAACGTTTGCTTTGTGGATATTCGAGACCGTGAGATGAGGGTGGTGCACTTCCTTGGTCTTCATCCCAGCTAAGATCACGTGACGAGGAAGAGGTGTTCTGTCGTTCTTTCTTGTGATAACGGCGTTGACCCGAAGTGGTATTGGCTATTGGTGCCGTCTGATGGCCCAAAGATAAATTACTGCCACCCATGGCATGCTGTTGCCAAGCTTCTTCCCGCGGATCCGAAGAACAAGGCGATTCTATGGCGCTATCGTTTTGAGAACAATTCGATAGAGAGCCAGGAGGTGGTGGCAAGTTCAAAAAGTTATTCGATTTTGTTACGAGTTTCGCAGCAGGTCTGGCTCGTTTATCAGACGATACAACCGGCTGATGTTGCGGTGTATCAAAAGTCGCCCAAGAATCATTGGAAGTCTTTGAAACTGTGTCATTTTGAATTAGTTTAGTAGCAGCATCAATAATTTGTGACACCACTGTAAGCTGAGAGGGCAGCGGCAAAATTTGTTGGGGTGACTTATTGTTGGGTGATTTATTCGATTGGCTGGTATAAATACCAGGAACAGGCGATCTCTGCAGTGGCATAGGTGATGTGCTGACATCGTTGAAATGCGGCGGTGTCATGATAGTATTAGCTGCTTGAGAGATTTGCTGCTGAGGCAGTACGGCTGGTGAGTTACGTTCTTTGGACTCCAGAGACAAATTTGATATAGCCCTTTGCATCAAATCATCAATTTCAAAATCATCTTTGGAGCCCGATAACCCAGATGAAGCTACACTGACCACAGACAAATATTTGCTGTCATTGCTTGTCAGCATTGGACTTTGGGTGATGCTAATTTGAGGATTTTCATCAAACTTTTCCTTTCTTTGTTCAATTTCTTCCAGCTGTTGATTAGAACTTGCCAAATGTTCGTATCGTGTTGTGGGCAATGTATCCTTATCCTGTTCTTTTTCATTGCTATCGGCACTACTTAAAGCCCCGGTGTCTTCACGAGCATTATTTTGGTGCTCTTCCTCTTCATCGTAGTCTTCTATTGTTATTGCAGACGAAGATGGTTCCATCAGGAAACCGCGACTGTCCACCAGGCCCAGTCTTTGCTGTTGGGTGGATCCTTCGAGTGATGTAGCTTGATCCATAAGTTGTCTTAAATCCTGATCTTCTTCGTCATCGTTGAAACCATTAAAGCCTTGAAACGGTGATCTGTTATCAATTTGGCTTGCCGTGTCCATATCAGTTGTAATGGAAGGCGGTTTAGGTGGTGGTTTGTCAAATAGATCTTCCACCAAAATCAAGTCACGCAAAGCAGCATAACGATCTTTAGCGTGAGCCAAAACCTCTGTTATTTTAGTATCTATTTTGGAAGGCTGTGCGCCGGACAATTCTACCATATCTCCACTTAAAAGATCTTGATGATGAATCACATTCATATCCAAATTGGTTAGAGTAGTTGGTTCAAACTGATTTTCGTCTGCGCCAATAGGAATTTCTGTTTCCATAACATCACCTATCAGATCAACACTTTCCTGTTGCTGTTGCAATTCTTGGTCAATAATTTCACGGAAAACGGCATAACGATCGGCCGCTGGCACCATTTGATTGGTCGTATATACTGGTGGTTCCACAGTAACCCTATCAAAGTGGGCAAAATTGGCATCGAAAGATGTTGCATCAGCGTCTGCCATTTTGTTTTGGTGAAAATCTTCTCCAAATGTGTCATCAAACTTCGCAACAAACGTTCCTTCTTGATCAAAGTTAACCTTGAAGATGGGCGCCGTATTATGTTCAGCGGCCTCCTGCGAAGTTGCTAATTTAGTGCCCTGTTTGGAAGGTTTATTCTGTTCGAGAAATTCCGACAGATATGTCGTCAGCTCAACTAAAGTCATTGTGGAGAGTTTAGTTATGGGCACATTTAATTTAATAGCCAAATCGTCTAAGCCCAGCGTTAGTAGTTGTGTGAGTGTTATGTCAGGAACTATGGGTGCTGCTGTTGGTTGTTGCTGTTGTTCTAAGATGTCATGATGATGATGATGATGATGATGATGCTGCTGCTGTTGCTGCTGTTGTTTCTGCTGCTGTTGAATTTGCTGCAGTATTTCATTTTTGTTCTCATAAATTTCGTGAACTTTGTTTTGTTGGCTAAGCGATTGTTGACGATGTGCTCGAGTACGTGAGGATGTTTGTGCTGGCGGCGGCAACAGCGGAGGCACATCTGTTATTATGGAACTTGTTGCTGAGCTAACTGTTCCGGAGGAGGCTGCAACTGTTAGGGGTGCCAAATAATCATCGTCAGTGTGGCCTGGTTTTCGTGGCCTTCCCGGTCCGGGATAAGCGGCATCAGTTCGCCCCACTCGGCGAGAAGGTAATGGTATGGGAGGCACATCTGAGTTAACAGAACGTCCAACTGCATTTTTAGATGGTAGGACCGAACTGAGACTGTCATAACGATTGCCAGCACCATGCTGACTTGTTGTTGAATTTATGCTGTAACTGGGGCCTGTGCGCGATCTTAAAATGAATTCGTTAAACTGTTTTTTGGGTGGCAAAGGCGGAGGCTCAACAAAGATACCATAATCTGGACGAGGCGGCGGCTCAGGAGCAGTTTCAGTTTCACTTAAAGAATCGGACTCCTGCAGACGTCTCATGTTAATTGAATTGGAATCACGTTTCGAAAATCTTGACGATTGTCCAAAAAGATGCGGCATTTTCTTATTCGATATACTCGAAATTACATCTACTGTTTGCTGCTTTAACATCGAAGCAGGCGGCAACGACCCAACGGATGGATGGGCTCCACTAACTCCACTTGTCATACCGAACCCCATTGAAGAAGGCACGGGCCGTGATCTGACGCTGCTGACAGACGGCATCGTATCACCCTCGGGTGGCAAATTTACTTGTAAGTCACCGGCTAAGACATCTTTTTTAGAGTGGCCACCACTACCGGTACTCAATTGATCAGCGGAAGGCGATAAATTACTGGGCGGTTTTCTTATTTTCTCCACATCTCCCATGCCGCTATTAAATTCGAATTCAAAGGGGTCCAATTTTGAAAATAAATCCCCACCTTCTTCGAAGGGATCACTTTTTTTCCGAGTTGGTGAAAAGGGATCGGTATCACGGGGCAGCATGACCGGATCAGCGTTAGCAGCCACAGAAACGGCAACTGGTTCTAGAGGGGGATGATAGCGAGAAAAACGTAATATATTAGTTTGATTCATAGTAGCTGACTGATTAGTTGTTGTTGTTGTTGTTGTTGTTGCTATTGTTGATGTTGTTGTAGTAGTTCTTGTTCTTGTTGTCGATATTGTGGGAGTGGTGGTGATCGTGGTGGTGGTAGTGGTGATGATGGTACTAGTGAAATATGATGAAGATGATAATGACGCTGTAGTTGTTGTTGTTATGCTTGCTAATAGTGACGGTGATGGCGATGATGATGATGCATTAAGATTTGAAGGACCAGCACGCCCCTGACCTTGACCTTGACCACCACTTTCACCAGCACTACTAACACAATTACTCATAATTTGCAACTGATACTGATACTGATTCTGATTCTGATTTTTAGCCATGCTCATGGACATATCAATAACGTTGAGCATTGATGTTGACGTTGGTTTCGTTTGATGGGATGTTAAGAAAGCAGTACTACTAGCGTTTTTATTGTTAAAGTCATTATAATTACTGGTATTGATTGTATTAGGAATAATTTTGTTATTACTATTTGAAGTGGAAGTGGTATATTTATTGATTGCTGATGCATTAGCTGTAGAACATGTTACAATTATGGAGGTGGGACAAGTGCATTTTAAAGAAGTAGACGTACGTATGAAAGCAGAAGTGGTAGAAGTGGCACTAGAGGAAGAAGCAGTGATGTTATTCTTAAGACGATTAACACTAACAATTAAATTATTTGTGGCACAAATAGTGTTGGTGCAAATAGCGGTGGCGATGGTGGTAGTGGTAGCTTTTGCTAATGATGCATGACTATTATAGACAGTTACAGCAGTGCCAGCGACTGATGGGGCAATAGCAGTATTATATGTATTATAATTATTAATAGCAGTAGTAGTAGTAGTAGTAGTAGTAGTAGTAGTAGTAGTAGTAGTAGTAGTAGTAGTAGTAGTAGTAGTAGTAGTAGCAGTAGTAGTAGTAGCAGTATTAGCAGTATTAGTAGTAATATTAATAGTAGTGGTATTGAAAGTATTAGTAGAATTAATATTATTTTTGTTATTATTATTAATATGGGTTATAGTAGAAGGAGTAGCAGTTGTAGTGATAGTACCTGTTGTTGCATGGTTAATAATTGCATTTGATGTTGTTATTATTGTTGATGTTGATGGTGGTATTGTAGTTGTTGTTGTTGTTGTTGTTAGTAAAGTTTTTATAATAGTGGTGGTGGTGGTGATGGCACTTGTTATTTTATATGGTTGCTGATGATGATGGTGATGAAATTGCTTTTGCTGCAACTGTTGCTGCTGTTGCTGATATTGATTTGATTTGAAATCTAAATCGCTTAAATTTAAAATGTCATCTGTCAAAGATGTGGAGTTAAGTTTGTAATTTTCAGCCATTAAATTTTTCGTTGCGGTCATCGTCGTCATTGCAGTCGATGTAGCCGTAGCCATTATCAAGGTCGCTGCTGTTGTTGCAGTTGTTGTTACTGTTGCTGTTATAACGTTAGTTGTCGTTAAATCTTTAAGTACTTTTTTAGGTGGATTTTTAAGCTCTTGAAAAAAGTATTTCTTATCAACGTAAGGTCTGGTACGACCGGTACCTAAAGGATCCAAGTCTGTAAAAGCATCTGATCAATTTGGACAAAAGGACAAAACACAATCATAAATAAAACGAATTTTGTTTTGTTTCTTCTTTTTTTTAACATATTTTTTGCCTAACCAAGAAATAGCGACTACATTTCCTTAAATTTTCCAAATGGCAAAACAAATAAAAACAAATGTAATTATAAAGAATGATTAGGTGGTATGTTTCTTTAGTTTATGGGTAGAGCTCGGTAAAATGAGAATAAACTATATAATTATTATCTCAATAAAAGATAAAAGTGTACAAAAGAACACACACTTTACCTCAAAATGGAAATACGGCTATGTATACAGTGCACTCCCGATAACGCGAACACCGCTTAATGTGAACAAATTTTATTTTAAATTAATTATTGTCATAGATGAACAAAGTTTGAAAGTATTATAATTTGAACAATAAAAATTAATGCGCTTAGGCTAAAAACAAAAATTTAAACGTTAAAATTCCGGTTCGTTTGTTGCGGCAATATTTTTTTTAATAATTGACTATCCTAAAAGATGAACAAACATAGAAATAAAGCTCTGTAACTTGAACAATAAAAAGCAATGCGGTAAGTTACAAGCAAGTTAAAGTATTAATATTCTGCTTTTCTTACTCCCGCGAATCACCCGTACATATGTATTTCAATAATTATTATATAATTTTGTGCGATTTAATGTGAAATGTAATGTTATAAAAACCAATTTCATAGTTGGGGATTCTTCTGGAAAATACAATTTTCTTATATTTTTAGTATTCAAAAAGTTGAAGAATTCTCAAACGTGAACATCGCCGGTTTTATTTAGTTCACGTTATTGTGAAACAGCTGATTCCGTGTCCTAAAAAAAAGTACGGGCTGTTTCGTGCAAGAAGAACAAGAACGTTACTCTCTCAAAACGTTTATCATTTACCCAATTTTCGAGTACGGGAACGCTTTCTGGTAAGATTGGGATGCCGCCCGTGCCCAATTTAGAGCAAAGTAACATATCTATTGTAAATCCCTTCGTCCCCCGGTTCTTTATTCCGCATGAAAACCATCCACTCAGAATTATAAATGACATGCTGTAGTTATAAATATTTGTTTGCAAAAACAAATCTATGAAAATTTCCCAAGAAATACAGCACCCGGTACCCTTGAAAAAAAAAAGATATTGTAATTTCTAAAGCTATTGCTTTAGTGGATGCGGTGTGCGTGTGCGACAATTGTATTAAAATATTATGAAGATTGAAAAAAATTATAAAACAAATCTATGATAATAATCATCTAAAAGCGAACAAAAATTTCTTTCTAATTTTTTTATGTTTTCAATTAAATTATTCGGGCCTATTCCCATTGGCGTTGTCGTTAAAATTGTGCTTTCAATGTCGTTTCGTTCTTAATGAAATTCGTATTCTTGAAACACATTGAGACGCAGACAAGATGTTAGAGAAAACAGAAAACAAAAATTATGAAAGTGTGGTGGCGCTGGAATATTTTACTGGGTTATTTTTGACAATATTGCAAATTTTTGCAAGTGCTGAATTTCATTTTACAAGTTCAAGTGAAGATGATGAAATAATGAACATAAATAAACATCGGAAGATGTTGCGACAACACGTTAATATATTTCCAATTCGCGATCCAATGTCAGAAATGTTATTTTTGTATTATACTAGCTGACCCGGCCCCGATATATGTATAGAATAAAATGTTTTTGATTTTACCGACGCCTAAGCTCATGTTTTATTTCCATCGTTTAGATGATTTCAGAGCGGCATATGCGAGTATTATCCCATATAATCTCTCGTGATCATATTTAAAAAAAGTATATACATCCATACATATATAGTACAGGGTGGCTGATGAATTTTGCTACGTTAAGAAACTGCAATAACTTCTTTTGCAATGCATGGAATATTTTCAATCTCTTTTCATTTGAAAGCACATTGAATTAGTTTTAAAGATAATCGAATTTAAATGACCGCCCTGCTCATCGATGTATGTGCGGTATCTTAGCAAAAAATTGTTCATTACTGCCCGCAAAAGTTAACGCTGTAACTTCAGCTATTATCGCTGGAATTGATTATTTTAGTTCTTCCATATTTGTCTGTTGCCATTTGTACACTTCCTGTTTACAATAACCATACAAGAAAAAGACCGGTGGAGTTAGGTCAGGCGATCTGGGAGGACAACGGGAGGTTGAGTTTCTTGAAATGAGCCTGTTAGTTAGTTGAACCAAAACTACGGACGCCAATGCCTGATAGCGGCATTCTTTTTCCAATATCCCACTTTTCATTTTCGTTAAATCTAAGAATCAATCTACAAAAACCACAAAAAAAGTTCAAGATTACTTAGATAGAAAAAAAGTTATCAAGTTTTCTTTCCGTATCGGCTTGCATCAGCCACCCTGTAAATGTGGCTTTGTGGACGCAGATTTATTCATGTTTTAAATTTTATTAAAATCGGTTAGTTGGGTTCGGAGACATGGAAATTGCCTCCTATCTCTCCACGTGGTCCTATTTAAAAATATATATATAGAATATGTGTCCTTCTAGACCCAGACCTATCTATGTATGTTTTAAATTTCATTAAACTGCATTAATTTGAACATTGATACAGCAACGACGAAGCTATTTGATAATAAATTTTTTTGGCAGGAGAATTTCGCAAAAAAAATTGCTCCATAAATGACGAAGTTATTTGATAATCAATTTTTGGCGCGACCACTTTTATTAAAAATCTATGGTTTAAATAATAAAAAAAGTGTACAGAATTTAGTGGTTACGCTGTTTGCCCCGGTAGTCTAGTGAGTAGTATGCTAGTTTATCAGTTGGGGGTTCTAGATTCGATTCCTAGCAGAGACTTTGGTCTGTGAAAGTTTTGTCACAACAGGTATCACAATGGGACCATAATAATTGCACACAAGTGGGCTGGGGCCTTTATTTGCATTTACATCCAGCAACCTGCCGACCTAACCTAGTGGTTACGCTCTTCTGGTATTCTGCTGGGAATCGAACCTAAAACCAGTAGACTACCGCAGCACCCGGAATTAGTTCATAATAAATTCTACATAAATTGTGTTCTCAAAGAAGGAACTAAGTTCCCAAAAATTGTTCACCATATAATACGCGTAGGGACTTAGTTCAGTTCTGTTTAGGGACTTAATTCGTACGAAATACAGATGGTGGGAGCTAAGTCCCCAATGAAATGAACCAACTCCCCAAAGTGTAGGAGTTAACTGAAAGTAAAAATTGCTGTTGTTGTCCTCTATAGAAAAATTTGTGGAGTTAGTTTATTTTTTTTAATTGACTTAATGTTTTATTTTACCCAAGATCCAGGGATTCCCTCCTGCCTAGGCAAATTATTATAATTATTAAAATCGCCGCTAACCTTTGAATATCGTGTTCTCAATAATTGGGCAATTAGTATAGGATTTATAATAATTATCCTATTCTTTAATTCAAATTTGTATTTATGCGTGCAAACGAACTAATACACATTAGTTAATTTCAATTTAGGCATAAAGTTTTGGTGGCCTGCTTGTTTGTTTGCTTAAGTCGTAGTTTCAAGGGTTTATAAATTTTGTTATAAAATATAAAAACTATAATTATTCAACATATCATTACATACATAATAGAAAACTATACAAACCATAAAACAAATTTAAAAAGGAAAAGTATTGGTGCAATAATGGAAAACACAAACTGCATTTGAACAGAAAACATTGTTGTTAGTTGTTGATAGATTATTGATTGGTTGATTGATTGATTGGTTGGTAATGTATTGTTTGTGTGTGCTTATTCAAGTCAGTGCAAACATAAAAGCAAACACTCAACTTAAGTTCTTAAAAGTTTTTGAACTTCAAAGATACGTATTTAAGTTAAATTTCAATACATGTCATTGAACATAATGACCGCAAATTTCTCGACTTACCCGATTTAATATCCAGTTTCGAATTGTGCGACAACAGCTTTGTAGCAGCAGCTGTTTGAAATATATCCGAAAGACTTGTACTATCCGCTAAATTATTTACATTCGCATCCGTATTGTTGGCCCCATTATTGTTAATACTGGTTAGTTCTGTTAAATCCTCTGGCATAGGAGTAGCCGAACATGAGACGGTTTCGTAAATATGATTGGTTGGAGTATCTGAAGATTCTCGAATAGCTAAAGGGGCATGTGCCAAAGGTGGCACGCCCATTAAACCGGGTACCACTGTTTTAGATGTATCAAATACATCGCTATGGGCATCTAGTTCGCGTAACCAATTATCGTCATCATCTTCTACGGGTTGTAAATTGCCTGTCGCTGCATTAGGACCAGCACTGACCGGTGTACGACGAGATTGCGTAGCAGTTGGAGAAAGTAAAGAAGAATTACCGGCACTGGAAGTTGGTATGTTGCTCATATTAAGGTCACTAGGCTTAGTGACAGTTTTACTACGCAAACGTCCCGGCTCGGGCGGTGGCAGAGTCTGTAGATGTCGAAACATTTATTTAAAGAATTATTATTTTAGAAAAGATAGTAACAAACTTTTCAACATACCGGAAAGTTGGTAAAAGAATCACCAAAAGGGTCGTCACTACCAAGACTGTTGGCACCAGTCAAAGTATTTGATGTTTTTGCAGCATTTGAAATCAAGATGGATGATTGTTGAGCATGTGTGTCGTTGGGTGTAATACGTTCCATTTGTGTTATACCTCTTTGCAGCGAACTGAGCTCCTGTTCTAAATCGACCAAATCAGCTACAGATTCCGGAGAAATCTATAAAAAACATTTCAATAAAAGGAAATTAAAAGCAAATTCGAAAAATATTAAAAGCAACAACAACCATACCTCTTTTGCAGCTCCCTTCGAATCCAAATTAACACCCAAACGACTAGTGTTGGGAGTATTTGTTGAACTACTAACCATATTATTCAGCATACTAGCTGCTGATGTTGTCGAACCGCCTAAACATGAAAGATCATTTTGACCTCCCAGCCCGGCCGCTGCAGTCTTCAATGACGACAATGACGATAACTGATGCTGTTGATCATGATGATGTAAAGATTTCGATTGAATTTGCTGTCTCGCCAGTTCAATTTCTTTCTTCTTCAATTCAAAGACCACCTGGAAAAGATCACGCATGGCCAACACTACCTGAGAGGCTGCTTTATCGGTTTTAATGCCAAAAAAACGGTGACCACTATCAGGAGAACCAAATATATAACCAAATGCTCGTGAATCGGTCATATCTTGTGCTATAAATGAGATCTTATGAACAGGATGATGGTATAGAGAATCGCCAGTTTTTTCATCTCTCAAACGAAGACCATCGATTGTTACGTGTATTGTAATGCGTTGCTTATGTTCGCCAGCAGCTCGAATGGCCATTTTTAAATCCTGTAAGGCCTCTTGACACATACGATCGCCACGTGCTTCGCCCACCTCCAAGATGCCAATAAGTTTGGCTTTGAACTGCACGCCATCGCCGAAAAAACGCCCCGGATCATTGCGATCTGTTGAAAGATGATCGTCATTATGAGTTTTATTTACAATTTCATTTAATAATTCTTTTCGGAAAAAAAAAACCTAGCCTAACAGGCCATAATCTGTCCCACTATTCTACTCATGAAAAAAAAATGGTTATTGCCTGTGTTCTGTATTGCACGGGAAATTAAGCCACTCAGAATTATAAACGAGTTGCTGTTGTAAATGTTTATTTGATTGATTGATTCCACATGGAACACAGAATAGCCCGAAATGCTTTTTATGAGACAATAAAAATTTGTTGAAGAAAAATATTTATGAATTTGTTAAAAATTATATTTTTTTGATATATATTTATTAAGCCTGAGGTCTTTTTTTATCTTATTTTGTTTTTTTATTATTCGATATTTCGTTAACAGCTTGTTAACATCAACAGGAATAATAGGAAATTAATTAATTAATTTAATTAAATTAATTAATTAATTAAATTAATTAATTAATTAATAATAATTAATAATAATTAATTAATTAATAATTAAATTAATTAATTAATTAATTTAATTAAATTACTTAATTAATAATTTCCTATTATTCCTGATGATGTTAACAAGCTGTTAACGAAATATCGAATAATAAAAAAACAAAATAAGATAAAAAAAGACCTCAGGCTTAATAAATATATATAAAAAAAATATAATAAAAAAGGTCAATTAATAATATAATTAAAAATTATATTTGTAGAATATCTCACAGTTGTTTTGAAATTTTTCAAAGTTTTGAAATATGTATGTATGTACGAGTATATGTACATATAATATTGTATATTTGTACATACATACAGTTTGTAAAAAAAATCTTTTCAAAACTTAGAAAAATTAAAAAGTTCTCTTATTTGCAAGTAAATTATATAACTTTTATTAAATTTTTTTTCTTCATGTATTCAATTGAAGATGTTTATAAACACTTTGCACCAAAAAAAAACAAAATTAATTTAAATAACAAAATAATAATCGTAACTTAAAAAATACTTCCAGTTTCTACGCTGTAAAATAAATGTTTTCAAAATTGTGTTAAATTTAATTAAATTTATTCTAAATGGTAAAACAAAAGATTTGAGGGTGCTAATACTTGGTGTGCCCTCCTTTAGCTTTAATTACAACTTCTAAGCGTCTAGACATTAAATGGATAAGCTTTGGTATATCATAATTTTCAGGTATTTTTCCCCATTCTTCTTTAATAAATGTTATTTGTTTTTTGGTGACCTTTTTCCGACTTTTTTCTTTGGGTGGACCCATGAATTTTCTATAGGGTTTAAGTCTGGGCTTTGTGCTGGGCTATCGATCACTTTTGTACAATTATATAACAACCGGGATCTGCAAATATATGCCTTATGCTTCGGGTCATTATCCTGCTAAAATTTATACTTTATACCGAATTTCCGAGCACTTGCACTCAATTGCTTTTTTAAAATGTTTAGATAGACTTCCTTGTTCATTATATCCACTAATATTCTTATTTCGCCAACACCCTTGCTCGAAATACAACCCCACACCATAACGGATAGTTTACCGAACTTTACAGTGGGTATTATATTTTTATTTTCTAAAGCCGTCAGGTGTTTTCGCCAAACTTTTGGAGGTCCATCATGGTAGTAAAGCATCACTTTCGTTTCGTCAGAAAAAATAACATCATCCCAGTGCTCCGGAGGAAAAGAAATGTGTTCAATGGCAAACTTATACCTTTTTTCAATGTTTACCGCGGATAGCAAAGGTTTTTTCCTCGCAACTCTTGAAGAGTATTTATGGTTTTGTAGCACATTTCTAACAGTCTGAGAGGGATACTTACTCCACATTCATTACTGATGTTAAGTGCAATTCCTCTAGGGGATTCTCATCAATCATTTTCAAAATGTTCTTTTCAAATCGCCGAGTTACTTTTTTTGGTCTTCCTGGTGTTTCTTTTGGTTCCAGTCTTCCTTCTTTTTCAGCACGGTTAATAACATTATATACCGTCCTTAGGTTAACAAAACATTTTAGCAAAATCTCTGTGAGATTTTCCTTTATAGTAATTAAAATACACCAGTTGGGTAATGTCTTTGTTCAGTCGCTTTCCTGGCATAGTTTATATATAATTGGGTAATCATTTGTTTATTCTATGAGCTTAATTTAATGAATAAAAGACAACTGCTACTCTTAGCGTCCGTATAAAACTATTATACGCAATACATATGCAAAAAACGAACGGTTCTTTCTTGTCTTAGCATTTTTGAAAACATTTTTTTTACACTGTTTAAAGTATGCAAAATTATTTTGTAGCGTTGTTGTTGTAATATGATCATAAATTTGTCAAAGTTTCGACGCCTGCTTCTCGACAACATACAAAACAACAGTTGTAAAAAAAATACACAAATATAATGATATTGTTGTTGTAAATATTTATTTAAATTTAAATTCTTAAAAAATTTTTGATTTGAAAACATTTTTTTTACAAACTGTATCTAGCAAAAAAAAGAAGAGAATGCGTTTACTATGAATTGGTATTTTCGTGTTTTCTTAAGCAGTTCTTTAATGAATTTATTTTTAATGTCATCTTAAATGTTAACAATATTATCACTTTTGAAGAAATGTTAAAAAGCTTTTTTTTATAATATTTCTCTTTTAAAAAGAATTTGAACAGTGAAAATGTATCGCTTTCCATCACAAGCTTCACTTGGGAATTTTTGATTGCATTTCTTACTGGATTTTTAAATTTCGTAGTTTTATCAGGCATCAATTAAAAGATGTTTACACAAAATGAAATTTTAAAAATAAAAATTTCATATATATGATTCTAATTGTGCTTTTTCCCTTATAAACTATATGTGAAATTTATTATTACATACCTTATGATATTCTCATACAGTATGAAAAATATCATAAAGCATTTTATTACAAAAGCAACTCAATAATTGAGGAAAGCATATCCATATAAAATAAAAATTTCAGTTTAAATACTTTTTTTTCATAATTTGCACAGGGTGGTGATGGCACGATGGATAGTAGTCTGCACGTTGACTACACAACCAAAAAACAGAACTGGGTTCAACCCCAGTTTCAGACAAAAAAATTTTTAAAATAAAAATAAACATCTCGCATTTTTCTGATGTGCATTAGTGTGTCTTTGTGTGTTAGTTGTTGTCGGAAGGTTTCAGTGGCGAAGGCATAGTGACTGGTCACTGAACAATACCGGCTTCAGCTGATATCAATCCACAATCACATCGAACGCCCTCCTTCGTCGGTATTGTGTAGCACCGGCGAAGTAAAATAATAATAAAAATGGCTACTAAACCGAAGCTCTTCAGCACTGCTACGAGTATAAAAAACTAAAGAACGTTCGAAAGCAGAGCTGCAAAATAATTAATTAAGCTTCACCTCCTGTCGTTTCTCCTACTATCCCTTTCCTATAGTTCCCAGCACAATGCTTCGCATGTGTAGGAGTCATCTCCTGAGTGCTGGTCCTAGATAAAAAAAAACTATCTTAGTGATTAGAAATATGAACTTGCAAAATTTTGTTTTATTTGTAAATTCAAAGGCTTTTTGTATGACATGATTGCTACTTTATAGGTGTACACCAAAGAGAGTTCAAAGAAGAAAAAGTAAGAATCATGTCATTAAAACATGAATCGTGTGAACTCAGACTCTTCAAATTAAGAATGAGAAAGCAAAACGTACTGACAGTACATGCATATGAGTACTCGTTACCCTTGCCCTCGTTACTCACGCCTATAAAGTAGCAATAATGTCAGTAAAACATGAATCGTGTGAACACAGTCTAAGAAGAAAAAGTAAGAATCTTGTCAATAAGACATGAATCGTGTGAAGACAGACTAAGCGGCTGATTATGGATCTTCTCTTTTTAATGAAAATAGATAATTCTCGATCAGTCGCCTCATTTCCCAAAATAACATAGCTGTGAAATGTTTTGTTACGATTTTACAGCGAAAACAATGTACGTCTAACATTTCGTTGGTGTCTTGTAGAAATGGTCTAACTCACATTTCCTCGAAATCGACTTTTTGAGTGTTTCCTATTCACTTCACACACACATTATCACGAAAAGATAATGAAATAGTCTCAACAATAACGATTTTACAAGCATTTATGTTTTATTATAATAACAGTTTCAATTATGTTAGTTATGGCTTTTCTACATGAGACCAACGATATACATATGAACATACATATGTATGTACAATTCTAAAGATTAAAAAAAGTTGCTTCCAAGTTTTTTGTTGTCGCTTCCGTCTATACGGTTGTTATGGCTCGATATTTCAACAATAAGTTCGTTTTTTTTAAATTTCTTGCAGGCAACCTTTTCATGTGACCACAACATAAGAGGCACTAAAATATTTTATATTCTAATGTTGTTCCATATTCCAGCTCTTAATAAAATAACTTCAATCGCAAAAATTCCATTTCATTTTTGAAATCCCGCTACTTTACTAATTAAAAAGGAAAAAAAAAGTTGAGCTTCAAGTCCCTGGAGAGAAATGTACATTTATAATTAAATTTAAAAAAATATACATCTGTACATACATATATATGTATGTATACATAAATGTGTACATACTTATGGTAAATGAAAAAAAAACATTTACATTTTAAATAATTGTCTCCAGAGATAGCAGTAGAAGCTGTAGAAGAGGCAGTTGAATTATTTTGATGTTTCCCATGGCTGCTGAAACTACTGGCAATCGATAAAGTTGAAGAGGCAGATGATAATTTTGACACCAATGACTTAACCATAATGATGAACCAAATGAGAAATTGATACTGATTACAAATAATTATTATACAAACTAAGCAGGTAGTAGACTGTAGCATGCCACCACTGGAGCAGTAGAGCAAACAATGTAATTTATGTAGACCTTTGTTCGTCTTTTTAATTCAGATATACTCGTATTTTAATTATTTTTTTCGTCTACATCAATAACGTAATTGCGGCAATTGAATTAAACAATCGTAACGATACTCTATCGGCAACAAAAACACCGAACAGACACATACCCAAATAACAATACCAGTAAATAAGAATAAAAATGTTCTATAGTTCTGCTGTAATTGCTCCTCGTGCGCCTTTCAGTTTCTGTTGTAGTGCTGCTTGGGACACAAATTTTACACAATTAAAATTTTTTAAGTATGCAAACTTCTTTCTACACCTGCCGCTATTAGCGTAGTTTATGCTAGTGCTATTGGCTTGAGAATTATTTTATATTTCCAGTAAATATTTATGGAGACTGCTTTAATTTTTATTGTTATTGCACTTCAGTGGACAGCAGACACTGATAAATATATTTTATATTGATCCCATACAATTGGTACTTGCTCCATCACACAATTATTTTTTCATTCATTTTTATTTGGTTTTATTGTAATGTAGCCATTTTCGGCGCCTCCTCCCGCCAACATTGGTATTTTAACAATTAAAATTGTATATATTTATTTAACTACATTGATTAGTTTAGGCATTTGTTTGTTTTAATTCTATTTCAATTCTTGATGATGTCAACAACAGCATTTTATTACATTCTCACTCTGCTCTCTTTAAAAACCCACTGTCAGTAATTTATGCTGGAATTCATTTTAATGTTTTTATTTATAATTTCTTTAAATCTTAATATTAATTCCATTAAAAATGGAGCACAACAGCTGCAACATTAAAATTTTTTTTATAGTGTTTATTGCAAAAACAATTGAAAAGAAATGCATTGAGTTCCCCTGCAAATTGCACTGTATTTGTCATGAGCTGCCAATACTTGTTCAAAACAGTTGCCGTATAAACGCTGCCAGATGATTAAAAGTTGAAGGGGTTATTTTCCGTAATAACCAAGGCGAATTCATAATAGTTGAACTTACTAGCCCAGCTGACCGACTATTTATAACTGTTGGATGTCAAATTGTATGAATTATTTTGACCACGTACAATGATTTTTGGTTTTTGTTGTACCAGTAGCTTACCTGGTATGAATTCAGCTTGGTAATAACAAATAAATTAATAAGCAATTATTTGGAGACACAACCGCCAAACAGATATAAGTGCCAAAAACCAAATTTTATAGGCAATGTTGTTCTTTTAATCTTAGATTCAGAATTGTATATCCATACGTCTAAATTGTTTACACTGTAAAATTCAAACTGTACATTTCACAAGTAAATATATTTTGCGACATGAATTGACTCAAAAAAAATCAATAAAAACGGGGTTGGCTAGATTTATTTGAGCTCCTTAATTCGGTTACTTTTTGTATTCTAATTATGTATGTTCTATGTGCATTAAATTTTGGCAGTGAGAAAGATTTCACTCGAAACCGATGAAAATAATCAGAGATTATACGAGTATTTTTGAAACTTTTGAGAAGTCATTAGTAAAAACGATAATTTGCAGTAAAAATCTAAATTTTATAATGAAATTTAAATAAAAAAAAAATTACCTCAGCATGTTAAGACTTCCAAAAGCCTTAATTTTCTTTAAATTATTCAGATTAAAAAAAGAAAATTTTGAAGTTTTAAAAGGTAATAGCAAGGCAAATTTATTATGAGCTAAACGCATTAGATATTTCGCCCGTCAGCAGATTTAAATATTTGTAACATATTTTGTATACTTTTGTGAAAAAGTTAAGAAAACTGGTTGTGAATAATTTAATAATTATAATAATTCTTCTAGTTTTTTGACCTCTTTTTTATTAATTACACTAATTATTTAAGTGTAGGTCTTTTTTTATATATGTATGTAATATTTAATTTTATTCGATATTTCGCTACTCCTTTGTGTAGCTGCTTTAGGAAAATTGGATTTTGTTTATAATTTATAAATTATTAATAATATTATAAATACAAATAATATTATAAATTATAAACAAAAACCAATTTTCTTGAAGAAGCTACACAAAGGAGTAGCGAAATATCGAATAAAATCAAATATTACATACATACATATATAAAAAAAAGACCTACGGCTTAAATAATTAGTGTAATTAATAATTATAATCATTTAATAATAATTAATATGAATTCAACTTATTTACACTAATTGAACACGTTCTTTTTAGGTTGTGTTATGTTTAACAAATCAAAATGTTTACAAAAAATCTGCCTTGCGACAACCTTGATTTATAAAACCATAAGTAAGAGTGACGCATTTGTTACTTCTTAATTTTATTTGTATATACATAGATTTTTCTAAATATGTGCTCAACAAATAATAAAGCGATAATATTTTCTATATCTTATAAAAACCTTAATCTTCTTCAAATCTAATTTTTTAATTATAACGTGGTTTGAATAAACGAGAGAGTTGTATATGCCATTCGGCAATAACAACAACAACCACATATCGCTGTTTAAAAACCGTTAATTAATGCATTATTATGCACATGTATGTGTTTGTATGTTGTGTGAGTGTGGGGTGTGCGCTTGTTTGTAAACCAAGTTAATTATTTATTTTGACAAATACTTACATTTACAGGGGCTTGTTTTTTTTCTTAGGGTTTGCATATTTTTGAAAAATTGTTTGACATCCGAGCGCTGCAACGTAAAACTCTTCCTTTACCAGAAAATTCTAACAAGTTAATGAAAGCAGACGGGAAGTTGCCGTAAGTATAACAAAAAAAACAAAACAAACAATTTTATCACAGATAATATAAGTTCGTAAACATCACATGAATAAGATTATTAATAAATACAAAAGTGTAACGATAAACCTTAATAGATTTTTATTGTACATGCAAACTACATGTTGATAAAGTTGTAAGGGAGTGTGTAATTTCTGTAGAAATTGTGTGTAGTAAACGGTACTTTCAGTTTTTGCCATTCACTTACGTTTTGTTTACTTTTTCGTATTTATTCAAATCTGCTTTGGAGTTGTTTTTCGTACCTTTGTTTTTGATTTGCTTTGTTTTGCTACGATAAGAAAACGGTTTACATGAAAATTCGAAGCAAATGGCGGGTGATATTTCAATATACAACGGTTTATCTTTTTTGTTTGTTGTTCCGAAAAAGGATCTGAGGGTGTGAGTTGCGAAAACAACACAAATTATAACAATGCGCGTCAATATGACAAAAATAAAAACACTTAAAAATATGTAATAAAAGGCGCACACTGACAGTTTTAATTCACCGGCTCCTACACTCACGCACACCACCATATACAAATTAGACCGAAGAATACAGCAACTTTTATCGATTTTTCACTTGAATGAAAAATTACGTCTGCAGCAAATCAATTAAATTAATTTGTTATTTTAAATTTTGCTTGCGATTATATTGAGTATTAATTATGTAACTGTAATACGAGTTTAAATGGAAATTAAATTTTCATATAAATTTACATTTTTTCGCGTTTTATTTGTTAATTTTATTCCTATAATAAAAAATTTTTATTTCATAAATGGACATTATTGAACGGAATTTATTAATTATTTTAAAAGATTATACCTAGTACACATTTTCAGTTTTATAATTTATTAGCGTGTATTTGTTAAGTATTTTCCACAATTTTGAATTTATTTTATTATTTTTTATGTAGAACTTGTAATTATAGCATTTCTTCACTTTGCTTCAGATTGTTGCAATGTAATTTCTTCTTTCTTTTACATTAATTAAATAAAAAAATTTTATAACTATATGTGACATTTATGTAATTTAGTTGACTTTCTTATACATTTTTCTGATTTTTGAGTAAGAATTTGAAGCAAAAATTAAAAAAATTTTCTTGTACAAGTCCTCCGCCCTTAACGTGTTGAAAATTATTGAATATTCGATTATTGCAAAGGATTATTTTTAATATCCTTTGACAGATGTTAATTTTGACAGTTATATTCTGCTGTAGTGTTGTAAACCGAAATTTTGTATTGTCCATTATTACCAATGTTGTAATAAATTTTGTCAAAGTTAACAATCGTTTATGAGTTCTTAAGTATATAGTGTCTTGACAAAAACTCTACCTATGTCTGTAAATATATACCAACTCTAAGCTGTTAGGTCTATATCCTATCAATATTATAAATGTGAAAGTTTGTATGAATATTGTTTAATGTTTGTTCCACGATATCGCATAAACCGTTGGACAGACATTTATGAAATTTGGTGGATGGTTAAAATGCAAAGATCCTGATAATGGTTCACAAATTATATTTTGAATGTATACCATCACGCTTCAATTTTACTAGAGGAACTAACTATTTGGATTTTATTTAGTAAGACGCAACACCTAGCGCGGACAAATACATTATTGGGAGCGGTGGTACCGAATCGCACCGCGTTATCTAGTAATTAAATCCATATACAATTAGATTTACATACCCATACATGAATATCAACTAACTCTAAACTATTCCCAGAAAAGCATCCAAAGTCTATTGCATAAACTTTTCTATACTATCGTGAAAAAAATGGAAGGAATTATATTTTTTAAATTTAATTATTTATTTTTTTTTTTAATATAAATTAGTCGACCTTTTTTATTTTTTATAATTATTTTTATTTAAAGCTTTAGGTCTATTGTATTTTCTTTTATATTTATTGATGTGTAAACATCTATACGCTAGGGGGTGAAAATCTTTTTCACAATACAATCACAAATTTTGAGTAAGATTGTAATAACGATAACGCGGTGTGAGCTGTGTATGAGTGGATTACTGTAATCATACGGACAACAAGAAGTACAGAGAACTTCCAGCTGCATAGTCCCCGTCCATATTGTGAAACATTTGCTGCAAAACTTTTTTGAATTCTCTTTTGAAGCTTCAGCAGTGTCCATACATGAAACTTTTGCTTCATGTTTAGTATTTTTTATTCCTCCCTTCTATCTTCTTTCTTTAATTTTTTTTGACATTTCTCAATACCGAATGTAAATATAAAATAACTACCCTGTGATAGGTGTGAATATTTTTTTTTGGATACACATTTGAAGCACAAGGTATAATTTGAAGCAAAATGGACGCTAAGAAGAAAAATTATATAATAATTTTTATATAATTTTATATTTTTTTTTTAAATTTTTGATTATATTTCACAAAAAATTAACAATAAAACAGGGTAGCTATTATTATGATAGAAGTTAACAGTATACCAAACGAAAAGAAATAAAATGAAACGTCATATACACCTCATCTCAAAAGATGCAAATAAGAAATTCAACAAAAGCTGCATGTACATGAAACAGCGTACATACTTCCACTCCTCTTCCCCTTCTCGTCAGCAAACTCAAAAGTTTTGCAGCAAATGTTTCACAATATGGACGGGGACATAGAAATACACTAATACCATCTAGGGCGCAATAGTAGTAGTACTAGCTACTAATTTTCACTAATTGTCGTACATTATGTTATCGTAGGCAAAAAAAGAAAAAAATATTTCATTACTAGATGTTTACACATCTCGCCTGTGGTCGGACTCACATTTTTTTTTATATATGTATGTATATATTTATATTTATAAAACAAAAATAAAAGAAAATATAATAGACCTAGGTTAGGTTAGATTCGGTAGTTGCTGGATATAAAGGTAAAGAAAGGACCCACCCCACTTAGATCCAATTTATTATGGTCCCATTCGCGTGTTGTAGTGATACAGACCAGAGTCTCTGATAGGAATCAAACCTAGAACCCCCCCACTGATAAAGTAGCACACTACTCACTAGCCTACTGCGGCACCTTAAAATAGACCAAAAGCTTAAACAATTTTTGTAATAAAAATGATTGTAAAAAATTCAATTATTTATTTCAGAATTGTTGATTGTACGTTTCTGGTAATACTGGTGTAAATGCTTCTTCTTGATATTTGAATCATTTGATATATTTATGAATCTTTGTGTTACCAGATTAGGAATTGTTTAGACGATTTTAGATTTCTAGTTTGCAGTGTTGCCGAAAACTTTTCTAATTATTTAATTTATTGAAAAATTTAAAAATTTTAATATTTTATACATATGAACTATTTATAATATCACAAATTTTTGTACAATGTGCTATATAGAAGAACAATATTTTTTTAATATTGTTATTTGGTGCGTTTAATAAGCGCATAGAAAATGTGTAAGTAGTTTGTGACAAGGCGAAATATAATGGCCTATTTCTGAGCTAAGAAAGATAACTTAAGCGAACGAAAAGCACTCGCTCGAATTCGAATCAATTTGGATTTCTCATTGGCACTCACTTTCTTTCGCACTAAGTTACGTATGTCAATTTTGGTATCTTACGTTTTAATAAGTAGAAGCAATGCCATATCATAAATTATTATATTTCTGTTAAAAGTATTAAAAAATACTACGAAGTTATTCTAAAGCTAATACAACTGCGTGTAAGTGTGATCAGCTGGTGGAAAGTATCAATAAATAAAAGGGTGAGAAAATTTAAAAAAATATTTGTAAATTTTGTGTTTTTTGTTTTAATTTTATAAAAGTGTTTCAGTTGCTGCATTGTTGACTTCTTTAAACTGAAAAAACAATTGTTAAATACATACATTCATATGTATATCATATGAATAGTTTATACTTACCACTTGTTATCCATTTGTAAATACTTTTTTATTGTACTTAGATTTTTTATTCTTCTTTTTTTATTTACAAGTATGTATACTCATATGTAAATTCTCAATACGAAAGCAAAACCAAAAGTGAGTGATTTTGACATTTCATTCTCACACGTTCTTAACAGAGAAATCGGATTTTATATGAAAACACTTACGTTTTCATTCGAGTTCTAGATCGAGTCACTGTTCGCATAGAAAGTGTGTAGAGAAATCGAAATCAATGTTCTTTCTCATAGAATGCGAATGAAAGCGTTCTTTCTTAAATCAGAAATAAGCCCTAAGTGCATAAGAAAGTGCGGAAGAAAATTTAGTCTGGGTAACATAACCCATCATATCGTATGATTTTTCATTATTTCCTAGACAGTTTGCTCTATTAAGGGTCATACATTACTGGCAACACTGAAACCAATGGGGGATAAATAAACATGTTTTACAATCGTTGTGTAGAGTATTTATTCCAGTCTTCTTTCTATACTCGTTTCGTGGAGTCGCAAAAAAAGCCGTCGTTCCGTAAGCAAAGCATTTGTTATATCAGTGTTTAAAAAATTAAAAAAATTGCTGCAGTAAAAAGGTTTTCTATTTGGTAAATAAAGTGTTGAAAAGGAGTGTGCATTTAAGAAAAATAGCGTTTAATTGAAGAATAGGAAAATTTCAGAAAAGTGATCATATCTCTACAAGAAGAAAAAATATTGTTCATACATACATATATATATATAGATAAAAGGAACCCCCCCAAGCTCCAATTGGAATTAATTTGTGTCTGTGTGTAACACAATATTTAAAATTTTTGTTTTTGTATTTGCTATTAATTATCAAAAATTGGTTTAAAATATATATTATCTTATAATTTTACACATCTACTTCTTGCTTTTTCTTTTTATGATTTCTATTCATTGAACTTCTTTTTCTGCTTCTTTGTGCTTGCGTATGTGTAAGTGTTACGTTTTAAGATTCAAAAGCAGAAAACCAGTCCCGCGGCTGTTAACATCTCTTGAGCATAAGCAATAACTAAACAACCAACAACAACAAAAAGAAGGATTGTTAGCAAAACAAGAAAAAACAAAAGCCGAAGAATAAGAATAAGAAACAACAACAACAGTAAGAAGATCTTTGGGTTAAATACAAAATCAACAGGAGAGTTAAATAATTGTAAAAAATAGCAAGAAAAGCAAAACCTAAACAAAATCAAAATAGAACCCTGAAAAAGGCAATTGCAAAAACAACTGATTTTGGTCGTTAAGAGAAAGAGAAAAACAAATAAAAGCCAGTTATTATAACAATAAATATTTGCTTTGGCCGTATTGATCGTATTTCATCACAATTGGAAAAAATTGTTTCATTTTAATTAAGTGATATAAATTAATTTGTGAAAAAACAAAATGAATAAAACTTGTGCTCGCTGCCAAAAAGTGGTTTATCCCATTGAGGAACTGAAATGTTTGGATAAGGTGAGTTACATTCATTTAATCAAAGAAGTTTTTCACGTAGAATTGTGGCTTCATCTTTGTTATGCATACTACTAAATTTAAAATTTTTCATGCTGTGCGATTTTAACAGTTAAAAATACAAAGTTAAAACAATTTAATTAACGACAAGTATGAAATCTATGGTTTTTGTTCTTAGAGTTGCCAGTTTGCACAATTAGCAGAAATAAATTACTGTGAAAATTAAGTATGTATATTATTCAAGGTAACGTGAGTAAATGTGGATTTTTTTTATTGTACTAATTTTTTGGGATAAACGTTTCTATAATATGTAAGCCGTAACACTAAAGTTATTAAATATTTCTTTTATTTATATAAAAAATTTTATAATTTGTAGTCTATAAGACCTGTAACTGAATAAAGAAGTTGTACAGGGTGGCGCAGAATGAGCTATATGGTTTAAATCGTTTATAACTTTTTTATTTATGAGATTATTAAAATTTTTTTTTATATACGGTATATTATTAGGGAATTTTTTGCAATTAGCTTTGAAAAATTATATCCCGTAAGTGATGTCCATTTTCTGCTTCGCACATTTTCCATTTCCAAAATTTCGGTTGTAATGACCATGATTTCATTTCGAATGTTGGTTTTTAGTTGGAATATGGTTCTTGGTTTGTTAACGTACACTCTTTCAAATATCCCAAAAGAAAACTGTCAGGAGCTGTTAAATCTGGTGTGGGTGCAATGCGCACATTAAAATGACGACGATATGCACGCTGTATCAACACAATAGACTGTTGGTTTGGGAAATAAAATTCAATTATTTTTGTACGTTGTTCGATCGTGTAATGATTCATAATTAATTCCCCAAATCTTCACAAAATGCTGAAAAAAAATATAGAAAAAATATTAATTAAAAAAGTTATAAAGAATTCAAACCATATAGCTTATTCTGCGCCACCCTGTAGTAGTAGCTGCAGTTGGCTTGTTACTAGTAGCGCGGTAGGAAAAAATATAATACCTAATATATTTAAATTATTAACTAGCTCGTAAATAGCTTGTATTGAAATTTACTGGTAATATTTTATATTGGCCAATAGGCTATGTATATTACAAAAGAATCAATAAATGAAATGAAATTATACAAGCATAATACATGAATGAATTTTTTTATTTATTTTTATATATTTATTTACTACTTCATCCCTAATACATGCGGCCTATTGACCAATAAAAAAATATATTAAGTTCGGTTATGTGGCGGACCCTCCCCGAAAGAGAACGCCCCACTTATGCCAGCGTTTAGGCCCATTGTGATACCACAAGATACACCTAGGGTATAAGCGGGAATCGAACCCGCACCTGCAGATTAATTAGACTAATTGTTCATGCAATGGAGTAATGCGAAAAGCGTACCCGGGAAGGATTATGAGTGCATTATAACTTGTTATTTAAGACATTATTATTACATTTTTTTTATTTTAAATACAGTATATTAATTGAGGATATTTTTAATTTATTTATGAAAAGTAATATCTCGCAAGTGGTGGCCATTTTCTGCTTCGTACATTCGAGCTCTTTCGAAAACATTATCCATTTGCCTTTCGCAAAACTTCAGGTGTTATGTTGTTGATTTCGTCGGGTATATTATTTTTAATCGTTGTATGGTTGTAGGCTTATTAATAAATACTTTTCCTTTCAAATAACCCCAAAGAAAACAACCTGGAGCGGTTCAATTCGGTTAAAGCGGTTAAATTCGCTTGTACGGGAAATAATTCGTGTAAAGAGCCATTTTGTTGGAACCATACTTGCGGATAGTTTTCCACGGCTGGCCTTTAAAAATTTTCTAACATTTTCCGATATCTAACACCGTTGATGGAAAAGGCGACCGAAAATTTAGACCAATTATCATTTCCGATGAAACGCCGCATCAAACGTTACATTTAAGTGGGTGCAATTCTCGCCGTTGGACGAGGAAGTAAAATGGGAACAGTGGCGAAAAGTGCAAATTGATTTTGCAGAAAATTACCGGCTTATTTAACAAGTAGAAAAGTGATCACTCCAATTCATTGACAAATGGAAGGAAGTTAAAAAAATTCCTGGTATCCAAAAATGCACTCATTTTCATACGATGGTGTTGAAACAAAAGTAGCTCGGACTGCATATTCACATATAAAAAAACTTTAATTTATATTAATAATATCTTTTTTTTTTAAATATATTTATTAAGTTTGAGGTGTTTTTTTTTATTTTATTTGGTTTTATTATTCGATATTTCGTTAACAGCTTGTTAACATCATCAGGAATAATAGGAAATTATAATTGTTTGAAATATAAAAATATTTTTGAAACAAATTTTTTGTTATAAAATTTGATTGAAAAGTCAAAAATGTGTAGTAGTAATATATTATAATATGTATATAAAAAAATATTTTTATATTTCAAACAATTATAATTTCCTATTATTCCTGATGATGTTAACAAGCTGTTAACGAAATATCGAATAATAAAACCAAATAAAATAAAAAAAAACCTCAAGCTTAATAAAAATATTTCAAAAAATATAATAAAAAAGGTCAATTAATAATATAATTAATATTAATAATATCTATATTCTATTTTGAAGAATAAATTTGTTTAAAAATTACTAGTAATTAAACAGTTGAATCATTGTGGAAAATATTTCACGTTCGACACATCACGTATCGACCAACCTATAGCTATCAAAAAATATTGCAAACACGAGTTGTTTCAATCAAGCCATAGACATTTTAAACTAAAATTGTTACGTAAAATTCTAAAGTTAATTGCAATACGAAACTACGTTAGGTTTTTGCTGAATTTCTCCTTTCTTAGCGTGGGCACAAAAACTACTTCCAATTTTGTCACGTTCGAACCCCTACTTGGTTTGCCATTTTCTTTTATCCGCACTTTCATCTACTATCAAATTTATTACAGATTACAATGCTTCCTCTGAGTTACAATTTAGAATAAAAACGAACCTGAAAATACTTTTTGTATTTTTATATTTTATTTTTAAACGCATACGACCGTCACGTTCGACACCAGAGAAATGCCCATATGTAGGGTATAGCCCCTGAGCACTGGTCCAAGATATAAAAATAAAATTGCTCGTCGACAATGTTGTTCAAAGTTCGGTATTCGGCGAATAAGTGATGGACCGAGTGTAAATTTAATTCGTTCTTGGGTGCACAGATTCCGCTCAACTGCTTCGGCTATGAATGCCCCACGGCCAGGGACCATTCGATCCGAAAACATTGAACTGGTTGAAAGCAGTTTACGTAAAAATCCGCGACTTTCAATACGGAAAAGAGCTGCCTCACTGGGATTTCCAAGGCTATTATTCATGAAATTTTAAAAATGGATCTGAAGGATCTGGATGACATACTCTTTAAAAAATAAAATCCGCATTTCCATTCTATCGTTCAATGCTTTTGTTATTTAAGTTTTAAAATATAAATCTGCTACCAGTCACCCTTTATATATTAGTTGTACTTGTTGTTATTTGCATTTTATGTTTGTAAAAAATTGGTGAAATTAAAATAATTTTTTTTTATGAAGTCTTTGGTACGCAATATTCCACATATAACAGGCATTTTTAAACTATTTCTAGTGCTTGTTTTAAATTTATTTGAGAAAATATTCTCGCAACGTTAGCTGTTGACACTGGTATTGACAGAATTTCATAAACTAATATCTTTAGATTCCCAAATGGTTCTGAACAATCGCAACATTTTGTATTAAATATAACTTGCCAAAATTGTTAAATATTCTTTGGTTCTTATTAATTATAGTCATTAAAATGACAGTGCAATAATTCACACCATTTGTCGTCAATGTCATTGATATGGTCTAGGTCCACGACATTCGAAACAAAGTAAACAAAATCAGTAATGCTTTTCATATTGCCTTTAATTATATTAGCAGGCGCTAAAATTTCAACATATTTGAGAAAATCATTGTCAAAATAAAGAAGAAATGCTTGTCAATCATATTGTAATGCTTTTTCGCAGCACTGCTGGTACTAATTGAATTGCCGATTTAAAAAAAATTTACCTTTATATTAATTATAATGATTGAAAAAGCAAAATATCAAAATAATAGAATATGTATTTCCTCTGGTAATCTGAATATCTGTCAGTGTTTCATAATAAGATTAATGAATTACCTGTTTCAACAATTAATTAAGCAACTGTTTCTACGAATTTTCTATTTAAAATTAATATAAACAAACTTGTATCTATAAGTTTCTTTTAACGTGAAAATACAAGTTACTTTTTTTTTTGTATATTTAACTTTTTTATAACTTCCTACGCCATAAAAAAAATCTCCACAAAGAAGAATATTTCGAAAAGTTTTCTTCATAAAAACTCCATCTACGAATAGACACATAATTTAAATTGATTTAGAGTTTTCAAATGCAACCCAAATCTCTTTTTAAAGGGGACACGAAAACGGAAGGAAATATATCTACATACATATGTACATTTTATTCCAGTTAAAAAATTATTAAGAACTTCTTAAAGAAAAATTTTATAATTTAATTTCTTAATTTAAATTTCTCCTTCTTCCTTCGAAATTATATCTACATCAGTATGCGTGCCTCAATACCTCATCAGCTTTTATTTCATGTGTAATAAACGGTTACATATGTTGCAAACAAACATTACCAAGTATCACAGTGTATGTATGTATGTATGTATGTATTAGTGCATTACATTAATGTAAATGTATGCATACACATACACATCGTTTACACAAAAACTTATAGTGGCACATAAACTTGAATTTGATAAGATCCATCCAATAATAAAACTGCAGTACTTCAGTTTTGCGTAGTCAAACGTCCACACATTCGCAAGTTATAAATTCAAAAGCAGAGGAGAGAGAGAGTCATCGCATGAACTCTACTAGAATTTAACTAAATTGTTGTCATACAACCAAGTAGCTCTATAATAAGAAAACGTGAAAATACCATTGTCATAATTAAGGTGTCTGGCACGCTCTTTGGTATTTTTCTACAATTTTACACCGTAGTAATAAAATTTCTTAGAAAAAGTCTACCACTTATTTGCTTTCGGATAGTTTTACTGTGTGTCTATACAATATACTAATTGACACGAATTTTAAAAATTAAATCATCTTCATCGGATGGGTAGTTCCAAAGATGTCGAAATTGCCGCTTATCCTCCTCTTCGTCCTATTTCTGTGCTTTTGTAGTCAGATCTGTACCTGCCTGTTCATAGAAGCCGAATGAAAATAATCGTTCGGCATTTTTCTTGAAAACAGCAATAAAAAAACTCAAATTGTTTTTGTTTTCAATATAAATGGCGAACGATTATTTTTACCTCGGCTTCTATGAACAGGCAAGGCAATACATGTTTCAAATTTCATCAAAATCAGGTGTATATTTTCTGAGGGGTATAAGTCGAGCATACACGCCTCCCCCCACCGTACTTATTGCACCAAAAACAAAACGAAAACCTAACGTGGAATAATCGAAAGCTGTGTTGAAATTTTCAGCTTGAAAGTTCTTATAGTTCCGGCGACCACTTGCTCCTACTACGTACATATTTATTTATTAAATTTTTTTACTTCAAGTAATTCTTCAGTATGCAATAAAAAATTAAAAATATCTAAATATTAATGCAGTATGAGATACAGTATATATAATATTAAATTTATATTTTCCCCACCACAGCAGCATCATCGTTAGAACAAAAAAAAGTTTTATAGAAAAAAAAAGACTTTCCCGGTAGCTGATAAAAAATTTATTTCTAATAAATAAAAAAATATCTGGGTGACCGAGCTGAACTCGGTGTTCAGGCCTCGCTAGATCGATTCGTCGTCCCTGAAAACCCATGAAAAGCAAACAAACTTTGCTCGCGTTGGAAGCGATGTGGCACGGCGTGTAAAATATGTTAGAGCTGATTCACACATATCAAGTTTATCTGATCAGTTTTTGTGAAATTTTCTTTCGAACATGCATTTGCATTCATACACGAAAACATTTTTGTGTCAAGTGTCGCTTGTTTTACTATAACTCATGATTCACACACATCAAGTTTGACTCGTCTAGTCCTGAGTATTTGGAACTCATGATTGACACACATCAAGTTTCACTCGTCAAGTCCTGAGTATTTGGAAGAGCGGGGAAAGACCATGGAAAGGGCTATAGAATTGTATAGTTTGTTTCTTTCTCTCTTCTTTTTTGTTTCTTTCTCGCTTCTTTTCTTAACCGTATTAGAGCTGATTCACACTTATCAATTTACCTGATCAGGTTCAAAAGAAAATTTAACAAAAACTGGAAAACTAATCAGGTAAATTGGTAAGTGCGAAGCAGCTCTAATACTGTTAAGAAAAGAAGCGAGAAAGAAACAAAGTTGACGGAACCGGTCAATTCTATAGCCCTTTCCATTCTCTTCCCCGCTCTCCCAAATACTCAAGACTTGATGTGTGTCAATACATACATATATGCATGCTCTGGCGTATTATTGGCGAATATCAAAATGGTTTTGATATTCATCAAAATATTGAAGCAGTTGGACGTAGTGTGGCAGTGTTGTTGTCAATATTCATTTTATTTCTGGTAAGTATGATTATACATCGTAGTTGTGACACATTACAAATAGAGTTAAACAAGTTTGTAATCGAATTAATTGAAATGTATCGCTCATTGATGGCTTTTTGGGACGTGCAAAGCAAAAAATTAAGTGATAAAAACATACAAAATATAATTTGTGTTATTTTTAATAAATAAAGAAATAAACAGATATGTATTTTGCCGACGGTAACTTCTATATGTTTACACTTGAAAAAAGCCAAAAAAAAAGTTGAATATTGATGAGAAATATTGACGTAGTGTGTCAGAGGCTTCAATATTTATACTACGCAAACACAAATATTGAAGCTGAATATTAAAGCGTATAGCATGCGCTTTACTAGATTTTGACGAAATCTTCTAAAAATCTAGTAGTATTTGGTAATGCATTTATGAGTTTTTCCAAATTATACAAAAAGAATGCTACAATATGTGGGTATGTATATTAATGTGATAGCGTAACTGGTACATGTATGTTTTTGAAACCAAATGTTAAATAACATATTGAAAAATTTATGTCGTATTCATATGTAAATGAAGTCTGTCAAAGAAGTGTAGTGTAAAAGGTGTAGATTTCCAGATGCATAGAAAATCAAATCTAGTGAATTTTGGTCTATTGAAAATGTACTAGAATACAACGCAACTGTTCGTAAATGCATCACTGCGCTACACAGTAAGAGCACCACGTTCATAAATGCAAACAGTGGCCACTGCCAAATGTTCGTAAATGCAACATTGCAATATATTTTGCGCAAATAAACACAAAATATTATTTATAAAATCTGACGGATCATTGGAAATTTAATACACAATTTTATTTATAATTGAATTACAATAGCCCAACTCACAATTGTTTTGTGTTTGAATTGTAACATTTTTACTATGGTAAACATTTCCCTTCCCACCAATTGTGAATAGTTTGTTTGGATTAGTTTGCAACAAGAGCATTTATAGCAGACTTTTTGCTAACAATCTTCAATTGATTGGTTTTACCTCTACTTCCGAAGCTTGTTGGAGTTTAAAAATTTTCGGTAAATCCTTCGCGGTTTATTTATGTTTGATTTTTCTCTTTTTATATGTTTTTTTAAATTATAATTATATTATTAATTGACCTTTTTTATTATATTTTTTGATATATATTTATTAAGCCTGAGGTCTTTTTTTATCTTATTTTGTTTTTGTTTTTTATTATTCGATATTTCGTTAACAGCTTGTTAACATCATCAAAAAAAAAAGACCTCAGGCTTTTTTTAAATTATTTGAATTTCAATATTTTTATTTATTGCTTTTGTCATTATTTGCTGTCACTATGCAAATAAGTGTTGCAAACGTATAGTAAATAAAAACTATAGCGGAACTCACTCTTCGTAGAGGATTTGCAATTTTACAAATTTGTTATGGCAATGCAGCGAATGCAGTATGTAGCGAAATTGCAGATCTCAAACATCTCCAATGTTTGCACCGAAAATTTACAACGAAGGGTGAGTCCCGCTTATGAGTTTCATTTATTTTGTTAGAATAGAGTAAAAGTTTACTACACTACTTTGCAAATGCAATGATGTAATACTATTTGATTTGTGAGTTGCGGTATTGTCTTTAGATGATCAAATGCTTTCTCGATATTTTTCAATAATATAAAAATATATCAACACTTTTGCATTACGCCTTTTGTTGAACAACGAAAAATTATTTAAATTTTTATATTTTTGAAAAAATTTTACATTTTTTAAATTGGATAATGATCGATAATATACAGGCAGTCAAAATGACATGTAAAAAATTGAAAAATTTTAACTAAATTGCTTAATCTGGTTTTCGAAATAAGGCACTACATATTTGACAATGTGTACAATGAAACCTCTCATAACCGAACACTCACTGTCGCAGCATTTTCGTTCGATTATGAGAGGTGTCCGCTTATAAAAGGTACACATTTATTATTTTAAATATTTTCTTTGTTATAATGCTAGACTAGTGGTTGAACAAATTTATTCATAATATACATATTGCTTTAACTCAGATCGGTTCAATTTGAACCTTTGAGTTTCAAAATGATTTTCAATTAATTTAAGGAATCAAGTACATGTAATGTGCATTCTTTCTTTAATTAATAAAATATTTTTTTTCTGTGCCATTTTGTGACTCATGGTGACAACATGAGCTAAGCAAACAATTTCTTCAAATAACCAGCAATTTCTCTGCAATCCACAATACATGCGTATGTACATTCGTACACGGGAATAACTATTTTCAACGGCATTAATACGACAAATATGAATCAGAGTTGAAAAATTATTGGCGAAGCTTCAATCAAGGCGCATTAATTAAAATTAATGCTTCTGTCCGCTTATGCGAAGCTTTTGGCGCACAATTTTTTTAAAATTTAGTGTCCGCGCCCGGTTATGAGAACACATTTCGTATTGAACAACTGATGACAAAGTTTGTCCGGTTATGGGAGGTGTCCGTTAGGAGAGGTTTCAGTGTATATATTTATTTACAAATGATTTTCTACCTTAATTACACAATATTACATCACTTGTTTTATCATCCTAAACTTTTCCCATAATTGAGGTTTTTCGTTTGTATTCGCAAATAATCAAAATGAGCAAAATATAAACAGTTGATAAAGGGTGCTTTACATTGTCCCACAAGTCGTACGACATGTCAAATTTTTGTGTAGAAGTGCACAAGTCGGATCGTCTAAACGTAATAGGTAATGAAACTATAAAATTTTGAGAGAAAATACGGATGAAAATTTGACAGTCGTATGGCTCTCTTGATTTTTTAAAATTTTTCAAAAACCAACACACACCATTAGATCAGGGATGCATTTTTATGTAAACAAATGTGAGAAAGCCAGGGAGGGAAAACTGGTTTCATAAATTTATACCAGTTATAAAATCGAAATGTACATTTTAGACCACGACCGCACAATTTTATAAAAATATACGTATATTTTCTAAAAGTACACTAAAAATTTTGACCACGAAAATAACATATTCGAAAGTTATAAAAATATTTTTCAAGGTTATTAAAAACAAAATTTATTTGCACAAGAACGCCATCCCTGGGGAACACAAGCAAACAGCTGTAGTTAAATTAAATGAGAATGTTTTCATCTTACTTGATTTTATCCATACCAATGGTGTAAAAGCCAGAAAACAACCATTTGATTTTTACTCTATTTTTGAAAAATACGGATGCAATTTCATTTTATTTTCTCTCTCATTTTACGTACGACAAATCTTATCGTCTAAAGCACCCTTAAGCAATATTAGTGCAAAATAATCGTATGATACAGTGTAGTGATGCATGTGTACTTTTACGCTTTTGTTTGCTGGGATGCGTTTTTAAAGTAGTTAATAAGTAGATTGCGAGCTCCGTCCATTCCCTGAAATAGTTTAACTCATAAAATACTTATAGTACTTCACTTTTCTTACTTGTAGTTTTGTTGTTGTAGTAATTGGTGATTTTTTATCTCATTATTTACATTTACATGTGTATTGTAGTAGATACATTTCAGCATAAGTATGGATATGCACGCCGATATACATACATATGTATATACGAGTATGTTCACAAGTACGTAAATGCATTTCAACAAATTGATATCTAGAGATACATATGTATGTATATTTCAATATGTACATTGTACATGAACATAACATATATTCGAGAGGCAATAAACTACTAACACATATACTTTTAAATGCTTCATTTTTGAAATTTTGGTTTTGTCGTTGCAGTAAATTCCTAGAAGTTTTACAGATGAGTAGAAACTCCGGTATACATATTTATATGGAAATATGCATGTGTGTAGTATGCATGTTGATGCATGCTACAGTGAACTTAGGCGAATTTCATTTAGTTTTTTTTTTTCTTAAAACTTCGAAATGTTTTTAAGTTAGTATTTGTAGAACTGGATGAGGTACCACCGGATATATACGGAGTATATTTGTGTGTAGTATACCGACAGTAGGGCTGCGATAAGATCGCTGTCGGCTGCTTTTACGACATCGATTTTGGTTCTTGAATGCCGGTCGTCTCTGGACGAGATAGCGGGGCATTCAAACCTTGAGCTGGTCAGGAGGAGGCTCGTCAGTCTGACGGGCACATCGATGGTTATGTTGGGATTTCGTTGGGATACTGCATTGCGCAGTTGGAGCGGGAGCTCTTAAGGGACTGCGCAGACTGGGTGGTCGAACGAGACCACCTGCTCGACTTCGAGGATGACTTCGCCTCGGTACGACTCCGCCCCGACCGCCGTACTTAGGGAACTGTCGAGGGGCCCACTCCGACTGTCAGTGCTGACGGGCCACTGCAACATTGATTTGCAATCCAGGAGATTGTGTCTGCCGTATAATACCTGGTGAAGAGGAGAAGGAAACGGTTGAGCACTTGCTGTATCACTGCCCCCCTGAGATAGTCAGGCTGATTCCACTTGGCGTCGTCAATTTGAACACGTATCACTGCCCCCCTGAGATAGTCAGGCTGATTCCACTTGGCGTCGTCAATTTGAACACAACATCAATAATAATATGGTATTCCATAACAGTTTTTTTTTTTTTTTTTTTTTTTTTTTTTTTTTATCTAGGACCAGCACTCAGGAGATGACTCCTACACATGCGAAGCATTGTGCTGGGAACTATAGGAAAGGGATAGTAGGAGAAACGACAGGAGGTGAAGCTTAATTAATTATTTTGCAGCTCTGCTTTCGCACGTTCTTTTGTTTTTATACTCGTAGCAGTGCTGAAGCTTCGGTTTAGTAGCTATTTTTATTATTATTTTACTTCGCCGGTGCTACACAATACCGACGAAGGAGGGCGTTCTGATGTGATTGTGGATTGCTATCAGCTGAAGTCGGTATTGTTCAGTGACCAGTGACTATGCCTTCGCCACTGAAACCTTCCGAGAACAACTCACACACAAAGACACACTAATGCACATCAGAAAAATGCGAGATGTTTATTTTTATTTAAAAAATTTTTTTTTTTGTCTGAAACTGGGGTTGAACCCAGGTCTGTTTTTTGGTTGTGTAGTCAACGTGCAGACTACCATGCATCGTGCTATCGCCACCCTCGCCTTTTGGGGCGACGTTCACATTATTTGAGTCAGCTGATTCATTTTGTTCACTGTATATTGTTATCATTCTGTTACGCACAGGATTAGTAAGAGAAAAAAAGTAAAATTTTTTATGTTTTTTGCATGAATTGTTCTGTAAAACACACAATCAATATACAAGTTACAGAACTGTGTTCGATTTAGGGAATAAGATCACAGTCTATGTTTAGAATTCCCAGAACCGTATTTTAAGAATTTATTTATTATATGTATTATTATCTAGAACTGTAGCAGATATGCCACTGCTTCCTTCAAGGGCTCAGTATTGCAGTGTTTAAACACGCAACTTCTTTTTCGTATTTTCTAACTTTTATTTTGTATATAAATCACTTTTGTAATTTTTTTCGTTGAGCACAACAGAACAGTGTCACCACTGTCCTTAATACTTTTGCACTTGAAATATTTACTCTTTCCATAAATTTGCTATCGTGAGAAAATTCCCCGTGAATAATTTCACATCGAAATAAAATTCACCGTATCGTGAATGATTTTTTTTCACTTTTCCCTTTAATTTATTCATTTGATTTTTGCTGGGGAATTGCATTCAAAATGTAAGTAAATTCTTTCTTTATTTACATATTTTGATAAATTAAATTTCTTTATATCAAGATCAGCTATTCCAGTGGAAACATACATAAATAATAAATTAAATGGAAACCAACAGACAAATTGAGTGTGTTTTGTTACAGTATACAAAGATATCGCGGCCAAATTTTGAAGTTATCTTACGGATGAATTTAAACTAGTGCTAGTACTTCATAGTTCCAAGTCTAAACATTTTATTTAAATTGTTGGAGAACTCTATTTTTATTTATTTTTGTTTTAACTTCTTTAATTTGCAAACTTTTGTTAATTCTTGCATTCAGGTACTTTTATGCGACTGATTAGTTAACCGGCCCCTGAATACTGAAAAACGCAACTTAACACTTAAACGCACGATTTTTTATTTCTGTATTAAATTTAAATTGGAATGCTTTTTAATTAATTTGTATGTTTTTGAAATCTTCTTTCCTTTTCAACATTCATTGAGAATGAAAATGTGAACAAAATTCCGCGTAAAATTCATGATATCAAATTTCACAACAAAGGGAATGAAAATTTTACGTGAATAAAAATTTCACATCTTATTCGCGGTAGGGGCGAATATGTACCAGAAAAACCCCGACGACAAAATTAAAGACAACATCAATGTCATATGTTCTTACAGAATATCAAACATACGTTGACAATCATCAATAAATAGCAATATTGAGAACTGCAATACGAATTTTCAACAGAAGATAGAAACGGAGTTGTCTTGTATTGAGGACAACAAGTAGAACAAGGTTGAATATAAAATTTCACAAAGAGAAATATAGTTTCCGTTTACTTTGATTTCTTAAAAAAAATAAAAATATAGAAGTAAATAAGAGAAATACAGAAGTGAACTTCAAATTCGGCTCGAAGGACCATCCTGGGCCTCTTGGCCAATATCACATATTTTAAGTCAAACGTTCGAGCGATGCTAGTGTGCCTAAGAAAATAATTCTATGATTATCAGCTATAGTTTCCTGTAAAATAAATCAGAATAAATAAATTTGCCGCCATTGCATTCAGGTGGTCGGTCACTTCTTGGCGGAGGTGGACGCGAATGTGGTTCATACCGATTTCGTACGTTTGACCTTGGTGATTATGGTGATGAGCGGTCCGTATGTGAGGGCGGCAGCGCATTGCGAGAGATTGCCTCATCACAATGTAGGTGGAGAGGTTTGAGAATATACTCCATTTGAAGACAGACTTGCCCTGCCTATGACAGGGGGACAACCGACAACCTCATGAAGATGCTAAGGAGCAACACTTCACTTATAAAAGAGTGCAAAACACCTCTTTTTTCGAACAACATCTTTTTACAACGTTAGCGAATTAACATAATAAGTAAAATGACTGTCTTCCAGCTGGAAAATTAATGCGTCAATATAGCACCAGAGACGCAACAACTCTGCATTACAAATTCTCCAAAAAGCGTGGAACTGCAGAGTTAAGCTCACCACCTGTTTGTTCTCTAAACTACCGCTTATAATTAATTCCGGTACAATGCATTACATATGTATGACGTAACCGCCGAGCAGTGGTTCAAGAAAAGAAACAGCTGGTAACATTAGCAACTCAGAATTACTTAAAACAGGGAGGTTATATCTACTTCCCTGAAAGCGTAGACCACAAGAATTAATAATTCCAAATTGTATTGTAGCCATTGATATTTTTTTCCCTTGAAATTCCTTTTTGCTGGAACCATTACTCCCATCACACTAAATCTAAAAAAAAAAACATGTTTTTAAATTGAACTCTCAAGTAAAGCCCTTATGACACTACAATTTTTCTGCATTGTTAAAATTTTGAAGAAGAGCGCAAGTATACTGTAATGGGAAAATTAATCAGGTGCAAAGAGTACAACCAAAAACGTCATATCGTCCATTAGTGTTATCTATAAAAAATGAGTAAATGTCAAAAAAAATTAAAAAGTTTCAACTTAAAATTGAAGTTTCGAGCTTAAAATCTTTTATATGTTGACACAATTTATGCACACTGTGTGCGATTTTGAGCTTAGTTTTTGACCGTATATTTTTCTTTAGGGTTTTTTTTTTTAAATTAAAATAAGGTGGCAACACTTAAAAATGTAAATAATGTATAATGTTTGTTTCTTTCTGGCTGTTGCTGCCTTTTTCTATCCATTTTATGTTAATTAATGAAAAATAAATGTAGTGTCATACAGGCTTAAACTTAATTTTACTTAAAGGTATTTTTTAAATTAAAATTAATGAGAGATTTTCCAAGCAGACAATTCGTCTAGGAAACTTGTATAAAAACACTGAATTTTCAATATGTATTTTTTAAAACGCACACATAGTGTTTTAATTGTGGCACTTTTTAAAAATATTTGAAGGTGAAATATTTTGAATTATTTCCAAATTACTACAATCTGCCGTCTTTCGTGCAGTAAAGTACTGAAAACGCCAAGAAAAGCAAAAGCAATTTGACATCCTAATGTCATCGCCTCTTCTCTCTGCAAAAATTTTTCTCTAGTGAATATTTTTCCAGCGAATCTTTCACACGTTTCGTACTTTTTTTACTCGTAGCACAAATTCTAATCCCAGTTACTTATTTCGGTTTATAACAACCAGATAGACGTTCTAGTGTTATTGTGTGTGTGTGTGTATATGCATGGATGGATGTCGTTAGCATTTTGTGTTAAATTAAACATGCATCCTTTTTGCTTTCAGCGGAAACAGTAATAATAGTAACAACAACAAAACTCTCGTTTAGTCATTGACTTTAACTGCTGCAACTTGAGATATAAATAAATTGCTCGTTTTTTGTTTTTCAATTTAAATAATAAAGAAAATCTGTACAAAACTTTTTTCAAAACGTGACTTAAAAATGTTTTTTTTTTGTTCTTTCTTTTCGTAAGTTTTTTCTTTAAGGTTAAATTTTGTGTAAAAAATGTAGTAACATTTCTTGGTTTTCTCTATTTAATTTATTTTTAATTATGCTTTTTTTATATTTTTTTTTGCCACCAATCAACTAGTTGTTATGGCAATAAAATAATTTAAAACATGAGTAGTAAAATTATATAACGTTATTTAAGCAGTTATATAAATTATGTAAAAAAATTTATGTATGTACGAGTATGTACAGTTTGTAAAAAAAATGTTTTCAAAACTTAGAAAAATTAAAAAGTTTAAGAGAAACTCTTATTTGCAAGTAAATTATATAACTTTTATTAAATTGTTTTCTTCATGTATTCAATTGAAGATGTTTTAAACACTTTGCATAAAAAAAAACAAAATTAATTTAAATAACAAAATAATAATCGTAACTTAAAAAATACTTCCAGTTTCTACGCTGTAAAATAAATGTTTTCAAAATTGTGTTAAATTTAATTAAATTTATTCTAAATGGTAAAAAAAAAAGATTTCAGGGTGCTAATACTTGGTGTGCCCTCCTTTAGCTTTAATTTCAACTTCTAAGCGTCTAGACATTGAATGGATAAGCTTTGGTATATCATAATTTTCAGGTATTTTTTCACATTCTTCTTTAATAAATGTTATTTGTTTTTTGATGACCTTTTTCCGACTTTTTTCTTTGGGTGGACCCATGAATTTTCTATAGGGTTTAAGTCTGGGCTTTGTGCTGGGCTATCGATCACTTTTGTACAATTATATAACAACCAGGATCTACAAATATATGCCTTATGCTTCGGGTCATTATCGTTCTAAAATTTATTTTTGAGCTTTTCTGGGTCAACAAAACCGAATTTCCGAGCACTTGCACTCAATTGCTTTTTTAAAATGTTTAGATAGACTTCCTTGGTCATTATATCCACTAATATTCTTATTTCACCAACACCCTTGCTCGAAATACAACCCCACACAATAACGGATAGTTTACCGAACTTTACAGTGGGTATTATATTTTTATTTTCTAAAGCCGTCAGGGGTTTTTGCGAAACTTTTTGAGGTCCATCATTGTAGTAAAGCATCACTTTCGTTTCGTCACAAAAAATAACATCATCCCAGTGCTCCGGACGAAAAGAAATGTGTTCAATGCAAACTTATACCTTTTTTCAATGTTTACCGCGGATAGCAAAGTTTTTTTCCTCGCAACTCTTGAAGAGTATTTATGGTTTTGTAGCACATTTCTAACAGTCTGATAGCGATACTTACTCCACATTCATTACTGATGTTAAGTGCAATTCCTCTAGTGGATTCTCATCAATCATTTTAAAAATTTTCTTTTCAATTCGCCGAGTTACTTTTTTTGGTCTGCCTGGTGTTTCTTTTGGTTCCAGTCTACCTTCTTTTTCAGCACGGTTAATAACATTATATACCGTCCTTAGGTTACGAGAGAACATTTTAGCAATTTCTCTGTGAGATTTTCCTTTATAGTAATTAAAATACACCAGTTGGGTGATGTCTTTGTTCAGTCGCTTTCCTGGCATAGTTTATATATAATTGGGTAATCATTTGTTTATTCTATGAGCTTAATTTAATGAATAAAAGACAACTGCTACTCTTAGCGTCCATATAAAACTATTATACGCAATACATATGCAAAAAACTAACGGTTCCTTCTTGTCTTTGCATTTTTGAAAACACTTTTTTTACACTGTTTAAAGTATGCAAAATTTTTTTGTAGCGTTGTTGTTGTAATATGTTCATAAATTTGTCAAAGTTTCGACGCCTGCTTGTCGACAACATACAAAACAACAGTTGTAAAAAAAAAAAATTCACAAATATACTGATATTGTTGTTGTAAATATTTATTTAAATTTAAATTCTTCAAAAATTTTTGTTTTGAAAACATTTTTTTTACAAACTGTATATAAAGGGGGTTAATTTTTTCAGTGTAAAAAAGAAGATTCGTGACATGTGGCAATGCCAGAAATGCTCAGTAAATGCTCACGATTGTGATATTTTACAATATTGTAGGATATGGCACTATTGTGGCACTGCACTCACAATAAAAAATTGTCACCGAAGTGTAAGTAAATTGTGTGTTCAGATTATTGTAAGAAAACTGTACAATTTCATTGTCATACAGTTTATCTGTCAACAAAAGTTGTCTCTTCACACGGTTGTCACAAATGAATGCAAAAGTTGCCAGATCCAATTTCTAACATTGTATGTAAATATTTAAGGGCAGCGTTGCCAACAGAAATATTTATCTGCCAATGGTGTGATCGTACGGTGCACTAAATTAAGCAGCGTTTAAAAACTTCTGATATGTGGAGTTGCTTCGTCTACTACTTTTGCTTCTGCTACTTAAAATACAAGGAGTCGAAGTCGAAGAAAAATAAAAAAACGAAAAGTTCAAACAGTTGTAGTTGAAGTATAATACAAAAAGAAGAAGCCGCAAGAAGTCATAGTTTTTGTAGACTTTAAAAATATAAAAGTAAACACAACGTGGTACTACAGAAGTTGACATGTTCGATCATTCTTATGTTTGACTGACTACAACTTTTGATAAATTCCGAAGTTAAAGCATTAAAGACATTGTGTGTTTTTTCTGTTATTTTTGCATACATACAGCACATACATAAATATGTATGCATATGAATTTTAAAATAATCGGGTATGTTCTGCAAATCACTTTGAAGTAAAAGTAATTTGAAATCACTTCAATTTGAATGTTTAGTGTTCTACATTCTACTTTTGACATTTCATTTACTTTTTGTTTTCGAACATTAATTCGTAGTGAATTGCCATGTTCTATAAACTACTTTAATTTGAAAAGAAGTGGTTTAAAAATATTTTTTTGAGACGGTTCCTTTTTTAATATCAGCACTGAATTTTCATTGATCTCGCTATATTTTTAGTTTAAATTTTTATTTTTTTTTATAAAAAACATACTTTTAAGATTTATTAAATAATAAAATTCATATAAAAAAATCAAAGATGTATATCTTATTAACTAAAGTCGGTTGGCGATATCATCTCTTATTGAAGTGGCTACGGAATCAGTTATTAATTCATTCCAATCATTGTCATGAATTTCATTTCTTAATATATATACCAAACTTTTGCATAAAATGACGCTTGGACAAATTAAGCTCATCGTCGCTCATGATCAATGTGATCCATCTAGCACAAAAGGTGCCTTTCTAAAATGATAAGCACGCGATTTAAAATTTTGCACGTGGTACTTCGGGCTAAAGCCACATCGCTGTCTTTTCCAACACCTCGTTGAAATCCGCCTTCTGCTAAAAATCTTAATGTAGCAGCAAGCTGTATTTGTGCCGGTATGGAAGAAACAGGCAGCCTACATTTTAAAGAATTTAAAAGATGAAAAGCATCCTTGTTAATGCGGTAATACTGTAAAAACCTAAATACATATATAATTATAATTTAAAATTTTTATTGAAAATATACACATCATGTATGCATGTGTACTTACATGGCGTCATTTATATCCAAAGGATTTGAGTGGTCTCGCAGAATCCTCCTCTGCACTTTTTTGCTGCCGCGAATTCATTGTTTTGAAGCACCATGGACACTAATATCACATTCATTGTTTAATTATTAATTATTCCTGAATATTTTTTTACGAATTCTTTAACTTTTATGCGAAAAAACATTCAATAATTTAATTATGTATAAAGTAAAATTTTATTTTTAAAATCAGCTGTTACTATTTCTGTTTTCGAACTTCATTTCAAATGAGAAAATGTAACACCAAACCACTTCTTTTGCAGAACACCAAAAATGAAAAGTTTACTTTTCAAAACGTATTTTACTTTCATTCCACTATTTTTGTGGAACATGCCTGAATAATAATAATAAATAAAATAATAATATATTGGACTGGTAACCGAAGATTGTATTTCTTTCAACATTTTAAATTCTACAACAACTACGACTTCTTGAATTTTTCGTTTTTTTGGTTGTACTTCAACTACAACTGTTTGAACTTTTTGTTTTTTTTGGTTGTATTTCAACTACAACTGTTTGAACTTTTCGTTTTTTTGGTTGTACTTCAACTACAACTGTTTGAACTTTTCGTGTTTTTATTTTTCTTTGACTTCGACTCTTCGTATTTTAAGAAGCATTAACTTCAACAACAGGTTGTGTTTGTGTAGTGACAAAATGAGAAGTCGAAAAAATAGAAAAAACTTACGACTTCTGCTACATTGACTGCAGTTTTTTAAACGCTGAAATTAAGCACATGTGACAATAACAAATGACTGTAAAATAAGTGTCAATTACGTGTCAATGGAAATGAGGGGTGTTCTCACGATTGTCAGAATTGTGACAATATTATTGTCGTAGAATGCACAGCAATACATTTTGTGACAATCTTGCTACATAAAAATTGTGAGTTCACACGGTTGTTGAACATTTTATTACAATTTTTCTTTCAATATAACAATCGTGTGTACATACCTTAAGCTTTGCTTTTTTTATTTATTCACGCCCGTACAAAGTAAATATTTATTTTTGTGAAAGTTTCTGAATATGGTCCAAATGTCTTTGTAGTTGAACCAAAGTATCAGTCAAAAACTGGGAAGGATTAGACAAATGGGCGTGGTACCTCCCGTGCAAACTAAATATTGAATTCATTTGAACTTGAGAACGGTTAAAGTTAAAGTTTCTCAATTTGGTCTCAATGATTTGATAGTACATTTTTTTGCTTCGGCCAAAAAATTCGGGAAATTCTGTATACGGGAGATTAAATTATAGGAAAAATATGAAAACTGGCAATTTTTATCAGCGGGACTTCGAAGCTGATTCTTTTTTGCATGCGGAACTCCCATTTGATGTACGAGTGCGCCCTCTTCATAGATCCAGAAAGCTGAAATTGGCTATACGCAGGCACTCGGAAGGTAAGGAGGGGAGGTAAAACATAAATAGGTCTGCATCTAGATCAGAGTCAGACAAAATGCCGCCCATGGGCACTTTGTTATTCTCTTATTTACCCGTAGTTAAACACACATATTGTAGAGAATTATAGCCTGTTCAGGGATATCGAAAGCGTAAGTTCATTCGTGCTCTACGCGAAAAATATTTGATTTTGATTCAGCTATCTCACTTCTCTGCAAACAATGACTCGAACGTCAGTGCGAATGAAAACGTAAGTGTTTTCATACAGAATGCGGTTCAGGTATTTCGAACACATTGTCAACACTGCGAACGTAAATGTCAGAATCTGTCACTTGGTGTTTGGTTTTCGTTTAGGTTATTTTTTTCCTTAATATATAATACAAAAAATAAAAATAAAACACAAATGGAAGGCAAATGGTAAGTATATATACAGATATAAATAATATGCACATTAATATAAGCATAATTGATTTGTATCGTTTAATTCTAGTATTAAAAAGTCAACAATGCAGCAACTGCAAGCGTTGTTGCAGTATATGGAAGAACACCCTACGTTGGCAAAAGGAACACCGGTGTTTGGATCTACCAAGATTAATATGGATGAGCAGTGGGCATCACTTTCCCAAAATCTCAATGCTTTAGGGCCACCTACACGGTCGAAGGCAGAGTGGAAAAAGGTACATACGCAATTTATTTCTTTCTTTCGTATTTACATATTTGCACCGTTAACTATGGTTGAAATACATATGTAAATGAATTCCCAATATCTTACATGCATGTGAGTATGTATTCACTAATTTCAAAATTCTCTTAATAGACATGGGCAGACTTAAAATCAAGAACAAAGAAGAATAGTGCGGAGCATGCTGATGCCATGAAAAGGTTGGCGAATGCTGCCGAAATGCAAGCTGAATCAGCAAAAAGAATAGCTGCTGCTGAAGAGCAGATAACGTACATTAGGGCACTGGAAAAAACCACACAGAGTATCGCGAAGAATATTGAATTGTTTTTAAACTTGAAGAAATAAGTTTATTTCAAAATAATTATTAATTTTTTAATAAGTTTGTTTTATTGTTTTATGAATTTCATTTTTATTGTAGTACATAGACATATATTCTGAATTAGCTTTTTATTTAATTTTTATCTAATTTTAGTTTTGTTATTTTATTTTACTGTTTTGTTTTAAATATTTATATAATTTTGTTTTTTATATATATAAAACCTATATAAAACTTGTCTTGTGTTTAAAAATGAAAAAGAAAAATTAAATAAATGTGAAAAAAGTTATTTCTTTAATATATATTATCCATGTATGTATGTATATTGAATTTATATACATGTGTATATAATTAAAAAAAAATTATAAATTTGATGCAATATTGTACCGTTGCTTGTTCTACCCCTTCTTCCATCAACACATCATTGTCTGAAGTGTTGGCGGCTTCTAATGTTAAATCAGGCTCCTCACATTTGTAAAAAAGGCACATGTTGTGAAGTGCACAACAGACGTTTACAATTTGCGTCACTTTTTTGGGTTCGTAGTGAAGTCCTCGAGATCCGATGATGCAGCGAAATCTGTTTTTCAAAACACCGAAGCAACGCTCAACAACATTGCGTGCAGATGTGTGCTTCTTGTTATATCGCTTCTCTGCAAGGGTATTTGGGTAGCTAAATGGTGTCATCAAATAGGGCTTCAACTTATACCCAGCATCATCTTAAAAAAATTAAAAATCTTTGGAAACTTGTACTATGTATGTACATATGCACTTACTGGTTTGAGGGCATGTCCATAAAGTTGGAAATATCACGCAGTTCTCTACGTTGTAGACGAACAGTATCGTCAGTATCACTCAAGAAATGCACGGCGACTGTTAAATTTTCCATCACTTTATGTTTATATTTTATTATTCAAAATTTTTTTAATTCTTTTATGACTACGTAAAAACCAATAATTGACGCACGTAACTCCATGCGAACGAATGTAGGTGACATCGCTGAACCCAAATTTATTCGAATGCGAGTGACTCGCTTCGTTTCGCGTGAGCTTCCATTCGATATCCCTGAACAGGCCATTAAACAACATTACTCTATATGGCTTGAGCATTCAAAGAAGCAGCCTCTGTTATCGCTTGTTGCTTAAAATCGGTGTTGCCACAAAAAAAATTCTCCTCAGCAAAAATTTTTGATCTCTTGTTTATTGTTTAATGGGCCATATGAACTAAACTTATTTTGAGATAATTATTCGGAAAACTAAAATAGTTGGTTTCTTAACACGTATGAAAAATATAACTTGAAAAGTTATTCAAAACACATTCAAACTGTCGTTTTTATGACTGTAAAAAAATATAAAATTTTACCGAAATTCATAAGAATCCTTGTTATGTGACATTGCGCATCAAAATCACGACGTTAAAGCAAAACTAATTAAAATGAGCGAGATATATTTGTGCAAACAAATTACATTTGCAAATTATATTTAATATTTGTATTGACCTATTTATATTTGCGTGTCAACATTGCAACAAAAGTCGAATTCTTTTGATAGATAAACAATTTGAAAACTTATTATGCATAAAAAGTAGCCCATACGAAATAAATATAGAAGATGCAATGCATGCCAAGACTGATTTTGTAACTTTTTTCCATTTACATATCTAAATTAATTTGCCTTTTAAATTGGGACACAATTTCACTCTGGCAACACCGACTCTTGTTCAGAAAGAGAATATATGTCACACATACAACCGAAAAACGTAATAGTATAGCTTTGCCTGTCACTGCTCTAGATGGACGACGAGTGGAAGGGGGCAACTTCCGCGTCTGCGAAACTAACTAATCGATTTTAATAAATAACATTTTGTAATAAATTTTTATAATACAAGCTTTAAGATGGCATTAAAAATGATTTCAGATAAAGAAGTGCTTAAGAAGTCATGAAAATACCAATTCACTTTTTTTTTGCTGGGGAGCTGCAAAACAAATCAAAATTGGACTCTGTAGAACCGTAGATATTGAATTTAGAAGTTGCAAAAGTGTAATCAGATTTTAGGAAAAGTTTCGCCAAGTATTCCAAATTTTATTGAAATCGGAGGCAGACAAGAAAATTCCTGATTGATTTGGCTTAGAATTACCCACATACTTACTCGTACGTGTTTAATAAAGTCAATAATTTTTCACAACATTAATACCGTCATCATGTACGAGTACACACATACATACCATTATCAAAATACACAATTACTTTTGGCATTAAGATCCCTTGTACATTCCACATTCAGAGATTTTTTCCTTTTCAAATATGTACATACATATGTCTGTCGATCACAACTAATACACCTCAAGCGGTATTTGAAGTTTTTCTTTGTCATTACAAAAGCAATCTCTCTGTTATTATTATTATTTTTTTTTCTTAAGTATTTTGTAGGTCCCTGGCTCCCTCAGAAGCTCTTACATACTCACTTACTTGCATTGGCAAGTGGAAACTTGAATCTTAGTTTTCCTTTTTCACTTCTTTAGCCAACAAAAGAATCAAAGTATGTGTAGTTTTAAATTAAAATCTCTTGAATTCACAAAATAAATTAAACTTAGTTCTAAAAATATTTGTGATGTTAGAGAGCATAAAAGAACAGAAAAAAAAACAAGTAGCAATAATGGAAGAATTTATTCTATTTAAATTCACCGGAAATACAAATTAAAAAAAATAGCTGGTAGTTATGCTCTCATTTATTTGTGATTATTTGTATTTCAGCGATATTTTTGTTCAAATTGTATGTAATTCATTTTAGTGCTTTTTAGTAAACCACTCGAATTTAGCAAATCGACTAAAAGCTAAAAATTTTTTTTTTTAATTTAATAAATTTGTTTTATTTAATTTCAATTGAAAAATAATTGTGTATTTTTGAACATTTTGTAAATAACACAATTAAAAGCGCTTACATACATACACACACCTCGTCATAGAAATAGGACAAACTGAAGAAAATTTCATAAACAGAAATTCCTCGATGTACGTCGCCTCGATTCATGTTCTTTTGGTTTGTGCCGTCAAATTTGTTGTGCCTTCTAAATTAGATTTCATGAGTAGAATAGTGGCACCGATTATGCCCTATTAGGCTAGGTCTTTTTGAAAAGAATTAATAAATGAAATGAAATGATTTACGACGGCTCAGTTGCTTGTGTTATAAGCAAAAACCGGGAATCACAGCTGTTAACTGAAACGTTTTTTTTTGTTTGTTTTTTATGGCTGTGTCGCTTAACGCCTTTTCAGAAATTACGACTGCGATCTGACTTTGTGAGAAAGAAATCTAATTTGATTTGGTGCGACTAAAGTAATATTATATTTTTCTTTCGCATCATCACACTTCAAATAAAATAAAAAGTATAAGTAGAAGGGTTCAGAAGAAAATAATTTTTTTTTGTTATTTTCTTCAATTGTTTATGTAATATCAGAACCCTGATAGAATGAAAAGTCTTATTGTTTAGAAAAATTTCTAAAAACGATGATGTCTTATGGGATGTCAAATGTATTACCGTATTATTTGTCATTTTCATAGCACATTGCATTCACACTATCGCACTTGCACGTAATACTTGAACTTTTAACATGGCTTAGTACAAAGTCTTATAGTGTGAAACGGTCTTTAGTTCTGTCATAAATCGGGGTTTTTTGCTGAATTTTTTGTTATGAACAGATATTAAGATTTCTATTATAATGCATCAAGCAATTTGATGTTATTGTTTTTCTGTGTATGAATTACATGTTAAATTTGGTATCTTATGTTTAATTGTTGAACTTAAATTTGAAATATGTATATATGTATGTATGCATATGTATATGGTTGACACATGTATCACAATAAAAATTTGTTGTGGTTAATTTTTGTATGATTAGTTCTTGGAATATGAATGGTTGTTGTTGTGTGTTCGGTTGTGATTTGGCATTGCAACTGTACTGGTCGACGGGTTCACACTTCTCACAGCCCTATTGTAGATATCTGTACATGAATACATTTTATTTCTGCAAATGTTTTGTAATTCGTTTATAAATTTTGCTTTTGTAACTTCATATTATGCACTACAATGTGGGTCAAGAGTAATCACCCGATCAGCTAACAGCTGATGCACTGTCTGTCACAAAAATTCTGCGTAGGAACCGCCGGCTAATATCCAATTGCGTGGCAAGTCGCTCGTTGCTGTTCCGTGGTCCTCTCAAGACGTTGAACAAATGCGATATTCTCAACAGAACGGTTACTCCGGGGCCGGGCAGCCCTGGGAAAATTTCGTGTTGTCTCAGTCTCTGCAAGACGAGTGGCCAAACGGCGCAATGTTTGTTCAGTTGGTATCGGACGGCCAGGAAATCTGCTACGAAATTCATGCTGCTCTAATACAACCGACGAATTGTTGTGCAGTAAATGGAAACAATTATTCCAAGTTCTTGCGGAGTAAACCGATTCATGGACTTTTATTTTTATCTTGGACCAGCACTCAGGAGATGACTCCTACACATGCGATGCATTGTGCTCATGCTCGTGAAATTTTAGAAGTATGAGTGGATTAGTAAAAAGTGAGAGAATTTTAAAATTTGAAAGGCAAAATTTCAACGTAAGTCACGTATAATTGAACCGAGATATGAAAAAAAAACTTTAAAAACTTTTCTTTTTAAAGCAATAGTACGGTATTTGCCAGCCATGATCTCCAAACTTATTCACCGCTCACGCTCTGCTTCTTATTCGTTCGTTTAGTAAATACATACATACGTATTATTTTTTAGTGTCAAATTGACAGCAGCAACAGCAACAACATAATTTTTATGCTTAACCAACAAAATCCATTAATTTTTCATCCTGGTTATATTTTTTGTTATTGTTGCTGTGAAATATTCCGTTGACCGACCTTGAATGCAAACGAAATCAACAACAAAAATAAATTGAAAGACTTCAACAAGTTTTGCTTCTTATTGAAGTTTTTTTTATTATTTTTTTATTTCTGGGTCCAAAAATAAATCCAGTTTTGCCTTTCGCTGTATTCTGTGTGGCAAATTTTTTTCGCATTCGTCATGGGAGACATTTTATTTAAAACATATTTTTTTCCACTTTTATTGATTTCATTTGACAAATTGGATTTTTGTTGTTGAAATTGTTTACAAATTATTTTTCTATTATGAGTTTACAATGGAATTTTTTGAATTCCATATTTAATACGCATTTCTTCTCTGTAACAAATATTTGTTAAGAAAGATAAAAATATTTACAAAAGCTGATTACATTTTCTATAATTGTTTATTAAACAAATTTAAGGAAAATACTGTCATAGAGAAATAAAGAAAAAGGGCAACTGTTGTGCGATTCACTAACTTTTATTACGAGAATCGTGTTGTCAATTGAAATTTTATTGAATTTGCAATTTAGTAAAATTTATAACGATATTCGTTATCGCTTCAAATCAGCTGTTATCGTTAAGTTTCCGACAATAATTTATGTGCTGTTTATGTTGTCGACAAAATGTATGTGGTCCAAAAAAATTTACATGTTGTGTATGTAGTATGTGTATAAATATATTAGAACACATATTTTAATTTCATTTTGCAAACATAATGAACAGGTAAATATTAAATAAAATAAAATTAAGAAAAAAAATTTTTGATTTCGTTTTAAATACGAAGCATTTGTTTTTTTATATGTTCCTCTTTCTGCTTTTCGTATATTTTCACAGATATACCACTTGCTTTTAACGTTAACATCAAGTTACAGAATCGCACAATCGCTAGTGCAAGCAACCTGAAACCTCGACAAATTTAACAATTGTCGAATCATTAAAAGTTAGTGAATCGCTAACAGCTAACAGCGCCCTCTTCGTCGATATTTCACCAATAAAATGTTGGCGAATCAAATATAATAAATAAAAAGGCTCCTCGTGTGAATTAGAAAGGAAAGCGTAAAAAATGAAGGCTTTTCAAATTCTCAAAAAACGCGCAAGTATAGAATTGTGCAAGAATTAGATTATCTATCCTTCTATCACTTCACCACTCCGCCGTTCACACGAATGTTTTGTATGTATAGTTGTATGTATGAATGTGTTCGTTTTTTAAATGACGAATTAGAAAGCAAAACGCTGCCAAAGTAAGAAGATTATCAATAATACTTGCATTGTCTGAACACAGGCTTACTTCAAGAAAAACTGACGAATACAAAAGCAGACTTTTACACTTTTACTTAAATACCTAAAATTTATTATTTTCTTTCACTATTGGCTAAAATTCTTTTTGATTTGTCTGCACTTTGGCCATATTTTTTTTCTATATTAAATTATTTGCATACAGAGAGTAAAAGTTAGCTGCTTAAGAAAAACGAGTTGCATTTTAATAATAAAAATTTGCCGATTATGCAGTTACCTGCCTAAATGTGCAGGTAAATGCATTTTTAAGTTGTCTGCACAGAAAATCATCCAAAGCTGATTGCGTCAAAATTACCGTATAAAGATATTTTCTTCCCATTGTTGTTGAACTGCACCAATTTGATTTTATACATTTTTAGACAAAAGCTTACTGCATATTTTACTTGTGCTTCTGACCCAATTTTCATTTAAAATTCTATTATAACAAGAAATACACGAATAAATTTCTATTGAAATTGATATTCAATTCCACTGTTTAAACTTTCTTTGATATTTTTTTCAAGTTTTTTTTTACAGGTTTTGCATTTTATATACTTTTTTTTTCTATTTAAAGTTTTTTTTTCTAATGTTTCTTTTTGAGATCACAATAGTACGAGTCATATATCTCGTATAAAAGCCAGCACCAATCAAAAGAATATTATTGTTTTCATATTATTTGTGGAATTTAGTTCCGTATTCTTAGAAAGAATTTACTTAAACATAAAAAAGTGATTTCGAGCGGTGCTGCGAAATATTGATAAATTTAAACGAACGCATAAATGGGTCACCTGAATGCACATTAAATATTTTGTGACTTTTCGCTTATGGAAAATTTCGTTGTATATAATGTAGTACGATTATTCAGATTTTGAAGTATATTGAAACCCCAATTTTTTTAAAAACTTGAATGTAATTAAAAGGAACATAAAGATATATTGAGTTCACTTTTGTGAAATAGATTTTGCAAGCTTTTCCTGCTACAAATCGCTCATTTACTTCAATAACGTAATAATTCAATAATATATTTTATACCACGGCGGGTGGCGATGGCACGATGGATGGTAGTCTGCACGTTGACTACACAACCAAAAAACAGACCTGGGTTCAACCGCAGTTTCAGACAAAAAAAATTTTAAAATAAAAATAAACATCTCGCATTTTTCTGATGTGTATTAATGTGTCTTTGTGTGTCAGTTGTTGTCGGAAGGTTTCACTGGCGAAGGCATAGTCACTGGTCACTGAACAATACCGGCTTCAGCTGATAGCAATCCACAATCACATCAGAACGCCCTCCTTCGTCGGTATTGTGTAGCACCGGCGAAGTAAAATAATAATAAAAAATAAATGGCTACTAAACCGAAGCTTCAGCACTGCTACGAGTATAAAAAAACAAAAAAAAAGAACGTGCGAAAGCAGAGCTGCAAAATAATTAATTAAGCTGCACCTCCTGTCGTTTCTCCTACTATCCCTTTCCTATAGTTCCCAGCACAATGCTTGGCATGTGTGTGTAGGAGTCATCTCCTGAGTGCTGGTCCTAGATAAAAAAAAAAAAAAAAAAAAAAAAGTATACACAGTGCAACAACGAAAGTTATTTTTTTTTACTATAATAGAGATAGTCCAAACAAAATCATTAGTAAATTTTTGAGTGAAATACTAAACACAATCTTCTGCAATCCCTATAACAAACTACAGTAGAATCCCGATAACTCGTAAATCTCACTAACTCGTAATAATTGGTCGGTCCCTTGAAAAAATCGCGGTAACTCGTATAAAATACATGCATTTCGGTCCCCTCAATAAGTCGTAATTTTTTTGCAAAGTCAATTTGGCAAAACGTCTTATAAGTCGTAATTTCTCACTAAAACTTCTTCTAACTCGTAATTGTAAAAAAAACAAAAAAATGATGTCGCCGTAAAATGATCATATTATTTACCGTTATGTATTTTGTGTTTACCATAGTGTTTTGCTCTATTCAACTTGAATTTGTAGCGCATTTTCAGTTCATTAAGTAAAAATGTCAAAGCGGAGTTGCAACACATTGTGCGTAAAAACAAAACAAGAAATTATTAATGCAGTATCGAGTGGAGTAAAAAAAGTTGAAGTTGCAGCTAGATATAAAATAGCTCCATCAACTTTAACATCAATTATAAAAAAACGCGAGTTTTATTTAAACCTTTCGTCAAACAATAAATTAAAAAGACAAAAAAAATCTGAGCATCCAAATTTAGAAAAAGCACTGTTAAAATGGTTTGAGCAGTGTCGTCATTCTAACATACCAGTCGGCGGAGCACTTATGAGGGAAAAGGCTAAAGCATTTGCTGTAAAATTAGGTTTTCCAGAATTTAAAGCGAGTGATGGCTGGTTTGATCGGTTCAAAAAGCGACATAACATAAGTTTTCGGAAAATTTGCGGGGAAAGTGCCTCTGTGGATGATGATGTGTGTTCAGAATGGCGTGCTAAGCTAAGTCAACTCACAGAGGGCTTTGACCCAAAAAATATCTTCAATGCGGACGAAACGGGCTTGTTTTTCAAGTGTCTTCCTGATCGCACTATGAGCTTAAAGGGTGAAAAGTGCCATGGTGGTAAAAGCAGTAAGGACCGCATTACAATAATGCTTGCTGCCAATATGGATGGCACAGAGAAACTAAAGCCACTAATAATTGGTAAATCAGTAAAATCTAGATGTTTTAAAAATGTGAAAACATTACCCGTCACTTACCGTGCTAACAAGAAAGCATGGATGACTGCAATCTTATTCAATGAATGGCTTAAAATGTTGAACAGTCAAATGGAAAAACAACATCGTAAAATTTTATTGTTTGTTGATAATTGTCCTGCACACAAAATTGATGAAGATTTAAGTCATGTTCATGTTGAATTTTTGCCGGCAAATACCACTTCCAAACTACAACCACTGGATAAAGGCATTATCCAAAACTTTAAAACATTATACCGAAAAGAAATAGTTTCACAAATGATACAAAATATACAACAAGAAAAAAATCATAACATCAATTTATATTCTGCCATAAATTATGCTTTTAAAGCTTGGCAGAATGTTTCAAAATCCACTATAAAAAACTGTTTTAGAGCTTGCGGTTTTACCGATTCAAACGAAATGGTAGTCAGCAGTGAGATAGTTCACGTACCGCAGGGATGAAATTCCACAAAATGAAGAATCCACCATAACGTTCTATGAGTACGTTCATTTTGACGATGGCTTGGCTACAGAAGGAATTTTGACGGATGATGATATTTTGGGCTTAGAAGTTGATGAACAGGACGACAACGATGAAAACGATGTGGAAATTCCACGTGTTTCTGTTAAATGTGCCAAATCTAGCGTTCAAAAAATTCGTGATTTTCTTATGCAAACAGAAACTGATGATGCATCCTTTGAAGTTATTTTTAAACTGGACAATATAATTGATCGTTTAAGTGTACAAAAATCACATCAAACACAAATTACAGATTTTTTACATTAATATGTACATATTGACATTGTAACTCTTTTCATTACATACTTTATTTTCTTATAAATTCTCATAAAACGTCAATAAAAAAAAAAAATAAAAAATTCCTCTAAGACGTATTTTTTAAATTTTACTCCCGATAAGTCGAAATCTCACTAACTCGAAAATCTCAATAAGTCGTAATAAACGGTCGGTCCCTTGCGACTACGAGTTATCGGAATTCTACTGTATCTAAAATTTTTCAACTTTACGACCATGATTCCTTCTATTTGTTGTGCCTTCTTGCTTTTCTCCACGTTGCAACTTGTATTTCAAATAATACGACTCCTTAACGAAACAAATTGTTATCATTGCAACAATAAAACAAAAACAGATACTTTTGATAATTACAGTCGAAACACGGCATAACGAATGATATAATGTCAGACGCTATAGTTAAAACGCTATAGTTATACGGAACAAATTGGTTTTATAAAAGAATTTGAGTCATTTGGCATTCAATATTTTATGTATATTTTTGATCTCAGTGCAGGTAGCCCTCCTACCTACAGTTATATGAGGAAGAAAAAGTAGCTTGAAAAAGAGAAATGGCACATATGTTGCTGGAAATCAAATAACATACAGCCAGACAGCAACCTGACTGCCAGATTTCACTATTATTTTTTTTTATCTTGGACCAGCACTCAGGACATGACCCTTACACATGCGATGCATTGTGCTGGAACTAGAGGAAAGGGAAAGTAGGAGAAATAACAGAAGGTGAAGCTTCACTATCTTACAACTCTGCTTTTGTTTATAGCAGTGTTGTAGCGCCTCTGATGTTAAGTAGACGTATTACATTTTTGAGCTTCGTTTTAGTAGCCACTTTTAGTAATTATTTTACTTCGCCAGTGCCGACAATACCGACGAAGGAGAGCGTTCTGATCTGCCTGTGGTTTGGATACAGCTGAAGCCGTTACTGTTCAGCGTGCAGTGACTATGCCGTCGCCACTGAAATCTTCCGACAACAACTGACGCAAAGCCACACAAATGCATATCAGAAAAAATGCGAGATGTTGTAGTGAGTCTCAAACTGGGGTTTAACTCAGGAAATTTTTGGTTTTGCAGTCAACGTGCAGACTAGTTTATTTATATTCATTTTGACGATTTATTTTGTAATAAAAAAATACTAACGGTGTTGTAACGCCGTTGGTTTTAGTTTTTCCTGACCATTCGTTAAATGGACTGTTCGTAATAGACGCAGATAATAAAAAAATATTCTCATTCGTTATATCGGATTACCGTTAAACTACGTGTTTGTTATACATTACTTTTTTAAAATTACTTTTTTTTTTAAAGAAAAGTACTTTTAGAACAGAACACTTTTTTCACCAAAAAGTATTTCTTCACAAAAAAGTAGTGTACCTTTTTTCCATAAGAGTACCTTTGGTACCAAAAGGCACCTTTTTCCCCACAAAGCATATTTAAAAAAAAAAGTACTTTTCCATATAAGGAAAGAAATAACTTCAAAGAAAAATTGTTGTATCTTTTCTTAATCTGCTTCTGCATCAACTGTTGTCTATTGTGCAACGTTCTGCATCCTTTACTTCCATAAGTACCACTCTGATGTAAAATACTTGTACTTATGGCAAGTGTAGTATCAATTATGTTTTATTTAAATTTGTATTTGCAAATACGTACAAGATTTTTGATCAATAATATCAAGGCAAAGAAATTTGTTTTGTAAATAAAACAATTTTTAAGATGAAAACTTTCTTTGTATAAAAAAATTTTTTTTTAACTTTCAAGAAGTGGAAATAAATTAGTCAGCAATATAATATTGAAAACAATAGTCAAATACAAGTTATAGACGATATTGCTGTTAGTTTTGTATGTAATAAAAAGGCAAAAGGCGAGACAATTTTGCAACATTATGCCTGACCGAGGGCAACAAACAATGTGCTGCTAATTGTGAAACATTGTCAACTTTGGTCATTTAAAAGTTGCAAAACTGTTTGTGGAGTTTGTTTTGCCTTATTTTGGTTTTTCCACATATGTATGTATATTTTTTGTTTCTTCTCTCCTTTTAATGGTTTTCTTATGTTTGAGGTTGCTGCACCAATGCAAAACAACAAAAATGGTGCTAAAACAAGCCCCAAAATCGAACCACAATATTGTCCCCGTTTTTTACGTATTTTTTCCATAAGACTATTACCGGCGTTTTATTTTTTGGATAATTTTCTTGGTTTGCAACATTTAAAAAGTTTTATTTATTTATTAGTTTGTGTTGTAACACCTTGCTCCTTCCTCTACCGCACGTTCATACGACCAATAAAGCAACAACAAAGAAAATTCTCCTTTTAATTCTTGTTAAGAACATGGTTAATGGACTCCCCCCCTCCCCCTATGCATAATTCTGAAAAGCAAAATATGTTTTAAACACAAGTTACAAAAATAAAAAAAATTAAAATTAGACAACCGGCCACCACAATTCCCCCAACAGCTGCGCAAAATTTTGCCACTTGGCTGGTTTTATTTTTCTTCAAGTTGCAAGTTTTATTCTTTTTTAACTTATTTGATTTTGGTTTGTTATTCAAAGTTTTTTTATACAATTATTTTGGGATTCCTTTTGTGTTGGCCTCTTTCATATTTGCTTGCTTGCTTTCTTTTGGTCATTTCTTTTTTCTTATTCTTCTTTCTCTTGGATTCTACCACTAGTTTGGCAAATTATCTATTGTGTCTGTATGGGCGTGTAGTCGTTTATTTTTTAATTTTTGTTTTTTTTTTGGTTATGCTGCCACAAATGCAACCATCCAGCCAAATGTTAAAAATTAGACGTTCTACCCAAATAAATAAAGAACGAAAGAAAGAAAGAAAGGAAGAAATTCATATCAAACCAGGCCAAATGAGGTCATTTACTTTCGCTTAACAAAATTCTCTAAAATTTAAATTGTTATTGGAAATAAAAGAAATATACACATGCACACATACATACATGCATATGTACATATATGTATGTATACAGGCGATTGCAACTATTGCGAGCAATTAAGCGATAAAATAGCTGAAGAAGTATTAGAAAGATGGCAATAGCGGTGGCATGGCCAAGTAAATGATATTTTCACAAGAATGAATAAAAAATACGAGTATGTGGTTTGAATTACAGCAATTATTTTTCATTAGTTTTCAAATTAGTGTGATAATATTTTTTTCTTTCAAACAAGATCGTTCAAATAATATTTTGGAATATTAGTCTGCTTGCGTGACTGCGAAGACAGAAAAATATATCTATTCGTGTAGTGATGCCTTATTTTAAAGGGTGTTTTTTTTTGTCTTTAATACCGGTATAACTTACAACAGGGTTAACTGGCAAAGGATCAACATATTCCGGCAGATAGTCTATGATTATATTGACGCTTGAACAACGACATACATTTATAATGTGTTTTATATTTTATTTATATACATATATTATTTTTTATTTTTTAATCTATGTCATAAATAGAACGAAAGTATACATTAAGTAAATGAAAGTTCAACATTCGATTAATGAAACTTTCGCATAACATTAGAATAAGTGCGGGTAATGTGATATAGGCTGGCAATGTGGCATGGTAGCTTTTTTTTAGCATTAACAATATAAGAATAACGGAAACAAGCTTAATAGTTTGAATTGAGAATTAAGGCAGCAACGATCGGTTTTATTTTTTCAAGTCATTCTGGGAGTCAGTTGAAAAAATTGTCTTTGGTGTGTGTACGACTTTTTTTTGGTTGGTCTTTTTATTTTTAAGATGTATTTTAAAGTTATTAGGTTAAATATTAAAATAATTGGCAAGTACTATATAACCGATGAATATATGCAATTGCTCCATACATGTATAAATATCTACATTAAACAGAAGTCCAGTTACTGTGGTATAATATAGTGTACCCATTATCTTTCCAAAAAAGTAGAATGCCGAAAAAATGTGAAATAAGGAAATGAGTAGCAGAAGATATGAGAACAGCTATACAGGCTGTTCGAGATGGTAGAATGGTAGCCAAGAGAATTCTTTGCTTCAAAAACTTTGGGTGTACCACACGCAACTTCACAACGAAATGGTACACTATACCACATTATCTGCACATTTTTTAAAGTCGCGTTTAAAGGGATTTGCAATATTTTCTCAAATATCTCTGAAAATGTGCGTTTAATATTTTTCGCAAATGGCTTCGTGGAAGCTTAACACATGTATCATGTAGATGGTCGAATCATATTGGAATCGGACAAAAATTAAAAACTTTACAATCTAACAACAAATTGGCATACCAATTGCATTCAATAACTGCAATTGTTACGCGAACCTAATGACGGATTTTCATTCCATATACTAATAAATTCATTGATTTAATAAAAAATTTTCTTTGAATTATTTATGTTTGTTGTTTGGTTAATCTGGCCTATATGTGGATTTCATTGCTCCTAATGCCATCTACTCAGTTTTTACCTTCAACATAATTTTTGAATAGTTTTTCAATCAGTGGAAGGTTGCGCCATTTGACTGACACCTCGATTATTTACTCATAAACCAGCAACAATAGCCGCCTTGGAGTTCAGCGCGAAGTAATAGCTCATCGATAACAGCACGGTCGTGATATACCCAAAATTATTTTCACATGTTAATGCCATATACTGATCCTACGAATGTTTGTATGTACATACATACATATGTATATATTTTTTTTGTAGTGTATCTTTATTTGAAAACTTTAATACAATAATAAGCAATTTTAGTAATAATTAAAAATATATATACATATTACGGCTGGTCGATTTGTATGGAGGCAAAAAAATCGCTCAAATTACAAGGAAAATCGTATTCTAGGGATCAAAATAAGAAACTTTGCCGAAGGAACCATACCTCTACAATGTATTTTGATGTCCAACATACATTGTAGAGGTATGGTTCCTTCGGCAAAGTTTCTTATTTTGATCCCTAGAATACGATTTTCCTTGTAATTTGAGCGATTTTTAAATCGACCCGCCCTAATACATATATTTGAATTTTATGGCCTTTTTCACAATTAAAAATTGTATCGGTCTTACAACAAACACCCTTTACACGCTCACTAAACCCTGGCAGAAAATATGAAGATTTGGAAAAAAAAATTAACTTTGATAGGATGAAAAATAAAACGTTTTGAAGAAAGCAACTAGATAGGAAATTATCTCAGAGAATAACCTTGGAAAGTATTAATGTACACTCGTGGACATACAATTAAGTTTTGTGTTTATTGTAATAATAAATATTTTTCCTAAAGCTACGGTCCTCTATCGGTGCAAATAGCCCAATATGCTCTTTAACTCCGTATATTTAAAAATATTACACAATTTCCTTTATTATCGTCGACGCATATTCGTACATTATTTTTAGGGTCATATCGGCAATCAGCCCAAATGAGGACTAATGTATTATTTTCTGTATATATATAAATATGAAGTTTTGAAATGTCTTTGTATGTAATTAAGTTCAAAAAGAGTAAAATTTGTCCATTGATCGGCACATAAGTTTCCGATAAAAAGGGAGGAATTTTTCATACTTTCACTATCGCCGCATTATGTTTAATTTTGATAGTTCTGTGTTGGCCAAAGGTGATAATTTCGGGGATTCATTAAAAAAAAAATTAATTTCTCTGAAACTAAAAGTACTGGCTAAATAAAATTCTACATCAGTAAGGAAAAAATAAATGTACAAAAAAAATGCGTATAATAGTGGGACCGATTATGGCCTATTAGGCTAGGTCTTTTTGAAAAGAATTAAACAATGAAATGGGTAACGGTGCTTGAAGGGACGAGTTGAAATTAAAGTCTCGATTATTTAAATTTAATTTAAAATTTCACTTGTTTTTTAGTGCTTTTCTGGGTGGCGATGGAAGTAGTCTTCACATTGACTAGAAAACCAAAAAGTCCTGGGTTCGCTCCCAGTTTCAGACTAAATTATAAAAACATTTCGCATTTTTTCTGATGTGTGTCAGTTTTTGTCGGAAGGGTTCGCTGGCGAAGGCATAGTTACTTGGTTCTGAACAGTACCGGCTTCAGCTGATACCAATCCAGCTCCGTAATCTAGTGCATGAGAATTAGTCTTATCGATATGGAGGTGCAGGTTCGATTCCCGCCTATACCCTGTGTGTTTCTCCAGACAAGCTGTTTACAGAATTTCTGATTTGTATTTTGTATTCTGTAAGTCCAGTTTTATATCTGCATATACGCTGTTAATTTCCCATGCACCCCTAGAGGACAGTTTGTATATAGTGTTGTGCGCCTAGATGGGTCCATTTTTCCAGAATGACGATTTCTTCTAAATTTCCTCAAAGTTACTATCGCTGTTAAGTGTTTAACAGTGCTCTGTTAACGTCAAAACGAGCTCTGTTAAAAGAAATGGTTTGTGGCTTGCGAGTTATGTATATATTAATTATCTTCACACATATGCTTTCCTCTCCTCTGTTTGCCGGCTGGTAACGCAACTGAAGTTCGGTTGCAATTTTTAATCGACCCATAAACATTGTGTGAGAAAACTGAAAAAATAGGGAGAAAGTGCTGAAAATTTTGCGTAATTAAATCCTATTTATCTAAAGTAATTTTGAAAAAGTAATAAATCTAACTATTCAGCCATCAAGATCAGCTACATATTTATTCAAATGGTTTGCTTAAACTTGTAGTACAAATTATTTTTAGAAGTGCTTTTCTTTTCAATGTTTATATAATGGACATAAAGTTATTAATTCGGCTCAATTAAGCACAAAGTTTAATTTTTTTGCACTATGTTTGATTCAGTCATAGTTAGGAATATTGGATATATAATTGACATGATGAATTTTTCAAGTCAGTTACAAAGAAAGGGAATTTTTAACACCGATAGAACTTACGAACGGTTAACTGTCAAACGAACTGCCATACAGCGCTCACTCATTACCATTTATGGTCAGTATACCGCGTGTAGCTTTATTTAAAAATAGCTTTATATTATTTCAAAAGAATATATACGATATTCCCAAAATAAATTCAGTTAATTTCAAAAGAATTTTATAATGAATTTAAATCCATTTATTATTAGACACAAACGTCAACTGTCCCGTAGTCAATAGAGGCCGTTAAAGGGTGTCAGTCAGTTCTCTTTTTAGTTTTTATTACTTTTCCAACACCTACAAAAAAAGAAAAGATCATGGCCCTGCATGAAAAATAATAAAAGATTTTGTTTAAAATAATTGTTTTTGTTTACAAGATTTTATTTCAACGAAAAATCAAATGATCATTTATTTGATTTGTCTTTTGCCTTGTTGTTACTTCATTCCTCCTTCCATTTTCTTCCACTGCATGTAAATCAATTGTCAGTTTTTATCACAGCAGTTTTAGCCGGTTGAATATTTATTCAATGGATCGCTGCTTGTGGTGCTTCAGCTGCCGATTCTGCTGCCTTTATTTAATAATTCTGTTTAAGGGGAACGTGTGCTAAATGAAGCAAAAATGCACTTGAGTTCAACCGACAAAAATAAATAAAACAAATACTAAAAAAAAAGAAATTAAAAATAGTGCAATAGATACAAAGATAGAGAGACAAAAATAAATAAGGATCCTACAACTTTACCACACAATGCAGGGTTAAAAGTTGGAAAGCAAAAACAAAGTGAGAACACCAAAAACAACAACGGCTAAACCATCAACCAATAATGACATGAACAACAAATGCCGCATTACGCTGATGGCTGCCAGGGATGTAAAGTTGAAATAATTGTACAGATACTTTTTTCATTGATGATATTTCATGTACATACAAATATATTTCTTTAAACTTATTGATTTAAAATTTTTAAAATTGTGATAAAATCAAAATAAACTGGCCGGTTATTGTGACATGGAATTTATTATATTCTTAATTAACGCTAAATTTTGAAACTAATTTCATTACCGCAGATGTTTTAATAGTCGTGTTGCCGAAAACTTAAAAAGACTTTGGATTAAAAATGTAGTATGGAAATATTTTGTTGGAAACTAAAACAATTTTCCATTCCTGATGTGTATCATAACAATGAAAGTTTTGTTCTTTTATTTCTTTGATTAATGTTTTTTTTTTATTATTAAATACAGTGAAATGTTCAAAAATTTCTTATGTGTATACAAGGCGACTTCATTCCAGGTGGCCGTATTACATAAAATTCTCATCAGCTGATTTGTGTTCAAGTGTCAAGGTTGATGCGCAGTTTTTATCCCTACGAGTCGTTTTTTTCTGCACAGTCTGTCTCGACGCTATTCTTCATTTTCGGAGAATTTATTGCCATTAAGAGGGCTGTTGATATTGCCATTGAATATGGTATATGTATCTAGACTTGCTATTTATGGTGATGCTATTCAAAGAATTTCCAATTCTTTAAAACAAGAATTCTATCAGGCTAGATGTAAAGTTTCAGGTCGTTTCTTTTTGCCCTTTTTCAGAGGATACCCGACAAGCCATGGTTTAGAGGTGTTCGATCCCACCGATATGAAGATTATAAATAGACTTTTTTGGGGCCACTGTTATCGTAGTGTTTACCTTCACATGATATCGGTATATATCATGAGTTCATTAATTTTATTAAAGTCTCTAAAATAGAAGAACGGTTATAACTTGTTAATCACTTTGTAATCAAACTTGCGAGAAGTGAGCATTTTTCAATACCCACCTTCACCTGAATTTTATATTAATTGAATTGTGTGGTATACCCTCGCATTTTGCGTATGGGAAATTGATAACTTTAACTATTAACATGTTGTCAAAGTCGTTTTCAACACAAGGCATGTTAATACGCTAACTACTAATACATATACTAATAAGCAACTATTCTTTGTTTGTCAGACGTAAACAACATGTCGTCTCTAAAGGGGGCTCTCATTTTTGGAAATTGGAAGTGCAACACAGTAAACATATCGATTTCATTATCGCACAGGTTGACAGAAAAAATTCTTTTCCCTTATAAATATCACACTTCGCATTAGACGTCTGACTAGTCATGTTTTTCCACCGCAAAATACGTTAATGTCGTGTGATACCCTTACAACATTGTCGTCTAACTTTTACAGAAGCAAAATCATACGACAAAATATCAGTTAAGGGTGCTTTAGACCATAAGACATGTAAAATTTTTGTGTAGAAGAGCACAAGTCGGATCGTCTAAACGTAATATGTAATGAAACCATAGGATTTTGAGAGAAAATACGGATGAAAATTTGACAGTCGTATGACTCTCTTCATTTTTTAAAATTTTTCAAAAACCAACACACACCATTAGATCAGGGATGCATTTTTATGTAAACAAATGTGAGAAAGCCAGGGAGGGAAAACTGGTTTCATAAATTTATACCAATTATAAAATCGAAATGTACATTTTAGACCACGACAGCACAATTTTATAAAAATATACGTATATTTTCTAAAAGTACACTAAAAATTTTGACCACGAAAATAACATATTCCAAAGTTATAAAAATATTTTTCAAGGTTATTAAAAAAATAATTCATTTTCACAAGAACTCCATCCCTGGGAAAACAAGCAAACAAATGTAGTTAAATTAAATGAGAATGTTTTCATCTTACTTGATTTTATCCATACCAATGGTGTAAAAGCCAGAAAACAACCATTCGATTTTTACTCTCTTTTTTTGAAATACGGATGCAATTTCATTTTATATTCTCGCTCATTTTACGTACGACAAATCTTATGGTCTAAAGCACCCTTTAGAGCGGGTTCTATTTTCATCCGACAGAGCAATTGACTTCAGATTGCACACTGCAATTGTGTTAGTTTTTAAATCCTTTTTTCACAAACAAACTTTTAAGAAAAACCAAATTTAATAAAATGCAGCTGTTATCAACGAACAATAACTGTCAGACGTAATAAAACATGTACGCAAGGCGAATTCATACCAGGTGGCTGCATTAGCTAACATCCTCATCAGCTGATTTTTGTTCAGTTGTCAAAGTTGTGTTCAACTTGAGTGACAGAGTTGACAAGCCAAACGTGAAAACCATGTCGTCTAAAACTGTGTTTATACGATACATGTTTTATTGACATGATTGCTACTTTATAACGAGAATAACGAGGAGAAAAGTAACGAGTACTCATGTTCATGTTTTGCTTTCTCATTCTTAATTTTAAGATACACACAAACTATATGTAGTGCCTCCGTAGTCTAGTGCATGAGCATTAGTGTTATCAATATGGAGGTGCGGGTTCGATTCCCGATTAGACCCTGGGTGTTTCTACAGACAAGCTTAAGAGCTTCGTAGAGTTTGTATTGTCTTTAAAAAAAAAAAAAAAAAAAAAAAAAAGATGTCGTCAACAGGACATGAATTGTGTGAACACCAATGAAAGTTCAGAGAAGAAAAAGAAAGAATCTTGTCAATAAGACATAAATCGTATGAACACAGACTAATGCGCGCTTTAGCTTCTTACTATAAAAATATAACAACGGGATCATCTCCTTGTTTCATGGTCATATGCAATAAACTTCCGAATCCAAATTTGTAATAATTTTTTTCCGTATTCTAGGGTACATGGAAACATGGGATTCAGTGAAGAGGGCAAAACAAATTATACTTGTGCAGCTTTTTACTAAATATTCAAATTTCTTATCGAAAGGAATTATTTTTTTGAATCAAACAATTTTCTTGTTGGTATTGGAAATTTTATATTTTAATTTTGTGAATGGACACATGTCGAAATTCTTGCTATCAAAATTACGTTTGCATTGAATGTCCGCTTACGAGATCTTTCTCTGTACATCTTGTCGTCGATCTTTTGAACATCAACTACACAAAAAATTATAAAAAAAAAATTTTTAACAAGAACTCAACTTCTTCGAACGATATCTTTTTGACGATGATAAATAAAGAGCGCAAACTTTTAAGAAGGGTCTGTATCACCACAAGAAATGTATGCTTTTTACCCATATAAAAAATGTTATTACATGTATAAGAAAAAGATATGAAAATCAAAATGAAATGAAAAGTCAAATAAAGTTCAATGGAGTTTAAATTTGGTGAAGAGGGGAAAAATGAAGTCTAAATTTTATTATGATCAATACACTCAACTTTTTGACAAATCAAAGGTCATTTGTAAATGGATTGCTTTTAGTTTTAATTGTACAATTACAATAGGTGTTTCTTTACATAAAAAAAGTAATTATAATAATTCTCTCTCTCATGCACAATTTATCATTTTTAATTTTTTTTTAATTTTGTGTATTTTTCGCTTTTATGTTATAGAAACAATTAAACTTGACAACACACAAAACGTTAAACAGTTGAAGTTTTAAGGCACTGCGTAACCACCACCAGCACTGTTTGTGTTTTGTGTAAAAGTTCAAGCGAAGAAAAACAGCGCTTTGGAGTTTTTCATGTTCAGTTTCTTTGTCATTCATCAACTCCCCTCACCTCAAGAAAACACTCGTGAACACGTTTGGAGTCACACAGGAAATCAATTCCGCCAAGCAATTCATCAACAGCCAATGACAACAGCGACATGTCAGAGAAAACTTCTTTTTGTTTTCTTGTTTTGTTTGCTTCAGTTTAAAATTGTTACCCTGCAGATCGCGTGTAGATCAGTAAACCCGTCAATTCACTGGTGCAATGTAAATAATGAATGTTGGTTAAATCTTTTTATGCTTTATATAAATGATTTTGTCGACTACATGACATGCCTACGTCCGATTTATTTTTGTATGCTGATGATATGCACCTTGTTTTTTGAGTGATTTGGAATCTCCTGACTCTTTGGAAGAGCGCGTAAATTATTCATTGAATACTGCTGAGGGTTGGTGGCAACGTAATTCTTTTCATGTAAATGTGAATAAAACTAAGGCCTTGTCCTTTGGCTCTTTCGATAGGTCATTACTGAACTTTCAGATATGTGGTGACAGAATAGAGTTGGTTACTCATTTGCGTTGTTTAGGTGTTATTTTGGATGAAAATCTCAATTTTTGAGAATTACATCAACTCAGTTAAATCTAAAGTTTGTTTTGGACTGAAGAGACTATATAGTCTGAGTTTTGTGTTACCCACTAGCAAATCTCTGCTCCTCTCGCTTGTTAATTATGGCCTTGAAGTATATTCAGCTACCAACCGTACCGCCCCCTATGAAATTCAGAAGATAGTAGTTAATATAATTGTTAGGTATGTTTTCGGCCGGCAAGTTTGGGTGCATATTTCTTCGCATGTGAAGCGTTTTCTTGGTGTGTCATTTAAGAAGCATATGGAGCAGATCCATATTTGAAAAGTCTTTTGTTGTAAGGTCGCTAGAATCTGGAATCCTTTCCCCAGTCACTTAAAGACATTCTCGCTATATGTAAAAAGAGCTAAATCGACCTTTTGTGCATTTCTATCAATTCGTTAATGTATTGTTCGCTATCGGAGTCAGTCTTCATAGCATTTTTTTTTTTACTTTAAATTCATTTATTTTAATTCCCACATCACTATTTGAAGTTTATATTTTCTTATATTTATATTGCACATTTTTGTCAAACCTTTTAACCATATATGTATGCCCACAATGGCCTCGGTCAAAATAAAGAAAATTAAATAAATAAATAAATCTGTCAAAAGTTTGCAACTTTTATTTACACCGTGGGTAATTGAAAAATGTATTATCTGGTTGAAACTGTGTCCGATAAATAAATATACTCGCAAATTCGAATTAAAAAAAACAATAAAATTCAATCGAAAGTGAAATTTTTCTAAGAAATTTCACTAATTTGAAGTGTGGTGTAATTTCCATTTTCTTTCAAACGACATTCTTTTGAGCACCACTGGAGAACAACGGCTCCTAACTGTAATCGTACCCTAAAGTCGGGTTTTTTTAAAAGTAAAAACCTTTTTTTTATTAATTATTCCAATTCCAAAGTAAAAAATTATGTTTGTTTTATTTCAAACCGATCAACTGACAGACTTGTCAGTTGCTGTGCTGTTGGCAGAGTAGTTAGCGCGTTAACTCTGCAACTGGAAGATCCTCTCTTCCAGACCCTCTCAGACTAAAAAAATTTTTAAATTTTCTATGTGCTTAAAGCACCCTCCTTCGTTGATATTGGAACAATAAAACGTCTTCGTCTAGTTTCTAAATTAATCAACATAAAACCAGAGACCCAGCAGCTCTGCATTACAAAAAACGCGCAACTCCAGGTTTGTTCAAAAATTAAGTTCTAACTGTGCTTCCTATGACTTAACCAACTGTCGCTTATTTACACTATCCCTTTCCAACTAGTTCGGTTGCAATGCATTGCATACGGAGTGTCAAAACAAATTACAATTAAGTTTTTACTCACTACCCTACAAGCAATTCAGTTAACTTTTATCTAACTTTAAATATATTTTTTCTCAACTACTTGTGGCTGATGCCTAGATTATTTTTAATGGAGCCAACTGACTATTTTAACATTGCGATGGCCTATGCGAGTAGTCAATTATCCGACTCTGCATGACTTTTCAACTAACTTAAAATTAGTTTTTTATTAGTCAACTAAAAGCTGGTTCATTTGTAGTTAGCTAAAAGTTATCTAAATTATAATTAGCTTTTAACTAATTATGTATATGCCAATCCACAATAGGTCAACATAAATAAAAAGCTCTATTATTTTTTTATTTATTATTTTAAGAAATTCTTATATTTTTCTTAAATTTTTGTTCATATTATTATAAAATATTGAGTAACATACATTCTGCATGGATTTCTCTTTTTTTACAACTTTTAAGGCATTTCTTATGTCTCTTCCACATCATCTGAGCCAAGTGATCGGCAAGCATCTGTTGAAAAAATATTTTTAATTATATATTATGGAAATGTTTATACTATGTATGTATGTACATATATGTTAAATATATACCTGATAAAGCCTGGAAGAAAGCTTGGAAATCTTTCAATCTTTTCTTTCCGTGGATGCCATCTAGATTAATATCCATGCAGGCGTTCGTTGAGAATATATTTGTTAAAGTTTTTGGCAACCGTCCTTTTAGCAAATTTTTCATTCTATTTACCTCTAAAAAGCCCCAATTTGCGAAAAAGATACATATGTGTTAAATCAACATTAATTAGTATATATTATCATTATTGTTTTTAAAACTTACATATAAATCACGATTTTCTTCACAAATTGTGTTGTTAAGTTCAGATAAGTCCTCGATATTTTTTTATATGGGAAAGACTTTTCGAACGTTGTTGTTTGACACTTCTTGATGAAGGACTTTATGTGACAACACCATTTGTTCGGCTAGTGCCTTCATTATTATATCGTTAAATCACAAAATATTTCAATTGACACTTTGAACTTACTGCTTCAATTTTACGCACAAAACTGATCACTCATTTAACAATTCATAAATTAACTCTTCTTTTGGGAAGAAAAATAATAGCAAAGTCGCAATTCTTGCAAAAACCCAAAAAATTAACAGTTATAAAAAACAGAAGAAAACCACCAAACACCAAAATGAGCAACGATTGCAAAAAATACAACAACTTCACTGCACAGAACATGATCACAATGATTCGGAGAAATTCTGCATGACTTTGTAGTTAGCTTAAAGTTAGTTGTTACAAAATTAAATATAAATAGATTACTTTTGTAGTCTTTAACCACGTTGCTTGCATTACCGAATTACTTTGTAGTTAGTTTGTAGTTAGTTGTTAAAAAGTTGACAATAAATGGATTATTTTCGTAGTCGACTATCGATTTGCTTGCAGGGTATATACACAGAATCACTTCATTTAATAATAGTTCACTCGTTCCTCTGAAAATGATTTTTGACACAAAAATACATATTTACTTTGAAAAAATAACCGATTTCAGCACTTGTTACGTTAGTTAAAAACATTTTCAACTAGTTTTACACTTATTTTATTTAGTTATTAATTAAATAATACAAATTTTGTAGATTAATTTTGGTTATATGCATATTTAACAATAAGTTCGATGTAATATTATTTTTAATTAAAATTTTTTTTTTACATTTATTTGCTTGTCAATACGAAAATATGTTTGCTTTAATCTTCTTCTTCTTCTAAATAATATTCATTCACATTCACCCCTATCGCGAATACTTTTTCTCTCGAAATATTTCCCCATTCCATAAATTTCCAATCGGGATTTTATTTCACTTTAATTTTTCCACTTGATTTTTGCTGGAAATTGTATACAAAATTTATTTAAATTCTTCCTTTATTTACGTATTTTGATAAATATAATTTTTTTATATCAAGATCAGCTATTATAGTGGAAACATACATAAATAATAAATAAAATGCAAACCAACAGACCAATTGAAGGTGTTGTGTTAAGAGTATATAAAGATATCGCAGCTCATTTTTTTTTTTATTTTTATCTTGGACCAGCACTCAGGAGGTGACACCTACGTATTGTGCTGGAACTATTGAAAAGGGATAGTAGGAGAAATGACAGAAGTTGAAGCTTCACTATCTTACAACACTTCTATAGCAGTGTTATAGCGTCTCTGATGTCAAGGAGACGTATTAAATTTTGAAGCTTCGTTTTTAGTAGCCATTTTTTTTAGTAATTATTTTACTTCGACTTTACTTTACTTTATTTAAATTGTTTATTATATTTTCAAATTCTTTGATTGTTTAATTAATAATAATTAAAAATAAATAAAATAAAGATTCTTCAAATTCTTTAATTTTCATTTTTTTGTTAATTCTTGCATTCAGGTACTTTTATTGTTCACATGCAATACTTTTTACGCGGGTGACTAACTAACTGGCCGCTGAATATTTAAAAATACAACTTAACACTTAAACGCTTTGCTTTCTAATTAATTTTTATCTTTTTAAAATCTTCCGTTTTCTACATTCACTGGGAATGATAACATGAAAAAAATCCACGTGAAGTAAATGATAACAATTTTTACCGCGAAGCGGAATGATAATTTTTCACTTCTTATTCACGATAGGGGTGATTATTTTGATAACACGGAAACCATTACAACTTCTTAAAAGTATATGAGATAAACATGTATTTAATTTTTTAACAAGTTTACGCTATTGTATATCAATACAATCGATACAATGATACCACGAACTTGTGAATTCGATTAATAATCGCTAATGTTCAATAGTAGTTAATTTGGCAAAAAAAATTTTAGAATTAAAATTTTCAAGGGTTCTTTATGAAGTAAACATTCCGGAATACATTCATTAAATAACAAAACTGAATTCATGTAAATTCCCCTCAATAAGGCGGTGAGCCTCTGTTCCTCTAAATGCTAATAAAATTCTCTCTGGAATATTTCTATTGAAAAAAATAACAACAAATAAAAATTTTATTCTTTCACTACAAAGAGATTTTCGTTTCCATTTAGAGTCTAAATTTTAGAGGGACTGCCTTTTAACAAAAACGAAGTTCTTGAGTAACTAATTTTATCAGTAGTATTTTTTCTATTTAATTCAAATATTTCTTTTGTGTATTTTTTTGTCATTTTTACTTCCTCATCTCTGTTTTTACTGGGTACTTGATATCATGAATGATAAAGAACGATCATGAATTTTTGGTGCTCTCTGTCGTTGAAAGCCGTTCGCCAGTTTATTGTTTTTGTTCTTTGTTGTTACTACAAGAACGAAAATTAAAAGTTTTAAAAAAGATCATTTGAGATATTTTTCTTTGCACGATACCAACCAGAGAGCTGCAATTAGTACCAAACTTTTGGGCATAACCAGGCATTGGTGTTGCCATTGCTTTTCTTGTTATACTTATCGAGGTGTGTAGAGTTTCGCTGAGGATATTTCATCCTCTTATTTCGGAGTCAGACTTGGCAAAAATTTGCTTGTGGGTGATTAAAATTGAGTAAGAGTAACAATAGCCTTTGAGCTCTATACACTTTGTCCAACGTTGCTCAACTTTTCGATGTCATCAAAATTGGTATTTATTTATTTATTTATTTATGGAACGATTTCATCGTTGTAGTCATATGTCTTTTTCTCGCAAAAATTGCTTAATGAGCACACAAAATTAAATTGTTTCCATTTTCCACTAAAATCTTGCTATCGTGTGCTGTGAATGGCTATCAAATACAAAATAAACGAATCAATTTGTTCGCATTTCGACAGGAGTCAACTCAGCTATGAGACGGCCAATTATAAAAATTAAAAAAAATTATATAAAATTGAACCGCCTTCGTCTGCAAATAAACCGAAACCGCATGTTTCATATTTTTAATTCCCATTAAATACACAAATCGGTGACCGTGTAACGATTTGTTCGACATTTGTTTTTCTAAAAAATAATAGAACACCTTTTTTTTTTGCAAGCAAGTTAAGTTTGCATTGACATTTTTTTAGCGTACCGATTAATTTGTTTGTAGTACATAAAGAGTTTTTAGCACTAATGGAGAATCGATCGTACTTCTTGCAACTCTCTGATACCAACCAAATGACCCAAATATTAAAATAAAGAGGAAATAACTCTTGAATATTCTTTCTGCCGGGCAGAGGAAAGAATTAATATTTAGTTCTTTGCTTATACGTATCTAGCGTCTGCTTTTACTCCAAAAATAAACTTTATCTTATCTTTTGTCTTGTGGAATGCATAACTCTTTGTAACAATCAAGAAATTCTACGTTGAAATTAGAGAGAAGGTTGAAAAAAATTTGTTTTGAAATCTAAAAAAAATTATATTAAAAGTATAAATTGCGCTGTAATTTTCATGAAAATCGTTATTTTTATAGTAAATATTTTTTGGGTAATTTTAATTACGAAATTATTGTAATTATTCACGAAATTTATGTAAGCGTGGATCCATTTTGTAAACCCAAGTAGAGGATAAGGGTGCAAAAACTTGTTCTTTAAAAAGGCTTGCGCACATACATATTTACCTTTTCATAGTAGAGAAACACAAATTGTAGTGTGTAGAAAGTATAAGATTTGTGATTCGAACTCGTAACTGTCTGACTGCTAATCTACTACTGCACATATGGAGGATACAAATGGTAGTCATAAAGTACAAGTAATTATAGTTTTACGCGATAGATACGTTCCTTGAAAACTCGCATTAAACATAAAATGAGGGAATTGGTTACATCTGCATATTTTCATGTACATATTCTATTTTAATAAACAGCATATAAAAACAATAGTTCATTTAGAAAAAGAAATAATTAATTCCCATTTAATAACAGAATGAATGCATATACAAAAATGTATTAATTAAAGTTTATTAAATTCAGAAATATTTATAAGCGAATAATTATTCGTTTTTGTAACTGTTAACATTTAAATTTAACTGCACTCTTACTTTCACCTGAACTTACTACGTATTTATAAGAAAGCAAGGCAAAGTGAGTACCAGGTGGCCTTATTAGCGCAAGTGATTATCATCTGTCTCAAAGCTTTCCGTCAAAATTTATTTAGTTTCACCACTTGCATACATACATTTTATGCGCGCCATCTATTCGACATAACTGTTTCGGCAGATTGGTTTGCACATTACAGTACTGTTGCATTGTTGTAGGGATAAGGCACCTAGTACTCAATTCGGCTTGAAATAAACAATGGAAATTCCCTACTTTTATTGTGGTGAATTTTTCCTGACACGCGATTTGCAAAGCTGCCAACCAAGGCGATTTGATTACCAGGTGGATGCATCCGCGAATTTTTAAGTAATATTCTGCCTTTTATACTTTTTATGTTTTTTTCTGGAAAATATGTATGTGTTGCTTTGAAATTGTAACGCGTTAATTTCTCATGATGTTTCCTTTAAAAAGGGAAAAAATGCTACATGTACGGCACTCATTTGAATTAAAAGCGCGTGAGTGCAGCACTATATTAACGGCTTTTGTTATTGTTTCTGAAGATATTAATTATTTTTCAGTTCGTCTCTCGCGATATAGTTTTTGTATTTTATACTTATTTATTGTTACAGAATAGTTGTTCTTTATATGTGTGTGAAGATAAATTTAAATTTAAAACCCAAGACACACACCATTTTTTTTAGCGGAGCTCTTTTTATACTTAGCAGAACACTGTTAAGCACTTAACAGCGGTACTACATTCGATGAAAGTGTGATAATAATTGTTTATTCCGGAAATGTGGTGACATCCAGATGTATCCCACTATATACAAATGGTGCATCAGTGGGTCCTGTAACGTGCAGAAAAGGTCGTATTACCCAAATAATTTTGAGAGTTTAGAAAAATGAGGTTGAATAAAGTAATTTTTTGAACTGAATTTCTTCAGGGGATTAGTGGCCAGTGTGGAAAAATGGACAATACTACACATATCCCACTATATACAAATGGTGCATCAGTGGGTCCTGTAACGTGCAGAAAAGGTCGTATTACCCAAATAATTTTGGGAGTTTAGAAAAATGAGCTTGAAAAAAGTGAATTTTTGAACTGAATTTCTTCAGGGGATTAGTGGCCAGTGTGGAAAAATGGACAATACTACACATATCCCACTATATACAAATGGTGCATCAGTGGGTCCTGTAACGTGCAGAAAAGGTCGTATTACCCAAATAATTTTGGGAGTTTAGAAAAATGAGCTTTTGATTTTTTGAACTGAATTTCTTCAGGGGATTAGTGGCTAGTGTGGAAAAATGGACAATACTACACATATCCCACTATATACAAATGGTGCATCAGTGGGTCCTGTAACGAGCAGAAAAGAATGTGTGTGAAGATAAATTTAAATTTAAATTTAAAACCCAAGACACAAACCATTTTTTTTAGCGGAGCTCTTTTTCTGCTTAACAGAGCACTGTTAAGCACTTAACAGCGGTACTACATTCGATGAAAGTGTGATAATAATTGTTTATTCCGGAAATGTGGTGACATCCAGATGTATCCGACTACATGTAAATGGTGCGTCAGCGACACCTCTAAGGAGCAGAAAAGGTCGTATTAACCAAATAATGTTGGGATTTTAGAAAAATGAGCTTAAACAAAGCGATTTTTGAATTGAATTTTTTCAGGGGATTAGTGGCCATTGTGGAAAAATGGGCAATACTACACTTCTTCTGGCAAGCCTAAGCACAACAACAATTTTTTAACTATTCTAAAATATTAAGACATTATAACAATATGACTAAATAGCACACCAGTTGAATACACAGTTGAATAAGTCTAATACAATGTGCCCATGATGACAAATTTTACATCTATTCCATATCAATGTTTGTTTTTTTTTTTATTTGTACATTTTATCACAAAACTTTACAACTTTTCCAATTAATTAATTGTTATCTACACTATTAACATTCATTAGTTACTTATTTGGGTCACGTGTTCTGGTTTTTTAAGTTTCTTTTTTTTTTTTTTTTTTATTCCGGAATGAAACTTGGAAAGTAAAATAAACCGTAGAAAGTGTACTAAATATCTATTTAAGGTAACGGGATAGTGTTAACAGTTGGTTCTATTTTTGTTAATTACAGAGTCAGAATGTTTGCACAGTAAATTAGTCTAAATTTTCGTGTGTTAAGCCAGTGATTCAAATTAACGTGCTTTGGTAACTGACGTTAACTCTGTTAGTGATTTTTGAAATTTTCGGAATAAGTCAGTGATCGGCATCTTCTTATACATTTTTTTTTAAATGAAACTGAAAAACACGCTCTAAAAATATTTGAAGAAAAAAGTTTACGATTCTGTTAAAAAATTTTGCGTTTCAGAAATAAATTTCATAAACACTAATAGCAGCGAGTTGACAACTTGCAACACTAAAGCTGAAAGTTCAAAAAAGTAGAATCAGTGCATTTGTATATCACAAGATACAATGCACAAAGCGCAGAATGCGTAAAGTAGATCTACTTTTTACTTTTGTAAGATCCATAAGCAGCGTAAGAATTGGTCAGCTGATATTGACAATTAAACATGCCAATTTATATTTTATTTTCAATTAGCTACAACCGGTATGTTTCGCTACCCTACAAAAAGTTATCTACTGGCCCACTTTTGTATAGATATTGTTACGGTAAGCCATCTGAATAGATTTATGATTTTATCAACAGTAACTTTTCCAAAAAATAAAAAAGGTACAAAACGCAGTTTTCTTGAAAAGTGGCCATTTCATTTTATTTTTCGCCTAAAAATTGTCAATTTTGAAATTGTTCCCAATATTTACTCTCCCGTATACCGAATTTCAGTTCTGTAGCTATGTACATATATTGAAAGTACCCGAAGCAAAATAAATTACTATCAAGTCATTCAGACCAAAATGACAATCTTTAGCTTTACCCGTTCTTAAGATATACAAAAATCATTATTGCCTTTGTATGTGAGGGACCACGCCCACTTGCCAAATTCCGACGCTTATTTACTGATGATTTGTACTGACCATTAAGTTACTCAGACCCAATATAGAAACTTTAACCGTTTTCCATTTACTTTGTATGGGCGTGGCAATGTCATTATTCCGGGAATTTTATTGGGTATTTTTCTTGTTTCGCCGGAGACCAGTCCAAATTGGTGCAGTCATCGAAATCGGTCCATACTAACGTCACTTTCTTTTATACATATACATACATACACATGTAGATGTATTGTCACTTGTAGCACCGAACATATTATCCCAAAAAAATTCAATAAATTCAATAAATTCTTACAAAAATTTAATAACTTCTTAAATCATACACTTATTTTAATCCACTCACCAAACTTTTAATGCTTTATTAGTTTTCTTAAGAGCTGGTCCACATACGTTATTGAAACACATTCAAGACATCAGACTACAAGCTGCAGAGACTACAAATGTAGTTCGCTACATTCGCTCCCTTATAGTCGGTTACTTAATTATTTTGAAGACGGCACCTATAACGTAACCATCTGTAATCTAATGAATGTTTGTTGTAGATGTAAATTTTCTGTATTGCCACGTTAAAATTAAATTACTTGAAACAAATGAATTTATTTGTTTAACATATCTTTTACAGTATTTTACGTTTGTGGTGGTCTTTTCTCATTAACAAAATAAAATATTTCTAAGCGCTAAATTGCTTTACATATTTTGTAATATTGTCAACACGGTTTTTGTTTTGTAGCCAACAAACAACAACGACAAAAGCAGCATGCACAACAACCTGCAGCCGTGTTGCCTTGCTGTCAGCAAAATAATCGCTCCCTTATAAACGTGTATTTTATTTTGACATGCTGAAGTCGGTAGCAAGGTCTATTTATTAGGTCTGTGCAACTCGCCAAGTGCTTTACAACTATTTTATACTCGACTGTCAAAATTTGTTTACATTTTACGCATTTCTTTACTTTGAAAGAGGGTTGCCAAAGCAATTAAGGCATACATAAATGAAATTAATATATGTGTTTACTTTTGAGAGAGTAGAGTCTCTTTTTATGAAATCCCCAAGTTAATTTACACAAACAAAATGCCTGTTGTTTTTTGTTCTTTGCTGTAGAGCTGCATAGACCTAATAAATAGACCTTGGTCGGTAGCCTGCTGCCTTGAATGTTTTTCATGCGACAATTTATCGTTAAATTTTCTTTCGAATTTGCATTTGCGTTCAGCCACGAAAATATTATTTCATCAAGTTACGCTTTGTTTATCTTTTATGTAGAATATTGGGGATGGGAAAAGAAAAAATAAAAGTATTAAAAAATATAAAGAATAATACAGTCGACAAAACACGAAAAACGCTGAAGATGAATTGGTAGCAGCCTTCGAAAACAGCATATTGTTTTGTTCTGCCAGTATTTGTCAGTGTGAATTATAATATTGACTATGATTTAGTTTTTTTCTTAGGAAAATATGATTTCATGATTTCTTTCCCCCAACGCGTACGAAGTATGAAATGCCCTATCCCACCAGAACAAACGTTCGCTAAAAATTATGAACTTTTGAAAGAAAAATGTAAAACGTATATAAGTGACACCATTCCGATTCACATAAACATCCCATAATTTATCAATACGAAAACCCTCATATTTCATTTTAGTTTTGTTCTTTATTGCTGAAACAAAGTTTCATATGAATTTTCCTTTTATTCTTTTTATGAATTAGTTTTTTTTTGTTCTCAGAATAAAATTTTGAATTAAAAAATTGTGATGGAATTTTTTCCTCGAAATATGATTTTATTTTAAACAAATGATGATTTTCTTCGCAAAGCTTCTGGCAACGCTTCTTAACGAGTCAAACTTGATGTGCTCGTTTGTGTGCGAACCACCTCTAATTTAATATTAAAACTTTGAAAATCCATAATTTTATTTCCCCACTTTACTTTACGAATGTAATTTGCAAATAAAAGTCCTAAAATTTACAATTTAATTCTGCAAAATCTTTTCATTTTATAAAGCAGCAAGTCAGCTTATATATTTTTTTTTTACAAAAAAAATAAAAACTAATTACGGCAACATCATAATTGATATGATTATAAAATGACTACTTAAGCGTACAACTCAATTTGGTGCAGAAAGATACTCGTACATACAAGAGCGTAGCCAAACCAAAATCTCCACATTAAAGCAAATATTCTCCAGGCGAGGTACACGAGTAGTTATACAATTCCAAAAAATATTGCTGTTGTCATAGGAAAATTTTTTAAGTAAAGAGGCCTGGCAGAAGGCCCCTTACAATTCATTAGTTTTTATTTTAATCATATGTCCACCACGTGCGAAGTTCTGAGTTGTGTTTTTCCTACACTTAAGTATGTTTTGTGACTTTGTTTGTACTGCAACCGTGGCTTTGCAAATGTTTGCAACACCACTGTATTTGCTGCTGGCTGAGTAGTCAGCGCATTGACACTACAATTGGGGTGCCTCCGTAGTCTAGTGCATGAGCATTAGTCTTATCAATATGGAGGTGCGGGTTCGATTCCCGCTTAGACCCTGGGTGTTTCTACAGAAAAGCTGTAAGAGCTTCGTAGAGTTTGTATTGTCTTTAAAAAAAACAAAAAAAAACAAATAGCAGATTATGGGTTCAATTCCCCGTCAGATCAAAAATTTTTCTGCTATTTGTAGCGTTATTTGTCGTTAATTGCTGCGGAGTAAAATATTTAGCACATAAAATAGCTCTTATTTAGATTGAAAATTAATGCGTCAACACAACATCAAACAGACGCAACAGTGCAAGGTTGGCGATGGCTGAAGGAGTCTGCACGTTGACTAGAAAACCATAAATTCCTGGGTCCGAACGCAGTTTCAGACTAAGTAATGAAAATATTACGCATTTCTGATGTGCATTACTGTGTCTTTGTGTCAGTTGTTGTCAGAAGGTTTTAGTGGGGAAGGCATAGTCAGTGGCCACTGAACAGTACGGGCTTCAGCTGATAACAATCCACAAGCACATCAGAGCACTCTCTTTCGTCGGTATTGTAAAATAGTTAGTAAAAATGGCTACTAAAACAAAGCTTCAAAATTTAATATGTTTCCTTGACTTTAGAGGCCGCTGCAACAAAAGTGCAAAAAGCGTAGATGTAAAAATAATGAAGCTTTCCTCTCTCTGTCCCTTCACCACATGCAGTCTCTATAACTATACCTTTCTTCTAAATTCATCTCATGCGATGTATTGTGCTGGTCCAAGATAAAAATAAAGTCTCAAAAAGTGAGCAACTGCAGAGTTGTGGCAGAATAATGCTTTATTTCTTCCTATAACTTCGCCATCTGTGTTCTCTCTGCACTATTCCTTTCCGATATTATAAGCGGAGCTCACTTTTCGTTGCAAATCTGCAATTTTAACACATTTGCAATGGTATTCTCCTACGAAGATTGAGTGTGTTTCTCAATTGTGTAGCAAGTTTGTAATAACAGCTGATTGTTGAAAATAATTTATAAGTTTATGAACTATCTCAGAGAGAAATCACCAACGTACCTCAATATCATAATTTTTCAGCATATAATTAAAATATTTCTTCGGCCTATGTCTATCGGCACTCTGGGGATGGGCCCTACACATGTAATGAATGCATTGTGCTGCAACTATCAAAACCGGTTGTGGGAGGGGCAATAGTTGTTTTCATTGTGAAAGCAAAACATCTTTTTTCGTTGTAATCGTTTGCTTTCAAAATTTTGCACAAAAATAGTGCACATTTCCACAAGTCTAGGAAATCTCAGTTTTATATATTTTGTTATTGTGGTATTGCAAACTGTAGCACATTTCTTAGATTTGCTACATCTGTAGCACTGGTTTGCACCGAATTGTTTGCCACGGAAGAAAAACGTAAAATAAAGATTCAAGTAAAAAAAAATCAAAGATTCAATTAAAATAATAATTAGATTTCAATCTGTCACGAAAAACGCAGGATTTATTGAAGTGGTTAAAAATTTTATTCTCATCTGGTCAGTTTTGCATTGTTTTGAGAGAACATCAAAATCAATTAAAATAAGTGTGGAATCATTTAAATTAAGAATTAAAAAAAAACAAATTGTTCTGAGCAAAGACATAATTGGGAAATATTTAACTATTATTTTTTTGTGTACGGACGATCATTATCACTGATGCAAGGAAACAGAAAAGAAACCTTGAAAGTTTTGCTCCACTATAGCAAATTTCAGTTTTGCCTTTTTAGTTTCTTACTCTTGTGCAATTTGCAAGACACTTTTAGAGCTCTGCTGTCCGTAGAATCATATTCGTTCGACAAAATTTAAGTACAAATTTGAACTAAGAAAGTATTATTTGGAAGGACAACATGTAGTTATTGGCTTTATAGAGGGTCCGTACCGTGATGGCCTTTTGTATTTCTTCACTATTCCTCCAGATACAAGGCTATAAATACAATTGCATTAAATAGTTAATAATGTTGCGGGTAAAAGGGTGCCTGTCTCACTGCCTTATGAAAGCAGTGGATAAGTTAAAGAGATTTGCTCATCGTAAACAAAAATAAAGAAACTCATTTAATATTTTATACTTCTCGCACACACTCGTTTATATAAAAATTAATGGCGAAATAAGTATGTAACTTAACAACGCGTGGTAAATAAATTGCAATAAATGTATAGACCTCTTGCGAAATAACTCAATTCCTTAACATCTCTGTCATACGCCTCAAACTCGTACAAACTCCTCTTGTTGAATATTTCTTTAAATTTTTTTTTCGCATGCTCTATTCATTTATTTATTTATTCGTCCATCATCCCCTCTACTCCAAGCAACCATTGAAGCATGTGTTATTGCAACATACTGCCTGTAGCATGTACCACAAAAAGACAATGCCAAGTTGTAATGATTGCATTTATGGACTTGAATCAAGTATTCTGTATTTGCATTGCGAAAAGACAAACGAATGACAGAAATAATAACTATTGTTCACATTGTACAGCGAAAGAAAAGTTTAATTTTTTGTTGTCGTAAATTTTCCTGAAAAATAAAACAAAACAAAAAGCAAAAAAGAAAAAAACATATTAAAAAGGAAATTGCATACAGGAAAGAGAGGAAACCTGTATCAACATATGAAAGCAACTCTGAAAACTTTTCCCACTTTTGTTTCTGTGTTTGTTGGCTTCTGTGTTTCGAAATATTTGCAATTTTTTTTTTTTTCATACATATATTTTTTTCTCTAGCTGCAAAACATGAACATTAAAACTGGAGCAGTCTTTATTTTTAATTCGTTGTTTGAAAGCGAGGTTAGGATGAAAAGTTATCCGAAAAGTGGCGTATTCAATGCATTGCCACGAGTATAGTTGTGGGTTCTTTGCGAATTTGTATTGCGACTTTGTTATATTGACGCATTAATTTTTTTTTACCTAAAAGAGAGCTAATTTATTTATCATTTTACTTCGACGATGTCTTATTGCTCCAATACCGTCGAAGAAGAAGGCATAGTGATTCCCAAACCCATACAACGATACTTCTACATCATTTTTCACTGAAATTGGGAACTTTACGGCTAATATTGATAAACTACCAAACGAAGTTGAGAATTTTAAGTTCCAATTAAGACAATTTCCATTGTAAGATCGAAAATTTTCTTTTTTTTTATATTTATTTATATTTGCAATCTATCTACTGTAAGACAATAATCATATGTGGTAACTTAAATACGAAATAACATGAGTTATTTAGCCCAATGAACTACATAACTATATACAAATACATTTCGATAAATATTATATACATTATATATATTATATACAAATGTAAACTTGGTTTTAGATCGGCGCCTGCTCATAGAGTCTTATCCGATCGTATTCCAAGAATACGGGTGTTAAGCTAACGTCACACCTAACGTCCTCATGACCCAAGAATGACCATATAGACCTGTGTCATAAGTAGCAAATTAATTCATAATTTCTTGGCATCAAAAACCCCTCCTTGCTGAGGGGGTTGGGCCTGTCTTAAAACCCTTATTGACGTATATCTATATACCTATACCTTTATTTACTAATCATCGCTTTCATTTTTTTTTTGTCAATTTTGATCTGATGTTTCGCATCAGCACATACATAGATCTAAATTACTTTACCTTATCAATTCATAGTCATACCTTTCGTACGGCATGTTCATAGTGTAGTTCACAAAATTTCCATAAAGTCAGCCATGATTTTCTAAAATTAATCAAGTCAGATCTCCCAGCGAGTTTTGGTATTAAACCACAACCACTACGAGTCCAACTCCAATCGATTGGGTACCAGTATCTTCTTTAAAGAAACTGATAGGGATCCCAATCGCCGTAGTATCAAAGTTATAGTCCTTGATAAGACTTCGGAAGCAGTCAAGTTTAGCGAATATAGAATAAGAAAGCTTCCTACAATGTAGAATTCCAAGAAATTCCATGCAATGCTAGGCATTTAGCTGAGTCCGCGGGATTGCCACACCCGTGTTCTCCGAAAAAAACCTCATGCAGGTTCGATCTATACTTATAGGCAAGTCTAATAGACAAGCCATATTCTTGCCAAGTAAGAATTCGATCAAGATCCTATACTTATAACCAAATAATGTAACAAGACAGTATTCATGTATGAACAGCGTATTCAATAATACCAGAGATAGGGAATTTCATATGAGTTTTACGGGTATAGAAGACAAGGCATATTCTACAAATTCTTCTTATACCCGAGCTGAGGGCCGCGGGATAGCTATGTCCAGTAAGTGAAATCAATAAATTGAAATGACTCGCTCTGCGGTAATAACCTACCCGATAGGAAAAGTCAATTCCAAAATAGGCCACCGCCCCTAGTGGCGGCTTTCCGTTATTGGAAGAGACAATTTCAATATAGGCCACCACCCCTAGCGGCCGCCTTTCGCTAAATAATGCTAAACCCACAGGTTTAGCTGGGAGAAGTCAATAGCAAGCTAAAGACCCTCCCTTGCACCACTAATGTTCATTTATAATTGTTGACCTTAGGTCCATATACGTACATCGTAGTCCGAAGACTCCGTGTACTTTAATTGTTGTGAGAACGAATGGACAAACTTCTCAAGCTTTCCCACTTATCAGATAGTAAACTATCGTTTCTAGCGAACACCACGAAGAAGTGTGGGATAGGCGCATCTACATCTTCCGTCATAGTTTTTTCGCCATATATTATATACATATATATGTTCATATTTACAAAAGCAGACTAGACTCTAAAAGGCAACTCTAATACGTGAGCTCGCTTCAATCTACGTGTTGCACCGCTATCGTCTAATAGCGCAACAGCCAGAGAATTTACTTAATCTTTGAAGATAATTTTCGCTAAACCTTTGAATTTCTTCTAATACTGAGGATATATGTATTTAAATCTTTGCGAATATTTTTATTTGTGATAAATCATGGTGCTACTGTAAATAGTCTTAAAGTTTTTGACTGATATCTTTCAAGAATAGCGATATAATTTACCAGTTTTTATCTTCAGTTGTGCTCGTTTAGATTTAATGTGTTGCTTCCAAGTCAGCCACCTGTCTAAAGTCATTCCTAGATATTTAACAGAATTTTCTTCACGTATTTGTTCCTGGTATATTGTCACACTTGAGCAATCTCCTCGCCTTAGTGCGAAAGTTATATGTTTGGATTTATCTGAATTTACTTTAATATTCCACTTAGTAAGCCATTTTGTAAGAACGTGAATTAGATTCTGGACAAATAACGAAGCTTCTGATGGTGACTGACTAGTTGCAGCTATTTCTGTGTCATCCGCATATGTTGCCACCGTGACATCATTTGTGACTGGAATGTCTGCAGTAAAAATAGTGTAAAATACTGGGCCTACTACGCTTCCCTGTGAAATGCCCGCGTTTATTTCCTATAAACCTGATATTTCATCTTTACTTTTAACATAGAAATGTCTTTCAGAGAGATAACTTTTAAAAATTAGACAGAATTGAGACGGCTAATATACCTTTTGCCCAGTGTAAACAAAATAAAAATTCCAATATATGTGACAGATTTTAATTAAATTATTATTATAATACTAGCTAAAACCCGGCGTGCTTCGCTACACCTATTTAAATTGAAAAAAGTTCAATATGTTCATAAACGTATATCGAAAATTTTCTATATCTTTTTTCAGAAATGATTGTTTTGATTACGACTTAATTAGCCAAAATACGTCATAATCAATAAAAAAGTCAATTATGATTTTTTGGTTTGTATGAGAGGTACCACCACCACTTGTCCAACCCGTCGTAGTTTTTGACTGATGAATTTTTTAAATTTATAGCCTACAGTTCCTTCCAGATATACAAGAAGATACTGTACGCTGTCCATAAGGCATAAACGTACACACCTACATACATGCATACATTCAAACATGTCATTTTTATATATGGTGGCGCAGAATGAGCTATATGGTTTGAATTCTTTATAACTTTTTTAATTATTATTTTTTTCAGCATTTCGTGAAGAAGACTTGGGGAATTAATTTTGAAACATTCGAAATGAAATCATGGCCATTACACCCGAAATTTTGCGAAAAGTTATGGCAATATGCTAAAAAGAGCACGTATGTGCGAAGCAGAAAATGAACATCACTTACAGGATATCATTTTTCAAAGCTAATTGCAAAACTATTCCCCAATAATATACTGTATTTAAAAAAAATTCTAATAATCGCCTAAATAAAAAGGTTATAAACCATATAGTTCAGTCTGCGCCACCCTGTATATAAGATTGTGGCTTTGGGGCAACCTGAAAATTATTTGAGAAGAATATCGAGTAATCAAAGGCCATTGTGGACGGCGGAAACAAATATTAAATTGGATTTAAATAAATTATGTATCTAACTAAATTATCAACAATTCATATTTCTGTTAGTTAGTTAGTTAAATAAAATTATTCAATTGAAATTTCTCAATTTTATTTAGAATTTTCTCAATTTCAACTGGAAATTCTCAATTTGGGGATGGTATGTTGACTACAAAGCTAAAAGTCCTGGGTTCGAGCCCAGTTTCGGTCATAAAAACATACGTTTTTTTATGTGTGTCAGTTGTTGTCGGAAGATTTCAGTGGCGAAGGCATAGTTACCGGTCACTGAACACTACGAGCTTCAACTGATAGCAATCCATAGTCACATGAAAGCGCCCTCTTTCGTTGGTATTGTGTAGCACCAGCGAAGTAAAAATGGCTACTAAAACGAAGCTTCAAAAGTGAATTGACGATTGACGCATCAGATGCGCTGTAACACTGGAATAAACCAAAAACGTGCAAAGGCAGAATTGTGAAGCTTTCCTCTGTCTATCCCTTCACCACCTGCCATCTCTCACCCTACCGCTTTCCTCGAGTTTCAGCACAATGCATGGCATGTGTAGCGGTCATCCCTTGAGTACTGGTCCAATAAAAATAATTAATCAGCCAACAGCAGTCTCCAATATTACCCCAATATATTAAATATTTTCTATGGCAAACTTATCATCATTGCAAAAAATTTATTATAGTTTTACATTTTACTTTTTAATACATTTCTTGCCGTTGTTGCCAACATCTATTACAATCAAATATTTATGTATACCTGGTTCTGTTCCAAAAAAAAACTTTATCTAAAAGTTTTTCTATGTGTTTTTCTTTTTCGTTTTTTTCCTAAAAGAGTTTTGTATGTTAATGGTACAAAAGAAAGAAACACAGACATTAAAACGGCCAACAAAACAAAAAAGTGACATTTAATAGAAAGTAAAATAGTGCCAGCCCGCATTACAATTACAATAGTTTTACGAGTAACTCTTGTATTTGGTAAGATTTTTTATTCTCTTTTTTAAAATTTTAATGTTGGAATTTTTGTATGTGGAAAATAGTCAGTCCACTTGTACGATGGTATTCGATTGAGTTTGTCTTGTATTAGATTTTAATTAATGGTCATTCGAATTGGGATTATTGAAGATTTTGTTGTTACAACATGTTGTATGACTTCATTGTTGACATTGTCATTCATCGTGCTTTGTTTGAAGTTTCTGTGTTTTTTTTATCACAGTTGACTTTTAAGTGAAATTTATTTGTTTCTGTACGAATTGGGTCTTTATTACTTTTAATTAGAGGAAAAACATTTCATTTTTAATTGAACTGCAAATATAATTTGAAACTCATTTGTGTTGTTACGGAGCAAAAAAAGACATCCAAAAGAAATAGTTACTGGATGGGTTCTATTGCAGATGAACTAGTTCAATTTAGCTGAAGAACGCTTGATTTTAACACAAGAGTGCCATTGGCAAGCATGTGTTCAAGGTTAAAAGAACAAGTCGTCATTTAAATGACTGCTTAGAAGCCATGAAAGATCCTTGCATTGGTTACGTATTTGCATGTGTTCACATTTAACAAACCGGCTCGCTATGATTACAACGCAAAGAACAAAAATTAAATTACAACTGAATTAATCGGAAGAGTTGAATGCGTGTTTCTTGAACTGAAAAGTGATTATCATGTGACCATTTGCCATCTCAAAAAAATCAATTTAAAAACATGAGGCCTTCAAGTGATCATAAAAGGTGTTGACCCCAGTGTTGCTACAAAGGAAATAAAGGACAGCCTGGAGAGTCTAGGCTTTAAGGTAAAAAATAAACTTAATAAATAAAGAAAAGGTACCACAGCCCATCTTTCGTGTCGAACTTGAGCCAGGTAAAAAAAAATTAAAGAAGGGTGAAGTTCACTCAATATACAACGTGAGATATCTGTTGCATCGTAGGGTGACAATAGAGGAACCTTACAAGAGATCAGGACCTGTGCAATGCCAAAACTGCCAAGAATTTGGCCATAGTAAGACATACTGCAAGCTACATGCTGTCTGTGTAGTGTGTGGCGACCTACATAGTACAGCAAACTGCAAAAAGCCAAAAGGTGACCCGAAGGCCAAAAAATGCAGCAACTGTGGCGAAAACCATACCGCAAATTATAGAGGGTGCAGAGTCTACTCTCTCGTTAGAAGCTCGTCAAACCAGATACGAAATGTTGCTTTCCGAACAGTACCTTCCTGAAAATATTTGTAAGCTACTGGAAAGTTACCTGCTTTGTCGCAAATTTATTTTAAAACAAGGTGATTGGCTGTCATCACCGCAGCCGATTGAAGCTGGAGTTCCCCAAGGCAGCATATTAGGTCCATTGCTGTACTTGATATACACCGCAGATTTGCCAACAGTCGCGAACATCCATACCTCAACTTTTGCCGATGATACAGCTTTCTTAAGCATTCACGAAAGTGCTGACGAAGCATCTCGTCGCCTACAGCACCAAACTTCGCAGCTGGAAAGCTGGCTAAAAAAATGGCGAATCAAAGTTAATGAGAATAAGTGCGTACATATAACCTTCACCCTGCGCAGAGACATATGTCCTCCTATTCTGATCAACAACCAGTTAATACCTCAACGTTTGGAGGTCAAGTATCTAGGGATGCACATTGATAGACGGCTTCAAATGAAATTAAAAGCAACTCAACTAAATTGGCTTATTGGTCGAAATTCTGTGCTAAAACTGGACTGTAAGCTTTTGCTTTACAAAGCAATTTTAAAACCAATATGGAGCTATGGTATCCAGCTATGGGGCACTGCCTCAGCTTCCAATATAGAAAAAATTCAAAGGTGTCAAAACAAAATACTGAGAATGATAACAGATGCGCCGTGGTATATAAAAAATTCTAACATACACAAGGATTTAAATATTCCGGCAGTTAAACAAGAGATAACAACATACGCAACGTCATACCTAACCAAACTCCAAGATCATCCAAATATACTAGCCCGAAATATTTTAAGCGAAAGAGGGTTCATTCGGTTGAAAAGAAGGGATACTCTTTCCCTAGCCCGAACGTAGTAGACGCGGAAATAAAACTATACGAGCAATAAATAATTTTGTACAGCTAGGCTGTACTTAATAATAATTAGCAATTAGTTCTTAAGATTTGAATACTTATTGTTAGTTCAATTGATTTTGAAGATTCAATAAATAATATATATTGTGTAAAAAAAAAAAAAAAAAAAAAAAAAACAGGAGTCGTGAACATACCAATTCACACTGAAAGCATTCACTTTTTTTTGTTGGGTAGTTTTGCAGGCAGTATCTATGACAATACCACATACAATATTGCTATCTCAACCATAACCTATTTTCCTATTTTCGGTGCAATGTATTGCTTTCTCTGAGCATTGGTTCAAGAAAAATCGCAATACTAAGTAGAAAATAAGTTTAGCAATGTGGAAATCGGTTGACTTTGATTGAGTATTACGGACTAAAAAAGTAAGTTAAACTCGTCTATTAAAGATTCCGTTACTACAGAAATATAGAGGAGATCCCTCTACATAAATCTCATTTTAGTCTGGAAATATATTAAATAATTTTTTGATATTCGATATCTATATACCTTGGCAACTTTATAATATTTTTAAGTAATCGTCATTCCGTTTATTATATAAAGTTGTCTAACCCCAACCTCCAACGTGTATTGATTGCTCGCTCGCCGCTCCCTCTTAACATATATTACAATATTAACATTGGAAAACCATCTTTGATTATCATTATGATACCTGAAGTTCCCATGCCAAAGCAATCCAATCACACGATTCCAGCCCTGATCATCTTATCCGCCAGCGGAAATCTGTTCTCCGGTCCATAGAACGGCGCCGCGAATCCCTCCCTTGCGTGATCATCCGCCGCCTCGTTCACCCAAATGTTGGTGTAGCCCCACAACCATATCAGTGTAAGCTCCTTGACTGAGCCACATCTAATGAGTCCACGGATGGGGTCCAGTTCCAATCCAGAGTACACGGTCGTACTCTCCCTGCATCTAATCACAGACGCATTGTCAAGTGCAATGACAATCTTCTTTCCCTCCACATGAGCTTCAAGCAAATGATCCAAAGCGTAAATCCATTCGAACATCTATGCCTGGTACACAGAGGTGGACCAAAACATCTGAAGCGCATAAATTGCGCCCTCTTCCGCCTCCGTGTGAATAAATCGTTATCCGACTTCGCAAAATTTACGGTCAGCCCTCACATATGCACATCCATACGGACATCATAGCCACAAATAATAACTCGATTTTCGAATAATTATTGTAATCATAATTTATCCAGCGTAAACTAAATTTTTATTAATTTATTTATTTATCCACATCTCCCTGTGTTGTTATTTCATTACTTGGGATTTTTATTTAAATTAATCATTTAATTCCACCAGCATGATGTAACGATTTTTTGATGATTTCATAGAACTTAAATAAAAATCACTATAATTGTTTTTTCCGCAATAGTGAATTAATTGTTGGAATTGAAATGCATGCCTCTCTCGCCTTCCCCAACACCTTGACCTTGTAGTCTCAAAAAAAAACCTAAATCGGTATTAACATATTTATTAAACAAATATGTACATGTTTTAGTAAATAAATTACGAATACGAGCAGTTCAAATGGGTATAAACCTGCGTACTATTTAAAACGAAATAAATCGAACATTCAGCACAAAAGTAACAATGAACTACAAGCACGAAAAGTTATTGGAGCGTAATCCGCAAAGTGAATTTATGTATGTTAAATTGACCAAAACATACATACGACCGTGTTCGATGTAAAATGAAATAAAATAAAATGAAATAAAATAAAATAAAAAAAGGCAATGCAACTGATGATGACGTTGATGATGACAATGCTCGTATACAAAGAATTTAACGGGCTTTTCATAAAGACAATAAAAATATATACGGGATTAACACAAATTCCATTAGATACTAAAAAGAGAACAACAACAAACTACAACAATAGAAAAAACAAAATTATTAATGCGGGTCTCTTTGTTAATACATACATACTACATACTTATATTCTGTATTTTCCCAAGTAAATTAAAAATACGCTGGTCTCATAATGGCTTCTAAATGAAAAATGTTTTCTTCATTAATAATCCAACATAAAACGATAAACGTTTTATAAGTTTTTTTTTTATTTGTGTAGACAAATTAAAAATTCTATAAACGAACCTAAAATTAACTTATAGTTCAAAAGTGCCAAATTTGTTTATCAATTTCTTTTCTTTTCTAAGATCAATGTACGCACGCACAGTGGCTCTCAACTTATTTCGTATGGTTCTGTTTGTAATCACCCTTATTCCAGTTGTCAACGGCGATGACGGCACTGAAACCTCTGTTATGTCCATAAGATCAGACTTTCATTACAAATTTAAATTTTCATTTCAAAAAAATCAATATTTTTTCATTGGATGAAAGAAAAATGTTTCATTATGTTTATGAACACCAGCATTTAAGGCGTGTTTCATAAATGTAATGAAATTATTTTCATATATTTTAATTTTTTAAATTTTTTTTAAACAATACATATTCTGCGTAGCTCTTGGCTTGTCTGCAGAAACACTCAGGGTCTAGGCGGAAATCGAACCCGCAACCTGCAGATTAATAGGTTAATGCTTAAGCACTAGGCTACGGAGGCACCCAATTGTAAATGTTTCATTGATAATGACGTTATTACATAACATAAATGAAATTTATTCATAAACTTTAAGAATATTTCATTGTATTGATGAAATACTTTCATTGCATTTATGAGACCTTAATTTGTATTTTTAGAAGTTCATAAAATCACAAATATCAAATATTTTGAAGCAAAATAAGCGCAAATTTAATTAGATTTTGCTTTAGCAAATGGCATGCATGTATATATCAAATATTTATTGTTAATTCTACAGGGCCATCCATTTATTCGCACATAATGCTATGATTTCGATTAAATTTTTATTTCATTATAATCGTTGAACCTGGACATTATGTACGAAATACAATCTCATTTAAATGACCGCCTCTAGATTGGTTGCAGCAGTCGCTTCTTTTGAGGTAATTTTCGACCACTTTTTTGCACATTTCGTGCGTTGTCTCGGCGACAACTTGGCGGGGATTATCCGCCTATACACGGTCTTTGATGTAGTCCTACAGAAGAAAGTCTAATGTCGTCAAACAGCATTATCTTGGTGACGAATTGACGTCGCCAAAATGAGAAATTACGCGTTCTGGAAACTTCTCATGTAATAAAGCCAAAATCGGTCATGTTGTGTTGCTTGTGGCATCGTCTTCCTGAAACCACTTATCGTCCACTTCATAATCTTCAATTGCAGGCCACAAAAGTCTGTTATCTTATGACCATTACGCTCCGAATTGACGGTGACGGTTTCGACACACTTTCACTAACAAGCGATATTTTCGGCAGTGCGGACGTTGCAATGATGCATAGCTCTGACTACGTCTGTAACGCTTCAAGTCTCTTCGAATTTCTTAGTAATCTTTGTAGGTCGATTATGACGACCATAATCACTCTGTAAAAGCCATGTCAGATAAAACTTTTGCCTCGCGGTGCTTTACAGATTCGCTTTGACATCTAAAATGAAATGTACATATATACAGACTATTACGAAACATGCCACATAAAGCACTTTAAACGCAGCTTGAAGCGAAAAGTTCGGCAGCTCTCATCTTTTGGCGTACTTTGACTAGCAGCTCGAATAATTTTCTCTACTCGTATCTTCGTTTCTATCCTTTTCCTTTTAAAACAGAAGAACATTGTAAAATATATCGTCAATTAACATTATTGACTTTAATTTTTATAATAAATATATACATACATATGTATATAATAAATAATGAAGATGCTAACCATAGGTTAGCGAAATATCGAAAAAATAAATAAATTAAAAAACTTAATATTACTTGCTAAGTAATATTATTACATACAATAAAAATAGAAGGTCAAATAAAAAGAAGAACTAATATAATAAAACAAAATCAATAGCAAAATTATCAGCCAATTTTGTGGTAAACAAACAATGCTCGACTGCTGTCAAACTTTTCATTGTGTCATACACCTTTGGCTGTGCACTTTTCTATCAAAGTTAAAAATGTCACGCAAAACGAAAAAGTTGTATCTGTCACGGCCTTAATGCTCGAAAATTTCCCACATTTGATAAAACACATTTGTATAGTAAGTTTTAGCAATTTTTGTGCGTTCTTCGTTTGTTAAACGATCCATATTCGTAAATGGCAAATCCTTCACTAAATAAATAACAGTTCGGATGACGGATATTTAAGAGATGACAGCTTTGCCAGACCGTTGGTTTTGAAACCACTAAATGAATGTGTGTTAATGTGTTTGAACATAATAACTGAGCATTAACAATTATATTAATAATGTCAGTGTCTATTTACATTTGAAACCTAATTTTCCATATTAAGAGGTAAATATTGATTATTGTGCAATAGAATAAAAATATTGATACATATATGTATGTAAGTACATAAATAAATAGAAGAAAAAGTTAAAAATAGTCATGTGTAATGAAAGCAAATGCTCTCGTACTCATATTGCATGTGTCAATGCGCACATACATACATGTTCATGAATACTTATGTACATACGAGGTCTGTTCAAAAGAAAAGGTGAATTTTGTTTTTTTTAAGTGGGTATTTATTTATGCATGAATATCCATTTTGTCCCCTTCAAAGTAGTCCCCCCATCAGATATAATGCACTTATGCCAGCGCTTCTTCCAATCCTCGAAGCACTTCAGTAATGCGCTTTTCGGTATGGCCATCAGCTCGTTCTACGATTCTGACGTTATCTCATCAGTTCGTTTTTCGATTCTGACGTTATCTCATGAATTTTGGCAAAACGCTTTCCTTTCATTAGTCTCTTCAGTTTTGGGAATAGGAAAAAAGTCCCAGGGAGCCAAATTGTGGTGAATGAGGTGGTTGAGGCATGATTACGGTGTTGCTTTTGGCAAAGAAATCACGAACAAGCATTGATGATTCTTTATTCACAATTCCGATCATTTGAGCCGTATCCTTGTAGTATTCCGTATTAACCGTACGACCTGCTGGCAAGAACTCGCGATGCACCGCGCCATTGTACTCGAAGAAAACAAAAATTTACCTTTTATTTCGAACTAACCTCGTATGTATGTATGGCTGTATGTTTATATTTGATTCCAAATTCGAATTTCTTATTTAACAAAGTGCAGCCTTAAATGTCGAAAACAAATAATTGTCAACAGAAAATACTCGTGTTGCACTTTTAAGGCCTTTTTTTAATACAAAAGCAAATATTAAAATAGAAAACAACACATCATGACTTTTATTGTATCATTTTGTATAAACAGTCAGGATAATAGTAAGAGGTGCACTTATGAAATTGAATTGCATCATAGAAACAATGGAATTAAAATGACAATAAAATAATTCCTGTTGCGAAACTTCATTTTCTTAGATTGAAAATATTTTTCCGTGAACATTTCGTGATTGCAATTAAATTTTCTCAAATGTATTTTACATGATTTAAAAAAATTGCTGCGTTTTTAATTTCAAGATTACAAATTTGCCTTAATTTTTTTGGCCAAAGGATGGTGTATTATTTATGTACAACCGTGTATTGTTGTGCAAATTGTAATAGACTTTTCGTTAAAATATATCCATTTATTATTTGCTAAACTAAAACAAAACTGCACTTCACCAAGGACCTCTCATGCTAATTTACCCTTGCCTTTCTTTGTTTGTATGAAATTTAACAACATTATTTGATTTGTACATAAAGCAGTTCTGTGCAAAACATAAGCAACCCACTGTACACCAATCAGGAAATGGAATCAAGTTTTACTTTTCCTTTTTGGAAGCAGTTATTATTATTTTGTAATTTACAATACTGAAAGCATTTCGGGAATAGAATTCATTTCTAAGTCGAAAGCTTAGCTCTATTTCTAATTTCTCCGATCAACTTTCTCTGTCGAACTTCAACTCCAATGCAACTTCTTTTGCGGCGGACAGAGCATTTGCCATTCGTATTCTTTCAGCAGCAGTAGAACAAACATGTCGGTTACTGTGACCAGGAGACTGAATATAAATGACACACTCAATCGTAACCTTGTAACCCTTTCAGAGTGTTATCATGCCAAGGGCATAGGTTTTAACATGTGTAAGACCCAATGCGGCGTTAGCAGTTTTTATCGATAGTATAGATATGTATGCAAGAATTACTGCACTTCATCTGGCCACCTTACTGTATATATATATATTTATTCTTTTTTTTTCATCTTGGGCCAGTGTTCAGGGAAACTCCCCCCTACATATGCATGCAATACATTGAACTAGAAAGTGAGAGGTATAGTGTTAAGTGCGTGTTAATTATAACAAAGCTGCGGCGTCTCTTATTCTTATTTGGACACATTATTTTTAAGCTAAGAGCATCCAATTTATTTACTATTTTACTTCGCTAACGTTTTATTGCTCAAATGCCGATGAAGGAGTGTACTATAGCGCAGAAAACCCAGACACAAATTTTTGACTTGACTGGTCTGGGAATGGAACCCGGCTCCTGGTTGCAGAGCCAACACGCTAACTACTCAGCCATCAGCAATCCTCGCCTATATTCGGCCAAAAAGGGAGTACAACTGTGACGTATAGGAGGTCCAATTATAACAGGACACTCGTTCCCGAAACTCGGACATTCTTACGATAAGGATGTTATCGTCGATTTATCAGCGAATCGTGCTACATATTCCAGAAGACATTTTTTTTTACGGAGAAAATCGTTTTTAACCGAACTGTTCGTATGTGGAATAATCTCCGTGCAGAAAAGTCTTTCCAGTCAATTGTGATATGGGAAATTTAGGTGCTCATCCTACAAACCTATTTTCCTAGTTCCGGTGCATCCAGTTCATACGTAGGGGCATCTCCTGAGCCAAGTGCTGAAGAAAAAAAGTGTTATGCGCAAAACAACAAATGCATTGTCCTTCAAATTTATTCAAATTTTCATGAGTTGTGCGTTCTTAAAAATTTTTCGTGTTCTTCTGCACAGCACTGTCCGTCTACCTGCTTTTAGTTCTATAACTATCATTTTATCCTGTCATATATACATACTTATGTATGTATGGATATGTTTTTAATGTAAATAATGTTACCCATATAAATGAACTGTCTTACAACAAACGTAGTGCATTCATTTGCTCTTCTATTGTTTTTATTTGCTGCTTGTAATTTTCTCTTTCATTAGAAATTCCTTAAACGTTTATAATTAGTTGGAAGTTTCCTCGTTCGTTTGGTTAACATCAATTCCTTCTTTTTCTTCTTGTTGTTAGTATTTTTGTTCTTTTTATTTTTGCTTGCAGCATTAATGTCGTAACTCATGTAAGTGCTGAGGATGAGTGCACTTTTTGTCTCTTTATTTTTGTTTTTGATAGTGTGAAATTGTTGATGTTGCTGTTACTTTTGTTATTGTTGTGCTCTTTGTTGCTGTTAATATGATGATCATAATGTAAATGATGATTATTGGTTATGTTAACAGTCATTTTAGCCTGAGAATGTAAATAGAAAGGAAGGAACATGCATTTTAGCAGAGAAGGAAAATTTAAAATAATGTTTTTTTGTACGCAATTTCTACACACCTCTATCAATAAAGTAGTTTTTAGCTCTGGTGAATAACGCACAAAGTAATAGCCAAGGTCTATCAATTATACGGTCAGTTTAACTAATCAGGTAATTTTTTTTACCCTTCATGTTCACATTTTAAGAGCGGCATCATAATTGTATATGCGAGGAACACAAATTGGGTCGAACGACGAATTATTCGTTGCGAACTTTAGTCCTCAGAAATAAAACACATAGTATGTACACGTGAAAATTACAATAACACAATACCGCCGACGACGAAATTCGTCGTGTGCGACGAACTCTAAAATAGATTTATTCATTTTTCATACGCCGACGAACAAATTAGTACAGAGTTACCGTTTTTCATTTTAGTTTTCAAATGTATTAATAAATATTGTTTAATTTTTAAAATAAATAATTTAAGTTAAATATACACAATTATTTACCATAAAATTGGTTTCTAATTGTTTTCTGTTAATCTTTATTTTTTTCAAGTATTTTTTTTTTTAGACGGTAACACAGACAGCAAACAACCCTACAAAATTTTCGTCGTTATTGTGTGCCATGCTGCGAATTTACGCAACGAACTTTAACCTTCTTGGGAACTACAAAAAAGACTAGTTCAAAAAGAATTAACACAAATGTACACAAATTGAATTTTAGGTTTTTGTTTTACTATTGTAGTCAGTCCGTTGTTTTGCCAATCTCGATAGGATTTTACACAAGCAAGTCCAGCTAGGCCTTTCAAACGTAGAAGAATATTCCGAAGTCGGGGTAGGCGATGAAATTCGTCGGCCGCGATTTCGTATTCCAACCATTGCACGTTCAAAGCAGCGGTAGCCAATGTGTCATGACGACGACTCGTCTACGATGCTTCGAAAAGAATCCTACTGCAGTCGAATCTTCAAGTAACGCAGTTAAAAAGAACCGAAAATAATTTGTTCTTTAATATTATGTCGGACGCATTAATATTTAAAAAAATTGTACTTTTTCTTGAAAGAAAAAATATATGAAATGTATTATTACATAATTTATGCTATTCTCATAAAGTATTTTTTATACAAGCAAACTCAATAATTGAGGAGGATAGCATATCCATATAGTACCATCTCGCTAATGCTTAGTTAGCTCATCAGTAGATCATCAGTGGATCGCACACGTCGAACAATTTGCCAAATGCTAGCTGGGAAATGCCTGTAGTTTTTGGTATTGTTGTATTGTTCTAGAGTTGGCCGGCGTCTACTTCATAAATATACTTGGATAATACCTGAATATTTTTAAGAAAAAAAAAAAGAAAAAAAAAATTTTAAATAAATATGTATGTAGTAATATCTTCAACTGACGTGAATTCCTTTAATAAATATTGCTATAATTTTTGTGTTTGTTGTAAGTAAATTTTTTAATTGATATCGCTTATGTATGTACATACATATGTATGTATATAAGTGTAGAGTAAAGCTGATCTATTATTTACTAGATTAACACGTTGTGCTTCGCTACCAGCACACCCAATTACATATGTAGTTGTCCGCGCTAGTTGTTGTGGCTTAGTAAATGACAAACCGAATAGTTTCTCAACTTCTTGTAAAATTGACGGGTGATAGGCGACATTAATAATATGATTTTTGTACCATTTTCAGAATGTTTCATTTATTTTTACCCCATAAAAAGTAGCCTGTATTTTAAATTGAATCATAAATTATCCAATACCAAATTTCATAAAAATCTGTGTAGCGATTTAAGCGGTATAGTGGAACAAAGATCCAAACATCTAAACATACAAACATTCACATTTATAATATTAAATAGTTTTAACTTTTAGATAACCAAATGACAATCGATGAATACTAATAGATTTTTTAATGAGTCATTGATTTTGTTTGTATTAGAAAATAATAAACAACGTTTCAATAGTTGATCTCTTTTATTTTGTGCGTTAGAGCACATCGGTTTCCATATAAAAGTTTTAGATAGTCACAAAATGCGTTTAAAATTTTTATAATTGCGTTCTTATAAATTAAACAAAAACGTACCCTGCCAAAAGATAAAAGATTCTTAACTTTGTTTTCATTGCGTCAGAATACACTAAAGTATGTGTGTGTTGGAAACTTACAATTACACTATTTAGGGCGTAGTCATGTACATAAATAAGTATATAGCATAATGCCAACAGAAAAATTTTTGATGATTGTGTAGGGTTTGAACCCCTGTTGATTCTGCATGCCTGAAGACTACTTCTACTAATATCACCTACTACTGTTAAAACCAAGGTACAGATTTGCGAGTGTCAATATGTATCGTGGTTAAAACTGAACAAAAAAGATTTCAAATGTTTAAACAAATTACAAAACAAAAAAGTATTAGGTGGCGTACAACTGAAAGTTACAGAGAGTATTTGCTCACGTTGTACAATTTACAACTTTGATATGGAAACCTAGAAATGGTTTTGCTAATTTGAAATTGCAGGCATATTGAATTTATATGCTGATAAGAGTTCATTAATAAATAGCAATATAATGGATATGTTCTACAAAGATAAATTGAAATATTAACTAAATTAATTTTTCTTTCCTTTGATATGTATAGAATTCACACATAGCAGCTTGACCGGATAATGATTTCTCCCGCGCTGTATGCTTCATGATATAGAGTTCCTTGTTTTATATTGCCATTTTAAATATATTATAGTTGGACACCTTATTTAAAAGGTTTGGTTAGAAAATTCTTTTACTTTATGTTTAAAAAAGTTTTATTTACCTCCAAAAAAAATTGCTAGTTACCAACTAACCATACCTGAACTGCAGTATGTGTGAGAATGTAAATGACTTTTATACAATTTATGGTATTTTAGTTATTGAAGTATGTAGATACAGGAAACCCTTGTGTAAAGAATAAAAAAAAGAAATAGGTAGTTTAAGTCGTCAGTTCGAAAAGAGTCTTGAGTGTTAGAAAACATGTGGCAGTGAAATTTTATGAATTAAAATTAATAACGCAATTTGAAAGTAATACAAGTTCTGATAGTATTCACGTTTATACGTGCGACTTATTTGCAGATAAGAACGTTAAATATTGAAGTATATTTTTTTATTGCGACTTGTTAACTCACGAAAACAAGCCGTGAATAACGCCACCATTTTCAACGTATAACGATTTCTCTAAGGTACCTTTATATGGTAATACAAGTATTACGATGCAATCATTATAGAAACAAAATATTACGAAATGTCATGGTAATACAAAGTATTAACTCTTTGTAGAATAAAAATATTATGAAATTCTATCTGTGTTTAAGAAAAAATAACAAAAGTCTTTGGGAAGTATGTTTCATGTTTTCATTGATGGTATAAGTAAAATCACAGCAAATACATACAGTTAGTCACAGTCAAATTGGTCCACCTGCAATAAAATGTATTAGGATGTAAAAAAGTTTATAAAATCAATTGGACCAAAAATTTTTTTTACTAAATTAGTTAGTTTACTTTGTTTAAGAAAAAAATTCTCGAAAACAAATTAATAAATATATAACATTTTGGACATAAATAAACAATAAACGAAGTTAGTATAAAATTAAGGTCACAGTGAAAATGGTCCACAACGTAAAACATCTATAAAAACGCAACATTTCCATTTTCTTGTTTTGCTTTATTTCTTTTTCTGTTGTTTACTCTCATTTATTGAAACTAACAAAGTTTAAATCGATTCCTTCAATTGCTTATTTCAAAATTTTAAGATGGGTCACCACACAACAATTGAGCTTGGAAATTTAATTATTGAACATTATAAAAGTGGAAAAAGTCATAGACAACTCGCTAAAATTGTTAAAAAGTCCAGAACAACAGTGGAAAACATCATCTACCGTTTTAAAAATGAAGGTCGAGTTATAAATAAGCCAAAAATTAGCCCAAGAAAGATATTCAGCGAAGGAGAAGAAATGTGGATAGTCAAGAAATCAAAATTAATCCAAGACTGAGTGCTCCGAAACTGCGGGATATGGTTGAAAAAGACTTTAGTATTAGCTGTAACGCTGAAGGATTCGAAGAGTGCTGCGTAAGAATGGACTGAATGGTAGAATAGCGCGTAAGAAGCCCTGTGTAACTGCGAAGAATAAAAAAATTCGATTGCAGTTTGCTCACAGCTATTCTGGAAAAGATTTTTCATTCTGGCAGAACGTCTTATTTACGGATGAGAGCAAATATAACCCTTTTGGTTCAGATGGAAGAGTAAACGTTTGGAGAAAACCCAATGAAGAGATGAACCCAAAGAATCTGCGCGTAACAGTTAAACATGGCGGTGGTCATGTGATGGTTTGGGGTGCATGTTTTGCTGCTGGAGTTTGTGAACTCCACTTTGTTGAAGGGAATATGGAAAAAATTCAATATTTTAACATTTAAAAAAAAAATTTAAAGGAAAGTGCGGAAAAATTAGGAATAGGTGACACCTTTCATTTTTATCAGGATAATGATCCGAAAAACACAGCCGGAATTGTTAAAGAATGGCTTCTGTATCATTGCCCCAGAGTAATCAAAACGCCTCCCCAATCACCGGAAATTAATGTTATTGAAAATTTGTGGCAGAAACTCGAAGTTGAGATTCGAAAACATGAAATTTCCAACAAAAATGACTTAAAAGCTGCCCTTATAGAGGAATGGAATAAAATTACCCCGGAATATATAAGAAAACTAGTGGAATCTATTCCAAATCGTCTTAAGTCGGTAATTCTTCAAAAAGGATATCCTACAAAATATTAAAAGTCGGTTTTCAATTGATTTTTTTAACTTTAACTTAAGTGGACCATTTTCACTGTGACATGAAATTTTCTCCTTTTTCCTTTAATCTTTGTTCTTATGTCAAATATAAATGAATTAACTAATTTTTTTTATGTGAGTATTATTAAAACAAATTAAACCAACTAATACAATCTTTTTTTTTTGAGTTTGTATTTATTTGTTATAGTTTTTACAAGTTGAAGTAAATGACTTTAATTGGACCAATTTGACTGTGACTAACTGTACATACTTGTACATTATCGTGGGATAGTCCTGCGAAAATCGAACACTGGAATAGAAAAGAATGGCCGCCGAGAGCAAATATGACTGTAGGAAAAGAAAACGTCATTCATGAGCCTCTAATAAGGCCAAGTTTGATATGTAGTGGTGGAAGAATAATTTTTTCTCGGCTTATTAAACAGTTTGCGAAATCTTTAGATACGAATGGTGATTGCTATAAATACTCGTATATTTGCAAATGTTTCTCTAGTCTTAGCATAGAAAAGTTCAAAGCAGAAATTTTCGAAGGGCCACATATTCGTAAGTTTATAAACAACGACAAATTCACAAAGTATGTATATGAATCGGTTTGAATTTAAGCAAGCTTCGTATTAGTAATTTATATTTTTCTAGGAAATAACAAAGCTAAGGAGTATTGTAAGGAGAAATAGTAGGCATTATGGTCCAAAATTTCCAAAGACTGGGAGCTAATATGAGTGTCGAATGGCATTATTTGCACAGTCATTTAAATAGAATTTCCTGAGAACCGAGGCGATTACAGTGAAGAACAAGGAGAACGATTTCACCAAGATATCAAAATCAAGGAGGAAAGATACCAAGGCCGATGGGATCGTCATATGAAGGCAGACTATGCTGGAACTTACAACAAAGAGATTGGCGCGACAAAACATACAGTAGAAAATCTCTCGTAAAACGACATTCAAAATCATTAAAAATCAACCACTTCGGTTTTGTATTAATCAATTTACAGAAAAATAGAGAAAAAATTTACCCCACAAAAATTTTCTGTAAAATAGGTGCTACATTGTAAAAAAATTAGACTTTGTAAAAAGTACTTCCCACATAATGACTTTTGTGTTTGCCAAATTTAACTACTCGATTACTAAATACATTAAACAAAATTATAAAAATCAGAATAATTAATTGAGCTGCTTCTTTTAGTTGAATTAGAATGTCTGAAAACATTTTCAAAATATATATTTATTTCGAGAAGAGCATATAATTCTTAGCATTCTTAATTATTTTAAACCAAAAAAAATGGAGTTACTTTTTGGAGAAATAAAATAAATATACAACCAGTTCCAAACAATACATAATATTCACATATTTTAATTTAATTTAAGTTAACAAAAAATATATATCCTTACAGTACATAATTTAAGAACATTTGGAATCCTTAATTTTAATTAATATTCATTCGAAATACGTAATATTCATACGGAAACATTCGGGTATGTTCTGTAAACCGAATTCGCAAAAATTTTTCGTTTTTAAAACGAATACACATACTTAGGTGTTGTGTAAACCGAATTCGCATAATTTTACTCGGTTTAAAATCGAGTAGATAAGTCCGGTCGAAATTAAATAACTGATGAAACATAAAAGAAAACAATTACCAATTTTTACTTGACGTCTCTCTTTTATTAAACTAAATCAAATTATATACTCTGTAATAGATTTTAATACAAAATAATCAATTTAAAAAACACTTCAAAATTTCTCCATGTTCTTGTTAAGGTATGCAGATAAAGTAGATGGATGAATAAAAACATATTTTCACTAAATTCATTGAGAAGATCATTAAAAAATCACTTTTAAATAAGAATAAACAATATTTTGAATAGATTTTCAGTAGCTTAATTTTAATTTATTGTTAAATAAGGTATCTTTAAGGGAATATTTATAAAAATAGTATAAAATGTGTTTATTTTTCCATTATCACAAAATTTTAAATCAATATGGCGAACAAATTGTTGTTTACTTCGAAAATCAAATCTACCCATCTTTTTTTTTTACCAAGTATACAATGTAACTCTCTGAATAACGCAGTAATTAATAAAGTAAAGAGTAATTAAGAAAGAAACAATACGATTAAAAATTTAAATTTTTTTAATATGTTTTTTTTTTAATTTTTTGGAGTAAATTAAATATATTTAAAATAATTCACCTCATGCAATTATTTGGCATTGAATGATCTGGCAATACTACATTTTGGTAACATATGTTTTCAATGAAATATTGACGTTTAAAAAATTTGTGAATAAAATCAGAATTTATTAATGCATTTCAATGAAATATGGCGGAATTTATTTATAACATATGGCGGTATGAAAATTTATAACAACATTTCAGATTGTGTTTATTTTACATTTTTAATAAATTTCTTAAAGGAAATTTTTTAAATTTTCTTGAATAAAAGTTTTTTTTTTCTCAACACATTCTGAATATCTCCTAAACTATAAAGATATGCGAAAAATGTACAATAACATAATTTAAAGCCTTTTTAATTCTCTATCTTCATGTGCTATTGTTAATTCAAACGAAAACCTACTTCCCGACTTATTGCAAATTACATTGTGCAACATCGGTTTTTTTGCTATATAACGGTAAATCTCGAGAACTAGTGTCAATCCCAAAAAAAGTAATTTATAAGCATTGAAGTTCAGGCCACATAATTCTTGTTAAGCTGTGTTATTACATAAACAACATGAACATTTCCTGAGTTGATGATTTTGATTGATTTTGTAATTATTGTATAAAAATGCTAACAGCTTCAATATAGTATACTGGTAGTCCAGTGTTTAGTTTAAAAATGTACATATATGTACCTCTGCTGTGATGAGAATACATAAATTTCTAAAATGGTTTAGAAAGTGAACAGTTACCGACCGCTTGTCAAATTTTGTATTCATACAATACAATACGCAATACATTTTGCTTTTACATAACAAGATGTCGTAATAGTTTGCATTACCATGTAAAGGTATCGTTAGTAATATGTATTTTGAATTATATACCGTTTATTTTCTTCTTTTAATTACAAATTGTGCGATTTTTCCGATTACCCTCCTATTCAAACACACATTACATTGCCGGGTGTGAACAAATATGTGTGCACGTACATATATCACGTAATATTACAATGTTCATCACTTTTGTACACAAACATTTCATCCTCAAATGCAGTCATTCGTTCCTTCATTCATTCATTCATTTATTATAGTTTTTCATTCAAACTGGCTGCTCTTTAAATAGAATTCATTCGAATGTAATTTTTATTCGTTTTACAAATGCATATGCATTTTTTATTTAGTGCCTTTTAAAGCATAATTTTTATTTATTTGTAACAGGTGTTAATTGAAATAAACACATACATTTCGTGTAAAACAAAATAAAAGTGAAGAACTTGTAGTTAATTTGTTAGAAACTCCCACGGTATTTTGTTTATACAAGTTATGGTTGCACCTCCGACCATGCTTAGTTTTTATCAAACAAATTATTTGTAGCACTTTTGTAAATAATTATTAATAATTATTGGATTTATGTATGTACAATTGGGTGTGCTTATGGCTGAGAAGTAGTGAGTTAGGGTGTTGGCGCTGGAACCAGAAGGACCCGGGTTCGATTCCCAGCCCGGTAAATTTCAAATAATTTTTTTTTGAGATTTTTTGTGCTACAGCACACTTCTTCGTCGATATTTCAGCAATAAAACGTCAACGAAGTAAAATAATAAATAAAATGGCTCTCTTTAGATTAAAAATAATGCGTCAAAATTAACACCAGGGACGCCGCAACATTGCTTTATAATTAATACGCAACTGTAGAGCTGTGCAAGAATAAAGCTCTATCTTTCTACCACTTTCGCCACCTATCTATTCTCTACACTATCCCTCTCTCTATCTAGTTCCAGTGCAATGCATTATATATGCAGGCGATTTCCCCTGAGCACAGCTCCAAGCTAAAAAACAATTACAATTTATATAAAAATATAAATATAACTTTCTTCAGAAAGTCGACAATGTGTAATTTATTGATTGAAGCCCCATTAGACGACTTGTTTTTTACATGTGACTTTTCAATTATGCGACTCGTATTTAATTATGTATGTCTGTCAAAATTTCCATTTTCAGAAGACTTATTATGGCGATTATGGTGGAAAGTAAAAAAAAAACACTTCTAGAACAAACATCGCACAAATATTATTTGGAAGGGCTGAATATGATTGTTGACTACTAATAATCTTACAAAACTCCCCAAAGTGCGTACACAGAGATTCACCCGTCGAACAATCGTCTGGACGATTAAAAGAAGAGTGCTCGTCAAACAATCTTCCAAATGGCAACTGTGAATCGATATATAAATAGAAGAAGTCAAAATGATGTTAAAAATATAAAAATAAAATAAAACCAAAAAATTTGTCACAAAAGTTCAGAACCATGTGGTGTCTGACAAATCCTTAAGTTTTCCGTATTCCTAACTTTTTTGCGTCTTAACTTTTTCAAGCTTCTACTGTAATAAAATCTTAGAAATTAATTTAATATAATAATAGGTCTGTACGTTTACTTTCTGGGAAAGTTCGGTAAAATGAGAGTAAGCTTTAATTTTTTGGGGGTGCTGATGGCGAGTAGTCAGCGTGTTGGCTCTGCAACCAGAAAGACCCAGGTTCGATTCCCAGCCGGGTCAAATCAAAAGAAAAAGTTTTTCTGAGTTTTCTGTGCTACAGCACCCTCCTTTGTCGGTATTTGAGCAATAAAACGTCGGCGAAGTAAAATAATAAATAAAATAGCTCCATTAGCTTAAAAATAATGCGTCAAAAAACATCAGAGACGCCGCAACTTTGCTTTATAATTTACACGCAACTGCAGAGTTGCGCAAGAATTAAGCTCTATCTTCCTACCACTTTCACCACCTGTCTATTTCTTCCCTATCCTTCTCTCCAGTTCCAGTGCAATGCATTGCATATGTAGGGGATAGCCCCTGAGCACTGGTCCAAGATAAAAAAAAAAAAAAAAGCTTTAATTACTCTCAATAAGAGACCAAAATGTACAAAAGTAAGGAAACGCAAAAAACCATTAAAATTTACCAGAAAAAAAGAAATGTCAATTTTTTACAGCTCTGTTTATATCGGAGATGATAATTGACAATTTTAAAATTGTACTTTTTTGACCCCAGATGTACTAAAAACATAAAAGTTGTGTTAAGTTTTACTATTATTAACTATTAGTAACAGAAAGATAAAATAAAATGAGTTCTTGAATATTGAGAATTTGTTTCGAAATCAATCAAATTAAAGTAATACTGAAGGAGTTCCTATTACTCGAGAGACCACCTCGTTGCGAGACAACCAACGTTTTGTTCAATAGTTAAAAATTAATGCAGTTCATTACAAAAGTATTCTTGAATTTTCGCAATCCATCCATTTTACAGAAATGATAATTTTACTCGTTTATAAACTTATAATTCGGACTATAGTTTTTGAAGCTCCGTACGACTGAGTTTAGACGAGAAAACATTTAGTTTGGAAGCATGTTACGGTTGGGGAAGAGAGCATCGTTTTTGTGTTCGGTACTCGGCGACACGTTTTAACAACGACATATGTTGTCTTTACCGATGGATAGAATTAATTTTTATGCGAATCCCTGAATAGTTTGTTTTAATATTTGTATATTTTAAATAATTGTGGGCAATTATATTAAGAAAAAATTCACAGATGATGTCCCACTCCAAGGTTCTGATAGATATTTCTATTTTATATTATATTACATTTCTTTTTTTTATATACATATGTACATATAAGAATATTGAAATAAAATCAACGTAAAGAATTGAAATAAATAGTGTTTCATTTCAATTGGGATATCCGTCTACAGTGAGCGATATATATGCATCAACGCTGACTATCACATGCACACAGAAGTTTCGGTCATTTTTCTCATATTGCCCTTAAGAAAATGATATAAACTTTGTTCTACGCAATGACCGATAATTCTGTCAGCAATGACGGTCATATCACCGGTCAAATGACCGTCAATGTTCTTGTAGGGCAGCTAAACTTATTAGCTATTTCGCTGGTCACTTCATTCAACAGGCCAAACGTCAAACTTTGTGAAAAAGTTGTGAAAAGTGGTTGTCAATAATTTAATAATTAAATATTATATTAAGAAAAATCGAAAATATATTTTTGCTATAATTAATTTAAATTACTGAACAACGTATAATCATATGAATATACTTTGGTACTTAATATTTAGTGGAGTAAAGTAGTACTTTTGCAATGCAAAGTGTACTGGAAAAAGTACAATTGTACGAGCTTGATTATCCCTGATTTTCATTGGAAGTCTAATGTGATTGATGACAGTTTACCGAAAAAAAACTATTTCTGAAAGAATTTATTTAAAAAAACAAGTATTGAAAGAATTTATTTAATTATATTTATTTTTCAGCGATGGTCTTTTTTATGAAAAGTTTTTAACAATTATTTATTTTTCAATATTTCGATACCAAATAGGTAGCATCGTTAGGAAATAACTTGTATTAACAAAAATATTTATTTAAAAAAATAGTATTTTTTATGAAAAGTTTTTAACAATTTATGGTATAAATAACAAAAATGTTTGTAATTAATTATTGTTAAGAAAAATTTTTAACACAACTTTTTTAATGTCTGTCAGCTGTTTGGGACATTTGTATTTTGCTTTGTTATTTTCAATGTTTATTATAAACAAACTGATTGCTTGTTCTTCACGCACAAACTAGCCCGAAGAAAAAGTACGGGCATTCTCGTGCGTGAAGAACAAGAACATTACTCTCTCAAAACCTCTCTCATTTGCCCAAATTTTGCGTAAGAAAAAGCATTTGGGTAAGAATTTTGAGTAAACGAACAGACCTATTATGTTGCAAATGTACGTGCATATGCACATGTTTAATGACGTCTCACATACAACACTACACAGATATTGACGCCTTTGGATATCTGGCAAAATGGTTTCCTGGCACCATAAAAAATTTTTGTTTGCGCCGCATGTTTTTTCTGTTTTAAACTCGAAAATGAGAAGATTACATTAAATATTAATACGTGATATATGCATACATATATCTTCTATATCTATAAAATAAAGTTGGCCTATGCTCGTCATTCTATAACTCAAGAACCACTCAAGGTCTACTTTCACGGATGTTTAAAAAAAAAACATCGAAAAATATCTGTGCGTATGCGTTATATGCACATTTAATACAATTAATTTCAGTAATTTCATAATAAAACTCATCATTCAGATAACGTGACTAGTCCATACATGCATGTAAAGTGTAGTCCGTAGAGGACGAGTACTAGACTAGTCCAGGAATGACTCAAATGTATGGAGAGAACATGATCCATTTAACATTACGATGTCGTGACGTTATACCATTAACCCAGATTTGCATTACATCGGACTAACTCAATAACTATTGTATGTAACTACTCCAAGGAGCACATCAGAGAATAATTTTAATGCGACGAAGTAATCGTAAATACGAAGAAAAGCACGAGCACTTACAGTATAAGTTGTTGTTTTCAATGACATAGTCTATGGCTGCATTACATAAGATCATCTATATAACCAGTACATTTTATCTGCAGGGTAGATCGGAATTTTAAATGATGAGGTGAGGCTGTCCAAGACCTTATAGAGTTTTTGTTGTACTTCAATTTTTAGCTACTTGTTTGACAGATGAACATGAATGAATGAATATTACCACGAATGTTTTACAACAAGAAAAGAAGTGTAACACCATGAGCAGGATGTTTATTCTTTCGTGATTGACTTTTTTTTTCAATTTTATTCTTACAGTAACATTTACATTTTTACAATAATATAATTTTTAATTTTAAGAGATCAATTCATAATCAAATTTTTCTTCTTAATCATTTACAGCAATATTTTTTATAAGTAAATTTTTTATGTTATCATCATTTATTTAAGGAAAAAAGTACATCAAAAAACCCATAAGTAGAACAGTAAAGTCAGAGGGTAAAAACAAAGGATAAACGTTATCAAATTAATGCATTGATGTGTAAATAGCTAGAGTATCTTTTTTTTTTTTTTTTTTTTTATCTAGGACCAGCACTCAGGAGATGACTCCTACACATGCGAAGCATTGCGCTGGAACTATAGGAAAGGGATAGTAGGAGAAACGACAGGAGATGAAGCTTAATTAATTATTTTTGCAGCTCTGCTTTCGCACGTTCTTTGTTTATACTCGTAGCAGTGCTGAAGCTTCTTTAGTAGCCATTTTTATTATTATTTTACTTCGCCGGTGGTACACAATACCGACGAAGGAGGGCCTTCTGATGTGATTGTGGATTGCTATCAGCTGAAGCCGGTATTGTTCAGTGACCAGTGACTATGCCTTCGCCACTGAAACCTTCCGACAACAACTGACACACAAAGACACACTAATGCAACATTATATTAAGTTTATCTTTAACTAATTTTATGTTAGACATAGAGTGCAAAGTTTGTGTGGAAAAATGTATTGGCAAATTAAATATCATTTCGAGTAGTTTATTTTGACATATTTGTAGTTTTTTAAGATGGCAATCAGAGGTGACATACCAAGCAGACGCCGCGTAAAACATTATAGAATAGAATATTGTTTTTAATATAAGAAGTTTGTTGTGTGTATTTAATTCAGACTTTCTGTTTATTAACGGGTACATTATTTTAATTGTTGTATTAATTTTGTGTACAATATACATATTTTATATGTTCATTAAATACTAGTTTTTTATCCAGCATTACACCACGATATTTAACCTTGTCATCCCAGGGAACAGATTCGGTACCAACAATAAATTTGGTTTGTGGTAGAAATTAACTTTTTCTTCTTCTTTTAAAGAAGATAGACTGAGTTTTTGAAGGGTTTATCATTAGTGACTGACTTTAATCATAATTTTTTTTTAGTTATCTCCAAGATGGTTCAGTAAATTAATCTTTCAAAGGGTAATCAATAGAAAAAATAAAAATGGTTCGAAATGAAGACCAACATTTTGATAACATAAATACTCAAAATGAGTTTCACTGGCATATTTATAAAAAAATTTTTTGGTTTATAAAAGGGTAAAAAATTGAATTTTGTATGGAAATTTTTATATTAAAACTTTTATAATTCAAAAACATTTTTTATGAATGTACATCTTTTTTATAAATAAAGACAATTTTAATTAAAAATATATCTAATAATTTTTTTAGTTTTTTGACCTTTTTATTTATATTAATAACACTAATTATTTTAAGCCTAAGGTCTTTTTATATATTTTATATTTATTTCAATATTTCGCTACTCCTTTGTGTAGCTTCTTCAGGAAAATTGGTTTAAAATATATCTATTAGTACAATTCTTTTAAGGTTGTTAGTACAATTTTAAAATAGTCAATGCCATCTCTGGTATACGCCATAGGTAGGCAGTCCGTAGCAGAATTGTGCAAAACAAAATTACACGTATTCTTAAGTGGAAGCTACACGCATCAATATTCGCTTCAATATTTGTATTATATACGTATATGTGTGACTATTTTTTGTAAAAGAAAGTACACAAATACAAATATTGACGCGAATATTGATGCGTATAGCATTCAACCACTTTATGCTCTTGAATTAATACTGGGAACACAATTGGGGCAGTGACGAACTCTGCGATGGATTTATTTATATTTTCTACGCCGACGAACTACGAACAAATGAGTACAGAGGTATCGTTTTTCATTTTAGTTTTCAAATATTTAGTAAATAAAGATAATTTTTATTTTAGTAATTGTTTAATTTTTAACATACCGAATTATTTACGATTATTTACCTATGTTTGTTATATGCTTTATCTGGTCTATATATACATTTTTTTGATGCTAATACGAAAATCGTCAGTAGACCTTTAACCAAATTCTTGAAAAAGCTACGAAATCCCATATGTTTATACAAGAACAAAATCTTTGAAAATTACGTATTATACAAACCAAATAAAGTAAATAGCTACATCAAAAATTTTCTTTATAAAACTAAGATTATATTATTCGATGTAAATCCATTTAATTTTTCTAAACCTTGGGTTGACAATAATGGAATTTAAATTAAATTTTTTAATACAATTATCAAAAATCTTTATAACTTTTTTTCTTTATTTTATTTTATTATTTTTTCTTTGTTTTTTTTAAGCATTTTGTGAAGAAGACTTGGGGAATTAATTATGAATCATTACACGATCGAACAAGGTACAAAAATAATTGAATTTTATTTTTCAAATCAACAGTATATTGTGTTGACACAGCGTGCATATCGTCGTCATTTTAATGTGGGCATTGCACCCACAGCAATAAACCAATTGATTGGAAATTTTCGTTAACATGGGTCTGCAAGAACCCTTCCTGTTGCCGGAAGAACACCTACCGTGCACGGGAGAGCGTGCAGCATAGTCCATCAACATCAACAAGGAGGCATTCGACACAACTAGGACTATCACGGCTATGTTAACAAGAGCAGAAGCAGAAAATGGACATCACTTACAGGATGTAATTTTTCAAAGCTAATTGCAAAAAATTCCCCAATAATATACTGTATTTAAAAAAAAATTATAATAATCGCATAAATAAATAAGTTATAAACCATTTGAACCATATAGATCATTCTGCGTCATCCTGTATAAACATACGAGATTTCTTAGCTTTTTTCAAGAATTTGGTTAAAGGTCTACTGACCCTAAATAATCGTAATTAATTTTGGCACAGCTTGAATAAATTAAGAAATAATTACACAATTATTTACCATAAAAATGCCTCCTAAATATTTTTTTGTGAATGTTTAATTTTTTCAAATTATTATTTTTTATACGGTAACACGGTTAATCGAAAACTACAGTTTAATAACAAATTAAATAATATTTTTTTTTTGGCGTGTGAGGTAGGGTTGAAAATGCCTTCGCACTTACAGAGACCGTCATCATCTGCGTTGAGTGGTGTTACCACTAAAAAATTCCCTTCTCCTCCTCTGGGTAGATTCCTTCCCGGGACCGCTTTCCGCATTACTTCGGGAAGGCCCAGACCGACGTTCCAATCAGGACCGCCCTTACTCACCCATGTCTGGGTCCGCCAAGTTTGCAGCCGGCACCATGGCCCCAGCCCGTGGCCGCTGGTCCCCGTCAGAGGGGGCCCCGCTATGCAGCAACGCATCGAGGTCCCTCTTCTTTCTCCGTAGAACGTACCCTACGTATTGCGCCACAGCGTCCCAATTGTTCTCGCAATGGAGCATCCTTCCTATCACGCTGGCAGTAGTGAACCCGCCAAACCGCTGCGTCATTGCATTTTTTTCAGTATGTCATCTGATGCAGTCGAAGAAAGTGTGTTCCGCATCATCATCCGTCATACCACAGTAAATGCAGTCGGGACCATCTGCCCTGCCCATCCCGTACAGGTACTTTCGGAAGTATCCGTGGACCGAGAGGAATTTTGTCAGGAACTAGTTAACTTCCCCAAATTTCCTCCGAATCCATACTTCCTCGCAGGAAATGAGCCTTGCCGACCGTCTCCGCGGTCCACCTTTCCTGCCACCGCCGGACAGTTTGGGGTCTCAGACCAATAGCACCAACACCAGGGCCCCCCCACCTCCCCCCGAGTTCCACGACCCCCTCCGCCGCGCGCCAAGAGGTCTATGGGTATTTCCCCACATATCACCAGGACCGCAGCGCCCGAGACCGGATGCCAGTGAATTAATAATTGAAGAAGTGAAAAGATATCAATGCCTACACAATTTGGCATCGAAAGATTAGAAAATTATGGAAAGAGGGACTGAGATAAGGGCGGCTAAGTTAGCTTTTTTCTGATTTAGCTGCAAATTTTCCATTTAGCAGTTAGTACTTTTTTTTTAAATTTTTCAACATTATTTATTTTAAGAATATTCAAAATAGTAATCTTAATTTGAAATTCTACCGCAATTTTTTGTTGATTAATAACGCAAATGAAAATTCAAATTGGGCATCACTATGATTATGTCTCAGATAAAAATGTTAACTTGCTACTAGTGGCAAAGAGTGCATTATAACGTAATCCAGTAAACCTGAGATGAACGAATTCAAAATTATCAAAGTTTTCGTAGCTGTTCAGAAGGTAAACAAAATGTTCGAAAGTAATGATGGTGATTCTACTCTTTTGCTAGTGTAGATCTATACAATCTTCGTAAAAAAAAAATTCGTAAAGAGATACCAGACTTTTGAAATAGAAAATAAATACGAATTACATGTGCATTTTACATTTTGTAGCTCAATTAATTTTTAAAACTTAGACAACGATTGCCAAAAAATTTGCATAATTGAACAAATAGTAACTTTTTTTGTGCAAAAACTAATAAATGCAAATTAAGCGAACATTTTAAAGAAGAAATTATTGATTTCTCTGTAGAAGAAATTACAACTTTGGAACATCAGTGGCAGAAACTAAGTTTATATGAATGGGTAACTAAGAATTCAACAGTTAATTTCTGGATAAATGTATATGAATATAAAAATGCACTAAATGAAAATTCATTCCGTGAATTTGCTACTTTTGCAATGAAGTTCCCGGTTTTGCCATTTAGCAACTCGGAGTTTGAAGGAGTTTTTAGAGGCGTGAATGTCATAAAAACGAAAGTTCAAAGTAGAATGAAGTTAAAGGCTAAGAATTCGCTAATGCAAAAATTTTAAAATAACGAACGATCACATTAAAAAATGCGTTAAGAATATGTACTATAATGATATCTCGAATGAATCTTCAGAAGCTGAAGAAGAATATGCGTTCGATGACTTATTTAATTTAAATTTATTATTAAATATTTTTCTTAATACTTGTTTTTTTTTAACCTTTTTTATTATTCGAACAATCTATTTAATTAAGCTTTAAGGTTTTTTATTCCTTATTTTTATATAATATAATAATATATATAATATATATAATATAATTATTTACACAATTTTTATGAGACATGTTATGTTAGAAAAATTTGTATATTAAGTTCAAAAAGAAAAAAATGTAAAAAAAAAACTTCCTGAAGATGTTACCCGAAGGTTAACGAAATATTGAGATTATATAAAAATAAGAAATAAAAAATCTTAAAGCTTAATTAAATAGATTGTTCGTATTATTAAATATGTTATATAAATTGTATTGAAACACTAATTAATAGCCATTTATGGTTCAAGTTCCTGGCCTCGGGTGATTATTTTTCCCCACCGTGTAGAAGTTACCGTCGCCAAATACATATCTATTTATTTCTTTATTTATTGAAAAAAAGCACTGATGATAATTTTTTTTTGTTTTCGTCACAATATTTTTTAATTTGCACGTCCCAAAAAGCGATATACTTCAATTAATTCGATTACAAAATTTTTTTACTCTATTTATAATGCGTCGTCACAACTACGATGGTGCACTCAAAGTAACCATAAATAAAATGGATATTGACAATAACATTGCCACACTACGTCAAACTGCTTCAATATTTTGATGAATATCAAAACAATTTTAATATTCGTCAATATTGCACAGAGCGTATATGTGTGACTATTTTACGCACACAAAGACAAATATAGAAGTTGGATATTGATCGTGTAGCATCCACTTTATGCTCTTCCTTTCAGTTTTCGACGAAAACACATGAAGGGGATGATTGTTAATTTTTTTGAGGAATTCTTGCCAGCAAACACGCACGTTTGGTTTAAATTGAACAGCAAAGCAAATTATATTTACCAATGGAAAATTCCCTTTTGTTAAGTGGAAAGGCAGGGTGGGTCAAAAGTAACGCCTGCGTGTAAAAATTCAATAACTTTTTGTTTATTATTATTTTTTATTTTTTTATTTAGATTTTATTCATCGAATCGTGTTACACCACCATCCAAAATTTAACGGCCGAGCAACGAACCAAAGTGGTAGAATTTTAATTTTCCAATGGGCATTCAATTTTACTGACGCAACGAGCATATCGAAATTATCGCGTAAATAAATAAAATATGCGTTTTTGGGGTACTGCAAACCCCAGAGTTGTTCACCAGCGCCAATTGCACTTGCTCAAGAGTACGGTATGGTGTGGAGTGACATCATAAAGAGTTATAGGGCCCTACTTCTTCGAGAATGAAGTTGGTAATGCAGTGAAAGTGAATGGGGACAGGTATCGTACTATGATTAATAATTTTTTACGCCCTGTGGCAGCCAACAAGTGGTTCCAGCAGGATGAAGCAACACGGCCCGTGCTACAATTAGCTTTTTAAATAAAATTTTTGAAGACCGAATTATCTCAAGAAATTCAGAATTCAATTGGCCAGCACTTTCACCGAGCTTAACTGCCCCTGATTATTTTTTATGGGGTTATCTCAAAGAACGAGTGTATGTAAAGGGTGCTTTAGACGATAAGATTTGTCGTACGTAAAATGAGAGAAAATAAAATGAAATTCCATCCGTTTGCTTATAGTTTCATTACATATTACGTTTAGACGATCTGACTTGTGCTCTTCTACACAAAAATATGACATGTCGTACGACTTGTGGGACAATGTAAAGCACCCTTTAACAAGCCCCAAACTATAGAGCAGCTAAAGCACGATATTGAAGCTGAGATCGGGGCAATAGAGCCTGAAACTTTTCGTGCAGTTATGCTGCAAAAGTTTTTTGAATTCTCTTTTGAAACTGCAGCAGTGTCCATACATGAATCTTTTGCTTCATGTTTAGTATTTTTTATTCCTCCCTTCTATCTTCTTTTTTTAATTTTTTTTGACATTTCTCAATACCGAATGTAAATATAAAATAACTACCCTGTGATAGAAGGTGTGAGTATTTTCTTTTGGATAGACATTTGAAGCACAAGGTATACTTTGAAGCAAAATGGACGCTAAGAAGAAAAATTATATAATAATTTTTATATAATTTTATATTTTTTTTTTTAAATTTTTGATTATATTCCACAAAAAATTAACAATAAAACAGGGTAGCTATTATTATTATAGATGTTAACAGTATACCAAACGAAACGAAATAAAATGAAACGTCAAATACACCTCATGTCAAAAGATGCAAATAAGAAATTCAACAAAAACTGCATGTACATGAAACTGCGTACATACTTCCACTCCTCTTCCCCTTCTCATCAACAAACTCAAAAGTTTTGCAGCATATGTTTCACAGTATGGACGGGGACTATGCAAAACGCCTGTTTCAGAGCCCAATTGTGCATCGATGGAAATGGTGGTCATCTCTCTGATATTATTTTTCATAATTCAAATTTAGATCGTACAAAGCTATTATATTTAAAAAAATAAAAAAAAATAATAAACAAAAAAGTTATTAAATTTTTATATGCAGGCGTGACTTTTGGCCCACCCTGTAAAATGATATAAAAACAAACAATAACTGATTTTAGTGCTATGCGACTGTATAATAAATATATGTAAATACATAAACAAATAACTTTAAAAAGAAAACTTTGGATTAACTTCCGGATGTAATGAAACGTTTACTGCCCTTCACTTCAATTGTATTGTTTATTTAAGAAAAAAATATATAACTTTTTGCCATTATTGTTCTTAATTCTGGCACAAAAAAACAGAAAAAACATTTCAGTTTGAAATAATGAAACACAAATTGAACAGCTGTGTCCCAACTACATACGTTTTTAGCACTAAACAATTTTCGCAATCCATGTGAACATTGAAAAAAAAGTATGCTGAATAAACATTTATAATTTTATTTTTAATTTTTTTAAATTATTTTTCTATAAATTATTCTATAAATTGCTGAGTATGTGCATTTTGTTAAAAGCATTTCAAATTGGATGCATTGAGTCATTAGCACTTAAAAAATAACAGCAAAAACAACAAAATGTATAAAACAATAAAAATAACATGAATTTATAAAACAACTTCTCTAATTCAATACCAAACTTGCAAAATTTATATCAATTTGATTTAAAAGAATGAATTGATTTTAACTTAAATTCGAACATAAGTTAAAAAAGAAACTATTTTGATGTTTTAGCACATTGAACATGGAAAATGCATTATGTTCGAATTTGCCAACATATTCAAACAGTAGAATTATTCTCTCATAATAAAGTTGCACAGTGATATACCAGGGGTCGCCTGCTATACTAACTAGGCGGCTACACGATCAAGTTTTACCTTTACAGTTTTAATACACTCTCACTTTTTTTACTAACACACTCATACTTTTTAAAACTCGAGGCGAACTTGTTTTAAAATTATCTAGCCAAGTTTTGTTGAAGTTTCTGATCCAGAAAACAGTTGATTACTATTCTTATGAAAATCGAAGTCATCTTGCTTGCAGCCTACATCACTTCAATTCACATGAATTGTTGAGTACTGTAAATGTATAAATGTTGATAGAAAGACTTGGTGGTGGTGCAGAGTAATAACTTCGAACTGCTTTATGGCCACCTCAGTGATATACATCAATTTTATAGTTACATAGAAGTTGTATTTATTTTATTCAGTACGAATTATTAAATTATTGAAAACGAAAGCTGTGGCTGGCATGTTTACTATGCTTTGTCACATAAATAAATTCCACTAGTTGAGAAAAAATTAAAAACATGCTTAAGTTTACACTCACAAAATTATGACAGTAACGCACTGTAGTTTATTCAGGAAGTATTCCGTTCAGACATTTTTAAATCAATAAACATGTCAATTCTAACCAATTTTATTTTCAACTGTTTGGGACATTCATTTAACAAGCTAAGTACCCATTAATGCGGATTTTCGGTTGCTTTTAAAATTGTCCTTTGTTTATTTTATAAGTTTTTTTTATAGAGTAAAATAAATACAATAAAAGAGAAAAATTTGTTTAAGGTTTTTTTTTTTTTTATCTTCGACCACTGCTCAGGGGCTATCCCCTACATATGCAATGCATTGCACTGGAACTAGAGAGAAGGATAGGGAAGAAATAGACAGGTGGTGAAAGTGGTAGGAAGATAGAGCTTAATTCTTGCACAGCTCTGCAGTTGCGTTGTAATTATAAAGAAAAGTTGCGGCATCTCTGATGTTTTTTGACGCATTATTTTTTTAAGCTAATGGAGCCATTTTATTTATTATTTTACTTCGCCGACGTTTTATTGCTCAAATACCAACGAAGAAGGGTGCTGTAGCACAGAAAACTCAGAAAAAACTTTTTTCTGATTTGACCCGGCTTGGAATCGAACCTGGGTCTTTCTGGTTGCAGAGCCAACACGCTGACTACTCGCCATCAGCACCCTAAATCAGCAGCTAAAATATTTAGTTATTCTCAAATAGTTTAGGTGAATTTTAATATAAGTATGTGAGATTTTTTTAAAGTTTTTGTTGAAGGTCTACGGACGAAATTCAGCATATTCAAGTGAAAAGTAAGTAGACCGAATTTTAAACGAAGTTGCATTTATTTTAAATTGCAATTTCAGTTAATATTACGAACAGAATAAAAAGAAAAAAATAAAAAGTTTGACTTACGTAGAAACCGAGAAGAGGCAGTTAAAACCATTCGGTGACATGGGTTAATTTAATGGAAATTAGAGATGAACTTTAAGAATTAAGTTGGCAACAGTTGTGTATGTAGGAATCAAAAACTCCCGTATTCATTTTCGTCAAAGAATTGGTATAAGTTTCCGGACAAGTGGCGAAATGTATAAAATACACACAGAGCACTCTTGATGGAAGTTTGGCGACTTCCAAAAACGCTTTGGGTTTAGCCTGTTTTCTTTCTTTCTGACTAAAAAGTTTAGAAACCTTAGCCTGATTTGGATTTTAAAATAAACCAAAAATGTATTAAAAACCAAAAAAATGTGCGAAACAACTATTACATTACTATTATAAAGGGTGTCTAAAAAAAGCTGTATAAAAGGTGTTTTATATTTTCAAACATAAATAAAAAAATAAAAATAAAAATTTCCTGAAGATGTGAACCGAAGGTTAACGAAATATCGAGATTATATAAAAATAATAAATAAAAAAACCTTAAAGCTTAATAAAATAGATTATTTAAATAAAAAACGTAATAATTGATACAAAGTTTCATTAAGAGCATTGGACGATAGAATGGAAATGCGGATTTTATTTTTTAAAGAGTATGTCATCCAGATGTTTTAGATCCTTTTTTAAAATTTCATGAATAATCGCTCTTAGAAGTCGCAGTGAGGCTGCTCTTTTCTGTATTGAAAGTCGCGGATTTTCACGTAAACTGCTTTGAACCAGTTCAATGTTTTCGGGAGTCCTTAAAGATAGACTGGGCCCTGGCCGTGAAGCATTCATAGCCGAAACAGTTGCGCGGAATCTCTGCACCCACGAACGAATTAAATTTACACTCGGCCCATCACTTATTCGCCGAATACCGAACTTTGAACAAAATTGTCGACGAACAATTACGTAAGAATCATTACTATTAAAAAATGTCTCCACAGCGAACGCGCGATGCACACTCGACCACTGCGAAATCGTGACTGACAAATCCGCACAATCGATAATTCCAACGGCGCCACCCTCCCTCCGCACCGTTTATTACTTTTTGAAATAATCGTATTTAAAAATATAAATTTCCCACCAGACACCCTGTAGTATTTTTATTTCATTAAAAACTATTTTACTCGTAATACTTTTGAGGGGGTTGAAAAATTATCAAATCAAAATTAAATGTCGTTATTCGCAGTGAAGTTTAAGAACCTTCACAGTAGACAAAAATACCATGAAAATTTAAAAAGAAGAATGGAAAAAATTAAATAAAAAATTTTCGCTGCCCTTAGGATTGTATCCTCCATTGTATTTCCCGAAACGGCACTGCCTACTAAATAGTTTTTGCGTAGCCGAAGCTGTATGTACAAATATTTTCAGTTTTAGAGTTTACATCTCATTAATTCGTACTTTTAAGCGTCTGTCATTAAATTAACACTCGAAAACGTAAAAATTTTTATTGCAACTGGTAATTTAGAATCGTTTAGACGAATTTAGACAAACTAAATATGAATGTAATTGTTTTTGCGTCGTAGTTTTTTCAGTATCTGTTTTATGTCTGTTCCATATAAAGAAATACGCAAGAACAACAACAAAACTAAACTAAGCTGAGAACACCAAGATGGAATTATTTGTTCTGCTTGAGAACATGTGACCGATTCACAACGAATGACTAAAATTTTCAAACTACATTTTCTAATGAAACTATCATTCTCTGTATGAGTATGCGCATAATGTATAGGTGTGTGTGTGGACGAGTACGCCCAACTAGCATTTTCAATCGTCGAAGACTCTTCGGCGATCAGATCAGGCGTTTAAATTAATCTCCAGCTTGTCCGATGGTGCTCGTTCAGTACAACGTGAGAAAATGTGGCACAATGGCGACTCTTTCTTTCGGTGCTCCGAAATGAATCGCGTAAGACTCTAATATTAATACTACAAACGAACCTTGAAGCAATCGCCTTAATGAGTGTTGTACGATGATTAAAAACAGAGTCGAAAAGAAGCAAAAATTATTTATTCTTGGAATTATTTAAGCTATAATTTCTTCCAGGGATAATGAACCGAAAATCTTCTGGTTGCACAGTCAACACGCTAATTACTCAGCGAACAGCATCCATGCAAATTCATCACAGCATCAGCAATTCATGCAAATGACGCAAAAACAAAGGAATAGCTGCCAAATAATCCGCCAAAAACAGCAAATTCCAAAATTTTTGCGCCCATTTGCATAAATTTCTATGACAATTAAAATGTAAATAAAATATTTTCTTAACCCTTTCAAACAAAAGAGACAACAATATAAAAACAGATTTGTTGTCTCTATACGACGAAGGGGTTAAATTTGTGCTACCATTGGGATGGCAATGTGTTGCCATTTTGACATTTGGAAGTACCAACGGTGACAGTTTTATGGTCGTGTCCATGATCTAAATATATAAGGTCTGCTTGATATTGAATGACAGCTGCCATTTTTTTTTAATTTGACGTCATCGTCGGGAAATGTTTTGTTGCGGTTAATTGGAAATTTAAAAGGTAGTGATTAAAATTATTATTATTACATATTTATTAAGAAAATTAAAGGATTATTTTATTGACAATTAATTAAAAATAAATGTGAACTGAGTTAGAGCAAAAAAAAAGAGTTTTTAATAAACAATTTGTGATAAAATTTATTTGGACAATGAAATACTATGTGGTAAAAGATTGTAAAAGCTCGAAGCAGGATGATAAAAATCTAAAATATTTTACGTTTCCAAAAGATCCAGAAATAAAGAAAGTGTGGATCAATGCATGCGGTAAAAAAAATGTTAACTGGAAATCTGGAACAATTTGTTCTAGACATTTTACGAATAATGATTGGCGTTTAAAGGATATATTATTGAACACGCCAATAAGAAAAAGATTGTTAGATGCGAAGGCTGTCCCATCTTTAAATATCCATGTAAACAGCATTTTACCAGTCGAAAGATCGAAACGATACGTAAAAAGAGCAAACAAACAAAAAGGAAGCAATTGGTGAATTTGATTTAAAGTAAATACAATTTTTTTTTTTAAATAATATTTACAATTATTTATAGTCTGCAGAACAAGAAGAAAGTATTGAAAATATTGAAAATGAAAATCCAAATAAGTCAGTTGCAGTTCAAACAGAGGGCTCTATAAACCCTGCCAAGAATTTATGGGAAACATATTAAAATTAGAAAATATATTTAAGGAAATTAATAATAATACTTTAAGTTTTCGAAATAATTATTTAAAATACCATAACATTAAATGTGATAACATAGATGTGCCTGAAAATGTAAAATCGTTATTTTTTAAAAGTCGTTTATATTTTAGAATAAGAAATTTAAACAAAATATTAATACAAGAAAAAAACGAAAAAAGAAAATTAAAAAAAGACTATAACATAACAATTTAATTTGTTTTATTTATTTTACCTTTAAAATTGCAAAATATTTCAACAAAAAAACAAACCCCATACATATTAAAAACAAATCTCGACGGTGACGTCACAGTAAAAATAATTTGAACTGTCAAGCAGACCTTATATATTTAGATCATGGGTCGTGTCCTATCTGGTTATAATCTGTGAATTGTACTTTGTTGTTTTATGCCGAAACATTTGTTCTTCTGTACACCTAAAATATGTAACACTTCTTAAAAATTAGATGAGCTTTTTAAATGTTGGCAAATGACATTACATTACAAGACAACGCTTTAAATTTTAATTTTTTTTTATCAATTCAGCTCCAACTGCTCAATCTATATTTTGTTTATATGGAAATTTGTACATTTTGTTTTTAAAGTCCGCAATTATAAGGAAATAGAAAAAAAAGAGATCTGAAAAGCTGTGGTAGTCGTCAACAGTAACAAGGTCTGGCATTTAATTAGAAAGGATTGATAAAAAACTTTTCGTTTTACAAAAATTAACGATATTATATTACAAAAGCTACAAGAATAGCAAAAAAATAACAACATAGAAACGACGATAACCAGCTCTTCTACTTAAATTATTTACTTCAAACGACATTAGACTTTGAAATATTTGTCAAGAAAATGTCGCAAAATTTATTAAAACAAGTCGTAACAAGTTTAGGACGCGAATAATTGGCTGGCATTTTACTTACAACATCAAAACCGGCTTGAAAGAATAACACCTAAGGAATTTGCTAAAAAAAATTGTTACAACAGCAATACAAAAAAAAAAATTTTTATAAAAACGTTGCATAGAAGTATAAATAAAATAAATATCTACCTCAAGGTTTGCTTAATAAGATGGTCAGTGTTTCTTTTCTTTTTCCAGTTTTCTCAAGTGCAAATGAACAAAAAAAGTAAAAAATTTTTTTTTAATCTTGCGAATGACTTTCATGTGATGACGCATTATTTGTTTAAACTTGGCCTAAACTTAACAATGTTATAGCAGCAGTCGTCAGCACATTTTACTTTCACATTTTGTGCAGCAAAAAAAATCGTGATGAGCATAAAATTTCTCGTATACAATGAAAAACTGGTTATTCTTTCCTTTTACTTAACAAGAAAATATACAATATATTTTTTTTTTGTTAATTTTAAGGCAAAATAACAGATTTTAATAAAGAGGCTTAAGAAAAAATGTCATAATTTTGAATTCATGATTGAAAAGCTGTAAAAGCTTTAAATTTAAATTAAAAATATTTTATTTGGAAATATCTAACAATTGTATTGGGTGGAGGCACAAGATATTTCTTTACGCTAAAAAATTAACAGCCGTTTTCATAAAAATCGTTTCTTTAAATGTGGTTAAATTAAAAACATTTTATTAACTATTTAAATACTTTAGTCAAAAAATAAGTATGTTTTATTTCGAAACGACTTTTAACTGGACGCCGATTCAAATGTAGAAAATGTCTACGTATCTTGAGCAGCCGACACATAACACAAAAAAACACATACTTTTTTATCTTGGACCAGGAGATGACCCCTACACATGCGGTGCATTGTGCTGGAACTACGGGATAGCGGTACTAGGAGAAATGATAGGAGGTGAAGCTTCACTATCTTACAACACTGCTTTTTGCACGTTACATTTTTTTTATACCAGAGTTATAGCGTCTCTGATGTCAAGGAGACATATTAAATTTTGAAGCTACGTTTTTAGTAGCCATTTTTAGTTATTATTTTACTTTGCCGGTGCTACACAATATCGATGGAGGAGGGCGTTCTGATGTGCCTGTTGATTGAATACAGCTGAAGGCGTTACTGTTCAGTGACTATGCTTTCGCCACTGAAACCTTTCGACAACAACTGACATAAAGTCACACAAATGCACATCCGAAAAAGTGCGAGATGTTTTTATGAGTCTGAAACTGGGGTTAAACCCAGGAAAATTTTTCGTTTTGTAGTCAACGTGCAGACTAATTCCACCATCGCCGCCCAACATAATCATGATGCAGTTACTAAGATGGCAGCATTAAAGCTTTTACACATGTTCGTGTGTTTGTGCTTTGCGACATGAAATGTCAGAATAAATTTCAGTCGCACAAATAATATATTTATACCGGTTGTAATAAAACTACGCAAATCATATGTTTCTATAGAATTATGACATTTTAGGTCTGTACGTTTACTTTCTTGGAAAGTTCGGTAAAATGAGAGTAAGCTTTAATTACTCTCAATAAGATAGCAAAATGTACAAAAGTAAGAAAACGAAAAAACCATAAAATTTGCCAGAAAAAAAGAAATGTCAATTTTACAGCTCTGTTTATATCGGAGATGATATTTGACAATTTTAAAATTGTACTTTTTTGACCCCAAATGTTCTAAAAACATAAAAGTTGTGTTAAGTTTTACTATCATTAACTATTAGTAACAGAAAGATAAAATAAAATGAGTTCTTGAATATTGAGAATTTGTTTCGAAATCAATCAAATTAAAGTAATACTGAAGGAGTTCCTAATACTCGAGAGAGCACCTCGTTGGGAGACAACCAACGTTTTGTTCAATAGTTAAAAATTAATGCAGTTCATTACAAAAGTATTCTTGAATTTTCGCAATCCATCCATTTTACAGAAATGATAATTTTACTCGTTTATAAACTTATAATTCGGACTATAGTTTTTGAATTTAGACGAGAAAACATTTAGTTTGGTAGCATGTTACGGGTGTGGAAGAGAGCATCGTTTTTGTGTTCGGTACTCGGCGACACGTTTTAACAACGACATATGTTGTCTTTACCGATGGATAGAATTAATTTTTATGCGAATCCCTGAATAGTTTGTTTTAATATTTGTATATTTTAAATAATTGTGGGCAATTATATTAAGAAAAAATTCACAGATGATGTCCCACTCCAAGGTTCTGATAGATATTTCTATTTTATATTATATTACATTTCTTTTTTTTATATACATATGTACATATATTAGAATATTGAAATAAAATCAATATAAAGAATTGAAATAAATAGTGTTTCACTTCAATTGTGATATCCGTTAACAGTGACTGATTTATCCGTTAACGCTGACTAGTCAGCAGTGGTCGATACATTCGTCCAGCACTCAGGAGATGACTCCTACACATGCGAAGCATTGTGCTGGAACTATAGGAAAGGGATAGTAGGAGAAACGACAGGAGGTGAAGCTGAATTAATTATTTTTGCAGCTCTGCTTTCGCACGATCTTTGTTTATACTCGTAGCAGCGCTGAAGCTTCGGTTTAGTAGCCATTTTTATTATTATTTTACTTCGCCGGTGGTACACAATACCGACGAAGGAGGGCGTTCTGATGTGATTGTGGATTGCTATCAGCTGAAGCCGGTATTGTTCAGTGACCAGTGACTATGCCTTCGCCACTGAAACCTTCCGACAACAACTGACACACAAAGACACACTAATGCACATCAGAAAAATGCGAGATGTTTATTTTTATTTTAAAATTTTTAGTCATCAACGCTGACTATCACATGCACACAGAAGTTTCGGTAATTTTTCTCATATTGCCATTGAAAAAATTATAGAAACTTTGTTCTACGCAATAATCTATAATTCTGTTAACAATGACGGTCGTATCACCGGTCAAATGACCGTCACTGTTATTGTAGGGAAGCTAAACTTATTAGCTATTTCGCTGGTCAGTTCATTCGACAGGCCAAACGACAAAGTTTGTGAAAAAGTTGTGGAAAGTGGTTGTGCATAATTTAATAATTAAATATTATATTAAGAAAAATCAAAAATATATTGTTGCTATAATTAATTTAAATTACTGAACAACGTATAATCATATGAATATACCTTGGTACTTCATATTTAGTGGAGTAAAGTAGTACTTTTGCAATGCAAATTGTACTGAAAAAAGTACAATTGTACGAGCTTGATTATCCCTGATTTTCGTTGAAAGTTTAATGTGATGGATGACAGTTTACCGAAAAAAAAACTATTTGTGAAAGAATTTATTTAAAAAAACAAGTATTGAAAGAATTTATTTAATTATATTTATTTTTCAGCGATGGTTTTTTTTATGAAAAGTTTTTAACAATTATTCATTTTTCAATATTTCGCTACCAAATAGGTAGCATCGTTAGGAAATAATAATTTGTATTAACAAAAATATTTATTTAAAAAAATGGTTTTTTTTATGAAAAGTTTTTAACAATTTATGGTATAAATAAGAAAAATGGTTGTAATTAATTATTGTTAAGAAAAATTTTTAACACAACTTTTTTAATGTCTGTCAGCTGTTTGGGACATTTGTAATTTTGCTTTGTTATTTTCAATGTTTATTAGTCCCCGTCCATATTGTGAAACATTTGCTGCAAAACTTTTGAGTTTGTTGACGAGAAGGGGAAGAGGAGTGGAAGTATATACGCTGTTTCATGTACATGCAGCTTTTGTTGAATTTCTTATTTGCATCTTTTGAGATGAGGTGTATTTGACGTTTCATTTTATTTCTTTTCGTTTGGTATACTGTTAAGATCATTATAATAATAGCTACCCTGTTTTCTTGTTAATTTTTTTTGAAATATAATCAAAAATTTAAAAAAAAAATATAAAATTATATAAAAATTATTATATAATTTTTCTTCTTAGCGTCCATTTTGCTTCAAATTATACCTTGTGCTTTAAATGTGTATCTAAAAAAAAATATTCACACCTTCTATCACAGGGTAGTTCTTTTATATTTACATTCGGTATTGAGAAATGTCAAAAAAAATTAAAGAAAGAAGATAGAAGGGAGGAATAAAAAATACTAAACATGAAGCAAAAGTTTCATGTATGGACACTGCTGAAGCTTCAAAAGAGAATTCAAAAAAGTTTTGCAGCAAATGTTTCACAATATGGACGGGGACTGAGTGAAATACATTAAGAATGTTTTATGGTTATATGATGCAATAAACTAGGTGGCACTACTACGGCAACAAAACCAACCTTACAACAAAAAAAGGGATTTTTTGTTTTTGTACAGACAATTGATGTGAAAAATTTTTGTACACAAAAATCATAGTTTAAAACCAAACGTGTTGCAATAAAGATGATTAACACATAATTAAGGGCTTATTTCTGATTTAAGAAAGAACGCTTTCATTCGCATTCTATGAGAAAGAACATTGATTTCGATTTCTCTACACACTTTCTATGCGAACAGTGACTCGATCTAGAACTCGAATGAAAACGTAAGTGTTTTCATATAAAATCCGATTTCTCTGTTAAGAACGTGTTGTCAACACTGAGAATGAAATGTCAAAATCACTCACTTTTGGTTTTGCTTTCGTAAGAGAATTTACATATGAGTATACATACTTGTAAATAAAAAAAGAAGAATAAAAAATAATACTAAAAAATCTAAGTACAATAAAAAAGTATTTACAAATGGATAACAAGTGGTAAGTATAAACTATTCATATGATATACATATGAATGTATGTATTTAACAATTGTTTTTTCAGTTTAAAGAAGTCAACAATGCAGCAACTGAAACACTTTTATAAAATTAAAACAAAAAACACAAAATTTACAAATATTTTTTTAAATTTTCTCACCCTTTTATTTATTGATACTTTCCACCAGCTGATCACACTTACACGCAGTTGTATTAGCTTTAGAATAACTTCGTAGTATTTTTTAATACTTTTAACAGAAATATAATAATTTATGATATGGCATTGCTTCTACTTATTAAAACGTAAGATACCAAAATTGACATACGTAACTTAGTGCGAAAGAAAGTGAGTGCCAATGAGAAATCCAAATTGATTCGAATTCGAGCGAGTGCTTTTCGTTCGCTTAAGTTATCTTTCTTAGCTCAGAAATAGGCCATAAATGAATTTTTCTATAGTTTGTGTTTTTCGTTGTGGTAAATGTAGTCGCAAACATGAAATAAGAAGTCAGTCTGCTGCAATCCCTACAGAAAAGAACAAAAGTTATGCTGATGAAAATTTAGCTTTCGATAAAACCTGTGTCTGTAGTCCAATTTGTGAAAAGCGGGATTTGATACTCAAATCCGAACTACATAATAAAATTCTGTTGCATATAGAATCATTTGCCGTTGCGTTGTCAGAAATGTTTAAAAACTTATAACAAAGTAAATGATCTGAATTAATATGCTTTGGAAACCTAAAAGTAAAATAATACAAGAAGAGTTTATATGTAAGTGACAGTGTGTTTTCGATAAAAAAAAATATGTATATACTAAAGGTTAAATGTTAAACAGAGACTGCAACTTAACACAATAAATTTTATACAGAAACTCAAAATTGGAGAGGTACCTACGTATTTGACTGACCAAACAACTTACGTAAGAGAAGCTCAGCCATATGACCTCAGAAATTCAAATGATTCAGACTCCAACAGGCTCATAATACTATGATGATGAGAACGCTGTTTCATGAAGGACTGAGACTTTACAACATGATGCCGAATGATATTAAAATTGAACAGAATATTATTGTATTTCGAAAAAATTTAAATTTCGTAAGAAATAATTTAGTTTAGAACACTTAAGGATTATCCTATCAATTTAATTAATATGTAAAATTTTACAGTATTGAAATACTACTGAATAATAATAATAATAATGAGAATTCCTCAATCGGGCGCAGCCCGAAAATAGTGCAGCTGTTAAATGTAAAGTTATAAAGTGTTCATCGAAACCTGTCCAGTTGGAAATGGTGTTTGCTAAATAAAGCAGTGGATGCGAGTCGGATATTAGTCCTGCCTTTTCGCAACCAAAAAGTATACAAAAAGCATTAGCGGAACACGGTCGGTAATCCAGCGTCAAATTTAGTACAAAATTCGTCGTCGCTAAAAGTTAATGTCGAACAATCTCATCTATATCCTGCTTTAGACCTTCGTTGATTACTACCACAGAAGAATAACGCATTTTCTTTCCTTTAATTTATTTATTTATATATTTTACTTTAAGTATCACATCTATTATTCATTTATTTATATATTTTTCTTAATACTTTTTTTAACCTTTTTTATTATTTTAACAATCTATTTTTTTTAAGCTTTAAGGTTTTTTCTCTTTTTATTTATTATTTATTATTTTTATATTTATTTTTTTTGGATATTTCGTTAACCTTCGGTTAACATCTTCAGGAAATTTTTATTTTTAAAATTTTAAAAATATAAAATATATATATAATAATATATATATAACCGAAGGTTTTTTTTTTTTTTTTTTTTTTTGGCGTGTGAGGTAGGGTTGAAAATGCCTTCGCACTTACAGAGATCGTCGTCTTCTGCGTCGAGTGGTGTTGCCACTAAAAAATTCCCTCCTCCTCCTCTGGGTAGATTCCTACCCGGAACCGCTTTCCGCATTACTTCGGGAAGGCCCAGCGCCACGTCCCAATCAGGACCACTCTCAATCACCCACGTCTGGGTCCGTCAAGTTTGCAGCCGGCGCCATGGCCCCGGCCCGTATCGCATGGTCCCCGTCAGAGGGGCCCCGCTATGCAGCAGCGCATCGAGGTCCCTCTTCTTCCTCCGCAGAACGTATCCCACGTACTGTGCCACAGCGTCCCAATTGTCTTCACAATCGAGCATCCTCCCTATCACGGTGGCAGGAGCGAACCCGCCAACCCGCTGCGCCATTGCACCTCTCAGCATGCCACCTGGTGCAGTCGAAGAAAGTGTGTTCTGCATCATCATCCGTAATACTACAGTAAATGCAGTCGGGACCATCTGCCCTGCCCATCCGGTACAGGTACTTTCGGAAGTATCCGTGGCCCGAGAGGAATTGTGTCAGGAAGTAGTTAACTTCCCCAAATTTCCTCCGAATCCATACTTCCACGCAGGGAATGAGCCTTGCCGTTCACCTGCCGACCGTGTCCGCGGTCCACCTGTCCTGCCATCGCCGGACAGTTTGGGGTCTCAGACCAATAGCACCAACACCAGGGTCCTCCCCCCTCGAGTTCCAAGCCTCCCACCGCTCGCGCGCCAAGAGGTCTATGGGTATTTCCCCACATATCACCAGGACCGCAGCGCCCGAGACTGTGCGGTAAGCCGAAGCAACCCTAAGGGCCGCCGTCCGCTGTACCGCCTCGAGTACCCTGCGTTGGGTTCTCTCACCCAGTACATTTCCCCAAATGTCGCTCCCATGCAGCAAGATCGACTTCGTGACCGCCATAATCAGCCTCCTCTTGCTCTGTGTCGGGCCTCCGACATTCGCCATGAGTCTGCTCAACATGCCAGTCATCTTCGCCGCCTTAGTCGCCACATGCCGTATTTGGGCCCAGTAAGTCAGCCTACAGTCGAGTCTGACGCCCAAATACCTTATGGCACTCTGGGTAACCAGAGACACATCCCCTATCTGCATGCCGACATCGAGTGGTATGTGTGCCCGCGTCACCAACATCACCTCGGTCTTCTCCCCGGCCAAATCCAAGCCGTGGTCCTCAAGCCACATCCGGGTCCTAATCGTGACCCGGTTCAGCTTCCCCCTGGCGTCATCCATATCCCGCGCCAAGATCACCACCGCTATATCATCCGCGTATCCTACGAGCTGAGCATCCTCGGGCATTTCCACCCCAAAGATCCCATCGTAGGTCAGATTCCATAGGTCCGGGCCCAGCACAGATCCCTGGGCCGCGCCGGACGTGATCGTCCTGCTCCTCCGCCCGTCGGCGTATCGTACAACAGTACCCGATCGTCCAGATAACTACGGAGAATTCTATACAAGTATCCGGGAATACGAAACCTCCCCCGTAGCGCCCCTAGAACATCAGCCCATCGTAGGCTGTTGAAGGCATTCCGAACGTCGAGTGTTGCCAGGACAACTATGCGCTTCGGATAATAGCGCCTCTCGCTCTGAGCGCGCTCGAAGCACTCAACCACATCAGCAATCGCCCCGAGCGTTGACCTGCCAGGTCTGAAGCCATGCTGTCTATCCGACAGCCCCCCAGCCATCCTCACGGCCTACACCAGCCTTCTTTGCAGTAGCTTCTCCAGCAGCTTGCCGGCACCATCCAACATATAAAGTGGCCGATAAGCCGATGGCTGGGTCGGATCGCCCCTGCCCTTGCTAACAAGCACGAGCCGCTGTGTTTTCCAGCGTCTTGGGAAGACGCCCTGGACCAAACAAGCATCATATACCGGAAGCAATGCTTCCGGCCTGCTCTCAGCCAGGATCTTGAGCACTTCCGACGGTACCCCATCCGGGCCAGGGGCTTTCCCCGTCCTAAGAGCCCCGGCGGCGATCCTCAGCTCCTCCCCGGTAAAGGGCGGTGGAACCCCATCATCGTAGGGCTCACGTTCGCCATCCAGCGGAGGGTGTGTGGGGAACAGGCCCCCCACAATCGCATCGATCCGCGCGCCGTCCAGTTGCACCCCAGCGCGGCTCGCGCCCAATTTTCCCGCCACGATCCTATAGCCGAGTCCCCATGGATCACGGTTCAGGTCGCTCCGAAGTTCCTCCCATTTCGCCCTCTTGCTCGCCATAATCGCGCGACGCAACGCCCCGCGGGACCGCTTGTACTCTTGGGCCTCCAGTAGAGCCTCGCCGGCCCGCCTAGCCCTAGTATAGACCCTCCTATTGCGGATGCAGTCACGCCTGAGTCCAGCAATCTCCGGGGTCCACCAGTACACAGGTCGCCTCCGAAGGTTAACGAAATATCGAAAATAAATATAAAATAATAAATAAAAAGAGAAAAAACCTTAAAGCTTAAAAAAATAGATTGTTAAAATTTATTTATATATTTTACTTTAAGTATCAAACTTTACAAGGGAACACAATTAAGGAATTTATTTATATTTTTGAATTTGAGTTCAAAATTACTAACAGCAAAACAATACCCGTAAAAAAATGCACCTGGCGTAGTAATGCCACCTACTTTTTCCATCATGGCTGTGGCAATGTTGTAAATCACGTTTAATTGGCAGCAGTGCTGACCATAATGTTGGTTCGAACAGCAGTTAAGTCACGTCTAATCGAATATTTACTTTGCTGTTTATTTACGGCTGATGTACCCGTTTCTCTGGAAATCGAGAAAAAACTTCTGAAAATGATTTTTTTTTTTTACATAAAAATATTTAGTTGGCAAAATGAACAGATTTCAACAGTTTTTCTATATATTACCCTGGTTCCAATGTGGCCAAATTGCTTATGGTTTCATTAATTGTTTTATTTTAAGATGGACGGTTTATTAGCAGCCGCATCCACATCTGTTATCTGGAGTGGCAATTATAGCCTCCAGACAGACGTGTGTATATTATTTACACTACGGTTGATTACGATTTACCACCTATTGTTGATCGATAGAGCCTTATTGGCGAAACAAGGAGTACTAAGTTCAGTGAGAACAGTGGTATGGTTGACATTTTAATAGGATATAATTTGCATCCCTTCTTCTATAGTCTCCTCTCAACAGTTGTAAAGTTAATCAAAAACAACTTCAACTTAAAATTTGTTCTTACGCTATAAAAAATATTGTTTTACACGTCTTTACTTGACCAAAAGTGTTTATATTTTAGAAGACTTAAAATATGCTTTATTGTTGACTATGCATATTCGGGACCTAGGTTAGGTTATATGGCAGTCCCGTAGAAAACAGAGGTCGTCACAGCCACCCAGTGCCGTTCACGTACCTCACTAAGTCCGTCAGATCTAACCGAGAGCACAGCCCTAAGTTGTCAAAAAATGCGACCCAAGGAAACTCAGCATCGGCTTACAAAGAATTCGAGGCCCATATATTTCAGAAATCTCTCCATTGTCTCCAGAAATTATCTTTCTTAAAAAATTAACTTTGAATGTTCGAGGGGATAGTCGAAATGGGTCATTGATAAATGAAAACATTCCGTTCGAGAGCGTGTGAGATTGTGAAAAAAGGGAAAAAAACACTTACACTTGTGTCTATGTGTCCTGCATTTATAGGTTGGTTGGGTTGGGTATTAATTGTCCACAGCATCAATGAATTTATGCTCAGGCAGCAACATTTTGTTGTTATGAAAAATAAAAATACTCGTTTAGAAAAATAGAAAAAAAACTTCCTCTAAATCTATTCATTCTGCTATGAGAAAAACAAAAAGAAAAATTATGACAACATAATTGTTTCTAGTTAAGTACATGGATTTTGTTTGTTTGTGTGCTGTAGAATCGAAATGCAAAAGAAAAGAAGAAATGTTGATGATTTGCTATTTTCCACATTAGAGGGGGAAAAAACTAGAGTAGCATCCAATTTAAACCATCCTCTAAATCATTATTGCTTACACTCATTTGCTATCTACCAACTTTTTCGTACGAGTACTTGGAACGTTTGTTATAAATTTGTGTCTGACTGGCCGCCCACCGCCTACCTACCTAACTGGTCAGTAAGCAGATGTTGTTTTTGATTTAGTGTCACAATTTATGTACATTGACAGGAATTATAATTTGTAAAATGCCAACACGTCATTTGTTGTTTGGAATCTTATTTTTGTGTCTGCTACTTTTTTTTTTTTTTGTTTATTATTGCAAATTTTAACTAACGAAAATTGCTGTTGACACACTTTGACTATTTGATATTTGCATTTCAAATTTGTTTCTTTTTTTTCTATTAATTGTAATGCAAATGACAAAGTTTTATTTTCGAATTAAGCGATAAAATACCCTGTTGCACAAAAGCACCCATATTGGTGAGATATGGCAATATTGCACCTTAAAAATTAAATGATAACGTTCAAAACTAACTAAAATTTCCCTACTGACATACGCTATGATCACAAGGGTCATCCACGGTCTTGCTACGGCTTCAGACTTAGATCAATGAGTCAGTAGAAATCACAATTATTATGAAGTAAAATCCGAACCGAGCCGAACATACATCGTATGGCATTGCAATAAATTTATATTGTTTGTTTCGCTTTTATGTGATGAGAAGCGACAGTCACTAATTATTGTAAATAATTACTGTAAATGTATATTGATTGTATGGAGACGTGATCAGTGGCCGGCCAACAGAAAAAAGCACTCCAACTTGATTCCTTCCGATGCGATGCATTTAAACTAATATGTACAGTGGCCAAAAAAACTATTCGACATAGGCCGTAAACTTTATATATTTATCAAGAAAAAAATATGTAATGTTGTTTTTAACAAAATAAACTTATAAGTCTTTATTAAGGAACACAAAGTTATATTCAGTAAAAAAAATGAGATCTCAAAGTAAAAAAAGCAAAAAACACATGAATTAAAATATTAATAACAAAAAACAAGCAAAAAAAGTATTCGAGATTGGTAACATTTTTAAAATACATGAATTGAAATACACGCTTATTTCTACTTCAGTAGCGAGTTGCTTTTCCTTGCCTACGTATAACCTCTTTTAAACGATCTGGCAACCAACGTTTTGGTATATTCCGGATGAATTTGGCTCCATTCCTCCTGCAGGAGAACTTTCATCTGGTGATTGTGCGTAAATTCACGTTTTCTGATTTTTTTTTTCCAAGTGACCTCAAAGATGTTCAATTGGGTTAAGGTCTGGGGACTGTGGCGGCGTTTTTATTAATTTTGGACAATTATATAAAAGCCAAAGCTTTTTATTAGTGGCACAATGTTTGGGATCATTATCTTGATAAAACTGAAATCTATTTGCCAGACCCAATTTTCCAGCACTTGACCTCAAATTTTGCTTTAGGAGGTCAATGTAATTTCGGTGATCCATAATCCCATCAATAAACGCAATATTACCCATGCCTGATGCCGCCATACATCCCCATACCATAACACCACCGCCACCATGTTTAACAGTTGGTACCATATTCCTTTCATCCAATTCTGTGTTAGGCTTGCGATGTACCAGAACTTTTCCATCACATCGAAAAAGGTTATATTTACTTTCGTCAGCAAAAATAAAATCCATCCAGAACTCCATTGGCTTATTTACATGCTCTTTCGCAAAATCTAATCTCAACTTTCTATTTTTCTTAGTAATGAGTGGCATCTTCCTGGCTGATCGTGCATGGAAATCGTGCTTTTTTAAGACGTTTCTTATTGTTTGCGGTGTAACGGATATACCTAAGTGTTCCTCAGTGTTTTTAGCTAAAGTGTTAGCAGTAATTTTTGGATTTTTTCTTACTTCACGCACGATTCGCCGTTCATCTGAATCTGTATGTTTGCAAGGTTGCCCAATCCTTACCTTGTTTATCACAGTTTTACTTGATTTGTACTTTTTTATAATGTAATATACAGTAGTTCTTGACTTTTAAACGATTTCTGATATAGTCTTTTCCGTTTTTCCTAATTTAAAATGATGTATTATTAAATTTCTTACATCAACAGAAGTTTCTTTCCCTTTACGTCCCATCGTCGCGATCACTTGCACAGAAATAAGAAAAAAGTTCTTGTAAATGATAAACAAGAAACATAGCGATATTTTTACCAACAATGACATGAAGTAATGAGAAATTTACAATCAGAATAAGGGAAAAACAATGCCAGTCGAATACTTTTTTTGCTTTGCAATTTTTGTTTTTTCGTTCAAACAGATAGATGAGTTAAAAAATGTGCAATTTTTATTATTTTTAAGACCATAAATTATTAAATACATATAATACAATGTGATCTCACGTTTATACATATAAAAAACAAAAGGATACTAGCATTTTCAATGAAATTTAAGAAAATAATTGCAATGTCGAATAGTTTTTTTGGCCACTGTAGTATATACATATTTGCTGATGTAGATAAACTAAAATGAAAATCATTGACTACAAAAACAGAAATTTCCTGGGTTCAACCCCAGTTTCAGACTCATAAAAACATCTCGCATTGTTTCTGATGTGCATTTGTGTGGCTTTATGTCAGTTGTTGTCGGAAGGTTTCAGTGGCGAAGGCATAGTCACTGGTCACTGAACAGTAACGCCTTCAGCTGTATTCAATCAACAGGCACGCCAGAACGCACATAAAAACGAAGCTTCAAAAATATTTGATATTCTCATGAAGTTTTTTTTTATCAAAGCAAACTCTAAAAAACTAAAAAATAAATAAAAAATACTTTATGAGAATATCAAAAAGTATGTAATAATACATTTCACATATTTTTCGGGAACAATCACACTTTTAAAATTAGAATTGTATTTATTAAATTTTATTTTTAATTAAATTTTATTTAGTTTAGATTATTTTTTAATTTTCATAACGACCAAAAAAAACGATTTTTTTTTCTTTAAAAATATTTTCTGAATATATAAAGAGATATGCCCAAAATAAATTTAGTTTATAAATAATAAGAGTAACAAGAGTTGGTGAAATTTACACCGTACTATACATACTCGTAAGTGGTTATCGAGCAACTACTTTTTCGCTTACGAAATCCAAATAATAATTAATAATTAAATTTTTTTTCATTAGCCAAAAGTTTGGGTTCAATGCACCGTTAACAACACGTTGCTCAAGTTTAAGTTACTTAACCGCATATACATACTTTTCAGTTTAGAAACATTAAAATTAAGTTTAGCCATCAAAAAGATTAGACAGACGATGTGAATGTGATGTTAATACATTTAGTCGTTTGTGAAGAGTATCTAACTGGTGGGATGTGACTGCGTATGAGTGAACTACCGTTAAACAGATTATTTACATAGTATATATGTACATAAATATATTTATTTTTATATAAAAATAAACACCTATAAAACGGAGGCTTTTCTTAGAGATGCAAATAAATGGTTTTTATTCAATTCACACACAATTTGTAATGACTTTTTTAAAGCAACAAACATGGTCACAAAGTGTGAGCGGCGCACAGTGGGCCTCTTTGCTAAGGAAATGCTAGTAAAAAAGAAACTCTGCATTATGGATTTAATTTTAATGTGGGGAATTTTTTCTTGGATCAGTGCTCAGGGGATGTCCCCTACCTATGCAATTCATTACACTATAACCATAGAATACCTAGAAGTGTCAGTTCGGGGTCTGACAAATTTTAAATCAGCTTTTCTTAAAATAGGGGGAGAAAGAGACAAATATACAATTTCACGAAAGATGAAAAGTAAACAAAAGAAAAATGTAAACATAAGCCACATTTTGTGCATAAGAACAAATTTATAATTTCTTGTGGTTTTATTGGTTTTAATTGTGTTTTGTGTTAATATTATAGGTAAAAACATAGTGAAGCTTGTTTTAATAGTGTTTTGTGTTAATATAGTAAAAAAAAAACATAGCGAAGCTAAAAAATTACCAAAAAGAAATTTGTCAGTATTTTGGTGTTTTGTGGTGAAAAATTTTGTTAACATAAGCCACAATTTGTGCATAAGAACAAATTTATAATTTCTTGTGCTTTTCTTTGTTTTAATTGTGTTAATATTATAGTAAAAAAAAAACATAGTGCAGCTTGTTTTAATGGTGTTTTGTGGTTCTAATCGTGTTTTGTGTTAATATAGCAAAAAAAACATAGCGAAGCTAAAAATTACCAAAAAGAAATTTGTTGTGTATAAGCCAATAAAATAACATTTGAGTGATCTTGTGATTTTTTGGTATCTATTTGTTTTAATAAATGAAATTAATTTTCATAGTACATAATTTTCATAACACAAAACACCACATTGTTGTGTTTTGTAACCACAGATTCCTATAACCTATGTTTGTAACATTGTCGTGCTAAAAATTGCGAAATTGTGAACATAAAGTAGATGAAAAAACACGTTTAATTTTCACATCTAGAAAATAAAAATCAAAACAAAACAACAATATTGAGGAATTTAGATGAAAAAGGAATCACCGAACAGAGTTAGGGGGTAAAAGAGATAGCATATTTCTTGATGATGTCTCTTTCTCTGCTCGTTCGCTGCTTTGAACTGACGCTTCTGTATACTTTGTGCTATAACTAGTGGATACGAGTGTGTAGAGAGAGATAGAGACAGATGGTGCAGTGGTGATAAAGATAGATAGTTTGCACAACTCTTCAGTTGCGTATTTTTGGTGAATGTGTTATTTTATTTTACTTTACCGAAGTTTTATTGCTCAACACCGACGAAAGAGGGCGCTATAAACATAGCACATGACACAATCAACAAGGTAATCGTAATATCGCATACGTAATATGACATTACAAAGCTATGTCAAAGTTTTCTTGAGTCTGCCTGTGGATGTGTTTTAATCTCTAGCAAAACACATATCGCCTTCTTATTTTTACATACACATAAAACAGAACTTATTTCCTTCGCTGTGTTATCTTTACATACACAGACAAATAGATTTGACATCGCTTTGTATATTGCTATCAACAAAAAGTGCATGTGCTTTTGGTTCTGTACAACTGCCATTACCTTGTTGATTGTATCATGGCATAGACAGTTCAAAAATTTGTTTGGCTCATGCGGCTCATGCAGTCAAATGGAGTGACTCTTAGGCTTAATATTTAATAATCGTATGCACAAATTTCATTAAATTTACTATACTTGAGGATTGCGATGGATGATGTAGTCTGCACGTTGACTATGAAATCATAAATTCCTGGGTTCAACCCCAGTGCCAGACTCATTGTGTAGCACCGTAGTAAAATAATTACATAATCCCCGTCCATACTGTTGAGTTTTTGCTGCAAAAGTTTTTTGAATTCTCTTTTGAAACTGCAGCTGTGTCCATACATGAATCTTTTGCTTCATGTTTAGTATTTTTTATTCCTCCCTTCTATCTTCTTTTTTTAATTTTTTTTGACATTTCTCAATACCGAATGTAAATATAAAATAACTACCCTGTGATAGAAGGTGTGAATATTTTTTTTTTGGATAGACATTTGAAGCACAAGGTATAATTTAAACTTAAACGTCATTTTTGTTTTGTTTAAAAGACAGTTTTATTTTTTTTAAATTTTTGATTATAGGTCTGTACGTTTACTTTCTGGGAAAGTTCGGTAGAATGAGAGTAAGCTATAATTACTCTCAATAAGAGAGCAAAATGTACAAAAGTAAGAAAACGAAAAAAACCATAAAATTTACCAGAAAAAAAGAAATGTCAATTTTTTACAGCTCTGTTTATATCGGAGATGATATTTGACAATTTTAAAATTGTACTTTTTTGACCCCAAATGTTCTAAAAACATAAAAGTTGTGTTAAGTTTTACTATCATTAACTATTAGTAACAGAAAGATAAAATAAAATGAGTTCTTGAATATTGAGAATTTGTTTCGAAATCAATCAAATTAAAGTAATACTGAAGGAGTTCCTAATACTCGAGAGAGCACCTCGTTGGGAGACAACCAACGTTTTGTTCAATAGTTAAAAATTAATGCAGTTCATTACAAAAGTATTCTTGAATTTTCGCAATCCATCCATTTTACAGAAATGATAATTTTACTCGTTTATAAACTTATAATTCGGACTATAGTTTTTGAATTTAGACGAGAAAACATTTAGTTTGGTAGCATGTTACGGGTGTGGAAGAGAGCATCGTTTTTGTGTTCGGTACTCGGCGACACGTTTTAACAACGACATATGTTGTCTTTACCGATGGATAGAATTAATTTTTATGCGAATCCCTGAATAGTTTGTTTTAATATTTGTATATTTTAAATAATTGTGGGCAATTATATTAAGAAAAAATTCACAGATGATGTCCCACTCCAAGGTTCTGATAGATATTTCTATTTTATATTATATTACATTTCTTTTTTTTATATACATATGTACATATAAGAATATTGAAATAAAATCAACGTAAAGAATTGAAATAAATAGTGTTTCATTTCAATTGGGATATCCGTCTACAGTGAGCGATATATATGAATCAACGCTGACTATCACATGCACACAGAAGTTTCGGTCATTTTTCTCATATTGCCCTTAAGAAAATGATATAAACTTTGTTCTACGCAATGACCGATAATTCTCTCAGCAATGACGGTCATATCACCGGTCAAATGACCGTCAATGTTCTTGTAGGGCAGCTAAACTTATTAGCTATTTCGCTGGTCACTTCATTCAACAGGCCAAACGTCAAACTTTGTGAAAAAGTTGTGAAAAGTGGTTGTCAATAATTTAATAATTAAATATTATATTAAGAAAAATCGAAAATATATTTTTGCTATAATTAATTTAAATTACTGAACAACGTATAATCATATGAATATACTTTGGTACTTAATATTTAGTGGAGTAAAGTAGTACTTTTGCAATGCAAAGTGTACTGGAAAAAGTACAATTGTACGAGCTTGATTATCCCTGATTTTCATTGGAAGTCTAATGTGATTGATGACAGTTTACCGAAAAAAAACTATTTCTGAAAGAATTTATTTAAAAAAACAAGTATTGAAAGAATTTATTTAATTATATTTATTTTTCAGCGATGGTCTTTTTTATGAAAAGTTTTTAACAATTATTTATTTTTCAATATTTCGATACCAAATAGGTAGCATCGTTAGGAAATAACTTGTATTAACAAAAATATTTATTTAAAAAAATAGTATTTTTTATGAAAAGTTTTTAACAATTTATGGTATAAATAACAAAAATGTTTGTAATTAATTATTGTTAAGAAAAATTTTTAACACAACTTTTTTAATGTCTGTCAGCTGTTTGGGACATTTGTATTTTGCTTTGTTATTTTCAATGTTTATTATAAACAAACTGATTGCTTGTTCTTCATGCCCAAACTAGCCCGAAGAAAAAGTACGGGCATTCTCGTGCGTGAAGAACAAGAGCATTACTCTCTTAAAACCTATCTCATTTACTAAATTTTTGCGTAAGAAAACGTGGGAAATTAAGATACGTAACACGTGTAAACTAAAACAGGGTAGCTATTATTATGATAGATGTTAACAGTATACCAAACGAAAAGAAATAAATTGAAACGTCAAATACACCTCATGTCAAAAGATGCAAATAAGAAATTCAACAAAAACTGCATGTACATGAAACAGAGTACCTACTTCCATCCTCTTCCCCTTCTCATCAACAAACTCAAAAGTTTTGCAGCAAATGTTTAACAGTATGGACGGGGACTAAAAGTGGCTACAAAAACGATGCTTCATAAATTTAATAAGTCTCCTTGACATCAGAGCCGCTACAACACTGATATAAAACTAAGAACGTGCTAAAAGGAGAGTTGTAAGATAGTTAAGCTTCACATCCTATCATTTCTCCTCCTATCCCTTCCCTCTAGTTCCAGCACAAAGCATCGCCTGTGTTGGGGTCATGTGCTGAGTGCTGGTCCAAGATAAAAAAAAATATAAAGCAGTATGTACATTAGACCGTACCACCTTACAGGCAAAAAAAGTGTTCCGTCCACCCCCCTATTTAACGTATTTTTGGACGGACAGTAATTTAAAAAAAAAATTTTTTTGGACGTAGGTAGGGGTCGTCTTTTTAAACTTTTCTCTATATCTTTGGCATTTGCAGTCGGATCTTACAGAATGATATATCAATGTTTTTGTCTCGAGAAGCCCAATATACTGCATCAATAGGTATTGACTTCCAGTATCCCCTTATAGTTTTTATCCACTCGATCTCTGTTTCTACCACCCTAATGTCAGAAAATTAAGGTCGCAAAAAACCAATAGACTTTTGCTAAGGAAGTAATTCGATAGTTCCAGCAGAAACTTTTTAAAATTTAATATACTAAAACAATTAAAAAACGATGCTAAAATAATATGTTGGAAATTTTCATATTTCGACATGATTCAAGTTGGTTTTGGTGGCTCTCTAGCTCAGAAAAAATAAACCGACGCGTTGGTTATCGGGGAAGATTCAATGAAGATACGTGAACAAAACGCTCGGTGTTTTGTGAATGGGTTGGGTAAGCTGAGAAAAAAAATTACGTTTAGCAAAATAAAATATGAAATTAAGTTATTTTCCTATTATCCTGGTAATTCCACTATATCGTTTGAACACTTCAATGCTGCCAGGTGGTCTTGTGTATAGAACTGCAAGCAAGGAGGTTCTGTCAGTGCGAATGCGGTGCAGTTGATCATATCAATGGAAGAGTCAGTCTCGAAGTGTATGAAATTACTAATATGTGGACCGAGCATTTAATGAATGTATGCTGTTGCTTCATTGCGGGTGTATAAAATCTTAGTAATGGCATCTGAACGTACTAGCAGATCGTGGTCTGTTATCATTGATAACAATATATTTTGTGGATGGGAAAAGTGCGCGTTATTTTCGATGAACGAAGAGAGCGGCTAATGAGCATCCAAGATATGTATTCAAAAACGTGGCGACTTCGTTGAATCGTCAGTGGTTGGCAATTAATTTTAGAGTGATCATTAGAGATCACCTTAGTAGTATCAAGCCATTCACATAAATGTTTGTCGTGATTGTAAATAGCATTTGTATTTGTTTGGAAGCGAACGGACTACAGAAGTAAGAAGCGTATACAAATAGACACGATTTCGTTACATCCTACTTAGTTGTAGATCAGACAAGAAATATCGGCTATTCTGCTGGAATTATCGATATACTTCCTTAGCATTAGGATTTTGGCGAGATTTAATTTTCTGACATTTGGTTGGTACGTTAGGCTGGTACAAGCAGATATCTGATGGATATATACTAGTAGGGGATACTGGAAGGCAATAGCTACTGATGCAGAATTAGGCTTCTCGAGACAAAAACATCGGTATATCATTCTTTAAGATCCGACTGCAAATGCCAAAGATATAGAGAAAAGTTTAAAAAGGGGAACCTTACCTACTTAAAAAAAATTTTTTTTTTTAAGTACTGTCCAAAAATACACTAAATTAGGGGGTGTACCTAGCACATTTAAGTTTTGAGGTACGCTCTAATTCCCATATATGGTATAGTACAGCTTCTTTTGCTGCATTGGCTGGCAATATTCTTATAAGACCGATTATGGATTGCAACCGAGAAACCAAAAAACACTAAAAAGCACTGGAATTTAGGCAACTGGAGTTAATGCGGTTTCAATCTGCATTACCATTTTTAACAACTGGCAACTGCACAACAGTTCGGTTCGAGACATTAAATTACAGAATCGAGCCATTAAATTACAGAATAATTGAAATAAAATTTATAGATTTTTAGCGTTGGAGATTTACTTTTAGCAGACTTAATACATTTTTATGTGGGAAAGTTTAAATCGAATGTTAACTAACTCTACTCACTCTGCTAACCAATTTCCTCAGTTCCGGAAAATGCATTGCATGAGTATGATATAATCGTCAGCCATGTTGATTTTCACTCACATTATCGTGCATGATCAAGGCTGTTAAAATAATCGACACGTGTATTGGTGTATTAGTGAAATTGCGATTGTGTCGTGATTTGAACAGAAAAAGAAAAAATATAATATTTTTTTTTTAGGGATTTTGTAAGATATACATATATGTATGTCATGCATTGCACCGGAACTAGTTGGAAAGGGATAGTATGAAGAAGAGCAAATACAGGGTGTCTGGTGGCAAATTTATATTTTTAAATACGATTATTTCAAAAAGTAATAAACGGTGCGGTGGGAGGGTGGCGCTGTTGCAATTATCGATTTTGCGGATTTGTCAGTCATGATGTCGCAGTGGTCGAGTGAGCATCGCGCGTTCGCTGTGTGACATTTTTGAAGAGTAATGGTTCTTTCGTAATTTCTCGTCGACAATTTTGTTCAAAGTTCGGTATTCGGCGAATAAGTGGTGGACCGAGTGTAAATTTAATTCGTTTGTGGGTGCAGAGATTCCGCGCAACTGCTTCGGCTATGAATGCTCCACGGCCAGGGCTTCGTGGATCTTCAAGGATTCCCGAAAACATTGAACTGGTTGAAAGCAGTTCATGTGAAAATACGCGACTTTCAATACGGAACAGAGCAGCCTCACTGGGACTTCCAAGAGCGATTATTAATGAAATTTTAAAAAAGGATCTGGATGACATACTCTTTAAAAAATAAAATCCGCATTTCCATTCTATCGTTCAATGCTCTTAATAAAACTTTGTGTCAATTATTACGTTTTTTATTTAAGTTTGAAAATATAAATCTGCTACCAGACAACCTTTATGGTGAATTGGTAGAGGAATAGAGATCTTAATTCTTGCACCACTTTGCAGTTGCCCGTTTTGTTAATTTCTAAAACATATTTTAGGTGCAGTAACAAAAATGATTGAATTACACTAAAAAAAATTGATTGACTAATTTTGGTTTGCTTTGGTTTCGTGCGCACTTCGTGAGTGTTTGCGTGATCGTAACTAAAAGTTTTCACATTCACTCGCCAATGAACATGATCTATCCTGAAATGAGTTAGAAGAATAAACAATTTGTGGTACTACATGTTAATTGCGTTTCTTTTTTTTTTCTTATTTTGCGCTCTACTGTATTTAAAATTCTGTATTTGGTATAAAGTTTTCGTTTTTATCTTGAAACTTAACCATCTCGCTTTAATGGTCACAATTGTAAAATGTTCACATTCGTGGAATTACAAAAGTTGTTTTTCTTTTCTTTGTTTTATTTTTTTCGTATCAAGTTGTTAATATTTAGAGCAGAAATTTGAATTAAAATTTTTTAAATTTTCATAATAATTTTTTTTATTACATAATATTTTATTCGCTTTGTTATAAGTTTTAGTAAATTAACACCTCCAAGAGTTAAAAATAAGAAGCGGAAAAGAATTTATAAAATGTGTTAATGGTTTTTCAAACGATTAACTTAAACATTTTAAAGTAAAAAGGAAAAAAAAGAGCAAGAAATTTAATTCCCATAATCTCTTAAGGAAATTCCCTAAGAAAGGAGCTAATTTTAAAGTTGGTTTTCTTAAATATGATACCCTAAGGGGAATTGTGACAAGGTTTTAGTTTTCATCTGTAAATTGTCATTTAGTGTTTTCTTAAATGCATGTCGCAACATGTCACTCAACAGCAAAATCCATCAACGTATTTTAATCATGTGATTTATGTTTGAATATAGTTTTGCTTAAGTCTATCTCCTTTTATCTTTTGTTTTCGTTTTCTTTTTTTGTTTGTAATTTAATATGGCGATGGGAATCGTTTGCTTCAAAATTTCCTTTCTTACAACCAACTAAAACCACAAATATGTCAATTTTACTTTTCTGTTCTATCTGTGTTCGACTTTATAAAAAGAAATCGCTTATGTTTTCCAATTGAAGGCTTTAGTTATGCTGTGTTCACATTATACATATGTACAATTTGTCAAATGGAATGTTACTTTTTCACACAGCAAATTTGTACATGCATATGTATGTTCATATGTATATTGGCAACCACTTTAAACAATAGCATGTGTTATTTCTCTCTGTTCTGTGCATATGATTTTTTTAAATTAGAACGTGTTCTATTTTCAAGTTTCAAATTATCTGACATCAGCTGTTTTTGCTTAAAGCAAGTTTTTGTGGTAAATAAATTTAGTTTTAAATGAATTTACTTTGGGAATATATTTATATGTATATAAATATGTATATATTTATACAGTGAACTAGCGATAATATGAACTAATTACAACCAAATCAGTTCACTTTTGCAAGATTGTTCATATTTGCGAATGGCATCTAATTTTCCTTTAAAAACGTTTTGCCCATAAAAGTAAAAGTTTCTTATGTTAAATTTTTTATTTCTTGTGTATTGAAGTTGAAAAAACAACAAATTATTCTTGGAAAGAACGAAGAGCTAGGGAAATCCCGAAATTAATTTGCTGTTGAATAAGAATTTAATCGTTATGGAGTGGGTTAAAAACCCCGTTAAAAAATACAAAAGTAATCTGTTCATATTTTAGAGTAGTCAATGGAATGAGAAAAGTGTTCACATTTTGGGATGTTCATCTTTTTGGGTGTTCATATTATCCCGAGTGCACTATATATGATTCTAATTTTAAAGTTGTGATTTTCCCAAAAAAAATATATGAAATGTATTACTATATGCTTTAGGATGTTCGCATAAAGTATTCTTAAAAACGGAAACTCAATAAAATTGATTATTGAGGAGGAAACCGCATCCATATACTCGTATATATAGCACTATTTCGCTCAATAATTATTAATTTTGTTTATTTTTTGTTTTAATCACAAGTAAAGCCACAAATTTTAATTTAAATATTTGCAAATAAGTAGAGTAGAATCTCGAAGAAGTTTACCCCAGCAAAAGTGAATCGCTCGGCTAAGTTAACCGAATTTGAGGATCCACGTTCCGCTCTAATAAGTTAACTTTTCCGATCTGTACTTAAAAAAGCGTGAAACAAAATGGAATAATGATAAGTACGAGAATGAAGACTTCATTTACGGTGGCTAAAATTATTAAATCAAATAATACCTTACGACGATATATTTCGAGAAGTTCAATTATTGATACAGATGGCAGCTGAAAGTCTTTGTTGACATTGAAAATTGGAACAAAGTTCAAATTGCGGACGACAACGACGATTTCGAAGTGTTCGATAATGATACAGATGAATAACCAACAGTGAGCATGTCGAAGGCTGTTGAAAGATATCAATATCTAGATAATATGATTTGAAAGTAATATCGGTACAAGTCAGGTGGCAGACCTATTCAGGAGCTTAACACAAAAGAAAAAGACAAAAAACAGTATACATATGTCTCATACATCTGTTTAAAACCACTCTGCAGTAATTAATGTGTATTAATTGACGAAAATGGTCAAGAGTGATAGTGAATTGCAAACCTGTCGGTACATATTAAATCTGAATTTTCATTTTGTGATGATGAAAATAACGTCATTCAACTAAATTTACAATATTATTCTCGAAAAATCTATGCTTTTTTTTAATTTTAACGGCCGGTGAAAAAAGTTAATAATTCGAAAAAGTTAATTGTTTTTTCGTTACCTTTTACGATATTCTACTGTATACCTATTCAGCTGTTTTAAGGTTGTTGTCAAATGTCTGAAACATACCGTTGTGTCAACGTAAAAATTACAAACTTTACAAATCTTAACAAAAGCGGACAGCGTTGTTTCTTCAGCGTTGTTTGTGAGTTCAATGCTTCTTTTCTGGAACAATGTATTATCTCAAAATACACCTGACTTTTCTCATTAATCCCCACCTTTATTTCAAACTGCATTCTTTGGTGTGTAGTTTGGCCGCCGTTTACAAGGTGTATTCTTGACTACTTTTGTCACTCGTTTTCATCCATCAAACGCATGAATCACGCTATAAAATCATCGTTACTACTAATTCTTATTTGCTCAAGATAACCGATAGTTAATCTAACAAAATTTGTCATTCGAAAATTCGCTAATCAGCTGATGTTTGCGTCGCTTTGGACGGTTTTCACCTGCTGTTGTTCACCCTGCTGACTATAGATTTGACTCTGTGAACACAATTTATATGAAGCGTTCACAAGTGAAGTTGGTTGCAGAAAGTGTAAAAAACTAAATACATAAAAATTTATCATCGTTGACATAACGTTACCGCTTTCGTTTAGGTATGTCACTTCAGCCCTAGCGCTAGGCGGTATAAAACGCACCGTACAACTGTTTGTTTCGTTAGTGTGTCATGCAAAACGCAGGGATAACTATGACAAAGATTTCAAGCTATGTGTACTAGGTAAACTCGGTGCCCATATGGGTGGTGTTGGACTGTACAAAATTTGTCCAGGGTTAAGACCACCATGGGGTTAGGCCACATTGTCAAGTACCCACGTAAATCTTAGACACAATCTGTATAAAGTATTGACATTCCATTTGACGAATAAACAGATTATGTGAACACAGCTCAAACCTTATACTCGGATTTTAGAAGTGATTTTTGATTACGCTAGATGGCGTCGAAAAAAAATTAAATTTCGTACAGAAAACTAAATTATTGCATTTGAAATTAAAGTTTGTTCGGTTTAACAAAAATAAGCATTTTTCCATAGAATTTCCTAAATTTTTACTTAAAAATTTCATATTTAATTTTCTGTTCTTCTTTTGCATCTTTTCATTCCAGACATGGCATAAAACCTGCTTCAAATGCACGGAATGTGGCATGACACTGAATATGAAAACTTATAAAGGATTTAATAAATTACCATATTGTGAAGCGTAAGTGTTTCTAATTCATATATGTATGTATGTACATTTATTTTATTTTCTGCTAAAACAAAAAAGAAAACTTCCCGCTAAGCTCAACCCAAATGCTTATCGAAAATCAATTTGACATGAATTTACGGTGTGATGAGGAGGTGGCGGCACTGGGTTCGGCTGGTTCGCTACCCGTTGCTGTTTTTCTGACATAGGGGTCCCTTTCGCTGTTGCAAAGTGACAGATAGAGGAGTTTTTCACGGGGATGGCTCAGGAGAGGTGGGGTTCCATCTCCGGCTGCGCCATAGCAAGAGATCTGTGGCCGCGGTATGATTTACTCTGCACGGGCCAGTGGTCCATCGGCACGCATGCTGAGAAGATGGACATTCCATTTAAGCGCCTACATGCTGTGAGGAGGATTCGGAGAGGGAGACTGTTGTGCACTTTCTCTGCGAGTGCCCCGATCTGGCTAGATCGAAGCTGGGATTCATTGGGACGCCTTTCTTTGACAATTTGGGGCTGTGCTTTCAGTTGGATCTGAGGGAGTTGATGAGGTACGTAAGCGGTACAGGGAGGTTGTGACGTTCTCTGGTTTCTACGGGCCTACGGTAGCAAAACGGCACTTACGGTGCTACTTGTGTCGACCCTTCTTCATCGACTGCTCTCTAAACTAACCTAACCTACGGTGTGATGAAACACAAACTTGTCTTTTCTCAAATTTGCGACAGCGATATCGATCGACCATTTTACAGCATCCGATACATTTTTTAAGTACAGTGGGAGCTTCATTATCAGTGATACGAGTACCCGGCAGCATCAATTATGAGTTTTTAAATTTTTTTCTTCGATTAACCGTGATCACCTCTATTATCCGGGATTATAAGCATATTTTTTTCGGGTATATTTGAACTGTCAAATATGATTTCAATAAAACAAAAAAGGGGAATTCCTCAAATGCATACAAAAATATTCAGTTGTTTAATATAGAAACTTGAGAACTGCTTTTTAATTTTTACTTTTACAATTTTATAAAAACTGTTCATTGTTTTCTATCTAAATTATTATTTTTCTTATATTATTGCAGTACGCATAAAATTCTTGAAATTTTTTTTCACTCTTTCTGCTTTTACTGATTTTACCCCAATTTTCGAATGATGTCAGTACGGAGGGATGTATGGATATGTGTATGTAGCCAGTAGGTAATAGAGGACTGCGTTGTTCATTGTAATTGAAACATTTTCCTATGTAATGCAGCCGTTGACCATGTAATTGATAACAGCAGCTTTTGTTCGTGCTGTTCTTCGTATTTACGGTTACACCGTCGCTTTAAAATTACTGTCTGAGGTGCTCCATGGAGTGGTTACATGGAGTAGTTTATGGGTTAGTTTGGTTTTTTCGAAATAAATTTCAAACTACTAAGCCAATCAAATTGAAAATCTTAATCTGTTTTTAACCTCAGAAAATGGCGTCCAACAAAAAACAATTTTGAAAATTTTCGACATCAATATCTTTCGAACCACTTTATAGATTTGCTTCATTCGATACATTTTTTAAGTCAATAAAAATCGATGAATATATAAACCGGATTTGGTGAGCAGTTTTGGAGTTATGCGAAGAAAAACGATTTTTCGGAAATTTTTGTCGGCCATATCTCTCGAACAAATTGCCCGATTTTAGCAAAATTGGCAACGATCGACGTGCCATTTTGATGTTAAGAGATGATTTGATGCTGGTCGGCTTATTAGTTTAAAATTTATTGAAAAACAAAAATTTTTCAAAAAATTTTAAATCTCCAAACCGAATCTGTTCATTATGTCACCACACTCAAGTGAACTCAATACCTTTCGAATGCGGCACATTTCGTTTCAATCCGTTGTGACGTTCTTCAGGTATGAGATGCATACATGCACACACACCATATGTACATACATAGAAACGGACATCATTGCGATAAAAGTAAAAATCAAGTCCCAGGACCGCTAAATGTGAAAAAATAGTCTAAAAATCAATCTCGTACTCTTTAAAATACATTCATATTTCCACAACATTTTGGAAGCCAGAGATAATTTTATTTAATTCTTCTCTCAGTATTATTTATACATTATTAAATTGAAACTAATTTCAAATTTTATTATTTTAATGTCGCAAAAAAAATTTCTTTTGGACTGCGGCCAAACTGCAAATATTTTATAACAAATCTAGAGAGAAATTTTAATCATATTATACGAATAGCAGCAACAATTTGCACAAAAAAAACAATAAAACAAATGTCCAAGTTGTGAAATGTTTCCACATCTCGTTGGGCATTGGCGCCTTTTTAATGCAAATAGATAGACGTCATTACTTAATACAAAAATACTTCATGGAAAAATATTTTATTTAACCCTTCACATGTGTGTATTGAAAATAAAGATAGATAAATCTGGTCTGTATGCTTTGTTTTACATTTAAAGATAAATTTCACTTGTGAAAAATACAAAAAAAAAATAAACCTTCTCAGGCCTTCACATCCAGTGGCATAGTTACTTTGCCATGTAGATCACATTTCCTGGAAATAGTCAACATCATCAGCAGCAATTTTAAATATCCTGTGCTTTAAAGTTTAAAAACTGACAAATGCGAGGGCTGTTTGATAACTGTCTTAAAATCCAAACACTTGATGAGTCAAACTTGATGTGCATTAGTTACACAAATTTCCGCTAAATACACACAATGAAATAATTTTTATCAAACAGGATAAGGGCTGTTTGATAACTCCCTGACTTTTTTAATTTTCCTCGCGGTAACTTTAAATGCAACACTGGTGCCGTCTATCACTATCTATTAATAGACTACTGTCAAACTTGAAACAAGTTGCGTTATTTATGGCTCGATTATGGATAGCAACCGAACTTCAGTTGCGTTGTCAGGCGGCAACCACAAAATTGTGGTTGCTAGAAAAGCACATTGTACTGAAATTAGGCAACTGTAGTTAATGCATTGTAAATTTGCATTACCTGCATTATCATTTTTAGCAACTGGCAACTGAACAACAGTTCGGTGTGAAGAAGGCCAAGGTACAGACCCACCAGCCAACAAGACCATGGTCACAGTTTTTCAGGATGCACACGGTGTCATTTACATAGATTACCTAGAGAAGGGTAGTATAATCACCGGCCAATATTATTTTTAGTTTTTAGGCAGATTCGATATTGATTTAAAGCAAAAACGAACACATTTGGCAAAAAAATGCAGCTTCATCAAGACAATGAATGCACGAGTGCACACGTGTCTAGTCAGTATGGAATAATTCTATAAATTGGGCTCCGAACGCTACCCCATCCAACATATTCTCCAGATTTAGGTGCCTTTTTGCAAACTTGAATAAATGGCTGGGTGGTAAGAGATTTTGGGTCGAATGAAGATGTCATAACCGAAACAAACGTCTATTTTGAGGCCCATTAGAAAACCTATTATTTGGAACTAAAAAAAAAATTGGAAAAACGTTGGACTAAAAGCGTTGATCTAAAAGCAGATTATGTTGAAAAAAAACGCTTATTTGCCCAAAAAAAGTTTGTTATTCAAATACTCGCAGAGTTATCGAACAGCCCCTGTATTTCGCTCATTTACATCAACAACGTGATAACTATTAAAACAAAATCAATTTTATATGAAATGTGCATAAAGATTTCAATCCAAAGAAAAAACGAAATACATATTTTCCTTTTCTCACGAGCAATTTGAATGTGTTTCTAACACCAGATAAAAGTCGATTTGACAAAATTAGTCTGCATTACAAAAATTATATTTGTTGACTTATCACGTTGTTTAAGTAAATGAACTAATTTCACTCATTTGCAAGAAGAGTTAAAAAAAATGTTACTTGAGAAAATGCATTTACAAAAATGTTCGAAGAAATACGCTTTAAAAATAACAATTAAATTATTTTAAATAAAAATAATAAATATAAAAATTTACATCTACTGATAACCACACACTGTGGACAAGACACGAAAAATGCTGAAGTTCAAGGTATAGCATTTCAGAAGTGCTTCGAGCATTGGAAGAGCGCTGGCATAAGTGCATTATATAAATACTCTCAAAAAAAATTTAAAATTCCACTTTTAATTTGAACAGACTATGTATGTACATGTTTTCTATGCCCCTACACACGTCATCAGTATTCTTTGTGTCAACATGTAAGTAGTTGTGAAGTCATAAATATCATCTATTTAACCCTAAAGAGTTTACAAAATTAATACGAGAAATGCTTATTATTATCCACTAGTATGTGGATTGACAAAAGGCTCAAATCTTAATTCTTTCTGTTTTTAGTATAGGTCAGAACTCACATATTTTAAAAAGCTCTAAGCTCTGTTTTAGCACAGGTAAATAATAAAAAAAATTTGCATATATAACGCTCATATTAGAGCTGGGTCTGGCTAATCTGTCGTACGAAATTGCTTAATCCATATAATTATGGCGTCCGCTCCAAAATTCCATCCAGATTTTATTTTTTATTTTTTTATTTATTCATTCAGTCTTGTAATACAAAGCCAATATTGGCCAATGAAATATATTACATAGTGTTATAAAATTTGGTAATAATTTAACAAAAATAATAATAATAATAAGAATAATTCATGTATATTAGGGTGGGGCGATTAGTATGGAAGGAAAAAAGTCTTAATGGGCGCTTCGCGTTTCTGATTCTTGGGATTGTACTAAGCAAAAAAGTCCACTAGACCATACGTCTACGGTGAAAATCGAGCTTCCCCATTTTGACTTGATCAGACTTTTGTCACGTTTTTTTTTTGGATATTTTGGCCTATAACAGCCAAACCATTGAGATTTTCGATCCAATACTAAGACAAAAATTGTAGCCAAGACAATAGTTAAGAACTCTCTAGTACATCGCAAAAGCATTGGAACGCTCCTTCAGGCAGTTTTGGTCTTGTGAAAGTGCAAATTTTTCGTGAAAATATTGATAAATTACCATTTTCAGTTGTTCATAGCGCAAAATCATAAAAATGTTCTATTTCTTACTTTTTATTCAATTTTTTTATTTATTCTATTTATTTTATTTCTTATTTTTTATTCTTCTATTGTTTTCAGTTCATTTGATGCATTTTTGTTAGTTTATTGAAAAAAACAATTGGCGGAACTCACTCTTAGGTGCAAATCATTTGCATTCATTGCAAACAGTGCAAATCTAACATAAAATGCAATACCACAAAAACAAAATCAATGTAACCGCGATTTGCACGTCTTCATCCAATTTGCACCAAAAAAGCTCATTGCAAGAAACACAAAAATTTGCTAGGCCAAAATATGCTAAACCAAAACAGCTGACTACATAAATAAATATAAAAAATTAGATAACTGAGTTCGTAAATTTTTATAACGGTGGCGCCGTCACACAATTTGCCCCCAGAACTTTTAATTTTCATTTACGGTTGGTCAAAAAGTAAAAATCAGAAGTTTCAAGTAAAATCTTAATAATTAATCAAAATTTTCATAAAATTATTAAAATGAAATCTGATAATTATTTGTATTAATTGACAGGAAATTTAATTATAAGACAAGTAAGAGGGCTATATTCGACTGTGCCGAATCTTATATACCATTCACCATATGAGCATTTTACGTTTTGCCGATTTTCGTGCGTTTTGCCGTTTTTATTTATTTTGGCAACTTTTTGCGTTTTGGCAATTTTCCCGCGTTTTGGCAGTGTTCTTGAGCTTTGAGGATTTTTTTGCCACCTAAGGTGAAGGGTATAAAAATTAAAGTAAACTAAACTTAATAGAAAATGGTGATTCTGCGTAATATATCTGCACATATTGATATCATTGAAAAGCTTGTCAAGATGCGTATTAGATGCAAAAAAAAAATGTTATCTCAAGCATAAAAAGTTAAATTTTGGATATCATTCTTGTGCACGGAATCAAAATCTTATGAAGGAAATTGCAAGAGATATGAAAAACATCTTATCTTCTAAGAATTCAATATCCTACAACCTAATTTACATTTTATTTTATTTGGAAGTGCTTTCATAAACCAGATTTGTTCCCTTTCATTCGCTGTAGATTGAGCAACGGCGTTATGATATTAAAAGCGGCTAACTTTTTGCCGGCGTTAAAATTTTTAGCATAGTTTGTGCAATAAAATTATAGTAATTACACAACACAAAAAATAAAATTTAATAAAAATATGAATATTGAAGAACCAAAAAAGAAAATAAAAGAAATATGGCAATAACCAAATAACGACGATGATTGAAAAAGATTTTGGATTTCTTAATTTCTACAATTTATTTATTTACTTTTTGTTATGCTTATAAACAGACACTCACGCTTCGTTGCAAAAAACTGTAGCATATTTGCATTTTTTGTAAGTATGCACCAAAGAGTGAGTTCCGCTATTATATTTTTGGATAAAAAAAGTGGAAAAAGTAAGAAATAGAACAATTTTATGATTTTGCGCTATGAACAACTGAAAATGGTAATTTATCAATATTTTCACGAAAAATTTGCACTTTCACAAGGCCAAAACTGCCTGAAGGAGCGTTCCAATGCTTTTGCGATGTACTAGAGAGTTCTTAACTATTGTCTTGGCTACAATTTTTGTCTTAGTATTGGATCGAAAATCTCAATGGTTTGGCTGTTATAGGCCAAAATATCCAAAAAAAACGTGACAAAAGTCTGATCAAGTCAAAATGCGCCAGCTCGATTTTCACCGTAGACGTATGGTCTAGTGGACTTTTTTGCTTAGTACAATCCCAAGAATCAGAAACGCGAAGCGCCCATTAAGATTTTGAAATTGCCCCACCCTAATGTATATGCTATATACGTAAGTTTATAGATACACGACAAGTTAAATCAAAAAAAATAAAAATAGATAATAATAATAAAAGATTTTTTGTCACTCCCCAATTTTCCAATTATCCAATTAGCTCCAAAGCATATCACATCCAACTAATAAGTAAGAAAAAACAATATATTGTATAGGATAGTATTAGGTCCGATTAGGGAAATAAGTAAATAAGATATAAGATATAGGTCAGCGAAAAAGCTAAGTAGAAGACAAAAAAAGCGACAAGCGTAGATAGGAACGATATGTCAGGTCAAGAGAAACCTGGTAAGTTTCAGTCTAAAGACATTGTTCGAATGCGTGAATAAACGCAATTCCAATGGAAGACTATTCCAGTAACCAGTAACTCTGATAAGGAAGGATCTAGAAAAATCAGATCGGTAAACTCTCGGACAATTAAGATGAGGGTTCCTAGTTCTGGTAGAGAACTGAAAGGAATTGCACAAAGAACAAGGCATGCCGCTTTACACCATCTTGTGGAACATATATAAGTTCCGTAAAACCACGTGCTTATCAAAATTACAATGTAAGAATTCAGTCACAAAGCTCGAGATATGGTCTCTACGGCGGACCCTATAAACAAATCTGACAATAGCATTAATGAGCCGTCTTAACCTAGCAAGAACAAGACCTACTGAACCCGTTATAACCTCAAAACCATAGACTATTTGTGACATCAAAATCGCGTGTGCTAATCGCTTCCTAGTAAGTAGTGGCAGAAAAATATTAGAGCAATAGAGCCTACGCAGCCTACGAGCCTACGTCCCGACATGGCGTCAATATGGTTACCAAATGAGAGTCTGTTATCAACAACAACGCCTAGGCATTTATGGCAATCAACAAACTCAATCACATCCGTATCAAGAATGACCGTAAGTTCGGTAAAAAAACGAGAGGTAGGCCCAAACATCATTGCCTTCGTTTTGGCAGTATTGATGGCAAGTGAATTTTGGGAAGTCCATTGCATGACACGCTCAAGGCATTCATTTATATCAAGTTCAAACACCCCCTCAGAATCCCTCTCACCACTGAAAAGAAGGAAAACATCATCTGCGAAAACATGAGGGGAGCAGATGGCTGAGTTAAGGACGCCTGAGGGGAGGGGCCATTCATGTACATAATAAACAGTAGGGGACCCAAAACTGAACCCTGCGGTACCCCAGAATACAAGGGAAGCGTATCCGAAGCGACATTGTTGACAACAACAAACTGGGTTCTACCGGACAAGTAGGAGAGTAATAGTCGGCAGGCCGTTCTCGATAAACAAAATTCATTCGAGAGTTTAGACAGCATCCTGGGAAAATTAATAGAGTTGAACGCTTTCGAGAGGTCCATGGATACCAAAACGCTTAGCCGATCGTCGTTAAAATTACTCCTTATCGCGTCAGTGAGACTCAGTAAGAGTGAGGTGGTGTTCAATCCCGTACGAAATGCGTATTGAGAATCCGAAATCATACCCGAAACATACTGCAACATTTGGTCCTTAATAACGTATTCTACCACCTTGGACAGTGCAGGTAATATGGATATGGGTCTGAGATCATCAGGACTATAAATCACTCTACCCTTCGGAATGGCAACTATGCGGGCAATTTTCCATGCCGATTGAAAAACAGACGTTGTCAGAATTAAATTGGTGAGGTGGAGAAATACATCAGATAAAAATGGAAAAACCATCAAAATAAATCTAATCGGCACACAGTCACCCCCACTGACCTACATTTAACCCTCTGCAGGGCGTAATAAAGTTCGGAGATTTTAGGCTTAAATAATTTTTTTTTTGTTGGACCAGTGGTCTGGAGATATTCCCTACGAATGCAATTACACCGTAACTCGTTGGCGAAATATGGTGTCTTTTCGAACCCCTCGTATCCCAATGATTGCCGGTTCGACCAACAAATGGCAAACCCATTAGTCGTTGAAATTCGAGCCTACCCACTGTGGTAAATCCCATAGGTCAAAAATAAAAAAATCTTAGTCACCAAATGTGGCATTTCTATAAAAACAAGGCTTTACAATTTATATGTAGGTATTTTTGTTTTATTCAAACTGTACGTTTTAAGAACAACATCAAAAAAGAGAGCGAGTTAACAGTTGGTTTTTGTATTGTGGAAAACTGGAAAATTAAGTTTAAATTAATTAAAACAAAAGAAAAAAAGTTTGTGTTGAAAGAAATCAAAAGCGATATTGAATTAAAAGGTATTAACTAAATTTTAAAATAATTGCAATATGTTTAGCTTGTTGTGAATTTGTTTTAAAATTATTATTTTTTTCAGTGTTCGTTCGTCCATATATTTAAATTTCAAATAAAGTTTTAGTTGTGTTCTTCCCCGATATCTTCAATGGCATTTTTTTGGTTTATTAGTTAATATTCCAGTATTCTAAAATTGATAATATCATCTGCTCACTTCAGCTCGTTTATGCACACCCATTTTATCGTTCAATAGCTCAGACATATTTATAAGCTGTGACCGCCAACTCCATACATCTCCGACTACTGTGCAATCCTGGCGTTTGCTCTAAACTCTGTTGACTTCCGGCAGCCGACTTCCTACCTCATCATTGAGTCCTTAGTTATCACTAGCATTTTCTCCAGACTTAGTTCCGCTATCGCACTCTCACTGAAACGCCATGAACCAAAGCTGGACAATCACACACAATATGTTCCGCCGTATCAGCCTCTTCCAGGCATAGTCTGCAGATCCGTCAATCCGCCTCAGATGAAGTTCCCGTGAAGTTATAAGCGCCGTGATTCAGCTCAAGGTACCCATGTCATAGTATTAGTAACTAGGAGCTTATTCTGCAGTTTCATGTTTATATTTTTTTGAGAATTCATAAAGCAGAGTTGCTGCGTGTCTGCTGTTATGTTGACGTATTAGTTTTTTATTTATTATTTTACTTCGGTGGCGTTTTATTGCTCAAATATCGTTGAAGGAAGGCAATGTTAGCGCAGACACAATTCGAAAATTGTTGGTCTGGTCGCAGAGTCTGCACGCTAAGTACGCAGCCAACAGCATTAAACATAGCTGCACATTTTGATTATTGTAAGTTTTAATGGTGAAAATGTAATATTTAAAATTGTTTCGTATATTCATTCCATGCCTGGAATGTTACAAAATTTTGTGCTTCGTCTTCGTTTTCCTTTTTATAGTTGCTGTTATGCGGAGAGATTTTGGTTGACTTTATTACAATTGTTTGTTTGAATGTTTATTGCTAAATTGAGTTTTATGTTGTTGTATTGCTAATGCTGATGACAATGCCATCATTGACATCAAAGTGAGGACATGTACACAATACAACACAAAGATTCCAATTGCATATGGTTGTACATTGCTGTTCATAAATAGAAGTACACAAACGTGTTTATAAAATTTTCTTAAATTGTTGTATTGATTTTGATTAAATTTTAATTTAGAAAATACACACCACATTTTCAATATAACAGGAAATAAAATTTGCTGATTCTTTTTTTAACAATTGTAATTTCCAGCATAAATTTGAAAATGCACCTTTAACTACCAAACAATGTGTACTATAAATAAATGACTTACATAAGTAAACGTGTTTATAACACTCTGTTGACAATGTGACTTAAAAATAATGAAATATGTACATACAAAATACAAAAGAAAAAAGCAAAAAAAATAAATAAAAGATAAAGAAGTGCTAGAGACTTCAATTTGTAAAACCTCGTAAATTTGTCAAAATTATTTATTTAAAAGTGAGCAAAGTCAGTTTTATGACGTGGGGATAATAGATCTGTACGTTTACTTTCTGGTAAAGTTCGGTAAAATGAGAGTAAGCTATAATTACTCTCAATAAGAGAGCAAAATATAAAAAAGTAAGAAAACGAAAAAAACCATAAAATTTATCAGAAAAAAAGAAATGTCAATTTTTTACAGCTCTGTTTATATCGGAGATGATATTTGACAATTTTAAAATTGTACTTTTTTGAACCCCAAATGTACTAAAAACATAAAAGTTGAGTTAAGTTTTACTATTATTAACTATTAGTAACAGAAAGATAAAATAAAATGAATTCTTGAATATTGAGAATTTGTTTCGAAATCAATCAAATTAAAGTAATACTGAAGGAGTTCCTATTACTCGAGAGACCACCTCGTTGGAAGACAACCAACGTGTTGTTGAATAGTTAAAAGTTAATGCAGTTCATTACAAAAGTATTCTTGAATTTTCGCAAATTCATAAATTTTACAGAAAGGATAATTTTACTCGTTTATAAACTTATAATTCGAACTATAGTTTTTGAAGCTCCGTACGACTGAGTTTAGACGAGAAAACATTTAGTTTGGTAGCATGTTATATATATGTATATGTCATGTCATGACAAAATACGGGTGTGGAAGAGAGCATCGTTTTTGTGTTCGGTACTCGGCGACACGTTTTAACAACGACATATGTTGTCTTTGCTGTTGGATAGAATTAATTTTTATGCGAATCCATGAATAGTTTGTTTTAATATTTGTATATTTTAAATAATTGTGGGCAATTATATTAAGAAAAAATTCACAGATGATGGCCCACTCCAAGGTTCTGATGGATATTTCTATTTTATATTATATTACATTTCTATATATGATTCTAATTGTGCTTTTTCCCTTATAAACTATATGTTAAATTTATTATTACATACCCTATGATATTCTCCTACAGTATGAAAAATATCATAAAGCATTTTATTACAAAAGCAACTCAATAATTGAGGAGGAAAGCATATCCATATACATAGTACTATTTCGCTAACGCTTACTTAGCTCATCAGGGATTTTCCTAATTTCTGAATACAAACCCAAGATCTATATGTTTAAAATTCAATTAATCAAACGAGAATTTTTTTAATATCAAACATACAAACCAAAAATCTATAAACAAAAATTGTTTATAAGGGAAAAAGCACAATTATAATCATATATATAAATACATATTCCCAAAATAAATTTAGTTAATATAGAATATTACATTTCTTTTTTTATATACATATGTACATATAAGAATATTGAAATAAAATCAACGTAAAGAATTGAAATAAATAGTGTTTCATTTCAATTGGTATATCCGTCTACAGTGAGCGATATATATGCATCAACGCTGACTATCACATGCACACAGAAGTTTCGGTCATTTTTCTCATATTGCCCTTAAGAATATTATATAAACTTTGTTCTACGCAATGACCGATAGTTCTGTCAGCAATGACGGTCATATCACCGGTCAAATGACTAAACTTATTAGCTATTTCGCTGGTCACTTCATTCAACAGGCCAAACGTCAAACTTTGTGAAAAAGTTGTGAAAAGTGGTTGTCAATAATTTAATAATTAAATATTATATTAAGAAAAATCGAAAATATATTTTTGCTATAATTAATTTAAATTACTGAACAACGTATAATCATATGAATATACTTTGGTACTTAATATTTAGTGGAGTAAAGTAGTACTTTTGCAATGCAAAGTGTACTGAAAAAAGTACAATTGTACGAGCTTGATTATCCCTGATTTTCATTGGAAGTCTAATGTGATTGATGACAGTTTACCGAAAAAAAACTATTTGTGAAAGAATTCATTAAAAAAAACAAGTATTGAAAGAATTTATTTAATTATATTTAATTTTCAGGGATGGTCTTTTTTATGAAAAGTTTTTAACAATTATTTATTCAATATTTCGCTACCAAATAGGTAGGTAGCATCGTTAGGAAATAACAATTTGTATTAACAAAAATATTTACTTAAAAAAAATCGTATTTTTTATGAAAAGTTTTTAACAATTTATGGTATAAATAACAAAAATGTTTGTAATTAATTATTGTTAAGAAAAATTTTTAACACACAACTTTTTTAATGTCTGTCAGCTGTTTGCGACATTTGTAATTTTTCTTTGTTATTTTCAATGTTTATTATAAACAAACTGATTGCTTGTTCTTCACGCCCAAACTAGCCCGAAGAAAAAGTACGGGCATTCCCCGTGCGTGAAGAACAAGAACATTACTCTCTCAAAACCTCTCTCATTTACCCAATTTTTAAGTAAGAAAACGCTGTGGGGTAAGATTAGGCGGCCGCGGGCGCCCAATTTGGGGTAAACGAACGGACCTACTGTTAACATCTATCATAATAATAGCTATCCTGTTTTATTGTTAATTTTTTGTGAAATATAATCAAAAATTTAAAAAAAAAAATATAAAATTATATAAAAATTATTATATAATTTTTCTTCTTAGCGTTCATTTTGCTTCAAATTATACCTTGTGCTTCAAATGTCTATCCAAAAAAAAATATTCACACCTTCTATCACAGGGTAGTTATTTTATATTTACATTCGGTATTGAGAAATGTCAAAAAAAATTAAAAAAAAGAAGATAGAAGGGAGGTATAAAAAATACTAAACATGAAGCAAAAGATTCATGTATGGACACTGCTGCAGTTTCAAAAGAGAATTCAAAAAACTTTTGCAGCAAAAACTCAACAGTATGGACGGGGACTAAGAAATTCAACAAAAACTGCATGTACATGAAACAGCGTACATACTTCCACTCCTCTTCCCCTTCTCATCGCAAACTCAAAAGTTTTGCAGCATATGCTTCACAGTATGGACGAGGACATAGCAAATTTATTCTATACTGCAATATTATGCATTTCTTACAACCACAATATTTTCTTGTGATTAAATGTTAATTAAAATCTTTCCGCTCTAGAGCTGTGTCGTTCGTTGAACGAATCAGTCAATTGAACGAGATGATCCGCTCTTTTCACTGAGCGGTTTTGGCTCCTTGTCGTTGAAAGAACGGCGGTCGTATTTATCTCGTTCGTTTCAGTTGTATCAAGCATTTAAGTATTTAAGGCTTTATTTTCGCGTTTTGTTCCATAAAATTAACTAAAAAAACCCATAAATGTAGAAAAATTGCACCATAAATGTAGTTAAAATTCAAAATATATTTTTATATTTATAAAATGTTAATGAAATAAATAAATTAAAAAAATTTTTTAACTTTGTTTTTACCTAAACAAAATAAGGGTGGGTGTTTATGCAGTAGCCAGCTAATAATATTTTACAACTTCCCTACCACAGCAACATATGTACATATCGACCCCTGTGCGCGAAATTATCGTATGTTACAAAAACTAAATTTCACAGGAAGGCGTTTTTATTCGTCTTTTTTTATTTGCCTGACAGCAGTAACTGTCACATACGATAAAATGTACATAGTGTTATCTCCATAACTATAACAATTATCGCTATAATACTTTATCTGCAGATGAATTAATGGATTTAGAACCATTTTGCATAAAAAACTCGATTTCGAAAAAAGTGTAACATACGATAATTTCGCGCACACTAATTTTTATCATAGACTAAACAATTTACAGGTTAGTCTATCTTTTTAACAATTATTTATTGAATTTAAAAAAAAAATTAAACATTTTGTTCACAACAAGTTTAAAAAAGTTACGTTTATCAGTTTCTTCACTTTAAGATATTTTTGTTTTGTTTATTTTCTTCATTTTTCGCTGTCATTCAAAAATTAATGATTGAACGAACGGGTTGATTTTTTTCAATTGAAAAGAGCGATCACTGAAATGAACAATTTGGCACAGCTCTACTCCGCTCGCTTTTGCCTGTTATTGCACTCAATATTCTCTCACAAAACATTTTTGGGCACCTATGCTCTAGTCTTTGAAATGGCCTCAGAGATAAAATAGATCGGCGGTGTTAATGTGTTCTATAAAGCGATCTATTTCTGGGATGATAATTGAAACCTTCGAGAATGTACTTAATCAATTAAAAACTTGTACTTTTTTGACACCAATTGTACTAAAGTTGTATTATTAGAATAACAGAAAGATGAAATAAAATTAGTTCTTGAATATTGTGAATTTATTTCGAAATCAATCAAATTAATGGCTCGATTATGAATGGCAACCGCACTTTTGTTTAGTTGCGAATTGCTGAAAATGGCAATTACCTACAGTTGGCTAAATTCTAAAAGATTTTAGTGCTTTTCTGGCAAGTAATAATTTCTGGTTGCCAATAGGCAACGCAACTGATCAAGCCATAAAATAATACTGAAGGTGTTCCCATTGCTGCAGAATTCGGGATACTACCCAGCTCTTTGCGAGACAACAAATATGTTGTTGAATATTTTTCAAATCATGTGCAGTTCAGTACAAAAATATTCTTGAAATTTCCCAAATTCTTCCCTCCTGTTAAAGCTTTTGCAGAAGTGAAACATATCTCATTTATAAACTTATCTATATCATTTGGAGTACTTTTTTTAAAGCTCCGTGCGACACTAAGTTCAAAATGTGATATATGTATACACCCGTTGGAAAATAATGTCATAATATTATAATTATCCATTGTATTACCAATAGAATATTATTTTTACTTAAGAGTTTGTTTGAAGATTAGCGTTAAATATTCCACTAGGGGTAGAATCCTCAATTAGAGCCAATTCGAAAAACCATTACCATTAAAAACATTTAAAATACAAATTTTTTGAAACTGAGCAATCCGTACTTACGCCAATTACTAACGAATATTAATTTTCTTAGCAGAAATATCTCATTTCGTTACTATAATCAGGATGTACACGTGCAGTGACTCATACACAAATAAATAATACCACATGGTAGCAAATTTTCTGCAAAACCAAACACTTGAAGTGAGGGATATAAAAACCTACATTGACGATGTAGCTATATGTAATTATAAAATGTTAAATTGTACTGCATATGTTTTGGAGTACGGCCTTACTGTTGCATTGGAAATTGTACTGAAAAAAGTATAATTGTATTGGCGTTATTATGCCTGATCTACACTTTTTTTAGTTTTATACATCTAAGATATTTTTAAACTACTTCATCTAGACTATAGCATTATTTCTGCAATATGCATTCGTTAAAAATTTGGTTTAAATCGATGGCATACACGTACATATAAGTTTTTATCTTTGAAATTAAAACATTTCAGTTTTATATCAAGTACCAAGGTATCGAACTTTCCATCCCTGCAACATCCTGTGCATCAGTTTTACTGCTTCTTCTCTTTCTATTTACCTTTGCCGATGACAATGTTTACATGCATACATACATGTATAATCCAAATCGCTGACATCAAATTGTTTAAAAAAAACATATTTACAAAACTGCAGCTCACACTGAAATAATTCTTTGGAAGTAAAAAAGTCGCATTTCCCGCAATCAGTTATGGTGATTTCTTTTCTGGAGAAATATGTTGCCCTTTCGATGGATAACATTTTCTACAGTTTGCCCACACTTTTAAAAAGTGATACATTTTTTACAGCCACAATGGTACAAAATATTTGAGATTTAATATTAATGTATACTTAGCGTTTCACTGTTTCTACGGTTTTTAGCACCATTTTATCAATAAAAATCGTCAGCAACAATGTTTTCTAATCATCTGCTATTACCTAGAACAAACTGCAAAAACTTTAAACCAAAAATTTATCAAAAAAGTTTACATTGAAATAAATAATAAATTAAACAGAATCTTCTAACAAAAGTCTGACGGACTCTAGTCAAAGTGAAGAGTATATTGATTCTCATAATTCTTATTTGTATAAAAAAGTACTTCACAAAGATGTAAAAAAGGTTAGTATATCACCCCGACTTGAGATTAGAGGGTCAAATATGTTGCATATTTTGCCAGTTATTTGTGCAACATATTTAGAAAGGAACGAAATAGCTTTTTTTAATGTTACATATTTTTTAGAATGGAACAGAAACAGTAACGAAATGTAGCATATATGTAACATTTTTGTCAGAAAAGAAAACGCCATTAGTATTTTATTACTCTGCTGTAGCTGCTGTTGTATTATCGTCATCATTCCATAGGGAATATTTGCATAAATGAACATTTGAATGGGTGCGTGTATGTATGTGTGTTGTTTTCCGAACAAAACCCAGCTGAAATTTTCAATTGTAGAAGAGTCTTTCGCGATTGCAGCGGGCAATTAAACTATACCGAGCACGCACGTTCAGTACGACAAGGGAAACAGCTTCATAACAATCATCTACGATGCTCCGAAAAGAATCGTGTTAGACTGTTATATTCCTACTACAAAGTAGCCTTGAAACAAACGCCCTAATGAGTATTGTACGATGATCAAAAACTCAGTTAAAAAGAAAACAAATATTACTGATTCTTTGTTGTTGTGTTGACATTAATTTTTAAACTAAAGAAAAGCAATTTTATTTATTATTTCACTTTGCCGACGTTGTATTGACGAAGAAAACTGCTGGCACAGACACACCAGCAAAAATTTGGTCCGAAGGGCTTTGAACCGGATCATCTTCTGGCTGGAGCTTTCCCTACTTAAGCACCAGCATTCAGTGTGCGTAAACAACGATTTTGGAGTAACATGAAATACACTGGTTAGATTTGATTCACTATTTCAACAATCATCAAAATTACTCGCTAAAATATCACTTGGAAGAGTCGAATATGATCGCTGACTATTAACAATCTTCCAATGCTCGCCAAAGTTCGTAATCGACAATTCATTCGTTTAACAATCGTCAAAATTTTGCATAGAAGCATCATTTCGAAGAGCAAAACATAAATGTATTCCAATAATCGTCTGGACTATTGAAAAGATAGTCGCGAAACGATCGCTCTAGTGAAATAATCTTCCAAAGGCCAGCAGGGAAAGACCAGAAGAATTCTAGCGTTTTAAGTTGGTAGTGAAGTTTATTCGTAAATGTAGTGAATCCATTGTTTTATTTCATTATGTTGTTGTAGTTGTTTTGATTGTTGGTATATATTTATGCAGTATAGACTGCAAATTTAGAATTTAATCGCCATATTTATTTAGCCCCATATAGACAATGATACAGGGGCGCTTATGTCAACCTTTGTAACTTTAGCTTTATACACATTTGCGATAAAATAAATAGAGCTGAAATTTAGGTTTTTTTACAGACTGTGTCAAAGATTACCGTAGTGGCCTAACCCCGCGGTGGTCTTAACACCGAGTGAATTTTGAAACGTTCAGCACCGCCCCACAAGTGAGTTAAGAACAACACATAGTTTTTTTTTTTCTATCTTGGACCAGCACTCAGGGGATGACCCATACACATGCGATGCATTGTGCTGTAACTAGGAAATCAGGTTATGGGAAGGAGGATAGAGGGAGTAGTGTGAATGGACATTTGATTTGAATTTTCCCACGTCATAAGTGACAGGAAAGACCTCGGCAGGGAGTTTGTTCCACATACGCAATGTTCGGCCGAAAAATGAGTTCTCCCTGTAATGCGTAGTGCGGTTCGCTGCCAATTTGACCACAAATGATGAACGCGTCGTGCGCGTGAATGATCGGGTTTCGGGAACAAGTTCCCTGATTTCATCAGAACACATCCCATTATAGTAACGATAGAACAACGAAACGCAGCCCACGTTGCGACGATGCTCAAGGGAGTTAATAGAGTTGGCTACCCTACTGTCTTCTATGAGTTTTTTCGCTATCTCCTGTACACGGTCGAGTAACTTCAAAATAGTCTTTGAAGCACTGGCCCAAACATGAGAGTTGTATTCCATTTTCGGTCGGATGTAGGCGGTATAAATAGTGAGGAGATCAGATGGGGTGAAGTATGTCTTGCACCGTCTTAAAAAACCGAGGCACTTGAATGCTTCTTTTGAGACCTGAAAAATGTGCTCAGTCCATCGAACATCGCACTGAATTTTCATGCCAAGAACATCAAGAGCTTCTGATTCCTCGATGTTTATACCGCCCATAATTACAGATGACGCAGCGTCATCGGGCATGCGTCGATGTGTAAGCATGCTGCATTGGGTCTTTTGAGCATTGAAATCGACCCTGTTTGCCTGACCCCATTCCGATATTTTCATGAGGTCACAATTCAATAAGTCACTGCCTCAGCGAAGTGATCATAGTCGATGTTGGCCTACGACTAAATGAATATGAGTGAGAAAGACTGCTGTCATCTGCGAAAGAGTGGATAGGGTTGGAAGTTTGACATAGGAGGTCATTAAGAAAGACTAGAAATAGGGTAGAAGAAAGAGAGAGCCTTGCGGTACCCCTGAATGTATCTTATACTCGTTAGATGAGATTCCGTCTATAACAAGTCTTATAGCGCGATCCCTGAGAAAACTCGATATAAATCGATAGAAGATATCACCGACACCAAAAGCAATAAGTTTGGACAGAAGTGCCCCATGCCACACTCTATCAAATGCTTTAGAAATATCCAGAGCCACGACTTTACTTTCGCCGAACTTGTGAATAGAATTACACCATTTTTCCGAGAGGAAGGCTAGTAAGTCGCCCGTAGAGCGCCATCGACGGAAGCCGTATTGACGGTCGTTCAGTAAATTGTTGGACTCTAAATATTTCATTAGGTGAAAGTTCACCATACTTTCCATCACTTTGGAAATCGCGGAACAGATTGCGATTGGGCGGTTATTTTCAGGTTTGCTTGCCTCACCCTTTTTTGGGATCGGCGTTACATTTGCAACCTTCCAGCACGATGGGAATTGACCTGTATAGTACAGAGTGCTGAAAAGGATTGCCAAAAGACGTGATAACGTCGAAGAACACTGCTTCAGGACCACTGCAGGAATTCCATCCTGCCCAGGAGACTTGTTTATGTTGAGGTTCGTTAGAACCCTTTTAACTGCACGAGCTCGAAAGTATATCTTTGGCATAGTTACGGATACACGCTCGGGTGCGGGCAGTGGTTTATTGCTTTCCGGCAGGTGAGAATTACCTGCAAACATTTCAGCTAGGAGGTTAGCTTTTTCAACCGGGTCAGTGAATATTTGGTCATCCTTCAAAAGAGCCGGAATAGAAGAACTAGCATTTTCCTTCACTCTTTTTACGAAAGATCAAAAGCTTTTACTGCCCCGTTGGGCAGTAAGAACTTTGGTGCGAAAACGCTGCACGTACAAAGCTTTTTCACGACTTAGCACTTTGGCACACGAAGATCTCGCCCTTTTGCGCATCGCATCAGTATCCGCGTTTTCGTCATTCCGCCAGATACTAAATGCTTCCTCTCTGGATCTGACTGCAAGTCTGCACGTCTGATTAAACCATGACTTCGGTCTGGGTTTAATCGAAATTTGCTTTGAAAATTTTCATACCGGGCAATATTATATTTTCAACCATTTCTGCCATGGCATTGACGTCATTGTCAAGGAAGCAGAGCTTCCAATTGAAATGCCGAAAGAAATCGTTGAGCTCAGCCCGTGCTTTTTCAAAAATATATTTTAAACGTGTGGTAGCTGGCCGTGAAACGTTAAGAAGTTCCGCAAACGAAAAGGAGGCAGAAATGGTGCAATGATCCGAATTTCCGAGAGGTGCGCTAATGTTCATTTCATACTTGTCAGGGTGTGAATTGATGCAAAGGTCGAGGGTGTTGTGTCCCGTCAACACACGGAATATGTATTGGTTCATTCACTAATTGCGCAAGGTGGTTGTGCGCTGCGAATAGCTCAACATATTGGCCTTCTGAAGTCATATGGCTCGAATGGCGGAGCCATGATAAGTTATGGACATTGAAATCACCAGCAATAACGATTTCACTGTTCGGGTAATTTTCGAGGATCTCCGATATAGAGTCGGAAAGGGCATCAAAGTTGTATATAGTTTTATCCCTTTCCATATTTGGGCTTCTGTAAAGAAACCCGAAGTGCAAAAGATGTGCCCTGATTTTAAATTTAACCCATAGACAGCTAAATTCAGGATCATTCGTGCCTAAGGATTGCTGGCACTGGTAGACAACTTCATTGCGTATATATATTGCAAGGCCCCTATGAAGAATAAAGAGGGATAGGAGGTGATACCCAGGTATGTGAAAACCCTGTGGATCAGCATCCTCAGACACCTGGGTTTCACTTAAGGCAAAAACATCCGGCCGATGGAGACAAACGTGGGCATATACTAAAGTGTAGCACAAACACCACAAAAATATCTTACAAGCATTTCATGAAATTGCAATTAGTGTATATGTATTACTTGCTCATTGTTAAACACATACTTCCAAAAATATTTCTTTTGTTCCACGATCAAAACATTGAAGAAGAGAACACAAGTACAACAAAACAATGTTAAAATAAAACAACGCTGAAGTAGAAGAAAAATGAAGTAAAAGATCAAAACTATTTTGGAACATTCAAAACATGTTTGAATAACTCGTAGACAAACTTGAAAAGAAACTTTTGCATTTTTTATGAACATAAAAAATCGAATGTATACAAATAAAATAAAAATATCACAATTCATATTAGATTTGAGGTTCGCTTGTAAGGTTCTTTAAAGAAAAATATTTAAAATTTCGCAAAAAATTTTAAAAATTTATAATTTCACCTACATTTAATGCATCCATTTCAATATATGTATACATATTTACGATTACTAAAATTTAGAAAAATCAAGAAAATCAGAAAGTTGAAATTATGAAAAAAATTATATAAGTACGTGCTTTTTACGCTTTTTTGTGTTTGTTCTTGTGTACTCGATGCTTTTGGTGTAATTTACCGTTTTTTTTATTTCATTGTATGTTTTTGTTTTGATGTGCTGCTTCATTTGAACTCACAAGCACAAACAAAACTATAGAGAGAAACTTTTCAAATGGTGCTTGTGTTGCCGCCTGAGAGATTGCTCGGTAATCAGTGCTACGCCTTCATCACCAAACAGTCCAACAGCAACTATCCCACTGGTATCCACAATATAAAAAATTTATATTTTACTTTTGATAAGAGTTTTTAGCAGAATAACGCGAAAAAGAGCCATAAAAGCCCTGATCCGGTCACTTTCACCCGAAGTGCCAACACTGGTTGGTGGTGCCAGCACTGGTAAATATTTTCGTTCTCCCGTCACTGGTATAGCGGATTTTATTTTCTGTTTTGGTTGGAATTTTATTTTTGTTGTTGTTTGTTAAATTTAAGATTTATTTATTCCCCGTTTCCATTTAATCTTAAGTTCCGTTTATTTTATTTAATGCATTTAAAGTTTGTAAGTTTATTTAGTTTGTTTTGTTTCACTGTTCTTGTCACTATTTTCTTCTGTTTTTGTTTTTTTTTTTTATTTTTCACTCCGCTATTTTCGTTTTTAGTCAATTCTGTGGTAATTTATCCGCCTCACAGAAGACGCGTGTATACCGGACGGACGACACGGTTATCCCTGTCTATGGTAAACACCTTGATTAGGTGTGTTACATCAAAGGCCTTCGCACCCGATCGCCTTTGTGTTGGACTTCCATCAGCCATAAAATGACTATCCAAAGATAGAGCACCATGGAGACTTAAAAGACAATACAAACTCTACGAAGTTCTTATGATTGTCTGTAGAAACACCCAAGGTCTAAGCAGTAATCGAAACCGCACCTTCATATTGATAAGGCTAATGCTCATGCACAACACTACAGAGGCACCCTACAGCGACGGAGGTAACCTCCGGTTGACTACTGTTGAATGGCGACACCAACTAGATTATTATCGAGTCGACAAATCATGCCTGGTCACGAACTCCAACATTTTCGATTGGACACGAAGTGCACTTCGACCGAATTTCCACTTGACACCCTAGCCGCATCGTTATCAGGCAAATTCTTGGTCCTGGTTAGGCTCATCAGCCATTAAGCCTCTACTAGGAAGGAGGCGTGTAGGTTACCGGATTCTAGAGAAGATAAAAACGTTTGTAGTGTTTAGTATTTATTTATATGGTCCAGTCAAGTAGAACAAGAACTCCTCCCATAATATATTATCGGTTAGTAATTTGGCAGCAGATCAAATATATGGTGTGACCTTGAAGGTCAGATTTATTGCCATCTTCTTTATCCACTCTTGTGCATAGACACTTTATTAAGGTCTTAAAATGTCAAACACCACCGGTACACTGTTATATCCGAATTGAGTCCCGACCCTATTGTCCATTTTAAAAATATGATGGTCAATTCGCCGATATTTCTGTCTACTTTTTTTCTAATTTGTTATCAGAATTACAGCGTTATACGAGCTTCGCTAAATAGCAACAACCGCCTCCGTAGCCTAGTACATGACCATTAGCCTATCAATCTGGAGGTTGCGGGTTCGATTACCGCCTAGAAACGGGGTGTTTTTGCAGACAAGCCAAGTTAAAAAATAAATAAATGAAAGACAACGAACAGTCAAGAAAATATTCAAGACGAATTCACTTTACAGCTGCTGTTAATTATATAATAATTCCAACATTACAAAAACAACTGACATTTTATACTCCATGTAAACATATACAAACTTTGGCATAACGGCCGCCAATTAGCCGAAAAAAATAGCACAGCTGTGCTGTAAACACCATCTGTAAAGTGAATTCGCCTTTAAAATATTGTTATTTCATTTTATTTCTCTTCTTTTTCCTATTTCATGTTCATTATAACCGCAATCAACGAATAAGCATTTTTACACGCAGTTAGAAACGAAGTCATATTTATGCGCACCAACCAGGCCATCATATACTGGGGCTTAATTGTTTGCTCCATAAAAATTCTCAAGTTTTTCTTAAAATTAAAATCCTGATCCAACCAATTGGCAGAGTGCAAAGCAAACGTTAAATTTTGAAATTCAATTTCCATAATGGCACCATAATAGCAGGCGGGCAAAATTTGAGCCGGCATACAAATCAAATAGATGAAATAATAAATTAAAGTGAAAGGATCGCGAGCAAATAAAATAATAAACACAATAGTCACGCACATGTTGATGCTGGTGAAAAGGATTTGAAAGAACATGTACTGGCTAATCACCTCTTCCAATTTACAGCGATATCTAAAAAAGGTTTCAAGAATATAATTTCGAAAATGAAAAATAACAAGTTACTCGTACGAGGGTTTAGCTTCCACTTACTCCAGCAAATCCTTGTGATCCTGTATACATTCTAGTAGCGTGTGGTTATTTTTGCTGTTACTTGTCAAGGGGTCATGACCAATATTTGCCACACGCATACCTAAAATGTGTATCTGACCGCTTAGCAAAGCCAAATGCATGCCAGCAAATGTATCGTTGACCAAATTCTGTAGTATTTGAAAGGAAACGCCAAAAAATTGATAAACATGAGCGACAGCATAACTCCAAGAGTTGGCAAACGGATGGAAGGGAAAATAGGCGGGATACATTAAATGCCAATTGCCCATGAAACCATTTGTTAAAACTGCTATTTCGGAGGTGAGACTTGCACCCAAGAACAGCATCTGAAACATGAGCATTATCTTTTTCACTGAAGGATACACCGCACTTTTATAATATTCAGATTCGAACTTCGACTGAGATATCCTTTCATCTTGTCTTTTTATTATATCGAACATCTTGTCTACGTTCTTAAATTTTAGCCAAATTGAAAATGTTTTTATGGAACAGCACACACATGTCAAATTAATGGCCAAGTTTTTGATAGTGTCATACATGCTGGTACTCTGAAACACGCCGATCATCAAATGCAACGGATAGCCGATTGTTATAAGAATATTTATTAATACTGAATACAAAATGTACAATTGGCGATAATATTTTGTAGGAGAATTGCCTAAAATGCGCCATAAAAAGAAATGTAAATTGAATAGCTTTTTACTTTGCAAAGGTGACTCTAGATATTCTGTTGTCGTCGTCATCTTCTCCAGGCCGCTTAAAGGTTTCAACTCAATTGTTTGTTGCCAATAACCATGGCTTTTATATGCGATTTATTATAATTCAATTGAATGTGTGCCACATGCATATATGTAGTTTCATGTGAGAGTTAATTGCTGCTGTGGTGTGGGGCTTTTCTTTCTACTATTGTTGCTTAAAGAGAGAGAGAAAGAGAAATATTGACACGGTAGAATACAGTGCAGGAAAAAATTTTTTAATTTTCCTTCTCCAAGAAAAGCAGTTTACCAGTTTAAATATGAATATGAAAAAAATAAATATGAACAGAATTGGCTCAAGGCGAATTCAATTTACAGCCGGTGTCAATTCTGCAACAATTACAACATTACAAAAGTAACTGACACCTTAGCCACCCTGTAAACATATGCAAATTTTGACGTAACGACCTCCGATTAGCCGGAAAAAAGCACAGCTGTGCTATTGTAACATCTTCTTCTTACATACATATATACATATATAAAAATGACATGTTTGTATGTATTTATGTATGTGTGTTTGTTTCTTATGAACAGCTAAACGGCTAAACCGATTTTCTTGAAATTTTCACATTATCTTTCTGTATATTTGGAATGAACTATAGGCTATGTAAATTTAAAAAATTCCAACTGGGCGTGACCACGCCCATACAAAGTATTTTTATTTTTTTATATATTATTTTTTATATATTAAGAATGATTGAAGTGAAAGTTTCTGAATATGGTCCAAATGACTTTGTAGTTAAAACAAATCATCAGTCAAAAACTGGGAGGGATTTATGCAATATATTATTGTCAATTCGCCTGTAAAATGCCTTCAAGGCGCAGGGCACATACATTGTAATGTAATTGTAATTTTTAATTTTTTAAATAAATGAAATGAAAAAAAAAATTGGACAAGTGGGCGTGGGACCTCCCCTACAAACTAAATATTAATTGCATTATATCTTGAGAACAGTTAAAGTTAAAGTTTCTGTACTTAATCTGAGTAATTTAATGGTGAGTACAAATCATCAGTGAACAAGTGTTTATTTGTTTGTGCCCTATAGATAGCTATTAAATAGGTGTAGCGAAGCACGCCGGGGTTTTTCTAGTTGTTATATAAATGTATAAATATAAAACTAGTTGGAAAAGGATTGTGTAGAGAAGAGACATCTGGTGCAGGATAAGAAAAATACAGCTTAATGCTTGCAGCGCACCTCTGCAATTGCGTCTTTTTGAGAATTATATACCGCCGAAGGAGTGTGGTGTTGACATAGTCACATAAAAAAAAAAAAGACATTAAGGTGTGACGATGGTTTGAACTTACTGGTTGTAGATGGTTTTATTTTACAACATTGCACGACGGAGTAATAACTTCACTTCCAACGAAAACATTGAAAACTTTTCTAAACATTTACCAGTGACACTGTATATCAAACTGTGGAGTAATTAAGTATTAATCACCAGATTCCATTTCCAAATGTCAAATTTACCCAATTAACTTTTAACGTTAATATATTTATCATATAAATTATTAAGAGTTTATAGTACATACTTACATATGTGTATAATGCGGAAGTTTTACAGTGGAGTTCGGTTATAACGAACTCGACGAAAGGGGGGCAGTTTTGTTTGTTATAGGTTTGGTATATTTTGTTTATTTTTTCAACTAATAGAACAATTGGTAGTGCTACCAAAATGTGATGAATACTCGTAATATAAAATTATAAAATACGCGAAACAAATATTTTCAATTTTTTTTTTGTTCGTTATAACCATATGAATTTCTATGCATTTTTGTTTATGGAACTTAATAAACACTTCGTAATAAACGAAAATTCGCTATAACCGGACCAATTTGTATGAAATATTAATACAAAACTGATCAGATTGGAAAATTTGTTCGTTATAAGTGAAAATTCTCATAACCGTTGTTCGTTATAACAGCACTCCACGGTATTTGTTAAAGGGCGTTAAGCATTGAGTTTGTTGACACTGTACACTGAAAAGAACAATAATAATGAATATATGTACATATGTAGAAGTGAAACTTTTTTGAAATATTTCATTATTACGCAACAACGAAACTTTATTGTAATACAGTGCTCTCGGGATAATGTAAACATCCCAAAACATCAAAGCGCTTTTAATAACATTGTTTACTCTAAAACGTCAACGAAAATACACACAGCTGTAAAACGGGAATATAATCCAACAAAAAAAACATGCAAAACAAATAGTTAATTCAAGGGTTCTATTGCAAATATATTGGTTCAATTTAGCTGAAGAACGCATGATTTTAACAGAGGGCTGTCATTGGCCTGCTCAGAACCCATGAATATTCTATGATTTGGTTAAGTTTAAGCATGTGTTCAAATTTAAAAATACAGCTCATCATGAATACAACGCAAAGTACAAAAATTTAATTGCAACTGTGCAGTTTTTCATACGAATTAATCGGCAGCCTTGAATGTGTTTTCCACGAGTTCAAAAGTGATAATATTGTTAACATTTAAGATGCCATTAAAAAAGAGTTCAAATAAAGAAATGTTTAAGAAATTAAGAAAATAGCAATTCAATTTGCTGGGAAATAAAACAAAATTTAGGCTTTAGCCACATTATGTACATACATATTTCATTGTATGCAAATTGCTCCGAATTTGGAGTTTCGTTTCTTCCAAACCATGTAAAAGTATAGATAATTATTCCCATGGAATATATTTTTCTTGCTTTAATTTCTCTCAATTTATAATAACATTTCTGCTGATGGCGAGTAGTCAGCGTGTTGGCTCTGCAACCAGAAAGACCCAGGTTCGAATCCCAGCCGGGTCAAATCAGAAAAAAGTTTTTTCTGAGTTTTCTGTGCTACAGCACTCTCCTTCGTCGGTATTTGAGCAATAAAACGTCGGCGAAGTAAAATAATAAATAAAATGGCTCAATTAGCTTAAAAATAATGCGTCAAAAAAAAAAAAAAAAAAAAACATCAGAGACGCCGCAACTTTGCTTCATAATTTACACGCAACTGCAAAGTTGACCAAGAATTAAGCTCTATCTTTCTACCACTTTCACCACCTGTCTGTTTCTTCCCTATCCTTCTCTCTAGTTCCAGTGCAATGCATTGCATATGTAGGGGATAGCCCCTGAGCACTGGTCCAAGATAAAAAAAAAAAAAAAAAAAAAAAAAAAAGTGTTGATGTTTTTCTAGTAGTATTCGTAGCAGTAAAATTTTATAATAAAGATTTCATTTCCTACCAATCACTTTCCAAATCTGACTAGTATTGGACAAAGTTGGCGATAATGAAGTTTTAAAGTTTCTGGAATTAAGGTTTTTTTCGTTTTCAATAAGAAAAATTAAAATAAGAAATAAGTTTAGCCTGTATCGGTTGGTATTGACTTTTCCTTTGTTCACTTGCAATGCTGTCTCATGACTAATTCTTTAATTTTTTCTGACTAAAAATGTTACCTTTAGCCTAATTTGGATTTAATAATATTCAAAATATAGTAGAATTGCATTTAAATTTTTAGCATTTTCGAAACAAACGAATTTGTATTACAAAAGTACGGTGTATTTGTGCGTGACAAATGTAACATCTGCGTGATGATGTAAAAAGTTAAAGAAATATTATATATGTATATATGTATATTTTTTTCAGATGACATAACTATTTATATATTCTACGAAAGCTTCTAGTACGAGTAGTTGAGGGTGGCGATGGTGCGATGGATGGCAGTCTGCACGTTGACTACGAATCCAAAAACAGACCTGGGTTCAACCCCAGTTTCAGACTAAAATTTTAAAATAAAAATAAACATCTCGCATTTTTCTGATATGCATTAGTGTGTCAGTTGTTGTCGGAAAGTTTCAGTGTCGAAGGCATAGTCACTGGTCACTGAAGAATACCGGCTTCAGCTGATAGCAATCCACAATCACATCAGAACGCCCTCCTTCGTCGGTATTGTGTAGCACCGGCTTCTGCTACGAGTATAAACAAAGATCGTGCGAAAGCAGAGCTGCAAAAATAATTAATTAAGCTTCACCTCCTGTCGTTTCTCCTATACTTCCAGCACAATGCTTCGCATGTGTAGGAGTCGTCTCCTGAGTTCTTGTACCAGATGCAAAAAAAAAAAAGATGCGAAAAGATATGAAAATTTTATCACAAATTCGCTGCATTTTTATATAGAAACTTGACATATAGTTTCCAAAGGGTAGATTTCGTATACCGTACGTACGACTAATTTTGCTTTATACAAGGGGTACTATTTATATTTTGGAACCTGGCAACACTAATGTCAATAGCTAAAATCTGGCAGCACCATCATAAAGTTTGACATTTTTTGGTATAAACATAGTCACAACGTTTTGATGTGCAAGTGCTATTTGTTTTGTTGACAGTGACTTAAGAAAATCAATTTGACCAAATGTTGGAAATTTCAGAGGTTTTCGTTGGATTATTTTTCAGAACCTTCGACGTGGATTATCCCAACAGGAATGTGTCGATGAACTCAGTTCTTTGTATGGCGATAACGCGCCAACAAAAACCACAGTATATCGCTGGTATAGTGAATTCAATAGTGATCGTAGTTCGGTTGCCGGCTAATTTGTTGCCATTAGTTCTAATTCAATACATTGGCTTTTGCATGAACACTTTATTGTAAAAAAATTTGTTCTCCCCCATAATTTATCAATCGGTCAAAAAAGGGTCGCGTTAAGCGGTGTAGAGAAATGATTAAGAATTTCAACCGTGGTGCTTCAAAAGACGTGTATAAAATCGTGGTAGGTGACTAATAGTGGATATATGCGTATGAGCTGAAAGCAAAACAGCAATCGATCGTGTGGGTAATCCAAGACGAGCTAAATCCAACAAAAGTTGTTCGTGGAAGAAGCACAGCGAAGCAAATGGTACCCTGTTTTTTCGGCCGAATGGGTCTTGTGGCCTCTGTTCCACTTGAGCAACGTAGAAAGGTCAATTCAAAGTGATATACCACCATTTGTTTGCCAGAAGTATTCGGAGAATTTCGTAAAACTACCCGCCGAAGACGAATAATTCTCCATCATGACAATACGAGCTCTCACGCATCCCGTCGAACAGGTCAATTTTGGAGCAGTCAAAACATTGAATTAAAGCCTCATCCGCCGTACAGTCCTGATTTGGCACCCAAGAACGTCTTCTTGTTCCCGAATATCAAAGTTGAACTGCGTGGTCAAGGATTTACGAACGCCGCAGAAACAGTTGAAGCGTTAAAATATCATGTTTTGGAGGTGTCTCAAGAGGAATGGAAAAACTGCAGTTTGAATGGTTTGAACGAATGCAAAAGTGTATTGATCATCAAAGGGAATATTTCGTAATCATTTCAAAATGTTTGGTATTTGATATTCCCGAAATATAAATAGTACCCCTTGTAGCAACGAAATTAAAAATCCGAATAAATCATTTACCCATTTTGAAAAGAGTATAGAATAATAAAATGGCAAATCTTCTTTAACAAAAAATATTTTTTAGTGTATATAAATTATAAATTTGTATAAAGTAATTCTCAATGCTCAATGCAATTGTTAAGTGTACCTGAATGTATTTGGAAGAATTGGATAGAAATAATTTCGATAAAAAGAAAAAAATAATTTTTCATTCACTTCTAAATAATTAATAAATAAATAACACGACTATTTATTTATGTTTGTTGTACCATACCATACAACATATGTACATAAATAAATAATTATAACTCATTTTAGCACGCGTTAAATAAATATTTTTAAAAAAGAATAACAAATTTTTTTACTTTCATGACCGAAGTTGTTTTATATTTGTAGCTCTGTTTCTGTTTGTTAGAATATGTCAAATATGTGGCTAATTAAACTTATCCACTGTTGTTGGCAAAGGTATGTTAAATTTCCAAAATGAAATGAGGTAAAATGAGATAAATGGCTGAAGTAGTCTGCAAGTTGACTACAAAACCAAAAATTTCCTGTGCAAACCCAGTTTCAGACTAAATTATGAAACCATATCCCATTTTTACTGATGTGCATTTGTGTGTGACTTTGTGCCTGTTGTTGTCGGAAGGTTTCAGTGGCGAAGACATAATCACTGGTAATTGAGCAGTAACGCCTTCAGCTGTAACCAATCCACAGGCACATCAGAACACCCTCCTCGTCGGTATTGTTAGCACCGGCGAAGTAACATAATTACTAAAAATGGCAACTAAAAAAACTTCAAAATTGAATACGTCCCCTTGACATCAGCAACACACTCTAAGACAACACTGCTCTAAATAAAAAGCGTGCAAAAGCAGAGTTGTAGGATAATGAAGCTTCACCACCTGACATCTCGCTCACTATCCCTTTCTAGTAGTTCCAGCATAATTCATCTCATCCTCTGAGTGCGGCTACTAAAAAAACGAGATGTTGATTTTTTGAGTAAAATCATCTTAAGCGGTGAAGGCGATGAATCGCCAAATTTCTTGATTGTATAAAAAGCAAATGTATTGACAACGTGCCATTCACTGCGTGGTGCTGATTTAGAACTGGAGGCATCATTGGACCATACTATCTGAAAATAATATCGCGACATGATGACATACATATGTAGTTCTATATTTTTTTCTCCAAAGAAAAGTGAATTAAGATACCTACCGACTATGGTGCCATTGTGTGTCCCTTCGGGAGACAACTTTATTTATTTTTATTTTCTTAAACCAGTGCTTCCATTGCACCGAACTATTTGGAAAGGAATAATGTGGAGAATAATGTGGTGGTGAAGTAATAAGAGGGAATTAATAAAGTAGAGTTGCTGCGTTGGCGCATTAATTTTTTTATTTAAATATTTTACTTCATCGACGTTTTCTTGCTCAAATACGGATCGAGCTGTTAGGGTAGAAACATCAGCAACATTTTTGATTATCTGGGATTGAATCCACGATCTTCTGGCTGTACAGCCATCGCGCTAATTGCAAACAGGAAAGAAGTATGCTGTTGCACGTTTTATTAATTTGTGAAACACCTCTGGTAGACGCAATAATTTTTAAGATGCAGAAGTGTTAATTGTTACTGCAAGATACATTTTCTTATCGTATGCTCTCTCGTTTCGCCCTATACCATGTGATTTAACACCATGAGATTTCTTTCTATGGTATTATTTGAAGTCAAAATTCTATATTCACAAGTCCACAACCCCATATCCTTTCACTGAAAATGCAAATTAAACACTGCAGCAATTTATGCAAAATGATCGGCAAAAGAGTGTGTATGTACCCGCACCATTTCCATAAAATTTATAATGGTTTTACTTTAATGCATAAATATTTAATTACAAGTTTCTGTAATTCTGTAAAATTATTATAAATTTATATTATTAACTCAACCACTTTTAAACACGAGACAAAATAATCCACTCATGTGAACCGACAGACGACGCATTATGGTAAGATCCAGTACGCTGAACATCAATCATATTTATGAATCAGGCTAAAAAAAAAAGAAAAATATTATTTTACACACCAGATTGAAATTATTGGAGTACATATTGCTTTTTGGCATGTTTGGCTTTTAAAAATTTGTTTAAGCAAAATATTTGTTATGGTTTTACATAAATGCCCTATGGCGTTGTTTAAGTACGGCGTGGTTGATGATTGTTGCTACATAAAGAAATTCAAATAATAAATTAGTTATATGTGTCTCATCGGACAGTTTAATTTTATATAATATTTATAAAAATAATTTATGTAAATTCAACCCTCCCCCCAACTTTGGAAGATGAATGTGCGACAGCTTCTCTAAAATACTTCATTAATTCCTAGAGTTGAAGTAGAAATTATCCAAGTGGCCAAATTTGTCTTGAAAGCTTCACAAGCCAGCCATTAAATATACGATATATTCAATCTCGGAGATCTTTTTGTATTATTTTTCAATTCTTTATATTATCAAATGATGACATTTACCTTGAATTATTAAATAAAATTACACTAGAGCCCCGATTTGCGTCTATAGCATTTAGAACAAAAAAATATTTTTTTTTTCTATTATGTTGCATTCTGGGAACTGATCCGAGGTTCCAATCGCCGATCAGACTAAAAAGTTTCGCTTTGTGTCTGCGCTAAAAGCACTTTCCTTCGTCGACATATGCGAAATAAAAAAGGAAAAAAAAATCGGCGAATTAATATAATAAAAAAAGCTCTCCTTCAGCATAAAAAGTAATGCGTATGCTAAACAAATTAAAAAAAACGCGCAACAGCATAGTTGTGCTGGCATTAAAAAGCACTCTATCCTTTTATCATTTCAGCAACGGGCTCTTCTATACACTATCCTTCTCCAACTAGTTCCGGTTCATACGAACGAGAAATCTCCTGAGCCCTGGTTCTAAAAAATTCTACATTTGGCAGATTCGATCATGCTTAATTTCTTCTAAGATCCGTTAAATTTTTGAAGCTGTGTTTTAGTAGCCATTTTTAGTAATTATTTTACACAATACCGACGAAGGATAGCGCTCTGATATGCCTTGTTTAAGTATTCAAATCTTAAGAACTAATTGCTAATTATTATTAAGTACAGCCTAGCTGTACAAAATTATTTATTGCTCGTATAGTTTTATTTCCGCGTCTATTACGTTCGGGCTAGGGAAAGAGTATCCCTTCTTTTCAACCGAATGAACCCTCTTTCGCTTAAAATATTTCGGGCTAGTATATTTGGATGATCTTGGAGTTTGGTTAGGTATGACGTTGCGTATGTTGTTATCTCTTGTTTAACTGCCGGAATATTTAAATCCTTGTGTATGTTAGAATTTTTTATATACCACGGCGCATCTGTTATCATTCTCAGTATTTTGTTTTGACACCTTTGAATTTTTTCTATATTGGAAGCTGAGGCAGTGCCCCATAGCTGGATACCATAGCTCCATATTGGTTTTAAAATTGCTTTGTAAAGCAAAAGCTTACAGTCCAGTTTTAGCACAGAATTTCGACCAATAAGCCAATTTAGTTGAGTTGCTTTTAATTTCATTTGAAGCCGTCTATCAATGTGCATCCCTAGATACTTGACCTCCAAACGTTGAGGTATTAACTGGTTGTTGATCAGAATAGGAGGACATGTGTCTCTGCGCAGGGTGAAGGTTATATGTACGCACTTATTCACATTAACTTTGATTCGCCATTTTTTTAGCCAGCTTTCCTGCTGCGAAGTTTGGTGCTGTAGGCGACGAGATGCTTCGTCAGCACTTTCGTGAATGCTTAAGAAAGCTGTATCATCGGCAAAAGTTGAGGTGTGGATGTTCGTGACTGTTGGCAAATCTGCGGTGTATATCAAGTATAGCAATGGACCTAATATGCTGCCTTGGGGAACTCCAGCTTCAATCGGCTGCGGTGATGACAGCACAGCCAATCACCTTGTTTTAAAATATTATTATTATTATTATATTTATTTAATCTTAAGGAATATAATTCTAAGATTAAATTAGAAAAAAAAAGAGGAGCACTAGCAGCAGTGGCCATCAGCTCTATAAGTATTAGTGTAGTAAGTGTATTACTTAATTACAGTTTTGGATCATGTGCTATTGATTATAATATTGTTGGGCTATATTTGAAGTTTTGTTAGTTTTATAAAATTGAATATTTTTCTGATATTGGTAACGGTTGGGTCCTTTAGGGTATCTAGAGGTGATGTATTGCCAAACAGTTTTGTTTTTTGTTCCGAGAATAATGGGCACTCTGTAAGGATGTGCTGGATTGAGAGTGAGGTGTTACAATGGTTACAAGATGGTTGTGGTGTTTTATTTAAAATCCATCCATGGGAAAATTGGGTGTGACCAAGGCGTAATCTGGAAAATGTTTTTATTTTATGTTTGTTAAGCGTCGTAGGATATACGGGGTGTTTGCAATGAGCAATAATATTTGAATAATGATGATGTGTAAATTCCTTTTGTTTCATTCTGTTCTTGTTGTAGTTGGCAATATATCGCTGGATGTCAATTTTTTCCACGGTATCATCCATTATTATGGGAGCATATGTAGCAAATTTTGCGGCTAAATCTGCTCTTTCATTACCCCGGATGCCGATGTGACTGGGTATCCATAGGATTCTGACTTTGTCTTCATTGTCGATAAGTGCATCTCTTATTTTGATTATGGTGTTCCATTTGTTGTTGAAAGGGTTGTTTATGGCTTTGATAACCGAGAGACTGTCCGTGAACACTGCAGTTTTATGTTTGCTGGATAAAATTTTTTGAATAGCCCGGTAAATAGCGCACGCTTCTGCAGTGAAAACAGAGGATTGTTCGGTGAGGGTACCCAGAATGATGTTTGCTCCAGCTTCGTCTACTACCCCATAACCTGGTATATTAGCTACTGATTTACTGCCGTCTGTGTATATGATACGCCAATTGTTGGTTTTTAAATGAGTTAGCTCTTCGGACAGGTGACTGACATAGGCATTTGCTGGGGTGGACGCTTTGTTCAACCGTGAAAGCGAAAAGTTTAGTGAGATGCTGTTGAATTTCCAAGGGGGTTTTCTAACATGCTTCCTAGTAAAGGAGAGGGGTATATGCAGTTCTTCGCGGAGGGATAATGATTGTGCTATTGCGGATGGTATTCGTTTCTCTTTTTTTGTTTTTGTAATTGATGCAATGTCTTTGTCTATGATTGAGTTAGTGCTGTTTAGTAGTTTCGGCAGCATTCTGCTTTTCGATTGGTATATTCTATCTTGTATTGATGGGAGGTTGGCTTCGAACAGTATGTTGTCGATGGGTGTTGTTCTGAATGCATAAACGCATGCTCTAGCGGCCTGGTGGTAAGCGGATTTTATGATGTTGATGTTGGTTTTACAGCTGTTTCCGTATATGAAAAGGCCGTAGTCTATTTTGCTTAATATAATGGTTTTAGTAAGGTAGGTTAATGTGTTTATATGCACAAAGCTTTTAGTTGAGAGATAACGTATAATGTTTGATCGGGATGTTATTGCGTTTTTGAGCTGTAATAGTTGATCTTTCCAATTGTACTTCCTTGAAAAAATTAGTCCTAGGATTCTTAGTCTTTCTACGTTTTCAATTGTAGAACCTTCAAATTGGATGGTGTAGGTGTCGGAGTCACAATTGTGTTTCCTGCATATGTGAAATTTCTTTGTTTTGTCTATAGAAATTTCCCCGCCGGAGTATTCATTCCATCTTTTTATGTCTTGAAGTACATTTTGTAGGACATTTTTGGTTTCTTTGTTATCGTTTTTCTTGCAGAGGATGTAAAGGTCGTCAGCATATAAGCAGTGTTCGATGTGGCAGTGTTTTTTAATTATTTTGCCAATTTCATTGAAAGCAATCTGGAATAGCACGACTGATAGGGGCGATCCCTGCGGAATGCCGTTGTCTAGTCTGAAGGATTTTGATGTGTGGCCGTTGACTCTCACCTTGAAACGTCTGTTCGATAAAAAGGATTTGACGAAGTTAAAAATTTTTGGACCGACACGCCATGTTTTCAATGCGCCCAAAATTACGTGGGATCCAACTCTATCAAATGCTCTCTCGAAGTCAATTGATAGAATTGTCACATGATTCCTGGCAGATAAAGCTCGTGTTGTGTAGAAATCAATATGAAGAAGTGCGTCAACGCATCCCTTGTTAGACTTGAAAGCTACTTGTTCCTTAGCTATAAGGTTTTTATTTTCTAAAAACCATGCAAGTCGAGTGGCTATAATCCGTTCAATGATTTTGGAGAGACATGGTAGGAGGGAAATGGGACGGTAGGATTTAATTGAAGACGGGTTATTGGATTTTGGTATAGGGACTACAAGCGATAGTTTCCAAGAGTGTGGTATAGTGCCAGATTTGAAAATGGTGTTATATAATTTTAATAAAAATCCCTTGCTGTTATGAGATAGAGCTTTGACCATTTGGTAGGGTATCTTGTCGTGACCTGGCGTTGTTCCTTTTACCTTGTTTAAACAGTGTGTTAATTCAGTCATAGTGATTGGGGCTTCAAGGCTTTGTGCTCTTTTATCGTGTGTGTTATTGGTAAATGGATTGAGAGTTTGTTTTGATGTAGTGAAAAGTGGAGGGAAGTTAGAGTCTGATGCATATTCTGCCCAGTTCTGTCCAAAATGGTTAGCAATTTCTGTTGGGTCTATTAAAGTATTGTATGGAGTTTCTATTGCTTTTATAATGTTAGATGGGCCCTTGCGAGTGATTTTGCCAATTTTGTTCCAAATTTCTGAAGTGGTGCTGTTTCTGTTTATTGACTTTGTGAATTCCTCGAAGCTGGAGCGTTTTGCAAGTTTTACTTCCCTACGAAATTTAGCATTTGCCCTTTTGTATAATATTAGGTTTTCCTGTACAGGGTTGGCTTTAAAACGTTGCCAGCGTTTCATTTTGAGGTTCCGTATGGTTGCTAAAGATGGGCTCCACCATGGGACTGGAATATATTCTTTTTTTGTACCCTGCTTAGATCGTGGGATGTGGTTGTTAGCTGCAATGCGTATAGATTTGGTGATAACTGCCGCATCTTTGTTGCTTGAGGAGGAGGGTTGGTGTTTTTGGATTTCGATGTTTGCTCTGTGAGTATAGTTTTTCCAATCGGCCAGGTGGAGTAGGTAATTATTAGTTTTCATTGGTTTACATGTCGCTTCAGATAATTTTATAGATATCTTAATTGGAAAGTGGTCACTGCTATTTAAGTCGTCAAGAGTGGACCATGAGATCAAGGGGAGTAGGTTTATTGAGCAGAGTGAAATATCTATGTTAGTGAAGGTGTTGTGGGTTGAGAGGTGAGTGGGACTGCTGTCATTTAATATGCACAGACCAGTTTGGAGTATTATGTTCTCCAGCAAGATGCCTCTATTGTTGTTGGTCACGGAACCCCACATGGTGTTCCACCCGTTAAAGTCCCCAATAACAAGTAATGGTGTGTTGAATGAAGAGATAATATTGGTAATTTCGCTGGGACGTATGTCTTGGTTGGGTGGTATATAAAAGGAGAGGATGGTGAATTTTATATTTAGGTTTATTTCGACTGCTACGATTTGGTATTCGGAGTTAATCGGTAAGAATCTGTACGGTATATTTGATTTAATGAAGTTTCCGACTCCTTGTTTTTGTGAGGTATTTTGTGATGAGTTGATGAAATGACCGTTGAAGTTTTTGGGTGGTATTGGGTTGAATCTGCAGGGGCAATGAGTTTCCTGTAACGATATCAAGCTAGGATCCATTTCCTTAATGAGTAGTTGGAGATTATGGTAGTTGTTATTGAAGCCGTTGATATTCCATTGTAAGATAACAAATTCCATTATGTTCCGTGCAGTAAAACATGTAGACTTTGTTAATTTGGAAATGGATGATGGGAGACTAGGAGTTGTTGTATTCTCAAATGCTGCTACGTTGGAGAGGGTCCCATCGTAATCTCGTCGAGGGATTCCTCGTTGAGAGATGGGATGTAATAATTGTTGTTGCTTATTAGTGATTGAGTTAAATGTGAAATTGGTGAGTTAGGTATATTCTTGTTTGTATTGTTACTTAAAAGGTTGTTATTGTTGTTAATAGCTGTTGTTATTTTTTGTGATTTTATTTCAGTTTTAGTGTTGTTGCTAGATAATGTTGTGTCTTCTTCTGATTTTTTGTCGATCGTCGGTGACAAAGTAATATTTCTGTTTTGTATTAGTTTCTTGGGGTCTTGTATGTGTGAGTGTTCGTGTGTGATATGCGGGGATTTATTGAATAGTTTTGTCGTTGTTGTTGATTGTTCACTGTTACTTTTTGATGATATTGTTTTGTTTACGGTAGTATTAAACGGGTTATGTACACGGTTTGGAAGATGATTAGATACAGTGGAGGCATAAGTGTTGATGGAGGGTTGAAGGGGGTTTTTTTCTTTGTATTCGCGGCGAGCTTCGCCCATGCTACAGTAGTTGATAGTCTTAAGTTTCAGTATCTCTTTCATTTGTAGGTATCTTGGGCAGTTGTTGTCTGTTGAAGAGTGTTCGCCTGCACAATTCGTGCAAAAAGTGCGAGTGCATTCTGCATCCCCATGAGGAGGAAGGTTGCATGTAGGGCATGTAGCATTTCCTTTACATCTGTTTTTGGTATGGCCCAATTTTGAACATGTTTTACATCTCATCGGGTTAGGGATGTAATGATCAACCTTGCATTTATACCAAGCAACGTCTACTGATGCTGGTAACCTGTGGAGGTCAAAGGTGACTATCATTTTGCCCGATGGAATGCGTGTTTTGCCGTCTTCACTTGGTTTAGTAAATTTATATATGTCGGTAACGCCCTGGTCTTTCATCTCCTGTATTATTTCTTGTTCTGGGACGTTCACTAGACAGGGAGCATATATAACACCCTTAACTGAGTTTAGACTGTTGTGAAGTGTACATGAAATTTGGCATATGTTCGATAGTGTTTTGGCTTTCAAAAATCTTTCAGCTACGCGTGTGCTACGCGTGAGTATTAAGATGTTGCCGTCTCGTAGTAAAGTGATTGAGGATAATTCAGAACTGATGCTCTCCAAGCCTTTTTTAATTGCAAATGGGCTAATGTTTGATAGTTGGTTTTTCGGGTCAGTAGATGAGATTATCACGTATTTTGGATTGTTTCTATTGTTGTGGTAAATTGTAGAAGTGTCTGCGTTTGGTTTTGGTTTTTTCGGTGGGTTGTCTATATAATCCCCCAACACAGAGAACCTGTTATTGGAGAATTTGTCCGGTGGGCCCGGAGCCATGTTGTCCAAAAAGTTAAATGGAGTTCTTCTCCTTTTATATAACTGTTTGTTAATATTTATTAGTGTAATAAGTTAAATCAGTAAGAGGGAAAGCAAAAAGAAAAAAACACGCGGTTTTATCAAAAGTTGAAAAAAGAAACAAAAGTTAACGGGAAAGCACTAAGCGAATATGTTACAGAAAAGAATTCACAGAATAACCGTTCGCTTCGAATGCCAGACGATGACTGTGTTTTAAAATAAATTTGCGACAAAGCAGGTAACTTTCCAGTAGCTTACAAATATTTTCAGGAAGGTACTGGGTCAGTTCATATATTAATCCCTTATGCCACACTTTATCAAAAGCTTGGGAAACATCGATAAAGAGGGCTGAGCAGTACTTTTTTTCTTCTAGGGTATGCTTTATAACATTCACAAGTCTATGTGTTTGCTCAGTTGTGCTGTGTTTACTTCGAAAGCCAAACTGATGGTCTGGAATGCAGCGCTTTTCGCTAATGATTTTATTTAACTTGATAGCTAATAATTTTTCAAAAAGCTTAGATAAATTTGGCAAAAGGCTAATTGGCATGTAGGACTCAACTCTGGTGTGGTCTTTACCTGGCTTAGGTATCATAGTTATTAGTGATATCTTCCATTTAGGTGGAAAGTATTCAATGCACAATATCGCGTTGAAGATGTGGAGAATTCTTTTAACTACTGTAGTTGGGAGCTCTTGGAGCATCTTGTTGCTAATTTTATCGATGCCAGGAGATTTTTTAGGGTTCAAGTTGGCGATAGCTTCTTCGACGTCTTTCAATTTAAACTTTATCGAAACTGCTGCATCCGTAACTATCGATGGAAGTTCTTCAGGGTCGCTTGGTGCATTGGGGGTGAAAACATTTTTTAAGTGCTCAACGAACAACTTGCCTTTTCCTGTGTCGTTTCTTGCCCAATCCCCAGTTGGGGTTCGAAATGGAGGTTTACGAATAACCGGTCTTTTGAGATATCTGGTAGCACGCCATAGTGAATGATCAGATTGCGGTGTTGCATCAAGACCTTTAAGATACTCATTTAAATAATCAGTTTTTTTTGGATTGTAACATCTCTCTTAGCTTTTTGGTACACTCTATTAGTTTTCTTTTGAGTTGAGGGGATCTATGAAGCTGCTACTCTCTTCGAGCTCTTCTTTTTTCAGTTAATAATAATTCGATGTCTGTGGAGCAAATTTTGTATTGCCTAATTTTGCGTGAATTAATAATAGCGTGCTGTGCCGCCAGCTTGAGACTTTCGTCCAATTGTGTAAGAGATGCATCTACATCGTCTGGTGTACGAAGTAATACGTTTTCACAGCAGTGAGTAGCAAGGTATTTGCGAAATTTCAACCAATTTGTGTATGTATTTATTTTTTCAGCTATCTCAGTCGCGTGTGTGTTTTGTGAGAGTGATATTGTAATTATAGTTGGTGAATGATCTGATGATAAGTCAACAGAAGATTCAACAAGAATGGATTTAGCTGCAATGCCCTTTGTGATTGTGAAATCTATGACATCAGGTATTTTGTTACGATCAGTTGGCCAATATGTTGGTTGTCCGCTTGAGGCCACCGTCAAACCCATTTTGGAAACTACGTTGTATAAAACGCGACCTTTTGGGGTAATCAGGCGTGATCCCCAAGACGTGTGCTTTGCATTAAAGTCGCCAGCAGCTAGGAAACTATTGCCCAACGATTTAAGGAATTCAGAGTACTGATCCTCAGCAATTGAAAACCGCGGAGGCGAGTAATTTGACGATATTACTAAGCCTTTGAAAAATTCTTCAAGACAGATCGAAGTTGCTTGAAGATAGTCTTTGCTGACTGCACCCACTAAGTAGTGCTTTATTCTGTTCTTTATTAATATAGCTGAGCCCCCACATGCTCTACCACGGGGATCTTTGGCGTCATAAAATGTATAGCCTATTACCTTAAAAACACTTCTAGGTGTTAAATGAGTTTCGGCAATGAGCATAACATCGATTTGTTGATCCGCTAGGAAGTGCTCAAGGTCGTTTTTTTGTTGGCGTATGCCGTTAGCGTTCCAGAAACATAACCTTAGGCAGTTCATGGACTTTTTGTTACAGCCTGCAAAAGCGCAGTTTGCATATTTACCAATGTTTGCATCATTGGCAACATGGTATTAACGAAATTTTGAACTGTTTGCACCAACATTTCTATTTTGGCTTCCATTTGGCTGATGTTTGGGGTGTTTTTGTTAGTCTTCAGGGCACTGCGCGTTAGAGGCGTGGCTGAATTTGCTTTTAGAATGTTCGCGTATGAAATTTGTTGATTATTTGATGTGGACAGCTGAGGGTAATGATTGGTAACGAGCTGTTCTTGTGTTCGGGAAGCAACATTTCGTATCTGGTTTGACGAGCTTCTAACGAGAGAGTAGACTCTGCACCCTCTATAATTTGCGGTATAGTTTTCGCCACAGTTGCTGCATTTTTTGGCCTTCGGGTCACCTTTTGGCTTTTTGCAGTTTGCTGTACTATGTAGGTCGCCACACACTACACAGACAGCATGTAGCTTGCAGTATGTCTTACTATGGCCAAATTCTTGGCAGTTTTGGCATTGCACAGGTCCTGATCTCTTGTAAGGTTCCTCTATTGTCACCCTACGATGCAACAGATATCTCACGTTATATATTGAGTGAACTTCACCCTTCTTTAATTTTTTTTTACCTGGCTCAAGTTCGACACGAAAGATGGGCTGTGGTACCTTTTCTTTAATTATTAAGTTTATTACATTTTTTACCTTAAAGCCTCGACTCTCCAGGCTGTCCTTTATTTCCTTTGTAGCAACACTGGAGTCAAAACCTTTTATGATCACTTGAAGGCCTTTTTCACTTTTAAGCTGATAAATGTAAAAGCTTTTTTTGTTTCCTCAAACGTCTTTACAACTTTTCGATAATTGTCTTCTGTTAGGACCTGAATTTTCGTTTCACTGATTTTACCGCGTCTTACCGGCACGGTGTAAAAAGAGTTCTCACCGATAGTTTCTATTAAATTTTTTATTATAATGTTCGAGCTTGCCTGTCTTAGATATATTGGAGGTGGCTTTGGGGATTTACCCGAGGTCGTAGGGACGTTATCGTCATTACCCAGAATTGCAAATCGGTTTTGAGAAGCAACGCTAGCGGTTTCCAAATCTCTAGCTACCTTATGTTGAGATGCGAAGTTGGCCGATTTCGGGCTACGTTTCCTTTTAGTCACTATTACGTACCTGTCCATACCGGTTTGTGTCTTTTCCTTATCCGAATTCGAAGGCAATGTACCGTCTAAGGGCGTTTTTAAGGCTGCAAATGATGTTTTTGGATCCTCTTTAGATCGCGAGCAATCTGACACTGATTGTGTTCGCTTGGGTGTATTAATGGAAACGTAATTACTGTTGTCCACACTCTTCATTAAGTTGTTGCTTGAACGAGTTTTACCTTCATCCGATTTCGTTGTTACGTATATATTCCTTTCGGGAACACTTGAACGACTAGGGCTTATATTTAGCCATCATGGCTCATTTATTATTTATTTATTGTTAATTTTTGTTTGCTGGGTAAAAAAAAAAAAAATATATACACCAAGTAAAGCAGAGCAAACAACAACATAAAATAAAAACTAGCGGTATTTGGTATACTATATGTTGTTGTTTAATTTATATTGATTGCTTTCTATTAGTCTGTTTTTAATTTATTTCTTGAATTGTTTATTATTTTATATTTAGTTTAATGTTCGTTAATTTTATGTTTTTACTTGTTTTTTGTAAATATTAAAGAAATTTTGTCGTGTTCAAATTACTATTATTATTTTTGAACTAAAAAAATTCTTAGCACTTCACTTCTCACTCTCACTGATAAAAAGCGAATTTTCCATACCGGCAGTTAAAATTACATATGATATTTTTTTTTTTTTTTTCTGTGGCAAATTGTTTTTAATGTTGTAAATAGTAGATCCAAGAGCTCTTCCTATGTTAACAAATTTTTCTTTCGGCTTCAAACGTTTTGATATGTCCTATTTTAGTTTCAAAGTAATGCATACATTCCCGGTCATTAGCAATGTTGGAAAATTAAAATCGAATTTCTTCAAACGTTACTCCCTCTATTCTCTCAACCATTAGAAGTGTTCCTAGTGGCCGTGCAATGCATTGCATTCGTAGGGGCCATCACCTTAGTACTGGTCTAAGGAAAACATTTGCTTTTATTTCAAATCTTTATATTGCTTTACTTTTTCAACTCAACTTCATTTCTTATGGCTAGAATCCTTAAAAAAATTAAACGGTAACAGCATTTGTTATAAGCAGATTCCAAATTTTTACGTAGAATCACACGATGGCACAGCAGATTGAACCAAATTGACAAAAGTAACGGAAATTTATGCAAATGACATGAGCGCAAATCAGAGGCTCCACTGTACTCATTAATTATCACACAAACAGCAAAAGGAAAAATATTCCCTTTTGCTGGGAAGTATGCAGCATTTTTAAATTATGATGTCAATGATAAAAAACATTTATTCTTCTCTCAGGACGTTTTTGTTTATTTTTTTTTATTTGCCACACGTATTCAATTTAAACTCTTCACAAGTTCAATGAACTTAATGGCGGTAATTTTTGATTAAAGTGGAAGAAGACACAGACACCAAAACGGACTGGTAATTTGAACATAAATAATAAATTAATTTACGACATTTTCATTTATCCCCACACTAGTGCGACTATCCTCTTTAATGCGAGCAGTTGTCTTGCAATGTTTGATTAAAGGCGATGAGTAGAGGAATTGACGGATCATAGCTGAATGTCGACCACAAAACTTGAGTAATGCACGAAACTAAAGAAGAACTTTAACAATTCAAGCGTATCTGCTCACTAGAAAATTACAAATAATTTACTTTTCTTATGTGAAATTACAAATGTTTTTATTTCTTAGAAAATTTCATTGTTGTAGTGGAATAAAATTTACTATTTAGTGTCCTGTAGCAGACAGAACCGTAAGAGAACGACTGACTGGATATGGTTGCATTGCATTGCAGCACCTTTAATGTTTTAATTTTTTTCTTGGATAAGTCTCCTGTCGAATATTCTCCAGGGAACCATACTTCCGATCGTTAACTAAGTATTGGACTCCAGATACTTCACCAGATGGAAATTCAGCATACTCTCTATTACTTTTGAAATGCTAGTACTTATTGCGATTGGACGATAATTTTCAGAATTGCTTGCCTCACACCTCACTTCAGCAAGACGGAAATTCGCCCGCCTTGAATAGAGTTCTTAAAAGGATTGCCAGAGGACATGATAACCTCGAAGAACACTGTTTCAAGACCAGTGCCGAAATTCTATCCAGGCCTTACAGAACACCTAATTAAAAATTATTCGGTTTTGAGAAATCGCTCGTTTTGAAATCGACCCGGTTTACTGGTATTTCAATACAAGTATTTTTATGAACTAATACAAACAAAACATTGATACATGGTCATCACATGTGTCATGAATATCAAAGAGAATGGGAGCGAAGAGAGTATAGTGCCAAAAAAAAGTGCGTAATTGCATTATTGGCAGATTTGTCATTATTGGCATAGATGAACAGCTGATCTAAAGGTTGACATCAGAATAATGAAAAGCCACATGACATAACATGGATGTCAAATTACATGAGCGTTATGGCTATTTTTCTATCAGTGTAATATCAAGAAAGGTCGAGGTAAACATGTGTGGATGGAAGTGAAATATCGCTCGTTAGCCTCCCTGGATTCAGAGATGACAGAATAAAAGCCCTTGTGGCGGAAGTTAGACCAGAAAATTTGTATTGGGTACTACCCATAGCGGTAGCTCCGAACGGTTTAATACCTGATGTACGGCCTTTCCGGGTCGATTTCAGGCGAGCGGATCAGTTCTTCGGGTCTACCGCACTTAATTTATAGGCGTATGAGTGAAGGGGCGGTTCAACCCAGCACGAAAAGTTGGTTATATGTACCGGGAAATACACCGAGAGAGTAGTGGTAATTGTGTGTAGGGTGTAGGGTTCTATCTCAGGAAGTACTACGCAAAAATAATCGTTTGTGCAAAAGTGCTTCAAGTAACATGAGGTATGGTCAGGGCTGGTCAGAGGTAAGCATGTTTGAATATGGCAACCAATTTTTTTGGTAAGGCCACAATCTGCTTTCTAACTAGCCATGGGGGCGGTATGTGCCCACGAAAATCTTAGACTTGTCCGATATCATATCATATCATGACTTTCGAATGCAGCCAATTTATTTGGCTTATTAATTGACCCTATTTGGTTTTCGAGTTTCATCTTACTAAATTTAATTATTTAAAAAATTAATTATAGTTCCCATCTCACAATTAGAAACTTTATCGGTTTTAATCATGAATTTAAAAAAAACTTAATAAATAAATTAATTAATTTTAAAATAACTTGCTTTTTTTATGTTTGCAAAAAAAGGAAAATAAATTAAAGCCAATTTGAACACAAACGAATGCGTATTGAGTGACATAGATTCCACAAAAAGCAAACCATTGGTTATTAAAAAACCAACAAAGGAAAAAAAATAAATAAATAAAAAAGATATTGATTACATAATGACATGGTTAAAAACAAAAGATTTTACTATATTAAGTACAAAATATCACATACCCAGCCGTACATACTGAAGAAGATTGTGCAAACAATGGAAAAATTGCACATGAATGGCGCATATTGTTTGGAAATATTGATAAACTACAATTTCTATTAGGGTGTTGCATTGTGGCTAGGAAGAGTGAAAGAGCAGAAAGACTAAATCGTTTTAGAAAATATCCTCTTGAAAAATTATATTAAACGTGGAGTGAAGGAATAAAGGGTTGTTTTTCAAATCATCATGAGTAGATGGACGCTTGAAGAACACTAACAATTTATCAATCTTTACTTTGAAAATCGCTCATCAATTCGCACAACTTATTTTGTATTCTGCGATAAGGTTAATTATTTGTTTAACAGGTTTGTTAATAAATAAAATTGGCGAATATGCAATGGAACAAATTACCGAAAATATGGGCTGCCGACAGAAAGGCAGCATATGCCCAATAAACCAGGTGGGACAAAAGTAATCATGTTCTTCTGCAGTAATTTTTTTCTGTACTTTGTAAGGGAACATACTCAAGTCTTTCACCAAAATTCTGCGTAGGGACCGCCGGCTAATGCCCGTCGTGGCAAGTCGTGTGGTCGATGCTCCGGGCTCCTTTTCGAAATTTTGGGCAACAGCGATATTCACAGCACTACGCCTGCTCCGGTGCCGACCACCCTTGGGAACGTCTCGTGTTGTCCCATTCTCTTCAAGACGAGTGGCCAAACGCTGCCCAACACAAGCGACGATTTGTATTCTGCATTTGTTTATTGCACAACTGTCAAAATTGAATTGTAATTTGGCGCAATTTGCGAAAGTTGTAGCGTTTTTCAATAGAGCGATTACCTTTGCCCCACCTTGTACAAAACGTCAGTAATCAATTGCCTAAAGCAAAATTTTTTCAAATGTACTACATCTGATGCAGCCAACAATGTTTTATTTATTGCAGTATTCCATAAGTATTATTGCAATTTGCAATTGTTCACTTCTGATACAATCCTTTACATCGTCATCTAAATAGGTTCCCTCCTAATCTATTTCACGTACGTTTCCGTTCACAAACAACATTGTTTTACGTTTTTCCAAATAATTACACTTCTTTGCATACGACATTATCAAAGCAAAGAGTATGTAAACCGGAGCACATTTAACCCACTTTCGTTGGAAATCGTTAAGAACCTGCACAAAAATTTAAAAAGAAGTATAGCAGAATACAGAATACCAATATACAGTAGAAACTCGAAAAGGTTAAGTAGTTTGTTTTTGGGGTGCTTAACTGTTTCGAATTCTTAACTTTTCCGTGATGTGAAAAAAGCATTTTTCTTTACACATTTTTTAATGTGTATTTACCCAGCTAGCATTAATCGTCCGCGATGTCGTATTCCGATTCTGCACGTTCAATACAACGGGAGAGACTGTATAATGATAGCGACTCTCATTTGAATCGTCTACAATGCTCCGAAAAGAATCGTGTAAGATTCTAAAATTCCTACTGCAGACGAGCGTTGAAAAAAACTGATTTAAAAAAAAAGCGAAAATAATTTATTCTTTAATATTATAGAAGAACCATTTCATTTATTATTTTATTGCTCATATGATGAGACGGTATTGTGTATTGAACCGAGAATCTTCTGGTTGCAACAATGCGGAAATGGCGATTTTGAAGTAACATAAGCGAGACTAATTTGTTTCACTTGTCAAAGATACTCAAAGCCACAATTCAAATTATTAAAATGCGATTATGGTGGAAAGTAAAAAAAAACACTTCTAGAACAAACATCGCACAAATATTATTTGGAAGGGCTGAATATGATTGTTGACTACTAATAATCTTACAAAACTCCCCAAAGTGCGTACACAGAGATTCACCCGTCGAACAATCGTCTGGACGATTAAAAGAAGAGTGCTCGTCAAACAATCTTCCAAATGGCAACTGTAAATCGATATATAAATAGAAGAAGTCAAAATGATGTTAAAAATATAAAAATAAAATAAAACCAAAAAATTTGTCAAAAAAGTTCAGAACCAATCAACTTTCTGGACTCCCGTGTGGTGACTGACAAATCCTTAAGTTTTCCGTATTCTTCAAGCTTCTACTGTAATAAAATCTTAGAAATTAATTTAATATAATAATAGGTCTGTACGTTTACTTTCTGGGAAAGTTCGGTAAAATGAGAGTAAGCTATAATTACTCTCAATAAGAGAGCAAAATGTACAAAAGTAAGAAAACGAAAAAAACCATAAAATTTACCAGAAAAAAAGAAATGTCAATTTTTTACAGCTCTGTTTATATCGGAGATGATATTTGACAATTTTAAAATTGTACTTTTTTGACCCCAAATGTACTAAAAATATAAAAGTTGTGTTAAGTTTTACTATTATTAACTATTAGTAACAGAAAGATAAAATAAAATGAGTTCTTGAATATTGAGAATTTATTTCGAAATCAATCAAATTAAAGTAATACTGAAGGAGTTCCTATTACTCGAGAGACCACCTCGTTGCGAGACACCCAACGTTTTGTTCAATAGTTAAAAATTAATGCAGTTCATTACAAAAGTATTCTTGAATTTTCGCAATCCATCCATTTTACAGAAATGATAATTTTACTCGTTTATAAACTTATAATTCGGACTATAGTTTTTGAAGCTCCGTACGACTGAGTTTAGACGAGAAAACATTTAGTTTGGAAGCATGTTACGGGTGTGGAAGAGAGCATCGTTTTTGTGTTCTGTACTCGGCGACACGTTTTAACAACGACATATGTTGTCTTTGGTGATGGATAGAATTAATTTTTATGCGAATCCCTGAATAGTTTGTTTTAATATTTGTATATTTTTAATAATTGTGGGCAATTATATTAAGAAAAAAACCACAGATGACGGCCCACTCCAACGTTCTGATGGATATTTCTATTTTATATTATATTTACATTTCTTTTTTTTATATACATATGTACATATAAGAATATTGAAATAAAATCTACGTAAAGAATTGAAATAAATAGTGTTTCATTTCAATTGGGATATCCGTCTACAGTGAGCGATATATATGCATCAACGCTGACTATCACATGCACACAGAAGTTTCGTTCATTTTTCTCATATTGCACTTAAGAAAATGATATAAACTTTGTTCTACGCAATGACCGATAATTCTGTCAGCAATGACGGTCATATCACCGGTGAAATTACCGTCAATGTTATTGTAGGCAGCTAAACTTATTAGTTATTTCGCTGGTCACTTCATTCAACAGGACAAACGTCAAAGTTTGTGAAAAAGTTGTGAAAAGTGGTTGTGAATAATTTAATAATTAAATATTATATTAAGAAAAATCGAAAATATATATTTGCTATAATTAATTTAAATTACTGAATAACGTATAATCATATGAATATACCTTACTTAATATTTAGTGGAGTAAAGTAGTACTTTTGCAATGCAAAGTGTACTGGAAAAAGTACAATTGTACGAGCTTGATTATCCCTGATTTTCATTGGAAGTCTAATGTGATTGATGACAGTTTACCGAAAAAAAACTATTTGTGAAAGAATTTATTTAAAAAAACAAGTATTGAAAAAATTTATTTAATTATATTTATTTTTCAGCGATGGTCTTTTTTATGAAAAGTTTTTAACAATTATTTATTTTTCAATATTTCGCTACCAAATAGGTAGCATCGTTAGGAAATAATAATTTGTATTAACAAAAATATTTATTTAAAAAAATGGTATTTTTTATGAAAAGTTTTTAACAATTTATGGTATAAATAACAAAAATGTTTGTAATTAATTATTGTTAAGAAAAATTTTTTACACAACTTTTGTAATGTCAGTCAACTGTTTGGGACATTTGTAATTTTGTAAAAAGTACGGGCATTCTCGTGCATGAAGAACAAGAACATTACTCTCTCAAAACCTCTCTCATTTACCCAATTTTTGCGTAAGAAAACGCTTTTGGGTAAGATTGGGCGCCCGCCGAAAAAAATCATATTTTGTGGAAAAAAAACATAATTTGACGGGAATTATTATTTTCTCCTAAAGGTGAAAGTAAGTGATTGGATTATATAAAAATCAAAGTGAGTGAACAGTACTGCTTCTGGCGCAATGTGAGCGCTCTAATTTAGGTTACTCATTTCAGCATAAAAGCTAAGCGCTAAATTACGATGCGCTTTGCGTCGTAATTTAGGATGGAGTGAAACATACATATAACTGTTTGTAACAGGGTAACAAGTGTAGAGTAAATAAAAGCAACCAACAACAAACTGACACAAAACTTAACTTCACTTTGTAGCACAATTACAATGAAAGTTTTACACACTTGAAATAAAAATTCATAATTTCTATAAATTAGAAATCATAATTTGAGAGAAAAAATCATCCAATCATATTATGGTTTAAAAATCATCAAAAATATGATAAAGTCTCATTCTGGCAACGCTGGCACAAGTGATTATCATCTGTTTTGAACCAAGCTGTCAAAATTTGTCTATTTTCACCTAAGATTTATTAATTCATGAATTTGCCTTGATTTTCACCACTTGCATACATAAATTTGCTGCGAACCAAAATTCTTGTTTTTTGTTTATTATCAATTTTTGTTTATTGTCATAATTTTGTAAATAAATTTTGTGCGCGCCATCTATTCATTGCAGCTTGTTCTGCATAAAGTTAATGCGAGCCATCTACTGATCAAAAGCAACCCAACATTTGTTTTGACAGATTGGTTTACACAGTAGAATACTGTTGTGTTGTTGTAGGGTTAAGGCAGCCAATACGCAATTCGCCTTAATATACAGGTTTTGTAAAGCGAATGCTACACGATCAATGTTCATCTTCAATATTTGTCGTATAAGTGTGACTATTTTCTATAAAATAACGCACACAATGACAAATATTGAAGCTGAACGTTGATGGTGTAGCATTCGCTTAATGTACAAGGTTTATTAATTCGCAAGGCGAATTCTTCAATTCGCTTTTCGTCCAAACGTCAAATTTTTTGTATACATGTGTTTTGTTAAATTATTCACCACTTTTCTTAACTTTCTCAGTAAACAAATTTTGACGTTCGGCACAAAAATACGTTACAAATTCTTGTATCAGCTGACGGGCGAATTTGCTACTGAGTTTACCTGGTAATGAATTTGACTTGGTAATGTATGATTTCATCTTCAACGTGAAACGTAATCTTGTTTGTGAAAGTTGAATATGAGCTTTCTAATTCCGATTTGAGTATCTCATTTAAATTGAAAACAAAATTCTATTGAAATGCTTTGGTATTTCGTTCGATAACGAATGCCATAATTTGGGCCCAAATCTGTGCTTTACCTTTTTTGTCAGCGACAAAATTGAATACATAACTGCAATAAAGGGTGGCGATTGCTGAATTAGTTACCACCGTGGCTACAGAACCGATGGTCATGGGTTCGAACCCTGTACACATGATTATCATATAGTACAAATTTGACAGAAAAATTTCAATAAAATCTTCAACAACCGTGTGACTCACAATTTTTGTGTGGCAAGATTGTCACAAAATGTATTGTCCGTGCATTGTGTGACAATAATATTGGCACAATTCTGACAGTCGTGAGAATACCGTATATTTCCATTGACACGTAATTGCCACACACTTTACAGTCATTTGTTATTGTCACATGTGCTTAATTTAGTGCACCGTACAATGACACCATTGGCAGATAAATATTTCTGTTGGCAACGCTGCCCATAAATATTTATATACAATGTTAAATATCGGATTTGGCATCTTTTGCCATACAATAATCTGACAACCGTCTGAACAGACAATTTTTGTTGGCACATAAATTTATTGTGTGACAATGAAATTGTACAGTTTTCTTACAATAGTCATGACAGACAATTTACATTGCCACCATACTGCCGTAGCCTACAATATTGTAAAATCTGACAATCGTGTTTACATAGCTAAGTCATAAAAACACTTTGAATTTTTTCTGATGTGCATTAGTGTGTATTTGTGTCAGTTGCTGTCGGAATGTTTCAGTTGCGGAAGCATAGTACCGATTTCAGCTGATACCGATCCACAGGCTCATCAGAGCGCCCTCCTTCGTCGGTATTGTGTAGCACCAGAAAATACTGCAGTTTTAAAAAAAATGTTGATGATGTATGTATGTATATTACAGCGTTCTCTCTAGTCGCTATTTGATGAATGAAAACGCCTGCGATGTAATATAACAAACAAAATGGCTCTCCTTCAGCTTAATTATATGTATACGCATACTTAACAACAGAGATGCTGATACAGTGCTTTGCAAATTAACAAAACGAGCCTGGTTACACAGTTGTGTAAGAAAAAAGTATATTTATCAAGTAGACTCACTAATCAGGTGACTTTTTTTTTTGCTCGTTTATGTTTTACACAACGTGAATGTCAAAATTTGTTTGCATTTTATGCGGCAATATGATTTTTACTCACTTGTTTAATTTCAGAGAGCGTGCAAATAATATTTTTACTCATTTCTTTATTTTGAGAGAGGGTTACAAAGGCAATTAAGAGCCAGTGCAAAAACAATTAGTCCGTACGTAATAAAATTTTTGTTTTTTTGCTATTGTTATTGACATTTTCTATGTGTTTTACACAAAAAAGTGCCTATTGCTTAGGTATTGTTGTTTTGATGTAGATTTGGGACTACTTTAAAAATACATTTACTTTGGTAAGAATTAAGGACCACTCTATTACTTCACCACCCGCCTCTGTTCTCTACACTATCCGTCCCCAAAATCAAGGCAACACACAATGTCACCATAGTTGGGAAGCATATTAATTGTCTGACTCGTAGTTCACACATGTTGTTTTTGTAATATTGCCACAAACTAGTGAATCAGTATGCCATGCTTGGAACAAAATTCCCCTACAGAAAAGGGGAGTGACCTGAATTCTGCAGAATTGCAATATTAATAATTGCTAGTTTCGCTGCCAGTGGTATCAACAAAGTATGTTTCTTTCATTCTTCTCGTTAATGAGGAGATTTAATATGCATTCGATGAAAATGATACCAAATAAGTAAAAGCAACCACAACACTGCATTGCAATTTCTGTTTTCTATAACCGCCACAGATATAAAAAAAAAACGTTTTTTTGTGGTGAATAATGAGAAAGTGTTGCTCCAATTTAACAACAACACGTTATAGTCGTATGCGAAACATTGCTAATGAAGATGAAAGAGAGAGAGATAGGAGTGTGAATTACGAACAATATTCTTTTATTGTTGTTTGTTAAACAATAAAACGATATTAATCGAAAGATAACGAGCCAATTTATAGTGGAAAAAAAGAGTTTAAAAAAAAATAAACCAAAACAAACAATTAATACCAATAGCATGTCAGGGAAGGAAAATTTAATGCTATTGCAGTTTATCAGTGATGTTAAATACAGATTATATTAAAGTAAATGTTTCAGTAACGTCAGTAATAATTTCATTAAATTGGGGGTTAGACGTACAAATTTTGCCTTTCAAATTTTAAAATTCTCTAACTTTTTTACTAATACACTCATACTTTTAAAATTGGACGAGAATTTGTTTTCAAATTCTCTGGAAAAGTTTGTTTCAAATTATGGCCAAGAAAACAGCTTATACCTATTCTTATGAGCAGCGAAGCCATCTTGATAAATTAATTTACTTTTAAATTGCTCAAAACTTGCGTGCATCCTACGTCACAGCTATCAACCCACATGAATTTTGTGAAAATTTTAAAATGTGGATGCAGTGTAAATGCAGGAAACTTCAATAGATTTATTTTTTTTTTTCGTTATAATAACCAAACGGCTAACCTGGTAATTTGGATCAAAGCTGACGTTGCTAACTTGCTAATACCGGTTTGAGCTGATAGCAATCCACAATCACATCAGAACGCCCTCCTTTGTCGGTATTGTGTAGCACCGGCGAAGTAAAATAATAATAAAAATGGCTGCTAAACCGAAGCTTCAGCACTGCTATTAACAAAGAACGTGCAAAAGCAGAGCTGTACAATAATTAATAAAGCTTCACCTCCTGTCGTTTCTCTAACTATTCCTTTCGTATAGTTCCAGCACAATGCATATCAAGTGTAGGGGTCATCTCCTGAGTGCTGGTCGCAGATAAAAAAAAAATCATCATATGTAATTTTAACTGCCGGTATGTTATCGATTACTAGTCTAATTAAAATTTAAAAATTTTAACTAACGCATAAAAAGGGTTTCGAAATATGGCACTGCATGTATGTATGTATCTAACAATTAATATTCGAATTCCACTTTGACGTTCTGTGCTTTCAGTTTCGCTGAATTTCAGTAATTCCATGTGTAAACCCAGTTTTGAAAAATAAATCCGCTTCAACCTCTTGTACTTTAAGGCCGTCATATATGAATTAAGCGCTGTCACACTTTTTATTGAGCTGTCATGTTTTATCTTAAAAATTATATACTTCTTCGCAAGAATGAACGAACTGACCCAATATGCATAGCAAATAGGCAAAATGCAAAATGATTACTAGCATTGATTTATTTTCACATCAGCTTATTATTTATAATAAAGAATTGTAACAATTAATTTTTAATTTTATTTATTTATTTATATTTTTAATGGTGAAGGCAGCATGTGTTTGTAAAACGTTCGCATTCTCAAATTAACACAAAAACCCATTGAACCAAATAAAATGGGAACCTGGATACACAAATGAATCTACAATATTTGTGGGATTGTTATTTAAATACCAGTGCATCCATATGCATATGTATTTACATGGTATGCATCGATGTGTGTGTGTGTGTGTGTGTTTGTACTGTTATACTTTCGTTTTACTTTCGTTTAATTATGCAGATTAGAAGATAAAAAATATATAAGTATGTATACATATGTATGTATTGTATGTGTGTGTGTCGTATATTCAGCTGCGATGAAAGAAATAGCGCCGAAGTTAGTATTTGTATTTTCTTTTTTTTTTATCTGGGACCAGCACTCAGGAGATGACTCCTACACATGCGAAGCATTGTGCTGGAACTATAAGAAAGGGATAGTAGGAGAAACGACAGGAGGTGAAGCTTAATTAATTATTTTACAGCTCTGCTTTCGCACGTTATTTTGTTAATATACTCGTAGCAGTGCTGAAGCTTCGGTTTAGTAGCCATTTTTTATTATTATTTTACTTCGCCGGTGCTACACAATACCGACGAAGGAGGGCATTCTGATGTGATTGTGGATTGCTATCAGCTCAAACCGGTATTGTGCAGTGACCAGAGACTATGCCTTCGACACTGAAACCTTCAGACAACAAATGACACACAAGGACCACTAATTCACATCAGAATAATGCGAGATGTTTTTTTTTAAATTTTAGTCTGAAACTGGAGTTGAACCAGGTCTGTTTTTGGTTTTGTAGTCAACGTGCAGACTACCATCCATCGTGCCATCGCCACCCTCAATTAATTTTACGGGGTGTTCCATTAAGACGTTTTATATGCAGCAGTTTCCATAACTGAACCTGTGACTACTTGACTAACTGATGGCAAGTAAAAAATGCAAAGTCCAACAACGCATTGAAATAATTAAAATTCACTACAAAAATTGTGGGAGTTACGCGTTCAAGTGAGCTGTTGGAACAACTCTGACTCGTGCACGTCACTCAAGAATAATTGATAATATTGCTGTTGGAGTCCATAGTCTTGAGAAAACAAAAGGTTTGTCCATTTCTCGTCGATGTTTGGAATTTCTGAAACGACATTACGCCGTATTTTGCATAAAATTATGATTGCCAAAAAACACTCAAAAACACTGCAATTTTGGCAACTGGAGTTAATGCAGTTTCGATCTGCATTACCTGCATTACCGTTTTTAATAACAATTCGCTTGATATCCATAATCGACCCATAAATCTTATAGGAGAGCGTTTTTATTCCTTATTTATTTGCATATTTACATACGGGTACGTTCTGTAAACCGAATCTACAAAAATTTTTCGTTTTTAAAACGAGTACATATACTTAGGTGTTGAGAAATCACTCGTTTTTAAATCGACTCGGTTTACTTAACAGTGGGGATTGTGTTATCTCCATAACTATAACAATTACAAATTAAGGAGAATTTTCTGTCGTATTAAAGTTCACAGTTAATTTATCACAATATTGTGAAGAAATTACATTTTTGATTAGAATAAGTGAAAAAGAACAATTAATCTTCAACATTAGTTGAGTATAATACGCATTTTCTATGCCACTACGCATGTCATCAGTACCCTTTGTGTCAACAGGGAGGTAGTTGTAAAGTCATTGATATCATCTATCTAACCCGTCAGAGCTTAGGAAAATGCATACGAGAATAATAGTTACTGTCTACATACTATTAACAAAGGTTGCCAGCTTTGTGGTTTTTACGTTTTTAGTAAAGGTCATACTTCATATATTCCCAAAGGACAAAGCTTCTGTTTTCAGTACAGGTGAGAACGAAATTAGTTTGTTTTACAACTTTTTAACCGTATTTCCTTATTTAAATTTTTTCCGGTTTATTAGCCCTCCATCGAATGGCAATGAAACTGAACAGTGAACTTGCACACGACAGAAAATTCTCGTTAATTTGTAACTGTAGTTCGATTAAATTCTAAATATTCTGAAGATAACAATTATCGCTATCATTCCTTATGTGCGGATGAATAAATGTACTTGGAGCAATTTGCATATAAAAGTCGATTTCGAAAAAAGTGTAACATACGATAATTTCGCGCATTATTCCATTATTAATGGCATACCATCGTCCTCTTTACAATTAAATAAACAGTCGATGATTTCGCTTAAAAATTCTCCTTTTTTACATATCAAAATTAAACTTTTATTGGAAGACCCTTTAATTGGAACTGGAAATAATTCCTGCTACTAATAAGACCAAGATGTAAACCGAATTTGTTCCAAATTTGTTGCTCGTAAAGTAATTCGAAAAGTCCTATTCGCTTCATATCTGGCAAATGCGCTCAGCTGCTGGTATTTTTTTCTTCTGACTCTCGCACCAATTTAGCCAATCTATCGCTTAAATAATAAAGTCGGCATTCCATTGTAACTTTTTTTAGTACGACTTATTGCGTTATGGGAAATGAAATCGGAAGTATGGAGACGGATACTAAAAATTTCATTTGAAAACGAAATTACGTATGTAACTGTTAACCGTGCTAACATTTTTCCCAGCTCTGTATCTAGGCCTTTTTGCAATTGTGAAACATACAGAAAGCCACAGCCACTGCTACCATTATCTGAAATCCTGCAACTGAAATAAAAAGTAATAATAAAGAAATTATTTTTAAAAAAATCTAAAAATTATTATAAATCAAACTACAGACAATTTCTACTTAAAATAATTGCCTCGAAAATAACTAGAACAAAAACCATACTTATAAAAATAATAATAAAAATACAAAAATTACGAAACTAGAATGAAAAAGGAATTTGAATTTATAAAAAGTGACGTTTATATTGAACTTTAATACGACCCGTAAAAAAAAAAAAACACCGACAAACCGCAGGCAAAGGAGAAGAAATGAGAGAATAGAGATTTTAAGGAAGGCAATTAAATCTGATCAAGTCAAATCAATAAGTATAGGGTGGGTCAAAAGTCACGCCTGCGTGTAAAAATATGATGTTCGATGAATAAAGTCTAAAAAAAATAATAAATCAAAAAGGTATTCAAATTTTAACACGCAGACGTGACTTTTGGCCCACCCTTTATTTTCTCTAGACAGAAGAAAGAAATCGAAATACAATTACAATAACAATGTGCCTCTTTTGCTAGCATGTCTGATTCTTGTTAATGAAATGTTGATTACGAATTAAGAAAAGAAAATCTTAATTTGGAAGTTAAATTCGCTTAGCGGTCATCAAGACAAGGAATTTAACAATTTGGTAAAAGATTTAAAAATAAAAGGGTTTAAAAATTTGCCTTTTTCGTTCAAAACATTCTACAAGGTGGCCCGAAGCCGTTTGAGTTCAAAGAGCCATTGTGTCGCTCGCAGTGTGCACTGTAGCTTTTCCGTAGCCCTTTTTGCCTATTCACGAACCCATTCAATTGGAAATGGGCTTCGTCGCTCTTAATTAAATTATGAATGAAATCATGTCTTTCTTCTGAAATAAAGTTCAACGATTTTGGTACGTTGTGTACTGTTCCATTTAAAATTCCCCAAATCTTCTTCGCAAAATACTGAAATCAGAAAAAAAAAATTTATAATAAAAAAGTTATAAGGAATTCAAACACCTTCTCTCCCTGTGGGCCACACCGTATTTAACCCACTGATAGAACCGTTGATATTAGACTCGTATTTTTCTGATGTGCCTGTGGATTGCTATCATCTGAAGCCGGTATTGTTCAATGACCAGTGACTATGCCTTCGCCACTGAAACCTTCCAACAACAACTGACACAAAGACACCTAATGCACATCAGAAAAAATGCGAGATGTTTTTCTGATTTAATCTGAAACTGGAGTCCAACCCAGGACTGTTTTGTTGCTGACTTGATGTTGTTGTCGAAACACTTGTCGTTTTTACATTTGAATTTTTTCAAAGCATTTATTTTCGTTGAACTTTTAAACGTGTTCAAACAAACATATAATAATTAAACGGAATACAAACAATAAGGCTGTGTTGCCTACTAAACTGTTCTACCGTTATTAAGAGATTAAAAGTTCGTTTAAATACAAGAATACTATACCAGCATTATATTTTTTCAATGTTTTCTACTGTAATACGAGTGTATAGCTTTTTCATAAAAATGTAAATATAAAGATCAGTTGTCTCTTTTTACAACATTAGAGCAGTGATGTTCGCCACATACAACATTTGTTGAAAAATTTACACAGACAGTTGTTATTCTCTTTTAAAAACTTTCATTCAGTCGTCGTTGAGCAAGCGATGAATACACATGCGGATGGTTATTGTCATTTTTTTCAGATATTTATTAAGCATTGTTGCTGTTTCTTCTTGGACAAAGCACAATAAACACACGCGATTCAATTAGAATTGAATACGAAAAAAATTAGAATATAATAAAAGTTCACGAAATGAAATGTGAAAAGTATTTTATGGTAAACGATGCTTTTCAAAACATTCAATGCCTTTTATGTTACAAAACATGAAAAGCGGGTAATGAACACGTTTCAATCAGAGCTAATAATACTTAGATCTGAGGTAAAAGATTTCGATAAAATTAGAACTCTAGAGTTTTGGAGAAATTTAGATGTTGCGATATATCCCCAGCTCAAAAAAATGTATTTAAAATATTTATCATTTTTTTCCACTACTTATGCGAACAAATATTTTCAGACATGAAAAACATTTGTTCCAAGCAGCGTTGTTGTTGTTGTTCGCAATTGCCATGCAAGTATTAACATGGAATGTTTAATTTAAAATTTTCAAAGGGATTTTAAAAATTATAATGAGGAATGACTGATGGTTAAACTTTTTAGTCTATTATTTAAGCCCAAAAAAATGTTTTATATGAATTTATTTTTGTTTTTTTCCCCCCAAATAAGTGTTCTAAAATTATTTATTAAAATTGATAACTGCTATTTATGGTCCCTGATGCTCTTATCGTTTTCTTAAAATTTAAATTACATTCATTTAATAAGTTGTATATAGCTGGCATTTTCTTTCTTATTTGAAAAGTTTGACATTATGTTTGCTGGGCAAATTCTCTGACCAATACCTCTTCATTTTATTTTTGAACACCACTATATTAGAGTACATATTTAAGAAAAAAAATTTTCGTTTCTTTTAAAATTGTAAAAACGTAATTTAATTTTTACTTTTATCCAGAGATATTCTCTTACCGATTTTACCCGTCTTTACTTTATTCAAACGTCGGTAAAATTTCCAAAAATCTTTTTAGAGGATCTGTAGATAAAGAGCTGTAGCAACGTACCTAGTTTAAATTATTAGTCAAACACTTATGCCCAAATCCACAGTCATTAGTTAACTAATAGTAATAGTTTAACCAATAATATTTGATTCACAGCTTTTTGTTTACTATTAGTTAAACCGCGAAATGTCATTGGTTAACAAATAGTTAGACCGCTCTTGTTTTATCCATTTTTAGTAAATAATACAACAAATGTAAACAAAAACCATATGCCATAGCAGTGCAGCCAATAATGAAAATTGTAAGATTTTTAGGTTTGCCATGAAGTATTATTTTAGTTTACTAATAATTAACTAATAACTGTGAATTTGAACCTTAATAATTTTACCTTTTTGTATGAATACATACATAGATTTTAATGAATCTCTAATTCAATTCGTTATTAATTAAAATTCAGAAAATGACCATACAAAAGTTTTCCCAAAAATAAAACATTTTTTCTTGAGTAAAACAAAAAAAATTAAAAGGAAAAAAAAATTCCTTCGGCAGGCGTCGTTTTCCAACTTTTTCATCCCGTTTTCTTCTCTACACACCGTTCACTATTAAACAAAAAGTTGCATGCAAAAGTTGCGGCATTTATTGCAAGGTGTAAATATGGTCTAACAAAAGTTTAATTGAAAGCAGAGTGCATGGCAAAAGCATTGTGATAATAATAGTGATTTCGGTACATAAAAAGTGCATTTTATTGTTCACTTTTAAAGTGCTGTAAAATGGCTTTATAGTGAAACAATAAAGTGGAAATGTTTGAAATGAATCGTACGAAATTGGGTAAGAAATGGAATGCACTTTTGTTTGAAAAGAAAACGCCATAAATCAAAAAACAAAAACCCAAATACATTTACACTACGAGTTCAAACCATAGAGTGTAGAATAGCCGAACCGCAAATTATAGAACGTCCGTGAGCCAGATGACATTTCCATATACACCTAATTCTGTTTTTACGAGCAAGAAAATATTTTATTCTGCATTTACGCGACTTGGTTTGATTTAATGCGATCTAAATATGTATGTATTTTTACCAGAAAAACGTTGTTTGCATTGAAGAATGCTGCAAATTTATTTTGAATGAGTTAAATTCAGAGGGAAGGTATGTCCTGCAATCTGCGAAGCTCTTTCAGTTTGTCTGTTTCTCTTGTCCCTATTTCCCAGGGTCTAGGCGGTAATCGAACCCGTAACCTGCAGATTGATAGACTGGTGCTCAAGCTTTGGGCTAAGGAGACACCACTGAAATTTTAAAAATTATCGCAGAAAACCGCGTTAAGTGTGCATTGAAGTTTTGATTTTATTAATTGTATCAAAAATATTTGCGTGGTAATTGATTATGCTCAACTTTCCGATGCAATGGTAATGCAAGACCACTTGCACAAGATTGTGAGTTGGGCTATTGAATTACAAATAGGTATATACTATTTTTAATAAAAAAAAATATTAAAGGTCCTCATAAACACGGTTAAAAGCCTGTGCATTTTTACACTGTCGCAAATGAATTATCAAAAATTGTATGAAAATTCATTTGAACAAACTTTGTAAACTTGCCCAAGAATTTTGACTCGTAAACTTGCACTGTTCAATTGTGCATTTAGTTAAACAGTATATCGTTACTTTTTTTGCAAAAAAAAATCTAGTTTTAAGTTATCACAAATAGCAACTTCTGCAAAAGCAAATTACAATTTTTAGACAACAATTTTAATTTTTTTTTATTATTATTATTATTTATTTTATTTTATATTGACGTTTGCAGAAAATGGTAACGCAGGTAATGTAGATCGACCCTGCATTATCTTCAGTTGCCTAATTCCCAGTACATCTTCATGATACAAGTCTCGCAAATATGCACAATTGCGCAAATGGTGATTTTAAGCGTTTCCATGAGGAACCTTATTATTACTTTTGTGCAAGACTTTGCGTACGGTACCTAAAAACGGTAAATTTTTTAGGGCGCACGGAAATCCAAATAAAAAAGTTAACATCACTGGCGCCGAGCTAGCGCAATATTAAATTGGCTCTGCTCTTTACGTAAGCAGCGTATGCTGCTGTACAGACGGCAATATGGCATTTTGAAGTTTTAAGGTAGTGACCTCTCGATGAGGATGCTAATTCCTCCAATTTTTTGATTAGAGTGTGAATCGCTTCCAAACAGATCCTTACAGAGAGCATTTATGCAATTGTTCTTTCGCAAATATTGCCCTCTTTTATCTTGGACCGCCACTCAGGAGATGACCCCTACACATGCGATACATTGTACTCGAACTAGAGAAAAGGGAAAGCAGGAGAAATGACAGGATGTGAAGCTTCTTTGTTTTATTGCAGTGTTGTAGCGTCTCTCATGTCAAGGAGACGTACTATTTTTAGTAATTATTTTACTTCGTGGATGTTACACCATACCGACGAAAGAGGGAGGGCGTTCTGATGTCCCTATCGATTGCATACAGCTGAATTCGTTACTGTTTATGTTTTTTCATAAAATAACAGTAGAAAGCCGAGTCATACGCTTAAACTCTTCAGTCGAGCTAGCAAAAGTATTTACAAGCCGCCGCTGCTTATAAATGATTTAAGAATAAAAATTTTTTTAAAAATTGTTCACATGTTTATAACTTTATATTAAATTATTTTTATAAGAACAAAAAGAAAGAATAAACCACAATATGTAATGATAGACAAGTGAACAAATTTTGTTTGTGTAACTAGCCACTAGCCGCCGTAAAAAAATTATTCAATTCATATCACTGGCAACAGCTGTTTTCGATTATACTTGTTTTTACAATTTTATGTGCCAAAAGAAGCAATTACATAATTTTAATTAAAAACGGAATTATTACAAGACTTATTTCTATATTAAAATGTAGAATTATTTTAGTTTCTTCACTTGTTTTTATCATTTTGATATCCAATATTTATAAGTGTTTTTTCTTAAACAGCTGAATGAATTGAAATAGCACACTAAATTATGACGGGTTGTTCGTGTTATTATGACTTTATGACTTCCTTTTCAATGCCCCAAATGATTTTTTTTAAGTTTTATTTCTTTGCCGCCCACAAAATAACCTTTTTCCATTGACCCCATTGCTTTTATAAAACTTACTTCCGTATTCATAAATTTTTTTTTATTTATAAAAGGTTTTTTAGACAAATTGCCATATAACATTCAATCAATATACCTTTTATAAATCCAAAAAATTGTTATGAATACGACAGTTGTCCTTTAAGAATTCCAAGTTTGAATAAAATCGCGCTATACACAGGCTATAATTTTTCCCACTCTTTGTCAAGACCCTTGAATTATGGGGGCACCCCTAGTATTTTATAAAACTTAATTATAGTAACAGTAGTTTTGTAGTGCAAAAGAAACAAATCAAAGTTGTACTTTGTGGCTACAATCGAGTTGAAGATACTGAATTTCTAAGTTGCAAAAGTGATTTGGGAATATTAGGGGAAATTGTGATCCCTGTACACACAGCGGGCTAAAAATTTGTATTTTTTATGTTTCTTAGTAAGAATAACAATTGTACTAAATTTTAGTGAAATCAGAGGGAGACAAGAAAATTCATGATTGATTTGGCTTGAAATTACCCTTACGAGGGCTACTATTTATATTCCGGGAATATCAAACATTTTGAAATGTAAATGGCTTTATTGTTTTTCGAAATATTATCCTTGATGATAAATACACTCTTTCATTCGTTCAAACCGTTTGTCATGGCAGTTTTTCCATTCCTCTTGATCCACCTCCCAAACATGATTTTTGAACACTTCAATTGCTTCTGCGGCTTTCGTAAATCCTTCACCACGCAGTACAACTTTGATATTCGGGAACAAGAAGAAGTTCTTGGGTGCCAAATCAGAATTGTACGGAGGATGAGTCTTCAATTCAATGCTCCAAAATTAACCTGTTCGACGGGATGCGTGAGAGCTCAAATTTTCATGAAGGAGAATAATTCGTCTTCGGCGGTTAGTTTTACGAATTTCTCCGAATACTTCTGGCAAACAAATGGTCGAACATCACTTTGAATTGACCTTTCTACGTTGCTCAAGTGGAACAGAGGCCACTAGACCCATTCGGCCGAAGAAACAGGCGACCATTCGCTTCGCTGTGCTTCTTCCACGAACAACTTTTGTTGGATTTAGCTCGTCTTGGATACCCACACGATCGATTGCTGTTTTGCTTTCGGCTAATACGCATATATCCACGATTCGTCACCTATCACGATTTTATACACGTCTTTTGAAGCACCACGGTTGAAATTCTTAATCATTTCTCTACACCGCTTGACGCGACCCTTTTTTGACCGATTGATAAATTATGACGGAGAACAAATTTTTTTTACAATAAAGTGTTCATGCAAAAGCCAATGCATTGAATTAGAACTAATGGCAACAAATTAGCCGCCAACCGAACTACGATCGCTATTGAATTCACTATACCAGCGATATACTGTGGTTTTTGTTGGCGCGTTATCGCCATACAAAGAACTGAGTTCATCGACACATTCCTGTTGGGATAATCCACGTCGAAGGTTCTGAAAAATAATCCAACGAAAACCTTCTCTTGAAATTATCCAACATTTGGTCAAATTGATTTTCTTAAGTCACTGTCAACAAAACAAATAACACTTGTACATCAAAACGTTGTGACTACGTTTATGCCAAAAAAAATATCAAACTTTATTATGGTGCTGCCAGATTTTACTTATTGACATTATTGTTGCCAGCTCCCGAATTATAAGTCCCCGTCCATATTGTGAAGCATATGCTGCAAAAGTTTTTTGAATTGTCTTTTGAAAGTGCAGCAGTGTCCATACATGAATCTTTTGCTTCATGTTTAGTATTTTTTGTTCCTCCCTTCTATCTTCTTTTTTTAATTTTTTTTTGACATTTCCCAATACCGAATGTAAATATAAAATAACTACCCTGTGATGGATGGTTTAAAAAATTTTTTTTGGATACACATTTGAAGCACAAGGTAAATTTGAAGCAAAATGAACGCTAAGAAGAAAAATTATATAATAATTTTTATATAATTTTATATTTTTTTTTTAAATTTTTGATTATATTTCACAAAAAATTAACAATAAAACAGGGTAGCTATTATTATGATAGAAGTTAACAGTATACCAAACGAAAAGAAATAAAATGAAACGTCAAATACACCTCATCTCAAAAGATGCAAATAAGAAATTCAACAAAAACTGCATGTACATGAAACAGCGTACATACTTCCACTCCTCTTCCCCTTCTCATCAACAAACTCAAAAGTTTTGCAGCATATGCTTCACAGTATGGACGGGGACTAAATAGCACTCCTCGTACACGTGATTTGTCGATAAAAATAGTTCTTTAACCGACGATTATAACTTTATTAGCTTCTTTTTAAATGATTTCCTATGAAATGTAACAAGTTTCCATTGTGTTATTGGAGTTCTACGTGTACAAAGTACAGCCATACATATCTATATAAGCTCTATAACAGTATTTTAAAAAGATTTACACAATTCTTAACTAATTAACGTATGTATATCTCATTTCTTCCTTCCATCTATTGCAGACATATCCCAAAGGCCAAAGCTACAGCCATTGCAGATACGCCCGAATTGAAAAGAATAGCGGAAAATACAAAAATCCAATCCAATGTAAAGTATCATGAAGATTTTGAAAAGGCTAAAGGCAAATTTACCCAGGTCAGTCTCACCAGCTTCAACATGTATTGTATGTTCTATATTGCAAGTTCTTTTTGCTTTTCAAGTTATTTTTTTGTTTTTGCGAATGCATGGATCGTTTGAAAAAACAAAACACCGTAAAAAAGGCGTTAACTTGGTTAAAGCAAAAAAATATTATATCCAAAAAAAAAAAATAAAAGAAAAAACATGAACTTGGCATCTGCTGTTATTATCACATGATTTAGTTTTCATCCATTCCACATTTTACATGAGCTGAAGATTCTTCGTACTAAAGCGCCTAACACCCGAGGCAAAAATTTACCATTCATTTTTATTTTACATTTCTAAACAGCTTTTTTTGCTTTTATATTTCCATTTTATTCATATTTTAATATTTAATAATTCCACCTTGTACATTCGTCTTCTAATTTGGTTTTGCTGTGACTGGCTGTTGGCACTTCACCACCTTCGCCTTTCGTAACACGTGGAACATTGATGACAGGTCGCCGATGATCCTGAAACGTTGCGTATTAAACAAAATACAAAAATCATATCAAATGTGGCCTATCATGGTGATTTGGAGAAGAAAGCTGCCATGGAGAAACAACGTGGCGCAGCTGAAGTCTCTGACAATGTAAAAGGTCGGTATATAAGAAATCTATGTATGTATGTTTGTATGTACATATGTATATGAATGAATATACATACGCACATAAATTGGTCTATATCTACAATACCTTTACTCGTATGTACGAGTATGTACTATTTGCATCGTGTAAAAATATTTATGTTTACACTGTACAGCGGAATTGTGAACGTTGTGGATTTTATGTTCTCGTGTTCATCATATTGATGATTTGTCAGTTTATTTTTCTAATGGTCGGTTCTTCTTTTATTTTGCATGCACAAACATGACATGTTTCAACGATTAATTAAATTATAACATTTCCCCGGTGTGTTATTGATTTGTTTTTACGACGTCAATAATTCGCGAATGCTTTTTATTCAAAGTTTATTTTTTAAAAATTATATTTGACGATGTTGTTTTGTTAACTTATATTTGTGTATGTATGTAGTATATTGTTTTTATCAATTTTATAAATTAATTTTTCAATTAAAATTTCTCATTATTTTTGTTCAATACTTTGGTCGAATAATTTTAATAATAAATAATACAAAAGTTTGTAATTTCTTTTATATTCATACGAGTATAATGTACCCAAAAATGGTTCTAACAGCTTGTTGAAATGGTTAAAAAATATTAAAATCATTTTCGCAATATGTATGTATGTATGTAGTACATACATATATGCATATCATTAGCCTATGCTTTATTGTAGCGTACACAAGATACGCCACAGAATATTTCACTTGATTTTACTTAGCAAATGCAGGTTTTATGTATGAATATGTGATGTTATATGGATTAAATTTCGATCAGTGTGAATTATTTAATTTGGCTCGGAAGTTAGCCTAATATTTTTTGTTTCTTATTTTATCCTATCATACATACGCATATATGTACGTACATCGATATAACATAATTTTATATGTAAAGTTTTATTTTATTTCTGTTTCCATATATATTTTTCTTTTTTAATTTTATGTTTAAAATGTGTCATCCTGTATGTTGCTTGTCTGTAAATAAATTCGACATCAATACCATACCATAATATCAATCAATTAAATCAACCACATTATAATTGACCACCCAAACATAATTCACCCCTCAACATTAACCTCTGCCATAACATATCAAATACAAAAACCACCAATTATATACGAATAACAAACAATATTTTCAACACGTGTGTGGTGGTGAAAAATTATTTCCAAATATCAATGACAAAAACCGAATGACCAAATTTGGGAATACAATACTAACAATAACAATACACTCCATAAAAAATAAATTCAATCAAAAATTAATAGATGAATCGGAATATTTCTCAGAACAATTGGCAGCTGAACAATTTGCACAATACGCACCCCAAATACAGACATCCCATTCACCATTGCCACCACAGCAGCTTTCACCACGTTTGCCAATGCAACAACAGCAGCAACCACAATACCATTACACAACACAGCAGCAACAACAAACAATGCCGCCGCCAACTATACACCATCAACAACAAAATACTGCTCACATTGTACCCAGCAATCAAGCAGGAACTACACAAATCTATCAACAGAACAATACTAGTAGACAACAGCAACAGCAATTAACACCACAAACACATGCACAACAGCCACACCATCAGCAGCAATATGCCACACCACTACAACAACATCAGCAACAACAATTTATACAACACGAACAACAACATCAACACTATCAACAGCCACAAACATTACGTCAATTAACTCCTCAACAACAACAGCAACAACAACAGGCGCAACACCTACAACAAGGGATTAAACAAACTTCTCATTTATATCCATCTTCTACTTCGACAGCCACCAATATGCAGCATCATCAGCAGTCGCAACAAGTGCAACAGCAATATCAGCAACCCAGTAATGCATATAATCAATTGCGCTCAGCTATATTGCAAAGTTCCCATCATCCAACTGGTGGCTTACAGGCCGACTCCTCTCAAACATCCACACCCAGCTCTTCCTCTACACCCTCCTCATACTCCTATGATCAATACGACAATAAAAACTATTCAAGACATGCACCGCCAACATCACAACAACAACAAACACACAACCAATTATACCAACATCACATTAACAATAATATGAACAATACTAGTGCCACACTACAAAATAACAACGGCGCCCCAATGTCGACCTCCTCTAATTCTTCCTATACATCACCTGGACCTGCTAATCCCGGCATAAATGCTTCTGCTAATCAACAATTATTTTCCAACACTAATTACAATAATTATTCATCAGCAACTAACTTGCAAACACCATCCTCCTCATCTGGCCAAAATTCATTTGCTTCATCCGGTAGTGGTGCTGGTGGTGGTGGTGGCGGCGGAGGCAATTCACTAAACAACGGTGGTATCCAACCTTCATCACATCACCATCAACATCATCATGCCAATAGCAATGGTACTGTCATCAACGGTAGCATTGGTAAAATCGCTGATTATGATCCACTCTCAGATGGTCCTCGTAATTTACCGAATCCAAATAGACAAAGTACTACCCTAATCTATAGTTCCGATACTCGTGGTAATAATGGTGAGTAGTAGTTGTAGTATGTATTTTATATGTTTATATTTCATATATATTTATTTCTATTGCTTATATACTAGAATGTATGTACGTATGTATATTGTGTGCTTTTTAAATAAACTCCCAAAAAAAAATTTTATTTGGATATAAATTCCTTAATATTAGTGTCCTCATCTTGACCTAATAATTTATGTTATGACGAATGTCAAATTTCTTATATGAAGAACAGAAATAAAAAATTTTAATTTATTTATTATTTTTCTTCAGTCCAGAAATTCAGTTTTTTAATTCACAGCTTTACAAATCTCAATAAGTTGTTCGGCAAGGGATATTAACTTCTTTTTAAAATATAAACAACAATAATATTGTAACACCGAATGTCATTTGTATAAATTAAAATGCGATTTTCAAATTCGAAACAGTCAACTTCACCGAAAATTAGTTGGTTGTTCCGCTTGTGGAGAACGCATCAAAAAATTAAATATTTGAGATAATAAAGTCTCCATTTTTTCAATGGCTTTTTTTTTTTATATATATTAATCATTAATATTGGTCCAAATTACGGCATTCGATATCGATTGACATTCCAATACATACATTTACTAGAATTTTGCTTTAAATTTCGATTCGAATGGAATGACGTAATTTGGCGCCTGTATTTCTATGAATGTAATTTACATAGAGTAGTTGGCCGTTATTTTATTTTACAATATTTTATTAGATTTTGTTTTTCGCTTTTTTTTTAATTGCATTTATTTTTTTTTCTTTCGCATTTTATTTATTTTTCTCTTTGCTTGCTATCGATCAGTTAATAATTCTTATCCAAAACGTATTGGTTCGGTTGCGGATATTGATCCGGTTAATGGCATTTATGGATCTTTGTCTGCTGAGCAACAATTACAACAGCAACAGCAGCAGCAGCAGTTGCAACAACAGCAACAATATTATCAGCAACAGCAACAGCAACAACAAATACATCACAGTGTCCAACCAAAACAAACGAAACAAAGTTTGGTAAGTTTCCAATTTCAGCATTTTAAGCATGTGACTTTGATAAATAAAACCGACTTGTCTATGTTGACCACACGCTCAAAAATGCCGCTTGAAGTTACCACTCTCGTTTAGTTTTGTTATTTATATGGTGGTGAATAATATTAAACTCCATATGCAAAAGAGCACTGCAAGCAAATATATTATATACCGTTAGAAATTCCATGATTTATTTTCATACGAATTCTCAATATCCTTCCTTTTTAATCGTTCATTGCTCTATGGAGTATTCTCGTATCACAGCTTGTAACATTCGTACTGTAAACAATTCTTTTTTTTTTACATGATAAAATTATTTATTTGTTACGTTCAAAGCCGGTGTGAAATCGTTTTACATACATTTTAGAATATTATTAATTCTGAATTCATTTTTGTTAAATTGGTTTTGTTTTAATTCGCTTGTTTTTTCATACAGCGTGTTTATCGAGCTCTTTACGATTATGAAGCCCAAGATGTTGACGAAGTAAGTTTCCGTGAGGGTGATATTATTTTTGAAGTTGAGTCGATTGATTCTGGTTGGATGACAGGTCGTGTAGAACGTACAGGTAAAACCGGCATGTTGCCCGCCAATTATGTAGAAAATGCGGTTATATAATAGGGAATGAAATCAACTGTTGCCACTCAAAATAAGGCCAATAACAACATAAACGTCAACACCGCCATCACCACATCAGGCACGAATGGCATTAAACAGAGCAAACATTTAGCAACGAATGGATGTGGCAACAGCAATAATATTAATAAAATTAATGGCACCAGCAGCACTACAACTACAATTACCAATAATGGCCCAGCACCTCCAAACAATCGCCGTACCAACGTAACGGCTACGTCTCGGAACAATAGTCGCAATGCTAGCAACAATAATTTGTCAACTAAACAAAGTTGCTGTTGTAGAAATCATGTTGCTGTTATTGTTGTTTTATGCGTTTATTTAGCATTTGTCTTCATAATATTCTCCAATGTATTTCTCAATGATAACAAAAACGACCACAACGATGTTAACAATAATAATAAAAACACCATCAAGCATAAATCGCAAATAAATGGTGGGTTGGATGAACACTCCAAGGAAGACGATCGAACACAACAACAAAATTTCTATTACTATTTACTAAATCATGTGTTTTAAAAGAACAAGTATAGAATTAAATTAAATTAAATTAAATTGAGAATATACATATATGTGTAGTATATATTTAATTTTAATATCTTTTCATAATTAATTATTCAAACAAACATAATCAGGGTTTCTCTTTGCAAATTTCAATTTTTGAAAATTGCAAGTATTTTTGTTTTTAATTTTTTATTGCATATTTTTCAAATTTATATTTCTTGCCATTTATAAGAAATATACAAATAATTTTTCTTTTTATATAAATTACAATATATACATAAGTACACGCATATGCATGCATATAAATTGCATACATACAAAATGAATTAATGAATACGAAATACGACCAATGTCATGGTAACATCTGCATAATATTTCGAACAGCTTTAATTTATAAAAAAAATGAGGATTTCCTTTTCGAATTATCTACAAAAATATGTTTTTTAGTTAATAAAAGAAACGAATAAGAACAAAAACAATATGAATTAATATTTATGTGTATTAAAGGCAAGCTAAATGTAATTTTCTTAAAAAAAAAAAAAATAATAAATCAGCGAAAATAATGACGATTTTGTTCTCATATATAATTATTAACAGCATTAAGTTAATGAGTTTGTTTTATAATATTAAAGCAATTAAATCGTCCGCAATAACTGCGACGTAACATACTGTGGCGCTGGAACTGTTTTGCGGATCATTTTCAAACAGGCAACGCGGCAATAGACATGGAAATAATAAACATAACTTATCTAACTTCTTTCGAATAATCATATTGAAATAACAACAAATGAACCGATTTAACCGTTAACAGAAAATAAAAAATTCTACATGAAACGGTTAATTAAATTAAATACCCAACTTTAAACCGTTTTATTTGAATTTTAAGATAAAAATAGAGATTTGAAAAGAAATAGATCAGATAACAGCAAAGACAAATACAATATACACCCTCTCCCACTACCACCCCTTCTACTCTGGACAACTGACCAAAAGCTGACGATATGCTTTTTATTTCTGAATAAAGTGAACAAATTTTAATTTAAAAAAACTATTTAGTTTTTTTTTTTTCTTACCCATGAACGACGCATGAAAGATACATATAAAGAACAATGAAAGTAAATTAGAAACGAATTCATTTTAATTTAATTCCAATTCAAATTGCAATTTTTGTATTAATAACGCAGACTAGGGGTGGTCTTAGAAAAATAATCACCTCGTGAGAGAAAAATATTTTTTAATTTAATTTCAATTTCTTTTGTGTGTTTATTCAGCACCACATGCGTTCGATAATGGAAAAGGAAAGCACTCCTTTACAGCTCTGGCGACTGATATGAATGTTTCAACATGTTCATTTGCTAAAATGCATTCGAATTGTTTCAATTCAATGTATTTTCTGTTTGAGCTAAACGAAATTGGTTGAAAAAAATATTTTAGATAAGACAATTTGATAAAATGTTTTTTTTTTATATAATAAAATATAGCATAGATATACATATACATAAATTAAAATTAAACCAATAAGCTTTTCTAGTTAGTCTAATGTCAATATACAAACATGCATACCAACAATTAAGTGGCAAAACGAATGAATTAAAAAAAGATCATGTAACTATAATATAATTTAAGAAAGAAATTACCATTTTGTGCAGGTTTTGTTTTTATTATGTACTATCAATAAAACGTACATAATAATTCGAATTATATTCGAATTCACAAGCTAGTTGTAACGCGTATTGAATACACATTTTGGTTTTTTGCTTTGTCGAATTCACAAGCTCGTATAATTGTCTCGGTTGTATTAAATACAATAGTGTAAGTTTCACATAAAGTGAATGAAATACGATTTGGTAGCTTTAGTATAACAACAATCAAAAAAATGCATTGATTTAGTAAAGCTACAAGATCTAAGAGTTCTACAATAGTAATGTACTACGAAGCGTCAAAAATATAAATTGAAATTAACGTATGTATGTGATGAGGTAAGACATAAATAAAACAAAAACTACATTTATTTATTTCTGTATATACGTACCCGGCAAAAGAAGCCATGCAAAAGAAATGGTTAATGCATGGGTTCTATTGCAAATGCACTGGTTCAACTTCGTTGAAAAACGCGTGATTTTAACATAGGGGTGTCAGTGGCGAGCACGTGTTCACATTTATCAAAACAACTCGTATATTTAAATGAGTGCTTCGAACCCATGAATGTTCCATTTGGTTATGTTTTAGCATGTCTTCACAATTAACAAAACAGCTCGTCAAGATTACAACGCAAAGAACACAAATTAAATTACAACTACGCAGTTGCTCATATGAATTAATCGGCAAACTTGAGTGCGTTTTTTATGAGTTCAAAAGTGATGTTACCATTTAGGATGGTATTGAAAATGAATTCCAGTCAAGAAAATTGTAATTCATAATGAACGTATTCCCTTTTTTTTGGTGGCTGCATACCAATTTGTGAATAATTATCGTCTTGTTTTTTTAAATACCGATATTGCCGAAGTCATCTTCAGGTATATCAAAATATAAAAATTTAAAAAAATTACTTTATACCGTTTAAATTAAAAATTAAATTGAACAGATCTATCGATTTGCGCAATACCCACGTCTCTATCTCTTATGGTTTTTGAAATATTACGATGTAATTTTATTTATTAATTTATGGGCATTTCCACAGAAAGGTCTACCAGGATCGAAAATTAATAAGTCAATAAACAAAAGATTTTTTCTAACATTCTATAGGAAATGTTAAAATTTTAAGAAAATTATATATTTTCAGTTTGAGGTGTTTTTTATTTGCAGAAAATTGGTCTGGAAACTGAAAATTTATTTAAAATATGTAGAATATATCAAATATATGAGTCGAATTTATAACATAATATTTACAATTTAGTTCAAAAAGACATGTTAAATATTTAGGAATTTAAATGATTGAGAAATATTTTTCCAAGAATGGAGATGTCTTTTTAAAATCAACGGTTTATTTTCTATATACCAAAACCTAAAATTTATATGTATGTAAAAATATCTATAAAATAATAAGCATAAAAATGTTCGCAGTTAATACAATTTAAACTTAAGAAAATTTTTATTACAAACATTGTAGAAAAATATGTCCCGTTCTAAATGTCTCGTGCTAAATCATAGTACAGGTTATCCAAAAAAGAGGAACACAAATATTTAAATATGACAACCATCAGTGGAAGCCTTATTATTCTATTTTAATTTAAAAAAAAATTTTTGGGGGCTACTTGAAGTCGCAGGTTTATGTAAACAACAGGAATTCGAACAGTTATCGCCAGAAATATTGCAGAAAGTTGTGCAAAATGCTTTAAAATGGGCACAAATGTGTATGAACTCTAGCGGCAGCCACTTGGCTGATATATTTTCCAATTAACAGAAAAAATTGTACAGGTCCAAATAAAGATTTCCTCCACTCAAAATAATTTTTTTTTATTTAGTAAAAAAGTTATTCAAAAACAAAGTGGAATGATTAATTTTGCGCCAGTTTATTATTTATATATATTTTTATAACTCATATATATCTCATATATATATATTAATAAATTACTGTAATGAACACGAATAAACACGTTAGGTGGTACCAGAAAAAAATCTTGTAATGAGGACTGCGGGAGCCCTTGATTTTATTGGCTAGCTAACAATCGGGAGGGGGAGGTTCGGTCCTCATTAGACAACTTCTAATAATTTTATTCAGTAAAGGATGATTTGTTATAGACTCCCTTTTTTTTCTTTTGATTCATAAATCTCATATATCCCGCTCTACATTCACAAGGTGACCGTAAACAACAAGAAAAAAAAAACAAATATGAAAAGAAAATATTTCAGGCTATTATAAGGATGACTACAAAACAAAATATAAAATACAGAAATGGGGCTATGATATCTGTGGCTGGCTTACATGGGATACATCGGATGTTGGGGAAGTATCTCGTCACTTAACCCTGCCTTGCAAAAACGCGATTTATTTATTATTGGAGTCGGTGTGGGTTCATGTGGCAACTGGTGTGAATGGCTTGTGGTATTATTACAGAGGGCCTGACCTCTGGCCTAAGTGGGGCGTTCTCCTTCGGTGAGTATCCGCCACCTTATCTAACCTCATCCATCTAGAGACTTTTGAAATCTAATTCAAGATGGTAGTGGTTAGATTCTGATTTAACTTCATAATAATTTGGGGAATTGGCACGATTTTTGAGTAATTATCCGGGAAAGTTATTAAAGCGGATATATTTAATTAGCTCATATAAGTAATAATAAGAGTACGCTTAAATACTTTTAATAGAGCATTTATCCGAATACCTTGCAGTATGTATGTACATACATACAAATAAAACGTATGTATTTTTTAAACTAAAATATTTTATTGAATAACAGAAAGAATTCAGATCACAAGACATTAATTATGCACAAAAGGGAAACAAGAGCAAAATAGGAATATATGTCTGTACATATGTAATATAAATAAGCATACATATAAACTTGCTTACAGAGTTGCGTAAATAAGTACGCAGTTGTGCGCAAATAAACGAGGGGATTTTAGAGGAAATTTGATTTTGGGATATAATATTATTGAGTAATTACCCTGAATAGGCAATTAAAAGAAAATCTTTTAAGCTTGGCCTTATGTAAGAGGGTGAGTATAAAAAAACGTGTATTTCATATTAGGGGCTAGTGAGCGAAAAAGATATTTAAGCGATGGGTAATTACACGGATACCCCGTATAACTCTGATGACACGTGTAGTGGCATAGAAAATGTTCTTTATACTCAACTGGTGTTGGAGATTAAATGTTCTTTTTCCCTTATTCTAATCAAAAATGTAATTTCTTCACAACATTGTGATAAATTAACTATGAACTTGAACAAGACAAAAATTTCATCAATATGTAATAACTACAGTTCGATTAAATTCTATTCTAAATTATTGTGATTTTCAGAATACCATGAAGAAATTACTATTGTGATTTTGAAATCACACAGTGATTTGAAATCTCGTGATTTTCAGAACGTGCCGGTATATTTATTTTTATATTAATTGTTAAATGATTACCGTATTTCGAATCTCTTTTAATCCAATTCATTAAAATGTTAAATTTTAAATAGGCGAATGTTCGAATACGTTCTGTATTAAAATTGAAATATTTTAACCAATTGCACAAACTGAGTTTCGGATTAAGGCACTACATATTTAACAATTTATTTATTATAGTTATTTTACTATTTGAATTTATATCACCGTATTTTCGCGTTAAACAGCCATTGAGAATGGCTGGCTATACGTTGAAAATTGTTCTCCACGACATTTGATGTTTTTTTTGCATAAATCGATAAAAGCAATAAATGACAAAAATATTGCGCAACTTTTTTCACTTGAATTTTTTTTTTGTATAAAATATTGAAACTTTAAATTCAATTTCTAGGAAGTAAAATATACATATGTATATATGCATATATAACTTCACCACGACGATATACTCGTATGTACATGTCGTTTTGTAGAGATTCCTTCCTACTCACTTCACACATTGCATTGTATTAATAACGGTTTCAATTATTGATGTTGTTGTTTCCTTCTCCTGTAAAGTTACAATTATTTTAGTTATGTATTTAGTTAGGAGAGGCACTAGCTGTTGACAAACAAATAAACAAAAAAAGGTGTATTTAATACAAGATAGATTGTGAATTCGACAAATATAAACAAGCATAGACGCACTATATACCAGATAAATAATTAAGTACATACATAATTCAAATGGAACAATTGTTCAGATAAGCTACTTTTGAAGTCTGTTTAGAATGAAAAAAAAAAAAACAAATAGTAATAATAATAGGAATATACAATAGCTATTAAAATATACAACATCCTAAAATTTTTTACCGCATTTTTATACACGATTAGAATAAACCTTAAAAAACATTTAATAATAAAACGAAATTTTGACATTTAGTTTTCAACTGATTTTAGTATAAAAATTAAATATTAATACTTTCAAAGTGCCTTTTATTTGCAAAAAATGGAAAAGAATAAAAGAAAAAGTTATATAAATAAAAATAAATAGATGTTATATTTTAAATTTCATTTATTTATTTTAAATAATTTTATTAAATGATTTACTAACACATAAACAAAGTTGATTCATTTTAAAAATACAAAAAGAAAAGTAACCAAGTTAAACTTGCATTTATATAATCGTTTATATAGTTTATAAACAAATAAACAAACAAAATAATTATAACTTTAAAGCAATCTATTTAGCAAAAAAAATATGACTATTTTGTTCTTTATGAAATGTTATTATTGTATGTTAATTTTGAAATTTTCTACACTTAGTTAATTAATTTAAGAAAAACATAATTATTTTAAATATAAATTAAATAAAACGGAAAAAAAAACACAACAATACTAAAAGCAATCACAATTTATGAATTTATATGCAAAAGAAAAGAAATGCTTAATTAACTTATCGATAACTAAAAGCCAGTATAATTATTATAAAAAAGAATATAATAAACTACTAAATAAAACTATTGAAAGCATTTTCTAATGAAATACAAATTTGAATTGCAGTAAGTATGCAGCGGTAGCTGTACCACACGGGGTGCCAAGCGTGATAATATTACGCCATTTTGATAATTTTTATGAGCGCTTTCCCCTTCTATTAAATTCTATAATTTAAAATTTCATTTGCTAAGCTTTTATTTATTTGTTCTTTTATTCAATAATTTGTTTACAATGTTACTCTAATTGAATTATGTTCACCATCTGTAGTTTACTTTCAGGCAATTAATTTAAAACGTTCAACTATTTATACTCTAAAGACATTTGCCACTAGAGTCTATTAAAACATTCTAGTATCATATAGCAACTTTGGCATTTGTATAGAATATTCAATCAATCCGTTAATATTGAATTTGCATTCGTTCGTTAATTATCTTCGTCTTTTGCTTATGTTAGCTTACTATTGTTTTATTAGTGCGAATGTGTCTTTTGCCAGCCTGTGTAGTTGTTTATTTTTTTTTTACATGGACCGGCACTAAGGGGATGCAATGCATTGTGCTGGAAAAATGGTAATCCGCTCAAAATCGTGGGAAGAATAATTTTGTTGTTGTTGTTTACCTTTTTTTGTTTATCTTATTTTGAATAAAAATGAATTTAAAATATATATTTTTGTGCTTTTTTCCATTATTTGGACACTTTTGTGGACAAAGGTTTTTTGTTGAAAAAGTAAGTTTTTTTTAATAAAAAATTTTTCTTAAAAAGTATATGCTAACGCTGGTACCGTCAAGTCTGTAGCCCTTTCCATGCTCTTTTCCCCGCTCATCAAAATACTCATGACTTGACGAGTCAAACTTGATGTGTGTGCATCATCAACTAATAATTTGTTGCGCTCGTATCCATTTTTAGTTACTGTATCATCAGTATTTAGCTCCTCAAAAATATATATCCATTATAACGTAACCGTGTGCATCAAACAAAATTGACCGTTGCTTGAAGAGAAACTAAAATTTTGACTTGTGACTAGAACTCGATTTTTAGAATTACATACATGTTTGCGAGTAGTTTTCTTGGTTTTTTTGTGGTGTCTTTATAAAAACTTAACGACTTACGTTTTTTCGTATAAACAAATAGTTAAGAGTTATTAAAATAGAAAAAAAATTATTTCTCTTGAAAAAAGTTTCAGTACATCAAGTAGTTATATTTCAAGTAGCGTTTTCTTCCTCTCTTGTAAAATTAAGAAAAGTTTAGCGTTTTTGAGCGTTTTAGTTGACAATATACTATCATATCAATTACAATGAAACCTCTTATAACCGGACACTCACCGTCGCACAGTTTTTGTCCGGTTGTGAGAGGTGTCTCCTTATAAGAGGTAGACATTTATTATTTTAAATATGTATGATAGTCTAGCGATTTGTGGTTGAAAAAATTTATGTATTCAGATTAAACTACTTCAACTTAGATCGGTTAAATTTGAGACGTCGACTTTCAACTGATTTTAAATGTTTTTGACATGTTGGAATGCGACAAATTAGTTTCTAGCAAAATGCTTCAAAGCGGCAATTTCGTTTACTGCTTCATCACAAGTATTTAAGGACTCAGGTACACGTATTATACATTTTTTTCTTTAATTGATAACATATATTTGTATGCGCCACTGTGTAGCTCTAAAGTTGACAACACGAGCTAAGCGATGGTACGATGGTAGCCTGCACGTTGACTACACAACCAAAAAACAGACCTGGGTTCAACCCCAGTTTCAGACAAAAAAATTTTTAAAATAAAAATAAACATCTCGCATTTTTCTGATGTGCATTAGTGTGGTTTTGTGTGTCAGTTGTTGTCGGAAGGTTTCAGTGGCGAAGGCATAGTCACTGGTCACTGAACAATACCCCGGCTTCAGCTGATAGAAATCCACAATCACATCAGAACGCCATCCTTCGTCGGTATTGTGTAGCACCGGCGAAGTAAAATAATAATAAAAATGGCTACTAAACCGAAGCTCTTCAGCACTGCTACGAGTATAAAAAACAAAAGAACGTGCGAAAGCAGAGCTGCAAAATAATTAATTAAGCTTCACCTCCTGTCGTTTCTCCTACTATCCCTTTCCTATAGTTCCCAGCACAATGCTTCGCATGTGTAGGAGTCATCTCCTGAGTGCTGGTCCTAGATAAAAAAAAAACATTTTCTTCAAATAAACAGCAATTTCCATGCCATCCTCAAGACATGAGTATGCAAATTCGTCTTAACAGGGTAATCACAAATTTCAGTAGCGTTAACAGAAATATGAAACAGAGTTGAAAAATTAATAAATATATCTAATGTTGGTGAATTAATTTTTAAAATTCTGTCCGCCTATGAGAAGCTTTGAGCATAATTTTTTTTTAAATATAGTGTCCGGTTATGGAAATACATTTTGTACGGAAAAACTGATGAAAATCTGGGTTGTACAAAGAGAGGTGTCCGGCTGTAGGATGTTTCACCGTATATACATACATACAATTCAATGTTTATTAGTGTTACATTACTTAACAATTAATATTTCATTAGTCTCACTTCTATTTATATTTTGACCTTTATTAAAATTTTTTTTTTTAATTATATTTCTGTTAAAAAGTATTAATATATGTATTTTAAAATACATAAATGAAAATATGATCGCCAAATTTGTGGTACCTCAAATCGATACGGAGGCTTCACTTCAAATAGAAATGTTGAAATTTTTTAAATGCTCATTTAAATTTGAAATTAAAGCCGTAGCATATTCTTAACGTAACAAACTGTGGTATCATCGTTGACAGCGGCAATGAGGCTGAAAAATTGATCACACCTGTTTACAGAAGTACGGACTACAAACCCACAATATTTAATGAAAAAGAAACATTGTACCCACCTGAATATATGAAGACATTTTTTTTAATGTGGTTAAAAAAAACACGCAAAAGTTTTGAAAATCAAAACAACTTTCAACAATAATTTTGTTTGGTGCAGAAATTGTATTTATAAATTTTCTTTATAAATATAAATTTATTTTTAATATAAATGTATAAAATAAAACTGTATATATGTACGTAATAAAATGTTTGTATATTTAAAAAATTTCTACGTAAATTACTGCCCGATTCTCTGAGATGGAAAAATATAATATTACTGGCACTCATAAAAAATATGTTTCATTTATAAAGGCTTTAACAAACAAATTTCCTTAGCAAATTAAATTTTTAAACCTTTTATAAACCAAAGGCATTTAAATGAATATGTCAATTAAATTTTAGTTTCCCTTGTAATGTTTTCAATATAAAAAGTTGTACTACAATTACTTCCCATTTAGAGAAACAGGCATGATATTTTTATCTTAAAACTATATTTCGTGATAAAATTACATTACTCGATATTTTTATTTTTGTGATAAGAAATATTCTCAAAAATGAACTGAAATCTGACTACAAATAGGTCTTTTTTTTTACTCTAAGTTGGGCACCCGCGGGATCTCAATCTTACCAGAAAGGGTTTCCGTACACAAAAATTGCGCAAATGAGGGACGTTCTGAGAGGGTAATGTTCTTCTTCTTCTTCCACGAAACAGTCCGCACTTTTTCTTGTGTCTAGTTTGGTCAAGTAAGCAAGCAAACTGCCGTTTCAAAAATAAACAATGACAAAGCAACCAAATTACAGTGCACACACGATAACGTGAACTAACTAAAACCGTGAAGTTAGCTGATAATCAATGTTCTTTATTTTGTTAAGGTGTAAGTAATGTAACTTCAGGTAAATTTTGCGTCATCTCTATTTCTTACTTCTATTTAGAGTTTTTTATTAATCAAAGTGAGTAAACATTACTGTTTCTGGCGCAACTTGAACGCTCTAATTTAGGTTACTCATCGTAAAAGCTAAGCGTTAAATTCCGTTGCTCTTTGCTTCGAAAATTATGTTGGACTGTTAATATTCCAAAATGTTTCTTTTCCAAATTGTGTATTAAAATACTAAATGAAATTGATAGCAAAAAAAATGCAAATGCAAAGTATATATGCTGCTCAGGCATACACTTTTATGAAAAAATGTAATTCGCGGAACTAAGAAAAGCAGTACATATACATACATAAGTACATACTACCCAACGCAGATTTTTAACGATTTAATTTTTTTTAGCTTACGCGCATTGATTTTTATTGTTCAAATTTTAGAGCTATGAAACTTTTTTCATCTTTTAGAATATGTAGTTAATTTAAAAATATATTTTTTTTCATATTTAGCGATGTTCACGTTATCGCGAGTGCAATGTATAGATGGGTGGTTCCATTTTGTGATCTTTTATTCAGATAAATTATAGTTTACTCTCATTTTACCGAACTTTACCCAAAATGCTAACCAACCCATTGGGAATGAAATCTTTGCAATTTTATTATTTATATTATTTGTCATATACTAATTGGCGTTTGTAAGAATAGAGTGATGAAACTGCGGAAACACATAAGTAATATGCATGTATTTCACTATAAACTATAAAAAAAAGAAATTGTATGCAGAAAAGCAAAGCGAATTCATAACAATTCAGCAATGCGTTCAGGAACTCTTAAGCACTTATTTACCTGAATTAATTTTTAATGCGATCATTCAATGTTAACAAGATTAGGACTTTTGATTAATTCATATGAACAACTGCGCAGTTGTAACTATAATTTAAATAAAATTTGAAATGTGTTTCGGGGACTTATTAATAATTCATTAAAGCCAAAATAAATAAATGAATTCCGTGAACTCGCGCTAAATGCTAGCAAATTATGGACCATTCATGGGTTCTAAGCAGTCATTTAAATCACGTGTTGCTTTGTTAAATATGAATACATGTTCGCCAATGACAGCCCTGTGTTAAAATCATGCATTCTGCATGTCTTCTTTTGCTTTGAATTCTCTGTATGTAATCTTTTGCAGTAACGGGTCTCTCGTATCAATTTTACGTTCTCGTAAAACTAATGAAGTCTTCTCGGTACCCGATTGTTTGGCTTTGCCATACTGCGGTTGTTTCGGGCTTCTGCCTCTGCATTGTCCGTGGTGACGATATTTCATAATAAATCTTTTTTTCATTAAACAGTTTTCGCATTCGTATTCACCCAAATATGAAGGACCTTTCTTTCTTCCTTACTTTATAAAATTATCCCACTTCCTTGAACATTACTTGTTTGCCAAGGCAAGAACTGAAAGTTTTCAACTTAAATATAAACACAAATAAACAAAATTTTAAATCCAACAATTAGAAAAAAAGAATAGTTATCAGCTGTCCTGTGAATTAGCTAACTTTGAATGAATTCTGAATTCGCCTTGGTGAAAATGTTCTTCATAAATTTTATTTCTTTTACCGAAATAATATTTATTTAATTTAATTGTTAATTCAAAACTGCAATGGGAAAATATTTTTATATTTGGTTTTCGCGGGTCCATTTAAATGTACATTTTAATACAGAAGATTTTCTTATTACTATTATTATTTTTTTTTTTGTTATCGAGTAATGTTCTTTGTAAAATTTGTTAATACATACATATTTGTGTTAAAAAAGGACGGAATGCTTTTGTTTAAATTAAAAATAAAAATATGTATTAATAAATATAGTCCTATTACAGTTGTCGAATCGACTCGATAGTAGTAGTAGATTAAAACTACAAATGTTATATTTCTTTAATCTAATACTAATCTAACATATCAGTTCGACATCCATAACAAGAAAGATTGTCTCATTAGAGAAGGCACTTAAATGGTATGTAAAGACATATTTAATTAATATAAAATGGAAGGATTTAAATTTGTATAAAACGAAATGGAATTAATAAAGCTTCTGCAATCAATATCAAGTATAACTGATCTCATGGTCGTAAGAACGCTCGCGATATTCTTCACTATCGGGTAAAGCATGATGCCTTAGACCACAGAGACGTGGACCAAAACGCAACATTATAATAATAACACCCATAATGAAGAGAGCAAAAGCAGCTACAGCTGGGTAAAGAATAATAAAAGCCATACTTGTCGTCTAATTTTCAAATTAAAGTTAATTTTTTATATATCGCTTTCTCTTTTCGTGTGCAACTCGACGTATTCTTCACGTTGTCTTTGCTGATACAATCCTTTGCCTTCAGGACGTGGAGGTCTTTGTTGGTATTGGTGATGTATTGGCACGTCTTCTAATTGGCTTTCAATATCTTCGCTGAAAAGACGTGGAGCGGGCTGTAATAAACACAAAATTTAAAATTTCATTAGTTTTATAAAATTCTACCGGGACTACAAAAATATTTTTTTCACTAGGAAGTGTAATTTAATCTAGTTTCCAAATCTGGTTCCAAAAACTAACCTACAGTTGTCGAATGGGAAATTTTATTAAAATACTAGCTAAAACCCGGCGTGCTTAACCCGGCTACTTAAATTAAAGAAAGTTTAATATAAAGCATATGTTCATGAACTTATATAGAAAAAATTATTTTTTTTAATAAATTTGAAACTTCTGTAATTATGACGTACATGATTGTATTTATTTAATTAATTAATTTAATGCGTTCAAGATTGTATTTACTTTTTATTAATATTTAACATCTTTCTAAATAATTTTCTATTATTCTAACGGCTTAGTCTTCCCATATAAATTTGTTGGTTTTGCTACTCGGGAGCATGCAGCATAAAGCTGACCATGAGAGAAACATGTGTTTTCTAGGACTGATCCTGAGATTTATTTATAGGTATCGCAAAGACCAAGCGAATACGAAACTGTAATCGCTTAAACTCAAATGGCATTTTTGGCGTTATCAGTGGAATACGTGGTATTAAGACATACATTCCTTTATACTTTCCTGTTATTATTGTTACTTCGATTTGTTCAGCAATTGCTTTACAATTAGGCGATTTCATTGCAAAGATAGATACATAAATCAATATTCAGTTTGTATGGAAAGTACCACGCCCACTTCTATAATCCCTCCCAGTTTTTGACTATTGATTTGTTTTAACTACAAAGTCATTTGGACCATGTTCAGGAACTTTCAATTCAACCGTTTTCAAGATATACAAATATAAGTATTTACTTTATATGGGCGCGGCAACGCCCAGTTTTATACTCATTTGATTAGCAAATACTAGCAGTTGTGAAAATTACATACATATTATGCGCCGTATTTATAAAAATATTTTATTTTTTATCTTATATAAAAAATTACATGTTTTTATGACTACTAAACGGCTGAACTGATTTGCTTGAAATTTTCACAGTATCTCTCTGTATATCTGTAAGGAACTATTATTATTATTATCATTGGGACCGAAGCACCGCGACCAAAAAGATCTATTGTGCAAAGTCCGTCATATTAGACCCCCATCTTAAGGCTTTTTAAGGAATCCAAGCACTTTTTGGGTCTGCTGTTCCTCTGTTGTGTGTAGACACCCCAATTTCACCCAGATGTTGAATCCTCTGTCTATCGAGCGCAATACCGTCGCAGAGAACGTGCTCAGATCTTTCAGTGTCACTTTCACAATATCGACACACATTGGTTTCGGAGAGACCCATTTTTTAAGGTGATACCTCAGACCACAATGGCCAGTGAAGTACCCTGTTAATAGGCTCAAGTACGCCCTATTCAGCGAAAGCAGCCTATTTGAGATCGCCATATTCGGGATCAGGAAGCGTTTGGCTTGACGCTGTCCGTCACCATTATTCCAGTGAGCAGCGAATTCCCCTTCTTCCCAGTTCCTAAGATTCTCATTTATGGAGCCACAGAATGGCTCTGGGCTAATTTGCCCCTCATTTTGCCAAATAGTTTGCCATTTCATTACTGTCATACCCCTTCTGACCAGAAACCCAGCCCAGTGCAACGGCGTTAAAGTTCCTCATACCATTTTTGAGGTGCCCTAAGCTCGTCCTGACTATCTGATAGTATATAGATGTGGCCCCCCTCATGCTCGTACAGAAGTTTTCGGCTACACACGTTCCGATGGAATGTATCTCCTGGAAAACTCTTGGGTATACACCCATTGAAATCGATTTTATGAATCTGTGCCCGTTGATTTTCGCCACGGTTCTACTAACCACCAACTTGAACCCATCGGTATACCATACCTGAGGTCCCGGTTCGAAGTTGATAGAGTTGGTTCTACACAGTTCTACAGAAAAATTTAGTACTGCCAGTTCACCATCTTCGTGCGAGTTATTTTTTTTATCTGGGACCAGCATTCAGGAGATGACCTCTACACATGCGATGCATTTTGCTGGAACTATAGGAAAGGGATAGTTAGAGAAACGACAGGAGGTGAAGCTCTTTTTACTGCTCTGCTTTTTGCGCGTTCTTTTGTTTTTATAGCAGTGTTGAAGCTTCGGTTTAGTAGCCATTTTTATTATTATTTTACTTCACTTTTTTATTTTACTTTACTTTTTGGATTGCTATCAGCTGAAGCCGGTATTGTTCTGATGTGCCTGTTGATTGAATACAGCTGAAGGCGTTACTGTTCAGTGACCAGTGACTATGCTTTCGCCACTGAAACCTTCCGACAACAACTGACACACAAAGACACACTACTGCACATCACAAAAAAGCGAGATGTTTTTTTTTTATATATATAATTTTAGTCTAAGACTGGGGTTAAACCCATGTCTGTTTTCGTTTTGTAGTCAACGTGCAGACTACTTCAGCCATCGCCACCCTTTTTAAAAAAATTTGCATTCTTTGTCGTACGAACTTTGTGCAATTTTCTTTTGGTTGACAAAAAATAAATTTTGAAAAAAACATCACAAAAACGGACGTAGAAGCCGGTGAACAAAAACGAAAGTATTTAATTCAAAAGTAATTATCTAAATGCATTTACTATATTATATTTAAATTTTTTAGGGGCCAACATTGCATTTTATGGTGCCCAGAAGCAAATAAGCCCCACATGTTCCGGAATGCAATTTGTGGCCCTAATAAAAAATTTGTGTTTCAAACAGTAAATGACATCGACGCCAAAGAATGGATTCATGCAATAGAAGCAGCTATAAGAAGTAACACAACTGCCTCAGTAGGAGTAGCAAGGTAAGTCATATATTTTCTATTGAATTCTAGTGTCCCAAGTTCTGAAACCCACCCCAAAAGTGGTAATGTGTTTTAAAATACAAACGTCCAGTTGGTTTATTAGGCACAAAACCAATTGGGTCAAAAGTGTTTAGTGCTAAACAATTTGTTAGCATAAGCAAAAGAAATTTCAGTTGATTTTGTGATTAACAAAAGCAAATAGAAGAAACATTTTCAAACAGATTATTAAAATGTAATTTTTAATTATTTATTTCATTTTCTATTTTTATAATTAAAAAAATTTATATGTTTTTATTTTCTTTTATTTATATGTTCAAAAAGTGCGTTAATGCGTGGTACTAGGTTTTGGATAAGATGAAAAATGGAAACAACTGTAGCGAGAAGAAATGGAAAACAATTATTAATTAAAAATACTGTCTGAAGTAGAAATGTTAATCGTTTTCAATAATTTTTTTTAAAATAAAAATAACTAATTTACATTAAAGTGTATCGGTGTAACATTTATTTATTCAGTTTGGTTTTTTATTTTTGAAATTAAACGATTTAAAAAATAAGGAAATTATCGTAAAAATTAAACGGATATGTTCTGTAAACCGAATTTGCAAAAATTTTTCGTATTAGGTATTGAGAAATCACTCGTTTTTAAATCGATTCGGTTTGCAGAACAGGGGGGGAAAGTTATAAAACAAAAATTTTACCTTCAGTCGTAAAAGAAATAAGTCCAATTTATGAAATTTTAAAACAGGGAAGAAAGAAATAAAAAAATTTAAATTTCAAATGGCTCTTAGCACTTTTTCTTTGTCATTATTGAACTTATCAATTTTGCATATAATTTTTTTCATTTTATTCATTAAAATTTTTTTTTTTTTTTTTTTTAATCCAAATTTTATTTTTATTATTATTACTTTTTCAATGGTTTGTGCTTCAGCGTCCATGGAACATTATTTAAATGTTAAAAATTAAATTAAAATTAAATTAGTCTCACTTCTATTTTTATTTTAACCTTTATAAAAATTTTTTAATTATATTTATTTTTGAGCGATGGTATTTTTTATGAAAAGTTTTTCAATTATTATTTATTTCTCAATATTTCGCTACCAAATAGGTAGCATCGTCAGGAATTATTTCATAAAAATGACCATCGCTCAAAAATAAATATAATTAAAATTAAATTTTATTTAAATGTTTTATAAATTTTTTTACTTTTTGAAGCTCGAATTCATAGTACAATTCAGTGCCTATTAGAATATCGTTGGGTGGATAGTATTTTGAGAGCACCACTAGAGCAAAGCGAAAACTGGTGCTCTCTATGCTAGACAATTCTTCATAAGATTCTTTCAAGAAATCATAACAACCATAAAGCTCTATGTAGGCAAAAATTGTTGACAAAATATAGTTCAAATGTTGAAAAGCACTGTCAGTTAGGTAAATGCGTAAATTGAAAAGGGAATAAAAGGAATTTGCATCGAAACTACATTCGCCTACTCCAGCTTTTATTTGTAAGCCGCAGAGTCTTAGAAGGTAAAGAACTATTGCAAATGTTAGCAGCCATTAGATAATCAGTAAAAATAAAATAAACTTACATTTTTCTTAAATAAGCAAACAAACTGCCTTCACCATAATAACCAATTAGATAAGAAATTGATCAGGTAAACATTGATACAATTTTGCCATCTGTGGCAAAACCCAAGTTAATTCCTATATGCCTATACATTTCCTATGGGCTTAACAAAGCACACTTCATTGTGAAATTCCTTGTTAAAATACTTGGTATATCCGTAAAATATTTCACCACGAAACTGTCCAATTCAGTAATAGACAAACGTGCCGGCACACAAACATACATACCGTGGTTTGTTAGTTTAAATTTTAAAATAAAAATAAACATCTCGCATTTTTCTGATGTGCATTATTGTGTCTTTGTGTGTCAGTTGTTGTCGGAAGGTTTCAGTGGCGAAGGCATAGTCACTGGTCACTGAACAATACCGGCTTCAGCTGATAGCAATCCACAATCGCATCAGAACGCCCTCCTTCGTCGGTATTGTGTAGCACCGGCGAAGTAAAACAATATTAAAAATGGCTACTGAACCGAAGCTTCAGCACTGCTAGGAGTATAAACAAAGAACGTGCGAAAGCAGAGCTGCAAAAATAAATAATTCAGCTTCACCTCCTGTAATTTCTCCTACTATCCCTTTCCTATAGTTCCAGCACAATGCTTCGCATGTGTAGGAGTCATCTCCTGAGTGCTGGTCCCAGATAAAAAAAAAACAAAATTTGCTTTGCTGCATCATCGGTTTGGTGCAATTCCGATGGAACAGCTTTATGTTGCTTTTAAAACCAACCAAGCAACCAGCCAATAATATAAAAGCTAATACATTACTTGCATTTTTACTCTTGCCGGAAATTTCAGCCAAAGTTTTAGAAGTTTACACAGTTTTTTTGTTGCTCGCATGGAATATTGAACTTTTATTTGCCCAATACCATTTTTAAATTTTTTTCAATCGCGGATTTAATATTTAATTAAAAAAAGGGAATTATTAATAACAAAATCAAATTATTCCCAAAAATTTTAAACATTTTACAAAATTTATTATACTTCGCAAAACATCTGCTTTCAAAAGTGTAGGTATAAATGACCATTGCTTTTAATACATTGCTTATGCTATCTTTTTATTCATTCACACGAACCTGGTTACAAAATTTGATTTGAGCCATTTTCATACGGTAATTGTGAGTATTTTGTATAGGATTCTGTGGTTCGATTCCTAGCAGAGACTCTGGTCTGTCTGTATGAGCTAATTTACATTGGAATAATATTTAAGCCAGACAATTTTTAATCTTTCCAAATTACAATAGACTAATTCACCTGGCATAAAATGTGTTCGTCTGTTAGTATTTTATTTATTCATTTGATTTTTGTTTTCGTTATACAAACTTCGTAATATACAGGGTGTCTGGTAGCAGATTTATATTTTCAAACTTAAATAAAAAACGTAATAATTGACACAAAGTTTTATTAAGAGCATTGAACGATATAATGAAAATGCGGATTTTATTTTTTAAAGAGTATGTCATCCAAATGTCTTCCGTCGAGTTGAATACACTGTTCAAAGCGGAGCTTTGTGTTCTGCGCCACACGCTGCAGTAAACTTGGTTCAATTGATCTGATTTATCGACGAATAGTTTCCTTTAAAGCCACAAAAGATTGGTGATTGTCATTATAAACCCTCTCTTTGAGGTAGCCCCATAAAAAAAATTCATGGTAGTTAGACCGGGCGACCACGGTGGCCATGTGAGGTCCCCAAAGCGACTGATCTGTTTTTGGGAGAAATTTTCCCGAAGATCTGGGTGTGTGTGCAGTCGCCCCATCCTGTTGAAACCACGTGTGTGAAGAGGACGATGGATGACCTCGCAGGTTTGACAAAAAGAATTCCGTAATCATGCGTCCATAATTTTCACCGTTGACATTCGTCGCCTGGGGCCTCGATAATTTTCGAAAAATTTGGTCGAATGGTCGAAAAATAGTCCAATTATCTCATGCGTGGATAAGACACACCAAACAGTTACCCGTTTTCGGGAGTCCTTGAAGATCGACTGTGTCCTGGGCGTGTGACATTCATAGCCGAAGCAGTTGCGCGCCATCTCTGCACCCACAAACGAATTAAATTTACACTCGGTCCATCACTTATTCTCCGAATACCGAACTTTGAACAAAATTGTGGTACGAGCAATTACGTAAGAATCATTACTGTTAAAAAATTTCTCCACAGCGAACGCGCGATGCTCACTCGACCACTGCGACATCGTGACTGACAAATCCGCACAATCGATAATTCCAACGGCGCTACCCTCCCTCCGCACCGTTTATTACTTTTTGAAATAATCGTATTTAAAAATATAAATTTGCCACCAGACAAATATTTTAGGAGGAATTCCAAGCGTCTGTAATTTAGAAGCTGTAATTTAATGAGTTTGCTTTTACATACATATTACATTACGGTTGTCGTTAAAATGAAAAGTTGTATTTTTTGAAGTCTCATAGCCTAAATCAGTGCGTATTAGTAAAAAAAAAAGACCACAAAAAAAATTTCGGCTATTCAATAAAAAATTAGGCGTGCCCGCCGAAGTTTGAGAAAACCTTTAATTTCTAACTAAAAATTTCAAAAATTAACTTAAACAAAAATAAATATTTTATTATTATCCGTAAAAAATATTTTATGTTTATTAAGGGCATTTTGACAAATATTGCAATCATATATCGTCACTTAAAGTGCAAAACGCCCTAACTGACAAAAAAATCAATATCGATTTTTTTATTTATTTCGGCATGTTTCATGAAGAAAACACGATATTATCGATATTTACTTTTTTGTTAGCTAGGGAGTTTTGCGTTTTATGTAACATATACATACATATGTAAATTTTAATTAAATTTTTTATTGCTATTTTCTTATTATAATTTTGTTTCATTATTAAGAGAATTTTCTTATTAGTTTATTATTGCTTTTTTAAGGCACCCATAATATTTACGCCTATAATCTTGGACAACTTTTAGTAGACATTGCTTCTGCTCTTCATATTTTGTTATAAGTGAATTATATTTTTCCATTAGCTGGACTCCTCTTTCCGCAGTGTCGTTGACTACCCTCAACTGACCAATAATTTCCTTTGCTACAATAATATGATTTTAAAAACTCTTGATCTACTTTGAATCTCTCGAAAAAAAGTTTTGTTTCCATGGAAACAAATTGTTCAATTTCATTGTCTATGATGGAAGAAATATTTTGATTCGTAATAATAGGTCGCTTTATATTTTGATCTCTATCACCAACATTCTTTAAAGCTGCAACCATTTATGCTTTCGTGCTGTTTGGTATTCTTGGATCAAAAAATGCAAGAGCAACATTTTCAGGATTAACGTATCACAAATGATTTTGCAATTTTTGAATAGGAACCCGAGAAAAGTCTTTGTTAACACTTTTAAAATTGTGTACGTTTCGTAACAAAAAAACCTTTTTTAAGGCGCATGAATTGGTAAAATACATGAAAACCAAGCTTCGACGTATATTGATACTATAAAAAGACAAATTTGTCGTAAATCATTTTTATCCTGTTTCGACAATTCAAACTCTTCGCGGAACAAAAACATTTTCAGGCTGTAAATTGCTTTTGTCATCCAAATAGCATGGTGAACTGCGCCTGGTGCTCGAAACATTACGGTTTTTTTGGCTGTTTCCCCTAAAAATGCTAAAGTTAGCTCTACAAGTTCATTGTAATCGTCTCTTGGTTCTTTTTCTGTGTGCATTGTCTGAACAAGACTGAGCGATTGCTGGATTTTTTTAAAAGGCGGAATGCTATTTAGTCATCAATTCCACGAATATTTTATAAGGTAAATTTTGGTCAAGCGTTCCTAAATGTTTCGAAAATGGCAACATTCGGACTTCCTTTTTGAACAAATTTTTCTTCAAAAACACTTCTCAAAATAATTTCATGGATATGGTGCATACGTGGCAACCATAAAATTTACTTTTCTAAGAAATGTTCAATAATAGCGCAGGTTCAATTTATACGACCAGTATTGACGGCTGTTGTGTCAAATACCATAGCTTTTATATGGTCTTGAAGACTCCATTCTTGAAAAGCATTGCACACAGCTAATGCTTGCTGTTTTCCGGTTCCACACTCTTAAGCAGGAACTTGAAGCAATTGCTCATTACAACCGCTGCAAATAAGTATAGGCAGCTTATCCACTTTATCGTTTCCCGTTAAAGCAGGCAATAGCTCTCCATCCCACTGCAAGCATAGAGCATTTAGTTTTAAATTGCTCTTTCAGAACTAAAGGGTGTTCTTTGGGCAGCCTTTCTCTTGCACTTCGAATAGAAGTTCTATTAATAATCAAATTTTGCGGATCAAGCTTTAATGCTTCAACAGCCGCAATAAGAATATTCACTGCTTTTCTGTCGCCTATCATGAAAGCATCTAAAGCAGCTTAAAATTTTGGGTTACAATTCCTATTAAACTTCGTTTTTTTGGTTTGACTACATCTGTTATTGATATTTTTTCTGTAGGCTACAAGAAAATATTGTATACATAAAGAAATTTTAAAACTGAATAACTACATTTATATCTACATCAATACGTACCACATCACTTTCACTTTCTGATGCTGATGAAGTTAAATGCCAATTTTCTTCTGCAAATCCAAAAAATTAAAAGAAGTCAAACGTATTATTATAAATGTTCTCATACCTATGGTACCTTTTTCACAGGTACTGCGTTCTCTCTGATTAGATATTTGTTGTCGACGTTGTTCAGCTTTAAATTCCTTTTCCACGGTTTTATGGCCCATGCCATTCATAAACCCATGCCTACCATGTTTTCTTTGACTTATAGAAAATTTTTTATCTTCTTCAATTTTAATTAGTTGCAGGACGTTTTCAGGTGCAACGTCAAAAGATCTTCTAGTTTTTCAACCCACGATTTTGTTTTTTCACTCTTAATTTGAGTTAGCCTTTTCGAACTTTTGTATAAACTCCTCCATTCTGAACGAAGTTTCTCTAATTTATTTATACAATGCTGTTTGTCTTTGGTTGGGATTTTAGTTTTTTCCGAAAATATTGACAGTTCCTCAACTACTAATTTTGCATTCTTTCGTAAATCAATTTTCACCACACGTAAATTAAAAAAACAAAACTTTAAGCACTTCTCTATTCGACAACAATTTACTTCCACTTAAACTTGAAGCGAAATTACCGACTAAGTAAATTCATATTTAAAATGATCAACATAAATAAAATTGTTCTTACACAAAAGACTATTCCTGATGATGTTAACAAGCTGTTAACGAAATATCGAATAATAAAACAAATTAAAATAAAAAAAGACCTCAAGCTTAATAAATATATTTCAAAAAATATAATAAAAAATGTCAATTAATAATATAATTAAAAATATATATTTATTAAATATTAATATTTACAATGAAGTAAAGTAATTGTTTTTTGCCTTGTATAAGCATTTTTTGCACGTTAGGTCGCGCAATTGATGCAAAACTAAAATGTTTTCGTAATTTTTTGTGTTATTTTCTGCTAAGTAAATGGCTTTTTCAAAAATCTGCACGGCCATTGGAAATAAGCTTTCAGCATTGTTCAATTCCCCTATGTTATCAGTAGTAAGAACTATTATAAAAAAAAATATAAAATTTATTGTAAATTTTTAGGGGATACTAAACCAACTCACGTTTGGATTAGCAGTTTGAATTATTTTTTTGGCTTGTTTGCGTTACCAATGACTAATGGTTTTCACAGTGACGTTAGCGCATGCCAAAAAAGTTATTCTTGCTTTCTGAATTTTTCTTCCTGGTGCTTTTTTTCATGTGCACAAACATGGGTCTTTCCGGGCAACATTTTCCAAAAGAGAAGCCTAGCTTTTTTTTAAATGGATCGACTGCAGTAACATCAGAGGAAAATTTTTCTCCACAAATTTTCAAAAGTCCATATCTAGCTTTGAAGTTCTGCAGCCAACCTGCGCTTGCATTGCAACCAGCCTTTTCACCAATATTTCATGAAATTTTTTAGGCTTTTTCTTTGAACATTTCTCCACTTACTGACAGATTTTAGCGCGTTGGCTTAAAACCCAATTGTAAATCAATTTTTCAACACGAGGGTATTCTGCTTTTTTGAACGACTTTCTTTTAACCCTTAAATGCATATTGTTGCCAATTGTCTACATTCGTATTTCACTTATTTTAATTCATAAGCCTGAGTATGTGCTGTGTTAAAATTGTTGCTAAGTACTCACAGACAAACAAATGTGCAAAAAAAAACGGTACAACATTTTTCCCTGCTTAGTTTCATAGTTTTTTCCACATTTAGTTCTGGTTGTGACAGTGATCAGTGTGTTCTTTGAAGTCAGATTTTATATATTTCTTTTCCTATAAACAAGTGAAATATCTAATTGGAAAAAATTTTTTTCTCATCTCTACTCAGGTAAGCTATTAATAAGTAGTATTATATTTGAAAATCTGATTGGATAAATGCGAGATTTCTGGGAAATACTGTATGTTGCCAAATGTCTACATTATGCGTTTGTGACATAAGTAGTTATAATAAACGGTTACTTTTGGTTTTTTACTTTTTAGTTCATTTGATTTGATTTTTATAATGCCTAGAGGATTAGAAGATAAAGACATCGAAGATTTTCTTGCAATTCTTGAAAATGGGGATATTTCTGAAGACGAACAGGATGTAGGTGACCTAGGAGAAATAAATTATTTTGAAAAGGGCGCCCGAGATCTAATGAAAGAGTTAGATGACTACGGGGATGATGATGATGAACAAAACAATGAAGATTTTTCATTAGGTCCAGAAGTAGAGCGATCTTTGAATGAAGATCAATTCAGTAACCCGCCACCAGGTCCTTCATGTAACCAATTAAAGCCTGACATTCCTGGTATTGCAAATTGGAAGCAACGAAGTAGAGAGCTTATTTGGAAAACCAGCAATTTAGAATACAATAAAAATCATATTAGCTTCGTGGGCAAGACAGATGTTTCCCCTGCATTATCTATATGTCAAACTCGATTTAAATTTTTTTCTGTGTTTCTGAATGAGGATATACTGACCGTTATTGTGGAACAAACCAATTTATATATAACTCAAAAAAATGTCGCTAACTGTCCCCCCGTAAATGCGTCTGAAATTCGTAAATTTATAGGTATAGTTATATTTATGTCTGTATATCATTATCCAAACGTTAGATCTTATTGGGGTAAATATAGCTTCCATCATATCCAGCAAGCAATGACTCTTAACAGATTTGAGAAAATAAGATCCGTAATCCATTTCAATGATAACTTACAGCAATCCTCCTGGTCACCCAAACCATGACCGTCTTCATAAAATTAGGCCATTTGTGGAACACTTAAATAAATTGTTTGTTAGTGTTGCGCCATTTGAACAAAAACTATCTCTAGATGAGCAAATGTGTACCACCAAAGTAGGACATTTTATGAAGAAATACTTACCAAACAAACCTCATAAATGGGGCTTCAAGTTATTTGTGTTGTGCTCTTTATCTGGTTATGCATACAGATTTGAGACATATTCAGGTAAACAAGATCATCCAAAATTGTCCGATGAACCTGATATCGGTGTAGTCGGCAATACAGTAGTAAGATTGTGTAGGTCGATTCCTCGTAAAGTTAATCACATTATATATTTTGATAATTTTTACACGTTTGTTCCCCTACTGTATTACTTATGGACTCAAGGTATATATGCATTGTGTACTATTCAAAGAAATCGCCTCGGAAAAAACTGCAAGTTGCCAGCTGTGAAGGATTATAATAAACATTCTGTTGCACGAGGAACTTTTGTGGAACAAGTTGCTGACTACGAAGGTATGGATATATCAGTGACATGCTGGAAAGACAATAAGGTTGTCACATTAGCGTCAAACTATGTAGGTGCTGAACCAGCTGAAACTGCCAAGAGATATGATAAACAGGCAAAGAAGGTAATTTCAATAGCATGTCCTAAGGTAGTAAAAGACTACAATGCCCATATGGGAGGAGTTGACCTCATGGACAGTATTTTGGGCAGGTATAAGATCCGAATAAAAAGCCGAAAGTGGTACATACGATTATTTTATCACATGATTGATATGGCAGTAATTAATTCATGGGTATTATACAAGAAAAACAACGCGAACGTTACATTGGCGGAGTATAGGTCTGACCTTGCAGAGACATTATGTTCCTACAAAACGTATGAAGGAACCAAGAGAGGAAGACCATCAACCAGTTCTATGGACAAACAGTTGGATGCTAAGAAACGTAGAGGTCCAATGAAACCTGTACCAACACAAGATATTCGGACTGATAGTATAGGCCACGATGAAAATAGATGTGGTTCTAAAAATAGATGCAAGCTGCCAGGTTGCAACGGATTTTCCAGAATTTAATGCATCAAATGCAAAGTTGCTTTGTGCCACAACAAGAATCGTAACTGCTTCGCCCTTTTTCATTCGTAAATTTTTATATAATACAAATATTTACTAATGTGTAAAGTCATGTATAAAAAGTTTAAGTAACAAGCGCATATTGTTGCCAAATGTCTACGTACAATATTTTGTAAAATAAACACTTAAAACCAACCAATAAAATTTTTTTATTATTTTTTACGTAATCTACTATAAAATTTATATCGAAAAACATTTTTTTTCTTTAAAATAAAAAAATCATGCATTTAAGGGTTAAGCACACTTTTACTTAGCATAAAATACTTTAAATTTTAGATTTATTGTTTAATCCCACTTATTGTGGATTTGTCTACTCCATATTTCTTTGCAAGAACTGTAGCTTCCACACCATTGGATAGTTCTTTAATTATTTCTTGCTTTATTCCAATAGAAAGAAATCTTTTACATTTATTAGAACACATTTTATTACTTTTTGTCTGCACATAAACACTTAACGAGAAAACAAAAACCACTAAAGTAATCCAGCTCTCCAAAGATCTTCAAAAAAAAGTAGAAGAAAAATAAAATAAAAATGATTGCAAATTCAACAGAAATCTAACGGTTAAAAAAAAATTTTGCTTGCTTACGCATCGACGCATGTCCGATTGCGCTACCTCATCTGTAATTATGGGCGGTATAAACATCCGCGAATCAGAAGCTGTCATTTTTGACGTGGGAAATTTTAAAACAAATGTCAATAAACACTACTCCATCTATTCTTTCTCCCAAAACTGTATTTCCTAGTTCAGGCACAATTCACAGCATGTATAGGCACGGTCCAAGAAAAAAAAACTATTACTTCTGCAACTTTGTCAATTTTGTATTAGAAAAACAAAAGTTCACTCTATTGAGTTGGGCATTGTTCACTCTATTATAGAGTAAATGAAATATATAATAAATTTTTTTTTTTTCAAAAAATTATAATTTCCTATTATTCCTGATGATGTTAACAAGCTGTTAACGAAATATCGAATAATAAAACCAAATAAAATAAAAGAAAAAGACCTCAAGCTTAATAAATATATTGCAAAAAATATATTAAAAAAGGTCAATTAATAATATAATTAAAAAGTTTCTCTTAAATTTTAACGGATTTCCGACACGTCTTAACACCAACTGATTGATCTGAAAATTTGGCAGGATAAATTTTTTATGAATATTCGCCAAAGAGGCTGATGAGAGTAAACAAAATAGACAAACAAAAATTCCCATACGGCTAACGACCTCTCTAATATTACATAATTCATGTTATTCTCATAAAGTACTTTTTTTTAAGTAATGAGTTTGCTTTTTTCTGATTAGTTTCAAAGTTTGTTGGCGCGACCAACGCCCTTCTTCTTTCACGTTCATGTTAGCTCGACGATGGCGAACAGAAGACTAGAAATACGAAGACGTTACCAACAAGTCTATACCTCTTTCCATTCTCCCTTCCCCGCTCTTCACTCAAGACTTGATGTGTGTGAATCATGAGTTTGTGGCTCAAATTTGACATGTCCATGTTTCTCCTTAACGGACAGTTTTTCGAGTTTAGCTAGTTATATTGTTAAAATATGGGCTGTTTTACTTGTAAAAACCAAATTCATATAGCTACATCGAATGGGTCTTTGTAAAAAAAATAACAAAACCTCAAAAAAAAACATCACTTTGGAAAAGAAATATAACCAATTTTGGTTAGAAATAACCAAAAACGGCAGAGCTGGCTGACAAAGCGTGGACAAATAGTTAAGAAATTCCTTTCCAAACACAAGAATTAAACTAATGCTAGAATTTATATGTATATATATATATATAAATAAAGGGTGGTTAAATTTCAAGGGCCGATGTTGATTTTGAATAAAACACAAACTATTTAGGAAATTATTGTAATTTTATTTTATTATTATATATTGGTATTACTCAATTATGTATGGAACAAAATATCGGCCAAATGGGCGCCGCGACCACGGCAACAGTGGATGATCAATTTTCGAAGAAAATCATCTTCAGTGATGAGGCACATTTTCACCTCAGTGGATTCGTCAATAAACAGAATTGCCGCATTTGGGCGAATGAGAATCCAAGAGTGATTGTCGGAAAACCTATGCACCCACAAAGAGTGACTGTTTGGTGCGGTTTATGGGCTGGCGGCATCATCGGGCCGTATTTTTTCCAAAATGAGGCCGGTCAGGCAGTTACTGTGAATGGTGTTCGCTATCGTGAGATGATAACAAACTTTTTATGGCCCGAATTGGAAGATATGGATGTGGACGATATGTGGTTTCAGCAGGACGGTGCCACTCGCCACACAGCTAACGAAACAATGGCTCTTTTGCGCAACAAATTCAATGGTCGTGTTATCTCACGTAATGGCGATGTCAATTGGCCGCCAAGATCATGTGATTTGACACCGTTGGACTTTTTTCTTTGGGGTTATTTGAAAGAAAAGGTGTACGTCGATAAGCCAGCAACAATTCAAGAGCTAAAGGATGAGATAATTCGGCACATTAACGGCATAGAACCTCCATTATGCCTCAGGGTCATCGAAAATTTGGACCATCGGATGGAGGTGTGCCGCCGTGGTCGCGGCGCCCATTTGGCCGAAATTTTGTTCCATACATAATTGAGTAATACCAATATATCATAATAAAATAAAATTACAATAATTTCCTAAATAGTTTGTGTTTTATTCAAAATCAACATCGGCCCTTGAAATTTAACCACCCTTTATATATTTTATAGATTACCTGTAGGCTTTGAAAATACTTAGCGTCCTTCAGTTCAGTGAAATCCAAAGGTGGTTGATTATGGGGCGTTGCTGACCAAATAGATACTAACCAGCGATTACCAGTGTGTCTATCTTGCCAATACTGACGATGTTTCGAACAGCAGCCCAAGATAATATTTAAAATAATTATAGATCCAAATACAACAGTACAAATAGCAATTGTGACATAAAATGGTGAAAAATTCCCATAAATATGGCCAGTAAAGTATGGATTCTGTAAATAAGCTCTACGTTCTTCGAATGTTGACATAGTCTATTAGCGGAATGCCACAATATTATTATTCAAAACAAGTAATATATATGACAACTTGACGTCTTATAATTTCAGACCAAACTGGCCATGGATTTAATTTTTAATATTCCGCAGCACACGTTTGACCCAAACTGGCATTGATATTTAAAAAAGTTTATAAAATTTTCCAGACGTTAATTTGAATATCTTCTAAAAAGAATTCAATCAGAAATACTTTCGAATTACCAAAGTAGTGAATATATTTTTATTTAAAAAACGTTTGTATTTTTTAACACTTCCTAAGCTTAGTTTGATTAGGGTGTGGCGTTATTTACATCAATATTTTAAACGGTTTTCATCAGTGAAACAATGTTTGATGAAATACTTGCGTTCATGTATTATGGATTGTTAATCATATTTACATTTTTATTTCATTCAAACACAAATATTGCCGTCAAGTTACAATTTTTGATCGTTTTTAAATATTCTCATTTAAAACACAAGTCTCCAACATAGCAAATAAAAGATATTAATTAGAGATAAGAAAGTAGCGGGTAATTGTATAATTGGTATTTGAACTATTTGAATATTAAACTACTTTACTACAACTGTGTGCCTTTTACATTAGGACTTTTTCTTGCTTTAAATAGAGTCTACAACTGATAGAGTATCAAATAGTTTTATTGCAGCAAACCAAATCGAATTAATACATTCATCTGGTCCCTGCCACGGTTTTTTAATACAAGGTTGTCGCAAGGCGAATTCGTCAATTCGCTCTTCGTCCAAAAGTAAAATTTTTTTACTGCATGTGTTTTGTTAAATATATCATTACGAGTTAAATTAGTGTAATATGGGTTAAAATTAAATTAATTATTACAAAAACTAACATATTTTGCATTCTTATTATTATAGTATGATATTATTATAATTATTAAATTATTATTACCACTTTCTTAACTTTTTCACAAAAGTAAACAAACTTTGACGTTCGGCTCAAAAAATACGTTACAAATTCTTGTATCAGCTGACGGCCGAATTTGCTGAATTTCAATTTCACGGCGCTTGTAAATTCATAAACATAAACAACTTTTGACGTCTCTTGTACAATCGACAAAAACACTTTTTTTGTAATATTTGAATTAGTTGTTTTTGACATACCTCGAACAAACAATGTACGTCCCGTCCATACTGTTAAGCATATGCTGCAAAACTTTTGAGTTTGTTGAAGAGAAGGGGAAGAGGAGTGGAAGTATGTACGCTGTTTCATGTACATGCAGTTTTTGTTGAATTTCTTATTTGCATCTTTTGAGATGAGGTGTATTTGACGTTTCATTTTATTTCTTTTCGTTTGGTATACTGTTAACTACTATCATAAGAATAGCTACCCTGTTTTATTGTTAATTTTTTGTGAAATATAATCAAAAATTTAAAAAAAAAATTTAAATTATATAAAAATTATTATATAATTTTGCTTCTAAGCGTCCATTTTGCTTCAAATTATACCTTGTGCTTCAAATTTCTATCCAAAAAAAAAAATTCACACCTATCACAGGGTAGTTATTTTATATTTACATTCGGTATTGAGAAATGTCAAAAAAAATTAAAAAAAGAAGATAGAAGGGAGGAATAAAAAATACTAAACATGAAGCAAAAGATTCATGTATGGACACTGCTGCACTTTCAAAAGATAATTTAAAAAACTTTTGCAGCATATGCTTCACAATATGGACGGGGACATGCATGATTAAGTGATAGCAAATCTATAAATCATAGTGCTATCTCTTACATTTTGTCCAATTGTAAAATTTCGGTGTGGACATTTATATTAATAATTTCATTTGAAAAGTTTAGATTAAATAAATATAAAGTTTAATGTATAATTGCTTAATAATAAATAAAATTTTTAAATAATCTTGTGGTGTAACTTTGTGTGTGTGTGTGTGTTTTTATAAGCATACACACTTAATTGAAAAAATGGTTTTTGTTTGCTGAAAAAATGTAAGTACTAAAATAAATATTATATTAACATTTTATATTTGTATTTTATATTATTGTAATTGACAGGAGTGGAAGCTGCATAATGGGATGCACGGGAGTGGATAAAGTGCATCGTTTCCCGAGAGATGCAAAAAGGTAAGTCTTTAAATTTTTCTTAAATACATAAGCAATATGTATGCATATGAAGTTTGGGCTTAAATAAAGTTCAGGGCAACCTCCCGAATCCACAAAAAAAGTATGCCACCCCATACAAAATTAAAAAAATAAAATAAAAAAGTGAGCGGAAACCTTTAGTTTCCGAGTTAAGGCCTTCAGAATTTCCATTATTAGTTTGTGAATAGTGCTTTCCATCGTATATATGTACATACATACATATGAATGTACATACAATATGAAGTTTGGGCGTATCCAAAGTTTAGGGCACCCTCCCGGATCCACAAAAAAAGTATTCCACCCTATACAAAATTAAAAAATAAGAAGAAATAAAATAAAAAAGTGATAAAGTTTAGGGCAACCTCCCTTTAGTTTCCAAGTTATGTGCCTCCGAAGTTCCATTCCAAACTTGTGAATAAAGGGTGTATTTTCCATCGAATATGGGTATCATATTGAAAAGATATTTCAGAATTTAGTAAAATTGTTAATAAATTCTGAAATTATTTATAAACATAAATTTCCAAACGTCGGCTTCGCTAACAAAACCTCTGCATGAAATTTGAAAAATCAACATTATATATTTTTGTGATTTTAAGTGATAAATAATTTTTTTTCTATTTTCATATACTACTATTGCCGCTGAACGTGCCGAGAATTAAAATAATCTACAATCACTGGGTTGACCCTGGTAGGAATTACATCACTTCCTGAAGGATGAGCACAGGTAAGTCTTTTTTGTTTGTTAAAATCAATTTAGTAAAGTAAAATTTTCGTTTCAAATTTCCTGTAGTATGCTGCTTCTAATTAAATCAAAATAAGCTAAACATTTTTGTTTAATTTTGAGCAACTTCAGTACAGGAAATTTATTCCCATTGTGGTATTATATTTGGAAGGCTTATTGCAATAACATCATAAGCTAACCAAGTTAAAGACCTCCGTTTACGAGCTTTCAATGTTGACTATAACCGTCCCCATATTATTGTTAAAAAAACTTATAATTTTTTTTATATATTTTCAGACAGTGCCAATTTGTTCACCCAGAAATTAAAAAGCTACCACAAAAATTCAATTAAATAAAAAATTTTGTAAATTTAATTTTTTATTTGTAAACTCTTTATTCTAAAATCCTTTAAGTTAAATAAAAAAAAATATATACATAATATTGTAATATTCTTTTTTTTGTGTGTTTTCATTAGTTGTTTCACGTTATGGTATGTTGTAATTGCAATAGATAGTTATGACGTGTTACATTGCAATTTATTTGAATAAAACAAAATATTGAAACTGAGGAAGATGATGAGCTTCAAACGATGAAAACGCATTCAATTTTATTAATAATTACAAATAATAATAAACTTCGTGTTAGCTTCCAGCTATAGCATAAATTTTATTTATTTAACTAATTAAAGTGCTTTAATGCCATGTCTTACGATTTATATCAATTGAGCAATTACAAATAAAATTTCAATACGTGTTGTTTCTAAGCGATAAATACCAATCTCATCAATCCGTTAGGTAAATCGTCGGTGACCGGAAGGAAGTTGAAATTCATGTTTCTTGAGGATAGAGTTTTACCATTTTAAAGGTTTGTTCACAACAGTGACAAATGTGTATGAAAGAAGTGTTTTTATGTTTTATACAGGTAGTCCTAAACGAACGAAAAAAAAACATATTTTCATAATAAATTAATTATGTATATAAATTATGCTAAACAGTATAGAACTTACACTTCGTAAGGCTTTAAATGTTTTAACCGCATAAGTACATCCCAGTTCCTCACAACGATAAACTTCCTAGCTATGTATCAACTGAACATGTTGATTAAGGTCGGATTCCCGAACACATAGGTAATCGCATTCCATACACTTAAATGGTTTATCTTTTAGATGACGATAACGAACATGCGTGGCTAAATCACTGGCAAAAACAAGTCATATCACACATGCTGCATTTGAAGAAATTTAGTGCTTTATCATGTGCAACCGTAATAACTTTCCGAAACAAAGTTATTAAAATACTGACCACATTGATATTTTTGTTCTGAAAATAAAAAATTTGCTAAGCAATAAATGATGGAAAGAATCAATAAATTGTTTACTTACATTGTTCTAATTACTATTCTTATCTGGTTGAGATGATCAAATAGCGTAATCTTTGTCCTAAATAATTCACTGCAATGAAAACAGGCCACTTGTTTTTTGTTCCAATGTGTGCTCCAAATGCTGAATTAGAGCCGTACATCATATTCTGATGCAAATTCCTTGTTATATATTTTGACATTCATTCATTCCATTTGTTTTGCTTCACTGATGCCTGTAAAGAAAATGTGTGATATTGTGAAAAATAGGTTGTTGGAAATCACTTTATATATTTAAATAAGGTACTTACCAATTGCTTAAAAGATAATCCACATTTTTTTGCTGAAATATCAAGTTAATTCAACATAATTAAATAAAGTTTACAAAAATTGTGCATTTTGCAACAATTTTGTCAATAAAAATTCTAATAATTTTTTGAACAGATGTTCAACACAGCAATCTATATTTGTTGCTTCTTATACATTGAATTCCCCATTCCTGTTCAATAACTTTCGGTTTGGTCCAACAGCTGATACGGGGCTTTTACAACTGTCACTTTTGAGCTCTGTTTAGACCTCTGTGGTTAACAGTATACCAAACCATAGAATTTGTATATTTGAATATTTTGTGTACCAAACGAAAACTGCAACTAGAAACGACACAAAAATTTTTGTGCTGCCAGGTCACATACTTCGTGCGAGAGGGACAACAAATAGTTTTTAAAAATGTTGCTTTCTTTGTGGTACGAAGCTTGTGCAATTTTCTTTTGGTTGACAGAAAATAAATTTTTGTGTAAGATATTGGAGCAAATTGGAAATAATTTTCCATTTTCCTCCAATATCATGACCAAAGTTGGTAATATGTAGACATAAATATTATAGATTATTTTGTCTACATGTTACCAAAAGTGAAAAAAGCAATACAACGCAAAAGCGGATGTAGAAGCTTGATTTCAAAAACCAAAAGGTAAGTACATACTATGTATTTAATTAAAAAGTAATTATTTAAATGCTTTTACTATATTATATTTAAATTTTTTAGGAGCCAACATTGCGTGTTATGGTTCACAGAAGCATACAAGCTCCACATGTTCCGGAAAAGTCTAGACAGGTAGGTGATATATGTACATGTTATCAAATTGCAATTTTTGGCCCTTATAAAAAATTTGTGTTTCAGGCAATACATGACATCGACGGCAAAGAAAGGATTTATGTAATAAAAGCAGCTATAAGAAGTAGGATAACTGGCTCAGTAGGAGTAGCAAGGTAAGTCATACATTTTCTATTGAGTGCTAGTGTCCCAAGTTCTAAAACCCACCCCCAAAAGTGTTACTGTGTTTTAAAATGCAAACGTCCAGTTATTTTATTAAGCACAAAACCAATTGGAATAAAATTGTTTAGTGCTAATAAATTTGTTAGCATAAGCAAAAGAAGTTCCAGTTGATTTTGTGATTAACAAAAGCAACAAAGTGTGTTTGTGTTTTATAAAATAGCAATGGCCAGTTGGTTTGTGATTGACGACACCAACTGGACCAAAGGTTTTTAAACATTTGTGATTACCTACCCCAAAAGTGTTAGTGTGTTATGAAATACAAACGTTCCGTTGGTTTATTAAGCACAAAACCAATTGGAATAAAATTGTTTAGTGCTAATAAATTTGTTAGCATAAGCAAAAGAAGTTCCAGTGGATTTTGTGATTAATAAAAGCAACCAAATGTGTTTGTGTTTTATAAAATAGCAATGGCCAGTTGGTTTGTGATTGACGACACCAACTGGACCAAAGGTTTTTAAACATTTGTGATTACCTACCCCAAAAGTGTTAGTGTGTTATGAAATACAAACGTTCCGTTGGTTTATTAAGCACAAAACCAATTGGAATAAAATTGTTTAGTGCTAATAAATTTGTTAGCATAAGCAAAAGAAGTTCCAGTGGATTTTGTGATTAATAAAAGCAACCAAATGTGTTTGTGTTTTATAAAATAGCAATGGCCAGTTGGTTTGTGATTGACAAAACAAACTGGACCAAAAGTTTTTAAATATTTATGATTACCTACCCCAAATGTGCTAGTGTGTTTTAGTGTGGGGGTGCTGATGGCGAGTAGTCAGCGTGTTGGCTCTGCAACCAGAAAGACCCAGGTTCGAATCCCAGCCGGGTCAAATCAGAAAAAAGTTTTTTCTGAGTTTTCTGTGCTACAGCACTCTCCTTCGTCGGTATTTGAGCAATAAAACGTCGGCGAAGTAAAATAATAAATAAAATGGCTCAATTAGCTTAAAAATAATGCGTCAAAAAAACATCAGAGACGCCGCAACTTTGCTTTATAATTTACATGCAACTGCAAAGTTGTGCAAGAATTAAGCTCTATCTTTCTACCACTTTCACCACCTGTCTGTTTCTTCCCTATCCTTCTCTCTAGTTCCAGTGCAATGCAATGCATATGTAGGGGATAGCCCCTGAGCACTGGTCCAAGATAAAAAAAAAAAAAATACAAACGTCCAGTTATTTTATTAAGCACAAAACAAATTGGAACAAAAGTGTTTAGTGCTAACAATTTGTTAACATAAGCAAAAGAAATTCCAATTGATTTTATGATTAACAAAAGCAACAAAGTGTGTTTGTGTTTTATAAAATAGCAATAATTGACAAAACCAAATAGAACAAACATTTTGAAACAGATTGTTAAAATTTAATTTTTAATTATTTTGTTTTCCGTTTTTATAATTAAAAAAATTTATTTGTTTTTATTTTCTTTTATATATATGTTCAACGAGTGCGTGAATATGTGAAACTTGGTTTTGGATGGGTGAGAAATGGAAACAAATGCAGCCAGAAGAATGGAAAATGATTATTATTAATTAAAAATACTTTCTGTAGTAGAATTTAGTTTTTTCTTTTTAAATAAAAACAATTAATTTACATTAAATTGTATCTGTGTAACATTTATTTATTCAGTTTCGGTTTCTATTTTTGAAATTAAAAAATGATTTTAAAAAAAGGAAATAATCGTGAAAATTAAGTTATACTAAAACAAAAGCTTTGCCTTCAGTCCAATTTATGAAATTTTATTTATTTTATTTATTTAATATTAATAATTATAATTGAATTATAATAACTAATAACAAAAAAAAAAAAAGAGTACTAGCATCTGAGGCTTTCGACTCTATGGTTGGTATATACATTTAAATTAAGTTTTGTAAACAATTTGCAGTTATGAATTTGTATATTAATTTAATATTTTTATCACACATGTGTATAAGGAGATCACTTGGCGTATTGCATCCGAAAATGCGTGTTCTAGATGAATTGTAATTAGGGCACTCATCAAGTATATGAGCTACATTGAAGTGAGTGGTACAGGTGGGACCAACAGGTGCGTGAGTTCTATCAAGAAGATGTTGATGAGTTAGTTTGCAGTGACCGATTCTAAGGCGAACAAATATATTAATTTCACTCCTGGAACAGTTTATTGGGTATAATGGTGCGTCTCCCATTGGGTTGATGCGTTTGTAACTGTGCTGGTAATCGGACCATTTTTGGACTTTTGTGGACGTGAGAGAGGTATCAATAATAGAGGATATCACGAGCTTCCCATGTCGAATATTTTTTCAGGGGTCGCCGTTTCGCTTCTTCTGCAGCTGAGTCCGCGTATTCATTACCTATAATGCCAACATGAGAGGGTACCCACATAAGTTTGATATTGTTTAAATTTTGGTTACAGAAGTTTCTTATTTGATTAATTATTGGCGATTCGTAATGTGAGTTTTTGATGGCAAGAATAGATGAGAGACTATCGGAGCAGATTACATACTTCGCAGTTTGCTTTTTCGCGTATTGTACTGCAGTGAGAATGGCCAATGCTTCAGCTGTGAAATTTGAACAGTAATCATCGATAAATCCGGCATTTATTAGGCTGCCATTATGAGTGACAGTTGCAAAAGTAGTATGGTCCTTGGATTTGGATCCATCGGTGTAGAGGAACTCTCAGCTATTTGCAATAAAACTCTCGGTGATAGCGTTAAACATGGTTTTATATATATTTGAAGAGGTAGTGGCCTTAGGCAGATCTGCCAACGATAGGATAAACGAATCTTCGTTTATCATCCATGGTGGTTGTACATGATGGCTCATAAGTCTAGGGCGAAGCTGAAGGTTAAGTTTTTTTGAGAAGTCTATGCACCTTCTGATGGAAGATTGTAGTCTAGGTATTCTAGTTCGGTTGATAGTTTTTTTAACTTCTTGAAATAATATTTTGTTGCGACAAATGAATAGTTTGGGTATAAGTTTGTAGGTTACATGTAAAGTTCTATCCATGATCGAGGGCATACCAGCTTCTGTAAAAAAAATTTTTGGTGGGACTAGTTGGAAACGCTCCGATGCTTCGGCGTACTGCGGCATGATATGGTGCTTGTATTAATTTGATATGTGAATATGCGCACCATCCGTATATGGGAAGACCGTAATCAATTTTTGATAGCATGATCGACCTAGTTATGGTTAACATAGTGGAAGTATGAATTCTGAAGTTTTTTGATGTGAGATATTTAACAATATTTAATTTTGAATTTAATGCTTTTCGCAGTTGTAGACAGTGTTCCTTAAAAGTAAAACTTTTATCGAAAACTACACCAAGGATGCGTAAGTTTTTTACTCGTTAAATTTTTATATTGTTGTATTCAACGTCAGGCATAGTGCAATTGTGTTTTTTGCAAATGTGAAGTATATTGCATTTATCTACAGAGAGTTTAGCTCCGGACTTTACACCCCATTCATCTATTTTTTTTTAAATATCTTCGAATATATTCTTAACTTTATTGTTGTCGTTCAGTTTTGTAAAAATAACAGCGTCATCAGCATAAATTGCATGTTCTATATGTTTTTGCGCAGATATGATTTTACTAAATTCATTGAACGCTATAATAAATAATACGACAGACAATGGTGATGCTTGAGGGATGCCATTATTTAGTGGAGAAGCCTCAGAAAGAGTACCATTGATTCTAACTTTGAATTTGCGGTTGCGTAAAAAATTTTTGATTATAAAAAACATGTTTTTTCCAATTTTCCAATCATCTAGTTGTTTCAGAATAATATGAATGCCAATTCTATCAAATGCTTTTTCAAAGTCAGTCGATAAAATACTGACATGGTTTTTTTCTGACACAGCTTTAGCTATGAAATGTTGAAGGTAAAGGAGAACATCGTCTGTTCCTTGCTTTTTCATGAATGCAGCCTGATTGTGGGTTAAGAAATTATTTGATTTGATGAACCACATTAATCGTCTAGCAATAATTTTTTCAAAGATTTTGCTGACACAAGAAAGCAGAGAAATTGGTCTGTATCCAGAAACCGTAAGGTGGTCTTTATTAGGTTTTTTTTTTTATTTTATTTAGGTTTATTAGGTTTTGGAAAACTACGGCAGTTTTCCATGCTTGCGGGAAAATACTAGATTTGAACATATTATTGTATACCGATAGTATATGCCTTTTCGATGTAAGGCATAGGCTTTTTAGCATTGCATATGAGACACGGTCTATACCAGGTGTTTTACCTTTTGCTGAATGAATAGCGTCTTCTAATTCAACGATGTTAATTGGGTTTTCAATTTTTTTGGCATGTTTATTGTAGTTTTGTTGGTTGTAACAATGATATGTATGACTTGCCTTGTTATTACGAAAGACCGACGAGAAATTCCTGTCATCTGATTGTGTAGACCAATGCGTTGCAAAACAGTTTGAAATTCCGGCTGAATCTGTGGTGTAATTTGATCCAGCTTGTATATTGTTAATTATGCTAGTATTTTTTTGCATCTGATAAACGTTTAATATCACTCCAAATTCGTTGTGAAGAGGAGTTGGGAGTAATGTTGGCGGTCAGTTTTTGCATACATGCTGCTTTGCTTTCTTTAACAGCTCTTCTAAATAAGGCATTATGCTTTTTGTACTGGAGAAGATTATAGTCGTTTCTAATGCGTTTGAATTTGTGCCAAAGTTTTTGTTTTTCTTTGCGTAATGCTTCCAGATTTGAGTTCCACCAAATTATTTGGCGTTTAAAGAATTTCTTTCGTGTTTGGGGAATACTAACATTGGCTGCCGATCTAATGCATTTGATTAATACCGCAGCTTGTTGATTGATATTATTACTGATTTTAATTTTAGAAAAATTTTCTTTACATTTTTTTTTAAATAATGGCCAGTTGGCGCAATCGGTTTTAAATTTGGGTGAAAAGTTTGCTTTTCTGTGATCTACGCTTTTTTCCACTGTTATTAAGATAGGGTAGTGATCACTTCTATAAAGATTTGACAGGGTTTTCCAGGAACACAGAGGCGCCAGTTGGGAGGAACATAATGAGATATCTATATGAGAAAAAGTGTTGTGCGTAGAAAAATGAGTGGGAGATCCATCGTTCAATACGATGAGGTCTTCATTGAGGATAAAATTTTCTATTGTTGCACCACGGTTATTCAAATTTGTTGAACCCCAGATAGGACTTTGGGAGTTGAAGTCGCCAGTGATTAAAAGTGGATAGCTTAAGTTGTTCATTATAGTTTTTAGATTTCGTTCAGAAAATGTTTGTTGGGGAGGAATATATATGCACGCTACACAAAGTTTTATACCAGTATTAATTTGTATGGCAATAGTGGCTATGTCACTATTGGTATATATGAGTCTATGTTGTATATTTTTTTTGACTAGGATGCCGATTCCTTGCTTTGCTGATGTGTTATCAGCTAAGTTATGGAAGTATCCGTAGTATTGTTTTGGAAAGATTATATTGTTTTGATTAAATGGGATGTGCGTCTCTTGTAAGGAAATAATGTCCGGATTAAATTGGTTGATAATAAGTTGTAGTTCGTGGTAATTATTTATGAGACCGTTTAAATTCCACTGTATTATATTTAAATCCATGTTATGAAATAGTGAGTAAACTATTCTTCATCTACGAACATTATTTCTTCTTGTTCATTGTAAGAAGAGCTGTGAAGTGTTGAACGCCTTGGTAAAGGCGAAACATTGGTTGGTGTGAAGTTAAGTGTTTCTTTCTTTTTTGGTGATTTTGTTGTTGTTGTTTGGTTAGTTGTTGGTGTTTTAGTCATTGATCGTGTTGACATTGTGTGCAATGCTTTAGTGTTTTTGTTTATTGTAGGTTTCGTTGTTTTTATGTCTTGTGTGCATTTCTTTACAGTGCCGGTAGTGATGTTTTTGTTGGGATGTGTAATTTCAAGTTTGTCAGTTAGTTCCGTGGGAATATTTGTTGTTACAGTTATTGATTTATTATTTTGTTCAGTTAAAGTGTTTGGTTTTGTAAATTGTACGCTATGACTTATTGTGTTATTAATGTTTTTGTTGGTAAGCGCATCAGAAAACGATAAAACCAACGGTGGTATTGTTGTTTGTGCTTCATACTTCTCTTTCGCTGATTTTAACGTGCACTTGTCTTTGGTTTTAATTTTTAAAATTTCTTTGTGCTGGTTAAAAACTTTACATTCCTTAGAGTTTGATGTATGGTTTTCGGAACAGTTTATACAAAAAGTTCGCGTACATTCGGTTGGTGTATGCGTTGGCAGGGCACATGTTTCACATAGAGGACTATTTTTACACCTTTTTTTGGTATGACCTAGCCTTTGGCAGGATTTACAGCGCATGGGATTAGGGTAATATGGTCTCACTTTTACTTTATGCCAAGAAATATCTAGTTTTTCGGGAGTAGCGTAGCGATCGAATGTTAGTAGTAGTACACCACATGGAGCTAACTTTTCTTCTGGGTTTTTCTTTAGGTATTTATATACTTTAACAACGCCTTGCATTTTTAGTTCACTTACGATTTCGTCTTCGGGAATATTATTTAAATAGGGAGCATAAATAGTGCCTTTAGAGCAGTTTAATTTGGAGTGGTATTGGCACTTAATGTCACAAACACCTGGTAAACTTTTGGCTGACAGTAGTTTCTCTGCACTTTTGTTGTTTGCGGTAAGAAGGAGAAGGTTGCCGTCGCGTAGTTCCGAAACCGAAAGAATGTCTGGACAAACTTGCTTCAACGATCGGTGGACCATAAAGCAGGAGTAGCTTTAGATGTTTTTGTCTCCAATTGCCGAGAGAATAACATATTTTGGGTCTGGTTTTTGAACTATGGGTAATTCAGGGAATATTTGAAGTACGTTTTGTTTGGTTCGTTTCTTTTTTGGATGGGGGCCGTCCGCTAACGCTGCGAAACGGTTGTCCCCTAAATAGGGGGGTTTCAACATGTGCACTAACTATCAACCGTAATTTTCTTTAAACACGCTACCGGTATGAAAAATTTAATGTATCACTGTATACAATGATGAAGGTGAAAAGACTTAACAAAAAAGAATACACTCACTGAGGCTTAAAGAAATCAACCGTACGACGCAGAGGTTAGTCGATGACTGTTATGAAATTTTAAAACGGAAAAATCTATTAAAAAAGAAATAAATAAATGTAATATTTCAAATGGCTCTTAGCACAATTTTAACACTATTGGACTTAGCACTTTTTCTTTGTCCATTATTGAACTTATCAATTTGCATATCATTTTATTCATTCAAAAATATTTAAATTTCATTAGAATATGGTTGGGCGGATAGTATTTTGAGAGAACCACTAGATTTTGTACATCGTCAAAGGCAGGCTCTTGAGAAGCAAAGTGAAAACTGGTGGCCTCTATGCTAGACAATTCTTCATAAGCTTTTAAGAAATCATAATGACCACAAAGCTGTATGTATGCAAAAAATTGTTGACAAAATATCGTTCAAATGCTGAAAAGAACTGCCAGTTAGGTAAATGCGCAAATTGAAAAAGGCTTAAATGGAATTTTTATCGAAACCAGATTCATCTACTGCAGCTATTAGTTGTAAGCCCCAGAGTCTTAAAAAAAGGAAAACAACATTTGCAAATGTTAGCAGCCATTAGATAATCAGTAAAAACAAAATAAACTAACCTTTTTCTTATAAAGCAGACAAACTGCGTCAACCATAAAAACCAATTAGATGAGAAAGCGATCAGGGTTACATTTATACAATTTTGCCATCGGTGGCAAAACCCAAGTTAATTCCAATGCACATACATTTTCTGTGGTTTTAACAAAGCGCACTTCATTGTAAAATTCCTTGTTAAAATACTGGGTATATCCGTAAAATGTTTCATGAAACTCCACCACCACCACCACCCCGAAACTCCTAATTCATCAATAGACAAACGTGCCGGCACACAAACATACATACCATGGTTTGTTAGTTAAAGTTCCTTTGCTGCATCATCGGTTTGGTACAATTCCGATGGAACAACTTTATGTTGCTTTTAAAACTAACCAACCCGCCAATAATATAAAATCTAATGCATTACTTGCATTTCCGCTCTTCCCGGAAATTTCAGTCAAAGTTTTAGAACTTATTACACATACTTTTTTTGTTGTGCGCATAGAATATAAATATAATGAATATAATTCATTTGCACATTAACTTTTTATATTTTTTAAACAGCGGATTTAAGATTTCATTCATAAAAATTTAAATATTAACTAAAAAACAAATTTTTCCCAAAAAATTCACACATTTTGCTACTCAAAATTTATTTTACATTGCAAAACATCTGTTTTTAAAAGTATAGGTCACAGATGTCACAGATGTAACCAGATATAGGACAAGTGACTTTTGAAAAGTGGCCATATCATATTGCATTTAACCCTTAGGTATGAAGAGCAAAAATATACGTGGCATCTTCATAAGCAATGTGTTAGTGAAAACAAATATACAAACCAAAAACTATAAAAGCCAACACAAAAAAATGTAAACAAATAAAATTGTGAAAGATTTATTTATTTATTTTCTTTAAAAAATTGTTATTTTAAATTTGATTTTAATTAAATAATAAATGTGGAAAGCACAAATTGTGACACATACACATGTAAGTACTGTGTATTATCTAAAAAGATAACAGGCAAAAGTTAAAAAATGTAAATGTTTATGTTCAGCACACCATTGGAGCTGACTGCTGCAACCCAATATGGAATGGTATAATAACCTGCCGGAAGCGGGTTTAATCCCACAAATCACTTTCAAATCAACCGTAAGTTACATTAATAAACTGAAAAGATAAAAACAAAAGTGGCAATTAGTGAATTTTAAATTTTTTATTTACTCTTTGTTAAGCACACCACTTGAGCTGACTATTGCAACCCGATATGGATGTGTCTACTAACCTGCCGGAAGCGCGTTTAATTGTTGAAGTCACGCTCTGCATTAGAAAATAAATCTTTAAATTTCAGTATAAATATATACAAATAATATAATATTCATAATTTTTTTGATATATATTTATTAAGCCTGAGGTCTTTTTTTATTTTAATTTGTTTTTATTATTCGATATTTCGTTAACAGATTGTTAACATCATCAGGAATAATAGATAGAAAACAATTTCCTATATAGATATAAAAATATCGGTAAACTAGAGGAGAGAGGAAATACACCGCTAAGGCAATGAGTTTCAATCCCATACTATATCGACGATTTTTAGCTTCGCGGTTATGATTTATTAAGCTATTTTCTAAGCAGACATACATAGAATTTGATATTTTCGAAGACATATCATTTTTCTTCTTCAATTCCAATTCCAATTTTTCTACTTTTTCCTTATATTTATCTAATTGCTTAGATAACCTCAGATTATCTGCACTAAGTTTGAATTTCTGTCTTTTCTCTGACAAATAATTATTTCGATAATGGTCTAGCGCTGATTTTAACGCCTTTAATTTGATGGGATCGTCAGTCTTTCTGCTATCTACTATTTCTAAACTATTTGTCTGTGAAATATTTTCGGTACTCATTACATCGTTCCCTATGGAACTCACTTCCATAAAATCGTCATTCGTTTGTATGTCCAAACTAGCACTCCCATCAATATTATTTTCCCTTTGAAAATTTTGAATAATTGGAATTGAAGAAGATTCATTATTTAAATTAATAATAGAAATTATTTCAAGACGTTCATTTCTTGGTACAGCATATTTTGAAATCTTTTTCCCAAAAATAAACTTCGAAGGAAAATGTCGACCGCATGCATATAAGCGCTTCGTTTTAGATTTTACACCTAAAATTCGAAGCCATTCAGAACGTCTAGAAATTAGAATTAAAAATAATATTAAATTTCCTCCACCATATTAGTATATAAAAATTTTGTTTAGTTTATAAAAGGAAATTTTTGTAAAAGTAACTTTTTATAAAAGTAACTTTGTATAAAAGAAACTTTTTGTAAAAGTAACTTTTCGTAAAAGAAACTTTTTGTAAAAGAAACTTTTTGTAAAAGTAACTTTTTGTAAAAGTAACTTTTTATAAAAGAAACTTTTTGTAAAAGAAACTTTGTATAAAAGAAACTTTTTGTAAAAGTAACTTTTTGTAAAAGTAACTTTTTATAAAAGAAACTTTTTGTAAAAGAAACTTTGTATAAAAGAAACTTTATAAAAGAAACTTTTTGTAAAAGTAACTTTTTATAAAAGAAACTTTTTGTAAAAGAAACTTTGTATAAAAGAAACTTTTTATAAAAGAAACTTTTTGTAAAAGTAACTTTTTGTAAAAGTAACTTTTTGTAAAAGTAACTTTTTGTAAAAGTAACTTTTTGTAAAAGTAACTTTTTATAAAAGAAATTTTTGTAAAAGAAACTTTGTATAAAAGAAACTTTTTATAAAAGAAACTTTTTGTAAAAGTAACTTTTTGTAAAAGTAACTTTTTATAAAATAAACTTTTTGTAAAAGAAACTTTGTATAAAAGAAACTTTTTATAAAAGAAACTTTTTGTAAAAGTAACTTTTTGTAAAAGTAACTTTATGTAAAAGTAACTTTTTGTAAAAGAAACTTTGTATAAAAGAAACTTTTTATAAAAGAAACTTTTTGTAAAAGTAACTTTTTGTAAAAGTAACTTTTTATAAAAGAAACTTTTTGTAAAAGAAACTTTGTATAAAAGAAACTTTGTATAAAAGAAACTTTTTATAAAAGAAACTTTTTATAAAAGAAACTTTTTATAAAAGAAACTTTTTGTAAAAGTAACTTTTTGTAAAAGTAACTTTATGTAAAAGTAACTTTTTGTAAAAGAAACTTTGTATAAAAGAAACTTTTTATAAAAGAAACTTTGTATAAAAGAAACTTTTTATAAAAGAAACTTTTTATAAAAGAAACTTTTTGTAAAAGAAACTTTGTATAAAAGAAACTTTGTATAAAAGAAACTTTTTATAAAAGAAACTTTTTATAAAAGAAACTTTTTGTAAAAGAAACTTTGTATAAAAGAAACTTTTTATAAAAGAAACTTTTTGTAAAAGTAACTTTTTGTAAAAGTAACTTTTTGTAAAAGTAACTTTTTGTAAAAGTAACTTTTTGTAAAAGTAACTTTTTATAAAAGAAACTTTTTGTAAAAGAAACTTTGTATAAAAGAAACTTTTTATAAAAGAAACTTTTTGTAAAAGTAACTTTTTGTAAAAGTAACTTTTTATAAAATATACTTTTTGTAAAAGAAACTTTGTATAAAAGAAACTTTTTTATAAAAGAAACTTTTTGTAAAAGTAACTTTTTATAAAAGAAACTTTTTGTAAAAGAAACTTTGTATAAAAGAAACTTTTTGTAAAAGAAACTTTTTGTAAAAGTAACTTTATGTAAAAGTAACTTTTTGTAAAAGAAACTTTGTATAAAAGAAACTTTTTATAAAAGAAACTTTTTGTAAAAGAAACTTTTTGCAAAACATAAATAAAAATAAATAAAGAAAAAAATCATGAACGTATGAATTAAAAACGTATTTGCAAAAATATTTTACTTGGGATAGTTTACCTCCCACATACAGATCTAAAGTAAGGTGATATTGAATTAAAAAAACACACAGATCAATATGGGGCATTGAACAATAAATTGTGGTTTCATTTTCTAGAAATGATTTCAGGATATCTAGCTTTTAATGTAACACTGTTTTCAATGGGAAACTAGATATCCTGACACAAACACACATTACCACCACCACTAATTATAAATTTTAATGCATTCTTCATTCAAAATGTGTTATTGGCCGACATTATCACTAATAGCATAAAACAATACACTTTAAATTTTCTTTGGTTAGCTGCCGGCACTTGCACCAATACATTTTACCTTGGGGCAGGTAAACATACACAGTACAAAAACACTATTTATATATGTTCCAATTGGACAAAGACTTCTTTTTTGTCATATTTCTTTCCAATTGGAACTAAAGCCGGAAACAAACACCACTCACTACACAAAATTTAAATTTAAATTCCGGCGCAGATAATAACACACAAAATTAAATTACTTACCTGGACAAATCCTTTGGAAAACGATGTAGGTTTTCTCCTCCTGGGCAACCCATTATGCATTTGCGACTCCTGGAAGAACACAAAATAAATAAATATAATTTTTAAAAAATTTTTCTAATACTTACATTATTAACGTTTTTTGCCGAGATTTTTAAATCCTCTGCTACCACCACTACCAAAATAAATGCTAGTCATGCAATTAATGCAAATGACGCAAAAACAATGGAATAGCTGCCAAATAATCCGCCAAAAACAGCAAATTCCAAAATTTTTGCGCCCATTTGCAAAAATTTCTATGACAAAATGTAAATAAAATATTTAATTAACTCTTTCAAACAAAAGAGACAACAATATTACATCAAATTTGTTGTCTCTATACGACGAAGGGGTTAATTTTGTGCTACCATTGGGATGCCATTTTGACATTTGGAAGTACCAACGGTGACAGTTTTATGGTCGTGTCCTTTCTGGTTATAATCTGTGGTATAGGTATAACCATACGTGCGCCAAGATAGCGCCGATCGGAAAGCTTCGAAAATAGGAATTTAAAAACCGGGAAAAATTTTACGGGAACATTGTGGGTATTTTCATCATATGTTTCAAAATGGGAATTTAAAACTGGGGAAATGAAAATTATTCAAAGAGACGCTATCTTGTCCTGGCCAAACGGTGCTATTAGCACCCATATAGACCTATATATTCTGAAAGCTGACACCATCCCCTTCAAAATGAAGGAACCGTGCTAAAAATCTGTAGAGCAGTTTCCAAGAAAATTGGACTTCTCTAAATTGGCCAAAAAAATCGACGCTATCTTTTCCTGCCCAAACGGTACTATTAGCACCCATATAGACCTTTATATTCTGAAAGCTGACATCTTCCCCTTCAAAATGAAGGAACCGTGCTAAAAATCTGTAGAGCCGTTTCCAAGAAAATTGGACTTCTCTAAATTGGCCAAAAAAATCGACGCTATCTTTTCCTGCCCAAACGGTACTATTAGCACCCATATAGACCTATATATTCTGAAAGCTGACACCTTCCCCTTTAAAATAAAGGAACCGTGCTAAAAATCTGTAGAGCCGTTTCCAAGAAAATTGGACTTCTCTAAATTGGCCAAAAAATCGACGCTATCTTTTCCTGCCCAAACGGTACTATTAGCACCCATATAGACCTATATATTCTGAAAGCTGACACCTTCCCCTTCAAAATGAAGGAACCGTGCTAAAAATCTGTAGAGCCGTTTCCAAGAAAATTGGACTTCTCTAAATTGGCCAAAAAATCGACGCTATCTTTTCCTGCCCAAACGGTACTATTAGCACCCATATAGACCTATATATTCTGAAAGCTGACACCTTCCCCTTCAAAATGAAGGAACCGTGCTAAAAATCTGTAGAGCAGTTTCCAAGAAAATTGGACTTCTCCAAATTGGCCAAAAAATCGACGCTATCTTTTCCTGCCCAAACGGTACTATTAGCACCCATATAGACCTATATATTCTGAAAGCTGACACCTTCCCCTTCAAAATGAAGGAACCGTGCTAAAAATCTGTAGAGCCGTTTCCAAGAAAATTGGTCTTCTCTAAATTGGCCAAAGAATACTGAAACTGACATAATAAAAAAAAAAATCATGAAATCGGTTTCGAAGAAAATACATCTCGCCTTAAAAAATAATTTTATTCTTCAATGCTGAAAATAATAAATATATACCACATACATACTTAATTAATATATTTTAAATATAAAAACTAAAAGCACGCTTTTATTTTCAAAATGGTGGAATTTAGCTCAATTGTCAATTGGGTGATGTTATGATGGCATCACAACAAGGTGCGGCAAAGTAAATGCAAAATGGCGATTTTAGTTATATACGAAAGCTCAAGTATATGGAGTGCTATATTTTTAGAATTTTTTTCCTTTTTATAAATAAAAAGCAGATTATAACAACATATTTGTTAAAATTATTGAATTTTGGATAAAATATTAAAGATCGAAATCACAATTTTTCATTTTTATTAAAATCTATTTTTTATTGAACAAGGCTGAGAGGAATGAAAATATCTTTCAATTAATAAAATCGTTAACTGAAACAAATACCCTGGAAAAATATGTTTCATATTTTCTTGCTTTAAATAAAAAGTGTGGTAGCACAATCTGGGTTGATTTTTAGAGTGTGTAACTACGCATGCTTCATTTTAGATTTTAGAAACTGAAGCATGATGACAATGAACGCAGACGCACCAAGCCTATGGACAGGGATCCATTTTGTTCATTTCATCCATTTGCTCAAATCTGAAGATCAGGCTGAAGAAGATAAGAAGTGTCAAAAAATTATAATATTGTCATACTGTGTCTGCTTTAGCAAAAGCAGAATTGTATCTGCAGGGTGCTTTGGTCATTGGAGAAATTGGATATACAAATCATGAGACCGTAGCTTACGAATTTATGACGCAAGCATTTTCACTTTATGGAGATGAAATCTCAGATTCAAGAGCGCAATTTGCGGCAATTACTTTAATAATGTCTACTTTCGAAGAGGTGTCTTGCTTTGGCAACAAAAATGCCGATCCTTTTAGAACAAATTGTGCATTGACTGCTTAAAAAGCCTGATCAATGTAGAGTTGTTGCGGCCTGCGCGCCCTATTTTGGAGTGGCGAGTATGTATTTCACGAAAAAAAAAATTGTTTCATTGCTATTTAATATCCAGTTTTTTTTTTAAGGAAAAATGGTGTAGAAATGCGTGACGAGAAGACTTTTTGGATTGTTTAAAAAAAAGAGCTTGTATTGCATCTCAATGTCTAGACATAGGCGTGCAAGTTGAACTATTTGTTTTATTTTGAACGTGGAAGTTCATTAATAACGGTGGTCATGCTCAACCAGGAAATATCTTTATATTTACTGCATAATGCAACAAATAAATTCGTTATATTATAATTTCTTCATGCTCTTAAGTTAATTGCTAAAATCAACGAAGAACTTCCTAATTTGGAAGCAAGTGAGGAAACTAAGCAAATCGAAATGCATTATAGGAATACCTTAGTTCATATAAAAAGTAGAATGGAATCAAATGATGTGGAGTTAGAGGTTTCATTTGCCGGCATATGTAAACAATAGTTTTTCGAATGTTCCAACAAATTTGTTATTTTTTAAGTTGATGATAATCTTGCTAAATGTGGGCAACATCACCATTTTCATTTCTGCATTAAATTTCGATTAGAGGTACATACATAGTGTAATAGCACTTTATTAGACAGAAAATCTATTCATGTGTCTTGCATTCAGTTTCATTTTTCACAGAAACTACACAAAACCCTTAAATATTTGACCTCGGAAATTCTAACGCGATCATCAACTAATCATTTCTTACTTTGTTCTCTTATTGAAATATTTTAGAAATAAAGAAGTCCATATACATATATTATATTTCTATGTATCTATGTCAAAATTTTTAGTGACTAGGCTAGTGACTAGAAAATTTCACAAGCTTCGTACGACAAAGAAAGCGACATTTTTAATAAACTATTTGTTGTCCCTCTCGCACGAAGTATGAGACCTGGCAGCACTAAAATGTTTGTGTCGCGTCTAGTTGTAGTTTATGGTCATCATGCTTCAGTTTCTAAAATCTAAAATGAAGCATGCGTAGTTACACACTCTAAAAATCAAATATGAAACTTATTTTTCCAGGATATTTGTTACAGTTAACGATTTTATTAATTGAAAGATATTTAATATTTTATCAAAAATTCAATAATTTTAACATATTGTTATAATTTGCTTTTTATTTATAAAAAGGAAAAAAATTCTAAAAATATGGCACTCCATATACTTGAGCTTTCGTATATAACTAAAATCGCCATTTTGCATTTACTTTGCCGCACCTTGTTGTGATGCCATCATAACATCAACATCACCCAATTGACAATTGAGCTAAATTCCACCATTTTGAAAATAAAAGCGTGCTTTTAGTTTTTATATTTAAAATATATTAATTAAGTATGTATGTGGTATATATTTATTATTTTCAGCATTGAAGAATAAAATTATTTTTTAAGGCGAGATGTATTTTCTTCGAAACCGATTTCATGATTTTTTTTTTATTATGTCAGTTTCAGTATTCTTTGGCCAATTTAGAGAAGTCCAATTTTCTTGGAAACGGCTCTACAGATTTTTAGCACGGTTCCTTCATTTTGAAGGGGAAGGTGTCAGCTTTCAGAATATATAGGTTTATATGGGTGCTAATAGTACCGTTTGGGCAGGAAAAGATAGCGTCGATTTTTTGGCCAATTTAGAGAAGTCCAATTTTCTGGGAAACGGCTCTTCAGATTTTTAGCACGGTTCCTTCATTTTGAAGGGGAAGGTGTCAGCTTTCAGAATATATAGGTCTATATGGGTGCTAATAGTACCGTTTGGGCAGGAAAAGATAGCGTCGATTTTTTGGCCAATTTAGAGAAGTCCAATTTTCTTGGAAACGGCTCTACAGATTTTTAGCACGGTTCCTTCATTTTGAAGGGGAAGGTGTCAGCTTTCAGAATATATAGGTCTATATGGGTGCTAATAGTACCGTTTGGGCAGGAAAAGATAGCGTCGATTTTTTGGCCAATTTAGAGAAGTCCAATTTTCTTGGAAACGGCTCTACAGATTTTTAGCACGGTTCCTTCATTTTGAAGGGGAAGGTGTCAGCTTTTAGAATATATAGGTCTATATGGGTGCTAATAGCACCGTTTGGGCAGGAAAAGATAGCGTAGATTTTTTGGCCAATTTAGAGAAGTCCAATTTTCTTGGAAACGGCTCTACAGATTTTTAGCACGGTTCCTTCATTTTGAAGGGGAAGGTGTCAGCTTTCAGAATATATAGGTCTATATGGGTGCTAATAGTACCGTTTGGGCAGGAAAAGATAGCGTCGATTTTTTGGCCAATTTAGAGAAGTCCAATTTTCTTGGAAACGGCTCTACAGATTTTTAGCACGGTTCCTTCATTTTGAAGGGGAAGGTGTCAGCTTTCAGAATATATAGGTATATATGGGTGCTAATAGCACCGTTTGGCCAGGACAAGATAGCGTCTCTTTGAATAATTTTCATTTCCCCAGTTTTAAATTCCCATTTTGAAACATATGATGAAAATACCCACAATGTTCCCGTAAAATTTTTCCCGGTTTTTAAATTCCTATTTTCGACGCTAATTAATCGACGCTATCGTGGCGCACGTGTATAACCATTGCTTTTAATACATTGCTTATGCTATTATTTTATTCACTCACACGAACCTTGTGACGAAAACTGATTTGGGGCTTTTTCAACTGTCACTTGTGGGTTTTCTGTATGTATATTCTGTGGTCTAGTTGCAGTTTATGACCATGGTGTAGTTTACGTCAATAGTTTCAAAATCTTCGAAAGCGATGCAAGCTATTAGCAAGCCATACAACCAACGGAGTGAGGAAAGATTACAACAAACTGAAAAAAGAAGTCAATTGGCAGAACCACCGAACAGGAAAAAAACATTGCGAGAAACGCAACAGGAATTGGCCCTAAATTGTGGATTTAAAGATGAGATTATATGGGATCTGTAAGTTAGATATGTTTGATGGTTAATTTGTAGATTTTATTAGTCTTTATTAAAAAAATTAAAATAAATATTACCACTTTCATGTATCAAATTCGTTGATATTAAGTAGATTTTGCAAGACAGTAATTGAATTTTTATAAATTTTTTTTTGGCAACCATTTATTTCTTTACCTACATAGTATGTACTTATATGTATGTATATATGCGTAATTATGTATGCATGAACATAGAAAAATGAAGAGATTGCCAACTAAGCAGCGAAAAGAACTAAATTTTAGAGGTGTGGCGGGGTTTTCTTTTAGTATTTTATGCTTTTTACGTAGTATGTACGTTTTTCATTTAATTTAATCAGAGATAAATGATAAATGATAAATGAAAATTTCGTAGGTACATAACTCGCGTTGCTGGGACTGGAATGGGGTTTTGTCTTAAAATTTTTATGCCTTTTATGCATGTTTTTTCATTTAATTTCATCATAGACTAATGGCTTGATTATGGATAGAAACCAAACTTCAGTTGCGTTGTCAGGCGTCAAACACAAAATTGTGATTACTAGAAAAGCTCTAAAATGTACTGAAATTAGGCAACTTAGTTAATGCATTCTAAATCTGAACTACCTGCATTATCATTTTTAGCAACTGGCAACTGAACAACAGTTCGGTTGCTATCCATAATCGAGCTATAAACAATTTGAAACAAATCTACTTTACGGACGCTTCACCAAATTGAAAAAATATTAGATAGGGCAATAGAAAATTGAAAAATTAGCCTTAGACGCTTCTTCCAATCCTCGATGCACTTCTCGTCAATTGTGCCAAACCCCTTTCCTTTTATTAGTCTCTTCAGTTTTGGGAATAGGAAAAAGTCGCAGGGAACCAAACCAGGTGAATAAGGTGATTGAGGCATGGTTAGGGTGTTGTTTTTGGCCAACAAGTCATTGATGTGTGAGCGAGTGCATTATCGTGATGCAGAATCCATGCTTCGCGCAAACGTTGCATAACTTCCTTATTAGCCGTGCGACTTGTTGGCAAGAATTCATGATCCAGCACGCCGTTGTAATTGAAGAAAACAAAATTCACCTTTTCTTTCGAACAAGCCTCGTATATGTATCTAAAAATTAAGAATACAATACAAAATTACGTTAATAATTTACAAAGGAAAATAAATATAACATCACAACAGAAATATAATTTGCTAAAATCATACAAAAAAGAAATAGAGATGTTAATATACTTATAATTTAGAGGGATATTTAACAATTAATAAAATATAAATAATTTTGGCACATGAAGATAAATTTATTGAATCTTTTGATCAAAAAGTTAATACATAAAAAGAAATATGATAGTCTTTCCAATGAACACAAGAAAATTAGGAATAGAATTTAATAATAAAAGCTTGTCAATAAATCGGATAAGCATATACCAGAAGATATAAAATGGATTTTTTCATTAGGTAATAAACATGCATTAATATCAGAAGGTGAGGATTGTATTTAAACTTTAAATAAAAGAAAACAACAGGAAATAGAAATAATTGAATTAACAGGGATCATTGTTCATAAAAAAGAAATTACCGATTTGCCTGAATATAAATACCCAGAGATTCAGGCCTACTGATTAATTTGGCCAAAACCAGCATTTCAACGGACACACAGACAGACGGACATGACTCTATAAACTTATCTATTCATAACATTTCTGAAAATATATATGTATATTTTTCTTCAGAGCAGAATATTAAAGAAATTTCACACGGAATGACAAACTTATATATACTTAAAGTGAAGTGTATAACAAATTGAAAACAAATATTTCAATAGCTCCTAGATTGTATGGATTACCAAAGAAAATTTTCAATTGAGACCAATATGTTCATGTATAAATACACCTTCATATGAGCTATGTAAATATATACCCAAATATCCTTAAAAAATTAACTATTAACTCAAAGTATAATATTAAAAATTCTTTAGAATTTAAAAATAAACTTGAAACTTTGAATATAGATAATATTATCTGTATTATTATTATTAATATCATTTAATGTGTCGTTATTTCCAAGTACTCCAGTTAATTTAGCATTAGATATAATAAAAGAAAAATGGGATAAGTAAGAAACACATACAAATATAAATAAGAATCTTTTTCTACGTATTTGTATACAAGATAACAGATATTTTCAATATAGAAATAAAATATATATTCGGAATAAAGGACTTCCTATGGGATCACCAGCATCACCAATTATAGCAGGTATTGTACTGGAAAAGCTATTAGATTCTTGTATTGAATAATTTAATTTAAAACCGAGAATATTAACTGAATATGTAGATGATATATTCTGTATTATTGAAGATAGTCAAATAAATAATATGTTAACAACTTTTAATAATTTTAACCAGGATATTAAGTTTACAATAGAGAAAGAAATGAATTTAAAATTACCACATTTAGTTGTATTAATTGAGAGAAAAATGTCAAAATTTAATAATAGATATCATAAACCTACATCCTCAGATAGAATAATAAACTATTTTTCTAAACATTCAAAGGGAGTTACAATGAAATTTAATTTAATTTTAAATTATGTATATATTTAAATAAAAAAAAGAAATTTAATGGAAAGAGTTATGCAAATTAGTAATAGACAATTTCATTAAAATAATAAGAATATAATTTAAATATATTGAGGGATAATGATTTTCCAATAAAAGTTATTAATAAGTTATTAGAAAAATACGGAAATAAACGGAACCGAAACTTTATAAATCTATAACATATATATGAGCCTAATATGTCAGAACAATTTCGAAGATCAAAAATATTTAATTCCGAAAAATATAAAATGGCATATAAAACATGTAGTACTTTAGGAAAATTATTTAATAAAACGAAAGATAGAGTTAAAAACACAGAATTATCTAATTTATTATTCAAGATACCTTGTGGAGGAAATAATTTAGAAAGTTGTAATAAAGTATAATATACATATTATGTAGGAACAACAAAAGACAAACTCAAAACTAGATTGGCATGACATAAGTCTGATCAAAAAAAATACCCAAAAAAAAACAGCATTAACTGCACATTGTGCAACATTAAATCATTATTCAAAATTTGAAGACAACTATGTACATACATACATATATTACAAAAAGAAACTAATTATTTTATTGGAAATGTTACGAATAATTAAAATACCTGCGGACAAGAGAATAAACTATAAATCAGATGTAAATAATTTAGCACAATATTATATATACATATATAGTTAATACAATTTAGATTATTATTTTTATTATATATTTATTTATATTATTATTTTTTATATTATATATTTTTATACAAAAAATGGAGTTAATAATAAATAGTCATTTTATCATTTATGAAATAATTTTTAATAATTATGTTCTATTGTTAGAGTTATATGTTGTTATTATATTGTACAGATATGTTATTTTACATACATGTATATATGTTAAAACAAAAAATTATGTGAGTCCGATCACAGGGGGATGTGTAAACATCTAGTAATGAAATCTTTTTAAAAGTTATTAAAATTAAATGTTTTTGTATTCATTTTATTTATGTTTTTATTTGCCGACGATAACATAATGTACGACAATTAGTGAAAATTAGTAGCTACTACTACTACTATTGCGCACTAGATGGTGTTAGTGTATGTTAAGTTTCTCTGAACTTGTTGTCCGTATGATTACACTAATACACTCATGCACAGCTCACACCGTAATTACAACCCAGTAAACACGAGGACTTGATCTCAAATTGAGAATCATTTGAAAATAAGCTTGTTCTCAAACGGTAAACGTTTGAAAATAATTTGAAAACAATTTGAGAATAATAGCTTTCTCAACAAAAAGGGGACATTTTTCTCAACTTGAGAAATGTATTTATTCTCAAGTTATGATCAAACGTTTTTCCTAAATGTTTTTCAAATGTGGATTGCAAGTAAATGTGGAACATAAATTAAATGCATTAATTTTTTTAAAGTAAATATTTATTTCACAACCATTGATAATATTAATGATAGATTCTGTATGTGCACATACAAAAAATAAGGTTATATATTTTATAATTAATTTAATTGCAGTTTCTTTTTCATATAATTGATCTTCTTTAAATGGCGAGTTTTAGCATGTTGAAAAAAACTAATTGAGATCCTTTGAAAGACATCATCTGTTGCGGATGGAAATTTTGAAGAAATTGAAGCTACACACAAATGCATATAAATAGGTATAAAAATTTATAGATTTTTTACTATGAATTAACGAAAATATATACATACTTTTAATAGCAGCAGTAATGCTTAAAGGCCGAACTGCCATTTTCGTTGTTGTGCCTTTCCAACACAGATTTTGAGCAACATCATCAGACAAAATCTTACGCCAAGCTGATTTTATAAATGTTTCAGGGTTATGTGAAGCAATTAGTGACAGTTCTTTCACCTGAAAATAAAATATTTTCATTAACAATTGAATATTTAATTGTTTCATTTTGAGCCTTACTGTGTTATCATATTTGCTTTGGTGGTCTTGTATTTCATTTTCAAAAGATTTAAATTCATCGAAATTTTTAAAAGGAACTTTTGGTAGAACGCTTATTTTGGAAATATGGCTATGATGACTTCTTAACTTTGTTTCTTACGAGTAAGAGTTCTTTTAAGCGATTTGTGGTTATCACTGATTTCTAGGAAGAAAATAATAATTAATAAATTGATATACAGTTACATCATAATGTAATTGTTACCACCTTTTAATATTTTTTCTTCGAATTTGCTAATTTGTTCAGTGATTTTCTTTTCGAATTTTTGCAAAACTGAAAACAAATGAGACATTATTATCATTATTTTAAAAGTAAATAATATGAATTTGTTTTGTTTTCAGTTGCATACAACGATTTGCACATTTACTTACCATTTTTTGTAATCGAAGAATTGTTGGCGACGTGTTCAAAAGTTTCGTTAAAGTCCATATTTTGAAGGCGTTTAGGAAATCTTGAATATGTTAACTAGTATGAATGTATAAAAGGTATAAACAGAAATAAATTGCATTCAGAATTTTGACATTTTATAATTTTTCCAGAAATGTCATTGAGCGAATGGCAAATGATTTCTTGGGAAAAATTAAGGGTATTGGATATTGAATTTACTAGATCTTATAGGTTTATCAAAAAAGTCTGTTAGGTTCAAAACGTCTCTACCAATTAATTTGATATTTTCGTTTATAGAAAATATTTTAAATATTCTATTTTTTACGTTATAGAAGTTATCAGGCTCTTTAATGGAGTAGAAAAAATTGTCCGTTTTTAGAAAAGAATACGTTCCATTTTTAAATTTTCCCTTTTGTAATCCTAATGTCGTCATAGATTGCTGTTGTATTAAGCTTTCTTCAACTAATCGATTATAAACTTGCGCAGCAACATTACTACATTTTTTTATTTTTCTCTTTAACCGTGACAAATAGTTTTCAAATTTAAAGGCGCTAAAAGTCTCTAGAGAGCCGAAGTGTAAAACATCATTTGATATAAGTGTAAGGCAATGGAAATTAAAAGTTAGCATAGATTCTTCATAATACTCGGGTACTTTTTCCACAAATTGCGAGAGCATTTGACTTGCACAGCTGTTTAACTCAACGCTGTGCTTCTCGCTTAAAAGTATTCTTATACTTAAGCTCAGAAGCAGAAAATGCACATATCTATCAGGATCCAAAATTTCTTTCAGCACGAAAATCCCTGTGTAGAGCAAAAACGACCGAAATTCAGTTGCTTTAAATCTTTCAAGCTCTTTAAGCGAACGGGAACGTCTAGCAAATTCTTTTGGAACTTGTTTGTAAAGCAAAGTAAGCGTTACATCCATTAATTGAATTTTTTCAGACTTCAGAGAATAAGACTGATTACGCTTTCTTAGCCAAGCCAATAATAAAGTTTTTGTAACTCCAAGGCATACTATATGCATATAATCTAAACCGAAGGATTTAACAATATCTATTGGAATTTTTTCAATTGCCTTTTGCTCCAAAAAAGTGTGATGTCTTTTATCCGCTCGTGAACGAAACTCAGTATCGGTTCGAGGAGAGTTGCTTTCGTTTAAAAATATTATTTTGTGGTATTTAGATTCACCCTTTTGTGTACACTTCAGGCAGCAATAATAACCAGAGTGGCCTTTAATACCTAAGACATATGCTCTTGCAGGTGCATCGCAAATAAATGATCGGCACAAAACCGAATAGTGATTTTCTTTAAAGAACATCTCATTTTCCATCAAACCAAGCAAATCATTTACAAATTGCTCAAGAAATTCATTTGCATTTGCAGACTTGCTGTTTCCACAATAAGCTCCAACGATCCGTACATCATTTGTTCCATTAACATTTATTAAAATTGGCCATATCTGTAGGTTAGAACTTTTAGCTAATGGAAGACCATCAATATTGATGTTTAATTTTAAACAACTTCCAGTAATTTCACTATTGCACAAAAAATCTGTCAAAGCATCTTTAACTCCATAATGAACATATTCCCCCGTACCCATCACAACTTTTTGCGCTATCTTTGGAGTTTTCTTTAGAGTACTTGCACTTAAAGGTAGCCCCGGAATATATTTTCGTATTATTTTAAGTAAATCGTCAGTAGCATTATTTATTATGTTATGATGAACAGTCCAGTTACACAAATTTTGTGCCAAATTGTCGTCTAAACATTCATCACCGTCGCTGCTGCTGCAAGACGAAAAAACATTTTCTTCGTCCTCATTTTCGTCAAAACTCTGAATACTTGAATTTTCTTCATTTATAGAAATGTTTATGTTTTCAGATGCACTTCGGCCATATAATAAATTTATTATTTCTTCACTTTCACGTTTTAATTTTTTTCTATGCACGTTTTGAAACATATTTGAAAATTCTTTTTTACTTACAAATGTTATTATTATTTTGTTCGCATAAAAACTATAAAACAAATTATTAAACGAATTTTAAAAAAGTTGATATCAACATATTAAGCACAGCCTACTTTTTTATAACTTGCTTTTATAACTGTTTTTAGTGATTTTTAATGCCTGAAAAAGCTAAATGTTTAGTTTTATGTTTGTACATATGTTGTTCCTAAATTTTGTATACAAATGTTAAGTTTTAAGACCGTAATCAAATTAAAATTTTTACTTGTACTTTTTCGTATTTATATACCCTTCACTTGAAGTGGAAAGGGTATATATAAGTTTGTCATTCTGTTTGTAATTTCTACAATATACTTATGCGACCTATATAGTATATATATTCTGGATCCTTATAGATAGCGATGTCGAAGTCCGTCCGTTTGCATTAATGAAAACATCTCAGTATGTAAATGATGAGTTTTTTATTTGTTTGCTATTATTTGATCTCCATACTTGTTTTTTACGTAAATTTAAAAAAAAAGCTTAGTGCTTCCTTGAGCATCAAATCACGCTTTCTGCTCCCAAAAAGTTGGCATTACTGGTAAAAACATAATTTTTGGATATTTTTTTTCGGTAATTTCAACTTTATTTTTATATTTTACAATGATTTGAGAATAACAGTTGTTAGCAAGTTGAGAAAACGCAATTTGTCAAACGTTTATTTTCAAATCACCTTCAATTTGTATTTAAATATTATATTCAAAGCACTGTCTACCTTTGAGAATGGTTTGACAATTGTGTTTGATATCAAATGATAAAAGCATCTTATTTCAAACGTTTGACTTCGTGTTTACTTGGAATCTTACTCAAAATTTGTGATTGTATTGGGAAAAAAATTTTTACCCCCTAGCGTATAGATGTTTACACATCAAACATTTTTTTGAAAACTGTTTATTTATGTACACTAGGGTGGGTCAAAAATTTTTTTTCTCGTATCGACTTCTAATAGCGTAAATATGTTGTAGTTTTGTCTGCATTAGACCCCTACAATATTATTATTAATTTATTTTTAGTGTAAGAGCCCGCGCTTTAATCTTCAATTTTGTTAAATTTTGAATAAATGACCTTATCCCATTTTTACATCACAACATGGCGTTGTATTGCAGAAAAGCATATTACTGTATGCTAACAACTTAACGAGGAATACTAACAAAGAACCATCGTTTTTAGATATTGGAAAATTTGTAGATGAAAGGGTAGAATGTGTTTGGAGAAAATTATCTCATTCTACAGTTTCAAATACAAGAGTCATACAACTAGTAAACGGTTATCATATAAAGTGCAAAAATCTTAAAAAGGCGTTGATAAAAATATTCGCTTATCAGAAAGAAAATTTTCTCCAACGTAGCAGACTTTTGTTTGATATTTGTTCCTGTAAATGTAAACAAATTGAGCTTTGTTGCTGTCCAAGACAATATAAGGTACCCAAAGCAGAACAGGAGTTTTTGAGTGACCAAAGGGGGGCGAGAAAGATGCGTATTGGAGGAATAGATCGAGTTCTTACAACAAAATTGCAAAAAAGAGCAGCCCGAGCACCAACGACAGAAAAAAACGCAAATAAAAGTCACGACAAAATTAACTCTAAACAATAGGACTTGGAGTTATCTGTAAGGAATTCCAGTTCTTTTTGTGATGATTCTTTTAATTTACCTTCCACGTCAAAGGCAGAAGGAAAAAAAAAGATTTAGTTTGCCTATGTTGTCAAAAATTAGTGACCGTTACGGTGTTTTCAATAAAGCTCCGGATGCTATTGCTTCTTCTGCATTGCACGATATATTTCCTGTTGATAAATCAAAAATACGACGGGAAAGAAAAAAAGTACGTAAACAATTTATGCAAAATCAGAAGCAGCTAGACCCGCCAGTTTTATACTTTGACGGCCGAAAAGATAAGACGCTTAATGTTATTAAAAACGGAGCTAAGAAATACAGACAAATTTTGATTGAGGAACATGTATCTGTTCTTAAGGAGCCAGATACAGTTTATGTTGGCTATGTATTGAAATGTCAATTATAGCCCTACTTTCGCCTCAAAAAATTAATAAAGAAAATTTGATGGCAATTGTTTGTGATGGTACAGGCACTAACACTGAGAAATTTAACGGAGTAATTAGGGTATTGGAAAAAAACTTCAGCGCCCACTGCAATGGATTATTTACTAATTTGCTACATTTGAACGAATTGCCATTAAAACATCTATTTAACAAACTAGATGGTGTTACCAAGGGACTATATTCGCATGCTCGTCCTATTGGCAACTTATTAGAAAACTGCGAAAAACTATCCACAGCCAAGTACGAGAGAATTGAAGGTCAGCTTCCGGAAATACAGATCAAAAATATTTGTATGAAATAACTATATCTGTTATAAGTGGACACTGCCACGATGGCTTACCTAACAGATCTCCAGGAAAAATATCCCAGTCTCGATGGCTAACAAAAGCAAATAGAATTTAGGTTTATATATTTCTACATCAAACCCGTCATATCAGCTAAAAGTATTAGCTGAGTATTGTGTAATAGTTTATGCTCCAGTATTGTTTGAAATAAAATCAAATCCAACTTGCAAACATGGGTATAAAAATGTTTGGAAATTGGTAACAAACTCACGATACCTTCCTGCAGAGTTAAAACTAGTAATAGATCGCGTAATTCAACGTAACGCATATTTTGCTCACACAGAAAACTTGCTTCTATCGATGTTGTTGGATGAAAATAAAACAGTGAGAGGAGTGGCAGCCAGACGAATTCAAGAAGGACGAAGATCACCTCATACTGGAAAGCAACCTCGCGTGATTGATGTTCCGACTAGCAATTTTGACTTAAGTAACTACTTTGAAGTTATAAATCGGAATCAAAAGTTTTTCGATCCATCAATTCTTCGAAACATCACTACTTAAGAAATACGTGCGACAGTTGAGTGTCAAGAAATTGACAATCTAATTTTTTCCAAGCTGCCATGCCATACTCAGGCGGTGGAACGAATTGTGAAAATAGTGTCAGAATCATCCATGACTATGCGATGAAAAATCAAGAGAAGGTTTAATACAGACGAAACTTGAATCAAATCTGGGCATGATAGTAAACAAGATTTTGTGACCATAAAGTAACTAATATAAATTTGTGATTTTATTGTTTTATGCTGTATAAGAACTAAAGTTTTTTTTTTAAGTTTAATTAAAAATCTTTTCAGTTTTAATTATTAATAATTGATAGTAAATAAAATATTAAAATTTCAAAAATCGCTTTTTTTCAAAAATACTTCATTCTTAGGATCTCCGGCGCGGGCTAAAGATGTGACTTTTTTAAACTTTTTTTTTAGCAATTTTTATTTGCTTTAACGAAGACAAGAAAATATTGCTATTAGAATATGATTCGAGAACTTTTATTTTTTCTCATACATCATCATCATCTTAATACAATGACAAAAAGTTAATTTTCTTTCAAAAATATTTTCTCTTCATTTTTAAAAAATTTTGTTAATACAAATTATAATTTCCTATTTGGTAGCGAAATATCGAAAATAAATAATCTAAAAACATTTTTATACAAAAGAACATCTACTCAAAAGATATATAATTAAACAAATTAATAAAGGTCAAACTTATATAAAATAGAAACACAATATATAAAATAGAAATATCCATCAGAACCTTGGAGTGGGCCATTATCTGTGCACTGAAACGCTCAGATAATTTTACTGGCCTCGATCGCCTGTATTCCGGCAAGTTGCGCTTGTTAAAATTCCATGGTAGCCTGCCCATTGCATCAACGTCTACTGGTACAGCTCGAAATTTTCGGCGCGGATAGTTACTTCGTTTTGGCCGAGAAGCTGTTGCAAAAGTTCCAGAATACATAAAACGAAAAAAGTTGTCAATGCAAGACGATTAAAAAAATATGTATAAATAATGAACGCTATACATTTGTCTTTCAATTTCACTTAAATATCCAATGTTTCTAAATATAATTGGATACATTAATAATGCACGACACACAATTATTTAAAATATTAAAACAAACTATTCAGAGATTCACATAAAAATTAATTGCATCCATCAGCAATGACAATCATATGTTCGAGCAAATATTAAATTTCTGCAAATATATTAAAAAAAATGTGCGAGTGTATTAGTTTCGGTCATCTATTTCTTGTAGGGTACCATGTCAAGGTTTATTAAAACAAGGTTGTCGCAAGGCGAATTCGCTTTTCGTCACAACGTAAAATTTTTTGTATCCTTGTGTTTTGTTATAAATATATAACATAACCTAAAATGAACGTGTTGAATTTTTCTTTTTTTTTATCTGCACTCAGGAGATGACCCCTACACATGCGATGCATTGTGCTGGAACTATAGGAAAGGGATAGTTAGAGAAACGACAAGAGGTGAAGCTTAATTAATTATTTTTTTACAGCTCTGCTTTTGCACGTTTTTTGTTTATAGTAGTGCTGAAGCTTCGGTTTAGTAGCCAATTTTTTTTTATTATTTTACTTCGACGGTGCTACACAATACCAACGAAGGAGGGCGTTCTGATGTGATTGTGGATTGCTATCAGCTGAAGCCGGTATTGTTTAGTGACCAGTTGTTGAAATTAAATTAATTATTACAAAAAGTAATATATTTTGCATTCTTATTATTATAGGCTTATATTATTAAATTATTTGCAACCACTTTTCCCAACTTTCTCACAAAAGTAAACAAACTTTCACGTTTGGCACAAAAATACGTTACAAATTCTTGTATCACCGGACGGTCGAATTTGCTATGTGAGTTTACCTGGTAATGAGTTTGTCTTGATTCATGTGAAAAAGTTAAGAAAAGTGGTTGTGAATAATTTAATATTATAATAATACGAATGCAGAATATATTACTTTTTGTAGTAATTAATTTAAGACGTTCTTTTTAGGTTATGGCGATGGCTGAAGTAGTCTGCACGTTTACTATAAAACCAAAAATTTCCTGGGTTCAACCCCAATTTCAGACTAAATCATAAAAATGTGTCCTGTCTCAGTGTGTGCCTCTGTGTCAGTTGTTCTTGGAAGGTTTCAGTGCCGAAGGCATAGTCACTGGTCACTGAGCAGTACGGCTTCAGCTGTATCCAATCCACAGACACATCAGAACGCCCTCCTTCGTCGGTATTGTGTAGCACCAGCAAAGTAAAATAATTACTAAAAAAAACGGCTACTAAAAACCAAGTTGGTAATTTGTGGACATAATTTAATACTTTAATATACTTACATATCCACATATTACCAACAGTTAAAAAAGAAAAAGTATAAAAAGAAAACAAAAATTACGGTAAAATTCAATGTGGACGCCAGCGAAAAAAAAACCAAAAAATGTAAGTACATATTTTATTTACATTGTTTTTAATTACTTTGTATTGTTTTTTAGAATCTGAGATGTGTTTTAGGATGCCCACAAGAATAGAAGCTGCATCTGTTTCCGAAAAAGCCATACAGATAAGTGTGTGAGAAAGTGAATTTTAAAATTCTTAATGGGTAAGAATATAATTCCATCCCGTGTGCAATACTTGGGCAAGAGCAAGTTGTAACCCAATGAGAATGAAGTTTATTTAAAATATGCGGTGACTTGTGTACCAAAGTGTGCAAGTGTTTGTATAAAACTCTGCAAATTCACAAAAGTATACAAAAGACTTATTTCTATAAGTTAAGATTGTGCACCACAGGCTACGTTTCATTACTATCTGTTGTGCTTTTTGAAAACACATTTTGCACTCTTTTGACTATTTTCTTGTTTAAGAACTCGAACATTTATGAACCGATTTGGATATTTTTTTTTTAATTCGACAATCTTAATTTTATTCAGATCGGTTTACTACTTTAGTAGTAATGGGTCTGTTTTTATACCCTTCACTTTAAGTGTAACGGGTATATATAAGTTTGTCATTCCGTTTGAATTTTTTTTAATATTGATTTCTGAAAAAAATTTATAAATTTTCAGAAATGTGACGAATAGAGAAGTTTATTCAACCTTGTCCGTTGAAGTCAACTTTCCGGAAAAACTAAACACCACACGGAATTCGTTTTCATGTCAATCGGTCAGTAGTAGACCTGAATCGGTAGCTATTTAAATTTAGCCGAATCAAAAATTTCAAAAAATAGTTGGAATTGCTGTGGATCTCCTTGAAACTTTTAGCGTGTGTTAAATAGCATTTAGAACATATAGAGACGCTTTCTTATTCAATCGGAAATTTTGTAGAAAGCAAAAATAAAGCAATATGCATTTGAGAACATATTCGGCTACAGGTATTTTTCTTTCCTGCGGTCCTACATATGTATATCTTAAGACTCGTCTTGCAACTGGTTCTACACGATCGTTTTCCTCATCAAACCATAACGCTACAGAATCCCTTTTTTTCTTTTTAAATGACGTTTTTTAAATATTTTGACAGCAATCCAGCAATTTAAGTGTCGCAACTTTTTCCAAAAATAGACAGAGTTCCAAGTTAGCATATCGTCGCATTTACTTTTCGCATATCAATAGAGAGCAACCCCCGGTAACCACACACAGTGGACAAAACACCGAGAATCCTGAAGATGAAGGTGTAGCAGCTTTCGAAAATAGCATGTCTGCTGTGTTTGCCAGTGTGGTGTAAAATTTTTGTCTTTGAGTTAGTTTGTATGTTAAGCCCAAATTCACAGTGATTAGTTAGCTGATAGCAATAGTTTAACCAAGAATATTTGATTCACAGTTTTTTGTTTAAATTATTATTAGTATTTTTGTTTTGATATCATCTACCAGAATATAATACAGTAGGGCATCGATTATCCGGGATGTTCGGGACCGGAAGCGTTCCGAATAATCGCTTTTCCCGGTTAATTGAGGTGAAATTTTGTACGCGTTTTTACATAAATTTTTGTTTTATTTAATCAATAAACATACTTACAGCATATAATATTAATACATTTTTAATTAATACATATGAAATTACTTAAAAAATTCATTTAATGTTGTTTGTTTATTTTTCTTAACTTTCATATTTTCTTCTAAAAGCTTCTCTTGGACACGGTAGATTTGCATTTTATCTTGTTCTGTAATGTTGGAAATGGATGAATTTTCCAAAAAGTCTATCAATGAGCTGGATGCGTTTATGGCATCTTGTAGAGATGGTTTACAAACAATTATATCATCTTCATCAGATTCCTGCGAACTAATTTCTGGATCAGGTTCATCATAGTCATTAGTCAAACGTATAAGTTCTTCATCAGACAAAATCGGAAATGAAGGAACAGCTTTATCACAATTAAGCCAAGTTTCTGCATCCTCAACGGTCAAGTTGTCTGCTATATTTACTATCGGTGTTATATGATCGAGAGGTTATATATCTGGAATAAGAAAATATTTTTTGTTTTAATAAAATTGCTTTTCTTTTTTAAAAGGAATGTACACAAACCATCATCGGTTTGAGGGCATAACAGGTTATTCCAAACATTTTTCAAAACGGATAAAGTAACTGCGTTCCATGCATTCGAAATATTCCACAAAGCATTTTTGTCATATAAGACTTCTTAAAATCTTCTAGATTGCCTGCCGTGACTAGCTTTTGCATTTGGGTTTTGCGATAGTGGCTCTTAACGCTCCATATTGCGCCTTGATCCATCGGCTGAAACAAAGATGTGCAATTTGGTGGTAAATACTTAACAAAAACATTTTGAGCCGTTAGTTTCTCAACGTCTGGATGTGCCGGGCAATTATCCAAGAGTAGGAGTATTTTACAGTCTTCTTTTAAGCCGATTTGCTTAAAATGCTCTCTCACCTCCGGAACGAAATTATTTTTAAACCATTCTAAGAATAATGCTTGTGTAACCCAAGCTTTTCTGTTAGCTTTATAAATTACGGGAAGATCTCGAACATTTTTAAGGGCCCTTGGGCGAGCACTTTTTTCAATAACAAACGGTTTGCATTTATGTGTACCAGTAGCATTAGCGCAAACCAGTACTGTAATTCTTTCCTTTGAATTCTTATGTCCATCTATGAAATGTTCATTGTGGCAACCTAAACTGTTTTCAGGGAAACACTTCCTAAAAAGGCTTGTTTCATCTCCATTGTCGATTTGCTCATTTGTAAGATATTCCTTTGATATGTATTCCTCCAGCTCATTTACAAAAATTGTGGCAGATACATAATCGGCAGATGCTTTTTCTCCTCCAGCCTTGAGTTTGTGAATTCCATGCCGTTTTTTAAAATTCTGTAACCAGCCTCGAGAATACTCACATCCTAAATTAATATTTAATTTTGAATGGAAGAACTTAGCTTTTCCATTGTCATTAAACTGGAAATTGTGGTCCCTTTAAAACGTTCTTGTCGGAACCATTGGTATGTCACAAAATCGATTTTTGGTTCTGATGCACTTTTTAAAGTTTTTCGATTTTGGAAGCCAATAACTGAATCACTTTCTGCACAATATTTTAATATTTTATCTTTATTTTTCAATAAGTCGTAAACTGTTTGTTTGCCAACTCCATACTTTTGTGACAGGGTTTGAACAGAAATATGTTTTTCTGAATGATCATTGATTAACGTGTCAGTGTGACAACGGGTTGGTCGATCTGACGAAAATATCGCTGCCGTTCAGGTGTCCGTCGCAAACAATCCAAATCATTCGATTCCGCGGCGTTCTCACGAACTGGGCATCGCCGCAACCACTATGACGAATTTTGCGTAAATATCTTGGTTTACACCCATACAAGATCAAACTGACTCAAGAATTAAAGCGGCGGAATTGGACGCGGCGTACGGTTTCCGATTGGGCTCTAGAGAAGATGCGCCAAGATGATGAATTTCATCGCAAAATCATCTTCAGTGACGAAGCTCATTTTTGGCTCAATGCGTTCGTAAATAAGCAAAATATGCGTTATTCGTCTGGTGAAAATCTACATTTGCTTCAGAATCATCACACAATCATCCACAAAAAATAACTGTTTGCTGCGGTTTGCGGCGTCATTGGGTCATATTTTTTCGCCGACAATAACGATCGTCACGTTACTGTCAATGGCGATCATTATCGCGCCATGATCACCGATTATTTTTGGGCCGAATTGGAAAACATGGACCTGGGCGACAACAATAGGACGGTGCCACAATCCACACAGCACACGTTACAATCGATTTATTGAAGAATAATTTTGGTGAGCGTGTTATCTCAAGAAATGGACCGTGCGATTTAAAATATCTGAAATTTTTTTGCGTTTCATTTAAAAAAAAAAGTTGTCAAGTCGCTATTGGAAAACCCGTTATATAACACTATAATTTTTTTTATTTTTGATATTTTGGTTTTCTTGAACCAAACAGCAATTCAATATCTTGCGCGGTAAAGTTCGATGAGCGCGAGCTTGTTTTATCCATTTTTAAGAAATAATACAACAAATGTAAACAAAAACCATATGCTATAACAGTGCTGCCAATATTGAAAATTAAAAGATTGTTAGGGTTACCATTCGTTGATTATACTGAGAATGTTAGTGAATGAGAAGTATTTTTTAAACAATAGTTATCATTTTAGTTTGATAATAATTGACTAATGACTGTAAATTTGGGCCTTAGTGGCTATCACATGTAATTTTGACTGCCTGTGTGTTAACTAAACGCATAAACTGATTTTCGAAATAAGGCACTTCATATTTAACAATTAATGTATTTTTTATTCGATGATTAATAGAGGGTTTCCTTTACGATTATATTTTAAACTTCTATTCTCGCCTTCAACAATAAATATCCAGATTTTGATTCCTAGAATTTACTAATTTGGCGTATTCCCATAGTGGTCGTAAAGTCATATGTTTTAAAATAATAACACGAAAAAATATGACCACTGTCATAATTTAGTGTGCTATTACAAAAAATATATTCAGCTGATTTGAAAAAAATACTTATTAACGTTTGATATCAAAATGCTAAAAACAAGTGAAGCAACTAAAATTATTTGACTTTTTAATATAGTAAATAAGAGCTTACTTGTAAATCTTGTAATAATTCCATTTTTAATTAAAATTATAAAGTAGTGCTTTTGGCAGTAGTAGGTAAACGTTAAGTGGCTGCCAGCCAGATAAGTTACAAAAAGAAAATTTGCTGGCTTGTATATCATGAGATATTTCTTCTTTGTAATTTAATGTAAAGTTATAGAAATGTAAACAATTTTTTATTAATAATATATTATTAATTTTATTAATAAATAGCTCGCAGTTTTATTATTTTGTGCATTTTTGGTTGAAGCACAACAATAATTTGTTTAAACTTTTAAAATATTAAGACATTATGAAAATATGACTTAATAAGAGACATTGTGAATATCCCAAATGATTTTCGACGTAAACTATTATAATTTCTAATCCGTTCTTAGTTATTAACTGTTATCTCTTGTCAGAAAACAGTTCCAAGAATTGAGAACAAGTCTTTTTCAAGATGTAAAGAACAAAGTTCAAGCTATACAAGTGGTATATTATGTCGCAGAACGAGGTGTGGGTTTGGCTATCACTTATGTACATATATCAATGTCGCAACTTCTGAAACTGAATTCCAGAAGTTATTGCATGTCATAGAACTAAATCGTAAAAACTCCATTAAATGGTTTTTAAACAAAGCAAAACAAATTGTTGAATATTTACTTAATATTCATTGGGTACAAATCTAAAATTTAAGAGTAAATGCAAAAATTATTTTTTCCAATTTATTTACAAACTGCTTCATTACTTTTTTTTCACATTCATAGAAGTTTAAAAGTCATAAAGCGTTATTTTTAAAAGTTATTGTACGCTTTCGAAAAATTTTAGTGTAAGATACCTAAATGAGCAACGTTATTGTAAACACTTATATATTTTTTGCACAAAGAAATAAAGATTGAATATTTTTTTTTAAATTATATTATTAACTCAAAAGCAAAGAAAATTTTTGTTTTTGACAAAGTTATCAGGCCTGTTCTGCAAATCACGTGATTTGAAACCACGCCGACGATTTGAAGCTGTTCTGTAAATCAAGCGATTTTACATTTTTCGGCGTGGTTTTAATTTTTCGAAAAGACGAGAAAACAGCTGATGTTTTATATTTGTTTATATTTTTGCATTGTGAATTAAAATGTTAGATGAAATAAGGAATATAAAAATACAAAAAAATACAAAAAAAAGCAGCGTTCTTACAAATTTGCTCATATTAAAGTTTTTATATGTAGCAAACCCAATTTTATTACAAAAATAAATAGAAAACAAATCACATGAAATATATTATAGCATGTTTATTAAATTCTAAAAGAAATACTTAGAAAAAATAAGCAAGTGATTTCAAATCGTCAGTCATTTAGCTGACGATTTCAAATCACGAGATTATTAAAATTTTTTTGTGCAGAACACCATTTCAGTGATTTCAAATCACTTTGACAAAAAGTGATATGCAGAACTGTCCTGTATGAAAAAAAACAAAAACGGTCGACAAACCCGATTTTTGGCAAAAATTTGACTTGTACGACCTTCAAATCTTGCGTTCGTGTTGGAACACCCGTTATAATGCCTTAAACGGGCTTTTGCCTAAAATTATGATCTGTAAAATATTTGATTCTATTTAACATTATAAGCCAGCGCATATCGGATGATGCTCATAAAACGGGCGGAAGAAATTAGGTAATTTTGTATTAAGGAACCGTATGTATATTATAATAATTTAAATTAATTTCTGTTCTATACGCATTATGTTTTTTTATTTCAAAATTTAATTATTTACTATATTTAAGGTTGTCTTCAGTAGAGCCTTCAATTCTGAAGAAAAAAATTGAACTGATCACACCTTATGAAGAAACACATCAAAGTTCAATTAAGACAATCAGAGAGAATCTTTTTCAGAGTGTTTGGAATCAAAGTAAGTATACCATATTTTTCATACTATGTACGTTATAATAATTTCTTTTATATAAAAATGCATTGCACTTTTCACTTTATTTATTAAAAGTATTTGTACTTTATTGTTCTCCTTTAAAGTACTGTAAAATGGTTTTGTAGAGGAACAATAAATAACAAATATTTTAAATGAATAAGGCTGGCTTATCAAAGGCTTAAGAACTATATTCTCATTGTAAGAAACTTGTAACAATATAAGCGGAACTCAATATTCGTTGCAAACTGCCTGTGAAAACATTGTAGATGTAGCAGACTGCAATTTCGCTACGCACTGCATTACCATAACAAACCAAAATATATGAAATTGAGATTAACTACAATTATGCAAACTTGCAACATGAAAAACCATAAAGAAAAGCAGCACTGTTTTTTGTTTTATAAAATCAAAACAACTGAAGATCTGCGCCCTATGCCGGCAAAATTTCATGACGGAAGTGTGTTCGGTAGAAATCTCAATTTGATATCAAATGGAAACGTATACACTCACACTTTGTAGCAGAAAATCCTGATAAACTTTCAAAATTAAAAATTTGCTACGAGGAGTGAGTTCCGCTATAATGTTTTTTAACAAAAATTTTTTTGTGAAAGAGACCAGCCAAATAAGCGTGACTATATGCAGTTATACATATGTACATATTTATAAAAAAATTAATTTCTTAGGAAAATATACAAATGGGACATCAGTTTCTTCTATATTTTATGTCTTGGTGACAAAAGATTTGGATGCGTTTAATTCCACCAAGTTTTCTTGTCATCCCGTGTTTCGCTGTAAAAAATGTGACGGTAAGTTAACTTTCTTATATTCGCTCCTATAGGGGCATTTGGTCGAATGTTGGACGTCTTTTGATTATACAGGGTGTCTGGTGGCAAATTTATATTTTTAAATACGAATACATATTACAAAAAGTAATAAACGGTGCGGAGGGAGTGTAGCGCCGTTGGAATTATCGATTGTGCGGATTTGTCAGTCACGATGTCGCAGTGGTCAAGCGAGCATCACGCGTTCAATGTGGAAACATTTTTTAAGAGTAATGATTCTTACGTAAGTGCTCGTCGACAATTTTGTTCAAAGTGCGGTATTCGGCGAATAAGTGATGAACCGAGTGTAAATTTAATTCGTTCGTGGGTGCAGAGATTCCGCGCAACTGCTTCGGCTATGAATGCTCCACGGCCAGGGCCAAGTCAATCCGAAAACATTGAACTGGTTGAAAGCAGTTTGCGTGACAATCCTCGACTTTGAATACGAAAAACAGCAGCCTCTCTGGGACTTCAAAGAGCGATTATTCATGAAATTTTAAAAAAGGATCTGGATGACATACTTTGTAAAAAATAAAATCCACATTTCCATTCTATCGTTCAATGCTCTTAATAAAACTTTGTGACAATTATTACGTTTTTTATTTAAGTTTGAAAATATAAGTCTGCTACCAGACACCCTGTACATGTGTAATAGTTTTCTTACATCTAACTTTCGTCTTATATGTCCTAAAGTGACTGACAGACGATCCTCTTCAGCTTCAATATTTGTATTTGTGTGCGTTTGTTTGCAAAAAATAGTTACACATATACGCTCTGTGTAAGTCGCGGTTTAGACAGTCTAACATTTGAATTCTCTTGTTTTTTCATTTCCAAATTGTTGAAAAATAGTAACCAAATGATAAAAAAGTAATCAAAAGTTATATGAAGCGGGTGCTCCAATAAGACGTTACGAATAGCCCGCCATTAATAAAAATAGAACAACTCATTGAAATTATTAAAATTCACTACAAAAATTATGAAAATTTCGCGTTCACAGCACTTTCTCCGCCAGCAATTGTGAGGTTGGCGAAGGTGTTGAGATAATCTATTGATAGGAAGAATCAAACTCATGTAGGTCGCACAAGAACAACTGCGAATGTCTCGAATAAAATCCAGGTTTCTAATCAGTTAAAATTTTGTATATTAAATTTAATATTGCAATAGTAACCATTATCATTGTGTTACTTTAGGTTTAAAAAAGTGACCAAAATGGAAGTAAAGTACGCATTGGAGAAAAAAGTAATCAATTTTGGTTAAAAGTAACGAAAACCGCAACGATGATTGTTAATATTGTTCCATTGATAATGTTATTTTTCTAAGCTATGAAAATGAGAACAAAGCGTATCGTCGAGTACCGAACACAAAAACGATACTCTCTTCCCCACTTGTAATATGCCTACAAGCTAAATGTTGGACTGTCTGACTAAACACAGTCTAATATTGACGTATATATATCAAAATAGTTTTGATACTCATCAAAATATTGAAGCAGTTTGACATAGTGTGGCATTATTATTGTCAATATTCATTTTATTTCTGCTAAGTATGAGTGCACATCGTACTTGTGACGCATTGTAAATAGAGTAAAAAATTTTTGTAATCGAATTAATTGAAGTATATCGCTCATTCATGACTTTTTGGTAAAAAATATAGTGACAACGATATCAATAAAGTTTTTTTAAATATTTTTCTTAATACTTTTTTTTAACCTTTTTTATTATTTTAACAATCTATTTTTTTTTTAAGCTATAAGGTTTTTTCTCTTTTTATTTATTCTCTCTTCAGGAAGTTTTTTTTTTTTTTTTTTTTTTTTTTTTTTTTTTTTCCTGAAGATGTTAACCGAAGGTTAACGAAATATCGAAGAGAGAATAAATAAAAAGAGAAAAAACCTTAAAGCTTAAAAAAATAGATTGTTTTTTTAAATAAATAAACAGATATGTATTTTGCTGACGGTAGCTTCTATATGTTTACACTTGATAAAACGCAAAAAAGATGAATATTGACGTAGTGTGTCAGAGACTTCAATATTTATACTAAGACAAATATTGAATCTGAATATCGATGCGTGTAGCATCCACTTAACACTCACATAATTATATTTTTAAGGTGGTTCCAATACCAGAAATTGCTGCATGATTTATGTTGATGAAACGGGAAGAGTTTATAAAAATTGGTTATCATTTCTAAATGAAAATGTTTTACCGCGTGGAACAATGGTAGCACCACGTCAGGGTATTTATAAATTTAATGCAAATAATGAAGTTATATTGGTTAGTTATGACACACCTAGCGACGATCCTGGCGCAATTGCTATGAAACAATCCGAAGTTTCTTTAGCAAAAATGGGTATTGCAGCATCTTGTGTGCCTTTAGCAGCTTTGGCAATTCCTGTAGCTGCTCCAATCATGACTGCAGCTTCTGTGGTTGCGGCCGCTATCGGAATATTTTCATCTGTAAGATCCGTTTTGAATTTGAAAGATCGTAGAATTCACGAACAGTCTATTAGTATAACCAACTCTGAAGCCAGAGGCAATTATTTTGGAGCAGTTGGTGGTATAGTTGGAGTAGCTGCTTGCGGCACAACACATGCAATGAGGAAATTTGCAGGAACTGGTGGAACTACTGCGGTATATGATTTTAAAATAATACAACCGTTTCAAACATTATCAAATTTTATTTACAAATTCTTAAGTACAGACAGCGAAAAGTTTTGTGGTTGGCATAAATAAGACATCAGTTTTCCTATGCGGCGGTGCACTGGCAAATGGAGCTTTCGATTTAATATTAGTAAGTGGACAGTAAGTTCAATAATAAATTTAATAATTAATTTCGTTTTAGAAACATAATGATGGAGACAAAATATCTACATTAGATGTCCTGCAATTGTCAGCATCTTTAGTCCTATTTACACATTCAGTTTATAACTTGAAGTTGGCTAAAAATATAATACACAATGGTCAAAATAATGGGACCTTAAGTGATTCTCTAAGGTAAAATTTAATTTTTTTTTATGTCATTGTAACCTCTATATTGTAAACGGTTTATATGAATTAATTATGATACTAAAGTGTAAAATCAAGAGTGGGACCAAAGATTGTTTTTGGCGTTATTATGATATACATACATATATTTTATTTCCTCGCAATGCTTTCTACCAAATAAAGAAAGAAAAATCAAAAGTTGTGGAAGGCGCGGAAAGCATTGTAGAAAATATAGAATTTAACATAAGAACCTGCTGATAAAGTAATGTGTGGAAACATTGCGTAATATATTAAATATATTAATAGTACATTTAATAAAAGTCATGTAGCGCTGTTGGATGCGAATTATATCAGCAAACCTTCACTTCCGTACATATTTCGGTATCTACCCGTTTTTACTTTTCTTTTTTCTTACTTAAAGTTGCATTTGTCTTCATACAAAGAAATATCCTTTCAGAACTTTATTCTATAAACGTTTAAATTTACAAATGAGAGTATGAGAGCCCAAATGTTTAGCACATGTCTGTCACGTGTACACTTATGTACATCGCCTAAACCGGAATCATAAGCACATACATATGTACATCATACATCCATCTCATACATGCACATACTTATTACGTACTCCATTTAAAAATTTTCCTTTCAGAAAAATGTTTAGTACCATGTCAAGGCATATCTATGATGGAATGGGAGGTAAAATGGATATTTTACGTGTCGGTAATACAACCCCAAACAAACAACTTTTAGATGATTTATATACAGTGAACAGAAAGTATGCAACTAAAAGTAATGATGATCCTTCCGAGCATAAAAGCAACCTCGAACTTGAATCGATTTTAGAAACTTGTACCGTACTGCTAAAATATGGAAAACAATTTGCGGAGTGCATTGCAGAAAAGGAAAATTTTAACGAACTTATTTCTTGGATGTTCAGCCATTTTACTGACGAAGTATTAGAATATCTATTAAAATTGACTGGTGACTTAATGAATGAATTACTTGTTGGCGGAATTCACCGCACTCTGGGAATATTTCTACCAACGGAGTCTGTATTATCTAAGATGATAAGCATTGTTTTGAAAAGTTATTTTGATTTAAGCTTTAAATATATATCAGAAAAAGGACATGAAATTAAAGCTGCACTTAAAAAATATTTTCAAACACTAAATTGTAATAATCTCAAGCAATTAAAACAACGATGTGAGGATTGCAATGGATCCTTTTACATATGCAACTTATGAAGAGCGTCCTTTACTTATGAAGCTAATCTCCAACTTGAGTAAGAGATGCCTTAACATACTTTTAACTTTTTTACTAACACAAAATTTGTGCATAAATATTTAAGTAGTTATGCATACATATGTACTTTTTTATGAAAATTATACAAATAAAATGAATTAGTATGCAAAATTGTGTTTATGAAATTTAGGATTCCGGAACTTAACTATATGAATTATCTTAGGAATGAGGTAACGTACATACTTATATATTTCATTAGTTGTAACGAATTTGATTTATGTAAAATCACAGGCGAATTATTGTAACACTTTAAACGGTAAAAATTTCATCTAAATCGGAGTACTCTAAACGTAAGGGAATGCGGAATGTAAACAAAATTTTTTTAAATTAACTTCTAAAAGATGAACGGGGTTTGACAGCTCTATATTTGAACCATAATAATCAATGTTCTTGGGCTATATGTATGTAGTAAACTTTTAATTATGCTACGACTGACGAGCCAAAAGAATTTGAACCGAATTGTTCTTCTTAATCTTACTTGTACATAGTTGTATATATTGTACAGAATACATACATATGTATGTTAAATTATCTAATGGTGTTTTCTTTTCCAAAAAATGTGTTACATGTGATTTGGCAACATTAGGTGCTTTTTTACTTTTCTGGTAAAATGAGAGTAAACTATAATTTATCTCAATAAGAGACGAAAATGTACAAATGACCATGTATGTACGTATAATACAAATCTACACGCTTGCATATACAATTACAAATGTATGCACATACGTACATGCATACATAAAAACACAATAATTTGGCTTATACAGTAGTGGACTAAAGTGGTACATTAAATTAAAATTTGTTATATCTTTTTTTATTATATGTAATAATATTACTTAGCACTGTAGGTCTTTTTTCTAAAAAAGTTTTTTAAATTATTAATAATTTTTCTAGTTTTTTGATCTTTTTTTTATATTTATAACACTAATTATTTTAAGCCTAAGGTCTTTTTATATATTTTATATTTATTTCAATATTTCGCTACTCCTTTATGTAGCTTCTTCAGGAAAATTGGTTTTTTTTTTTTTTTTTTTTTTTTTCCTGAAGAAGCTACACAAAGGAGTAGCGAAATATTGAAATAAATATAAAATATATAAAAAGACCTTAGGCTTAAAATAATTAGTGTTTTAAATTATTAATTTTTTCGATATTTCTCTAACCCTTGGTTAACATCTTCAGGAAAAATTAAATTTTTTTAGAATAAAATTATTTAACAAATATTAACCTTTATGTCAACAGCAACATACCCGGGTATGTTTTGCGTTTTAAAATCGATATATCTTCGAAAGTAGTTATCAGAATTATCTGAGATTTCATGATATCCTAAAAAAAAGTGTTTTACATTATATACACAGATCTGAGTGGAATTGGACAACTTGGACTAGATATACGGTCATATTTCGATATATACCCTTTACGTCAACAGCTGCATACCTGGGTATGTATAGGAAAAAACATGCAAATATTTTGATATAATTTCAAACAAAATTTTATTTTGCAAACAAAACAGAACCAAAAGAGAACATAACTAACATAACACAAATTATTATATCATAACATAAAATATTATAAAAAAAAGCCAAATGCCATCTATTTGTTCGACGTTTTGTAGAATATTCTGCCAGGCATTTGTCCATGCAATCAACGCCACCTTTAATTTTATTATATTCCAATATCATTACTGGCTTTTTTTTTGGACCTTGTACTTCGGTGGTATAATGCTCTGTTGAAAGGAGCACATAGAAATGTTTTTGCAGAAACCAAATATAGTGGATTCCACTGCACGTCCCTTCGATTGAGAAAACTGTGATGGCACAAATAACCGCCTCTTATTCACAGTACCCAACATCGACAAATTGCTATCTATCATCAAACATTTTGCCAAGTTATAACTAGTGAATAAACTGTCACATACAATATTTCTCCTACTTCCGCTGAAGAGATTGACGCACAAATCTTTCACCACTCTTTCTCCAACATGTTTTTCTCTTTCACCGGACGCCGCCATTCCCGTGTAGATTTGTCCCTTCATCGGATAAGATGAAATGGAGTCGCATACCCACCACACTTTTACTCCATATTTGGCAGGTTTTGACGGAATGTATTGCGTAAAACCAGTACCTCCACGGAAGGGATACAATTGCTCAGCAACTGTGGCGTTAGCGCCTGCAACATAATTGGTGTGTAAATTGCTGTTGAGCATCAAAAAAAAAGTCTGATATCACTGCTGCTTTGTCGGTTTGCTTGCGTTGCTGGCGCGTATTTCCGTTATCAAAACGTATAAAACGACTTATTTGCCAAAATATTCTTACACTCATAGAAGCACGGTACAATGGAAGTGAGGTCATTTTCCACAAATCTTTAGTATCACCAAGTTCTTCATCAGATTCACTTTCATCTTCCGGGTTATATTCTGGTAATTGAATTGGCTCTACATCAGATTAATCTGATGTCGTATTAATTTCATTATCATCCAGAATCCCTCAGATGCTAATAACTCATCATCACTATATTCTGCTACTAATTCCTCTAATCTCTGACGAATGTATTCTTCTCTGTCTTCATAACCCAGTGAACTAAATTGTCGTCGAGTTAGCCAGTCACCGTCTGTAATTTTTGCGTATATAAATTTTTTTATTGCGCGAAAACTATGCACCTACATATATCACCAGCTAAAAGTAACGACTGAAAATCTTATTAGAACTTATTTGAATGATGCCCTGTCTAATGGTCAATGCAAAAAACTAAACTCACAAGCAAAAACAAAAACAGTTATCAAAATATTCAAAAACACAATAGCCAACGTAAAACAAACACACTTAGCAACAAATAATCTTTAAAACGCAAACAATTTCCATATAAACTCTATGTGCATACCCGGGTATGCTGCTGTTGACGTACATATAATTTTTCTGCTGTTGACATAAAGGTTAACTGAATTTATTTTGGGAATATCTATTTATATATACGATTCTAATTGTGATTTTTCCCTTATAAACTATATGTGAAATTTATTATTACATACCCTATGGTATTCTCATACAGTATGAAAAATATCATAAAGCATTTTATTACAAAAGCAACTCAATAATTGAATAAATAATAAAATAAATAATAAATAAAATGCTTTCCTCCTCAATTATTGAGTTGCTTTTGTAATAAAATGCTTTATGATATTTTTCATACTGTTTGAGAATATCATAGGGTATGTAATAATAAATTTCACATATAGTTTATAAGGGAAAAAGCATAATTAGAATCGTATATATTATTTAACAAACATAAAATCAAAATATTTTATATTATTTAAAAAAAAAATTTTTTTGTCAATTATGTAAAAGTATTTTGAAAAAATGTTTCTTTTCTTTTTTATAAAAATTCAAAATAACTCAAACTATATATGAAATATTTAACAATTATAATAGAAAAACTTAAAATTACTATTATATTATATAAATTGTCCCTATTTTTTATTAACTAAAAATCTATAATTTTGAGCTATATTATCGATATCTGCCTTATAATTAATTCTTCTATCTATTGGTACTTTTATTATCTCTAACATTTCAAACATATAACGACGTTTATAATTATCCTCTCTATTCAATATTTCTACTTCATAAAATTTCGGAAAGTGATTCAAAGTCGCACAATGTGATGTTAATGCAGATTTTTGTGTATTAATGTGTCTGTATTTTTGATCCGATTTATGACCTGCTATTCTAGTTCTAAGTTTGTTCTTTGTTGTTCTCACATAAACTTTATCGCATTTTTCTCCACTATTCCCACAACAAGGTATCTTATATACTAAATTAGAGCAATCTAGTTTTTCTATTTTATCTTTAGTTTTACTACATAACTTGCCTAAAGTATTGTATGTCTTATGTGCTATTCTATAATTTGTTCTCATATCATCATATATATAAATTTTTTCTAATCTATCTGATATTCCAGGTATATATGTTAGTGATTTATATAATTTGGGTTGTGTGTTATTTGTACGTGTGGTGGTTGTTGATATTATCTTATATTTATATTTTAAATAAACTATTTATTATTTCTACTGGAAAATCATTATCAATTAATATATTTCAAATTTCTATTATATTATTTTTATGAAATTGACTATCACTAATTGTAAGAATCCTTCTAATCATATTTCCAGCTGAATTCAAAATTACTCTCCTAGGATGTTTAGAACAATAATTTATAATCCTTCCTTATGATGTTTTTTTTTCACTTTATTTTTATCTGGGACCAGCACTCAGGAGATGACTCCTACACATGCGAAGCATGTGCTACACAAGACCGACGAAGGAGGGCGTTCTGATGCGATTGTGGATTGCTATCAGCTGAAGCCTGTATTGTTCAGTGACCAGTGACTATGCCTTCGCCACTGAAACCTTCCGACAACAACTGACACACAAAGACACTAATACACATCAGAAAAATGCGAGATGTTTATTTTTATTTTAAAATTTTAGTCTAAAACTGGGGTTGAACCCTGGTCTGTTTTTGGATTCGTAGTAAACGTGCAGACTACCATCCATCGTGCCATCGCCACCCTCATACCAATCTATCATCAAAATATTATCCCTTCTCATTACTAATGTATCTAAATATGGTAATTTCGAATTTTTCTCCTTTTCTATCGTAAATTTAATACAATAATGAAAACTGTTGAATGTATTCGAAAAATCATTCACTCTATTTTCCTCTACAACACAAAATAAATCATCCACATATTTAGTCAAAATTTTTGGTTCTCTATTCAATTTACTAATGCATGAATCAAGCAAATGATCCATAACTATATCAGCTACAATTGGTGATGCTGGAGAACCCATAGGAAGTCCTCGTTTTTGTCCATATATTGTTTTGTTATACTTAAAATATCTAGTATCCTGTATACAAAATTTAAGAATACGAAAAAATAGAACCTGCTCCATATGAGTATGTCTCTCTAATTCACTCCATTTTATCCCTATAATATCTAAAGCTAAATCTACAGGAAGACTAGGAAATAATGATACCACATCAAATGAGTACAATCTTTCACTACTACTTATATTTATATTCTTTATTCTATTTTTAAAATCTAATGAGTTCTTAATATTATATTTTGAATTATCTGTCAATCTCCTAAGAATATCCGTGATCTATTTGATAAGATGGGGAGTTTATGAAAGAACAAATTGGTCTTAAAGGAAAACCTTCTTTATGAATCTTCGGTAGTCCATATAAACTTGGTGCTGTTGAAATATTCGTTTTTAATTTTTTCTTCCTATTGAACTTATAACCCTTTTCCTAAAAAGTTCCTCGACTATATCATTATTAATTTTTTGAAATCTATTAGACAGATCATTATTTAAAACAATATATTTGTCATTATCACTAATTATATCATTTATTCTAGAAAAATACGGGTATGTTCTGTAAACCAAATCCGCAAAAATTTTTCGTTTTTACACATCCATACACATACTTCGGTATTAAGAAATCACTCGTTTTTAAATCGACTCGGTTTATAGAACAGGGGGGATAATCATCCTTATTCATAGCGATAATTTTCCAGTTTTAAAAATAATAACAGAAGGTAAAGATTTCACAAATACTTTGGAGCAGAAGGATAAGCAGGAAATAGCAAGTAACAAATTAACACGAATAGTACATAGTCACTTAAATGTGATGAGACCATTTAGATAAAGTTAGAGAAACAAAAAGTTTTTTAAGAAGAAATAATGATATAGTTATATTGAGTACAGATAAGGGAAATGTGACAGTAGAAATGAATAACGATGATTATTTTTCTAGAATAAATGATATAATTAGTGATAATGACAAATACAGTCGAACTTCTCTATAGCGAACTTCTCTATAACGAAATCTTCTCTATAACAAATAAAATTCGTGAACACAACATTTTTGTGAGTATTTTCATACATTTTGATCTCCCTATAACGAACTTCCCTATAGCGAAGTTCTCTCTGTAACGTACAATTTTTTAAGACATAAATAGAATTTTTCACACTAAATAATCTCTCTATTGCAAAGTTTTTAGCAATCGATTTTTTGCATCAATTTAGTCACATATGTATGTATTAATAAAAAAAAATTAATGTGTTCATGTAAAAACAATTTTTTTTGTCTTAATAAATATATTTTCTACATAAAAAAATGTCGTCAAAATTTTCTGCAGTTTCTCTATAACGTAGAAATTTGACGGTCCCCAACTGCTACGTTATAGAGAAGTTCGACTGTATATTGTTTTAAATAAGGATCCGTCTAATAGATTTCAAAAAATTAATAATGATATAGTCGAGGAAGTTTTTCGCAAAGAGATTATAAGTTCAATTGGAAGAAAAAAAACTTAAAAAAAGAATATTTCAACAGCACCAAGGTTATATGGACTACCGAAGATTCATAAAGAAGGTTTGCCTTTAAGACCAATTTGTTCTTTCATAAACTCCCCATCGTATGGACTTAGCAAATATTTCACGGATATTCTTAGGAGATTGAAGATGCTAACCAAGGGTTAGCGAAATATCGAAAAAATAAAAAAACTTTTTTATAAAAAAAAAGAAATACATTGCTTATTAATATTATTACATACAATAAAAATAGAAGGTCAAATAAAAAGAAGAATTAATTTTTTTATTATAGAAACTTTAAAACAAAAATTTAAAACATACAACTTAAACATTTTTTCTTCCATAAAAACTTAAATAGAGCACACTATATCATTAAGAGGTTAAGAAAGGAAAGACTGCAAATTGTGACTGCTTTTATCCAGTATTATCCATATTTGAAATTTTTGGCAAGTTTTTTCTTTAGTATTTTGACCAAAGTCCTCTTTTCTTTAAAACACATTTTATTCGAGTAGGCATGCTTTCCATCAGATTTTTAAAAGTTTGAGGTGGAATATTAGCCCATTCCGCTGAAACTCTTGACCAAAGATCCTCTAAGTTGGTCGGTGCTCGTTCGTATTGGGAGAGTTTTCTTTTGACAATTGCCCACAAATTCTCGATGGGATTCAAATCGGGGCTTTGAGCTTTGTTCAGCAAGCCATTTTTGCACAATTTTGGCAGTGTGTTTTGGATCCCCATCTTGCTGAAAAGTTATTTCTGTTGCAGAGTAAGCGCACTCTTCAATGAAAGTGGGCAAATTGTTCTGCAAAATACTTAGATAATACTCCTTATTCATTATTCCTTCTATTTTAACTAGAGGACCAATGCCCCACCAAGTGAAACATCCCCATACCATAACACTCCCACCACCGTGTTTCACCGTTTGCTTGACATGGTGTCGGTGAATGGTTTCACGGGGCCTCTTCCAAAAATATTGTATTCCATCAGATTGGAAACGATTAATATTTGTTTCATCTGACCAAATTAGTCGTTTCCAGTCATCAGTTGTCCAGTTTTTATTAGTTTGCCAAAAATTAATCCGAGCCTTCACATTCTTGTCCGATAGTGCAGGTTTCTTTTTTTTACAGCAGCCACAAGTCCAATTCTGTGCAAGGCCCTCCTTATTGTACGGTCACTTACCAATTTGCCCAGAGCCCTACAGTTCGAAGGCAAACGGTTAGGTTTTTAGCGATACTACGGCATGAGTCACCTTTTTCGCTTAGTCTTACAATTTCATCTTCAATATTCTTTGATATTTTTCTCATTTCTTTGCCGTTCTAGTAAATATTGTTCAAATATGTGTACGCCTTTCAACTTGTTATTCTTTAATGAAACAAAAACACAGTTCTTCCTACATATTTTTTTATTAAACACTCAATTCCAACAAAAAAGCCAATCTAAAGGTATTTGGAATGTATGTAGAAAAAGGACAAAACTGGTTAAATGCGGTTATAAAACACATGTACTTTTTTCATGTTTCTTTAAAAATATCATTTATTATTTTACTTATATATAGTGAAGATAGTACAATATATGCAATAGAAAAATTATATTTCGATACCACGAATTGAACAAAAGTTATAAATACAGTTTTCAAAATATTCAATTATATAACACTTTAGTCCACTACTGTACATATCAATTAAAGAAAACCAAATAATTTTTAAATAATCATAAAATAAAATTAAGTATTATTTATACATTGCAAGTTTTGGAACAAATAAAGTTTAGGAACCCCTCCCGCAAAAAAAATATGACACCCTATAGAAAATTAAAAAATGGGAAAAAATAAAATAAAAAAGTGAGCGGAAACTTTTAGTTATGGGCCTCCGAAGTTTCATTATAAATTTGTGAATAAAGGGTGTATTTTTCTTCGAATATGGGTATCATGTTGAAACTGTTGAAAAGATATTTCAGAATTTAATAAAATTGTTAATAAATTCATAAATTATTTAACCCTAGATAGATAAGGTACGTCTCTTTTTAACATTTTGTACTCTATCTTAGTCGTTTGTTGTGAGAGAAAGTTTTTATGCTCAGTATTCTCAGTCATTGTCAGTAGCTTGCTAGTAGCGTGCTTTGTGTGATAAAGAAATTGGTGCATTATTGCAGAGTGTTTTAGATGATTCAGTTTCATCTGAAACTGTAAGTGAAGCTGAAAATCAAGTACTGGTTGATGATGATCAAAGTGATGCAGAAGACGAGTTTATACAAATTGGCGATGTCAACGAGAACTTACAACCCATTCAAGCTATTACGACTGATGAAGTCAATGAGTCCATTCAGCTGCTACGACTGTTGAAGGAATAATAGAGTGCCCTCAAGCTACTTTGAGGCGTAAAAGTAGGTACGGCTGCACTACTTTAAAGGGTCAAAATTTTATTAAAAATATGGCCGAAAATGATTTCAATAATAGTGAAGATCAATCTGTTCCTAAAAAAATATCATATTGGGTGTTTTGTCCTTCGAAAATTCGACGAACGTCGAAAATGTTATGTATCAAATGTCACACACCAGTATGTGGAGAGCATAAAAATCTAGTGTGCAACACTTGCATATAATAGGTATGTTCATTTACTTTACTAGTAAAAATTAGCAACGAGAGAGTAACAAGAAATTTTCCAAAATTACTCTCAAAAATGTGAAAAAGTAAATGAACACTTTACTAGCTAAAATTTGCAAGTTAAAGTAGTGTTGTAATGTATAGGTATATATGAGTACTTAATAACTACACCTATATTTTTTTTGGACAAATTATACATATATGTATATTATTATAAAAATATTGTGATTACGGTCATTTATATTCAGCATTGTCGTGACTGGCGTTTTTCGAGTACGGCTTGTAATAGAATAATGAAAACCTTTGTAATTTTATTTAATCTAATACTAGGCGTAGTCGAAATAGCCTAAATACGATAAGGGTGATTAGCTACTTTTGAATAAAATGAATAAATAAAATATCTATTTTTAATTAGTTTATACGTTATAACAGCCTGCCTACACATAGCATTTTTATTTCAAACATCAGAAGTAACGGCAGAATGAGGTCGCAAAAATGTTTATTTCCAACTTTGTGTTTTATTTTCCAAACGATTTTCATAAAAGGTTCTTTTAATGCGTGTTAGAATAAAAATGCGTTAATAGATATTATTATTTTGGCAGCTTATTGCCTTATTATTATAATAATTATATAATATTAAGTATTTTTAATGTGATTTTATGAGAACTATTTATGTATGGGGGTGCTGATGGCGAGTAGTCAGCGTGTTGGCTCTGCAACCAGAAAGACCCAAGTTCGAATCCCAGCCGGGTCAAATCAGAAAAAAGTTTTTTCTGAGTTTTCTGTTCTACAGCACTCTCCTTCGTCGGTATTTGAGCAATAAAACGTCGGCGAAGTAAAATAATAAATAAAATGGCTCAATTAGCTTAAAAATAATGCGTCAAAAAAACATCAGAGACGCCGCAACTTTGCTTTATAATTTACATGCAACTGCAAAGTTGTGCAAGAATTAAGCTCTATCTTTCTACCACTTTCACCACCTGTCTGTTTCTTCCCTATCCTTCTCTCTAGTTCCAGTGCAATCAATTAGCTTAAAAATAATGCGTCAAAAAAACATCAGAGACGCCGCAACTTTGCTTTATAATTTACATGCAACTGCAAAGTTGTGCAAGAATTAAGCTCTATCTTTCTACCACTTTCACCACCTGTCTGTTTCTTCCCTATCCTTCTCTCTAGTTCCAGTGCAATGCAATGCATATGTAGGGGATAGCCCCTGAGCACTGGTCCAAGATAAAAAAAAAAAAAAAAAAATACAAACGTCCAGTTATTTTATTAAGCACAAAACAAATTGGAACAAAAGTGTTTAGTGCTAACAATTTGTTAACATAAGCAAAAGAAATTCCAATTGATTTTATGATTAACAAAAGCAACAAAGTGTGTTTGTGTTTTATAAAATAGCAATAATTGACAAAACCAAATAGAACAAACATTTTGAAACAGATTGTTAAAATTTAATTTTTAATTATTTTGTTTTCCGTTTTTATAATTAAAAAAATTTATTTGTTTTTATTTTCTTTTATATATATGTTCAACGAGTGCGTGAATATGTGAAACTTGGTTTTGGATGGGTGAGAAATGGAAACAAATGCAGCCAGAAGAATGGAAAATAATTATTATTAATTAAAAATACTTTCTGTAGTAGAATTTAGTTTTTTCTTTTTAAATAAAAACAATTAATTTACATTAAATTGTATCTGTGTAACATTTATTTATTCAGTTTCGGTTTCTATTTTTGAAATTAAAAAATGATTTTAAAAAAAGGAAATAATCGTGAAAATTAAGTTATACTAAAACAAAAGCTTTGCCTTCAGTCCAATTTATGAAATTTTATTTATTTTATTTATTTAATATTAATAATTATAATTGAATTATAATAACTAATAACAAAAAAAAAAAAGAGTACTAGCATCTGAGGCTTTCGACTCTATGGTTGGTATATACATTTAAATTAAGTTTTGTAAACAATTTGCAGTTATGAATTTGTATATTAATTTAATATTTTTATCACACATGTGTATAAGGAGATCACTTGGCGTATTGCATCCGAAAATGCGTGTTCTAGATGAATTGTAATTAGGGCACTCATCAAGTATATGAGCTACATTGAAGTGAGTGGTACAGGTGGGACCAACAGGTGCGTGAGTTCTATCAAGAAGATGTTGATGAGTTAGTTTGCAGTGACCGATTCTAAGGCGAACAAATATATTAATTTCACTCCTGGAACAGTTTATTGGGTATAATGGTGCGTCTCCCATTGGGTTGATGCGTTTGTAACTGTGCTGGTAATCGGACCATTTTTGGACTTTTGTGGACGTGAGAGAGGTATCAATAATATTGAGGATATCACGAGCTTCCCATGTCGAATATTTTTTCAGGGGTCGCCGTTTCGCTTCTTCTGCAGCTGAGTCCGCGTATTCATTACCTATAATGCCAACATGAGAGGGTACCCACATAAGTTTGATATTGTTTAAATTTTGGTTACAGAAGTTTCTTATTTGATTAATTATTGGCGATTCGTAATGTGAGTTTTTGATGGCAAGAATAGATGAGAGACTATCGGAGCAGATTACATACTTCGCAGTTTGCTTTTTCGCGTATTGTACTGCAGTGAGAATGGCCAATGCTTCAGCTGTGAAATTTGAACAGTAATCATCGATAAATCCGGCATTTATTAGGCTGCCATTATGAGTGACAGTTGCAAAAGTAGTATGGTCCTTGGATTTGGATCCATCGGTGTAGAGGAACTCTCAGCTATTTGCAATAAAACTCTCGGTGATAGCGTTAAACATGGTTTTATATATATTTGAAGAGGTAGTGGCCTTAGGCAGATCTGCCAACGATAGGATAAACGAATCTTCGTTTATCATCCATGGTGGTTGTACATGATGGCTCATAAGTCTAGGGCGAAGCTGAAGGTTAAGTTTTTTTGAGAAGTCTATGCACCTTCTGATGGAAGATTGTAGTCTAGGTATTCTAGTTCGGTTGATAGTTTTTTTAACTTCTTGAAATAATATTTTGTTGCGACAAATGAATAGTTTGGGTATAAGTTTGTAGGTTACATGTAAAGTTCTATCCATGATCGAGGGCATACCAGCTTCTGTTAAAAAAATTTTTGGTGGGACTAGTTGGAAACGCTCCGATGCTTCGGCGTACTGCGGCATGATATGGTGCTTGTATTAATTTGATATGTGAATATGCGCACCATCCGTATATGGGAAGACCGTAATCAATTTTTGATAGCATGATCGACCTAGTTATGGTTAACATAGTGGAAGTATGAATTCTGAAGTTTTTTGATGTAAGATATTTAACAATATTTAATTTTGAATTTAATGCTTTTCGCAGTTGTAGACAGTGTTCCTTAAAAGTAAAACTTTTATCGAAAACTACACCAATGATGCGTAAGTTTTTTACTCGTTAAATTTTTATATTGTTGTATTCAACGTCAGGCATAGTGCAATTGTGTTTTTTGCAAATGTGAAGTATATTGCATTTATCTACAGAGAGTTTAGCTCCGGACTTTACACCCCATTCATCTATTTTTTTTAAAATATCTTCGAATATATTCTTAACTTTATTGTTGTCGTTCAGTTTTGTAAAAATAACAGCGTCATCAGCATAAATTGCATGTTCTATATGTTTTTGCGCAGATATGATTTTACTAAATTCATTGAACGCTATAATAAATAATACGACAGACAATGGTGATCCTTGAGGGATGCCATTATTTAGTGGAGAAGCCTCAGAAAGAGTACCATTGATTCTAACTTTGAATTTGCGGTTGCGTAAAAAATTTTTGATTATAAAAAACATGTTTTTTCCAATTTTCCAATCATCTAGTTGTTTCAGAATAATATGAATGCCAATTCTATCAAATGCTTTTTCAAAGTCAGTCGATAAAATACTGACATGGTTTTTTTCTGACACAGCTTTAGCTATGAAATGTTGAAGGTAAAGGAGAACATCGTCTGTTCCTTGCTTTTTCATGAATGCAGCCTGATTGTGGGTTAAGAAATTATTTGATTTGATGAACCACATTAATCGTCTAGCAATAATTTTTTCAAAGATTTTGCTGACACAAGAAAGCAGAGAAATTGGTCTGTATCCAGAAACCGTAAGGTGGTCTTTATTAGGTTTTTTTTTTTATTTTATTTAGGTTTATTAGGTTTTGGAAAACTACGGCAGTTTTCCATGCTTGCGGGAAAATACTAGATTTGAACATATTATTGTATACCGATAGTATATGCCTTTTCGATGTAAGGCATAGGCTTTTTAGCATTGCATATGAGACACGGTCTATACAAGGTGTTTTACCTTTTGCTGAATGAATAGCGTCTTCTAATTCAACGATGTTAATTGGGTTTTCAATTTTTTTGGCATGTTTATTGTAGTTTTGTTGGTTGTAACAATGATATGTATGACTTGCCTTGTTATTACGAAAGACCGACGAGAAATTCCTGTCATCTGATTGTGTAGACCAATGCGTTGCAAAACAGTTTGAAATTCCGGCTGAATCTGTGGTGTAATTTGATCCAGCTTGTATATTGTTAATTATGCTAGTATTTTTTTGCATCTGATAAACGTTTAATATCACTCCAAATTCGTTGTGAAGAGGAGTTGGGAGTAATGTTGGCGGTCAGTTTTTGCATACATGCTGCTTTGCTTTCTTTAACAGCTCTTCTAAATAAGGCATTATGCTTTTTGTACTGGAGAAGATTATAGTCGTTTCTAATGCGTTTGAATTTGTGCCAAAGTTTTTGTTTTTCTTTGCGTAATGCTTCCAGATTTGAGTTCCACCAAATTATTTGGCGTTTAAAGAATTTCTTTCGTGTTTGGGGAATACTAACATTGGCTGCCGATCTAATGCATTTGATTAATACCGCAGCTTGTTGATTGATATTATTACTGATTTTAATTTTAGAAAAATTTTCTTTACATTTTTTTTTAAATAATGGCCAGTTGGCGCAATCGGTTTTAAATTTGGGTGAAAAGTTTGCTTTTCTGTGATCTACGCTTTTTTCCACTGTTATTAAGATAGGGTAGTGATCACTTCTATAAAGATTTGACAGGGTTTTCCAGGAACACAGAGGCGCCAGTTGGGAGGAACATAATGAGATATCTATATGAGAAAAAGTGTTGTGCGTAGAAAAATGAGTGGGAGATCCATCATTCAATACGATGAGGTCTTCATTGAGGATAAAATTTTCTATTGTTGCACCACGGTTATTCAAATTTGTTGAACCCCAGATAGGACTTTGGGAGTTGAAGTCGCCAGTGATTAAAAGTGGATAGCTTAAGTTGTTCATTATAGTTTTTAGATTTCGTTCAGAAAATGTTTGTTGGGGAGGAATATATATGCACGCTACACAAAGTTTTATACCAGTATTAATTTGTATGGCAATAGTGGCTATGTCACTATTGGTATATATGAGTCTATGTTGTATATTTTTTTTGACTAGGATGCCGATTCCTTGCTTTGCTGATGTGTTATCAGCTAAGTTATGGAAGTATCCGTAGTATTGTTTTGGAAAGATTATATTGTTTTGATTAAATGGGATGTGCGTCTCTTGTAAGGAAATAATGTCCGGATTAAATTGGTTGCTAATAAGTTGTAGTTCGTGGTAATTATTTATGAGACCGTTTAAATTCCACTGTATTATATTTAAATCCATGTTATGAAATAGTGAGTAAACTATTCTTCATCTACGAACATTATTTCTTCTTGTTCATTGTAAGAAGAGCTGTGAAGTGTTGAACGCCTTGGTAAAGGCGAAACATTGGTTGGTGTGAAGTTAAGTGTTTCTTTCTTTTTTGGTGATTTTGTTGTTGTTGTTTGGTTAGTTGTTGGTGTTTTAGTCATTGATCGTGTTGACATTGTGTGCAATGCTTTAGTGTTTTTGTTTATTGTAGGTTTCGTTGTTTTTATGTCTTGTGTGCATTTCTTTACAGTGCCGGTAGTGATGTTTTTGTTGGGATGTGTAATTTCAAGTTTGTCAGTTAGTTCCGTGGGAATATTTGTTGTTACAGTTATTGATTTATTATTTTGTTCAGTTAAAGTGTTTGGTTTTGTAAATTGTACGCTATGACTTATTGTGTTATTAATGTTTTTGTTGGTAAGCGCATCAGAAAACGATAAAACCAACGGTGGTATTGTTGTTTGTGCTTCATACTTCTCTTTCGCTGATTTTAACGTGCACTTGTCTTTGGTTTTAATTTTTAAAATTTCTTTGTGCTGGTTAAAAACTTTACATTCCTTAGAGTTTGATGTATGGTTTTCGGAACAGTTTATACAAAAAGTTCGCGTACATTCGGTTGGTGTATGCGTTGGCAGGGCACATGTTTCACATAGAGGACTATTTTTACACCTTTTTTTGGTATGACCTAGCCTTTGGCAGGATTTACAGCGCATGGGATTAGGGTAATATGGTCTCACTTTTACTTTATGCCAAGAAATATCTAGTTTTTCGGGAGTAGCGTAGCGATCGAATGTTAGTAGTAGTACACCACATGGAGCTAACTTTTCTTCTGGGTTTTTCTTTAGGTATTTATATACTTCAACAACGCCTTGCATTTTTAGTTCACTTACGATTTCGTCTTCGGGAATATTATTTAAATAGGGAGCATAAATAGTGCCTTTAGAGCAGTTTAATTTGGAGTGGTATTGGCACTTAATGTCACAAACACCTGGTAAACTTTTGGCTGACAGTAGTTTCTCTGCACTTTTGTTGTTTGCGGTAAGAAGGAGAAGGTTGCCGTCGCGTAGTTCCGAAACCGAAAGAATGTCTGGACAAACTTGCTTCAACGATCGGTGGACCATAAAGCAGGAGTAGCTTTAGATGTTTTTGTCTCCAATTGCCGAGAGAATAACATATTTTGGGTCTGGTTTTTGAACTATGGGTAATTCAGGGAATATTTGAAGTACGTTTTGGTTGGTTCGTTTCTTTTTTGGATGGGGGCCGTCCGCTAACGCTGCGAAACGGTTGTCCCCTAAATAGGGGGGTTTCAACATGTGCACTAACTATCAACCGTAATTTTCTTTAAACACGCTACCGGTATGAAAAATTTAATGTATCACTGTATACAATGATGAAGGTGAAAAGACTTAACAAAAAAGAATACAATCACTGAGGCTTAAAGAAATCAACCGTACGACGCAGAGGTTAGTCGATGACTGTTATGAAATTTTAAAACGGAAAAATCTATTAAAAAAGAAATAAATAAATGTAATATTTCAAATGGCTCTTAGCACAATTTTAACACTATTGGACTTAGCACTTTTTCTTTGTCCATTATTGAACTTATCAATTTGCATATCATTTTATTCATTCAAAAATATTTAAATTTCATTAGAATATGGTTGGGCGGATAGTATTTTGAGAGAACCACTAGATTTTGTACATCGTCAAAGGCAGGCTCTTGAGAAGCAAAGTGAAAACTGGTGGCCTCTATGCTAGACAATTCTTCATAAGCTTTTAAGAAATCATAATGACCACAAAGCTGTATGTATGCAAAAAATTGTTGACAAAATATCGTTCAAATGCTGAAAAGAACTGCCAGTTAGGTAAATGCGCAAATTGAAAAAGGCTTAAATGGAATTTTTATCGAAACCAGATTCATCTACTGCAGCTATTAGTTGTAAGCCCCAGAGTCTTAAAAAAAGGAAAACAACATTTGCAAATGTTAGCAGCCATTAGATAATCAGTAAAAACAAAATAAACTAACCTTTTTCTTATAAAGCAGACAAACTGCGTCAACCATAAAAACCAATTAGATGAGAAAGCGATCAGGGTTACATTTATACAATTTTGCCATCGGTGGCAAAACCCAAGTTAATTCCAATGCACATACATTTTCTGTGGTTTTAACAAAGCGCACTTCATTGTAAAATTCCTTGTTAAAATACTGGGTATATCCGTAAAATGTTTCATGAAACTCCACCACCACCACCACCCCGAAACTCTTAATTCATCAATAGACAAACGTGCCGGCACACAAACATACATACCATGGTTTGTTAGTTAAAGTTCCTTTGCTGCATCATCGGTTTGGTACAATTCCGATGGAACAACTTTATGTTGCTTTTAAAACTAACCAACCCGCCAATAATATAAAATCTAATGCATTACTTGCATTTCCGCTCTTCCCGGAAATTTCAGTCAAAGTTTTAGAACTTATTACACATACTTTTTTTGTTGTGCGCATAGAATATAAATATAATGAATATAATTCATTTGCACATTAACTTTTTATATTTTTTAAACAGCGGATTTAAGATTTCATTCATAAAAATTTAAATATTAACTAAAAAACAAATTTTTCCCAAAAAATTCACACATTTTGCTACTCAAAATTTATTTTACATTGCAAAACATCTGTTTTTAAAAGTATAGGTCACAGATGTCACAGATGTAACCAGATATAGGACAAGTGACTTTTGAAAAGTGGCCATATCATATTGCATTTAACCCTTAGGTATGAAGAGCAAAAATATACGTGGCATCTTCATAAGCAATGTGTTAGTGAAAACAAATATACAAACCAAAAACTATAAAAGCCAACACAAAAAAATGTAAACAAATAAAATTGTGAAAGATTTATTTATTTATTTTCTTTAAAAAATTGTTATTTTAAATTTGATTTTAATTAAATAATAAATGTGGAAAGCACAAATTGTGACACATACACATGTAAGTACTGTGTATTATCTAAAAAGATAACAGGCAAAAGTTAAAAAATGTAAATGTTTATGTTCAGCACACCATTGGAGCTGACTGCTGCAACCCAATATGGAATGGTATAATAACCTGCCGGAAGCGGGTTTAATCCCACAAATCACTTTCAAATCAACCGTAAGTTACATTAATAAACTGAAAAGATAAAAACAAAAGTGGCAATTAGTGAATTTTAAATTTTTTATTTACTCTTTGTTAAGCACACCACTTGAGCTGACTATTGCAACCCGATATGGATGTGTCTACTAACCTGCCGGAAGCGCGTTTAATTGTTGAAGTCACGCTCTGCATTAGAAAATAAATCTTTAAATTTCAGTATAAATATATACAAATAATATAATATTCATAATTTTTTTGATATATATTTATTAAGCCTGAGGTCTTTTTTTATTTTAATTTGTTTTTATTATTCGATATTTCGTTAACAGATTGTTAACATCATCAGGAATAATAGATATAAAACAATTTCCTATATAGATATAAAAATATCGGTAAACTAGAGGAGAGAGGAAATACACCGCTAAGGCAATGAGTTTCAATCCCATACTATATCGACGATTTTTAGCTTCGCGGTTATGATTTATTAAGCTATTTTCTAAGCAGACATACATAGAATTTGATATTTTCGAAGACATATCATTTTTCTTCTTCAATTCCAATTCCAATTTTTCTACTTTTTCCTTATATTTATCTAATTGCTTAGATAACCTCAGATTATCTGCACTAAGTTTGAATTTCTGTCTTTTCTCTGACAAATAATTATTTCGATAATGGTCTAGCGCTGATTTTAACGCCTTTAATTTGATGGGATCGTCAGTCTTTCTGCTATCTACTATTTCTAAACTATTTGTCTGTGAAATATTTTCGGTACTCATTACATCGTTCCCTATGGAACTCACTTCCATAAAATCGTCATTCGTTTGTATGTCCAAACTAGCACTCCCATCAATATTATTTTCCCTTTGAAAATTTTGAATAATTGGAATTGAAGAAGATTCATTATTTAAATTAATAATAGAAATTATTTCAAGACGTTCATTTCTTGGTACAGCATATTTTGAAATCTTTTTCCCAAAAATAAACTTCGAAGGAAAATGTCGACCGCATGCATATAAGCGCTTCGTTTTAGATTTTACACCTAAAATTCGAAGCCATTCAGAACGTCTAGAAATTAGAATTAAAAATAATATTAAATTTCCTCCACCATATTAGTATATAAAAATTTTGTTTAGTTTATAAAAGGAAATTTTTGTAAAAGTAACTTTTTATAAAAGTAACTTTGTATAAAAGAAACTTTTTGTAAAAGTAACTTTTTGTAAAAGAAACTTTTTGTAAAAGAAACTTTTTGTAAAAGTAACTTTTTGTAAAAGTAACTTTTTATAAAAGAAACTTTTTGTAAAAGAAACTTTGTATAAAAGAAACTTTTTGTAAAAGTAACTTTTTGTAAAAGTAACTTTTTATAAAAGAAACTTTTTGTAAAAGAAACTTTGTATAAAAGAAACTTTATAAAAGAAACTTTTTGTAAAAGTAACTTTTTATAAAAGAAACTTTTTGTAAAAGAAACTTTGTATAAAAGAAACTTTTTATAAAAGAAACTTTTTGTAAAAGTAACTTTTTGTAAAAGTAACTTTTTGTAAAAGTAACTTTTTATAAAAGAAACTTTTTGTAAAAGAAACTTTGTATAAAAGAAACTTTTTATAAAAGAAACTTTTTGTAAAAGTAACTTTTTGTAAAAGTAACTTTTTATAAAATAAACTTTTTGTAAAAGAAACTTTGTATAAAAGAAACTTTTTATAAAAGAAACTTTTTGTAAAAGTAACTTTTTGTAAAAGTAACTTTATGTAAAAGTAACTTTTTGTAAAAGAAACTTTGTATAAAAGAAACTTTTTATAAAAGAAACTTTTTGTAAAAGTAACTTTTTGTAAAAGTAACTTTTTATAAAAGAAACTTTTTGTAAAAGAAACTTTGTATAAAAGAAACTTTTTATAAAAGAAACTTTTTATAAAAGAAACTTTTTGTAAAAGAAACTTTGTATAAAAGAAACTTTTTATAAAAGAAACTTTTTGTAAAAGTAACTTTTTGTAAAAGTAACTTTTTGTAAAAGTAACTTTTTATAAAAGAAACTTTTTGTAAAAGAAACTTTGTATAAAAGAAACTTTTTATAAAAGAAACTTTTTGTAAAAGTAACTTTTTGTAAAAGTAACTTTTTATAAAATATACTTTTTGTAAAAGAAACTTTGTATAAAAGAAACTTTTTATAAAAGAAACTTTTTGTAAAAGAAACTTTTTGTAAAAGTAACTTTTTGTAAAAGTAACTTTTTGTAAAAGAAACTTTGTATAAAAGAAACTTTTTATAAAAGAAACTTTTTATAAAAGAAACTTTTTGTAAAAGAAACTTTTTGCAAAACATAAATAAAAATAAATAAAGAAAAAAATCATGAACGTATGAATTAAAAACGTATTTGCAAAAATATTTTACTTGGGATAGTTTACCTCCCACATACAGATATAAAGTAAGGTGATATTGAATTAAAATAACACACAGATCAATATGGGGCATTGAACAATAAATTGTGGTTTCATTTTCTAGAAATGATTTCAGGATATCTAGCTTTTAATGTAACACTGTTTTCAATGGGAAACTAGATATCCTGACACAAACACACATTACCACCACCACTAATTATAAATTTTAATGCATTCTTCATTCAAAATGTGTTATTGGCCGACATTATCACTAATAGCATAAAACAATACACTTTAAATTTTCTTTGGTTAGCTGCCGGCACTTGCACCAATACATTTTACCTTGGGGCAGGTAAACATACACAGTACAAAAACACTATTTATATATGTTCCAATTGGACAAAGACTTCTTTTTTGTCATATTTCTTTCCAATTGGAACTAAAGCCGGAAACAAACACCACTCACTACACAAAATTTAAATTTAAATTCCGGCGCAGATAATAACACACAAAATTAAATTACTTACCTGGACAAATCCTTTGGAAAACGATGTAGGTTTTCTCCTCCTGGGCAACCCATTATGCATTTGCGACTCCTGGAAGAACACAAAATAAATAAATATAATTTTTAAAAAATTTTTCTAATACTTACATTATTAACGTTTTTTGCCGAGATTTTTAAATCCTCTGCTACCACCACTACCAAAATAAATGCTAGTCATGCAATTAATGCAAATGACGCAAAAACAATGGAATAGCTGCCAAATAATCCGCCAAAAACAGCAAATTCCAAAATTTTTGCGCCCATTTGCAAAAATTTCTATGACAAAATGTAAATAAAATATTTAATTAACTCTTTCAAACAAAAGAGACAACAATATTACATCAAATTTGTTGTCTCTATACGACGAAGGGGTTAATTTTGTGCTACCATTGGGATGCCATTTTGACATTTGGAAGTACCAACGGTGACAGTTTTATGGTCGTGTCCTATCTGGTTATAATCTGTGGTATAGGTATAACCATACGTGCGCCAAGATAGCGCCGATCGGAAAACTTCGAAAATAGGAATTTAAAAACCGGGAAAAATTTTACGGGAACATTGTGGGTATTTTCATCATATGTTTCAAAATGGGAATTTAAAACTGGGGAAATGAAAATTATTCAAAGAGACGCTATCTTGTCCTGGCCAAACGGTGCTATTAGCACCCATATAGACCTTTATATTCTGAAAGCTGACACCATCCCCTTCAAAATGAAGGAACCGTGCTAAAAATCTGTAGAGCAGTTTCCAAGAAAATTGGACTTCTCTAAATTGGCCAAAAAAATCGACGCTATCTTTTCCTGCCCAAACGGTACTATTAGCACCCATATAGACCTTTATATTCTGAAAGCTGACATCTTCCCCTTCAAAATGAAGGAACCGTGCTAAAAATCTGTAGAGCCGTTTCCAAGAAAATTGGACTTCTCTAAATTGGCCAAAAAAATCGACGCTATCTTTTCCTGCCCAAACGGTACTATTAGCACCCATATAGACCTATATATTCTGAAAGCTGACACCTTCCCCTTTAAAATAAAGGAACCGTGCTAAAAATCTGTAGAGCCGTTTCCAAGAAAATTGGACTTCTCTAAATTGGCCAAAAAATCGACGCTATCTTTTCCTGCCCAAACGGTACTATTAGCACCCATATAGACCTATATATTCTGAAAGCTGACACCTTCCCCTTCAAAATGAAGGAACCGTGCTAAAAATCTGTAGAGCCGTTTCCAAGAAAATTGGACTTCTCTAAATTGGCCAAAAAATCGACGCTATCTTTTCCTGCCCAAACGGTACTATTAGCACCCATATAGACCTATATATTCTGAAAGCTGACACCTTCCCCTTCAAAATGAAGGAACCGTGCTAAAAATCTGTAGAGCAGTTTCCAAGAAAATTGGACTTCTCCAAATTGGCCAAAAAATCGACGCTATCTTTTCCTGCCCAAACGGTACTATTAGCACCCATATAAACCTATATATTCTGAAAGCTGACACCTTCCCCTTCAAAATGAAGGAACCGTGCTAAAAATCTGTAGAGCCGTTTCCAAGAAAATTGGACTTCTCTAAATTGGCCAAAGAATACTGAAACTGACATAATAAAAAAAAAATCATGAAATCGGTTTCGAAGAAAATACATCTCGCCTTAAAAAATAATTTTATTCTTCAATGCTGAAAATAATAAATATATACCACATACATACTTAATTAATATATTTTAAATATAAAAACTAAAAGCACGCTTTTATTTTCAAAATGGTGGAATTTAGCTCAATTGTCAATTGGGTGATGTTGATGTTATGATGGCATCACAACAAGGTGCGGCAAAGTAAATGCAAAATGGCGATTTTAGTTATATACGAAAGCTCAAGTATATGGAGTGCCATATTTTTAGAATTTTTTTCCTTTTTATAAATAAAAAGCAAATTATAACAATATGTTAAAATTATTGAATTTTTGATAAAATATTAAATATCTTTCAATTAATAAAATCGTTAACTGTAACAAATATCCTGGAAAAATAAGTTTCATATTTGATTTTTAGAGTGTGTAACTACGCATGCTTCATTTTAGATTTTAGAAACTGAAGCATGATGACCATAAACTACAACTAGACGCGACACAAACATTTTAGTGCTGCCAGGTCTCATACTTCGTGCGAGAGGGACAACAAATAGTTTATTAAAAATGTCGCTTTCTTTGTCGTACGAAGCTTGTGAAATTTTCTAGTCACTAGCCTAGTCACTAAAAATTTTGACATAGATACATAGAAATATAATATATGTATATGGACTTCTTTATTTCTAAAATATTTCAATAAGAGAACAAAGTAAGAAATGATTAGTTGATGATCGCGTTAGAATTTCCGAGGTCAAATATTTAAGGGTTTTGTGTAGTTTCTGTGAAAAATGAAACTGAATGCAAGACACATGAATAGATTTTCTGTCTAATAAAGTGCTATTACACTATGTATGTACCTCTAATCGAAATTTAATGCAGAAATGAAAATGGTGATGTTGCCCACATTTAGCAAGATTATCATCAACTTAAAAAATAACAAATTTGTTGGAACATTCGAAAAACTATTGTTTACATATGCCGGCAAATGAAACCTCTAACTCCACATCATTTGATTCCATTCTACTTTTTATATGAACTAAGGTATTCCTATAATGCATTTCGATTTGCTTAGTTTCCTCACTTGCTTCCAAATTAGGAAGTTCTTCGTTGATTTTAGCAATTAACTTAAGAGCATGAAGAAATTATAATATAACGAATTTATTTGTTGCATTATGCAGTAAATATAAAGATATTTCCTGGTTGAGCATGACCACCGTTATTAATGAACTTCCACGTTCAAAATAAAACAAATAGTTCAACTTGCACGCCTATGTCTAGACATTGAGATGCAATACAAACTCTTTTTTTTAAACAATCCAAAAAGTCTTCTCGTCACGCATTTCTACACCATTTTTCCTTAAAAAAAAAACTGGATATTAAATAGCAATGAAACAATTTTTTTTTTCGTGAAATACATACTCGCCACTCCAAAATAGGGCGCGCAGGCCGCAACAACTCTACATTGATCAGGCTTTTTAAGCAGTCAATGCACAATTTGTTCTAAAAGGATCGGCATTTTTGTTGCCAAAGCAAGACACCTCTTCGAAAGTAGACATTATTAAAGTAATTGCCGCAAATTGCGCTCTTGAATCTGAGATTTCATCTCCATAAAGTGAAAATGCTTGCGTCATAAATTCGTAAGCTACGGTCTCATGATTTGTATATCCAATTTCTCCAATGACCAAAGCACCCTGCAGATACAATTCTGCTTTTGCTAAAGCAGACACAGTATGACAATATTATAATTTTTTGACACTTCTTATCTTCTTCAGCCTGATCTTCAGATTTGAGCAAATGGATGAAATGAACAAAATGGATCCCTGTCCATAGGCTTGGTGCGTCTGCGTTCATTGTCATCATGCTTCAGTTTCTAAAATCTAAAATGAAGCATGCGTAGTTACACACTCTAAAAATCAACCCAGATTGTGCTACCACACTTTTTATTTAAAGCAAGAAAATATGAAACATATTTTTCCAGGGTATTTGTTTCAGTTAACGATTTTATTAATTGAAAGATATTTTCATTCCTCTCAGCCTTGTTCAATAAAAAATAGATTTTAATAAAAATGAAAAATTGTGATTTCGATCTTTAATATTTTATCCAAAATTCAATAATTTTAACAAATATGTTGTTATAATCTGCTTTTTATTTATAAAAAGGAAAAAAATTCTAAAAATATAGCACTCCATATACTTGAGCTTTCGTATATAACTAAAATCGCCATTTTGCATTTACTTTGCCGCACCTTGTTGTGATGCCATCATAACATCACCCAATTGACAATTGAGCTAAATTCCACCATTTTGAAAATAAAAGCGTGCTTTTAGTTTTTATATTTAAAATATATTAATTAAGTATGTATGTGGTATATATTTATTATTTTCAGCATTGAAGAATAAAATTATTTTTTAAGGCGAGATGTATTTTCTTCGAAACCGATTTCATGATTTTTTTTTTTATTATGTCAGTTTCAGTATTCTTTGGCCAATTTAGAGAAGACCAATTTTCTTGGAAACGGCTCTACAGATTTTTAGCACGGTTCCTTCATTTTGAAGGGGAAGGTGTCAGCTTTCAGAATATATAGGTCTATATGGGTGCTAATAGTACCGTTTGGGCAGGAAAAGATAGCGTCGATTTTTTGGCCAATTTGGAGAAGTCCAATTTTCTTGGAAACTGCTCTACAGATTTTTAGCACGGTTCCTTCATTTTGAAGGGGAAGGTGTCAGCTTTCAGAATATATAGGTCTATATGGGTGCTAATAGTACCGTTTGGGCAGGAAAAGATAGCGTCGATTTTTTGGCCAATTTAGAGAAGTCCAATTTTCTTGGAAACGGCTCTACAGATTTTTAGCACGGTTCCTTCATTTTGAAGGGGAAGGTGTCAGCTTTCAGAATATATAGGTATATATGGGTGCTAATAGCACCGTTTGGCCAGGACAAGATAGCGTCTCTTTGAATAATTTTCATTTCCCCAGTTTTAAATTCCCATTTTGAAACATATGATGAAAATACCCACAATGTTCCCGTAAAATTTTTCCCGGTTTTTAAATTCCTATTTTCGACGCTAACTAATCGACGCTATCGTGGCGCACGTGTATAACCATTGCTTTTAATACATTGCTTATGCTATTATTTTATTCACTCACACGAACCTTGTGACGAAAACTGATTTGGGGCTTTTTCAACTGTCACTTGCGGGTTTTCTGTATGTATATTCTGTGGTCTAGTTGCAGTTTATGACCATGGTGTAGTTTATGTCAATAGTTTCAAAATCTTCGAAAGCGATGCAAGCTATTAGCAAGCCATACAACCAACGGAGTGAGGAAAGATTACAACAAACTGAAAAAAGAAGTCAATTGGCAGAACCACCGAACAGGAAAAAAACATTGCGAGAAACGCAACAGGAATTGGCCCTAAATTGTGGATTTAAAGATGAGATTATATGGGATCTGTAAGTTAGATATGTTTGATGGTTAATTTGTAGATTTTATTAGTCTTTATTAAAAAAATTAAAATAAATATTACCACTTTCATGTATCAAATTCGTTGATATTAAGTAGATTTTGCAAGACAGTAATTGAATTTTTATAAATTTTTTTTTGGCAACCATTTATTTCTTTACCTACATAGTATGTACTTACATATATGTATGTATATATGCGTAATTATGTATGCATGAACATAGAAAAATGAAGAGATTGCCAACTAAGCAGCGAAAAGAACTAAATTTTAGAGGTGTGGCGGGGTTTTCTTTTAGTATTTTATGCTTTTTACGTAGTATGTACGTTTTTCATTTAATTTAATCAGAGATAAATGATAAATGATAAATGAAAATTTCGTAGGTACATAACTCGCGTTGCTGGGACTGGAATGGGGTTTTGTCTTAAAATTTTTATGCCTTTTATGCATGTTTTTTCATTTAATTTCATCATAGACTAATGGCTTGATTATGGATAGAAACCAAACTTCAGTTGCGTTGTCAGGCGTCAAACACAAAATTGTGATTACTAGAAAAGCTCTAAAATGTACTGAAATTAGGCAACTTAGTTAATGCATTCTAAATCTGAACTACCTGCATTATCATTTTTAGCAACTGGCAACTGAACAACAGTTCGGTTGCTATCCATAATCGAGCTATAAACAATTTGAAACAAATCTACTTTACGGACGCTTCACCAAATTGAAAAAATATTAGATAGGGCAATAGAAAATTGAAAAATTAGCCTTAGACGCTTCTTCCAATCCTCGATGCACTTCTCGTCAATTGTGCCAAACCCCTTTCCTTTTATTAGTCTCTTCAGTTTTGGGAATAGGAAAAAGTCGCAGGGAACCAAACCAGGTGAATAAGGTGATTGAGGCATGGTTAGGGTGTTGTTTTTGGCCAACAAGTCATTGATGTGTGAGCGAGTGCATTATCGTGATGCAGAATCCATGCTTCGCGCAAACGTTGCATAACTTCCTTATTAGCCGTGCGACTTGTTGGCAAGAATTCATGATCCAGCACGCCGTTGTAATTGAAGAAAACAAAATTCACCTTTTCTTTCGAACAAGCCTCGTATATGTATCTAAAAATTAAGAATACAATACAAAATTACGTTAATAATTTACAAAGGAAAATAAATATAACATCACAACAGAAATATAATTTGCTAAAATCATACAAAAAAGAAATAGAGATGTTAATATACTTATAATTTAGAGGGATATTTAACAATTAATAAAATATAAATAATTTTAGCACATGAAGATAAATTTATTGAATCTTTTGATCAAAAAGTTAATACATAAAAAGAAATATGATAGTCTTTCCAATGAACACAAGAAAATTAGGAATAGAATTTAATAATAAAAGCTTGTCAATAAATCGGATAAGCATATACCAGAAGATATAAAATGGATTTTTTCATTAGGTAATAAACATGCATTAATATCAGAAGGTGAGGATTGTATTTAAACTTTAAATAAAAGAAAACAACAGGAAATAGAAATAATTGAATTAACAGGGATCATTGTTCATAAAAAAGAAATTACCGATTTGCCTGAATATAAATACCCAGAGATTCAGGCCTACTGATTAATTTGGCCAAAACCAGCATTTCAACGGACACACAGACAGACGGACATGACTCTATAAACTTATCTATTCATAACATTTCTGAAAATATATATGTATATTTTTCTTCAGAGCAGAATATTAAAGAAATTTCACACGGAATGACAAACTTATATATACTTAAAGTGAAGTGTATAACAAATATTTCAATAGCTCCTAGATTGTATGGATTACCAAAGAAAATTTTCAATTGAGACCAATATGTTCATGTATAAATACACCTTCATATGAGCTATGTAAATATATACCCAAATATCCTTAAAAAATTAACTATTAACTCAAAGTATAATATTAAAAATTCTTTAGAATTTAAAAATAAACTTGAAACTTTGAATATAGATAATATTATCTGTATTATTATTATTAATATCATTTAATGTGTCGTTATTTCCAAGTACTCCAGTTAATTTAGCATTAGATATAATAAAAGAAAAATGGGATAAGTAAGAAACACATACAAATATAAATAAGAATCTTTTTCTACGTATTTGTATACAAGATAACAGATATTTTCAATATAGAAATAAAATATATATTCGGAATAAAGGACTTCCTATGGGATCACCAGCATCACCAATTATAGCAGGTATTGTACTGGAAAAGCTATTAGATTCTTGTATTGAATAATTTAATTTAAAACCGAGAATATTAACTGAATATGTAGATGATATATTCTGTATTATTGAAGATAGTCAAATAAATAATATGTTAACAACTTTTAATAATTTTAACCAGGATATTAAGTTTACAATAGAGAAAGAAATGAATTTAAAATTACCACATTTAGTTGTATTAATTGAGAGAAAAATGTCAAAATTTAATAATAGATATCATAAACCTACATCCTCAGATAGAATAATAAACTATTTTTCTAAACATTCAAAGGGAGTTACAATGAAATTTAATTTAATTTTAAATTATGTATATATTTAAATAAAAAAAAGAAATTTAATGGAAAGAGTTATGCAAATTAGTAATAGACAATTTCATTAAAATAATAAGAATATAATTTAAATATATTGAGGGATAATGATTTTCCAATAAAAGTTATTAATAAGTTATTAGAAAAATACGGAAATAAACGGAACCGAAACTTTATAAATCTATAACATATATATGAGCCTAATATGTCAGAACAATTTCGAAGATCAAAAATATTTAATTCCGAAAAATATAAAATGGCATATAAAACATGTAGTACTTTAGGAAAATTATTTAATAAAACGAAAGATAGAGTTAAAAACACAGAATTATCTAATTTATTATTCAAGATACCTTGTGGAGGAAATAATTTAGAAAGTTGTAATAAAGTATAATATACATATTATGTAGGAACAACAAAAGACAAACTCAAAACTAGATTGGCATGACATAAGTCTGATCAAAAAAAATACCCAAAAAAAAACAGCATTAACTGCACATTGTGCAACATTAAATCATTATTCAAAATTTGAAGACAACTATGTACATACATACATATATTACAAAAAGAAACTAATTATTTTATTGGAAATGTTACGAATAATTAAAATACCTGCGGACAAGAGAATAAACTATAAATCAGATGTAAATAATTTAGCACAATATTATATATACATATATAGTTAATACAATTTAGATTATTATTTTTATTATATATTTATTTATATTATTATTTTTTATATTATATATTTTTATACAAAAAATGGAGTTAATAATAAATAGTCATTTTATCATTTATGAAATAATTTTTAATAATTATGTTCTATTGTTAGAGTTATATGTTGTTATTATATTGTACAGATATGTTATTTTACATACATGTATATATGTTAAAACAAAAAATTATGTGAGTCCGATCACAGGGGGATGTGTAAACATCTAGTAATGAAATCTTTTTAAAAGTTATTAAAATTAAATGTTTTTGTATTCATTTTATTTATGTTTTTATTTGCCGACGATAACATAATGTACGACAATTAGTGAAAATTAGTAGCTACTACTACTACTATTGCGCACTAGATGGTGTTAGTGTATGTTAAGTTTCTCTGAACTTGTTGTTGTCCGTATGATTACACTAATATACTCATGCACAGCTCACACCGTAATTACAACCCAGTAAACACGAGGACTTGATCTCAAATTGAGAATCATTTGAAAATAAGCTTGTTCTCAAACGGTAAACGTTTGAAAATAATTTGAAAACAATTTGAGAATAATAGCTTTCTCAACAAAAAGGGGACATTTTTCTCAACTTGAGAAATGTATTTATTCTCAAGTTATGATCAAACGTTTTTCCTAAATGTTTTTCAAATGTGGATTGCAAGTAAATGTGGAACATAAATTAAATGCATTAATTTTTTTAAAGTAAATATTTATTTCACAACCATTGATAATATTAATGATAGATTCTGTATGTGCACATACAAAAAATAAGGTTATATATTTTATAATTAATTTAATTGCAGTTTCTTTTTCATATAATTGATCTTCTTTAAATGGCGAGTTTTAGCATGTTGAAAAAAACTAATTGAGATCCTTTGAAAGACATCATCTGTTGCGGATGGAAATTTTGAAGAAATTGAAGCTACACACAAATGCATATAAATAGGTATAAAAATTTATAGATTTTTTACTATGAATTAACGAAAATATATACATACTTTTAATAGCAGCAGTAATGCTTAAAGGCCGAACTGCCATTTTCGTTGTTGTGCCTTTCCAACACAGATTTTGAGCAACATCATCAGACAAAATCTTACGCCAAGCTGATTTTATAAATGTTTCAGGGTTATGTGAAGCAATTAGTGACAGTTCTTTCACCTGAAAATAAAATATTTTCATTAACAATTGAATATTTAATTGTTTCATTTTGAGCCTTACTGTGTTATCATATTTGCTTTGGTGGTCTTGTATTTCATTTTCAAAAGATTTAAATTCATCGAAATTTTTAAAAGGAACTTTTGGTAGAACGCTTATTTTGGAAATATGGCTATGATGACTTCTTAACTTTGTTTCTTCCAAAATACGAGTAAGAGTTCTTTTAAGCGATTTGTGGTTATCACTGATTTCTAGGAAGAAAATAATAATTAATAAATTGATATACAGTTACATCATAATGTAATTGTTACCACCTTTTAATATTTTTTCTTCGAATTTGCTAATTTGTTCAGTGATTTTCTTTTCGAATTTTTGCAAAACTGAAAACAAATGAGACATTATTATCATTATTTTAAAAGTAAATAATATGAATTTGTTTTGTTTTCAGTTGCATACAACGATTTGCACATTTACTTACCATTTTTTGTAATCGAAGAATTGTTGGCGACGTGTTCAAAAGTTTCGTTAAAGTCCATATTTTGAAGGCGTTTAGGAAATCTTGAATATGTTAACTAGTATGAATGTATAAAAGGTATAAACAGAAATAAATTGCATTCAGAATTTTGACATTTTATAATTTTTCCAGAAATGTCATTGAGCGAATGGCAAATGATTTCTTGGGAAAAATTAAGGGTATTGGATATTGAATTTACTAGATCTTATAGGTTTATCAAAAAAGTCTGTTAGGTTCAAAACTTCTCTACCAATTAATTTGATATTTTCGTTTATAGAAAATATTTTAAATATTCTATTTTTTACGTTATAGAAGTTATCAGGCTCTTTAATGGAGTAGAAAAAATTGTCCGTTTTTAGAAAAGAATACGTTCCATTTTTAAATTTTCCCTTTTGTAATCCTAATGTCGTCATAGATTGCTGTTGTATTAAGCTTTCTTCAACTAATCGATTATAAACTTGCGCAGCAACATTACTACATTTTTTTATTTTTCTCTTTAACCGTGACAAATAGTTTTCAAATTTAAAGGCGCTTAAAGTCTCTAGAGAGCCGAAGTGTAAAACATCATTTGATATAAGTGTAAGGCAATGGAAATTAAAAGTTAGCATAGATTCTTCATAATACTCGGGTACTTTTTCCACAAATTGCGAGAGCATTTGACTTGCACAGCTGTTTAACTCAACGCTGTGCTTCTCGCTTAAAAGTATTCTTATACTTAAGCTCAGAAGCAGAAAATGCACATATCTATCAGGATCCAAAATTTCTTTCAGCACGAAAATCCCTGTGTAGAGCAAAAACGACCGAAATTCAGTTGCTTTAAATCTTTCAAGCTCTTTAAGCGAACGGGGACGTCTAGCAAATTCTTTTGGAACTTGTTTGTAAAGCAAAGTAAGCGTTACATCCATTAATTGAATTTTTTCAGACTTCAGAGAATAAGACTGATTACGCTTTCTTAGCCAAGCCAATAATAAAGTTTTTGTAACTCCAAGGCATACTATATGCATATAATCTAAACCGAAGGATTTAACAATATCTATTGGAATTTTTTCAATTGCCTTTTGCTCCAAAAAAGTGTGATGTCTTTTATCCGCTCGTGAACGAAACTCAGTATCGGTTCGAGGAGAGTTGCTTTCGTTTAAAAATATTATTTTGTGGTATTTAGATTCACCCTTTTGTGTACACTTCAGGCAGCAATAATAACCAGAGTGGCCTTTAATACCTAAGACATATGCTCTTGCAGGTGCATCGCAAATAAATGATCGGCACAAAACCGAATAGTGATTTTCTTTAAAGAACATCTCATTTTCCATCAAACCAAGCAAATCATTTACAAATTGCTCAAGAAATTCATTTGCATTTGCAGACTTGCTGTTTCCACAATAAGCTCCAACGATCCGTACATCATTTGTTCCATTAACATTTATTAAAATTGGCCATATCTGTAGGTTAGAACTTTTAGCTAATGGAAGACCATCAATATTGATGTTTAATTTTAAACAACTTCCAGTAATTTCACTATTGCACAAAAAATCTGTCAAAGCATCTTTAACTCCATAATGAACATATTCCCCCGTACCCATCACAACTTTTTGCGCTATCTTTGGAGTTTTCTTTAGAGTACTTGCACTTAAAGGTAGCCCCGGAATATATTTTCGTATTATTTTAAGTAAATCGTCAGTAGCATTATTTATTATGTTATGATGAACAGTCCAGTTACACAAATTTTGTGCCAAATTGTCGTCTAAACATTCATCACCGTCGCTGCTGCTGCAAGACGAAAAAACATTTTCTTCGTCCTCATTTTCGTCAAAACTCTGAATACTTGAATTTTCTTCATTTATAGAAATGTTTATGTTTTCAGATGCACTTCGGCCATATAATAAATTTATTATTTCTTCACTTTCACGTTTTAATTTTTTTCTATGCACGTTTTGAAACATATTTGAAAATTCTTTTTTACTTACAAATGTTATTATTATTTTGTTCGCATAAAAACTATAAAACAAATTATTAAACGAATTTTAAAAAAGTTGATATCAACATATTAAGCACAGCCTACTTTTTTATAACTTGCTTTTATAACTGTTTTTAGTGATTTTTAATGCCTGAAAAAGCTAAATGTTTAGTTTTATGTTTGTACATATGTTGTTCCTAAATTTTGTATACAAATGTTAAGTTTTAAGACCGTAATCAAATTAAAATTTTTACTTGTACTTTTTCGTATTTATATACCCTTCACTTGAAGTGGAAAGGGTATATATAAGTTTGTCATTCTGTTTGTAATTTCTACAATATACTTATGCGACCTATATAGTATATATATTCTGGATCCTTATAGATAGCGATGTCGAAGTCCGTCCGTTTGCATTAATGAAAACATCTCAGTATGTAAATGATGAGTTTTTTATTTGTTTGCTATTATTTGATCTCCATACTTGTTTTTTACGTAAATTTAAAAAAAAAGCTTAGTGCTTCCTTGAGCATCAAATCACGCTTTCTGCTCCCAAAAAGTTGGCATTACTGGTAAAAACATAATTTTTGGATATTTTTTTTCGGTAATTTCAACTTTATTTTTATATTTTACAATGATTTGAGAATAACAGTTGTTAGCAAGTTGAGAAAACGCAATTTGTCAAACGTTTATTTTCAAATCACCTTCAATTTGTATTTAAATATTATATTCAAAGCACTGTCTACCTTTGAGAATGGTTTGACAATTGTGTTTGATATCAAATGATAAAAGCATCTTATTTCAAACGTTTGACTTCGTGTTTACTTGGAATCTTACTCAAAATTTGTGATTGTATTGGGAAAAAAATTTTTACCCCCTAGCGTATAGATGTTTACACATCAAACATTTTTTTGAAAACTGTTTATTTATGTACACTAGGGTGGGTCAAAAATTTTTTTTCTCGTATCGACTTCTAATAGCGTAAATATGTTGTAGTTTTGTCTGCATTAGACCCCTACAATATTATTATTAATTTATTTTTAGTGTAAGAGCCCGCGCTTTAATCTTCAATTTTGTTAAATTTTGAATAAATGACCTTATCCCATTTTTACATCACAACATGGCGTTGTATTGCATAAAAGCATATTACTGTATGCTAACAACTTAACGAGGAATACTAACAAAGAACCATCGTTTTTAGATATTGGAAAATTTGTAGATGAAAGGGTAGAATGTGTTTGGAGAAAATTATCTCATTCTACAGTTTCAAATACAAGAGTCATACAACTAGTAAACGGTTATCATATAAAGTGCAAAAATCTTAAAAAGGCGTTGATAAAAATATTCGCTTATCAGAAAGAAAATTTTCTCCAACGTAGCAGACTTTTGTTTGATATTTGTTCCTGTAAATGTAAACAAATTGAGCTTTGTTGCTGTCCAAGACAATATAAGGTACCCAAAGCAGAACAGGAGTTTTTGAGTGACCAAAGGGGGGCGAGAAAGATGCGTATTGGAGGAATAGATCGAGTTCTTACAACAAAATTGCAAAAAAGAGCAGCCCGAGCACCAACGACAGAAAAAAACGCAAATAAAAGTCACGACAAAATTAACTCTAAACAATAGGACTTGGAGTTATCTGTAAGGAATTCCAGTTCTTTTTGTGATGATTCTTTTAATTTACCTTCCACGTCAAAGGCAGAAGGAAAAAAAAAGATTTAGTTTGCCTATGTTGTCAAAAATTAGTGACCGTTACGGTGTTTTCAATAAAGCTCCGGATGCTATTGCTTCTTCTGCATTGCACGATATATTTCCTGTTGATAAATCAAAAATACGACGGGAAAGAAAAAAAGTACGTAAACAATTTATGCAAAATCAGAAGCAGCTAGACCCGCCAGTTTTATACTTTGACGGCCGAAAAGATAAGACGCTTAATGTTATTAAAAACGGAGCTAAGAAATACAGACAAATTTTGATTGAGGAACATGTATCTGTTCTTAAGGAGCCAGATACAGTTTATGTTGGCTATGTATTGAAATGTCAATTATAGCCCTACTTTCGCCTCAAAAAATTAATAAAGAAAATTTGATGGCAATTGTTTGTGATGGTACAGGCACTAACACTGAGAAATTTAACGGAGTAATTAGGGTATTGGAAAAAAACTTCAGCGCCCACTGCAATGGATTATTTACTAATTTGCTACATTTGAACGAATTGCCATTAAAACATCTATTTAACAAACTAGATGGTGTTACCAAGGGACTATATTCGCATGCTCGTCCTATTGGCAACTTATTAGAAAACTGCGAAAAACTATCCACAGCCAAGTACGAGAGAATTGAAGGTCAGCTTCCGGAAGATCAAAAATATTTGTATGAAATAACTATATCTGTTATAAGTGGACACTGCCACGATGGCTTAGCTAACAGATCTCCAGGAAAAATATCCCAGTCTCGATGGCTAACAAAAGCAAATAGAATTTAGGTTTATATATTTCTACATCAAACCCGTCATATCAGCTAAAAGTATTAGCTGAGTATTGTGTAATAGTTTATGCTCCAGTATTGTTTGAAATAAAATCAAATCCAACTTGCAAACATGGGTATAAAAATGTTTGGAAATTGGTAACAAACTCACGATACCTTCCTGCAGAGTTAAAACTAGTAATAGATCGCGTAATTCAACGTAACGCATATTTTGCTCACACAGAAAACTTGTTTCTATCGATGTTGTTGGATGAAAATAAAACAGTGAGAGGAGTGGCAGCCAGACGAATTCAAGAAGGACGAAGATCACCTCATACTGGAAAGCAACCTCGCGTGATTGATGTTCCGACTAGCAATTTTGACTTAAGTAACTATGAAGTTATAAATCGGAATCAAAAGTTTTTCGATCCATCAATTCTTCGAAACATCACTACTTAAGAAATACGTGCGACAGTTGAGTGTCAAGAAATTGACAATCTAATTTTTTCCAAGCTGCCATGCCATACTCAGGCGGTGGAACGAATTGTGAAAATAGTGTCAGAATCATCCATGACTATGCGATGAAAAATCAAGAGAAGGTTTAATACAGACGAAACTTGAATCAAATCTGGGCATGATAGTAAACAAGATTTTGTGACCATAAAGTAACTAATATAAATTTGTGATTTTATTGTTTTGTTGTGTTATTGCTGTATAAGAACTAAAGTTTTTTTTTTAAGTTTAATTAAAAATCTTTTCAGTTTTAATTATTAATAATTGATAGTAAATAAAATATTAAAATTTCAAAAATCGCTTTTTTTCAAAAATACTTCATTCTTAGGATCTCCGGCGCGGGCTAAAGATGTGACTTTTTTAAACTTTTTTTTTAGCAATTTTTATTTGCTTTAACGAAGACAAGAAAATATTGCTATTAGAATATGATTCGAGAACTTTTATTTTTTCTCATACATCATCATCATCTTAATACAATGACAAAAAGTTAATTTTCTTTCAAAAATATTTTCTCTTCATTTTTAAAAAATTTTGTTAATACAAATTATAATTTCCTATTTGGTAGCGAAATATCGAAAATAAATAATCTAAAAACATTTTTATACAAAAGAACATCTACTCAAAAGATATATAATTAAACAAATTAATAAAGGTCAAACTTATATAAAATAGAAACACAATATATAAAATAGAAATATCCATCAGAACCTTGGAGTGGGCCATTATCTGTGCACTGAAACGCTCAGATAATTTTACTGGCCTCGATCGCCTGTATTCCGGCAAGTTGCGCTTGTTAAAATTCCATGGTAGCCTGCCCATTGCATCAACGTCTACTGGTACAGCTCGAAATTTTCGGCGCGGATAGTTACTTCGTTTTGGCCGAGAAGCTGTTGCAAAAGTTCCAGAATACATAAAACGAAAAAAGTTGTCAATGCAAGACGATTAAAAAAATATGTATAAATAATGAACGCTATACATTTGTCTTTCAATTTCACTTAAATATCCAATGTTTCTAAATATAATTGGATACATTAATAATGCACGACACACAATTATTTAAAATATTAAAACAAACTATTCAGAGATTCACATAAAAATTAATTGCATCCATCAGCAATGACAATCATATGTTCGAGCAAGTATTAAATTTCTGCAAATATATTAAAAAAAATGTGCGAGTGTATTAGTTTCGGTCATCTATTTCTTGTAGGGTACCATGTCAAGGTTTATTAAAACAAGGTTGTCGCAAGGCGAATTCGCTTTTCGTCACAACGTAAAATTTTTTGTATCCTTGTGTTTTGTTATAAATATATAACATAACCTAAAATGAACGTGTTGAATTTTTCTTTTTTTTTATCTGCACTCAGGAGATGACCCCTACACATGCGATGCATTGTGCTGGAACTATAGGAAAGGGATAGTTAGAGAAACGACAAGAGGTGAAGCTTAATTAATTATTTTTTTACAGCTCTGCTTTTGCACGTTTTTTGTTTATAGTAGTGCTGAAGCTTCGGTTTAGTAGCCAATTTTTTTTTATTATTTTACTTCGACGGTGCTACACAATACCAACGAAGGAGGGCGTTCTGATGTGATTGTGGATTGCTATCAGCTGAAGCCGGTATTGTTTAGTGACCAGTTGTTGAAATTAAATTAATTATTACAAAAAGTAATATATTTTGCATTCTTATTATTATAGGCTTATATTATTAAATTATTTGCAACCACTTTTCCCAACTTTCTCACAAAAGTAAACAAACTTTCACGTTTGGCACAAAAATACGTTACAAATTCTTGTTTCACCGGACGGTCGAATTTGCTATGTGAGTTTACCTGGTAATGAGTTTGTCTTGATTCATGTGAAAAAGTTAAGAAAAGTGGTTGTGAATAATTTAATATTATAATAATACGAATGCAGAATATATTACTTTTTGTAGTAATTAATTTAAGACGTTCTTTTTAGGTTATGGCGATGGCTGAAGTAGTCTGCACGTTTACTATAAAACCAAAAATTTCCTGGGTTCAACCCCAATTTCAGACTAAATCATAAAAATGTGTCCTGTCTCAGTGTGTGCCTCTGTGTCAGTTGTTCTTGGAAGGTTTCAGTGCCGAAGGCATAGTCACTGGTCACTGAGCAGTACGGCTTCAGCTGTATCCAATCCACAGACACATCAGAACGCCCTCCTTCGTCGGTATTGTGTAGCACCAGCAAAGTAAAATAATTACTAAAAAAAACGGCTACTAAAAACCAAGTTGGTAATTTGTGGACATAATTTAATACTTTAATATACTTACATATCCACATATTACCAACAGTTAAAAAAGAAAAAGTATAAAAAGAAAACAAAAATTACGGTAAAATTCAATGTGGACGCCAGCGAAAAAAAAACCAAAAAATGTAAGTACATATTTTATTTACATTGTTTTTAATTACTTTGTATTGTTTTTTAGAATCTGAGATGTGTTTTAGGATGCCCACAAGAATAGAAGCTGCATCTGTTTCCGAAAAAGCCATACAGATAAGTGTGTGAGAAAGTGAATTTTAAAATTCTTAATGGGTAAGAATATAATTCCATCCCGTGTGCAATACTTGGGCAAGAGCAAGTTGTAACCCAATGAGAATGAAGTTTATTTAAAATATGCGGTGACTTGTGTACCAAAGTGTGCAAGTGTTTGTATAAAACTCTGCAAATTCACAAAAGTATACAAAAGACTTATTTCTATAAGTTAAGATTGTGCACCACAGGCTACGTTTCATTACTATCTGTTGTGCTTTTTGAAAACACATTTTGCACTCTTTTGACTATTTTCTTGTTTAAGAACTCGAACATTTATGAACCGATTTGGATATTTTTTTTTTAATTCGACAATCTTAATTTTATTCAGATCGGTTTACTACTTTAGTAGTAATGGGTCTGTTTTTATACCCTTCACTTTAAGTGTAACGGGTATATATAAGTTTGTCATTCCGTTTGAATTTTTTTTAATATTGATTTCTGAAAAAAATTTATAAATTTTCAGAAATGTGACGAATAGAGAAGTTTATTCAACCTTGTCCGTTGAAGTCAACTTTCCGGAAAAACTAAACACCACACGGAATTCGTTTTCATGTCAATCGGTCAGTAGTAGACCTGAATCGGTAGCTATTTAAATTTAGCCGAATCAAAAATTTCAAAAAATAGTTGGAATTGCTGTGGATCTCCTTGAAACTTTTAGCGTGTGTTAAATAGCATTTAGAACATATAGAGACGCTTTCTTATTCAATCGGAAATTTTGTAGAAAGCAAAAATAAAGCAATATGCATTTGAGAACATATTCGGCTACAGGTATTTTTCTTTCCTGCGGTCCTACATATGTATATCTTAAGACTCGTCTTGCAACTGGTTCTACACGATCGTTTTCCTCATCAAACCATAACGCTACAGAATCCCTTTTTTTCTTTTTAAATGACGTTTTTTAAATATTTTGACAGCAATCCAGCAATTTAAGTGTCGCAACTTTTTCCAAAAATAGACAGAGTTCCAAGTTAGCATATCGTCGCATTTACTTTTCGCATATCAATAGAGAGCAACCCCCGGTAACCACACACAGTGGACAAAACACCGAGAATCCTGAAGATGAAGGTGTAGCAGCTTTCGAAAATAGCATGTCTGCTGTGTTTGCCAGTGTGGTGTAAAATTTTTGTCTTTGAGTTAGTTTGTATGTTAAGCCCAAATTCACAGTGATTAGTTAGCTGATAGCAATAGTTTAACCAAGAATATTTGATTCACAGTTTTTTGTTTAAATTATTATTAGTATTTTTGTTTTGATATCATCTACCAGAATATAATACAGTAGGGCATCGATTATCCGGGATGTTCGGGACCGGAAGCGTTCCGAATAATCGCTTTTCCCGGTTAATTGAGGTGAAATTTTGTACGCGTTTTTACATAAATTTTTGTTTTATTTAATCAATAAACATACTTACAGCATATAATATTAATACATTTTTAATTAATACATATGAAATTACTTAAAAAATTCATTTAATGTTGTTTGTTTATTTTTCTTAACTTTCATATTTTCTTCTAAAAGCTTCTCTTGGACACGGTAGATTTGCATTTTATCTTGTTCTGTAATGTTGGAAATGGATGAATTTTCCAAAAAGTCTATCAATGAGCTGGATGCGTTTATGGCATCTTGTAGAGATGGTTTACAAACAATTATATCATCTTCATCAGATTCCTGCGAACTAATTTCTGGATCAGGTTCATCATAGTCATTAGTCAAACGTATAAGTTCTTCATCAGACAAAATCGGAAATGAAGGAACAGCTTTATCACAATTAAGCCAAGTTTCTGCATCCTCAACGGTCAAGTTGTCTGCTATATTTACTATCGGTGTTATATGATCGAGAGGTTATATATCTGGAATAAGAAAATATTTTTTGTTTTAATAAAATTGCTTTTCTTTTTTAAAAGGAATGTACACAAACCATCATCGGTTTGAGGGCATAACAGGTTATTCCAAACATTTTTCAAAACGGATAAAGTAACTGCGTTCCATGCATTCGAAATATTCCACAAAGCATTTTTGTCATATAAGACTTCTTAAAATCTTCTAGATTGCCTGCCGTGACTAGCTTTTGCATTTGGGTTTTGCGATAGTGGCTCTTAACGCTCCATATTGCGCCTTGATCCATCGGCTGAAACAAAGATGTGCAATTTGGTGGTAAATACTTAACAAAAACATTTTGAGCCGTTAGTTTCTCAACGTCTGGATGTGCCGGGCAATTATCCAAGAGTAGGAGTATTTTACAGTCTTCTTTTAAGCCGATTTGCTTAAAATGCTCTCTCACCTCCGGAACGAAATTATTTTTAAACCATTCTAAGAATAATGCTTGTGTAACCCAAGCTTTTCTGTTAGCTTTATAAATTACGGGAAGATCTCGAACATTTTTAAGGGCCCTTGGGCGAGCACTTTTTTCAATAACAAACGGTTTGCATTTATGTGTACCAGTAGCATTAGCGCAAACCAGTACTGTAATTCTTTCCTTTGAATTCTTATGTCCATCTATGAAATGTTCATTGTGGCAACCTAAACTGTTTTCAGGGAAACACTTCCTAAAAAGGCTTGTTTCATCTCCATTGTCGATTTGCTCATTTGTAAGATATTCCTTTGATATGTATTCCTCCAGCTCATTTACAAAAATTGTGGCAGATACATAATCGGCAGATGCTTTTTCTCCTCCAGCCTTGAGTTTGTGAATTCCATGCCGTTTTTTAAAATTCTGTAACCAGCCTCGAGAATACTCACATCCTAAATTAATATTTAATTTTGAATGGAAGAACTTAGCTTTTCCATTGTCATTAAACTGGAAATTGTGGTCCCTTTAAAACGTTCTTGTCGGAACCATTGGTATGTCACAAAATCGATTTTTGGTTCTGATGCACTTTTTAAAGTTTTTCGATTTTGGAAGCCAATAACTGAATCACTTTCTGCACAATATTTTAATATTTTATCTTTATTTTTCAATAAGTCGTAAACTGTTTGTTTGCCAACTCCATACTTTTGTGACAGGGTTTGAACAGAAATATGTTTTTCTGAATGATCATTGATTAACGTGTCAGTGTGACAACGGGTTGGTCGATCTGACGAAAATATCGCTGCCGTTCAGGTGTCCGTCGCAAACAATCCAAATCATTCGATTCCGCGGCGTTCTCACGAACTGGGCATCGCCGCAACCACTATGACGAATTTTGCGTAAATATCTTGGTTTACACCCATACAAGATCAAACTGACTCAAGAATTAAAGCGGCGGAATTGGACGCGGCGTACGGTTTCCGATTGGGCTCTAGAGAAGATGCGCCAAGATGATGAATTTCATCGCAAAATCATCTTCAGTGACGAAGCTCATTTTTGGCTCAATGCGTTCGTAAATAAGCAAAATATGCGTTATTCGTCTGGTGAAAATCTACATTTGCTTCAGAATCATCACACAATCATCCACAAAAAATAACTGTTTGCTGCGGTTTGCGGCGTCATTGGGTCATATTTTTTCGCCGACAATAACGATCGTCACGTTACTGTCAATGGCGATCATTATCGCGCCATGATCACCGATTATTTTTGGGCCGAATTGGAAAACATGGACCTGGGCGACAACAATAGGACGGTGCCACAAGCCACACAGCACACGTTACAATCGATTTATTGAAGAATAATTTTAGTGAGCGTGTTATCTCAAGAAATGGACCGTGCGATTTAAAATATCTGAAATTTTTTTGCGTTTCATTTAAAAAAAAAGTTGTCAAGTCGCTATTGGAAAACCCGTTATATAACACTATAATTTTTTTTATTTTTGATATTTTGGTTTTCTTGAACCAAACAGCAATTCAATATCTTGCGCGGTAAAGTTCGATGAGCGCGAGCTTGTTTTATCCATTTTTAAGAAATAATACAACAAATGTAAACAAAAACCATATGCTATAACAGTGCTGCCAATATTGAAAATTAAAAGATTGTTAGGGTTACCATTCGTTGATTATACTGAGAATGTTAGTGAATGAGAAGTATTTTTTAAACAATAGTTATCATTTTAGTTTGATAATAATTGACTAATGACTGTAAATTTGGGCCTTAGTGGCTATCACATGTAATTTTGACTGCCTGTGTGTTAACTAAACGCATAAACTGATTTTCGAAATAAGGCACTTCATATTTAACAATTAATGTATTTTTTATTCGATGATTAATAGAGGGTTTCCTTTACGATTATATTTTAAACTTCTATTCTCGCCTTCAACAATAAATATCCAGATTTTGATTCCTAGAATTTACTAATTTGGCGTATTCCCATAGTGGTCGTAAAGTCATATGTTTTAAAATAATAACACGAAAAAATATGACCACTGTCATAATTTAGTGTGCTATTACAAAAAATATATTCAGCTGATTTGAAAAAAATACTTATTAACGTTTGATATCAAAATGCTAAAAACAAGTGAAGCAACTAAAATTATTTGACTTTTTAATATAGTAAATAAGAGCTTACTTGTAAATCTTGTAATAATTCCATTTTTAATTAAAATTATAAAGTAGTGCTTTTGGCAGTAGTAGGTAAACGTTAAGTGGCTGCCAGCCAGATAAGTTACAAAAAGAAAATTTGCTGGCTTGTATATCATGAGATATTTCTTCTTTGTAATTTAATGTAAAGTTATAGAAATGTAAACAATTTTTTATTAATAATATATTATTAATTTTATTAATAAATAGCTCGCAGTTTTATTATTTTGTGACATTTTTGGTTGAAGCACAACAATAATTTGTTTAAACTTTTAAAATATTAAGACATTATGAAAATATGACTTAATAAGAGACATTGTGAATATCCCAAATGATTTTCGACGTAAACTATTATAATTTCTAATCCGTTCTTAGTTATTAACTGTTATCTCTTGTCAGAAAACAGTTCCAAGAATTGAGAACAAGTCTTTTTCAAGATGTAAAGAACAAAGTTCAAGCTATACAAGTGGTATATTATGTCGCAGAACGAGGTGTGGGTTTGGCTATCACTTATGTACATATATCAATGTCGCAACTTCTGAAACTGAATTCCAGAAGTTATTGCATGTCATAGAACTAAATCGTAAAAACTCCATTAAATGGTTTTTAAACAAAGCAAAACAAATTGTTGAATATTTACTTAATATTCATTGGGTACAAATCTAAAATTTAAGAGCAAATGCAAAAATTATTTTTTCCAATTTATTTACAAACTGCTTCATTACTTTTTTTTCACATTCATAGAAGTTTAAAAGTCATAAAGCGTTATTTTTAAAAGTTATTGTACGCTTTCGAAAAATTTTAGTGTAAGATACCTAAATGAGCAACGTTATTGTAAACACTTATATATTTTTTGCACAAAGAAATAAAGATTGAATATTTTTTTTTAAATTATATTATTAACTCAAAAGCAAAGAAAATTTTTGTTTTTGACAAAGTTATCAGGCCTGTTCTGCAAATCACGTGATTTGAAACCACGCCGACGATTTGAAGCTGTTCTGTAAATCAAGCGATTTTACATTTTTCGGCGTGGTTTTAATTTTTCGAAAAGACGAGAAAACAGCTGATGTTTTATATTTGTTTATATTTTTGCATTGTGAATTAAAATGTTAGATGAAATAAGGAATATAAAAATACAAAAAAATACAAAAAAAAGCAGCGTTCTTACAAATTTGCTCATATTAAAGTTTTTATATGTAGCAAACCCAATTTTATTACAAAAATAAATAGAAAACAAATCACATGAAATATATTATAGCATGTTTATTAAATTCTAAAAGAAATACTTAGAAAAAATAAGCAAGTGATTTCAAATCGTCAGTCATTTAGCTGACGATTTCAAATCACGAGATTATTAAAATTTTTTTGTGCAGAACACCATTTCAGTGATTTCAAATCACTTTGACAAAAAGTGATATGCAGAACTGTCCTGTATGAAAAAAAAACAAAAACGGTCGACAAACCCGATTTTTGGCAAAAATTTGACTTGTACGACCTTCAAATCTTGCGTTCGTGTTGGAACACCCGTTATAATGCCTTAAACGGGCTTTTGCCTAAAATTATGATCTGTAAAATATTTGATTCTATTTAACATTATAAGCCAGCGCATATCGGATGATGCTCATAAAACGGGCGGAAGAAATTAGGTAATTTTGTATTAAGGAACCGTATGTATATTATAATAATTTAAATTAATTTCTGTTCTATACGCATTATGTTTTTTTATTTCAAAATTTAATTATTTACTATATTTAAGGTTGTCTTCAGTAGAGCCTTCAATTCTGAAGAAAAAAATTGAACTGATCACACCTTATGAAGAAACACATCAAAGTTCAATTGAGACAATCAGAGAGAATCTTTTTCAGAGTGTTTGGAATCAAAGTAAGTATACCATATTTTTCATACTATGTACGTTATAATAATTTCTTTTATATAAAAATGCATTGCACTTTTCACTTTATTTATTAAAAGTATTTGTACTTTATTGTTCTCCTTTAAAGTACTGTAAAATGGTTTTGTAGAGGAACAATAAATAACAAATATTTTAAATGAATAAGGCTGGCTTATCAAAGGCTTAAGAACTATATTCTCATTGTAAGAAACTTGTAACAATATAAGCGGAACTCAATATTCGTTGCAAACTGCCTGTGAAAACATTGTAGATGTAGCAGACTGCAATTTCGCTACGCACTGCATTACCATAACAAACCAAAATATATGAAATTGAGATTAACTACAATTATGCAAACTTGCAACATGAAAAACCATAAAGAAAAGCAGCACTGTTTTTTGTTTTATAAAATCAAAACAACTGAAGATCTGCGCCCTATGCCGGCAAAATTTCATGACGGAAGTGTGTTCGGTAGAAATCTCAATTTGATATCAAATGGAAACGTATACACTCACACTTTGTAGCAGAAAATCCTGATAAACTTTCAAAATTAAAAATTTGCTACGAGGAGTGAGTTCCGCTATAATGTTTTTTAACAAAAATTTTTTTGTGAAAGAGACCAGCCAAATAAGCGTGACTATATGCAGTTATACATATGTACATATTTATAAAAAAATTAATTTCTTAGGAAAATATACAAATGGGACATCAGTTTCTTCTATATTTTATGTCTTGGTGACAAAAGATTTGGATGCGTTTAATTCCACCAAGTTTTCTTGTCATCCCGTGTTTCGCTGTAAAAAATGTGACGGTAAGTTAACTTTCTTATATTCGCTCCTATAGGGGCATTTGGTCGAATGTTGGACGTCTTTTGATTATACAGGGTGTCTGGTGGCAAATTTATATTTTTAAATACGAATACATATTACAAAAAGTAATAAACGGTGCGGAGGGAGTGTAGCGCCGTTGGAATTATCGATTGTGCGGATTTGTCAGTCACGATGTCGCAGTGGTCAAGCGAGCATCACGCGTTCAATGTGGAAACATTTTTTAAGAGTAATGATTCTTACGTAAGTGCTCGTCGACAATTTTGTTCAAAGTGCGGTATTCGGCGAATAAGTGATGAACCGAGTGTAAATTTAATTCGTTCGTGGGTGCAGAGATTCCGCGCAACTGCTTCGGCTATGAATGCTCCACGGCCAGGGCCAAGTCAATCCGAAAACATTGAACTGGTTGAAAGCAGTTTGCGTGACAATCCTCGACTTTGAATACGAAAAACAGCAGCCTCTCTGGGACTTCAAAGAGCGATTATTCATGAAATTTTAAAAAAGGATCTGGATGACATACTTTGTAAAAAATAAAATCCACATTTCCATTCTATCGTTCAATGCTCTTAATAAAACTTTGTGACAATTATTACGTTTTTTATTTAAGTTTGAAAATATAAGTCTGCTACCAGACACCCTGTACATGTGTAATAGTTTTCTTACATCTAACTTTCGTCTTATATGTCCTAAAGTGACTGACAGACGATCCTCTTCAGCTTCAATATTTGTATTTGTGTGCGTTTGTTTGCAAAAAATAGTTACACATATACGCTCTGTGTAAGTCGCGGTTTAGACAGTCTAACATTTGAATTCTCTTGTTTTTTCATTTCCAAATTGTTGAAAAATAGTAACCAAATGATAAAAAAGTAATCAAAAGTTATATGAAGCGGGTGCTCCAATAAGACGTTACGAATAGCCCGCCATTAATAAAAATAGAACAACTCATTGAAATTATTAAAATTCACTACAAAAATTATGAAAATTTCGCGTTCACAGCACTTTCTCCGCCAGCAATTGTGAGGTTGGCGAAGGTGTTGAGATAATCTATTGATAGGAAGAATCAAACTCATGTAGGTCGCACAAGAACAACTGCGAATGTCTCGAATAAAATCCAGGTTTCTAATCAGTTAAAATTTTGTATATTAAATTTAATATTGCAATAGTAACCATTATCATTGTGTTACTTTAGGTTTAAAAAAGTGACCAAAATGGAAGTAAAGTACGCATTGGAGAAAAAAGTAATCAATTTTGGTTAAAAGTAACGAAAACCGCAACGATGATTGTTAATATTGTTCCATTGATAATGTTATTTTTCTAAGCTATGAAAATGAGAACAAAGCGTATCGTCGAGTACCGAACACAAAAACGATACTCTCTTCCCCACTTGTAATATGCCTACAAGCTAAATGTTGGACTGTCTGACTAAACACAGTCTAATATTGACGTATATATATCAAAATAGTTTTGATACTCATCAAAATATTGAAGCAGTTTGACATAGTGTGGCATTATTATTGTCAATATTCATTTTATTTCTGCTAAGTATGAGTGCACATCGTACTTGTGACGCATTGTAAATAGAGTAAAAAATTTTTGTAATCGAATTAATTGAAGTATATCGCTCATTCATGACTTTTTGGTAAAAAATATAGTGACAACGATATCAATAAAGTTTTTTTAAATATTTTTCTTAATACTTTTTTTTAACCTTTTTTATTATTTTAACAATCTATTTTTTTTTTAAGCTATAAGGTTTTTTCTCTTTTTATTTATTCTCTCTTCAGGAAGTTTTTTTTTTTTTTTTTTTTTTTTTTTTTTTTTTTTTCCTGAAGATGTTAACCGAAGGTTAACGAAATATCGAAGAGAGAATAAATAAAAAGAGAAAAAACCTTAAAGCTTAAAAAAATAGATTGTTTTTTTAAATAAATAAACAGATATGTATTTTGCTGACGGTAGCTTCTATATGTTTACACTTGATAAAACGCAAAAAAGATGAATATTGACGTAGTGTGTCAGAGACTTCAATATTTATACTAAGACAAATATTGAATCTGAATATCGATGCGTGTAGCATCCACTTAACACTCACATAATTATATTTTTAAGGTGGTTCCAATACCAGAAATTGCTGCATGATTTATGTTGATGAAACGGGAAGAGTTTATAAAAATTGGTTATCATTTCTAAATGAAAATGTTTTACCGCGTGGAACAATGGTAGCACCACGTCAGGGTATTTATAAATTTAATGCAAATAATGAAGTTATATTGGTTAGTTATGACACACCTAGCGACGATCCTGGCGCAATTGCTATGAAACAATCCGAAGTTTCTTTAGCAAAAATGGGTATTGCAGCATCTTGTGTGCCTTTAGCAGCTTTGGCAATTCCTGTAGCTGCTCCAATCATGACTGCAGCTTCTGTGGTTGCGGCCGCTATCGGAATATTTTCATCTGTAAGATCCGTTTTGAATTTGAAAGATCGTAGAATTCACGAACAGTCTATTAGTATAACCAACTCTGAAGCCAGAGGCAATTATTTTGGAGCAGTTGGTGGTATAGTTGGAGTAGCTGCTTGCGGCACAACACATGCAATGAGGAAATTTGCAGGAACTGGTGGAACTACTGCGGTATATGATTTTAAAATAATACAACCGTTTCAAACATTATCAAATTTTATTTACAAATTCTTAAGTACAGACAGCGAAAAGTTTTGTGGTTGGCATAAATAAGACATCAGTTTTCCTATGCGGCGGTGCACTGGCAAATGGAGCTTTCGATTTAATATTAGTAAGTGGACAGTAAGTTCAATAATAAATTTAATAATTAATTTCGTTTTAGAAACATAATGATGGAGACAAAATATCTACATTAGATGTCCTGCAATTGTCAGCATCTTTAGTCCTATTTACACATTCAGTTTATAACTTGAAGTTGGCTAAAAATATAATACACAATGGTCAAAATAATGGGACCTTAAGTGATTCTCTAAGGTAAAATTTAATTTTTTTTTATGTCATTGTAACCTCTATATTGTAAACGGTTTATATGAATTAATTATGATACTAAAGTGTAAAATCAAGAGTGGGACCAAAGATTGTTTTTGGCGTTATTATGATATACATACATATATTTTATTTCCTCGCAATGCTTTCTACCAAATAAAGAAAGAAAAATCAAAAGTTGTGGAAGGCGCGGAAAGCATTGTAGAAAATATAGAATTTAACATAAGAACCTGCTGATAAAGTAATGTGTGGAAACATTGCGTAATATATTAAATATATTAATAGTACATTTAATAAAAGTCATGTAGCGCTGTTGGATGCGAATTATATCAGCAAACCTTCACTTCCGTACATATTTCGGTATCTACCCGTTTTTACTTTTCTTTTTTCTTACTTAAAGTTGCATTTGTCTTCATACAAAGAAATATCCTTTCAGAACTTTATTCTATAAACGTTTAAATTTACAAATGAGAGTATGAGAGCCCAAATGTTTAGCACATGTCTGTCACGTGTACACTTATGTACATCGCCTAAACCGGAATCATAAGCACATACATATGTACATCATACATCCATCTCATACATGCACATACTTATTACGTACTCCATTTAAAAATTTTCCTTTCAGAAAAATGTTTAGTACCATGTCAAGGCATATCTATGATGGAATGGGAGGTAAAATGGATATTTTACGTGTCGGTAATACAACCCCAAACAAACAACTTTTAGATGATTTATATACAGTGAACAGAAAGTATGCAACTAAAAGTAATGATGATCCTTCCGAGCATAAAAGCAACCTCGAACTTGAATCGATTTTAGAAACTTGTACCGTACTGCTAAAATATGGAAAACAATTTGCGGAGTGCATTGCAGAAAAGGAAAATTTTAACGAACTTATTTCTTGGATGTTCAGCCATTTTACTGACGAAGTATTAGAATATCTATTAAAATTGACTGGTGACTTAATGAATGAATTACTTGTTGGCGGAATTCACCGCACTCTGGGAATATTTCTACCAACGGAGTCTGTATTATCTAAGATGATAAGCATTGTTTTGAAAAGTTATTTTGATTTAAGCTTTAAATATATATCAGAAAAAGGACATGAAATTAAAGCTGCACTTAAAAAATATTTTCAAACACTAAATTGTAATAATCTCAAGCAATTAAAACAACGATGTGAGGATTGCAATGGATCCTTTTACATATGCAACTTATGAAGAGCGTCCTTTACTTATGAAGCTAATCTCCAACTTGAGTAAGAGATGCCTTAACATACTTTTAACTTTTTTACTAACACAAAATTTGTGCATAAATATTTAAGTAGTTATGCATACATATGTACTTTTTTATGAAAATTATACAAATAAAATGAATTAGTATGCAAAATTGTGTTTATGAAATTTAGGATTCCGGAACTTAACTATCTGAATTATCTTAGGAATGAGGTAACGTACATACTTATATATTTCATTAGTTGTAACGAATTTGATTTATGTAAAATCACAGGCGAATTATTGTAACACTTTAAACGGTAAAAATTTCATCTAAATCGGAGTACTCTAAACGTAAGGGAATGCGGAATGTAAACAAAATTTTTTTAAATTAACTTCTAAAAGATGAACGGGGTTTGACAGCTCTATATTTGAACCATAATAATCAATGTTCTTGGGCTATATGTATGTAGTAAACTTTTAATTATGCTACGACTGACGAGCCAAAAGAATTTGAACCGAATTGTTCTTCTTAATCTTACTTGTACATAGTTGTATATATTGTACAGAATACATACATATGTATGTTAAATTATCTAATGGTGTTTTCTTTTCCAAAAAATGTGTTACATGTGATTTGGCAACATTAGGTGCTTTTTTACTTTTCTGGTAAAATGAGAGTAAACTATAATTTATCTCAATAAGAGACGAAAATGTACAAATGACCATGTATGTACGTATAATACAAATCTACACGCTTGCATATACAATTACAAATGTATGCACATACGTACATGCATACATAAAAACACAATAATTTGGCTTATACAGTAGTGGACTAAAGTGGTACATTAAATTAAAATTTGTTATATCTTTTTTTATTATATGTAATAATATTACTTAGCACTGTAGGTCTTTTTTCTAAAAAAGTTTTTTAAATTATTAATAATTTTTCTAGTTTTTTGATCTTTTTTTTATATTTATAACACTAATTATTTTAAGCCTAAGGTCTTTTTATATATTTTATATTTATTTCAATATTTCGCTACTCCTTTATGTAGCTTCTTCAGGAAAATTGGTTTTTTTTTTTTTTTTTTTTTTTTTCCTGAAGAAGCTACACAAAGGAGTAGCGAAATATTGAAATAAATATAAAATATATAAAAAGACCTTAGGCTTAAAATAATTAGTGTTTTAAATTATTAATTTTTTCGATATTTCTCTAACCCTTGGTTAACATCTTCAGGAAAAATTAAATTTTTTTAGAATAAAATTATTTAACAAATATTAACCTTTATGTCAACAGCAACATACCCGGGTATGTTTTGCGTTTTAAAATCGATATATCTTCGAAAGTAGTTATCAGAATTATCTGAGATTTCATGATATCCTAAAAAAAAGTGTTTTACATTATATACACAGATCTGAGTGGAATTGGACAACTTGGACTAGATATACGGTCATATTTCGATATATACCCTTTACGTCAACAGCTGCATACCTGGGTATGTATAGGAAAAAACATGCAAATATTTTGATATAATTTCAAACAAAATTTTATTTTGCAAACAAAACAGAACCAAAAGAGAACATAACTAACATAACACAAATTATTATATCATAACATAAAATATTATAAAAAAAAGCCAAATGCCATCTATTTGTTCGACGTTTTGTAGAATATTCTGCCAGGCATTTGTCCATGCAATCAACGCCACCTTTAATTTTATTATATTCCAATATCATTACTGGCTTTTTTTTTGGACCTTGTACTTCGGTGGTATAATGCTCTGTTGAAAGGAGCACATAGAAATGTTTTTGCAGAAACCAAATATAGTGGATTCCACTGCACGTCCCTTCGATTGAGAAAACTGTGATGGCACAAATAACCGCCTCTTATTCACAGTACCCAACATCGACAAATTGCTATCTATCATCAAACATTTTGCCAAGTTATAACTAGTGAATAAACTGTCACATACAATATTTCTCCTACTTCCGCTGAAGAGATTGACGCACAAATCTTTCACCACTCTTTCTCCAACATGTTTTTCTCTTTCACCGGACGCCGCCATTCCCGTGTAGATTTGTCCCTTCATCGGATAAGATGAAATGGAGTCGCATACCCACCACACTTTTACTCCATATTTGGCAGGTTTTGACGGAATGTATTGCGTAAAACCAGTACCTCCACGGAAGGGATACAATTGCTCAGCAACTGTGGCGTTAGCGCCTGCAACATAATTGGTGTGTAAATTGCTGTTGAGCATCAAAAAAAAAGTCTGATATCACTGCTGCTTTGTCGGTTTGCTTGCGTTGCTGGCGCGTATTTCCGTTATCAAAACGTATAAAACGACTTATTTGCCAAAATATTCTTACACTCATAGAAGCACGGTACAATGGAAGTGAGGTCATTTTCCACAAATCTTTAGTATCACCAAGTTCTTCATCAGATTCACTTTCATCTTCCGGGTTATATTCTGGTAATTGAATTGGCTCTACATCAGATTAATCTGATGTCGTATTAATTTCATTATCATCCAGAATCCCTCAGATGCTAATAACTCATCATCACTATATTCTGCTACTAATTCCTCTAATCTCTGACGAATGTATTCTTCTCTGTCTTCATAACCCAGTGAACTAAATTGTCGTCGAGTTAGCCAGTCACCGTCTGTAATTTTTGCGTATATAAATTTTTTTATTGCGCGAAAACTATGCACCTACATATATCACCAGCTAAAAGTAACGACTGAAAATCTTATTAGAACTTATTTGAATGATGCCCTGTCTAATGGTCAATGCAAAAAACTAAACTCACAAGCAAAAACAAAAACAGTTATCAAAATATTCAAAAACACAATAGCCAACGTAAAACAAACACACTTAGCAACAAATAATCTTTAAAACGCAAACAATTTCCATATAAACTCTATGTGCATACCCGGGTATGCTGCTGTTGACGTACATATAATTTTTCTGCTGTTGACATAAAGGTTAACTGAATTTATTTTGGGAATATCTATTTATATATACGATTCTAATTGTGATTTTTCCGTTATAAACTATATGTGAAATTTATTATTACATACCCTATGGTATTCTCATACAGTATGAAAAATATCATAAAGCATTTTATTACAAAAGCAACTCAATAATTGAATAAATAATAAAATAAATAATAAATAAAATGCTTTCCTCCTCAATTATTGAGTTGCTTTTGTAATAAAATGCTTTATGATATTTTTCATACTGTTTGAGAATATCATAGGGTATGTAATAATAAATTTCACATATAGTTTATAAGGGAAAAAGCATAATTAGAATCGTATATATTATTTAACAAACATAAAATCAAAATATTTTATATTATTTAAAAAAAAAATTTTTTTGTCAATTATGTAAAAGTATTTTGAAAAAATGTTTCTTTTCTTTTTTATAAAAATTCAAAATAACTCAAACTATATATGAAATATTTAACAATTATAATAGAAAAACTTAAAATTACTATTATATTATATAAATTGTCCCTATTTTTTATTAACTAAAAATCTATAATTTTGAGCTATATTATCGATATCTGCCTTATAATTAATTCTTCTATCTATTGGTACTTTTATTATCTCTAACATTTCAAACATATAACGACGTTTATAATTATCCTCTCTATTCAATATTTCTACTTCATAAAATTTCGGAAAGTGATTCAAAGTCGCACAATGTGATGTTAATGCAGATTTTTGTGTATTAATGTGTCTGTATTTTTGATCCGATTTATGACCTGCTATTCTGGTTCTAAGTTTGTTCTTTGTTGTTCTCACATAAACTTTATCGCATTTTTCTCCACTATTCCCACAACAAGGTATCTTATATACTAAATTAGAGCAATCTAGTTTTTCTATTTTATCTTTAGTTTTACTACATAACTTGCCTAAAGTATTGTATGTCTTATGTGCTATTCTATAATTTGTTCTCATATCATCATATATATAAATTTTTTCTAATCTATCTGATATTCCAGGTATATATGTTAGTGATTTATATAATTTGGGTTGTGTGTTATTTGTACGTGTGGTGGTTGTTGATATTATCTTATATTTATATTTTAAATAAACTATTTATTATTTCTACTGGAAAATCATTATCAATTAATATATTTCAAATTTCTATTATATTATTTTTATGAAATTGACTATCACTAATTGTAAGAATCCTTCTAATCATATTTCCAGCTGAATTCAAAATTACTCTCCTAGGATGTTTAGAACAATAATTTATAATCCTTCCTTATGATGTTTTTTTTTCACTTTATTTTTATCTGGGACCAGCACTCAGGAGATGACTCCTACACATGCGAAGCATGTGCTACACAAGACCGACGAAGGAGGGCGTTCTGATGCGATTGTGGATTGCTATCAGCTGAAGCCTGTATTGTTCAGTGACCAGTGACTATGCCTTCGCCACTGAAACCTTCCGACAACAACTGACACACAAAGACACTAATACACATCAGAAAAATGCGAGATGTTTATTTTTATTTTAAAATTTTAGTCTAAAACTGGGGTTGAACCCTGGTCTGTTTTTGGATTCGTAGTAAACGTGCAGACTACCATCCATCGTGCCATCGCCACCCTCATACCAATCTATCATCAAAATATTATCCCTTCTCATTACTAATGTATCTAAATATGGTAATTTCGAATTTTTCTCCTTTTCTATCGTAAATTTAATACAATAATGAAAACTGTTGAATGTATTCGAAAAATCATTCACTCTATTTTCCTCTACAACACAAAATAAATCATCCACATATTTAGTCAAAATTTTTGGTTCTCTATTCAATTTACTAATGCATGAATCAAGCAAATGATCCATAACTATATCAGCTACAATTGGTGATGCTGGAGAACCCATAGGAAGTCCTCGTTTTTGTCCATATATTGTTTTGTTATACTTAAAATATCTAGTATCCTGTATACAAAATTTAAGAATACGAAAAAATAGAACCTGCTCCATATGAGTATGTCTCTCTAATTCACTCCATTTTATCCCTATAATATCTAAAGCTAAATCTACAGGAAGACTAGGAAATAATGATACCACATCAAATGAGTACAATCTTTCACTACTACTTATATTTATATTCTTTATTCTATTTTTAAAATCTAATGAGTTCTTAATATTATATTTTGAATTATCTGTCAATCTCCTAAGAATATCCGTGATCTATTTGATAAGATGGGGAGTTTATGAAAGAACAAATTGGTCTTAAAGGAAAACCTTCTTTATGAATCTTCGGTAGTCCATATAAACTTGGTGCTGTTGAAATATTCGTTTTTAATTTTTTCTTCCTATTGAACTTATAACCCTTTTCCTAAAAAGTTCCTCGACTATATCATTATTAATTTTTTGAAATCTATTAGACAGATCATTATTTAAAACAATATATTTGTCATTATCACTAATTATATCATTTATTCTAGAAAAATACGGGTATGTTCTGTAAACCAAATCCGCAAAAATTTTTCGTTTTTACACATCCATACACATACTTCGGTATTAAGAAATCACTCGTTTTTAAATCGACTCGGTTTATAGAACAGGGGGGATAATCATCCTTATTCATAGCGATAATTTTCCAGTTTTAAAAATAATAACAGAAGGTAAAGATTTCACAAATACTTTGGAGCAGAAGGATAAGCAGGAAATAGCAAGTAACAAATTAACACGAATAGTACATAGTCACTTAAATGTGATGAGACCATTTAGATAAAGTTAGAGAAACAAAAAGTTTTTTAAGAAGAAATAATGATATAGTTATATTGAGTACAGATAAGGGAAATGTGACAGTAGAAATGAATAACGATGATTATTTTTCTAGAATAAATGATATAATTAGTGATAATGACAAATACAGTCGAACTTCTCTATAGCGAACTTCTCTATAACGAAATCTTCTCTATAACAAATAAAATTCGTGAACACAACATTTTTGTGAGTATTTTCATACATTTTGATCTCCCTATAACGAACTTCCCTATAGCGAAGTTCTCTCTGTAACGTACAATTTTTTAAGACATAAATAGAATTTTTCACACTAAATAATCTCTCTATTGCAAAGTTTTTAGCAATCGATTTTTTGCATCAATTTAGTCACATATGTATGTATTAATAAAAAAAAATTAATGTGTTCATGTAAAAACAATTTTTTTTGTCTTAATAAATATATTTTCTACATAAAAAAATGTCGTCAAAATTTTCTGCAGTTTCTCTATAACGTAGAAATTTGACGGTCCCCAACTGCTACGTTATAGAGAAGTTCGACTGTATATTGTTTTAAATAAGGATCCGTCTAATAGATTTCAAAAAATTAATAATGATATAGTCGAGGAAGTTTTTCGCAAAGAGATTATAAGTTCAATTGGAAGAAAAAAAACTTAAAAAAAGAATATTTCAACAGCACCAAGGTTATATGGACTACCGAAGATTCATAAAGAAGGTTTGCCTTTAAGACCAATTTGTTCTTTCATAAACTCCCCATCGTATGGACTTAGCAAATATTTCACGGATATTCTTAGGAGATTGAAGATGCTAACCAAGGGTTAGCGAAATATCGAAAAAATAAAAAAACTTTTTTATAAAAAAAAAGAAATACATTGCTTATTAATATTATTACATACAATAAAAATAGAAGGTCAAATAAAAAGAAGAATTAATTTTTTTATTATAGAAACTTTAAAACAAAAATTTAAAACATACAACTTAAACATTTTTTCTTCCATAAAAACTTAAATAGAGCACACTATATCATTAAGAGGTTAAGAAAGGAAAGACTGCAAATTGTGACTGCTTTTATCCAGTATTATCCATATTTGAAATTTTTGGCAAGTTTTTTCTTTAGTATTTTGACCAAAGTCCTCTTTTCTTTAAAACACATTTTATTCGAGTAGGCATGCTTTCCATCAGATTTTTAAAAGTTTGAGGTGGAATATTAGCCCATTCCGCTGAAACTCTTGACCAAAGATCCTCTAAGTTGGTCGGTGCTCGTTCGTATTGGGAGAGTTTTCTTTTGACAATTGCCCACAAATTCTCGATGGGATTCAAATCGGGGCTTTGAGCTTTGTTCAGCAAGCCATTTTTGCACAATTTTGGCAGTGTGTTTTGGATCCCCATCTTGCTGAAAAGTTATTTCTGTTGCAGAGTAAGCGCACTCTTCAATGAAAGTGGGCAAATTGTTCTGCAAAATACTTAGATAATACTCCTTATTCATTATTCCTTCTATTTTAACTAGAGGACCAATGCCCCACCAAGTGAAACATCCCCATACCATAACACTCCCACCACCGTGTTTCACCGTTTGCTTGACATGGTGTCGGTGAATGGTTTCACGGGGCCTCTTCCAAAAATATTGTATTCCATCAGATTGGAAACGATTAATATTTGTTTCATCTGACCAAATTAGTCGTTTCCAGTCATCAGTTGTCCAGTTTTTATTAGTTTGCCAAAAATTAATCCGAGCCTTCACATTCTTGTCCGATAGTGCAGGTTTCTTTTTTTTACAGCAGCCACAAGTCCAATTCTGTGCAAGGCCCTCCTTATTGTACGGTCACTTACCAATTTGCCCAGAGCCCTACAGTTCGAAGGCAAACGGTTAGGTTTTTAGCGATACTACGGCATGAGTCACCTTTTTCGCTTAGTCTTACAATTTCATCTTCAATATTCTTTGATATTTTTCTCATTTCTTTGCCGTTCTAGTAAATATTGTTCAAATATGTGTACGCCTTTCAACTTGTTATTCTTTAATGAAACAAAAACACAGTTCTTCCTACATATTTTTTTATTAAACACTCAATTCCAACAAAAAAGCCAATCTAAAGGTATTTGGAATGTATGTAGAAAAAGGACAAAACTGGTTAAATGCGGTTATAAAACACATGTACTTTTTTCATGTTTCTTTAAAAATATCATTTATTATTTTACTTATATATAGTGAAGATAGTACAATATATGCAATAGAAAAATTATATTTCGATACCACGAATTGAACAAAAGTTATAAATACAGTTTTCAAAATATTCAATTATATAACACTTTAGTCCACTACTGTACATATCAATTAAAGAAAACCAAATAATTTTTAAATAATCATAAAATAAAATTAAGTATTATTTATACATTGCAAGTTTTGGAACAAATAAAGTTTAGGAACCCCTCCCGCAAAAAAAATATGACACCCTATAGAAAATTAAAAAATGGGAAAAAATAAAATAAAAAAGTGAGCGGAAACTTTTAGTTATGGGCCTCCGAAGTTTCATTATAAATTTGTGAATAAAGGGTGTATTTTTCTTCGAATATGGGTATCATGTTGAAACTGTTGAAAAGATATTTCAGAATTTAATAAAATTGTTAATAAATTCATAAATTATTTAACCCTAGATAGATAAGGTACGTCTCTTTTTAACATTTTGTACTCTATCTTAGTCGTTTGTTGTGAGAGAAAGTTTTTATGCTCAGTATTCTCAGTCATTGTCAGTAGCTTGCTAGTAGCGTGCTTTGTGTGATAAAGAAATTGGTGCATTATTGCAGAGTGTTTTAGATGATTCAGTTTCATCTGAAACTGTAAGTGAAGCTGAAAATCAAGTACTGGTGGATGATGATCAAAGTGATGCAGAAGACGAGTTTATACAAATTGGCGATGTCAACGAGAACTTACAACCCATTCAAGCTATTACGACTGATGAAGTCAATGAGTCCATTCAGCTGCTACGACTGTTGAAGGAATAATAGAGTGCCCTCAAGCTACTTTGAGGCGTAAAAGTAGGTACGGCTGCACTACTTTAAAGGGTCAAAATTTTATTAAAAATATGGCCGAAAATGATTTCAATAATAGTGAAGATCAATCTGTTCCTAAAAAAATATCATATTGGGTGTTTTGTCCTTCGAAAATTCGACGAACGTCGAAAATGTTATGTATCAAATGTCACACACCAGTATGTGGAGAGCATAAAAATCTAGTGTGCAACACTTGCATATAATAGGTATGTTCATTTACTTTACTAGTAAAAATTAGCAACGAGAGAGTAACAAGAAATTTTCCAAAATTACTCTCAAAAATGTGAAAAAGTAAATGAACACTTTACTAGCTAAAATTTGCAAGTTAAAGTAGTGTTGTAATGTATAGGTATATATGAGTACTTAATAACTACACCTATATTTTTTTTGGACAAATTATACATATATGTATATTATTATAAAAATATTGTGATTACGGTCATTTATATTCAGCATTGTCGTGACTGGCGTTTTTCGAGTACGGCTTGTAATAGAATAATGAAAACCTTTGTAATTTTATTTAATCTAATACTAGGCGTAGTCGAAATAGCCTAAATACGATAAGGGTGATTAGCTACTTTTGAATAAAATGAATAAATAAAATATCTATTTTTAATTAGTTTATACGTTATAACAGCCTGCCTACACATAGCATTTTTATTTCAAACATCAGAAGTAACGGCAGAATGAGGTCGCAAAAATGTTTATTTCCAACTTTGTGTTTTATTTTCCAAACGATTTTCATAAAAGGTTCTTTTAATGCGTGTTAGAATAAAAATGCGTTAATAGATATTATTATTTTGGCAGCTTATTGCCTTATTATTATAATAATTATATAATATTAAGTATTTTTAATGTGATTTTATGAGAACTATTTATGTATGGGGGTGCTGATGGCGAGTAGTCAGCGTGTTGGCTCTGCAACCAGAAAGACCCAGGTTCGAATCCCAGCCGGGTCAAATCAGAAAAAAGTTTTTTCTGAGTTTTCTGTTCTACAGCACTCTCCTTCGTCGGTATTTGAGCAATAAAACGTCGGCGAAGTAAAATAATAAATAAAATGGCTCAATTAGCTTAAAAATAATGCGTCAAAAAAACATCAGAGACGCCGCAACTTTGCTTTATAATTTACATGCAACTGCAAAGTTGTGCAAGAATTAAGCTCTATCTTTCTACCACTTTCACCACCTGTCTGTTTCTTCCCTATCCTTCTCTCTAGTTCCAGTGCAATGCATTGCATATGTAGGAGATAGCCCCTGAGCACTGGTCCAAGATAAAAAAAAAAAAAAAAAAAAAAAAAAAATAAACACTAATAAGAAACTACATTAACGTGAAAGCAAATGTGAATTGAAAAGGAGAATTTTTGTTAGATATTTTCTTTTTTCTTTTTATTTTTAATGCTCTGCCTTTGCAATCGTTTCCAAACATTTGAACACAAAAACATGTAGTCTACATAATAAATTTTTATGATAAGAAAAGAATCTGACAACTGGCAAAATAAAAATTTCCAAACTTATGTTCGTTTTAATAAAAGTTAGAAATGAACATAATATTTTGTATTTCTTTTTTTATTAACCCCTATCACGAATAAAAGTGAAATTTTTATTCACGTAAAATTTTCATTTCCCTCGAGGTGAAAATTGGTATCATGAAATTCAGGTGGAATTTTTTCCACGTTCTCATTCTCTGTGAATGCAGAAAAGTGAAGAAGATTTCAAAAACATACAAATTAATTAAAAAGACAACCAATTTAAATTTAATGCGGAAATAAAAATTCGTGCGTTTAAGTCTTAAGTTGTGTTTTGAAGTTAAATAGTCACCCGCATTATTGGTATTGCATTTGAACAATAAAAGTAACTGAATTCAAGAATTAAACGAAAGCGTGAAAATTATGGAGTTTAAAAATAAAATAAATACAAATAGCGTACTCCAACAAATTAAATAAAATTTTTAGGCTTGGAACTATGATGCAGTTTACGTTAATCCGTAAAAGAACTCCAAACTTGGAACGCAATATCTTTGTATACTCTTAACAAAACTCACTCAATTGGTCTGTTGGATTGCATTTTATTTGTTTTCTTATGTATGTTTCTACTATAATAGCTGACATTGATATAAAAAAAAAATATTTATCAAAATATATAAATGAAAGAAGAATTTACTTACATTTTGCATATAATTCCACAGCAAAAATCAAGTGAATAAATTAAAGTGAAAAGTACAAAAACTCGCGTGAGAAAAATCGTTCACGATAGGGGGAAATTGATTGATGATTGCAAATACGTGAAAAGGGAAATAATTACGAGGGAAATATTATTCATGATAAGGGTGATTAACTCTTTTTTTTTATTTACAGCCTTATTTATAAACATTTTCAAAGGATTTATCAAAAGCTTATAAGGAAAAATGGAAAAAACATTATTTTTAAATGCAAATTAGCCTGTTTATGTGTTGATTCCTCATACGCACTGAAGTTCATGGGGGTTTGAGCGTTTTGTTTGACTAAATTTTGGGACTTAGGGTACATACTATGAACTATGTTTCATTTCATATGTACACCAATAACTTTTGCAAATTTACCTAATTTGATGTAAATTTACAAGTTCCAAATTTTGACTTCGATTGCTTTTTTTTTTTTTTATCTAGGACCAGCACTCAGGAGATGACTCCTACACATGCGAAGCATTGTGCTGGAACTATAGGAAAGGGATAGTAGGAGAAACGACAGGAGGTGAATCTTAATTAATTATTTTTGCAGCTCTGCTTTCGCACGTTCTTTGTTTATACTCGTAGCAGTGCTGAAGCTTCTTTAGTAGCTATTTTTTATTATTATTTTACTTCGCCGGTGGTACACAATACCGACGAAGGAGGGCGTTCTGATGTGATTGTGGATTGCTATCAGCTGAAGCCGGTATTGTTCAGTGACCAGTGACTATGCCTTCGCCACTGAAACCTTCCGACAACAACTGACACACAAAGACACACTAATGCAACATCAGAAAAATGCGAGATGTTTATTTTTATTTTAAAAGTTTTTGGTCTGAAACTGGGGTTGAACCCAGGTCTGTTTTTGGATTCGTAGTCAACGTGCCGACTACCATCCATCGTGCCATCGCCACCATCACAATAAGAATATAAGTCTGTCTAACCATAAATGAAATATTTTCAAAAGGGGTTATATTTATAGACAAATAATATAAATGATTTTTACACACGAATTTGTAAGATATTTCAGTTTTTGCAAATAAAATTGCCCTATTACTTTTTGTAGCATATTCACAAATTTATAGCAATCTCCCTTTAAAGTATTTAAAGCGAATATTCAATAAGTATAAACCTCCTATTAATTGATTTAATAAATAAAATGATAAACAGCTGCCGAAAAACGGAAACAAATTTAATTTTCATTTTCATTGTAATAAAAAGCTTTATCCAAAATAAAATATTATGTTGCTGCCAGCATTAAACCCCAAAAGCAGTAAAAAAAGTAATTTAATAAATTATGTGTTAATTTAAATTTATTTGCAAATATATATCTGAACTAATTGAATTATTTGCCTACTTAGTGTAAAGTACCGAGTAGCTAGGTACTCATAATATTTACAATACTAAAAATAACAGCTGGTTTGTTTGCCGGAACATCCTTTGCCACTGATGTACCAGATACTGTCATAGGCCTCTGTGATACTAGGTGCGTTCGTTTACACCAAAAGCGTTTTCTTACGCAAAAATTGTGTAAATGAGAGAGGTTTTGAGAGAGTAATGTTCTTGTTCTTCTTGCACGAAATAGCCCGTACTTTTTCTGCGGGCTAGTTTGGGCATGAAGAACAAGCAATCAGTTTGTTTATAATAAACATTGAAAATAACAAACAAAAATTACAAATGTCGCAAACAGCTGACAGACATTAAAAAAGTTGTGTGTTAAAAAAAAATTTTTCTTAACAATATTTAATTACAAACATTTTTGTTATTTATACCTATTAGGAAGAAAATATTAAAAATATTTGCGCTGAAACATGTAAGTATAGATACTTCTAAATGTACACGTATATATCAAAGGTTACACAAAAGTACATATCCGTCTATTGCTATTTTTATATAAAAATGCATACATATATATATGTATATATTTTCTAGAGATGAATAGAAGTCATGTCAGGTATGGATGCTTTTGAAACCATTGCTGCAGAACTTATGGAGAGTGAAGCTAGTGATGATGATATTATTTTAGATTTTATTGAACAAGATAGTGATATCGAAGAAACTATATTGCCAAACTGGTCACAACTTTTTCGTGCTGAAAAGAGAAACAGCATTCCAAATTATTTACAAGAAGTTGTACCCTTATATACTGAAGAAGAGTTCCGGCAACACTTTCGCATATCTAGGGACCTGTATATCAATATAACGGCAAGATTTAATGAAAGTGAAATGTATGCAAACCTTCGTGCTGACAAGCGTTTACCAGCCACAACGTATTTGGCTGTTTTTTTGTGGTATGTAGGTCATGAAGCTTGTAGTTTTCGCGATTTGTCCGATCGATTCAATTTATCGCTTTCAACTGCTTCCAAAATCATTGAAAAAACCACAATGTTCATAAGCAGTTTAAGTCCAGATGTTATAAAATGGCCAAATGAAGTTAAGAAACAAGAGTCCGCAACTTTTTTTGGCAACAAATGTGGATTTACAAAAGCTATTGGTAGTATTTCATAATTCATTCCTTACATTTATTTATTTTTGCTAAAGTTTATCTAAATATCTGCCTTCATTATTCAGGTTGTATTGATGGAACACATATTGTTATTGACCCTCCAAAAAGATGCAAAGATGATTACATCGATCGCAAAGGAAACATAACGCTACAAATGCAAGCGGTTTGCGACGAAAACAAAAAATTTATTAATATTTTTTTAGGATTCCCAGGATCATCTCATGATAGTTGGGTTTATAAAAACTCTAAATTATACCAAAATTTGCCAACTTTATGCGGAGGTAATGCATTTAAGTATACATATATAATATTGCACATGTATATACGTATGTATTTGCTAGACATTTATATTTTGTTTATTAAAGACTATTACCTGTTAGGAGATTCAGCGTACCCTTGCACACAATATCTGGTTACACCATGCAAAGACAACGGCCATTTAACAGCGGCACAGAAAAATTTCAACATAAGGCTAAGCTCAGGCCGTGTGTGTATAGAACACTCGTTTGGGATATTGAAACAACGTTTCAGGCAATTATATTATTGCAAACTAAGAGGAATTGAGAAATTGTGTCACTTCATACGAGCATGTTGTGTTTTACACAATCTCGCCAATGACAATGATTTGATGTTCGCCGAAGAAGATGAAGAACCAAGTGTAGAAAACGATAACACTGTGGAGACATCAAGAGGAAATGCCGTAAGGGACCCAATTTGTTTTAATTTACAGTCAAATTAAAATTAATTATATTTTGGAAGTTATTATTATTATACCAATCATTAAATAAAACCATTCATTTAATATAAAAATGTCTTTAACAAGCGTATATGTATTTCCTAATTCATTTAATATAAAAATGTCTTTAACAAGCAAGAGTATATGTATTTCTTAATTAATTCAGTGTAAAAAGAAATAAGTAACATAAATAAATAAATAACAAAAAATTCAATAATTCAGGCACATGGTAATTATAGTAGTAGTAAAATAAATAAATAAATTAAATTAAAATAATTGTAATGTGTTACGGAGTATTGATTCTTGAATCAACTAGTCTCTCGAGTAGCTCTAGTTTTTTTTGACACCTTTCTTCTCTTCTTTGCATGAAATATGTTAGTTTAGAATAAAAATTCTTTTTTTCTACCACCATTTCCTCTACTTTTTTCAGGACTTTCCCTTTGGCCCCAATTTTTTTTCTAGAAATTTTTCTTGGCTCATTATCTGTAATACATTTCAAAGATTTATAAAAAGTTATGAAGGTATAAAGAAAAATGTGTATATAATAAATATAACCTTTCGAAGGATTTTTGATCTCATCACCTTGGGGAATAGAGCTTATTGAAGATTCATGGACATCTCCACTGTTCAATAAAAATTCCGCATGAATTCCTTTTTTTTTCCCCCAGCCTGTACTTTTCGTCTGTAACATAAAAAAAGAAAATTAAATATTGCAAATAATTCTAATTTAATTATGGAAATACCATTTCTAATTTGACGGTAAGTCTTTGGGGAACAGCAGATCGTAAGTGATTGTTCCATTTATTTATTATACCCTTCACTTTTAGTGTAAAGGGTATATATAAGTTTTTTTTTTCTATCTTGGACCAGCACTAAGGGATGACCCCTACACATGCGATGCATTGTGCTGGAACTAGGAAATCAGGTTATGGGAAGGAGGATAGAGGGAGTAGTGTGAATGGACATTTGACTTGAATTTTCCCACGTCATAAGTGACAGGAAAGACCTCGGCAGGGAGTTTGTTCCACATACGCGATGGTTGGCCGAAAAATGAGTTCTCCCTGTAATGCGTAGTGCGGTTCGCTGCCAAGTTGACTACAAATGGATGTGCTCTTAATGATGAACGCGTCGTGCGTGTGAATGATCGGGTTTCGGGAACAAGTTCCCTGATTTCATCAGAACACATCCCATTATAGTAACGATAGAACAACGAAACGCACCCCACGTTGCGACGATGCTCAAGAGAGTCAATAGAGTTGGCTACCCTACTGTCTCCTATGAGTTTCTTCGCTCTATCCTGGACCCGGTCGAGTAACTTCAAAATAGTCTTTGAAGCACCGGCCCAAACATGAGAGTTGTATTCCATTTTCGGTCGGATGTAGGCGGTATAAATAGTGAGGAGATCAGATGGGGTGAAGTATGTCTTGCACCGTCTTAAAAAACCGAGGCACTTGAATGCTTCTTTTGAGACCTGAAAAATGTGCTCAGTCCATCGAACATCGCACTGAATTTTCATGCCAAGAACATCAAGAGCTTCTGATTCCTCGATGTTTATACCGCCCATAATTACAGATGACGCAGCGTCATCGGGCATGCGTCGATGTGTAAGCATGCTGCATTGGGTCTTTTGAGCATTGAAATCGACCCTGTTTGCCTGACCCCATTCCGATATTTTCATGAGGTCACAATTCAATGAGTCACTCATATTCTGCCTCATCGAAGTGATCATAGTCGATGTTGGTCTACGACTAAATGAATATGAGTGAGAAAGGCTGCTGTCATCTGCGAAAGAGTGGATAGGGTTGGAAGTTTGACATAAGAGGTCATTTAGAAAGACTAGAAATAGGGTAGGACAAAGAGTGGAGCCTTGAATTTATCTTATACTCATTAGATGAGATCCCGTCTATAACAACTCTTATAGCGCGATCCCTGAGAAAACTCGATATAAATCGAGTGAAGATATCACCGACACCAAAAGCAATAAGTTTGGACAGACGTGCCCCATGCCATACTCTATCAAATGCTTTAGAAATATCCAGAGCCACGACTTTTTTTTTTTTTTTTTTTTTTATCTCAGACCAGCACTCAGGAGATGACTCCTACACATGCGAAGCATTGTGATGGAACTATAAGAAAGGGATAGTAGGAAAAACGACAGGAGGTGAAGCTTAATTAATTATTTTACAGCTCTGCTTTTGCACGTTCTTTGATTTTTTTTTTTATACTCGTAGCAGTGCTGAAGCTTCGGTTCAGTAGCCATTTTTATTATTGTTTTACTTCGCCGGTGCTACAATACCGACGAAGGAGGGCGTTCTGATGCGATTGTGGATTGCTATCAGCTGAAGCCGGTATTGTTCAGTGACCAGTGACTATGCCTTCGCCACTGAAACCTTCCGACAACAACTGACACACAAAGGCACATTAATGCACATCAGAAAAATGCGAGATGTTTATTTTTATTTTAAAAATTTTTAGTCTGAAACTGGGGTTGAACCCATGTCTGTTTTTGGTTCAGTAGTCAACGTGCAGACTACCATCCATCGTGCCATCGCCACCCTCAACTTTCTTTACTTTCGCCGAACTGGTGAATAGAATCACACCATTTTTCCGAGAGGAAGGCTGGTAAGTCGCCCGTAGAGCGCCCTCGATGGAAGCCGTATTGACGGTCGTTCAGTAAATTGTTGGACTCTAAATATTTCATTAGGTGAAAGTTCACCATACTTTCCATCACTTTGGAAATCGCGGAACAGATTGCGATTGGGCGGTAATTTTCAGGTTTGCTTGCCTCACCCTTTTTTGGGATCGGCGTTACATTTGCAACCTTCCAGCACGATGGGAATTGACCTGTATAGTACAGAGTGCTGAAAAGGATTGCCAAAGGACGTGATAACGTCGAAGAACATTGCTTCAGGACCAGTGCAGGAATTCCATCCGGCCCAGGAGACTTGTTTATGTTGAGGTTCGTTAGAACCCTTTTAACTGCACGAGCTCGAAAGTATATCTTTGGCATAGTTACGGATACACGCTCGGGTGCGGGCAGTGGTTGATTGCTTTCCGGCAGGTGAGAATTACCTGCAAACATTTCAGCTAGGAGGTTAGCTTTTTCAACCGGGTCAGTGAATATTTGGTTATCCTTCAAAAGAGCCGGAATAGAAGAACTAGCATTTTCCTTCACTCTTTTTACGAAAGACCAAAAGCTTTTACTGCCCCCTTGGCCAGTAAGAACTTTGGTGCGAATACGCTGCTCGTACAAAGCTTTTTCACGTCTTAGCACTTTGGCACACGAAGATCTCGCCCTTTTGCGCATCGCATCAGTATCCGCGTTTTTGTCATTCCGCCAGATACAAAATGCTTCCTCTCTGGATCTGACTGCAAGTCTGCACATCTGATTAAACCATGACTTCGGTCTGGGTTTAATCGAAATTTGCTTCGATGGTATGAAAATTTTCATACCGCGCAATATTATATTTTCAACCATTTCTGCAATGGCATTGACGTCATTGTCAAGGAAGCAAAGCTTCCAATTGAAATGCCGAAAGAAATCGTTGAGCTCAGCCCAACGTGCCTTTTCAAAAATATATTTTAAACGTTTCGTAGCTGGCCGTGAAACGTTAAGAAGTTCCGCAAACGAAAAGGATGCAGAAATGGTGCAATGATCCGAATTTCCGAGAGGTGCGCTAGTGTTCATTTCATACTTGTCAGGGTGTGAAGTAAGAAAAAGGTCGAGGGTATTATGTTGGTGCCCGTCAACACACGAAATATGTGTTGGTTCATTCACTAATTGCGCAAGGTGGTTGTGCGCTGCGAATAGCTCAACATATTGGCCTTCTGGAGTCGTATGGCTCGAATGGCGGAGCCACGATAAGTTATGGACATTGAAATCACCAGCAATAACGATTTCACTGTTCGGGTAATTTTCGAGGATCTCCGATATAGTGTCGGAAAGGGCATCGAAATTGTATATAGTTTTATCCCTTTCCATATTTGGGCTTCTGTAAAGAAACCCGAAGTGCAAAAGATGTGCCCTGATTTTAAATTTAACCCATAGACAGCTAAATTCAGGATCATTCGTGCCTAAGGATTGCTGGCACTGGTACACAACTTCATTGCGTATATATATTGCAAGGCCCCTATGAAGAATAAAGAGGGATAGGAGGTGATACCCAGGTATGTGAAAATCCTGTGGATCAGCATCCTCAGACACCTGGGTTTCACTTAAGGCGATAACATCCGGCCGATGGAGACAAACGTGGGCATATACAGAGAAAAAATTTGCCCTTAAACCACGTATGTTGCAGAAGTCAATTCTGAAACGGCCTGTCATACTTTACGCAAAAAAAAATCAAATCAATTGTCTATCTTTTATATTGCCGACACCAATGAACTAGTTGCCGCCTGAGAGATTGCTCGGTGATCAGTGCTACGCTTTCATCACCAAACAGTCCAACAGCAACTATCCCACTGGTATCCACAATATAAAAAATTTATATTTTACTTTTGATAGGAGTTTTTAGCACAATGACGCGAAAAAGAGCCATAAAAGCCCTGATCCGGTCACTTTCACCCGAAGTGCCAACACTAGTTGGTGGTGCCAGCACTGGTAAATATTTTCGTTCGCCCGTCACTGGTATAGCGGATTTTATTTTCTGTTCTATTGTTTTGGTTGGAATTTTATTTTTGTTGTTGTTTGTTAAATTTATGATTTATTTATTCCCCGTTTGCATTTAATCCAAACTACCGTTTATTTTATTTTATTTAAAGCATTTAAAGTTTGTAAGTTTATTTAGTTTGTTTTGTTTCACTATTGTTGTCACTATTTTCCTCTGTTTTTTTTTATTTTTTCTTTTATTTTCCACTCCGCTATTTTAGTTTTTAGTCAATTTTGTGGTAATTTATCCGTCTCACAGAAGACGCGTGTATACCGGACGGACGACACGACATCATTCCGTGTGAAACTTTTTTAATATTCGCCTCAGAAGAAAAATTTATATATTTTCAGAAAGGTTATGAATAGAGAAGTTGATAGAACCATGTCCGTCTGTCTGTGTTTGTGTTTCTTGAAACGGCGTTTGTGGGCAAATTAATCTTCTCATAAAATTCATTTTGTGTCAATCCGTCAGTAGTAGACCTGAATCTCTTCCTATTGAAATTTGGGCAAATCGGTTGAATAGTTTCCGAGCAACAGCCGCAGATCCACGACCAACTTGGTTTTTTTCTTGAAATTTTAGTACAAAATTGTCCATAACTTCGAAACGGATGGAGCGATTTTAATGAAATTTAGTCTGTGTATGTAACTAGGTGGACTACTTACTTTAAATACTATTTGGACCCGCTAAGTAGCCCCAAATATGTTCAAAATATGCAAAAAAAAAACAAAAAGCACGCGATTTCTTTATGAAATATGCATTATATATTATGAAATAGACTAAGAGAAACAATATTTAAATTAAAACATACTTCTTACTTACATACATAACATGATTCGAACCACCATCAAACTCCACCAAAACGCCACCCATATACTCAGTCACCTCACCCATCAAGACCGCTGAGTTTGTTATAACTTATCTAGACTAAATCATACCACAATTTTTCCACTAATACTATGAAATACACTAATACAAGTCGTGTAACGACCCTTTTTAGCAATACATCTAAAGAAATTTTACCATATATGTATACGGAGTCTGATGAAACAAATACATTCTTAGCACTCATAAACTCATGGTGCCAGTTTTTATAAACAATTTTTTAGAAGCCAAACCTCCTCATTCTTTTTTGCTAATTTTATAAATATGTACATTCATGCGAAAGATTAGTAGCATTGCTTTTTGAGCATTTCAGTATGCAAAAAAAAATCTTATTTTGACGAACAGTGTTGCCACGAAATAATGTTGGGATAGAGGACATACAGATGATTATCCGATTTTTATTTATATATATTTAAAATTTTACATGTAAAGAAAAAACAAAAAACTTCGACAAGTTGAATTGAATTGATTGGTATGATTGTTAAAATAAGTAGTAAGAAAGACTTAATTGTTCTTCGCTACACTAAAAAAATTTATAATAAATAATTTTATTTTTACAATTTCTGTTAAAAAACATTTTACAAAATTTCAAAAAAGGTCGAATGTTTTCTTACGTCTTACGTCTATGTGTGACTGTTTTTTGAACACTAACGCACACTAATACAAATATTGCCGCGGATATTAATACGTGTCGCATCGGCTTAACGAAAGAAAATATTAAATCTAACAGTGAAAATGCTGAAATTGCTACAATGGCGGATTATGTATGCGAGCCAATGGCCTTGAATGTGAGTTTTTATTTTAAAAATATGTTCAAATAAATACGTGGTATCGAGATGCTAACTATTCAAAATACGCCAACTGAGCAACCTAAATATGCCAAACTTTCAAATTACAGAATTGTCTGCTGCTTTATGAATTATTATTCAATTTAAATTCATAAACTTTTTTTTTTGGATGTAAAAAATGTATAATAACTGATTTTTCATGGAAATTTATTTATCAATTCTTTAATGAATGAAATGAACTAAAATATAAATAAATTTAAATGAATTCGGCAGTAAGAAATTGTTGCATTAAAGAAGAAGCCTCAAATAAAATCGAAAATGCGTTTTGGCATAATTTTTACCAAAAACAAATAAGCGTCTCAAATTTGTACAACGAAAAAAGTTACTTACGCCGTACGTTTTTTGAACAGTAATAGTGTCTTCTTTGCCATACAGCTACCAAAAAAGAATATTATGATGCATTTGTGGCTTACACTATTCTTGCGTAATCGGATTTTTCAAACAGAGGCTTACACCATTTTGTGCTGTAAGTATTTGATACATTTAAGTGAAGTACTCAAATATTACTTACATTTTATGGAAGTAGAAGATTCCGCAAATAGTTTATTTTTACTAAATAAAGCAAATCTGTCTGAAGAATAAGAAAAATTCTTATTGTGAAAAAATCATGTTTATGAATAATCACAATATTTCTTATTTTATTAATTTTTTCTTTCTCCTGTAAAGGTATAAAATTTAAAGATTTGCCCTTTTGCATTTCACTAATAAAAACTCACATTCAACATTGTTTCGATTTTACCATAATCACTACTAGATTTAACATTGCCTTTCGGAAATTGTAACAAATAATTCTAATTTGATATCAATTTATCTCATCATTATTTCCCGGCAACACTGCTCTTCAAACTCAGATTTTTTTTTGGGTTATTAAGAAAAAAACAAAATGTACCATTATAAAGCGAATGCTACATGCTTACTACTGAAATGCTGAAAAATATTTTGAGACGCAATAAATGAAATAATTTTACAGTCACGGGTAAAGAAATCGACGGGTTTTCATTAAAATTAAATCACAACATAATTTTGGTTTTAAAAAAATTTATAACAATGAAGTTCGCACTGAATTGGGAATTTGTTTATTTTGCAAAATAGTAACAATTTTAAAAGTGTGACTTTTAAAAAATTAGATTTTTTCAAAATTTTAAGCACATAATGTATTAAAAATTTTCCGATTTTACATAATTTATAATAAAATTTATATAATAATAATAAAAGAAATAGCATTCAGTGTAACATTGCCAATGTTTGCAAATTTGAATTAAAAATTTTATCAACGAAAAATCAAGTTCTACATTTATGCTTGTTATGGCAGTTTCATAAAAAGAAATATTATTTTCTACACTGATATTTACCGTTCTTTCATTTTGCGCCATTAATAAGCAAAAAAATGTGGTGTGGCTTCTGGCTCAAGCATTCATATTTTATGCTTGTTTTTGTTGTTTGTCTTTGAGCGTAATTATTTTTCCCTCATTTCAGTAATGCTGCCAGTATGTAAAAAAAAGTAATAAAAATACCCAAAAAATTCCCACTTCTGATATATACTCGTATGAATAATAATTGTTATTAAAGCCCGTATGACACTAAATTTATTTTTCATTAATTAATATAAATCTATCAATAGAAAGGGACAGCAAAGCCAGAAAAAAAGAAATACAATATACACTTAGTCACAAAACTCTACATATGATTTCGAAATTGCATTTAATCTGATCGTTATTTTATATGTGAAGTAAAATTTTTGAAAATTCTTACTTGTAAATTTAACAGGGCATATTTATTAATTTATTTAAAACAGAAACTTAGATATAGAATAACTTCCTCCACTTCTCACTTGATAATGATTTTAAGAGACGAAAGGGAAATATTTCCCCGAAATAACAAAAAAATAATTTTTTTCGATGCCTAAAAGGCTTAAAGAAGTTTAAGATGCAAAAAAGACCATACAATCCATTGAATATTTTCTAAGTCACCCCAAAGTTTTGATAATGTATCATATGTAGACTTTTGCTTTTATAAAATTTATTATATTTTTCATTCTTAATATTAAACAGCGTGAATTTTTATTTTTTATTTTCTGTAAAGATCGCTAATCCTATGAAATAAAAAAGTTTAACAACTTTTTTGTATTTCTCTGAAAAATTAAAATTTATTGAAGAAATTAAATCGTATGTAGAGTTTTGCAACTAAGTGTATAATATTTATATATTTTAAGTGTTGCCTTCTTATTTCCATTAAAAAAACGCTGAAGAAAAATATACTGTCATTAATATCAGTGCACTCATCTACACAAATAGAAAAATATTTACAGTTTATTATTCTAGTTTTAATAATAGAATAAATGAATGCACTAATTTGTTCCGTGCGTTGGCATACTAAGCTTTCAGATTTACCGAAGTAATTTTCGGCAAACAAAAAATCATTTTCATATTCATTCAACATTGGAGAGTCTAGTAAAAAACTACTACACAATCTGCTCATATCTATAAATAATAATAAAGTGGCAGCCTTGGTTTTCAAGTAACATGCGAATACACAACCCGCATGTTTCAATAATCACTGAAGTTTTTATTCAAAAAAATTAAAATTATGGCTGCATGCCCTCCTTATTAGTGTAATAGCATTCGCACATGTGCGGTGTTTTGCGGTCTCTGATTTACATTGTTATCTATAAACATATACATATATTGTTTCGCTCTCTCCTATAGGGAGCTTATGGCATTCTTTATGTTCATAACTTTGTTGTTTTATTATTTTGTGTACATACATGTATACATATGGACTACTGAAAAAGTTCTTAGGCTTTTCTCTGATTTAACGACTCTGAGTTGAATGAGGTTGATGGATGAGCTAGCAAAGAGCAAGTTGTTGAGTAGCAAATTTCTTTGAATGAGTTCGAATTATAGGTGTCCCTCAGAATTTGCGTTTCTCTTTTTACTGGTTATAGAAATTAATAATTTTGAAACACATTAATTGGAAAAAAGTCAAAAAATTTTTTTTTTTAATTTAGAAAACAAACATTCATAGCTCATCTAAAGGAACAACAGTTGTGCCTAATTTAACGTAAGGAAGGATGTGTAAAGAAAATAAATTTTTTTTTCGTTGCTTCGTATTTCCATTTGAAATGAAAAGCGCTTGTTTGGTGCACAAAAATTCCTCTAAAAAATTGAGATCATTCGTCCAATGTGATTTAGTTTCCAATATATTGTAAAAATATATTCAATAGAAATATACAGAAATGAAAAATAAAAACAAGCATATGGCCGGAAGAAAACAATAGTTTTGAAAATAAGTGTATTCCTCTAATACTACGTATTGAAATTTAATTATTAATGTACATATGCATTATTAATATACTCTATATGTATGTATGTGGGTCTATAATCATATAAGTGTAAGCCTCTGTTTGAAAGATCTGATCACGCAAGAATGGCGTAAGCCACAAATGCATCACAATATTCGTTTTTGGTAGCTTTACGGTGAAATTTGGTTTGTATGATGACTTGGCTGTTTGAAGTAATATATTGATCGAAAAGGTCTGGTCCTTTGGACCAGATCCAACAATTAAGTAAAAATTCGGCACTACTAAACGACTATCCGTCAATTCAGGCGAATTTCAGAAATAAAGGGAGCCAGTGAAGGGTATCTAAGATTCGGCACAGCCGAATATAGCACTCTTACTTGTTTTATTTTCTTTTTGATTACGATTAAATAAATTCTTTCACAGATAATTTTTTTTTAGGAAACTTTAATCAATCACATTAAACTTTCAACGAGTATCAGATGATCAAGCTCGTACAATTGTACTTTTTTCAGTACACTTTGCATTGCAAAAGTACTACTTTACTCCACTAAATATTAAGTACCAAAGTATGTATATTCATATGATTATGCGTTGTTCAGTAATTTATAGCAAAAATATATTTTCGATTTTTTTTATTATAATATTTAATTTTTAATTATATTATTAATTGACCTTTTTTATTATATTTTTTGATATATATTTATTAAGCCTGAGGTCATTTTTTATTTTATTTTGTTTTTTATTATTCGATATTTCGTTAACAGCTTGTTAACATCATCAGGAATAATAGGAAATTATAATTCTTTGAAAATATAAAAATAAAAAAAAAAAATAAAAAAAAAAAATTCTTTGAAATATAAAAATATTTTTGAAACGTCACAAAATTTTTGTTATAAAATTTTATTGAAAATTCAAAAATGTGTAGTAGTAATATAGGCGCTTATAAATATAAAGAATTTTAAACCTACATATGACTGTATGTTTGCATGTGTGTACGTACATTCGTATATCTATGAGTATATGTATGCATGCGTGTATATGTATGTATATGCAAGTGTGTACATATGAATATGCTCGTGTGTATGTTTGTATATGCATTTTTATGTGTTTATGTATGTATGTATGTATATTTGTTCATGTGTGCATATTTATGTATGTATATACATATGTATATGTGTACGTGTGTGTGCATTGTATGTATATATTTATATATATATTTGATATATGAGTTTGTTAAGAAAGTTTATATTTGTGTATATATCTATATATGTGTGTGTATGTGCATATATGTTTATATATATACATGTTAGTCGGTCTATATTGTATGTGTGTATGTATATATATATATGTGTATGTATATATGTATATATATTTATGTAGGTATAAAATTCGTTATATTTATATGCTCCTATATTACTACTACACATTTTTGAATTTTCAATCAAATTTTATAACAAAAATTTTGTGACGTTTCAAAAATATTTTTATATTTCAAAGAATTATAATTTCCTATTATTCCTGATGATGTTATCAAGCTGTTAACGAAATATCGAATAATAAAAAACAAAATAAAATAAAAAAAGACCTCAGGCTTAATAAATATATATAAAAAAAAAAATAATATTTAATTATTAAATTATTCACAACCACTTTCCACAACTTTTTCACAAACTTTGACGTTGAATGAAGTGAGCAGCGAAATAGCTAATAAGTTTAGCTGCCCTACAAGAACATTGACGGTCATTTGACCTGTGATAAGACCGTCATTGCTGACAGAATTATCGGCCATTGCGTAGAACAAAGTTTATATCATTTTCTTAAGGGCAATATGAGAAAAATTACCGAAACTTCTGTGTGCATGTGATAGTCAGCGTTGATGCATATATATCGCTCACTAGACGGATATCCCAATTGAAATGCAACACTATTTATTTCAATTCTTTACGTTGATTTTAATTTAATATTCTTATATGTACATATGTATATAAAAAAAAGAAATGTAATATAATATAAAATAGAAATATCCATCAGAACCTTGGAGTGGGCCATCATCTGTGAATTTTTTCTTAATATAATTGCCCACAATTATTTAAAATATACAAATATTAAAACAAACTATTCAGGGATTCGCATAAAAATTAATTCTATCCATCGGCAAAGACAACATATGTCGTTGTTAAAACGTGTCGCCGAGTACCGAACACAAAAACGATGCTCTCTTCCACACCCGTAACATGCTACCAAACTAAATGTTTTCTCGTCTAAACTAAGTCGTACGGAGCTTCAAAAACTATAGTCCGAATTATATTTTTATAAACGAGTAAAATTATCATTTCTGTAAAATAGATGAATTTGCGAAAATTCAAGAATACTTTTGTAATGAACTGCATTAATTTCTAACTATTCAACAACACGTTGGTTGTCTCGCAACGAGGTGGTCTCTCGAGTAATAGGAACTCCTTCAGTATTACTTTAATTTGATTGATTTCGAAACAAATTCTCAATATTCAAGAATTCATTTTATTTAACTTTCTGTTACTAATAGTTAATAATAGTAAAACTTAACACAACTTTTATGTTTTTAGTACATTTGGGTACAATTTTAAATTTGTCAAATATCATCTCCGATATAAACAGAGCTGTAAAAAATTGACATTTCTTTTTTTCTGGTAAATTTTATGGGATTTTTCGTTTTCTTACTTTTGTACATTTTGCTCTCTTATTGAGAGTAATTATACCTTACTCTCATTTTACCGAACTTTCACAGAAAGTAAACGTACAGACCTATTTTGAGAGAGCAGTGTTTTTGTTTTTCTTGCACGAAACAGTCTGTACTTTTTCTGCATTCTAGCATGGTGCAATTACTAAGCTGGCAGCATTACAGTTTTTACAGGCGATCGTGTGTTGGTGGTTTGAGTCGTAAAATGTTAGAAAAAAGTTTCACTCGCAATATTTAAACAAAATACCGATTGCAATAAAATTGCTTATCACGTTTTGTTAATAATAAACACTATTAAACAAATGTGTTTATGTAGAATTTTCACATTTTATGTCGCTAAAAGGTGCTTTACATTGTCCCACGAGTCGTACGACATGGCAAAGTTTTGTGTTTAAATTAATACTGAAGGAGTTCCTATTACTCGAGAGACCACCTCGTTGCGAGACAACCAACGTGTTGTTGAATAGTTAAAAAATAATGCATTTCATTACAAAAGTATTCTTGAATTTTTGCAAATTCATCAATTTTACAGAAAGGATAATTTTACTCGTTTGTAAACTTATAATTCGGACTATAGTTTTTGAAGCTCCGTACGACTTAGTTTAGACGAGAAAACATTTAGTTTGGTAGCATGTTACGGGTGTGGAAGAGAGCATCGTTTTTGTGTTCGGTACTCGGCGACACGTTTTAACAACGACATATGTTGTCTTTGCTGATGGATAGAATTAATTTTTATGCGAATCCCTGAATAGTTTGTTTTAATATTTGTATATTTTAAATAATTGTGGGCAATTATATTAAGAAAAAATTCACAGATGATGGCCCACTCCAAGTTTCTGATTGATATTTCTATTTTATATTATATTACATTTCTTTTTTTTTATATACATATGTACATATAAGAACATTGATATAAAATCAACGTAAAGAATTGAAATAAATAGTGTTTCATTTCAATTAGGATATCCGTGTACAGTGAGCGATATATATGCATCAACGCTGACTATCACATGCACACAGAAGTTTCGGTCATTTTTCTCATATTGCCCTTAAGAAAATGATATAAACTTATACCCGTGAAGATAACAAACTTTTACAACAAACTATTTTATTTACATAGAGAGAGAGAAAAAATCCTCTCTTGTGCTGAATTCAATGAAAGATTTCCGGCTTTACAGACAAGTACTGCCAAATTTTTTAGTATGCAAAATGTTAATTAGTATGGCACCACACTTATAATTTATTATATTTTTGGATTTCATCAAACTTTCTGTGGAAGGTAACAAACTTTTTGAGTCACTTGCAATAAATTTTTATATTTTAAAGAAATTATTTAATTAAGTAAGAACGTTATGATTAAAAATTAGAAAATTACGATTCGGAAAAAATTCAAAAATTATGTATAAGGAAAATAAAACACCAGTTCTTAATAAATACAATCACTCACTGTTTCGAAGCTATTTCAGTCACTACACTGTAAGGCCTATAGCTCCGAAACTAGGACTTGTGCCAAAAATCGCCCTATACCGGGTGATAGGTCTAAGTATTTACTACATTGTGCCATCATTCGTTTTTGGCCCAATGGTTGTGCCTTCGAACAAAATTTTTCAAATACTGTTTCAAGGCGATTTCGCGCACTACACTGTAAGGCCTATAGCTCCGAAACTAGGACTTGTGCCAAAAATCGCCCTATACCGGGTGATAGGTCTAAGTATTTACTACATTGTGCCATCATTCGTTTTTGGCCCAATGGTTGTGCCTTCGAACAAAATTTTTCAAATACTGTTTCAAGGCGATTTCGCGCACTACACTGTAAAGCCTATAGCTCCGAAACTAGGACTTGTGCCAAAAATCGCCCTATACCGGGTGATAGGTCTAAGTATTTACTACATTGTGCCATCATTCGTTTTTGGCCCAATGGTTGTGCCTTCGAACAAAATTTTTCAAATACTGTTTCAAGGCGATTTCGCGCACTACACTGTAAGGCCTATAGCTCCGAAACTAGGACTTGTGCCAAAAATCGCCCTATACCGGGTGATAGGTCTAAGTATTTACTACATTGTGCCATCATTCGTTTTTGGCCCAATGGTTGTGCCTTCGAACAAAATTTTTCAAATACTGTTTCAAGGCGATTTCGCGCACTACACTGTAAGGCCTATAGCTCCGAAACTAGGACTTGTGCCAAAAATCGCCCTATACCGGGTGATAGGTCTAAGTATTTACTACATTGTGCCATCATTCGTTTTTGGCCCAATGGTTGTGCCTTCGAACAAAATTTTTCAAATACTGTTTCAAGGCGATTTCGCGCACTACACTGTAAGGCCTATAGCTCCGAAACTAGGACTTGTGCCAAAAATCGCCCTATACCGGGTGATAGGTCTAAGTATTTACTACATTGTGCCATCATTCGTTTTTGGCCCAATGGTTGTGCCTTCGAACAAAATTTTTCAAATACTGTTTCAAGGCGATTTCGCGCACTACACTGTAAAGCCTATAGCTCCGAAACTAGGACTTGTGCCAAAAATCGCCCTATACCGGGTGATAGGTCTAAGTATTTACTACATTGTGCCATCATTCGTTTTTGGCCCAATGGTTGTGCCTTCGAACAAAATTTTTCAAATACTGTTTCAAGGCGATTTCGCGCACTACACTGTAAAGCCTATAGCTCCGAAACTAGGACTTGTGCCAAAAATCGCCCTATACCGGGTGATAGGTCTAAGTATTTACTACATTGTGCCATCATTCGTTTTTGGCCCAATGGTTGTGCCTTCGAACAAAATTTTTCAAATACTGTTTCAAGGCGATTTCGCGCACTACACTGTAAGGCCTATAGCTCCGAAACTAGGACTTGTGCCAAAAATCGCCCTATACCGGGTGATAGGTCTAAGTATTTACTACATTGTGCCATCATTCGTTTTTGGCCCAATGGTTGTGCCTTCGAACAAAATTTTTCAAATACTGTTTCAAGGCGATTTCGCGCACTACACTGTAAGGCCTATAGCTCCGAAACTAGGACTTGTGCCAAAAATCGCCCTATACCGGGTGATAGGTCTAAGTATTTACTACATTGTGCCATCATTCGTTTTTGGCCCAATGGTTGTGCCTTCGAACAAAATTTTTCAAATACTGTTTCAAGGCGATTTCGCGCACTACACTGTAAGGCCTATAGCTCCGAAACTAGGACTTGTGCCAAAAATCGCCCTATACCGGGTGATAGGTCTAAGTATTTACTACATTGTGCCATCATTCGTTTTTGGCCCAATGGTTGTGCCTTCGAACAAAATTTTTCAAATACTGTTTCAAGGCGATTTCGCGCACTACACTGTAAAGCCTATAGCTCCGAAACTAGGACTTGTGCCAAAAATCGCCCTATACCGGGTGATAGGTCTAAGTATTTACTACATTGTGCCATCATTGGTTTTTGGCCCAATGGTTGTGCCTTAGAACAAAATTTTTCAAATACTGTTTCAAGGCGATTTCGCGCACTACACTGTAAGGCCTATAGCTCCGAAACTAGGACTTGTGCCAAAAATCGCCCTATACCGGGTGATAGGTCTAAGTATTTACTACATTGTGCCATCATTCGTTTTTGGCCCAATGGTTGTGCCTTCGAACAAAATTTTTCAAATACTGTTTCAAGGCGATTTCGCGCACTACACTGTAAGGCCTATAACTCCGAAACTAGGACTTGTGCCAAAAATCGCCCTATACCGGGTGATAGGTCTAAGTATTTACTACATTGTGCCATCATTCGTTTTTGGCCCAATGGTTGTGCCTTCGAACAAAATTTTTCAAATACTGTTTCAAGGCGATTTCGCGCACTACACTGTAAAGCCTATAGCTCCGAAACTAGGACTTGTGCCAAAAATCGCCCTATACCGGGTGATAGGTCTAAGTATTTACTACATTGTGCCATCATTCGTTTTTGGCCCAATGGTTGTGCCTTCGAACAAAATTTTTCAAATACTGTTTCAAGGCGATTTCGCGCACTACACTGTAAAGCCTATAGCTCCGAAACTAGGACTTGTGCCAAAAATCGCCCTATACCGGGTGATAGGTCTAAGTATTTACTACATTGTGCCATCATTCGTTTTTGGCCCAATGGTTGTGCCTTCGAACAAAATTTTTCAAATACTGTTTCAAGGCGATTTCGCGCACTACACTGTAAAGCCTATAGCTCCGAAACTAGGACTTGTGCCAAAAATCGCCCTATACCGGGTGATAGGTCTAAGTATTTACTACATTGTGCCATCATTGGTTTTTGGCCCAATGGTTGTGCCTTCGAACAAAATTTTTCAAATACTGTTTCAAGGCGATTTCGCGCACTACACTGTAAGGCCTATAGCTCCGAAACTAGGACTTGTGCCAAAAATCGCCCTATACCGGGTGATAGGTCTAAGTATTTACTACATTGTGCCATCATTCGTTTTTGGCCCAATGGTTGTGCCTTCGAACAAAATTTTTCAAATACTGTTTCAAGGCGATTTCGCGCACTACACTGTAAGGCCTATAACTCCGAAACTAGGACTTGTGCCAAAAATCGCCCTATACCGGGTGATAGGTCTAAGTATTTACTACATTGTGCCATCATTCGTTTTTGGCCCAATGGTTGTGCCTTCGAATAAAATTTTTCAAATACTGTTTCAAGGCGATTTCGCGCACTACACTGTAAGGCCTATAGCTCCGAAACTAGGACTTGTGCCAAAAATCGCCCTATACCGGGTGATAGGTCTAAGTATTTACTACATTGTGCCATCATTCGTTTTTGGCCCAATGGTTGTGCCTTCGAACAAAATTTTTCAAATACTGTTTCAAGGCGATTTCGCGCACTACACTGTAAGGCCTATAGCTCCGAAACTAGGACTTGTGCCAAAAATCGCCCTATACCGGGTGATAGGTCTAAGTATTTACTACATTGTGCCATCATTCGTTTTTGGCCCAATGGTTGTGCCTTCGAACAAAATTTTTCAAATACTGTTTCAAGGCGATTTCGCGCACTACACTGTAAGGCCTATAGCTCCGAAACTAAGACTTGTGCCAAAAATCGCCCTATACCGGGTGATAGGTCTAAGTATTTACTACATTGTGCCATTATTCGTTTTTGGCCCAATGGTTGTGCCTTCGAACAAAATTTTTCAAATACTATTTCAAGGCGATTTCACTCACTACACTGTAAATTTTGTTTGTTGTTTTGTGAAACAGTATTTGAAAAATTTTGTTCGAAGGCACAACCATTGGGGCGAAAACGAATGATGGCACAATGTAGTAAATACTTAGACCTATCACCCGGTATAGGGCGATTTTTGGCACAAGTCCTAGTTTCGGAGCTATAGGCCTTACAGTGTAGTGCGCGAAATCGCCTTGAAACAGTATTTGAAAAGTTTTGTTCGAAGGCACAACCATTGGGCCAAAAACGAATGATGGCACAATGTAGTAAATACTTAGACCTATCACCCGGTATAGGGCGATTTTTGGCACAAGTCCTAGTTTCGGAGCTATAGGCCTTACAGTGTAGTGCGCGAAATAGCTTCGAAACAGTGAGTGATTGTATTTATTAAGAACTGGTGTTTTATTTTCCTTATACATAATTTTTGAATTTTTTCCGAATCGTAATGTTCTAATTTTTAATCATAACGTTCTTACTTAATTAAATAATTTCTTTAAAATATAAAAATTTATTGCAAGTGACTCAAAAAGTTTGTTACCTTCCACAGAAAGTTTGATGAAATCCAAAAATTTAATAAATTATAAGTGTGCTGCCATACTAATTAACATTTTGCATACTAAAAAATTTGGCAGTACTACACTGTAAGGCCTATAGGCTATTATAGGTCTGTTCGTTTACTCAAAATTGTTTCGTTTAATCAAAATCTTACCCAAAAGCGTTTTCTTACGCAAAAATTGGGTAAATGAGAGAGGGTTTGAGAGAGTAATGTTCTTGTTCTTCACGCATGAGAAGCCCGTACTTTTTCTTCGGGCTAGTTTGGGCATGAAGAACAAGCAATCAGTTTGTTTATAATAAACATTAATTACATTATTTATTAATTTATAACATTTTTACAATTAATAACATAATTACAAACATTTTTGTTATTTATACCATAAATTGTTAAAAACTTTTCATAAAAAATACCATTTTTTTAAATAAATATTTTTGTTAATACAAATTATTATTTCTTAACAATGCTACCTATTTGGTAGCGAAATATTGAAAAAGAAATAATTGTTAAAAACTTTTCATAAAAAAGAGTATGGCTCAAAAATAAATATAATTAAATAAATACTTTCAATACTAGTTTTTTTAAATAAATTCTTTCACAAATAGTTTTTTTTTCGGTAAATTGTCATCCATCACATTAAACTTTCAACGAAAATCAGGGATAATCAAGCTCGTACAATTGTACTTTTTTCAGTACACTTTGCATTGCAAAAGTACTACTTTACTCCACTAAATATTAAGTACCAAGGTATATTCATATGATTATACGTTGTTCAGTAATTTAAATTAATTATAGCAAAAATATATTTTCGATTTTTCTTAATATAATATTTAATTATTAAATTATTCACAACCACTTTCCACAACTTTTTCACAAACTTTATCGTTTGGCCTGTTGAATGAACTGACCAGCGAAATAGCTAATAAGTTTAGCTTCCCGACAATAACAGTGACGGTCATTTGACCGGTGATACGACCGTCATTGTTGACAGAATTATGCTATGATGTACAACAAACTAGCAGTGGATTATACCCTCATACCATTTAAGTTTCTATAAAATGCATCGCATGTGTAGGGGTCATCCCGTGAGTGCCGGTCCAAGAAAAAAAATATTCTAAAGTGAATATGGAATTTAAGTTATATATGCCAAATTTCCCGAGTATGCAGCTCGGTTTCGGTTGTAAAAAAGGTTTAGGGCCGGTATTATTTTTTTAAGAGAGTACATTAATTAAAAATATAAAAAATAACTATTCACTTTCGGTTCCAGGAGAAAAGTCCTGCGGCCGGCCAAATGGTGGTCATGAAGTAATACTTTAGTTAGCAAAGACCGTAGAGGAGAAAATCTCTGCAACATTGTAGAAAGTGTAGCAAATATGCACAGTTTTCCACACAACCGAGGAGGTACTATGCTAAGTGCGTTGGCAGTTATTTTTTATGGTCAGCATCCATACCATTTTTTTTCAAATAAATCTCAATAAAACTAAAAAATTTACAAAAGTACGGGAATCACAAAATACAAGTCAATGTCCAACCATACATTATATTTAAATTTTTTAGGAGCCAACATTGCGTTTTATGGTGCACAGAAGCATATAAGCTCCAAATGTTCCGGAAAAGTCTACACAGGTAGGTGATATACACTAGTGGCACAAACTAAAGCAACTGACCTACTATTATACCATTTTCAAAGTTATATTGTAAAATGGGAACTTACGAATTTTTAAGGATTGCTATTACGAGGTGTTAGGACTATATTAATTAAATAAATAACTTTAAAAAAAAAAACATTTTAAGTATAAAAAAAAAAATAAAAATGACTCAGATTTGGATGGCAAAAACTAAAGCAACTGTTCTTAAAACTTTCATAAAAATTAATACTATTTTAATCATATGTAATTTTTCCCCGTTATTTTATGCAATTATTTGTTTTTGCTTTAGAAGTTTGTGCAAATGTTAAAAAAAATATAAAATTTTTGAATTTTAAAGCTAAAAAAAGCCAAAGAAGCTGCTGAAGAAATATTTTCAAAAATGGCGAGAAATAAATATAATTCGTATATTAAAAATGAAATAATAAAACAATATAATAGTGGAATTACACAAAAAAGTCTCTCAGAAAGATTCAACATAAATAAATCGGGTATTTGTCGTCTTATTAAAAAATTTGTATCAACTGGTTCAGTGGAGACCTCGTAAAACGTCAGCTCACGAGGACCAAATGATCATCCGAGAAATCAAAAAAGATCCGTTTGTCTCATCGCAAAATATTGCTAACAAATTAGATTTAAATCTTACAGCAAGAACAGTGCGAGACAGAGCTTTAAAAGCAGGAATGCGTTCTAGAAAAGTTGCAAAAAAGCCGTTCATTTCACCAAAGAATCGTAAGGCGAGAATCGAATTTGCTAAGACACATTTACACTGGAGTGTTGAAGAATGGCAAAAAATATTGTTTTCCGATGAATCTAAATTTAACCTGAAAGGATCTGATTCAAAAAAAATAAGTGTTCGAAGACCTGTAAATAAGCGGTTAGATCCGAGGTATTGTAAGGGAACTGTTAAGCATGGCGGTGGTAATGTAATGGTGTGGGGATGTTTTTCACTCAATGGAGTTGGACCTCGGTATGAAATAAGCGAAACTATGGACCGCTACCTCTACAAAAATATTTTGGAAACTGTCATGTTGCCATTTGCAATAAAGGAAATGCCTGCTGGATGGATCTTTCAGCACGTAATGATCCAAAACATACATCGAAACATGTTAAGTCCTGGATTCAAGATGAAAATATTAATTTACTTAAATGGCCCCCCCAGTCACCCGATTTAAAAACTTGTGGGACATGGTGGACAGAAAAATAAAACGTGATCAAGGGTCTAATAAACGAAATTTTTTCCTCCAAATAAAAGAAGCATGGGAAGCATTTCAGAAAACGAAATCGGTAAATTAATCACTTCAATGCCTCGCAGATGTGCCGCTGTTTTGCAAAACAATGGATATGCGATTAATTATTAAGATATTTGGCAAAATTTAAAAAATTTTGTAAGAGTTGCTTTAGTTTTTGCCATCTAAATATGAAGTATTTTTATGTTTCTTTTACTTCTTTTTAACAAAATATTTTTTTTTTCAAAAAAATTTTTTTAATAAATTAATATAACCCTAAAGATTTGTAGTAGTAATCCTTAAAAATCTTTAAGTTCGTTTTTTTCAATATTACAATGAAAATAGTATAACACCAGGTAAGTTGCTTTAGTTTGTGCCACTAGTGTATGTACATGTTATCAAATTGCAATTTTAGGCCCTAATAAAAAATGTGTGTTTCAGGCAATAAATGACATCGACGCCAAAGAATGGATGAATGTAATAAAAGCAGCTATAAGAAGTAGCATAACTGGCTCAGTAGGAGTAGCAAGTTAAGTCATACATTTTCTATTGAGTGCTACTGTCCCAAGTTCTAAAACCCAGCCCCAAAAGTGTTACTGTGTTTTAAAATACAAACGTCCACTAATTTTATTAAGCACAAAACGAATTGGAACAAAATTGTTTAGTGCTAAACAATTTGTTAACATAAGCAAAAGAAATTCCAATTGATTTTATGATTAACAAAAGCAACAGTGTGTTTGTGTTTTATAAAATAGCAATGATTGACAAAACCAAATAGAACAAACATCATGAAACAGATTGTTAAAATTTAATTTTTAATTATTTCGTTTTCCGTTTTTATAATAAAAAATTAAAAAAATTTATTTGTTTTTATTTTCTTTTATATATATGTTCACCGAGTGCTTGAATATGTGGTACTTTGTTTTGGATGGGATGAGAAATGGAAACAAATTCAGACAGAAGAAATGGAAAATAATTATTATTAATTAAAAATACTTTCTGTAGTAGAATTTAGTTTTTTCTTTTTAAATAAAAACAATTAATTTACATTTAATTGTATCGGTGTAACATTTATTTATTCAGTTTCGGTTTCTATTTTTGAAATAAAAATCTATTAAGAAATAAATAAATAAATGTAATATTTCAAATGGCTCTTAGCACAAATTTAACATTATTAAACTTTTTCTTTGTCATTATTGAACTTATCAATTTTTCATATAATTTTTTTCATTTTATTCATTCAAAAATATTCAAATTTCATTAGAATATGGTTGGGCGGATAGTATTTTGAGAGAACCACTAGATTTTGTACATCGTCAAAGCCAGGCTCTTGAGCAGCAAAGCGAAAACTGGTGGCCTCTATGCTAGACAATTCTTCATAAGCTTTTAAGAAATCATAATGACCACAAAGCTGTATGTAAGCCAAAATTGTTGACAAAATATCGTTCAAAAGCACTGTCAGTTAGGTAAATGCGCAAATTTATAAGGGCTTAAATGTAATTTGTATCGAAACCAGATTCATCTACTCCAGCTATTAGCTATAAGCCCCAGAGTCTTAAAAAGAAAAAAACATTTGCAAATGTTAGCAGCCATTAGATAATCAGTAAAAACAAAATAAACTAACCTTTTCTTAAATAAGCAGACAAACTGCCTTAACCATAATAACCAATTAGATGAGAAAGTGATCAGGGTTACATTTATACAATTTTGCCATCGGTGGCAAAACCCAAGTTAATTCCAATGCACATACATTTTCTGTGGTTTTAACAAAGCGCACTTTATTGTGAAATTCCTTGTTAAAATACTGGGTTGATTATTGCTGGGTACATCCGTAAAATTTTTCATTAAACTCCACCACCACCACCATTTCGAAACTCTCTAATTCATCAATAGACAAACGTGTCGGCACACAAACATACATACCGTGGTTTGATAGTTAAAGTTGCTTTGCTGCATCATCGGTTTGGTGCAATTCCGATAGAACAACTTTATGTTGGGAACAAATCTAGTTTAAGGAAGCCACTCCAAATTTAAAAAAAATTATATTAGGTGATAGATTTTTGCACTAAACTTTTTTTTCTTAAAATTAAATTTTCTATCAGAAGAGGTAACTTTTTTAAAATTCGGAGTGGCTTCCATAAACTAGATTTAAGCCTTATGTTGCTTTTAAAAGTAACCAACCAGCCAATTATATAAAATCTAAAGTATTACTTGCATTTGCACTCTTGCCGGAAATTTCAGTCAAAGTTTTAGAACTTATTACACATACTTTTTTTGTTGTGCGCATAGAATATTACACTTTCATTTGCACATTAACTTTTTATAATATTTTTTAAACCGCGGATTTCACATTTCATTCATAAAAAGGGAAATATTAATAAAAAGTCAAATTTTTCCCAAAAATTTTACACATTTTGCCAACCAAAGTGAAGTTTGCTGCCATATATAATTTGGCAGCACTAGTCTACAAAATGTTAACATACTCTTTGCAGTCTGCATAAAAAAAAATTTTTTCTCTCTTTCTCTGTTAATTTTTTGGAAAAGTTTGTTGAAAAAGTTTGTTATCTTCTCGCGCGTTATAAACTTTGTTCTACGCAATAACCGATAATTCTGTCAGCAATGACGGTCATATCAGCGGTCAAATGACTGTCAATGTTCTTGTAGGGCAGCTAGACTTATTATCTATTTCGCTGGTCACTTCATTCAACAGGCCAAACGTCAAAGTTTGTGAAAAAGTTGTGGAGAGTGGTTGTGAACAACTTAACAATTAAATATTATATTAAGAAAAACCGAAAATATATTTTTGCTATAATTAATTTAAATTACTGAACAACGTATAATCATATGAATATACCTTGGTACTTAATATTTAGTGGAGTAATGTAGTACTTTTGCAATGCAAAGTGTACTGAAAAAAGTACAATTGTACGAGATTGATTATCCCTGAATTTCATTGATTGATGACAGTTTACCAAAAAAAAACTATTTGTGAAAGAATTTATTTAAAAAAAACAAATATTGGAAGAATTTATTTAATTATATTTATTTATCAGCGATGGTCTTTTTTATGAAAAGTTTTTAACAATTATTTATTTTTCAATATTTCGCTACCAAATAGGTTAGGAAATAATAATTTCTATTAACAAAAATATTTATTTATTTTTTAAATAAAAAAAAAAAAAAAAAAAAAAAAATGGTATTTTTTCTGAAGTTTTTAACAATTTATGGTATAAATAACAAAAATGTTTGTAATTAATTATTGTTAAGAAAAATTTTTTTTAACACAACTTTTTTAATGTCTGTTTGCTGTTTGCGACATTTGTAATTTTTCTTTGTTATTTTCAGATTCAATTTCAAACACACCTATTATACAATCGGATGGCTTTCAATTTGTAATGAGTAACCGGACTGCTGGGATAATATTTACCACATAATAGGTCTGTTCAACGTGCATAACAAAAACATTTGCATCGTTGGTAACGGCTGTAAAATGTGAACAAAAATAAATTGAAAAAAAAGTAAAAGCCATTTTTTATTAAATAAAGGATAAATATGCACAAATATATGTACTTACTTTCCGAAATTTATTTAAAAAATCTCTTAAATTAAAAACTTTTGTCGTTTCTTTGCAAATTTTCTGATTAATTTCTTAGTATCATATATAAATAAAAAACAGCCGATAATTTAATTCTAGACCGAACTTACCCAAAGAAAAAGTTCGTGCAACTTTGTACAGAAAATTAAAAATTTTACTCTCTAATTTTATTTCCAAATTGTACAAAAATTGTTAATAATTGCTGGCACGCTTTTGGGTAAATTTAAAGGATTCCATCTTACACGTAGTTCACTTGTTGATAAGCATTTCTCACAATTGAACTGATCTAGATTCTGAATATATATAGTCAAATTCATGCGCAATATAACTTCCAATTTATATAGTAGCGCTCTAATAATATTATAACTATTATTTTTTCATAAACATTATTTCTAGCTTTTTGATGCCTATATATTTAATAATTCTTTTGTTACACTAGTAGTATACCAAATATATATGGCACTAGAATATCTATTTTTATATGATTATAATTTTTAAATTGTGATTTTCCAGAAAAAAATATGTGAAATGTATTATTACATCTTTTATGATATTCTCATAAAGTATTTTTTTCTAAAAGCAAACTCAACAACTGAGGAGAAAAGCATATATACATATATATATATATAGATATGTAGATATATATATATATATATATATATATATATATATATATATATATATATATAGATATATATAGATGAGAAGAAAAATCTAAAAATAGAAATACAGAGTGGCTGATGAAAGCCGCTACCAAAAAGAAATTTAATAACTTTTTTTCTGTTTAATGAATCTGATTAATTTTTTTTTATTTTGCAGATTGATTTTTAGATTTAACAAAAATGGATAACTGGTACACTGAAAAAAGAATTTGGATTGTCCGCCGCTATCACGCACTGCAGTCCGCAGTTTCGGTTCAAAGAGAGTATAGGCGCACGTTTGGCGGCAATCCTCCGAGCAGATGGACCATAATGAGAACAATTTTACCGAGTATGAAACAGTCCAAAGAAGACCTTATCATCGAAATCCTTCAGTTCGGACGGGGGAAACAATCGCTGCTGTAGCTGCTGCCATACAAAACAATCCAAGAGTTTTGACAAGAAACTTATCTGCTCAAATGGGTATAAGCAGACAGTCATTGCAGTCAATTTTGCACATTGATTTGGACTTATTACCATATAAAATTCAAATGGTCAACAAACTGAACGCAGCAGACTTACTGATTCGCTTGGAATTTTGCCAGGAGATGCTTCAAATGGTGGAAGAGGACGATAACATGTTGAACTGTCTTTTTATGTCTGGCGAGGCCCATTTCGATTTAAACGGCAACATAAACAAACAAAATTGTCGAATATGGAGTGCTTCCAACCAACAGATGCTCCATGAGACGGAATTGTATCCACTTCGTGTCACAGTGTGGTGTGCAGTTTCAGCACGCTGCATTGTCGGGCCCTACTTCTTTGAAGAAAATGGTCACACCGTTACAGTTACTGGAGACCGTTACTTGAGTATGTTGAGAGAGTTTTTCTATCCAGAATTACGCCGAATGAGAATTCCTTTCACCTCTGTGTGGTTTCAACAAGATGGTGGAACTCCTCACATAGCCCGGCCTGTTATGACAGAATTGCGACGAAAATTTTCCAATAAGTTGATATCCAGAAACTCCACATTCCGTTGGCCGCCCAGGTCGCCTGACCTTACTGCACCTGACTTTTTCTTGTGGGGTTATTGCAAACAGGAAGTCTACAAAGCAAAATCAATTGCGGCTATTCCTGTCTCAACTCTCCAAGCAGTAACGAACAACTTTTTGGTAAGATGCCGCACATGCATCAACGAGCGGGGGGGGGGGGGCATTTAAATTCCATTATTTTTAAAACTAATTAAGCATATTTAATAAAATTGAATGAGCTTTCACATGAATAAAAGAAAAATTAATTCCATACACTGAAAAAAACTTATTTGAGTTTCTTGATGTAGCAATATTCATCAGCCACCCTGTATGTATGTTTTATAAAGAAAAGTAAACTAATGTTTTTGTTTATAAATTTTTGGTTTTTTGTTCGGTATTCAACTTCAATTTTTGAACATAAGAATCTTGAATTTGTAGTCAAAAATTGGAAAAAGGCCACTGCTGACCTAAGTAAGCATTGGCGAAATAGTACTATATGGATATGCTTTCCTCCTCAATTAAAATTAGAATCATATAGTACATACATATGTATATGTAAATAAAATAATTTTTAACTAAATCATGAAATAAAATTAACTATTATTTGTTTATTGCATTTTTGGGAAACTTTTAATTTTACGTCTGTAATTTTGTTTTGTTACTTTCAATGTTTATTACCCAGCTGTCCGGTTACTCATTACCACAGAATATACATAGTTGTAGTTTATGCTCATTACAAACTGAAAGCATCCGATTGTATAATATTATGTCAATAGGGAAAATAAAACGAAAATAGTTAAGCCCTTACAACTCGCATCTGATTCGGATTTGTCTTTTTCCCATCCAATTGTAAAGTTAAATGTTTATTAAAAATGAAGATCAAAACAAACACAAATAAAAATTTTGCATCGCATTACCATCTGCTTTGTAATGTATCATATTGTACAAAATGACGTCATTTCGTTTTAATTATGAATTTTGTTCTTTTTTCTGAAGTAATTTTTCCGTTATTCTATCTTTTTTATTTTTATAAATTATTAAATAAAAATAATTAAAAAAGGTAAGACTGTTTTATTTTTATTTATGTGTTAATTTATATACATATGTATGTATGTTTTGTATTTTTATTTGTTGTAAAGAATAAAATGAGTGGATTCAGTAAAAGAAATTTAAGAAGACTAAAGAAAATAGAATGTGAACGTTTAAAACAAAAATCCGAATTTACATCGATGGAAAATGCTGAGCACAATCTTTTAAAAGTAGAGTACTTGCGCTGAAAAACGAAATTGTATCCGGTCAATTAGAAGAACTGTTGTTAGATATTGGAAAAAGTTCTAGAACAACTTTGTGGCCAATTATGGAACATTTTTATAACGTACCCGACTCTGAAGTTTTTCAACCGCTTGGACGAAATAGAGAAGAAAATTAATGTAAATACTGGCGCCCATTCTGAAGAACTGGCCATATTAAAAGAAATTATTAAGAAAAATATTCCGGTTCGCCAAACGACAAATTTCCCAATCAAATCTGACGAAGATATGACGGCTTTGGAGCAAAATATTGAAACAGATTTCGAAAAATATGTGAGGATAACTAAGAGATCAACATATTATTCCAATTTCATTAATTATTTTTCCTTTTTTATTTCAGGTTAGTCTCATTAAAATTATAATCACTCCTGGTGGGCTTGTAGAAAATTTTCAAAAAATTCTTGACATGCCTATTATATTAGCGTATAATTATGACGGGACGAAAAATAAGAAAGCATTTAAAGATTTTAAACTTTTAAATATGGCCATTTTCGGTAAATTCACAATATTATATTTACAATAAATTGTCATACTAAACAATGTTATTTATTTATTCTCTATCCTTTAATTCAGAAGCTGCCAAGGGCGAAGGATCAAATGAAAAAGATTACCAAACAAATATTAGACACTGTTTCAAAGTGCATAAAGCCAGGCACTTCCGCAAACTTTCGTACAATAGAAAAATGGAGAAAAACTAAATAATCTACATGTCATAAATACAAATTTTAAAGACGCTTCGTTTAGTATAATTTGAATTTTCAACATTTTGTTCTATTTTTGCTCTCTTGAAAAGTTTGAAAATTTTAATTAAAGTGTTTTGTCAAAATTTCACACTTATACATATGTATTACTTTATCAATTATTTTCTTTAACTTTTATAATTAATTAATTATTTTTTATTTCTCATATTATAACAATTAATTTAATATATATAACAATAAAAAATTAAAATATTGAAAAAAATGAAGTTGCTAATTTAATTATGCAATAGTTAAAATTCATTCCAAGATCAATGGCATTCAGATACATCTTATTGCACTCCGAATTCACCATAATAGTTGGACCCATCCAACATTCGCTTACAATGTATATTGTGTTAGACCCATCCAACCTTCGCTTACAATGTATATTGTGTTGGACCCATCCAACCTACGCTTACAATGTATATTGTGTTGGACCCATCCAAACTTCGCTTACAATGTATATTGTGTTGGACCCATCCAACCTTCGCTTACAATGTATATTGTGTTGGATAAATCTTACAGCCTAGGCCATCGCTGTGTAAATGTAAATAGAAATTTTATACAGACATTGGATGGGTCTTGCTTACATTGTCATTGGTCTCAAATCGAAAATGTATGTAGTAAAAATTTCACTGGGTATAAACCCGAAGAAAAAGTACGGGCGTTCTCATGCGTGAAGAACAAGAATATTACTCTCTCAAACCCTCTCTCATTTTCCCAATTTTTGCGTAGGAAAACGTTTTTTGGTAAATTGGGCGTCCAATTTAGAGTAAACGAATACACCTATTTGTTGTCCCTCACGCACAAAGTTGATGACTTGGCAGCTCTAAAATTTTTTGTGTTGAGTCTAGTTGTAGCATAAACTAACTACATATGTATATCATAGAATACCTAGAAGTGTCAGCTAGGGGTCTGAAAAAATTTAAATCAGCTTTTCTTCAAATAGGGGGAGAAAGAGACAAATATACAATTTTACGAAAGATGAAAAGTAAACAAAAGAAAAATGTAAACATAAGCCACATTTTGTGCATAAGAACAAATTTATAATTTCTAGTGGTTTTATTGGTTTTAATTGTGTTTTGTGTTAATATTATAGGTAAAAACATAGTGAAGCTTGTTTTAATAGTGTTTTGTGTTAATATAGCAAAGCTAAAAAAAATTACCAAAAAGAAATTTGTCAGTATTTTGGTGTTTTGTGACGAAAAATTTTGTTAACATAAGCCACAATTTGTGCATAAGAACAAATTTATAATTTCTTGAGGTTTTCCTTGTTTTAATTGTGTTTTGTGTTAATATTTTAGTAAAAAAAACATAGTGCAGCTTGTTTTAATGGTGTTTTGTGGTTCTAATCGTGTTTTGTGTTAATATAGCAAAAAAAACATAGCGAAGCTAAAAAATTACCAAAAAGAAATTTGTTGTGCATAAGCCAATAAAATAACATTTTAGTGATCTTGTGATTTTTTGGAATCTATTTGTTTTAATAAATGAAATTAATTTTCATAGTACATAATTTTCATAACACAAAACACCACATTGTGTTGCGGAGGAGCGTTCAGGGTTCTCCAGGGGATGTTTTTCATCCTGATTATCTATTTATTTTTATTATTTCGGTATAAATATAGGTTGTTTTAAGTTATGATACCCGTGAAGATAACAAACTTTTCTAACAAACTATTTTATTTACATAGAGAGAGAGAAAAAATCCTCTCTTGTGCTGAATTCAATGCAGATTTCCGGCTTTACAGACAAGTACTGCCAAATTTTTTAGTATGCAAAATGTTAATTAGTATGGCACCACACTTATAATTTATTATATTTTTGGATTTCATCAAACTTTCTGTGGAAGGTAACAAACTTTTTGAGTCACTTGCAATAAATTTTTAATTTTTAAAGAAATTATTTAATTAAGTAAGAACGTTATGATTAAAAATTAGAAAATTACGATTCGGAAAAAATTCAAAAATTATGTATAAGGAAAATAAAACACCAGTTCTTAATAAATACAATCACTCACTGTTTCGAAGCTATTTCAGTCACTACACTGTAAGGCCTATAGCTCCGAAACTAGGACTTGTGCCAAAAATCGCCCTATACCGGGTGATAGGTCTAAGTATTTACTACATTGTGCCATCATTCGTTTTTGGCCCAATGGTTGTGCCTTCGAACAAAATTTTTCAAATACTGTTTCAAGGCGATTTCGCGCACTACACTGTAAGGCCTATAGCTCCGAAACTAGGACTTGTGCCAAAAATCGCCCTATACCGGGTGATAGGTCTAAGTATTTACTACATTGTGCCATCATTCGTTTTCGGCCCAATGGTTGTGCCTTCGAACAAAATTTTTCAAATACTGTTTCAAGGCGATTTCGCGCACTACACTGTAAGGCCTGTAGCTCCGAAACTAGGACTTGTGCCAAAAATCGCCCTATACCGGGTGATAGGTCTAAGTATTTACTACATTGTGCCATCATTCGTTTTTGGCCCAATGGTTGTGCCTTCGAACAAAATTTTTCAAATACTGTTTCAAGGCGATTTCGCGCACTACACTGTAAGGCCTATAGCTCCGAAACTAGGACTTGTGCCACAAATCGCCCTATACCGGGTGATAGGTCTAAGTATTTACTACATTGTGCCATCATTCGTTTTCGGCCCAATGGTTGTGCCTTCGAACAAAATTTTTCAAATACTGTTTCAAGGCGATTTCGCGCACTACACTGTAAGGCCTATAGCTCCGAAACTAGGACTTGTGCCAAAAATCGCCCTATACCGGGTGATAGGTCTAAGTATTTACTACATTGTGCCATCATTCGTTTTCGGCCCAATGGTTGTGCCTTCGAACAAAATTTTTCAAATACTGTTTCAAGGCGATTTCGCGCACTACACTGTAAGGTCTATAGCTCCGAAACTAGGACTTGTGCCAAAAATCGCCCTATACCGGGTGATAGGTCTAAGTATTTACTACATTGTGCCATCATTCGTTTTTGGCCCAATGGTTGTGCCTTCGAACAAAATTTTTCAAATACTGTTTCAAGGCGATTTCGCGCACTACACTGTAAGGTCTATAGCTCCGAAACTAGGACTTGTGCCAAAAATCGCCCTATACCGGGTGATAGGTCTAAGTATTTACTACATTGTGCCATCATTCGTTTTCGGCCCAATGGTTGTGCCTTCGAACAAAATTTTTCAAATACTGTTTCAAGGCGATTTCGCGCACTACACTGTAAGGCCTATAGCTCCGAAACTAGGACTTGTGCCAAAAATCGCCCTATACCGGGTGATAGGTCTAAGTATTTACTACATTGTGCCATCATTCGTTTTCGGCCCAATGGTTGTGCCTTCGAACAAAATTTTTCAAATACTGTTTCAAGGCGATTTCGCGCACTACACTGTAAGGCCTATAGCTCCGAAACTAGGACTTGTGCCAAAAATCGCCCTATACCGGGTGATAGGTCTAAGTATTTACTACATTGTGCCATCATTCGTTTTCGGCCCAATGGTTGTGCCTTCGAACAAAATTTTTCAAATACTGTTTCAAGGCGATTTCGCGCACTACACTGTAAGGCCTGTAGCTCCGAAACTAGGACTTGTGCCAAAAATCGCCCTATACCGGGTGATAGCTCTAAGTATTTACTACATTGTGCCATCATTCGTTTTTGGCCCAATGGTTGTGCCTTCGAACAAAATTTTTCAAATACTGTTTCAAGGCGATTTCGCGCACAACACTGTAAGGCCTGTAGCTCCGAAACTAGGACTTGTGCCAAAAATCGCCCTATACCGGGTGATAGGTCTAAGTATTTACTACATTGTGCCATCATTCGTTTTCGGCCCAATGGTTGTGCCTTCGAACAAAATTTTTCAAATACTGTTTCAAGGCGATTTCGCGCACTACACTGTAAGGCCTGTAGCTCCGAAACTAGGACTTGTGCCAAAAATCGCCCTATACCGGGTGATAGGTCTAAGTATTTACTACATTGTGCCATCATTCGTTTTCGGCCCAATGGTTGTGCCTTCGAACAAAATTTTTCAAATACTGTTTCAAGGCGATTTCGCGCACTACACTGTAAGGCCTGTAGCTCCGAAACTAGGACTTGTGCCAAAAATCGCCCTATACCGGGTGATAGGTCTAAGTATTTACTACATTGTGCCATCATTCGTTTTCGGCCCAATGGTTGTGCCTTCGAACAAAATTTTTCAAATACTGTTTCAAGGCGATTTCGCGCACTACACTGTAAGGCCTGTAGCTCCGAAACTAGGACTTGTGCCAAAAATCGCCCTATACCGGGTGATAGGTCTAAGTATTTACTACATTGTGCCATCATTCGTTTTCGGCCCAATGGTTGTGCCTTCGAACAAAATTTTTCAAATACTGTTTCAAGGCGATTTCGCGCACTACACTGTAAGGTCTATAGCTCCGAAACTAGGACTTGTGCCAAAAATCGCCCTATACCGGGTGATAGGTCTAAGTATTTACTACATTGTGCCATCATTCGTTTTTGGCCCAATGGTTGTGCCTTCGAACAAAATTTTTCAAATACTGTTTCAAGGCGATTTCGCGCACTACACTGTAAGGTCTATAGCTCCGAAACTAGGACTTGTGCCAAAAATCGCCCTATACCGGGTGATAGGTCTAAGTATTTACTACATTGTGCCATCATTCGTTTTCGGCCCAATGGTTGTGCCTTCGAACAAAATTTTTCAAATACTGTTTCAAGGCGATTTCGCGCACTACACTGTAAGGCCTGTAGCTCCGAAACTAGGACTTGTGCCAAAAATCGCCCTATACCGGGTGATAGGTCTAAGTATTTACTACATTGTGCCATCATTCGTTTTCGGCCCAATGGTTGTGCCTTCGAACAAAATTTTTCAAATACTGTTTCAAGGCGATTTCGCGCACTACACTGTAAGGCCTGTAGCTCCGAAACTAGGACTTGTGCCAAAAATCGCCCTATACCGGGTGATAGGTCTAAGTATTTACTACATTGTGCCATCATTCGTTTTCGGCCCAATGGTTGTGCCTTCGAACAAAATTTTTCAAATACTGTTTCAAGGCGATTTCGCGCACTACACTGTAAGGCCTGTAGCTCCGAAACTAGGACTTGTGCCAAAAATCGCCCTATACCGGGTGATAGGTCTAAGTATTTACTACATTGTGCCATCATTCGTTTTCGGCCCAATGGTTGTGCCTTCGAACAAAATTTTTCAAATACTGTTTCAAGGCGATTTCGCGCACTACACTGTAAGGTCTATAGCTCCGAAACTAGGACTTGTGCCAAAAATCGCCCTATACCGGGTGATAGGTCTAAGTATTTACTACATTGTGCCATCATTCGTTTTTGGCCCAATGGTTGTGCCTTCGAACAAAATTTTTCAAATACTGTTTCAAGGCGATTTCGCGCACTACACTGTAAGGTCTATAGCTCCGAAACTAGGACTTGTGCCAAAAATCGCCCTATACCGGGTGATAGGTCTAAGTATTTACTACATTGTGCCATCATTCGTTTTCGGCCCAATGGTTGTGCCTTCGAACAAAATTTTTCAAATACTGTTTCAAGGCGATTTCGCGCACTACACTGTAAGGCCTATAGCTCCGAAACTAGGACTTGTGCCAAAAATCGCCCTATACCGGGTGATAGGTCTAAGTATTTACTACATTGTGCCATCATTCGTTTTCGGCCCAATGGTTGTGCCTTCGAACAAAATTTTTCAAATACTGTTTCAAGGCGATTTCGCGCACTACACTGTAAGGCCTATAGCTCCGAAACTAGGACTTGTGCCAAAAATCGCCCTATACCGGGTGATAGGTCTAAGTATTTACTACATTGTGCCATCATTCGTTTTCGGCCCAATGGTTGTGCCTTCGAACAAAATTTTTCAAATACTGTTTCAAGGCGATTTCGCGCACTACACTGTAAGGCCTGTAGCTCCGAAACTAGGACTTGTGCCAAAAATCGCCCTATACCGGGTGATAGCTCTAAGTATTTACTACATTGTGCCATCATTCGTTTTTGGCCCAATGGTTGTGCCTTCGAACAAAATTTTTCAAATACTGTTTCAAGGCGATTTCGCGCACAACACTGTAAGGCCTGTAGCTCCGAAACTAGGACTTGTGCCAAAAATCGCCCTATACCGGGTGATAGGTCTAAGTATTTACTACATTGTGCCATCATTCGTTTTCGGCCCAATGGTTGTGCCTTCGAACAAAATTTTTCAAATACTGTTTCAAGGCGATTTCGCGCACTACACTGTAAGGCCTGTAGCTCCGAAACTAGGACTTGTGCCAAAAATCGCCCTATACCGGGTGATAGGTCTAAGTATTTACTACATTGTGCCATCATTCGTTTTCGGCCCAATGGTTGTGCCTTCGAACAAAATTTTTCAAATACTGTTTCAAGGCGATTTCGCGCACTACACTGTAAGGCCTGTAGCTCCGAAACTAGGACTTGTGCCAAAAATCGCCCTATACCGGGTGATAGGTCTAAGTATTTACTACATTGTGCCATCATTCGTTTTCGGCCCAATGGTTGTGCCTTCGAACAAAATTTTTCAAATACTGTTTCAAGGCGATTTCGCGCACTACACTGTAAGGCCTGTAGCTCCGAAACTAGGACTTGTGCCAAAAATCGCCCTATACCGGGTGATAGGTCTAAGTATTTACTACATTGTGCCATCATTCGTTTTCGGCCCAATGGTTGTGCCTTCGAACAAAATTTTTCAAATACTGTTTCAAGGCGATTTCGCGCACTACACTGTAAGGCCTGTAGCTCCGAAACTAGGACTTGTGCCAAAAATCGCCCTATACCGGGTGATAGGTCTAAGTATTTACTACATTGTGCCATCATTCGTTTTCGGCCCAATGGTTGTGCCTTCGAACAAAATTTTTCAAATACTGTTTCAAGGCGATTTCGCGCACTACACTGTAAGGCCTGTAGCTCCGAAACTAGGACTTGTGCCAAAAATCGCCCTATACCGGGTGATAGCTCTAAGTATTTACTACATTGTGCCATCATTCGTTTTTGGCCCAATGGTTGTGCCTTCGAACAAAATTTTTCAAATACTGTTTCAAGGCGATTTCGCGCACTACACTGTAAGGCCTGTAGCTCCGAAACTAGGACTTGTGCCAAAAATCGCCCTATACCGGGTGATAGGTCTAAGTATTTACTACATTGTGCCATCATTCGTTTTCGGCCCAATGGTTGTGCCTGCGAACAAAATTTTTCAAATACTGTTTCAAGGCGATTTCGCGCACTACACTGTAAGGCCTGTAGCTCCGAAACTAGGACTTGTGCCAAAAATCGCCCTATACCGGGTGATAGGTCTAAGTATTTACTACATTGTGCCATCATTCGTTTTCGGCCCAATGGTTGTGCCTTCGAACAAAATTTTTCAAATACTGTTTCAAGGCGATTTCGCGCACTACACTGTAAGGCCTGTAGCTCCGAAACTAGGACTTGTGCCAAAAATCGCCCTATACCGGGTGATAGGTCTAAGTATTTACTACATTGTGCCATCATTCGTTTTCGGCCCAATGGTTGTGCCTTCGAACAAAATTTTTCAAATACTGTTTCAAGGCGATTTCGCGCACTACACTGTAAGGCCTGTAGCTCCGAAACTAGGACTTGTGCCAAAAATCGCCCTATACCGGGTGATAGGTCTAAGTATTTACTACATTGTGCCATCATTCGTTTTCGGCCCAATGGTTGTGCCTTCGAACAAAATTTTTCAAATACTGTTTACAGTGTAATGCGTGAAATCGCCTTGAAACAGTATTTGAAAAATTTTGTTCGAAGGCACAACCATTGGGCCGAAAACGAATGATGGCACAATGTAGTAAATACTTAGACCTATCACCCGGTATAGGGCGATTTTTGGCACAAGTCCTAGTTTCGGAGCTACAGGCCTTACAGTGTAGTGCGCGAAATCGCCTTGAAACAGTATTTGAAAAATTTTGTTCGAAGGCACAACCATTGGGCCGAAAACGAATGATGGCACAATGTAGTAAATACTTAGACCTATCACCCGGTATAGGGCGATTTTTGGCACAAGTCCTAGTTTCGGAGCTACAGGCCTTACAGTGTAGTGCGCGAAATCGCCTTGAAACAGTATTTGAAAAATTTTGTTCGCAGGCACAACCATTGGGCCGAAAACGAATGATGGCACAATGTAGTAAATACTTAGACCTATCACCCGGTATAGGGCGATTTTTGGCACAAGTCCTAGTTTCGGAGCTACAGGCCTTACAGTGTAGTGCGCGAAATCGCCTTGAAACAGTATTTGAAAAATTTTGTTCGAAGGCACAACCATTGGGCCGAAAACGAATGATGGCACAATGTAGTAAATACTTAGACCTATCACCCGGTATAGGGCGATTTTTGGCACAAGTCCTAGTTTCGGAGCTACAGGCCTTACAGTGTTGTGCGCGAAATCGCCTTGAAACAGTATTTGAAAAATTTTGTTCGAAGGCACAACCATTGGGCCAAAAACGAATGATGGCACAATGTAGTAAATACTTAGAGCTATCACCCGGTATAGGGCGATTTTTGGCACAAGTCCTAGTTTCGGAGCTACAGGCCTTACAGTGTAGTGCGCGAAATCGCCTTGAAACAGTATTTGAAAAATTTTGTTCGAAGGCACAACCATTGGGCCGAAAACGAATGATGGCACAATGTAGTAAATACTTAGACCTATCACCCGGTATAGGGCGATTTTTGGCACAAGTCCTAGTTTCGGAGCTATAGGCCTTACAGTGTAGTGCGCGAAATCGCCTTGAAACAGTATTTGAAAAATTTTGTTCGAAGGCACAACCATTGGGCCGAAAACGAATGATGGCACAATGTAGTAAATACTTAGACCTATCACCCGGTATAGGGCGATTTTTGGCACAAGTCCTAGTTTCGGAGCTATAGGCCTTACAGTGTAGTGCGCGAAATCGCCTTGAAACAGTATTTGAAAAATTTTGTTCGAAGGCACAACCATTGGGCCGAAAACGAATGATGGCACAATGTAGTAAATACTTAGACCTATCACCCGGTATAGGGCGATTTTTGGCACAAGTCCTAGTTTCGGAGCTATAGACCTTACAGTGTAGTGCGCGAAATCGCCTTGAAACAGTATTTGAAAAATTTTGTTCGAAGGCACAACCATTGGGCCAAAAACGAATGATGGCACAATGTAGTAAATACTTAGACCTATCACCCGGTATAGGGCGATTTTTGGCACAAGTCCTAGTTTCGGAGCTATAGACCTTACAGTGTAGTGCGCGAAATCGCCTTGAAACAGTATTTGAAAAATTTTGTTCGAAGGCACAACCATTGGGCCGAAAACGAATGATGGCACAATGTAGTAAATACTTAGACCTATCACCCGGTATAGCGCGATTTTTGGCACAAGTCCTAGTTTCGGAGCTATAGGCCTTACAGTGTAGTGCGCGAAATCGCCTTGAAACAGTATTTGAAAAATTTTGTTCGAAGGCACAACCATTGGGCCGAAAACGAATGATGGCACAATGTAGTAAATACTTAGACCTATCACCCGGTATAGGGCGATTTTTGGCACAAGTCCTAGTTTCGGAGCTACAGGCCTTACAGTGTAGTGCGCGAAATCGCCTTGAAACAGTATTTGAAAAATTTTGTTCGAAGGCACAACCATTGGGCCGAAAACGAATGATGGCACAATGTAGTAAATACTTAGACCTATCACCCGGTATAGGGCGATTTTTGGCACAAGTCCTAGTTTCGGAGCTACAGGCCTTACAGTGTAGTGCGCGAAATCGCCTTGAAACAGTATTTGAAAAATTTTGTTCGAAGGCACAACCATTGGGCCGAAAACGAATGATGGCACAATGTAGTAAATACTTAGACCTATCACCCGGTATAGGGCGATTTTTGGCACAAGTCCTAGTTTCGGAGCTACAGGCCTTACAGTGTAGTGCGCGAAATCGCCTTGAAACAGTATTTGAAAAATTTTGTTCGCAGGCACAACCATTGGGCCGAAAACGAATGATGGCACAATGTAGTAAATACTTAGACCTATCACCCGGTATAGGGCGATTTTTGGCACAAGTCCTAGTTTCGGAGCTACAGGCCTTACAGTGTAGTGCGCGAAATCGCCTTGAAACAGTATTTGAAAAATTTTGTTCGAAGGCACAACCATTGGGCCGAAAACGAATGATGGCACAATGTAGTAAATACTTAGACCTATCACCCGGTATAGGGCGATTTTTGGCACAAGTCCTAGTTTCGGAGCTATAGGCCTTACAGTGTAGTGCGCGAAATCGCCTTGAAACAGTATTTGAAAAATTTTGTTCGCAGGCACAACCATTGGGCCGAAAACGAATGATGGCACAATGTAGTAAATACTTAGACCTATCACCCGGTATAGCGCGATTTTTGGCACAAGTCCTAGTTTCGGAGCTATAGGCCTTACAGTGTAGTGCGCGAAATCGCCTTGAAACAGTATTTGAAAAATTTTGTTCGAAGGCACAACCATTGGGCCGAAAACGAATGATGGCACAATGTAGTAAATACTTAGACCTATCACCCGGTATAGGGCGATTTTTGGCACAAGTCCTAGTTTCGGAGCTATAGGCCTTACAGTGTAGTGCGCGAAATCGCCTTGAAACAGTATTTGAAAAATTTTGTTCGAAGGCACAACCATTGGGCCGAAAACGAATGATGGCACAATGTAGTAAATACTTAGACCTATCACCCGGTATAGGGCGATTTTTGGCACAAGTCCTAGTTTCGGAGCTATAGGCCTTACAGTGTAGTGCGCGAAATAGCTTCGAAACAGTGAGTGATTGTATTTATTAAGAACTGGTGTTTTATTTTCCTTATACATAATTTTTGAATTTTTTCCGAATCGTAATGTTCTAATTTTTAATCATAACGTTCTTACCTAATTAAATAATTTCTTTAAAATATAAAAATTTGTTGCAAGTGACTCAAAAAGTTTGTTACCTTCCACAGAAAGTTTGATGAAATCCAAAAATTTAATAAATTATAAGTGTGCTGCCATACTAATTAACATTTTGCATACTAAAAAATTTGGCAGTACTACACTGTAAGGCCTATAGGCTATTATAGGTCTGTTCGTTTACTCAAAATTGTTTCGTTTAATCAAAATCTTACCCAAAAGCGTTTTCTTACGCAAAAATTGGGTAAATGAGAGAGGGTTTGAGAGAGTAATGTTCTTGTTCTTCACGCATGAGAAGCCCGTACTTTTTCTTCGGGCTAGTTTGGGCATGAAGAACAAGCAATCAGTTTGTTTATAATAAACATTAATTACATTATTTATTAATTTATAACATTTTTACAATTAATAACATAATTACAAACATTTTTGTTATTTATACCATAAATTGTTAAAAACTTTTCATAAAAAATACCATTTTTTTAAATAAATATTTTTGTTAATACAAATTATTATTTCTTAACAATGCTACCTATTTGGTAGCGAAATATTGAAAAAGAAATAATTGTTAAAAACTTTTCATAAAAAAGAGTATGGCTCAAAAATAAATATAATTAAATAAATACTTTCAATACTAGTTTTTTTAAATAAATTCTTTCACAAATAGTTTTTTTTTCGGTAAATTGTCATCCATCACATTAAACTTTCAACGAAAATCAGGGATAATCAAGCTCGTACAATTGTACTTTTTTCAGTACACTTTGCATTGCAAAAGTACTACTTTACTCCACTAAATATTAAGTACCAAGGTATATTCATATGATTATACGTTGTTCAGTAATTTAAATTAATTATAGCAAAAATATATTTTCGATTTTTCTTAATATAATATTTAATTATTAAATTATTCACAACCACTTTCCACAACTTTTTCACAAACTTTATCGTTTGGCCTGTTGAATGAACTGACCAGCGAAATAGCTAATAAGTTTAGCTTCCCGACAATAACAGTGACGGTCATTTGACCGGTGATACGACCGTCATTGTTGACAGAATTATGCTATGATGTACAACAAACTAGCAGTGGATTATACCCTCATACCATTTAAGTTTCTATAAAATGCATCGCATGTGTAGGGGTCATCCCGTGAGTGCCGGTCCAAGAAAAAAAATATTCTAAAGTGAATATGGAATTTAAGTTATATATGCCAAATTTCCCGAGTATGCAGCTCGGTTTCGGTTGTAAAAAAGGTTTAGGGCCGGTATTATTTTTTTAAGAGAGTACATTAATTAAAAATATAAAAAATAACTATTCACTTTCGGTTCCAGGAGAAAAGTCCTGCGGCCGGCCAAATGGTGGTCATGAAGTAATACTTTAGTTAGCAAAGACCGTAGAGGAGAAAATCTCTGCAACATTGTAGAAAGTGTAGCAAATATGCACAGTTTTCCACACAACCGAGGAGGTACTATGCTAAGTGCGTTGGCAGTTATTTTTTATGGTCAGCATCCATACCATTTTTTTTCAAATAAATCTCAATAAAACTAAAAAATTTACAAAAGTACGGGAATCACAAAATACAAGTCAATGTCCAACCATACATTATATTTAAATTTTTTAGGAGCCAACATTGCGTTTTATGGTGCACAGAAGCATATAAGCTCCAAATGTTCCGGAAAAGTCTACACAGGTAGGTGATATACACTAGTGGCACAAACTAAAGCAACTGACCTACTATTATACCATTTTCAAAGTTATATTGTAAAATGGGAACTTACGAATTTTTAAGGATTGCTATTACGAGGTGTTAGGACTATATTAATTAAATAAATAACTTTAAAAAAAAAAACATTTTAAGTATAAAAAAAAAAGAAAAAATAAAAATGACTCAGATTTGGATGGCAAAAACTAAAGCAACTGTTCTTAAAACTTTCATAAAAATTAATACTATTTTAATCATATGTAATTTTTCCCCGTTATTTTATGCAATTATTTGTTTTTGCTTTAGAAGTTTGTGCAAATGTTAAAAAAAATATAAAATTTTTGAATTTTAAAGCTAAAAAAAGCCAAAGAAGCTGCTGAAGAAATATTTTCAAAAATGGCGAGAAATAAATATAATTCGTATATTAAAAATGAAATAATAAAACAATATAATAGTGGAATTACACAAAAAAGTCTCTCAGAAAGATTCAACATAAATAAATCGGGTATTTGTCGTCTTATTAAAAAATTTGTATCAACTGGTTCAGTGGAGACCTCGTAAAACGTCAGCTCACGAGGACCAAATGATCATCCGAGAAATCAAAAAAGATCCGTTTGTCTCATCGCAAAATATTGCTAACAAATTAGATTTAAATCTTACAGCAAGAACAGTGCGAGACAGAGCTTTAAAAGCAGGAATGCGTTCTAGAAAAGTTGCAAAAAAGCCGTTCATTTCACCAAAGAATCGTAAGGCGAGAATCGAATTTGCTAAGACACATTTACACTGGAGTGTTGAAGAATGGCAAAAAATATTGTTTTCCGATGAATCTAAATTTAACCTGAAAGGATCTGATTCAAAAAAAATAAGTGTTCGAAGACCTGTAAATAAGCGGTTAGATCCGAGGTATTGTAAGGGAACTGTTAAGCATGGCGGTGGTAATGTAATGGTGTGGGGATGTTTTTCACTCAATGGAGTTGGACCTCGGTATGAAATAAGCGAAACTATGGACCGCTACCTCTACAAAAATATTTTGGAAACTGTCATGTTGCCATTTGCAATAAAGGAAATGCCTGCTGGATGGATCTTTCAGCACGTAATGATCCAAAACATACATCGAAACATGTTAAGTCCTGGATTCAAGATGAAAATATTAATTTACTTAAATGGCCCCCCCAGTCACCCGATTTAAAAACTTGTGGGACATGGTGGACAGAAAAATAAAACGTGATCAAGGGTCTAATAAACGAAATTTTTTCCTCCAAATAAAAGAAGCATGGGAAGCATTTCAGAAAACGAAATCGGTAAATTAATCACTTCAATGCCTCGCAGATGTGCCGCTGTTTTGCAAAACAATGGATATGCGATTAATTATTAAGATATTTGGCAAAATTTAAAAAATTTTGTAAGAGTTGCTTTAGTTTTTGCCATCTAAATATGAAGTATTTTTATGTTTCTTTTACTTCTTTTTAACAAAATATTTTTTTTTTCAAAAAAATTTTTTTAATAAATTAATATAACCCTAAAGATTTGTAGTAGTAATCCTTAAAAATCTTTAAGTTCGTTTTTTTCAATATTACAATGAAAATAGTATAACACCAGGTAAGTTGCTTTAGTTTGTGCCACTAGTGTATGTACATGTTATCAAATTGCAATTTTAGGCCCTAATAAAAAATGTGTGTTTCAGGCAATAAATGACATCGACGCCAAAGAATGGATGAATGTAATAAAAGCAGCTATAAGAAGTAGCATAACTGGCTCAGTAGGAGTAGCAAGTTAAGTCATACATTTTCTATTGAGTGCTACTGTCCCAAGTTCTAAAACCCAGCCCCAAAAGTGTTACTGTGTTTTAAAATACAAACGTCCACTAATTTTATTAAGCACAAAACGAATTGGAACAAAATTGTTTAGTGCTAAACAATTTGTTAACATAAGCAAAAGAAATTCCAATTGATTTTATGATTAACAAAAGCAACAGTGTGTTTGTGTTTTATAAAATAGCAATGATTGACAAAACCAAATAGAACAAACATCATGAAACAGATTGTTAAAATTTAATTTTTAATTATTTCGTTTTCCGTTTTTATAATAAAAAATTAAAAAAATTTATTTGTTTTTATTTTCTTTTATATATATGTTCACCGAGTGCTTGAATATGTGGTACTTTGTTTTGGATGGGATGAGAAATGGAAACAAATTCAGACAGAAGAAATGGAAAATAATTATTATTAATTAAAAATACTTTCTGTAGTAGAATTTAGTTTTTTCTTTTTAAATAAAAACAATTAATTTACATTTAATTGTATCGGTGTAACATTTATTTATTCAGTTTCGGTTTCTATTTTTGAAATAAAAATCTATTAAGAAATAAATAAATAAATGTAATATTTCAAATGGCTCTTAGCACAAATTTAACATTATTAAACTTTTTCTTTGTCATTATTGAACTTATCAATTTTTCATATAATTTTTTTCATTTTATTCATTCAAAAATATTCAAATTTCATTAGAATATGGTTGGGCGGATAGTATTTTGAGAGAACCACTAGATTTTGTACATCGTCAAAGCCAGGCTCTTGAGCAGCAAAGCGAAAACTGGTGGCCTCTATGCTAGACAATTCTTCATAAGCTTTTAAGAAATCATAATGACCACAAAGCTGTATGTAAGCCAAAATTGTTGACAAAATATCGTTCAAAAGCACTGTCAGTTAGGTAAATGCGCAAATTTATAAGGGCTTAAATGTAATTTGTATCGAAACCAGATTCATCTACTCCAGCTATTAGCTATAAGCCCCAGAGTCTTAAAAAGAAAAAAACATTTGCAAATGTTAGCAGCCATTAGATAATCAGTAAAAACAAAATAAACTAACCTTTTCTTAAATAAGCAGACAAACTGCCTTAACCATAATAACCAATTAGATGAGAAAGTGATCAGGGTTACATTTATACAATTTTGCCATCGGTGGCAAAACCCAAGTTAATTCCAATGCACATACATTTTCTGTGGTTTTAACAAAGCGCACTTTATTGTGAAATTCCTTGTTAAAATACTGGGTTGATTATTGCTGGGTACATCCGTAAAATTTTTCATTAAACTCCACCACCACCACCATTTCGAAACTCTCTAATTCATCAATAGACAAACGTGTCGGCACACAAACATACATACCGTGGTTTGATAGTTAAAGTTGCTTTGCTGCATCATCGGTTTGGTGCAATTCCGATAGAACAACTTTATGTTGGGAACAAATCTAGTTTAAGGAAGCCACTCCAAATTTAAAAAAAATTATATTAGGTGATAGATTTTTGCACTAAACTTTTTTTTCTTAAAATTAAATTTTCTATCAGAAGAGGTAACTTTTTTAAAATTCGGAGTGGCTTCCATAAACTAGATTTAAGCCTTATGTTGCTTTTAAAAGTAACCAACCAGCCAATTATATAAAATCTAAAGTATTACTTGCATTTGCACTCTTGCCGGAAATTTCAGTCAAAGTTTTAGAACTTATTACACATACTTTTTTTGTTGTGCGCATAGAATATTACACTTTCATTTGCACATTAACTTTTTATAATATTTTTTAAACCGCGGATTTCACATTTCATTCATAAAAAGGGAAATATTAATAAAAAGTCAAATTTTTCCCAAAAATTTTACACATTTTGCCAACCAAAGTGAAGTTTGCTGCCATATATAATTTGGCAGCACTAGTCTACAAAATGTTAACATACTCTTTGCAGTCTGCATAAAAAAAAATTTTTTCTCTCTTTCTCTGTTAATTTTTTGGAAAAGTTTGTTGAAAAAGTTTGTTATCTTCTCGCGCGTTAAGTTATGTTGTCTTTTGTCTGTTTTGCATAGAATGTCAGTAGATTTGTTCAGTTCGCATAGTGGTAGTGTTGGAAATGTTAATTATTAAGTAGGAATCGTTCGGTTAGTGAATTTAATTTGATTTATTGATGTGATCACTGGTGGTGATACTAGCTACTGTTATGATACCCGGGTGGAACAAGGGGCAATTATTTATAGATATTTTATATATGCATATGTGGGAATCGGTATATTTATATATGCATAATATGTTTATATATATATAGATATATATGAATATATATATATACATATAACGATATATAAATATAAAACGGTGAAAGTATGGAAAATGGGAAGTCCTGGGAAAATTCCATAGAAATCTGTAGGTAGATACTGTGCGAAAAAAAAATTTGAGGAGATTGAGGAATGACACACGGATTTGAGCGCACAGAAGGATAATTCTGGCGGAAAGAAAAAAAAAAAAGAAGGGAAGAAAATTTTAAATTGTCCCGAAAAAAAATTTAACATATAAGAGAAAACAAAAAAGTAAAAAAAAAAAAAAGAAAGGAGAAGAAAAACAAATAGTCAACCTTTTTGGAAGAGGAAAAAGCCAGAGAAGCCTGAAGGAAGAAAAAAAGGTGTAATCTGTGTGGACAGGGTGAACCTCAGCGGAATAGGAGAGTCCATATTTAGCCAAGAGATTGTCGTCCGTGGAAGGGCATAGATCATCCATCTAGGAGGTAATTGATCCTGAAGCTTTTTGGGGTGGTTGAAGTAAATGCCACAATCGCAACCAAGGGAAGGTAACAGGTGAATTTATATATAATTATTTGTGTAACTGATAAGGCGCCTTGGAGGGAAAGAAAAAAAAAAGGGGCAATCAGAAAGAATGATTGAGTGCAGATTATAGTTTTAAGTTTTTTTTTTCATTTGAATTTTTTTTTGTACTGTGTCGTGCAACTTCTGTATAAAACTTATGAATTTGATCAGTAATTAAGTACCATATTAATATCTTTTTGCGAAACCATAATTGTTAAATTTTTATAGTCCAGTGAATGGTGAGGAAATAGACTATTTACCTAATAATAGAATTTTTTTTGTGTCTCGGATTGTGCTGAAGAATTCGTAGCGTGGTAGATATTCCACTACATCATTGCCAGGTGGAATTATTTATTTAAATCAGTGAGGGAAAAGGATAACAAATTCGGTTGAGGAACTAACACTTACCTTAGGGAGCTTCTTCAGGCTAGTTAGGATCACCCTTATTTAAGATACGGTTATACCGGTAAAATAAATGGTTTTACTTGGGTAGTGAAATAAATATCCGCTATTTCGGATCCGTTAGGAAAATAAAAGATTTGTTTTGCGTTTGCTCTGAACCCTTGACTGTACATTAATTACAGAACCGTTAGCGGCAAAAGTTTTTTTGTTTGATTTTGTATGAAAAAGTATTTGGTTTAATTATTAATTTGAAAATAAGAATATTTTTTTTTACTTGTTTTTTTTACATTTTTTTTTATTTTTGTATTTTCATCTATATTTTATGTTATGAATTAATTTTTTTTTGTTAGAGTAAGTTCTTATAATAAATAAAATTCAATACCATATGTTTATAACGTTGAAATGATGTGTCGTGCTTAAGAAGCAATTGGTTGAAGGCATGAAGGTGAGTTAAGGTAGGAAAAGTCGAGTGAAAGTGGGTCACAAGACTTGGTGGAAATATGAATGAATATCATTGTGACATGGTTGGGTGGGCTAGGTCAGAGGGGAACATCTGCCTCTGAGAGAGGACATGGAAAAAGTAATGAAAGCGAACAAAGGTTGTCATTTGTGTGTGTGTGTGGTTGTGTTTGAGTTTTTTTTGCAGGAACATTATAAATTTTTTATGTGCAGCGTACCTAGTGGGTAGGGTTGGAACTCATCTGGGATACGTTCACCGATACCTGAGCTAGATGGAAGTCCCGCTAGTCACTGCGGCTGCAACAATTGTTGTGTTTTGTAACCACAGATTCCTATAACCTATGTTTGTAACATTGTCGTGCTAAAAATTGCGAAATTGTGAGCATAAAGTAGATGAAAAATACGGCTAATTTTCACATCTAGAAAATAAAAATCAAAACAAAACAACAATATTGAGGAATTTAGAAGAAAAAGGAATCACCGAACAGAGTTAGGGGGTAAAAGAGACAGCAAATCTCTTGATGATGTCTCTTTCTCTGCTCGTTCGCTGCTTTGAACTGACGCCTCTGTATACTTTGTGATGTATATTCTGTGGGTGTAGTTTATGGCAATAGCAAAGACTATAAATATATAAAGATGTTGCACTATCATACATTGTTCTGCCAATGCTAAATTTGCTGATGGTTTTAGTACAAAAACCATGCTAAAACCACTTTTTTCAAGAGAGTCATTTATTTTCTGAGAGAATTTATTATTCTCATGTCTCTACTATTCATTTACATATGTATACATGTGTTAATACGTTTGTTTTTTTGCATTCTCAAGCATGTGTGCTTGTGTGTACATTTAATAAACAAACGAAAGAATCCATATAAACAAACAAAAACAGCAAAGGCTCGTTTTGTGTTCGCACAATATATGTGGACATAAGATACGTAAAGCTAATGTCGCTGATACTTATACTGATATTGGCAAATATATGTATTTTATTGTTGTACTATTGCAAGAACATCGATTCGCACCGAATTTAATATTATTTAAAATTGGAAATTTATATAACTATGTATATCTATATAAAAATAACGTGTCACGACGTTTGTTCTCGCTAATCTCCGAAACTACTGGACCGATTTAAATGAAATTTTGCGCAGATATAACTTGAAATATAGGCTATATTTTATTTTGAATTTGAAATAGAAAAAATTGCTTTTTGAATAACCTTGTCATTTATAAACAGATTTTCAAAATTATTCTTTTGTTTGAAAGGTGTTGCCTGCAGTTGGGTCTCATAAATTTATTTTTGGAAATCTGTTAATAACTCTGCCATTTATAAAACAATTTTCTTTCTCCTCTCTGAAAGAGTATAGCAACGGGACAAGATATATAAAAGTATATATGTGTATATATATACATATGTAAGTATATAAAAAGCGCAATTTTGGGAATGCGCTGGGGCAAAAAATGCGACTTTTTTATTTTAATGAAGATGCTGATTGTTTTAACTCTGAAAACATTCCAATATAGTTAACATCAAGCCGCTATTTCGTTGGTTACATAGTTCAACGGATATCTTGTGCTCGCTGCCGTATGGATATAATAAAACCCGCGCAAATTTTGTCATATCCATCAGAAATGTTTGTACATGCAAAAAATTACGATAAAAATTCAGATTTTGGAAGTTTGTGTGCTCCATCAGACTTATTTTTTGCAGTATGTAAGATTCATATAAAAGTTTTCGAAAAAATTTTTTCTGAATCCAAAGAAATAAAAAACATAAAAAAAACTATTGTTGAGCAATGTGTAAATTGCACCAAAAATACAATATATTCCTTTTGGTTTCAAGAAAACAACGTATGCTATAAGCACAGAATGGAGATGCTAAATTTATTAATTCTTACACTTTTACGAAAGCATTCCTCGTGGGAAACATACAAATACAAATTAACGAGCGCAGAAAAACTTAAAATTTTAAAACAATAAAACATATGCTCAATTCAGAAAATTATTAAATATGTACCAATCACCAAAAATAATTACATTTCTTGTGCTAGTTATCACTTATTAAAAAGATTTTAATAAATTTTATAATAGTTTTGTAAACAAAATAATAAATTGTATGGTTTTCGAACTCAGGTAAGCTCACGTTTTATTTGATTTATGCATATACATAGATATTCTAACTATACAATTGAAAATTCTAAAATAAAATATTTAATAAAACAAATGAGTATACATAGTTCGGTGCGAATCAACATAAATGCAATAGTACAATAACAAAAAACGTAATTTTACCCTACAGCCATAGAAATCGGTCGCATTGGCTTTGCACTGTTTATTTGCACATGATTTATATGAAAACAAGAAACTGCTTTTAGTTGTTAATATTGTTATTGAATGTGCTTTGCAGAAGAAATATAACACACACAAACACATTTCTCAATAAGCATCATTTATATGTGTAAACAACAAAAAAAACCAAAATTTCTGTGGAAAAAAAATTTCTAGTAGAGTTAAAAAAAACAAAAATGTTTCAAAAACAACAACAAAATAAACTTGACAAAACCAATGCTTATTACTAAATACATACTTATGTACGTACATATGTATATATGCCTAAAATTTTTGTGTTCTCTTCTCTTGCTACTTCCCCCCACAGCATCAATAAACGCAAACAATTTTTGTTTTTATTCAATGTTCTACGTGCAATATCTTTATACATATATTTATAGTCTTTGGCAATAGTTTCAAAATCTTTGAAAGAGATGCAATCCTTTAGCAAGATATACCCACAACCGCGTGGGGAAAGATTACGAGGAACTGAAGGAATTGATAGTCAATTGCCAAAACCACCGAACAGGAAAAAAACATTGCGAGAAACGCAACAGGAATTGGCCCTAAATTGTGGATTTAAAGATGAGATTATATGGGATCTGTAAGTTAGATATGCTTGATGGTTAATTTGTAAATTTTATTAGTGTTTATTAAAAAAATGTAAAATTAATATTAACACTTTCAAGTATTAAATTCGTTCATATTAAGTAGTTTTTGCTAGACCGTAATTGCATTTTTATAAATTTTTATTGCCATCCATTTATTTCTTTGCCTACATATGAAAGTAAATATAAGTATGTACATATGTATGTATGCGTACTTATGTAACTTATTATTTTCTTTTATAAGGAAAATAAAAAAAAACATATTTTTGTTTTTGTCGGCCAATACGACCGCGCTTTATTGAAGTCAAAAATTAACTTAAAATTAATTCTACAATTTGTTTTATATATGTATACTTATTCCTGATAATTTTGCAATCGCAAAATTTACAAATTTAATTGATCCAATTCAAATTCGCATTAATTTATGTTACAAAGACGCTAAATTGCAATTTGTTCGGTTATTGCTCTTTTCCAAATACTTTTAACAATATTAACTATGTAGGTCAACATTTTCTTATTAATAAATTTTCTATTTGGCAAAAGTTACAATATTATTATTGCCAACCAAGCAGTGAAAAGAACTAAATTTTAGGGCTGTGGAGGGGTTTTGTTTTAATATTTTATATATGTATGGAAGTTTTTTAATTTAGTTTGATCAGAGATAAACAATTTGGAACAAATCTAGTTCATCGACGCTTTACCAAATTGAAGAAAAATTAAGGTAATCGAAAATTGAAAAATTAGAAGAAAATATAAAGTGAAAAAAGTCTCGGCAACGCCTAGTTTTCGAGTTATGGACTACAAAGTTTTCATATAGAAATGTAAATTTCTACTATATTTCGGAAAGCAAATGGCATTTCTATATGAAAATTTCGTAGGTACATAACTCGAAAACTACGCGTTGCTGGGATTGGAATGGGTCTTTGTGTTAATATTTTTATGCTTTTTACGCGCGTTTTTTCATTTAATTTCATCATAGACTAAGCAATTTGAAACAAATCTAATTTACGGATGCTTCACCCAATTGAAAAAATATTAGATAGGGCAATAGAAAATTTAAAAATTAGCCTTACACGCTTCTTCTAATTCTCGGTGCACTTCTCATCAATTGTGGCAAAACGCTTTCCTTTTATTAGTCTCTTCAGTTTTGGGAATAAGAAAAAGTCGCAGGGATCCAAATCAGGTGAATAAGGTGGTTGAGCCATGATTAGGGTGTTGATGTGTGAGCGGTCCGTTATCGTGATGCAGAATCCATAATTTTTTTTCCAGAATACCGATCGTTTCAGCCGTATTGTTTCACGCAAACGTTGCATTACTTCCTTCTAGTATTCCTTATTAGCCGTGCGACTTGTTGCCAATAACTATAATCAAAAAAAACAAAATTCACATTTTCTTTTGAACAAGCCTCGTATATGTATCTAAAAATTAAGAATACACTACAAAATTATATTAATAAATTACAAAGGAAAATAAATCTAACATCACAACAGAAATATCATTTGCTAAAATAATGCAAAAAAGAAATAGAGATGTTAATATACTTATAATTTAGAGGGATATTTAACAATTAATGAAATAGAAATAGTTTTAGCACATTAAGATAACTTTATTGAATCTTTTGATCAGAAAGTTAAAATAATACATAAAAAGAAATATGAAGTGTTTTAAATGAACACAAGAAAATTAGGAATAAAATTTAATAATAAAAGCTTGTCAATAAATCGGGTAATTATATACCAGAAGATATAAAATGGATTCTTTCATTAGGTAATAAACATGCGTTACCAATTGAAGGGCTTTACAACTTTAAAAATAATTTTAGAAGGTGAGGATTGTAGTTATACTTTAAATGAAAGAAAAGAACAGGAAATAGCAAGAATTAAGTTAAAAGGGATCATTGTTCATAGAAACGAAATGACAGATAGAGATAAATTTATGTTAGAAAAAGTTAAAGAAGTTAATCAATTTTTGAAAATTAGTATAAATATAATTATAGTAAGTGCAGACAAGGGAAATGTTACTGTAGCTCTAAATATAACTGATTATGATTCAAGATTAGATGATATTGTAAATGATACAACAGGGGTACAATTCTTTGGTTATACTGAGAATGTTAGTGAATGAGAAGTATTTTTTAAACAATAGTTATCATTTTAGTTTGCTAATAATTAACTAATGACTGTAAATTTGGGCCTTAGTGGCCAAAATGATTTTCGACGTAAACTATTATCATTTCTAATCCGTTCTTAGTTATTAACTGTTATCACTTGTCAGAAAACAGTTCCAAGAATTGAGAACAAGTTTTTTTCAAGATGTAAAGAACAAAGTTCAAACTATACAAGTGGTATATTATGTCGCAGAACGAGGTGTGGGTTTGGCTATCACTTATGTACATATATCAATGTCGCAACTTCTGAAACTGAATTCCAGAAGTTATTGCATGTCATAGAACTAAATCGTAAAAACTCCATTAAATGGTTTTTAAACAAAGCAAAACAAATTGTTGAATATTTACTTAATATTCATTGGGTACAAATCTAAAATTTAAGAGCAAATGCAAAAATTATTTTTTCCAAATTATTTACAAACTGCTTCATTAGTTTTTTTCACATTCATAGAAGTTTTAAAAGTCATAAAGCGTTATTTTTAAAAGTTATTGTACATTATTTCAAGTTCCACAAAGAATATATTGAATATGTTATTGTACACTTTCGAAAAATTTTAGTGTAAGGTACCTAACTGAGCAACGTCATTGTAAACACTTACATATATTTTTTGCATAAAGAAATAAAGATTGAATATTTTTCTTTTAAATTATATTATTAACTCAAAAGCAAAGAAAATCACTGTTTTTGACAAAGTTATCAGGCCTGTTCTGCAAATCACGTGATTGGAAATCACGAACAGTTTGAAACCACGCCGACGATTTGAAGCTGTTCTGTAAATCACGCGATTCTACATTCTTCGGCGTGATTTTAATTTTTCCAAAACACGAGCTGATGTTTTATATTTGTTTATATTTTTGCATTGTGAATTAAAATGTTAGATGAAATAAGGAATATAAAAATGCCAGGAGCTACTTTATTGTCAATTGCGGGACTCTTCAAGTCCTATGGATACATTTTTTATTAGCACAACAAAATTCCTACATACATATATAACTGCGAAGTTGCCATGGTTTTCATTAACGAAATTTACTTAAATTTTGAATTTACTTATTAATAAATTTGCACAAAACTAATTTAATTATTGACCATTACTAGATATTTTGTACAACAATATATAAAGCTTGTGTTCAATAAAGAACATGATGGTCAAATATCTATATATTTACACGACTTCTAATGACTGTGTTACTTTGGCAACCTCAAAAACATGTTCGAAAAAATTAACCAGTTGACTGCCAAAAAGAAAATGTAAACCACGACATTGCTAAACAAAGCAAAACAATTATTTACAAAAAAAAGCAGCGTTCTTACAAATTTGCTCATATTAAAGTTTTTATATGTAGCAAACCCAATTTTATTACAAAAATAAATAGAAAACAAATCACATGAAATATATTATAGCATGTTTATTAAATTCTAAAAGAAATACTTAGAAAAAATAAGCAAGTGATTTCAAATCGTCAGTCATTTAGCTGACGATTTCAAATCACGAGATTATTAAAATTTTTTTGTGCAGAACACCATTTCAGTGATTTCAAATCACTTTGACAAAAAGTGATATGCAGAACTGTCCTGTATGAAAAAAAAAACAAAAACGGTCGACAAAACCGATTTTTGGCAAAAATTTGACTTGTACGACCTTCAAACTTTTTCCAAAAAATCTCAAAAATACTAGAAATACGCCCATGAAAAAAAAATTTTTTTTTGGACACTAATGTACATACTATAGATAATATAATAGTGTAAATATTTTTCAATATAACAATATAAATATGTAACGTAAATGTAAATATTATCAAGGCATAGCTTAGTAATAAAGGGTGTCGTAATTAGAACGCAAGATTTTAATTTGGCGCCATTCGAAGTGACATTGTTTGACATGTGAACAATTGTTATTGTTTGCTAGTAGAAGGTACGAGGTTAGTAAAAATAGAGCGCTACACGAATGAACAACGCATTCTCATTGTTTTGCGGCTACAGTTCGCAAATTGCGATCAATTTGGGGCCACAATAATGCTCCAAAAGAGTCAACTGTAAAGAGATTAATGGATAAATTTGCCGAAATTGAGTCTGTTAGTGATGTAAAGACAACAACGCGCCTTCGACCAGGTCGATCGACCGAAAATGTCGCAGCTGTACGTGATGATGTCGCTCAAACTCCATCCACCTCAATTCGACACCGAGCTCAGCAAATTGGTGTCTCCAAATCCACTATGCAGCGAATTTTGACGAAAGATTTGCATCTTCATTCATACAAAGTTTAATTGACTCAGGAACTGACACCAGCTGACCATGGACAGCAAAGGGAGTTCGTTAAAATTTAAATCTTGCGTTCTTGTTGGAACACCCGTTATAATGCCTTAAACGGGCTTTTGCCTAAAATTATGATCTGTAAAATATTTGATTCTATTTAACATTATAAGCCAGCGCATATCGGATGATGCTCATAAAACGGGCGGAAGAAATTAGGTAATTTTGTATTAAGGAACCGTATGTATATTATAATAATTTAAATTAATTTCTGTTCTATACGCATTATGTTTTTTTATTTCAAAATTTAATTATTTACTATATTTAAGGTTGTCTTCAGTAGAGTCTTCAATTCTGAAGAAAAAAATTGAACTGATCACACCTTATGAAGAAACACATCAAAGTTCAATTAAGACAATCAGAGAGAATCTTTTTCAGAGTGTTTGGAATCAAAGTAAGTATACCATATTTTTCATACTATGTACGTTATAATAATTTCTTTTATATAAAAATGCATTGCACTTTTCACTTTATTTATTAAAAGTATTTGTACTTTATTGTTCTCCTTTAAAGTACTGTAATATGGTTTTGTAGAGGAACAATAAATAACAAATATTTTAAATGAATAAGGCTGGCTTATCAAAGGCTTAAGAACTATATTCTCATTGTAAGAAACTTGTAACAATATAAGCGGAACTCAATATTCGTTGCAAACTGCCTGTGAAAACATTGTAGATGTAGCAGACTGCAATTTCGCTACGCACTGCATTACCATAACAAACCAAAATATATGAAATTGAGATTAACTACAATTATGCAAACTTGCAACATGAAAAACCATAAAGAAAAGCAGCACTGTTTTTTGTTTTATAAAATCAAAACAACTGAAGATCTGCGCCCTATGCCGGCAAAATTTCATGACGGAAGTGTGTTCGGTAGAAATCTCAATTTGATATCAAATGGAAACGTATACACTCACACTTTGTAGCAGAAAATCCTGATAAACTTTCAAAATTAAAAATTTGCTACGAGGAGTGAGTTCCGCTATAATGTTTTTTAACAAAAATTTTTTTGTGAAAGAGACCAGCCAAATAAGCGTGACTATATGCAGTTATACATATGTACATATTTATAAAAAAATTAATTTCTTAGGAAAATATACAAATGGGACATCAGTTTCTTCTATATTTTATATCATGGTGACAGAAGATTTGGATGCGTTTAATTCCACCGAGTTTTCTTGTCATCCCGTGTTTCGCTGTAAAAAATGTGACGGTAAGTTAACTTTCTTATATTCGCTCCTATAGGGGCATTTGGTCGAATGTTGGACGTCTTTTGATTATACAGGGTGTCTGGTGGCAAATTTATATTTTTAAATACGAATACATATTACAAAAAGTAATAAACGGTGCGGAGGGAGTGTAGCGCCGTTGGAATTATCGATTGTGCGGATTTGTCAGTCACGATGTCGCAGTGGTCAAGCGAGCATCACGCGTTCAATGTGGAAACATTTTTTAAGAGTAATGATTCTTACGTAAGTGCTCGTCGACAATTTTGTTCAAAGTGCGGTATTCGGCGAATAAGTGATGAACCGAGTGTAAATTTAATTCGTTCGTGGGTGCAGAGATTCCGCGCAACTGCTTCGGCTATGAATGCTCCACGGCCAGGGCCAAGTCAATCCGAAAACATTGAACTGGTTGAAAGCAGTTTGCGTGACAATCCTCGACTTTGAACACGAAAAACAGCAGCCTCTCTGGGACTTCAAAGAGCGATTATTCATGAAATTTTAAAAAAGGATCTGGATGACATACTTTGTAAAAAATAAAATCCACATTTCCATTCTATCGTTCAATGCTCTTAATAAAACTTTGTGACAATTATTACGTTTTTTATTTAAGTTTGAAAATATAAGTCTGCTACCAGACACCCTGTACATGTGTAATACTTTTCTTACATCTAACTTTCGTCTTATATGTCCTAAAGTGACTGACAGACGATCCTCTTCAGCTTCAATATTTGTATTTGTGTGCGTTTGTTTGCAAAAAATAGTTACACATATACGCTCTGTGTAAGTCGCGGTTTAGACAGTCTAACATTTGGAAGAAAAACATGTGAAATTCTCTTGTTTTTTCATTCGCGGTCACAGACGAAAAATGTTTCCGGCGACATTCCATTATTATTATTAACAGTGTTGCCAGGACCAAAAAATTTTTGTATCCAAAATGTTGAAAAATAGTAACCAAATGAGAAAAAAGTAACCAAAAGTTTTATGAAACGGGTGCTCTAATAACACGTTGCGAATAGCACGCCATTAATAAAAATAGAGCAACGCATTGAAATTATTAAAATTCACTACAAAAATTATGAAAAATTCGCGTTTACAGCACTTTCTCTGCCAGCAATTGTGAGATTGGCGAAGGTGTTGAGATAATCTATTGATAGGAAGAATCAAACTCATGTAGGTCACACAAGAACAACAGCGAATGTCTCGAACAAAATCCAGGTTTCTAATTAGTTAAAATCTTGTATTTGAGGGGTATAGATGCAAAGACTGCAATCTCCACTTTTTTCACAAACGTAACTAATAATACCTTTTAATTGTATTTAATGAATGTTTCCGATTACTGAATATAACATTACCAGATACACTTTTATTCCATAAAAAAGTATGTAATTTCCTCCATTGGAAGGGCTTCAGTCCACCTGGTGTAACGATCGATGATTGTCAATATATATTTAAAACCTTTTGATGGCGGAAAAGGACCAACTATGTCAACATTGATATGTGCAAACCTCTCATCAGGTGCAACGTATTTCTGTAGTTCAGACTTTGAATGGCGTTGCACCTTACTCTTCTGACATGGAATACACATCCTCGCGTAGTTTGCGCAATCACGTCGAATCCCTGGCCATACAAATCGGTCCACCATCAAACGTACTGATGCTCGTCGACCCGGATAGACCATGTGTTATATCGAAGAACGTTTTTCGTAAATCCCTGGTGATGAAAGGGCGGAGACGGCCCTGAGATGTGTCACAATAGATAGGTTTAGAAAGCCCTCAAGAGAAATCGGTCGAAGGATGAGGGAATGTGGAAGTTCTTCAGTCAGCATTTTATGAAGCTCCCGATCCTTTTCCTGTGATTTTTGCAAATCTCCATATAAGCTGTCAGTAGATATACACTCAATTCGGGACAAGAGATCAGCTGCGTGATTATCTTGTCCCCTTATAAAGCGTATATCCGTAGTAAACTGGCTGATGAAGGAAAGGTAATTAATTTGGCGCGGTGAAGCCTTTTCTGATCTTTGTTTAAAAGCAAACGTAAGCGGCTTGTGATCGGTCTCAATGTAAAAATTTCTTCCTTCCAGCAAATCTCAAAAATGGCGAATCGCTAGATACATCGCAGTGAGTTCACGATCGTAAGTTGAGTATCGCTGCTGAGTATCAGAAAACTTTTTTGAGAAAAACCCCAGAGGTTCTGGTTCATCGTCCACCAGTTGATGTAGGACAGCACCGGCCGCCAAGTTTGAGGCATCCGTAACTAAAACAAGATCAGCGTCATGTTTAGGATGTGCCAGAGCCACAGCATCTTTTAGCAATAATCGGCAATTTTCAAAAACTTTTAAGGTTGGTTCTGACCATAATAAGCATGTCTTATCATTACGCTTATTTCGTGGTGTCATATGAAATAGCTGTGCTTGAGTCTCAGCTGCATGTGGGAGGAATTTTCTATAAAAATTTATCATCGCCAAAAAACCTTTTAGTTCTCTAATAGTACTACGCCTTTTTGTCTTCATGATGGCCTCAATACGCGATTTTGAAGGGGATATACCACCGGCTGTTACCCGATGGCCAAGAAATTAAATTTCTGGCTTGCCAAAAACAAATTTTTGAAATATTAATGGAGAGGTTATTCTGCTGCAATCGCTTAAAAATTTCCCTTAGGTGCTGTTTATGTTGTTCAATATTTTCCGATGCTACACATATGTCATCCATTTTTTTTTTTTTTTTTTTTTTTATCTAGGACCAGCACTCAGGAAAGGAGGAGAGGAGAGACATGCGAAGCATTGTGCTGGGAACTATAGGAAAGGAATAGTAGGAGAAACGACAGGAGGTGAAGCTTAATTAATTATTTTGCAGCTCTGCTTTCGCACGTTCTTTTGTTTTTATACTCGTAGCAGTGCTGAAGCTTCGGTTTAGTAGCTATTTTTATTATTATTTTACTTCGCCGGTGCTACACAATACCGACGAAGGAGGGCATTCTGATGTGATTGTGGATTGCTATCAGCTGAAGCCGGTATTGTTCAGTGACCAGTGACTATGCCTTCGCCACTGAAACCTTCCGACAACAACTGCCACACAAATACACACTAATGCACATCAGAAAAATTCGAGATGTTTATTTTTATTTAAAAATTTTTTTGTCTGAAACTGGGGTTGAACCCAGGTCTGTTTTTTGGTTGTGTAGTCAACGTGCAGACTACCATCCATCGTGCCATCGCCACCCATCCATATATGGAAAAACGAAGTTAAGGCCACGCAGTACCTCGTGAATAAGTCGCTGAAAGGTCTGCGCCGCGTTTCTTAAACCGAACGTCATGTGTGTAAATTCATAAAGACCAAAAGGTGTCGTTATTGCCGTCTTTGGTATATCCTCTTCGTTGACTGGCACCTGATGAAAAGCCTTTTGAAGGTCTATTTTCGAAAAAATTTTTCTGCCATACAAAATTCCAGAAAAGTCATGCAAAAACGGTAATGGATATCTATCTGGTGTCGTTATTGCGTTTAACGCCCGGTAATCACCGCATGGGCGCCACGAGCCATCTTTTTTACCATGTGTAACGGGCTAGACCAATTAGATTTCGACGGACGGCATATACCCGCCTGCAATCAAGAATGATTAAATAAAGATTACGCCAACAAGCTAAAATAAAAATACTTTTCTGAGCATGATGGAACTCTGACGTCACTCAACATGTATTCTGATTGGCTAATAAAACTCAGCTGAAGAACTATTATGTTATTGTAAAAACAGGACAGTGGGGCAAATTCAGTTTGATAATAAACAATTTTAAAGAACTATTTTATTTTCCATTTATTTTTATTTAAATATTTTATACATATAAATAGTGAACCCAAGTGTTAATTATTTCCCTTTTTCCCCATTCCAAAATTTGTTGTTGTTATTTTACTTAAAAATAAAAATCTTTAAAGAATATTTATAGAATTTTTAGTTTGTTATTTTACTATACTTTCTCTTTCTCTTATACGTGCTTTCAACAATTTCAGAATTTAGTTTTCTAATTCTAAAATACATTCTACATCTAAAAAAAAGTTTTTTTACGTCATCACTGGCTTCAATTTCTTTTGCTTCCAACAAATGCTTTTGTAAATATCCACTTGCGAGTAATAATTTGTCGCCATTCAATTTGGAAAAAATTCAGTCACACAGTATTAGCGTGTTCATTAACGAAGTTGATGGCTTACTAAGTCCACCTTCACTTAAGTGATTAACCCATGAATAATTGCGTTCGGTTGAAGAATTACTCACATGATCAGGATTTTCATTCTTCAGTTTGTGGCAAATATATCCGGCCAAGTTCTCTAAACCATCATATTCCATATTTTCTATTTCGCTTTGGTTAGTTTCTGTAGCCAAAACATCTGCCTGAATGTTACGGTTAACACTCTTAAGTATAGTACCTGAAGAAATCACAAAGTTTATAAAACTTTGTGTTATTTAAAATTTAAGCTTTCAACTTACCCGTTAAAGAATTATCTACATCTAAATCGGGTGCATTGTCAACTTCTACATTTGTATTACTACCCAAAATGCCTTCGTTAGACCCCATTAAATATGATCGAAGTCTATATTTGAATTCTTCTCGATCAGGGTGATCGTGAAGTCCGCCTTTCGACCTAATTATTCCAAAAAAATTTTCCAGCACATCTTGATTAAACCGATACGTTAGCAAATACTCAATATTATATCGACTTTTAAGTTCAATATATAGCATTTGTAACGCTTTATTAGATTGAATGATACCTGTAGAATACATTTATGTCAAAAGAAATAAATCTGTGTCACAAATTTTTAGAGTACAATATAATTTTCAACCTTTTTGGAAAGGTAGCATAGACTTTTTGCCAATCACACGGATCTCTGACATCATTTGCGACATATTATTTAGAATGATATTTTGTTTTTCAAGTGCTAAACCATATGCGTGTAATCGGTCTCTGGTATCCTGTCTCGGTACTCTCGAATGCATAACATCGAACCAGTCATTTACCTAGTTAAGTGAAATTACTTAAGTAGTTTAGGTATGTTCTAGAAAAATTATATTTTGTAAGTAATTACGAGTTTAAAGAGTTGACTGCACTCGCTCCAATTTTCGTTGCTCAAATATCCCAAACTGGCGGCTCGTGTTATAGATTGCGAAATTGTATGTGAAAAAAGTTTCGTGGCCAGTTTAACCTTTTGCCTTTCAGGTCCGACCACACATAAATTGTGTGGTGATATTTTATGCGTGATCTGCAAGTCATTTGATTGGAGGGATAGGAGACTTAAAATTATATCCTTTTTGACTTCTTTTTCGTTAATGATAAACCCACCATCAATGAAATGATTTCTCAAAAGTTTTATCAAATGAGGAACATCATTAAAAACAAAAATTTTGATTTCATCGAACAAAAACCTACATATATACATATGTTACGTATATTCATACAAAAATAAAATTTGAAAAAATTATTGAGGCATATTTACATAAAACATACCATGGTTTTTCGTAATCAACTTCAAGTTCACTGAACAGTTTTCTGTTACCTCCACCTAAGTCACAAACAATAGCCACAATTGTAAAGCCACTCTGCTTCATACTATTCAATATATTGAATAAAATACTTTTTGACATTTGGGTATCATAGTCATAATATATGCGTTGCTTCCAATTTGAAATTAAACCTTCCAGCGAATTAACAAAGGTTCTAAAAGTTCTTGATTTTGATACAAATAACTTACCTCTTAGCAAGGCCACTTGGATATAATTAGCTGGTTCTAGCACTAAATCTGCTGACTTGTCATAGCAATACTTTTTTTTTGCCTTCATCTCATCAAAACTCAACACACATACTTTTTCAGTTTCTGACATTTGGTTGGCCGCAGATAGTAGTTTCACAACAGGCTCCAAAATACCTTTCGACATGTCCAAATTTTCCGACCATCTTTGCAACGTTCTCACCGATGGAAGTGGGAAATGTTTCTTCCTTAAAAGTTTGTAAGCTCTGGCACTCGCTGAGTATAGGGTGATAGATTGAGCAATGTCTATTTCGGTAAAATTTTGTCTTTTATCACCGCTTTTTAGTTTTTTTATTTGACCCTCAGTAAACAAACGCCTCAGTGCCTTCTCGAGATTTGAGTTTGCAAAGCTTAGTTTTTGAATACGACAAGATAAATTTTTTATTGTCACATCACATTGACTTTTTGCCATTTTCAGCGAACAATTCTCCTTAAGAAGTGATTCTCTAGAAACGATTTAAATAATTATTTGTTGTTTTTTTAAATACTAACATACATTTTCAATTCCAAAGTTTTAGTGTAACTTTGGAGGCCATCTTCTTCAGTGTCAGTCGGCAATTCGGCATTTACACATTTTACTTTTAAACTTTTTTGATTATTTATTTGTTTTTTTGTTTCATCTTCTTCAGTGCCATAAGCAGTTTTCTTTTCGCTATCAATAATAGTATTTTCTAAGGACGGAACTGCATTGGGTTTTAATTTCTTAGTACTTCGTTTACTAAATCCTATAACGACTTATTAACGGACTTAAAGAATTGATTATGTGGTAACTTACCCATTTCATATATTAAATTTCTTTCAAAATCCTCTTGCTTAAAATGTAAAGCACAAATTTTTTCTTTTTCAGCATTTACAGGCTTTACACGCTTCCAAAATTTCACCCATAACTTCCTTTGAGCTTCATCTCTTGGAAAACTATATAATGACACAGCTTTATGAAAACAAAAAAATTTTGATAGCAATATTACATTGTAACACAATTAATTTCTCACTTGTTTTTTTGCTGTTACTTTGTTTGCAATTGCCCACTGCGCATTTCATGCTTGCTCTTTTTGTTCTCTTTTCACTTCTATTTGTGTTTTTTGTTTACAGCTTATGAGCTTTATAAAGCAAGTTTTTTACACTTATTTATTATTTAATAATTATTTAAATATATTTATTATAAAATATAGCACAATTTATTATAAAATTCAACACAAAACTTTAACTTTGATAAAATCGATTTCATTTGCTTGTTTGAGATCTCTCTGAGTAAATTGTGTGAAGAGTTGCCAAATGTAGTATAAAATATAAATTTTGTACGAGAAAGTATTAGTTTTGCATATAATAAACATTTGGCAATCTCTTCGAGAGGATGCAAACGTCATCAACCGGTAAATCATGCGCAAGGCGTAATCTTTATTTAATCATTCTTGCCTGCAATAACGTATCGAACTCACTTTTCGCAGCTGCCAATTTCTCGGGCGTAAGACGACGTACTCTTGCTGAACATGGTGGACCCACAGTTTCTATATGATGCACAACCTTAGAGTTGGTCGTTACACCCGGTGGTGCCAGTCGTAGAATTATATTGGCGAATGGTGTAGACTGGCGAATGAGTTGAGGCGATGGTTGATGGCTTGTTATAGCATATAGTTTTCGAGATGTGGTTTGGGTTTTGCCATCAATCAGTCTTCGGCCCTTTACATCTACTAATAAATTGTAATGCCTAAGAAAATCTTCTCCAATAATCTGAGATGAGACGTCAGCTATTAAAAATGTCCACGTAAATCTTTGGGGAAGACCTAAATCTAGTTCTTTAATTACTTTTCCATATACCCTAATTGAAGTGCCATTTGCTGCGTATAGCCGTATTCGTGTTGGGCATAAGTTTTTGTTATTTTTCAAAGGCGGTAAGCACGACACTTGTGCGCCGGTATCAATTAAAAATTAGTTTTAGTTAGTTTCTCTTGAATATTCAGTTTGTTGACGGATAGTCATTGTTGGTTTGATCCGCGTTGAAACCGGCATGGTGGTCTGCAGTTTGTTGCACGATTTCCAAACCGGCGATGGTACCAACATGTATCAAACTGATCATCGTTATTCTTTGTCTGCCGTAGGGCATCACGCGATGACGTACGGTTGTTATTACGGCGGTTAGAATTATTCTCCGGCAGTGCTGAAGTTGACATGCGCTGTACTTGATTGGTTAAGTTATTGACGGCTACATGCAATTGCTCAATATTTGGTTCCACTGTGGCTGGGGATACACAATTAACGTTAAAAAATTCCATGTTTTCGAAAACAGTATCAGCGATTTTTGTTTTTTCTTTTGGCGTTCCAGTGCACATTATTACAGCCGTCTGTATCGAAGGTGGTAGACGAGTAACCCACAGATCAATTAAGATTGATTCAGTTAAAATTCCTTCTGCTTTCAACAACATTTCATAATACAATTGACTTGGGCGCTTATCACCAAGTTGCATTTCATGTAAAAGTTGGCGAAGACGTTTTTGTTGCGAGGGGCCCATTATAGCAATAAGTTGTTGTTTCAAATAGTCGTATTTACTGTGAGGCGGAACGTTGTCCAAAATTGGCCGAAATTCACTTATACGGTTCGGTGGGAGTTGAGAGCACACCGTGTCATATTTCCGCTCGTCTTGAGAAATGCCCACTGCCCGGAAGTAAAAATCTAACAAATAAAACCAATTTTCCACATTAGCCTCAATGAATTGTGGCATTTGTAAACGGGCAAAACAATTTGCGGCAATCTCCGCAGAACGTTCAGCTTCTACCTCTATCTCTGGGTTCATCGTGCTTATTCAATACAATCACGTCGGGGTCACCAATTTAGCGATTAATGTTAACAGAAGCAATGCCTTTATTAATTCAAGTTTGTATTGCTAAAGTTAAACAAAATTTAAATATAAATTACTTTAAAGAAAAAACAAAAGGATTGTATTGATTGCTTGGAAGTGAACGAAGGAATGAATAACCGTTTTTCTACATAAAAATCTGACGTCTCGTGGCTAATTGAAAAAGGGGTGCCGGACCTTTATGTTACAGAGCTGGTTGATCCGCCACATATATGTATAAGGTCTGCTTGACAGTTCAAATTATTTTTACTGTGACGTCACCGTCGAGATTTGTTTGTTTTTTTTTAAATATTTTGCAATTTTAAAGGTAAAATAAATAAAACAAATTAAATTGTTATGTTATAGTCATTTTTAATTTTCTTTTTCCATTTTTTTCTTGTATTAATTTTTTGTTTAAATTTCTTATTCTAAAATATAAACGACTTTTAAAAAATAACGATTTTACATTTTCAGGTACATCTATGTTATCACATTTAATGTTATGGTATTTTAAATAATTATTTCGAAAACTTAAAGTATTATTATTAATTTCCTTAAATATATTTTCTACTTTTAATATGTTTCCCATAAATTCTTGGCAGGGTTTATAGAGCCCTCTGTTTGACCTGCAACTGACTTATTTGGATTTTCATTTTCAATATTTTCAATACTTTCTTCTTGTAATTTCTGCAGACTATAAATAATTGTAAATATTATTTCATTAAAAAAGTGGATTTTAAAAAAATTGTATTTACTTTAAATCAAATTCACCAATTGCTTCCATTACAATTTGTTTGTTTGCTCTTTTTACGTATCGTTTCGATCTTTCGACTGGTAAAATGCTGTTTACATGGATATTTAAAGATGGGACAGCCTTCGCATCTAACAATCTTTTTCTTATTGGCGTGTTCAATAATATATCCTTTAAACGCCAATCATTATTCGTAAAATGTCTAGAACAAATTGTTAAAGATTTCCAATTAACAGTTTTTTTACCGCATGCTTTGATCCACACTTTCTTTATTTCTGGATCTTTTGGAAACGTAAAATATTTTAGATTTTTATCATCCTGCTTCGAGCTTTTACAATCTTTTACCACACAGTATTTCATTGTCCAAATAAATTTTATCACTTTCTACACAAATTGTTTATTAAAAACTCTTTTATTTTTGCTCTTACTCAGTTCACATTTATTTTTAATTAATTGTCAATAAAATAATCCTTTAATTTTCTTAATAAATATGTAATAATAATAATTTTAATCACTAGCTTTTAAATTTCCATTTAACCACAACAAAACATTTCCCGACGATGACGTCAAATTAAAAAAAAATGGCAGCTGTCATTCAATATCAAGCAGACCTTATATATTTAGATCATGGTACATCGCCTAAACCGGAATCATAAGCACATACATATGTTCATCATACATCCATATTTACTCTCATACATGCACATACATACACATTTAAAAATTTTCTTTTCAGAAAAATGTTTAGTAACATGTCAAGGCATATCTATGATGGAATGGGAAATAAAATGGATATTATACGTGTCGCTAATACGACCCCAAACAAACAACTTTTAGATGATTTATATAAATTGAACAGAAAGAATTCAACTAAAAAGAATGATGATCCTTCCGAGCATAAAAGAAACCTCAAATCGATTTTAGAGAACTTACTGCTTAAATATGGAAAACAATTTGTGAAGGGCATTGCAGACAAGGAAAATTTAAGCGAACTTATTTCTTGGATGTTCAGCCATTTTACTGACGAAGTATTAGAATATCTATTAAAATTGACTGGTGACTTAATGAATGAATTACTTGGCAAAATTCTGCGCACTCTGGGAATATTTATTGCAACGGAGTCTGTATTATTTAAGATGATAAGCATTGTTTTGGAAAGTTATTTTGGTTTAAGCTTTAAATATATATCAGAAAAAGGACATGAAATTATAGCTGAACTTAAAAAATATTTTCAAACACTAAATTGTAATAATCCCAAGGAATTAAAACGACGATGTCAGGATTGCAATGGATCCTTTTACATATGCAACTTATGAAGAGCGTCCTTTACTTATGAAGCTAATCTCCAACTTGAGAAAGAGATGCCTTAAAATACTTTTAACTTTTTTGCTAACACAAAATTTGTGCATAAATATATAAGTACATACTTTTTTATGAAAGTTATACAAATAAAATCAATTAGATTGCAAAATTTTGTTTATGAAATTTAGGATTCCGGAACTTAACTATAAGAATTATCTTAGGAATGAATGAAGTAACTAACCTACATAAATATTTTATTAGTTGTAACGAATTTGATTAATGTAAAATCACAGCCGAATTGTAGAAACACTTTAAATGGTAAAAATTTCCTCTAAATCGGAATACTCTAACCGTAAGGGACTGCGAATGGATAACGTGCACTCGCGATTACGTGAACAATACTTAATGTAAATAAAAATATTTTAAACTAACTTCTAAAATAATAACGGGGTTTGACAGCTCTATAATTTGAACCATAATAATCAATGCTCTTGGGCTATATGTACTTATGTATATAGAAAACTTTAAATTATGCTACGACTGAGGAGCCAAAAGAATTTGAACCGAATTTATCTTTTTAATTTTATTTGTACAAGGTGGGCCAAAAGAAAACATCCGGGGCAAAAGTCATCACCCGATGTTATTTTGCTGTAATTTTTTTAGTGACAAACTTTGGTTCTGCGTGGATGGCCTTCAAATCTAGCGACAGCCACTTGGCCGATATTAGAAGCTGAACCAAGTTTTTCATGAAAATTAAAAATTACGGCAAAAAGATATACGGGTGATTACTTGTGGTCCGGGTGATTAATTTTGTTCCACCCTGTACATAGTTGTATATATTGTACATACTACATACATATGTTAAATTACACGGTGCGACAGTCCAAAAAACCTGGGACCGGATATTATTTTTCTTGTAGGTCTTGTCGAGTTAAAGATGAATCCAATAGTGAAATATGCCGGACACCTCCAAAATCCGGATTTACGGTTAAAAAACCGGTTTTTGTACATTTGCGCACTTATAAGCCTGTAATTTTGTTGATAATAATCCGATTTTCAATTTCTTACTAGATTTGGAAAGAAGTAACTGAGATCTTTCGAATGATATATAATTTATCTAAGAAAACTTGAGAAATTTGGGTGTTATTGTCGAGCAAACACAAATTTTGTAGATTTTTAAAAAATTTTTCAACTTTGGTGACGTTTTTATACATTATAATGTAATAAACTGTAATACTATTTAATTTATTTAAAAAGTACGTTTATTAACGATTACAACGCATATTTGGGGTTAAAAATAGATAAATAATTGACTGAGTTATTCAACTTTTCATGAAAACAAAATTTTTAACAAAATGCCTGCACAATGTTTTTGGTGTTGTTTTTATGCACTTTCTCTAAAATTACAAATCACTGTTAGCCTAAACACAACTTAGAATTACAACAAATATTTGTAATGAGAGCTTTACTCATGTTTGTTTGTCAATATTGCTGTAATACATACACATATGATTTGGCATCATCAGCCATATCATAAACCAAATGATTGCTACTTTTGTCAAACCGATGTTTGTAGGTCACTGTTTTAAAACGCGCAAAAACATTAAGTACGCAAATGTTGTAACTGTTACAAAACCAATACCTCTAAGTAATGATCTACCGACAACGAGCAAATCTGTCGATGTAACAGAAAAAGATTTTGAACAAGAAGAGTTCCTTCCATCCAGATCTACAACAACGGAGCGGCATTTTTTTGTCAAAAGCTGATTTCGATTAAACTGGGATACATGAAACAATTTGTAAAAAAATTAGATGTAAACGGCGACGCTTTTTGTCATCTCAAAGCGGTGTTCCCAAAACTTAAGTGAAGCCAAAATAAAAGGCGGTATTAATTAATTTGTTTACATATCTAGTACGTTTTTATCTGTTTTGATAACTTTTAGGTATTTTTATTGGACCTCAAATTCGAAAAATTATGAGAGATGCAGATTTCATTAAGAAGCTAAGTTCCGTTGAAAGACGTGCATGGAAGAGTTTTGTTGCGCTATGCGATAATTTCCTTGGAAATCACTGAAGCGACGACTATGTCACAGTTGTCAATGAGTTTTTAAGTGCGTATGGTGAAATGGGCTGCAACATGTCCATAAAAATTCATTTTCTGCATTCGCATTTGGACTTTTTCCCAGATAACCTGGGCCAGTTCAGTGATGTACAAAGCGAACATTTTCACCAGGAAATGGCAACTATTGAAAAACGCTTTGAAGGAAAAAATATAATAAAACTGATTTCAGAATATTGCTGGTCACTTAAACGAGAAACGGATGATGCTGATTTAAAAATAAAACGGTCAAGCAAACACTTTTGAGTTAAATGACCAAAAATAAAATTTGTATAAAATGTTTAAAAGTTTATTTTCATGAAAAGTTGAATAACTCAGTCAATTATTTATCTATTTTTAACCCCAAATATGCGTTGTAATCGTTAATAAACGTACTTTTTAAATAAATTAAATAGTATTACAGTTTATTACATTATAATGTATAAAAACGTCACCAAAGTTGAACAATTTTTGAAAAATCTACAAAATTTGTGTTTGCTCGACAATAACACCCAAATTTCTCAAGTTTTCTTAGATAAATTATATAACATTCGAAAGATCTCAGTTACTTCTTTCCAAATCTAGTAAGAAATTGAAAATCGGATTATTATCAACAAAATTACAGGCTTATCAGTGCGCAAAGGTCCAAAAACCTGTTTTTTTAACCGTAAATCCGGATTTTGGAGGTGTCCGGCATATTTCACTATTGGATTCTTCTTTAACTCGACAACACCTACAAGAAAAATAATATCCGGTCCCAGGTTTTTCTACTTCATTCAATTTTGTAACACTGTGTTATCTAATGGTGCCTAAAGAAATCACCCTATTGGAAGATGCTCTTATTTTTGAAAATGGTGGTCAATGTCAAATCTGTTTTTACATTTGCGAACTAGACAGATGTAGAATAAAAGTGAACAAGCCATGGAGCGATATACTCCCCAAGAACGGGAAATAATCGTGTGTAATTTTTTGCGTAACCACTCGTCTGTGGTGTTGCCGTAGCGCGAATTCCGCCACCTATTCCCCGGTCGTCCGACACAGACTGAGCAAACACTGCGCCGTTTGGCCACCAACCTTGAAGAGTATGGGACCACACGACCACACACATGTGGTTCAACCGGACCGAACCAACGACACACTGCGCGAGCCACAACCGATATTCTGAAGGCGGCGTTCCCCGGTCGTTTCATCTCTCGTTTTGGCGATTTGCACTGGCCCGCAAGATCGCCCGATTTAACCGTTCCAGACTTTTTTTGTGGGGTTTTTGAAGTCCCGTGTTTACGTGAACAAGCCTGAGACCTTGGAATCCCTCAAGGACAAGATTCGACACGAGTGCGAGAATCTGTCGCCCGAAGTTCTCGCCGACGTGATGGAAAATGCCATAAAACGAACCCGTATAACAATCAATTGTGACGGCGCCCATTTGGCCGATAACATCTTCTCGACTTGACCAATAAAATAAAGGTTCAGATAAACATAATCAAAAAACAGAATCAAAGTTTTTCATTTAGAAAAAATATGAGAGCCAAACAACATCGGATGACTTCTTTTGTCCCACCTTGTACGTTGCAAGTTTTGGAACAAATAAAGTTTAGGGCACCCTCCAGCAAAAAAAATATGCCACCCTATAGAAAATTAAAAAATAAAATAAAAAAGTGAGCGGAAACCTTTAGTTTCCGAGTTATGGGTCTCCGAAGTTTCATTATAAATTTGTGAATAAAGGGTGTATTTTCCTTCGAATATGGGTATCATGTTGATGCTGTTGAGGGTGGCGTTGGCATGATGGATGGTAGTCTGCACTTTGACTACAAAAACAGACCTGGGGTCAACCCCAGCTTCAGACTAAAATAAAAATAAACATCTCGTCTTTTTCTGATGTGCATTAAAGCGTCTTTGTGTGTCAGTTGTTGTCGGAAGGTTCCAATGCCGAAGGCATAGTCACTGCTTCAGCTGATAGCAATCCACAATCGCATCAGAACGCCCTCCCTCGTCGGTATTGTGTAGCACCGGCGAAGTAAAATAATAATAAAAATGGCTACTAAACCGAAGCTTTACAGTTGCTACGAGTATAAACAAAGAACGTGCAAAAGCAGAGCTGCAAAATAATTAATTAAGCTTCACCTCCTGTCGTTTCTCCTGCTATCCCATACTTATAGTTTCAGCACAATGCTTCCCATGTGTAGGAGTCATCTCCTGAGTGCTGGTCCAAGGAAAAAAAAAGATATTTCAGAATTTAATAAAATTGTTAATAAATTCGTAAATTATTTAAAAAAGTAACTTTTTGTGTGTACTAATCCTCGGTATGTATGTGTGGGTCCACATATTAAACGATAATTGTGCAAGGATTTTCTCTTCTCTGCATGACCGGCGTTTAGCTGGGCGCCAGGATTTTCTCCTCCATGGTATAACAAACACACACCGCCTTCGCTAACAAAAGCTTCGTTGCATAGCTGGCGGCAACGATTTTCTCCCCTACGGTATAAAGAACAACGGCTTCGATGAAAAAAGGTTAAAATTAAAAAAAAAAAAAATATATATATATATACGATATCTTAATTTCACAAATTTATCGCCGGTCCTTAATACGTTAAGAATTTTTAAATAATAACATAGCGAGATATCTTTAAAACCATTCAAATGATACCAATATTAGCCATTTGAGTTCCAAAATGTGTAGAGATTCACATTTCTATATGAGAACTTTGTAGGTCCATAACTAGAAAACTAAGAGTTTTTTCATTTTATATTTTCTTCTTATTTTCCATTTTCGTATTCGCTTAGCTAATTTTTTTTTCCATTTGGTGAAGCGTCCGTAAAATAGATTTAAGGCAAGATTTTCCGCGTAGCTGACATTTTTTCAGGCCTTAAGGTTTTAATTCACTATTATATCTAATAAATTTTAGTAAAGTTGTAACAATATTCAGAACAGTTTTAAAATGATACCAATATTGCCCATATTCCATGGAAAACGCACTATCAGGCCTGTTCTGCAAATCACGTGATTTGAAATCACGAACCATTTTGAAACCACGCCGACGATTTGAAGCTGTTCTGTAAATCACGCGATTTTACATTTTTCGGCGTGGTTTTAATTTTTCGAAAACTCGAGAAAACAGCTGATGTTTTATATTTGTTTATATTTTTGCATTGTGAATGAAAATATTGGGATGAAATAAGGAATATAAAAATGCCAGGAGCTACTTTATTGTCAATTGCGGGACTCTTCAAATGCTATGGATACATTTTTTATTAGCACAACAAAATACCTACATACATATATAACTGCGAAGTTGCCATGGTTTTCATTAACGAAATTTACTTAAATTTTGAATTTACTTATTTATAAATTTGCACAAAACTAATTTAATTATTGACCATTACTAGATATTTTGTACAACAATATATAAAGCTTGTGTTCAATAAAGAACATGATGGTAAAATATCTATATATTTACATGACTTATAAAGACTGTGTGACTTTGGCAACCTCAAAAACATGTTCGAAAAAATTAACCAGCTGACTGCCAAAAAGAAAATGTAAACCACGACATTGCTAAACAAAGCAAAACAATTATTTCCAAAAAAAAGCAGTGTTCTCACAAATTTGCTCATATTTAACTTTTTATATGTAGCAAACCCAATTTTATTATAAAAATAAATAGAAAACAAATCACATGAAATATATTATAGCATTTTTATTACATCTAAAGTTCATTTTACGGCCGTTTTAAAGTTGTATACCTCTGCGGTAAACCGGCATTGAAAATCGGTTGATAATGACGTTTTTGATATACGATATCTTCAGAAGATGTATTCCGAGCATTACAACTGTAGCGTGTGGTTTGTTGTTATTATTTTTGTATATTGTTGTTAGTGCTCATGGTAATTAGTTTTTTTGTAATCGTTGTGTCAACTTCGCATACAGTCAAAAGCTATGTGGTGATTGAGCAGGGAAACGGAACAGGGGGTGATAACATACGAATTAGGTAAAACATAATGCAAAAGGTAAACAACAAACTTTTATTATTGATGTTCACTTGCTATTTTTATGGTGACATATTACCTCATTCAGATGCAAATCACTTATGATTGGTTTAATAAGTTCAAGGCCACGATGTCATGGGTCACTCACCTTAGCGATCATACTGCTGATATTTGCCTCGATGAATATAGGTATTTAACGGCAAAGCGAACCACATGAGCGACCGAGAGTTCGATGAACTCGGGGGAACCGCTACAGTTCTAATATTTTTGGTAAAGGTTTTTTTTGAGGTGAGGTGAATTGCGAAAAAACGTGAAAAGGTAATATGCGGTGACGGGGAGGAAATGAGAAAAAAAATTTGTAAAGAAAAGGCAGAAGATTTTTGAAAGCGAGAAACCGCGGTTGGTTTTTGGACAGGAAAAAGATTAAAATAATAAATAAAAATTTAAAAAGAAAAAAGGAGGAAAAAGATATTAAAGTGATAGACAGCGGTGTGTCATAATAAAAAAGAAAAATATATACTGGAAGAATTGGAAACTTAAATTTAAAATTTATACGGAGGAAGTTGGGTTGGACTTGAAGCCCGCCCAGAAGCTAAAACTCTGGGGGATCAGCCAATAGAATTATAATCAACCGGGTATAATTACTGAAGCCTGCCCAGAAATTAGATTGTGGCTGCGGTGCTGAGGGATACTTGTGCTGTGTGGGTGGATTAATTGGGGCTTTAAACGAAGTGGAAGTTGTGTCCGAGAGAATTTGCGGCTGTTGGGTATCTGGTAAACTACGGCGCCAGAACCGGGTGAGTCCACTTATTACCAATTTTATTTAGAAGAAAAAAACAATTTTTATCAATTTCCCACATTTTAAATAAATTTAATATATATATATATATATATATATATATAAAATTTTTATGTGTGTTTGTGCACAGATTTTTGTTGGTAAAATCCGTTTTAGAGAGCTCTTTAAAATAGGACAGTGTTAGTGTATTTGTAGTGCGTTTACCTGTTAAGGTTTAGGTTACATGGTATTTTTAAGATAAACAAAATAATTTGTTACAGGCTAATTATAATTTTAATTTAAGGCAAAAAGAGTATACTATTTAAATAAAATATATCTAGGCATTTATAACGTTTAGAAAAAGATTTGTTAGTTAATGTTATTGTACTGAGTGAGCATCTAAAAGATGTCTGGCTAGGTATTCTGGTAAGGTGTGTTATGTAAGTATGTGTTGAAGTGATCAAATATGTAACATGGGAATTGAGAAAGTGTTACCAAGGCGTGGCGGGCGGCTAGAGGGGGACATATGTAAAACCTGTTGTCTCCAATATATCGCAGCCCAACTGATTGTATGTACATACGTCTATCCGAAATTTATTGTATTTCCCTTCCTAATGGTGTCAATTCTGCTTGTTTGTTTTTTGTTGTAGTTTTTTTTTGTTGTTTCAAAGGAAATATAATTTTTGAAGTGTAAACATCTATACGCTAGGGGGTAAAATTTTTTTCACAATACAGTCACAAATTTAGAGTAAGATTGTAATTACGATACCGCGGTGTGAGCTGTGTATGAGTGTATTAGTGTAATCATACGGACAACAATAAGTGCAGAGAAACTTCCCAGCTACATAGAAATACACTAACGCCATCTAGTGCGCAATAGTAGTAGCAGTAGTGGCTACTAATTTTCACTAATTGTCGTACATTATGTTATCGTAAGCAAATAAAAACAAATAAAGAAAATGATGACAAAAACATTTAATTTTAATAACTTTTAAAAAGATTTTTTGCACTTTTAATAAGAAATTTACTAAAACAAAGCAAAATAAGGAAAACAAAAAAATATTTCATTACTAGATGTTTACACATCTCCCCTGTGATCGGACTCACATTTTTTTTTATTCTCAATCCCTCCTCGAGAAGTCACTGGTCTTACCTCCCCTGACGTCCCTGAGTTAGTCGGCCAATTAGGGAATGGTGGCTTGTTGGATGGCACATGGGGATGAATGTGACACAACGAACATTTTGTTAGTATATGTTAACCCAATGACAATGGTTATTTGTAGTTTTTTTTAATGGCAAAATTAACCATTAATACCGCAACGGAATTAGTTGAAATGTTTTACGAAAATGTCTATCATAAAATTTTACAATTATGTAAAAAAAAGTGCGCGTAGAAATGTCTTATCTTTTAACCTTTGTGTCTACAACCAAAACATTTCCGTTAAACATACAACCATCATACCCGGGTAAGTCGTACACTTTTCAATGCAATTTCTTCAGATTAAACCTTAACTTGTAGATTAATGGCTGGTGAATGGTTAAGTCTCCGCCAATTACTAAGGCTTAGCCTCGAAAAAAAGAGAGCAATACATAAATCGAAAATTAGAAGAAATGTTGGAAACTGATAGTGAAGATGAACAAGAACTATTTGCACATATATTAGCAGATGAATAGGGCGACGGGAATAAATAAACAATTGATGATTCAGATATAGAGGAATTACAGTTACCAGAATATACACCTGCTGATGAGACGGATTCGAAAGCAGAGTATAGTGATGCAGGGGAATCTTCTGCATTAAATTATACCGCAAAAGAGACGGCACAATTTGGTCGAATCAACCACATGAACTATGTAGGATTTTGTCACATAATATTCTCCGATCTTCAAATACTGGGCCAACTTTTAAATCAGCAAATATAAGTATTATAAAAACGTTAAAATTAATAATGTCTGAAGAAATATGTGATATAATAATTCGAGAAACAAATAGAAAAGCAAAGCAGTGTTTCGAAAGAAGGCAAAAAGATAACCCCAAAACACCAACGCGTGTTTGGAAACCTCTTTCAACTTCAGAGTTTGATGCCTATCTTGGAATATTTTTGATGGCTGGAGTGACACATTCTAATTTTGTCCATACAACTGATTTATGGAAAACAAATTCCCATCCTTTATATTGGCTTCGATGGGGCTTCAACGTTTTTGGTCTATAAGCCGTTATATCAGATTTGATAATAGTAGTACACGCCAGCACCATCTCTGGCATATTTCTGATGCTGAATAGAACAACTATGTATCAGGAGCCAACATAACTGTTGATGAGCAACTTTATCCCTTTCGTGGTGGCACAGGATTCACTCAGTATATTCCTTCAAAACCTGCGATAACAAAAAACAATATAATTACTTATACGTAAAAATGTATGTACAATGAACATACACACGAACTTGTGATCTAAAATATTTTTATTTGCGTGTGTAATTTTTATTAATATTAAAACGGTAAAATAAAGCTTGAATTGATTTAAACTAAACATTAAAATAATTATGTATGTATATTTTTTAGAACTTTGAATCCAAAAAGTTTTTGAATTGTTCTTTGCTTACCCGGGTATGTCGGATGTATGGTTAAGGGGTAAATCTCAAAAACTTCTTGTAGATTTTTTCCAAAAAAAAAAATTTTTTTTAATATTTCTTTAGATGTTGAAAAACCATATTTTAGGCACACATTAAAAATTTCAAGACGATACCTTATCAGATAGCAAAAATATATTGAACGGAATATGAAAAACTTACACAGGTAAGTGGTTGTAGACATAAAGGTTAAAGAGCACACTCGAAATGGAATCTTTAATTTGTTTTGGAATATGGTTTGGCAGCTAAAACCGATATATGTTGAAGAAAAACATCTGGAATTGTTTTTTGTTTTTCATTCACGGTCACAAACACGAAAATGTCTTCTCGTCTAAACTCTGTATTACAAACAATTCAATATAATTTGAGACATAATTCGATCAGACTATAAGGAGAAAATAGTAATCACAAAGCAGAAATGGGAACACCTACATGATTTGGAAAAATTTTTACATGCAGACTGTCACCCTTTTTATGATAACTCGTGTTATAACAACTAATTTTTTTCAGGTCACGTCTAATTTAATCCTCTTAATTTAATGACTTATTTCCTTTTATTTTTTAAACCTGAATCATTATAATAATATGTCTCATTTTGAACTTAGTTTAAAAAAGCCATAACTTCATTTTTCTTTTAAATATCAATGAAGAAAGGCTTCTCTTAGATAACTTCATTAGAATAAAAAAATGTTAAATGAGAAATAAAATGTGTTACCCCTCCTTTATTAAATGTTGCATTAAAACTTCTTTTGTACCTACCATTTTACGGATTTTATTAAGTTGTTTCCTTTTCCTGTAAAGTAACAAAAAATCGAGTTACGTCTTTTTTGTATTAAGCCGTTGATGTGCCATTTTGAACTTTTTGTTAAAAAAGGGTTAAGTTTTATAAAAATTCTTTTGGGATATACAGGGTGGGCCAAAAGTTACGCCTGCGTGTAAAAATTTAATAACTTTTTTGTTTATTATGTTTTTTAATTTACGATCTAAATTTTAATTATGAAAAATAATATCAGAGAGATGACCACCATTTTCATCGAAGGGCAATTGGGGTCTTAAACAGGCGTTTTGCATAACTACACGCAAAGTTTCAAGGTCTATTGCTCTGATCTCAGCTTCAATGTTGTGCTTCAGCTGCCTATAGCTTGGGGCTTGCTAACATACACTCGTTCTTTGAGATAACCCCGTACAAAATAATCAGGGGCAGTTAAGTCTGGTGAACGTGCTGGCCAATTGAATTCTGAATTTCTTGAGATAATTCGGTCTTCAAAAATTTCATTTAAAAGACTAATTGTAGCACGAGTCATGTGTGCTGTTACTCCATCCTGCAGGAACCACTTGTTGGCTGCCACAGGCCGTACAAAATTATTAATCATAGTACAATATCTCTCCCCATGCACCCTCACTGCATTACCAACTTTATTCTCGAATAAGTAGGGCCCTATAACTCTTTCTGATGTCACTCCATACCGCATACTTGAGCGAGTGCAATTGGCGCTGGTGAACAACTATGGGGCTTGCAGTACCCCAAAATCGCATATTTTTTTATTTACATATCCATTAAGATGAAAATGAGCTTCATCACGATAATTTCGATATGCTCGTTGCGCCAGTCAAATTGAATGTCTATTGGAAAAGTAAAATTCATTATATCTTCAACTGGTTGTCTTTCTCTAGGTCTACCAGAAATTCTCTGCCACTCCCCCTTCCCAATTTTTCATTTTCTTATAGTGTTTACAGGGCAAAACTTCTCGCTTATTATAATCTTGATGGCAATGACTGACCTTTCTTATTACGTTTCTCTAAATCCACTTTACTTCCCACTTATTATGATTTGTTTATGGTAACGATTAACCTCTTTCCCATTACATTACATTACATTTCTCTAGGTTTGCTTTCACTGTGCATGGATTACTCCACATCATTATCACCTTCTACCCTTTTTTTCTATATTGGACCAGCACTCAGGGGATGACCCCTACACATGCGATGCATTGTGCTGGAACTAGGAAATCAGGTTATGGGAAGGAGGATAGAGGGAGTAGTGTGAATGGACATTTGATTTGAATTTTCCCACGTCATAAGTGACAGGAAAGACCTCGGCAGGGAGTTTGTTCCACATACGCGATGTTCGGCCGAAAAATGAGTTCTCCCTGTAATACGTAGTGCGGTTCGCTGCCAAGTTGACCACAAATGGATGTGCTCTTAATGATGAACGCGTCGTGCGTGTGAATGATCGGGTTTCGGGAACAAGTTCACTGATTTCTTCAGAACACATCTCATTATAGTAACGATAGAACAACGAAACGCACCCCACGTTGCGACGATGCTCAAGAGAGTTAATAGAGTTGGCTACCCTACTGTCTCCTATGAGTTTCTTCGCTGTCTCCTGGACCCGGTCGAGTAACTTCAAAATAGTCTTTGAAGCACCGGCCCAAACATGAGAGTTGTATTCCATTTTCGGTCGGATGTAGGCGGTATAAATGGTGAGGACATCAGATGGGGTGAAGTATGTCTTGCACCGTATTAAAAAACCGAGGCACTTGAATGCTTCTTTTGAGACCTGAAAAATGTGCTCAGTCCATCGAACATCGCACTGGATTTTCATGCCAAGAACATCAAGAGCTTCTGATTCCTCGATGTTTATACCGCCCATAATTACAGATGACGCAGCGTCATCGGGCATGCGTCGATGTGTAAGCATCCTGCATTATCCTACTCTACCCTAAAGGTGCAAATTAATTAATTAATCAGTTTAGTAATTAATTAATAATTCTCTTTTTTAATATGTATCTGTTATATTTAATTTTATATTTGCGTACACACTACTCATATAATCAAAATTAAATATTCTTTATAACTATGTACTTTTGTAAATACTTGTATATTGAATTTCTAGTAATACGTCTTGGCCTTGAAGGCTTATTGTATTACGATAAATAAATAAATAAAATTCTACCTCTTTCATTGCTCGGCCGTTAAATTGTGCATGACGGTGTAACCGTGTTCGATGAATAAAATCTAAAAATAAACAAAAAAGTTATTCAATTTTTACAAGCAGGCGTGACTTTTGGCCCATCCTGTAGTTATATCATGTAAAACTATAGTTTGGCTGGTTTTCATCAGATTCAGCACAAACATAGCGAATTCTCTGATAAATACCAGGTAATTTTCTGAATTTCAGTAAATTTGGCAACTGAGGGGCACCGGTCAAAGTACCCCGATTTATCTTAAATTTTCACCATTTATATTTTAGAACAAGTGTTGCAATAATTCGCCTGGGCTTTTACGAAAATCCAAAGTTAATTTTTTCAAACATACTAATGCCACTGTTATGTTCATGCATGAATGCTTAGGTTATAGTCCAATCATATAAATGTTTCATTGCAATTAAAACATTATTGTGACTCGTCTCAACTACTATCGTTTTAGTAAAACCGCGCAGATAGAATCTTAGCTAGTAAAAAGTTTCTTACTTACTTCATCTAGCAGACATGCATTTGATAATGCACATAATTTTTTGGTTTTTTTTTTACTTCTTTTTCAACATAATAAAATATTGGAGCTTTCTGATTTTTTGCTTAAGTTTCACTAAGATTTACATTTATTTTTGAGAATATTTTATTTAATATACAATATATAATGTTCCATTTTGCGTATAATTAATATATTATGGAAATATTCTGCCTTTTTCGAAAACCGCAATTGACGTCCAGTTGCACTAGATTAAATGATAATTTTTCTTTAATCTGGTGTCAAACTTTCGAGTCGATTAGTTAACCGTAATAAGGCCCATTATTTAGATTCAATTTAATTAAAAAACGTTTTAATTTTTAACAAACATAAGATAAATAAAATATTTTGTTTTAATGTAAACTTATCAGTTACGATTTTTAAAAATTAATATTAATTAGAAGAAAAAAAATATAATTAATAGGATAATCTTAAGAAACGTACAATGGATATTTAGCAATAAGTATTAATAAATGGCTGAAGAAGAACCAAATGGTAAAAGTTTTATCATAAAAAATAATTGTGCGATAGAGTATTAACGTGTGTTATATAATCATCGACGTCGCCGAAAGTGGTGATGGTGATGTTTTATATACGACTAAAATATTTAAACTCTTGACAAATGTTGCAATAAATTGCAAGGCCAAAATGCTTCAATACGTTCTTTGAGCAATTGAAAAGGATATGATATCCAGGTAAGTACTGTTTGTGCCAACAAGCCCATCGGTTCGGGATACTGATGTGTCAACAACGCCAAAAGAGCGGTAAAAGAACACAGTCCCGCTGTAAATAATATAAAGAATGGTAGCTCTTTCTTGGGATAAACGGACACTTCATGAAAGGCTGGCAACAACTCGCGATCGGCGCATTCTGTACATGTGGGGTACGGATAGAAAAGATGCCCACGTTCCAAAGGGTAAGGCAGCATACGAAATGTTCCTTCCCAAGTACAGTGTAGCAAATTTAAAGCACCTTCGATGCTCTTCCAATGTTTTAAATGAAAGAATGCATAGGCGAGCGCTTCTGAATCGCCTCTTTTTAGAATATGTTCTGGTGGCAGGATTAAAGGTTTTGTTTCAAGGAGATATTTCGGTACATGAGGATTGAACTCAACTGCTCTGTGTATAGCTTCAACAGCGCACATCTCTGCCGGACTTAAGCCTCTTTTGGATGCAATATCAGGTGAAAATTTATCTGCCACCGCTCTTGCTTTTAGCAATGCCGCGGTATAGCATATTGTTGCCGATTTAGGCAAGGAAATGTCATCGTATTTTGCTAAAACTGCTTGGCAATCAGCATATGCTTGCGTCTCTAACAATGTTTCAATGAGATTCTCGTGAATATTTAGAACATTCATTATTGAAGGAATTTCTTTTGTAAGATCACGAAACATTTTAGCGGCCTCTTTCAATTTACCCAATTTCCGTGCGCACATCGCCAAGCGCCGTCTAATATAAATAAGAACGTTTGTATCTCGCCGATGTAGGCCCTCGGCTATTGGCCCTTGATGCTGTGTTATTTGAGATTTTCGATAGTTTTGCTCTGCTACCTTTAAAGCAGTACGCAGTATACGTTCAGCTTCTAAAATTGTTGTTGCCTCTTCTTCGGCTAATAATATGTATGCTGGCGCACATTCCGGACTTATAGCAATTGCACTATGTGCCGACTTTATGCGTTGCACAGGGTTCCGTTCTCGCCAAGCTGTTTGCATAATTTCATATTCTTCTTTTCGGGCATCACCTTCGCACGTAAAAAACGTCTGATGATCTTGGGCCGAAAGATTCATGTCATAATATGTCAAAGGCTCTTTGCTGGTGGCCCAAAAGAATCGTTGATATTCGGCACCACGAAATAGATTTAGTGGATTTCGCCACACTTTGCATTCGGGCATTTGTTGAGCACTTGCGGGAGCCACACCAACGCCTGTTGTCCCGTTATTATTTGTCGAACCAGTGCTGCTGCTACTAGCACTTCCGTTATTGATTATTTCGTTCGTTGGATCACCTCCGCCTAGCCAAGGACTAATGTGATTAACGGAAACTTGTTCTGCAAGCAGTCATACATAGAACAAATGAAAATCTTTTAAGTGCCAATAAATGCAAATTTTATGTTTCTTTTTTACTGGAATGGGCATATGAATTAATATTGGATATAGATTTTTAAAGTTAATTAGTTAAAAGCAATTCCTTCTAAGAAAATGGCAATAAGGGCAAACAATTTAATAATCCCATTTGAAAATTTTGATCACATACTTTAAAAACTGTCTAATTTACCAATTTGAGAACTAGGTATCTTTCAAGCTCTCGATTTCGAATTCCATAATTATGACACATACCAAAGAAATTCCATTCAGATGAACATTGATGAAATATTGAACATTTTTTACTTACCTATAAATGAAGTTCCGTATTTACGAAAATACCACCACTCGAAAATTAATATAAGTCCTGATATTAAACTTGATGTTCCCGTTAAAGCCACATAAAACTTAGGCGTCAAAGTGCTGAGGAACATTGATGAGTCCCACATGACGCCGCTGCTGCCTTGTTCCTGGAGAATACTTTTGACTAACGGATAGAATAAACTTGATGCCTTTTTATTTTAAATTTTGTCTAACCAAGTAAATATTTTCCACACTGACTTGATTTAGCACCACGACTTGTAGTTTCTTATATTGCTTCCTTTTGCTAGTTTTTCTCTATTCGATTTTATTAAACATTTGATTGTACATTTTGAACGATAAAATATTTAGTAGTTACTAATATATACTTTGCAATAATGCAATAGTATACTTTATTGATCTTAACGACTTATAATTTAACAATTGTTCTAAAGTTCAAACAAGATATATAAATAATTTGCAAATTGCTATCAGGAACCAAAATGCTATATGTAAATTTTATTTTCGGCGTATACTTTCCTCGTTTACTACATCTCCTTGGAGGAGAGGAAGATGCCAGAGAATTAATAAATGTACACTTGAAAAATTTTACGAATTTTAGAGAGTACATATCGTCGGGAGCAAGGTTTATTAATATGTTATCGCAAGGCGAATTCGTCAATTCGCTTTTTGTCCAAACGTCAAATTTTTTGTTTACATGTGTTTTGTTAAATATCACATAACTTAAAAAGAACGTGTTAAATTAGTGTAATATGTGTTCAAATTAAATTAAATATTACAAAAAGTAATATATTTTGCAATCTTATTATTATAGTATTATATTATTATAATTATTTCCAACCAGTTTTCTTATCTTTCTCACAAAAGTAAACAAACTTTGACGTTCGGCTCAAAAAATTCGTTACAAATTCGTATCAGCTGACGGGCGAATTTGCTAATGAGTAAACACCTGGTAATGAATTTGCCTTGGTCGGGAGGTTATCTGCGTCGCACGAGGTATCGATTTGATCATATTATTGTAATAGGTGAACAAGCTTAGATTTTCATGTTTGGACCAACCATAATTTTTAGCTTTGCAGCCGAACGTGAAATTTTTTGTATACATCCCTACAAGAAATGAACGACTGAAACTAATCCATTCACATATTTTTCTTTTAACACATTTGCCGAAATTTTATGATTGTCAATGCTAATAGATAAAATTAATTTTTATGTGAATCCCTGACCGTTTTACAGCCTATTTCTGAGCTAAGAAAGATAACTTAAGCGAACGAAAAGCACTCGCTCGAATTCGAATCAATTTGGATTTCTCATTGGCACTCACTTTCTTTCGCTGTAAGTTACGTATGTCAATTTTGGTATCTTACGTTTTAATAAGTAGAAGCAATGCCAGATCATAAATTATTATATTTCTGTTAAAAGTTTTAAAAAATACTACGAAGTTATTCTAAAGCTAATACAACTGCGTGTAAGTGTGATCAGCTGGTGGAAAGTATCAATAAATAAAAGGGTGAGAAAATTTAAAAAAATATTTGTAAATTTTGTGTTTTTTGTTTTAATTTTATAAAAGTGTTTCAGTTGCTGCATTGTTGACTTCTTTAAACTGAAAAAACAATTGTTAAATACATACATTCATATGTATATCATATGAATAGTTTATACTTACCACTTGTTATCCATTTGTAAATACTTTTTTATTGTACTTAGATTTTTTATTCTTCTTTTTTTATTTACAAGTATGTATACTCATATGTAAATTCTCAATACGAAAGCAAAACCAAAAGTGAGTGATTTTGACATTTCATTCTCACACGTTCTTAACAGAGAAATCGGATTTTATATGAAAACACTTACGTTTTCATTCGAGTTCTAGATCGAGTCACTGTTCGCATAGAAAGTGTGTAGAGAAATCGAAATCAATGTTCTTTCTCATAGAATGCGAATGAAAGCGTTCTTTCTTAAATCAGAAATAAGCCCTTAGTACATATATATTAGAATATTGAAATAAAATCAACATAAAGAAACAATTTCGAAGAAAAATTATTTTGTTTTTCATTGGTAACTCTGTTACGGAGGAACTCTGGCAACATTTTATGCAGTCGTACAGCTGATAATAACGCAATTTGTCTGATTCTTTTATTGAGTTGTAGTTATCACAGATTCCTATGGTGGTTATTTGTGGTATAAATTTGTAATATAATATCGGGAACAGTATGGCTGAAGAAGAGAAAAATTATAAGGAATACACATTGGAGGCGGACTCCGAGCTACGTTTTGAAATTGAAGATAAAAATACGAAAGTTCAAGTGATTGTAAATATGCAAATATCGAATAGAATAACATATTAATTTCCTCATAGAAATAATTTTTTATTCGAAGCTTATTTCAGGATTTGCTGAAATGTTTGGAACAGAAATGGTGAAAAAGAAGAAATATGAATTTATTGTAGGAGCAAAAGTAGCTATTTTTACATATCACGGCTGTGTGTTACATCTTACTGGGAAAACGGATGTTAACTACATTTCTAAAGAGACGCCAATGGTTCAGTATTTAAACTGTCATTCCGCTTTGGAACAGTTGCGTGAGCAAGCCGAAGAAAAAGATGAACGTGGACCAGTTGTTATGGTTGTCGGTCCATTGGATGTAGGAAAGAGTACTTTATGCCGTATATTACTGAATTATGCCGTTCGTTTGGGTAGAAGGCCGCTTTTTGTCGATACTGATGTTGGTCAAGGTTGCCTTTCAATTCCAGGTACTTTAGGAGCAATTTTGATAGAGAGACCTGCCGGCATAGAAGATGGTTTTTCACACACGGCGCCTTTAATATACCACTTTGGCTATAAGACACCTTCAGGAAATACTACTTTGTTTAAAACTGTCATAAGCAAGATGGCTGATGTAACACTGGAATCGATGAACGTGAATAAAGGAAGTAAGTATTACAGGATTTCAAAAACTATACGTACCATTTTTAATATGAAGTCATATTTCTTTAAAGCTAAACATTCTGGTATAATTATAAATACGTGTGGTTGGGTTAAGGGAGTCGGTTATGCATATTTAGTGCATATAGCACAGGCGTTTGAAGTCAATGCAATTTTTGTTTTGGATCAAGAACGGCTTTACAATGAATTGTTGCGCGATATGCCTTCATTTGTAAAAGTAGTTTTATTACCTAAAAGTGGTGGTGTTGTAGAGCGCAGCAAAGAACTAAGAGCTGACTGCAGAGATCAAAGAATTAAAGAATATTTTTATGGTTCAAAGACGCCATTCTATCCTTTTTCTATAGAAGTCAAGTTTGCCGATTTAAAACTATACAAAATAGGTGCACCTCCTTTACCAGATTCTTGCATGCCAATTGGGATGAAGGTAAGATCCACATAAAATTTCTGAGCAATTGTTATGTGCATACATTACGATACTCGTTATATTTTTAGGCAGAAGACAATAAAACCAAGCTGGTGGTTGTAACACCATCACATTCACTGTTACATTATGTATTAGCCGTCAGTTTTGCCGAAACTACAGAGGAGGATGTAATTGGTACAAATGTTGCTGGTTTTGTTTGTGTGTAAGTTTCGACAAATCTTTTCGTATTACGTTCAAAGATTAAATTTATATATTCATCATTTCAGCACCGGTGTTGACATGGAGCGCCAAGCTATAACAATATTATCTCCACAGCCACGGCCTCTACCTAATACTTTATTATTACTTTCAAATATACAATTTATGGATAGTCATGCGTAGTTTCGTCACATGGAATGAAAGCTACTTCATTTGCAAATATTCCTGAGTAGAATTTATATAATGATAAACATTTTATAAAATCTCGTTCGTTATAATTTTTGCTATCCTAGTAGCCCCTAATTTTCAGCTTCATGAAATATTTTCTTTTGTAGTTCTACAAGTTGTTTATTTATAATAATAAATTCTATTTTTATATACATACAGAAACAGAAACTATGTGCTTGGGGCTTTTTGGATTTTTGTTAATTCTACTTTAAATTTCGATATTGTTTCTCTTGCCAGTTTCAATTTGTCCTTTAGCGTATTAATTTCAGTTTTAACTTTTTGTTTAACATCCAATATATTTTCCAAAGTTCTCTCTTTTTTTCCTTCAACTGCAATAATTTTATAAATACTAGTTTGTGCTTAAATATTTTATATGACTTACAGTCAGTATCATGGTGATAGGGTCCATTTGTCAATGACTGAACGTTCATTAGAAAGTGCTGCATCAATTGTGTTGGCTCTTGAAAAACGATCTCTTCATACGACTCTGAGACTAAACCTTTCTTGGGATCCATAGTTGTACTAGATAGCTCTCCATCAACGATTGGAGATTGGAACAGTTTTAAAATGTGATAACATGTCACTGGTCTCTCGGTGGGATCATGAAAATAAATTTTAATGACCACCTCAAATTCACCCCACCCGGTTTCAGTTATTTCGTAGGGTGGTTTTGTAACAATTCGATTAGGATTTCCATAACTTTCATGGAGCTTAAAATGAACTTTTTTTACATACACTGACATATCCTCGTTGTGGTAAGGTTTAACATAAACTTTCCACTGATGTGTATGACCATCTTCTTCACGTTTTTTCCCAAATGACCGAGCAATATTACCATATACTACCGGCTTTACGATAGTAAGACCTTTAACGCGTCCTCCAGAGTCTGGACCGAAGTCAGTTGGAATATTTAAACTGTTCATTTTTACACATGCATATGTAAATATACACTTTGCAAATTTTTTGTTTGCATATAAAAACAAGAAAAATAGTTATTGAGGTTTTTATAGGGTGATTCACATAAAGTAATTTTACGCGGTCTACTTTAGAGGTAAACTAACATTGGCCAAAGTTGAAATGAAATTACTACAGTTATGTTATATGTAAATATTTATCAGAAAACACTGCTTTAAAATACTTTTAATTATATGTGCATAAACTGAATGTGGTGTTCATAACGCAAATTTGAAAAATTGTAACCTTCAACTTCATACTATTTATTAGGTGGGTGCAACTCGCCATGTGTTTTACATTAATAATTTTACTTATTTTTTAATTTTGAGAGAGGTTGCAAAAACAACTAAGGCATACATACAGCGTTGCCAGAATGCTGATTTCATCATATTTTTGATGATTTTTTTTTAACCAAAATATGATTTTATGATTTTTTTCTTCAAATTATGATTTCTAATTTATAGGTATTATGATTTTTTATTTCAATTGTTTTTGTGTCATCTTGTTGTTAGTTGCTTTAATTTACTTTACACTTATTACCTTGAAACAAACACATATATGTATGTTCCACTCGACCCACGACGAAAAGCGCAACGTAATTTAGCGCTTAGCTTTACGCTGAAATGAGTAACCTATATTAGAATGTTAACGTTACGCCAGAAGCAGTACTGTTTATTCACTTTGATTAATAAAACACTCTAAATAGAAATGAGAAGTTGAGCTAAATTACTAAATTGTCCTGAAAACAAATAAATTGTCATTATTTTTGCAGCCAATTTCACTTCACTGGATTTTCCAATTGCAAAGCGTGACGCCCCGTTATTTCGGTTGTTTTCATACATTTTGTAAGGGCATGAGAAATTTTGACAGCGCTTTGCGTCATAATTTAGGTTGGTCTGTTCATAGAAATGCATAATTGTTTGAGATATAAAGACTATAAAGAGTATCTATGCATAGCTGTAATTTTCTTGGGAGGTATAAATTATATTCTGTTGTACAAATGAAAAGCATAAACTTTCTTCAGCAAAAAAAAAGTAATCTACGAAGTATTTAGTACGAAAAGGTAAAATTAATCTTTCTAATATCAATTTACTTGTACAGTTAGTCACAGTCACAACAATTGAGCTTCGAAATTTAATTATTGAACATTATAAAAGTGGAAAAAGTCAAACACAACTCGCTAAAATTGTTAAAAAGACCAGAACAACAGTGGAAAACATCATCTACCGTTTTAAAAATGAAGGTCGAGTTATAAATAAGCCAAAAATTAGCCCAAGAAAGATATTCAGCGAACGTGAAGAAAGGTGCATAGTCAAGAAATCAAAATAAATCAAAGACTGAGTGTTCCGAAACTGCGGGATATTTTTTTTTTTTTTTTTTTTTTTTTTTTGGCGTGTGAGGTAGGGTTGAAAATGCCTTCGCACTTACAGAGACCGTCGTCCTCTGCGTCGAGTGGTGTTGCCACTAAAAAATTCCCTCCTCCTCCTCTGGGTAGATTCCTCCCCGGAACCGCTTTCCGCATTACTTCGGGAAGGCCCAGAGCCACGTCCCAATCAGGACCACTCTCAATCACCCACGTCTGGGTCCGCCAAGTTTGTAGTCGGCGCCATGGCACCGGCCCGTATCGCCTGGTCCCCGTCAGAGGGGGCCCTCTATGCAGCAGCGCATCGAGGTCCCTCTTCTTCCTCCGCAGAACGTATCCCACGTACTGTGCCACAGCGTCCCAATTGTCTTCACAATCGAGCATCCTCCCTATCACGGTGGCAGGAGCGAACCCGCCAACCCGCTGCGCCATTGCACCCCTCTCAGCATGCCACCTGGTGCAGTCGAAGAAAGTGTGTTCTGCACCATCATCCGTAATACTACAGTAAATGCAGTCGGGACCATCTGCCCTGCCCATCCGGTACAGGTACTTTCGAAAGTATCCGTGGCCCGAGAGGAATTGTGTCAGGAAGTAGTTAACTTCCCCAAATTTCCTCCGAATCCATACTTCCACGCAGGGAATGAGCCTTGCCGTCCACCTGCCGACCGTGTCCGCGGTCCACCTGTCCTGCCATCGCCGGACAGTTTGGGGTCTCAGACCAATAGCACCAACACCAGGGTCCTCCCCCCTCAAGTTCCAAGCCTCCCACCGCTCGCGCGCCAAGAGGTCTATGGGTATTTCCCCACATATCACCAGGACCGCAGCGCCCGAGACCGTGCGGTAAGCCGAAGCAACCCTAAGGGCCGCCGTCCGCTGTACCGCCTCGAGTACCCTGCGTTTGGTTCTCTCACCCAGTACATTTCCCCAAATCTCGCTCCCATGCAGCAAGATCGACTTCGTGACAGCCATAATCAGCCTCCTCTTGCCCTGTGTCGGGCCTCCGACATTCGCCATGAGTCTGCTCAGCATGCCAGTCATCTTCGCCGCCTTAGTCGCCACATGCCGTATTTGGGCCCAGTAAGTCAGCCTACAGTCGAGTCTGACGCCCAAATACCTTATGGCACTCTGGGTAACCAGAGACACATCCCTTATCTGCATGCCGACATCGAGTGGTATGTGTGCCCGCGTCATCAACATCACCTCGGTCTTCTCCCCGGCCAATTCCAAGCCGTGGTCCTCAAGCCACATCCGGGTCCTAATCATGACCCGGTTCAGCTTCCCCCTGGCGTCATCCATATCCCGCGCCAAGATCACCGCCGCTATATCATCCGCGTATCCCACGAGCTGAGCATCCTCGGGCATTTCCACCCCAAAGATCCCATCGTAGGTCAGATTCCATAGGTCCGGGCCTAGCACAGATCCCTGGGCCGCGCCGGACGTGATCGTCCTGCTCCTCCGCCCCGTCGGCGTATCGTACAACAGTACCCGATCGTCCAGATAACTACGGAGAATTCTATACAAGTATCCGGGAATACGAAACCTCCCCCGTAGCGCCTCTAGAACATCAGCCCATCGTAGGCTGTTGAAGGCATTCCGAACGTCGAGTGTTGCCAGGACAACTATGCGCTTCGGATAATAGCGCCTCTCGCTCTGAGCGCGCTCGAAGCACTCAACCACATCAGCAATCGCCCCGAGCGTTGACCTACCAGGTCTGAAGCCATGCTGTCTATCCGACAGCCCCCCAGCCATCCTCACGGCCTGCGCCAGCCTTCTTTGCAGTAGCTTCTCCAGCAGCTTGCCGGCACCATCCAACATACAAAGTGGCCGATAAGCCGATGGCTGGGTCGGATCGCCCCTGCCCTTGCTAACAAGCACGAGCCGCTGTGTTTTCCAGCGTCTTGGGAAGACGCCCTGGACCAAACAAGCATCATATACCGGAAGCAATGCTTCCGGCCTGCTCTCAGCCAGGATCTTGAGCACCTCCGACGGTACCCCATCCGGGCCAGGGGCTTTCCCCGTCCTAAGAGCCCCGGCGGCGATCCTCAGCTCCTCCCCGGTAAAGGGCGGTGGAACCTCATCATCGTAGGGCCCACGTTCGTCACCCAGCGGAGGGTGTGTGGGGAACAGGCCCCCCACAATCGTATCGATCCGCGCGCCGTCCAATTGCACCCCAGTGCGGTTCGCGCCCAATTTTCCCGCCACGATCCTATAGCCCAGTCCCCATGGATCACGGTTCAGGTCGCTCCGAAGTTCTTCCCATTTCGCCCTCTTGCTCGCCATAATCGCGCGACGCAACGCCACGCGGGACCGCTTGTACTCTTGGGCCTCCAGTAGAGCCTCGCCGGCCCGCCTAGCCCTAGTATAGACCCTCCTATTGCGGAGGCAGTCACGCCTGAGTCCAGCAATCTCCGGGGTCCACCAGTACACAGGTCGCCTCCACGCCCTTCGCGACGATCGGGGCATCGATGCGTCGCATCCACGGACAATGCGCCGCATCATAGCACCCGCCAGGGAGTCAGCGTCCCCCCCACCGTCCAAAACCGTAGTACCGTCGAAACCGGCCAAGAACGACCCGCGGTCTAACCTCGCGACGTTCCATCCACGCGCGCCTCTCCCACCGTGCGACCGCGCGACGCCCGCCTCCGATACTATCCCAAATTCAATATACTGGTGATCACTCCCAGTATATTCCTCGAGTACCCTCCATCCTTCGATCATCCCAGACAGATTCTCGGATACCAAAGTGATGTCAGGAGTGGTGAACTCGCACCCCGGCCGCCTGAAGGTAGTCGCACCGCCAGCGTTCATGACCACCAGGCCCAACCTGCCCGCCATATCCAGGACGCACCTCCCCCTCGTGCTCGTCACCGGATCACCCCACTCCACAGCCCTGGCATTGAAATCACCGGCCACCACAAAGGGTCCGGCCATACCAGCCAGAGCTGCGGGATATGGTTGAAAAACACTTCAGTATTAGCTGTAACGCTGAAACGATTCGAAGAGTGCTGCGTAAGAATGGACTGAATGGTAGAATAGCGCGTAAGAAGCCCTATGTAAGTGCGTAGATTAAAAAAAATCGATTGCAGTTTGCTCACAGCTATTCTGGAAAAGATTTTTCATTCTGGCAGAACGTCTTATTTACGGATGAGAGCAAATATAACCTTTTTGGTTCAGATGGAGGAGTAAACGTTTGGAGAAAACCCAATGAAGAGATGAACCCAAAGAATCTGCACGCAACAGTTAAACATGGCGGTGGTCATGTGATGGTTTGGGGTGCACGTTTTGCTGCTGGTGTTTGTGAACTCCACTTTGTTGAAGGGAATATGGAAAAAATTCAATATTTAAACATTTTAGAAACAAATTTCAAAGAAAGTGGGGAAAAATTAGGAATAGGTGACACATTTAATTTTTATCAGGATAATGATCCGAAAAACACAGCCGGAATTGTTAAAGAATGGCTTCTGTATCATTGTCCCAGAGTAATCAAAACGCCTCCCCAATCACCGGACCTTAATGTTATTGAAAATTTGGGGCAGAAACTCGAAGTTGAGATCCGAAAACATGAAATTTGCAACCAAAATGACTTAAAAGTTGCCCTTATAGAGGAATGTAATAAAATTACCCCGGAATATATAAGAAAACTAGTGGAATCTATTCCAAATCGTCTTAAGTCGGTAATTCTTCAAAAAGGATATCCTACAAAATATTAAAAGTCGGTTTTCAATTGATTTTTCTAACTTTAACTTATGTGGACCATTTTCACTGTGACATGAAATTTTCTCCTTTTTCCTTTAATCTTTGTTCTTATGTCAAATATAAATGAATTAATTAATTTTTTTTTATGTGAGTATTATTAAAACAAATTAAACCAACTAATCCAACCTTTTTTTCTTTGAGTTTGTATCCATTGTGTGAGTGTCCATTTATTTACTTTTATTTTTAGATAAAATAAATAAAAATGTCGTGAAAATTATGATTTCTTTCCATAAAATATAAATTTTTTTCGGCATATGATGATTTTCTTCTCAAAGTTTCTGGCAACGCTGCATCAGAATTGAAAAATAATAGGTCTGTACGTTTACTTTTTGGGTAAAGTTCGGTAAAATGAGAGTAAGCTATAATTACTCTCAATAAGAGAGCAAAATGTACAAAAGTAAGAAAACGAAACAACCATAAAATTTACTAGAAAAAAAGAAATGTCAATTTTTTACAGCTCTGTTTATATCGGAGATGATATTTGACAATTTTAAAATTGTACAATTTTACAGAAAGGATAATTTTACTCGTTTGTAAACTTATAATTCGGACCATAGTTTTTGAAGCTCCGTACGACTGAGTTTAGACGAGAAAACATTTAGTTTGGTAGCATGTTACAGGTGTGGAAGAGAGCATCGTTTTTGTGTTCGGTACTCGGAGACACGTTTTAACAACGACATTGTCTTTGCCGATGGATAGAATTAATTTTTATGCAAATCCCTGAATAATATATTTTAATATTTGTATATTTTAAATAATTGTGGGCAATTATATTAAGAAAAAATTCACAGATGATGGCCCACTCCAAGGTTCTGATGGATATCTCTATTTTATATTATATTACATTTCTTTTTTTTATATACATATGTACATATAAGAATATTGAAATAAAATCAACGTAAAGAATTGAAATAAATAGTGTTTCATTTCAATTGGGATATCCGTCTACAGTGATATATATGCATCAACGCTGGCTATCACTTGCACACAGAAGTTTCGGTCATTTTTCTCATATTGCCCTTAAGAAAATTATATAAACTTTGTTCTACGCAATGACCGATAATTCTGTCAGCAATTACGGTCATATCAGCGGTCAAATGACTGTCAATGTTCTTGTAGGGCAGCTAGACTTATTATCTATTTCGCTGGTCACTTCATTCAACAGGCCAAACGTCAAAGTTTGTGAAAAAGTTGTGAAAAGTGGTTGTGAATAATTTAATAATTAAATATTATATTAAGAAAAATCGAAAATATATTTTTGCTATAATTAATTTAAATTACTGAACAACGTATATTCATATGAATATACCTTGGTACTTAATATTTAGTGGAGTAAAGTAGTACTTTTGCAATGCAAGGTGTACTGAAAAAAGTACAATTGTACGAGCTTGATTATCCCTGATTTTCATTGGAAGTCTAATGTTATTGATGACAGTTTACCGAAAAAAAACTATTTGTGAAAGAATTTATTTAAAAAAACAAGTATTGAAAGAATTTATTTAATTATATTTATTTTTCAGCGATGGTCTTTTTTATGAAAAGTTTTTAACAATTTATGGTATAAATAACAAAAATGTTTGTAATTAATTATTGTTAAGAAAAATTTCTAACACAACTTTTTCAATGTCTGTCAGCTGTTTGCGACATTTGTAATTTTTCTTTGTTATTTTCAATGTTTATTATAAACAAACTGATTGCTTGTTCTTCATGCCCAAACTAGCCCGAAGAAAAAGTACGGGCATTCTCGTGCGTGAAGAACAAGAACATTACTCTCTCAAAACCTCTCATTTACCCAATTTTTGCGTAAGAAAACGCTTTTGGGTAAGATTGGGCGCCCACGGTCGTAAACAAACACACCTAATATGTTTTCTTGCTATTGTACCCTGTGTGTGTTTTATTTTTTGAGAGTATGAAAGTCCAGTTAATAAAACGTATCGTCCAACGTTAAGGGCATGGTACACGATCAATGTTCAGCATCAATATTTGTCATTGGGTGCGAAAAATAGTCACACATATACGCTCTGTGTAATATTGACGAATATCAAAATGGTTTTGATATTCATCACAATGTTGAAGCAGTTTGACGTAGTGGCAATGTTGTTGTCAATATTCATTTTATTTCTGGTAACTTTGACTGCACATCGTAGTTGCGACGCATTACAAATGAGTAAAAAATTTTTGTAATCAAATTAATTGAAGTATGTATATTGCTCATTAATGGCTTTTTGGGACGTGCAAATTAAAAAATATAGTGACAAAAACAAAAAAGATATCATCAGTGCTTTTTTTAAATAAATAAATCAATAAAATGATATGTATTTTGCCAACGGTAACTTCTATATTTTTTTTTTTTTTTTTTTTGTCTTGGACCGGCACTCAGGGGATGACCCCTACACATGCGATGCATTGTGCTGGTACTAGGAAATTAGGTTATGGGAAGGAGGATAGAGGGAGTAGTGTTTATTGACATTTGATTTAAATCTTCCCATGCTAAAAGTGACAGGAAACACCTCTGCGGGTAGTCTATTCCACATACGTGCCGTTCGGCCAAAAAACGAATTTTCCCTGTAATGCGTAGGGCGAGTCGCCCTCAAATCGACCACAAATGGATGCGCTCTTAATGATGATCGCGTCGTGCGCGCGAATAACCGGGTTTCGGGAACAAGTTCCCTGATTTCATTAGAACACATCCCATTATAGTAACGATATAACAACGAAACGCACCCCACGTTGCGACGATGCTCAAGAGAGTCAATAGAGTTGGCTACCCTACTGTCTCGTATGAGTTTCTTCGCCCTTTCTTGTACACGGTCGAGTAACTTCAAAATAGTCTTTGGAGCACCGGCCCACACATGAGAGTTGTATTCCATTTTCGGTCGGATGTAGGCGGTATAAATAGTGAGGAGATCAGATGGGGTGAAGTATGTCTTACACCGCCTTAAAAAGCCTAGGCACTTGAATGCTTCCTTTGAGACCTGAAAAATGTGCTCAGTCCATCGGACATCACACTGAATTTTCATGCCAAGAACATCAAGAGCTTCTGATTCCTCAATGTTTATGCCACCCATTTTTACAGATTAGGCAGCGTGATCGTGCATACGGCGGTGTGTTAGCATGCAGCATTGGGTCTTTTGGGAATTGAAATCGACCCTGTTCGCGTGACCCCATTCCAATATTCTCGTGAGGTCACCTGTTAGCGAATCATTCATATTCTGCCGCGTCGCCGCGATCATAGTTGATGTCGGCTTACGATCGAATGAATATGAATGGCAGATACTGCTGTCATCTGCGAAAGAGTGGATAGGGTTTGAAGTATGACATAGGAGGTCATTAAGAAAAATAAGAAATAGGGTAGGAGAAAGAATGGAGCCTTGTGGTACCCCTGAATTGATCTTGAACTCGTTTGATGAGATCCCGTCTATAACAACTCTTATAGCGCGATCCCTGAGAAAGCTCGATATAAATCGAGAGAAGATATCACCGACACCAAAAGCAATAAGTTTGGACAAGAGTGCTCCTTGCCACACTCTGTCGAATGCTTTTGAAATATCTAGAGCCACTACCTTACTTTCGCCAAAATGGTGGATGGATCGACACCATTTTTCCGAGAGGAAGGCTAATAAATCACCAGTGGAACGTCCTCCACGGAAGCCATATTGCCGGTCGTTAAGTAAGCTATTGGACTCCAGATATTTCATAAGATGGAAATTTAGCATACTCTCCATTACTTTAGAAATGGTAGAGCATATTGCAATTGGGCGATAATTTTCAGGGTTGCTTGCCTCTCCCTTCTTGGGGATCGGCGTAACATTTGCAACTTTCCAGCACGACGGAAATTCACCTGCATGATAGAGGGTGCTGAAAAGGATTGCCAGAGGACGCGATAACGTCGAAGAGCACTGCTTCAAGACCAGTGCCGGAATTCCATCCGGGCCAGGAGACTTATTTATGTTGAGGTCCGATAAAACCCTTTTAACTGCACGAGCCCGAAAGTATATCTTTGGCATAGTTACGGATACACGCTCGGATGCGGGCAGTGGTTGATTGCTTTCCGGCAGGTGAGAATTACCTGCAAACATTTCAGCTAGGAGGTTAGCTTTATCAACCGGGTCAGTGAATATTTGATCAGCCTTTAAAAGAGACGGAATAGAAGAACTAGCATTTCCCTTAACTCTTTTAACGAATGACCAAAAGCTTTTACTTCCCCGTGGGGCAGTAAGAACTTTAGCGCGAAGACTCTGCTCGTACAAAGCTTTTGCACGTCTTAGCACTTTGGCACACGACTATATGTTCACACTTGAAAAAACCAAAAAAAAAAATGAATATTGATGAGAAATGTTGACGTAGTGTGTCATAGGCTTCAATATATGGATATACTAACACAAAGCCAAATATTGAAGTTGAATACTGATGCGTGTATCATGCGCTTTAGACTTCTCAGTATCGTTCTTTAGGTGTCCGTTATTAAAAACGTAAAACTTCAAGGAATTCAGTCAGCTATTGCGACTTTTGTTTTATATGTAAGTAATGCCAAGTTGACGTTTGCAACGTAAAAATCTATTTTCTGTAGATTTTCTAAGTTACAATTTCAACGTTCCGATTTTAGTAAACAGCAACGAGCATTACTTATGTTACAGTTTTTGCCAGCTGGTCGCCGCTAACGTGTTACGTGTTTACTGAGGCTTAAGTCTCTTTTTTTATAAATCCCAAAGTTAATTTACACAAACAAGATGCTTGTTGTTTTTTTTTGTTTGTATTTATCAATTTGCCATATGGCAGATGGCAGAAGCAAGCATAGGCTAACTAGACACGACATATCAAAACTAAAACAGAGTTTGTATGACTAAAACGGAGATGTCGATTGGACAAATTTAAGGAAGTGATAGCAAATCTATAAATCATAGTGCTATCTCTTACATTTTGTCCAATTGTCAAATTTCGTTGTGGACATTTATATTAATAATTCCATTTAAAAAGTTTAGATTAAATAAATAAAAAGTTAAATGTTGAATTTCTTAATAATAAATATAATTTTTAAATAATCTTGTGGTGTAATTTTGTGTGTGTGTGTGTGTTTTTATAAGCATACACACTTAATTGAAAAAAAGGTTTTTGTTTGCTGAAAAAATGTAAGTACTAAAATAAATATTATTATAACATTTTATATTTGTATTTTATATTATTGTAATTGACAGGAGTGGAAGCTGCATAATGGGATGCACGGGAGTGGATAAAGTGCATCGTTTCCCGAGAGATGCAAAAAGGTAAGTCTTTAAATTTTTCTTAAATACATAAGCAATATGTATGCATATGAAGTTTGGGCGTATCCAAAGTTTAGGGCACCCTCCCGGATCCACAAAAAAGTATTCCACCCTATACAAAATTAAAAAATAAGAGGAAGAAATAAAATAAAAAAGTGACCGGAAACCTTTAGTTTCCGAGTTATGTGCCTCCGAAGTTCCATTCCAAACTTGTGAATAAAGGGTGTATTTTCCATCGAATATGGGCAATATGGGTATCATATTGAAAATATATTTCAGAATTTAGTAAAATTGTTAATAAATTCTGAAATTATTTATAAACATAAATTTCCAAACGTCGGCTTCGCTAACAAAACCTCTGCATGAAATTTTTTAAATTTGAAGCTTTTGTTAGCAAAGGCGGCAGTGCGATATGTAAATATATTTTTATATTTGGCAATGTATTATATAGCTGTAGTCCCTTGTAGAACAGCGAGCATTGCTTTGCATTTTTCATTGTCCACTGAATACTAAAATCATCTTTATTCCTTCTGTGGTAAAGGTCGAAAAAAAATCAACATTATTTATATATTTTTGTGATTTTAAGTGATAAATAATTTTTTTTCTATTTTCATATACCACTATTGCCGCTGAACGTGCCGAGAATTGAAATAATCTACAATCACTGGGTTGACCCTGGTAGGAATTACATCACTTCCTGAAGGATGAGCACAGGTAAGTCTTTTTTGTTTGTTAAAATCATATTATTGTAAAAAAACTTATAATTTTTTTTATATATTTTCAGACAGTACCAATTTGTTCATCCAGAAATGTAAAAGCTACCACAAAAATTCAAAATTCAATTAAATAAAAAATGTGTAAATTTAATTTTTTATTTGTAAATTTTATTCAAAAATCATTTAAGTGAAATAAAAAAAAATATGCACATAATATTGTATTATTCTTTTGTATGTGTTTTCATTAGTTGCTTCACATTATGGTATGTTGTAATTGCGAGAGATAGTTATGACGTGTTACATTGCAATTTATTTGAATACAAAGCAAGCAAATTACAAAGCAAATCAATTACAAATAAACTTTTAATACGTGTTGTTTCTAATCGATAAAAGCCTTTCTCATCTATCCGTTAGGTAAATCGTCGGTGACCGGAGGGAAGTTTAAAGTCATGTTTCTTGGGATGAGAAGATAGAGTTTTACCATTCTTAAAGGCTTGTTCACAACAGCGACAAATTTATATGAAAGTAGTGTTTTTATGTATTTCCAGGTAGTGCTAAATGAACGAAAAAAATAACATTATATTTTCATAACAAATTAATTAATTATGTATATAAAATATGCATAACAAAAAGTTAGTAAATGTACGATGAGTAAAAAACAGTTTCAATATTTAAAAACATTAACTATAACATAATTTATTTACGTTTATTGTATAAAAACAATGGTATTGTTTTTAAAGAATTAGAAGTCTGGAAATTCACTTTTAACTAAGGTTGCACTTATGACCAGTCCACTGATTTAAAAAACGAAACTGCATATATCATTGCTTATTCTTTTGCATGCTTTTACTTTTTTTTACCATAACAGAAATAATTCAAATAAATTATCTAGTACAGCACTTACCCTTCGTAAGGCTTGAAATGTTTTAACCGCATAAGTACATCCCGGTTCCTCACAACGATGAACTTCCTGGCTATGTATCAACTGAACATGTTGATTAAGGTCGGATTCCCGCACACATAGGTAATCGCATTCCATACACTTTAGATGACGATAACGAACATGCGTGGCTAAATCACTGGCAGAAGAAAAAGTCATATCACACATGTCAAATTCTCTTGCTGGAGCATTACATCGTGGAATTTAGGCACTGGTATTCCCGTCATTTGATGGTGTGTGGAATAATTTGTAGGTGGTGCTGAATATGGTAAACTCATTCCAAGCGGTAAGCTTTGAGGACCAAAACCTGCTCCAAATGCTGAGCCGTACATCATATTCTGATGCAATTTCCTTTTAATATATTTTCACATTCAATGAAAGGCGTCCATTTGATTTGCTGCACTGATGCCTGTTAAAGAAAATGTGTGATATTGTGAAAAATAGGTTGTTTGAAATCACTTTATATATTTAAATAAGGTACTTACCAATTGCTTAAAAGATAAACCACATTTTCTTGCTAAAATATCAAGTTAATTCACCATAATTAAATAAAGTTTACAAAAATTGTGCTTTTTGCAACAATTTTGTCAACCAAAAATTCTAATAATTTTTTGAACAGATGTTCAACACAGCAATCTATATTTGTTGCTTCTTATACATTGAATTCCCCATTCCTGTTCATAACTTTCGGTTTGGTCCAACAGCTGATACGGGGCTTTTACAACTGTCACTTTTGAGAACTCTGTTTAGACCTCTGTGGAAGCAAGTACGCAAAATGCCAGGGTATCTCACATAATTCAATTAATATAAAAACCAGGCATTAAAAAATGCCCACTTCTCTTAAGTTTAATCACACTGTGACTAACGGTTGCTATATAAAAAAAATTAAATTAAAAAGAAAAATTATAGACGTTCTTCCATTTTTGTTGTTTTTCGTCTTTTTCGTTATTGTAGAGCTGCATACACCTAATAAATAGACCTTGCTTCAAACAAAATTCTTTTCAATTGAGTGCTACCAACATATAAGTTTTTAATATAAAAACAAATAAAATTCTCTTCACTATTGACAAATCATTCTCTTAAACTAGGTGACGTTTGGACAAAACCAATCTGAATGCGTTAGAGAATAGACGTGTGTTGGAAGTTTTATAATTTTCCGCTTGATAAATTAAAAGTAGTTGGAAATAAATTCTTAGCTAAAGAAAGTTATGTTTTTGTTTTGAATTTAATTAAGTAGTGAAAATTTTTAAGTAGAAGAAAAATTTCTTATCTATTCTTAACGTTGTGTATACAAAAGTGGGTGCTTGGTGAGACAAGAAAGGAAATCAATGTGTTTTCCTTCTGTACAAAAAGAAAATCGGGCAACATATTGTTAGCAAAATATAGTTCTTAATGCTTTTCAAACATTAAACAAAATTTAATATACATATGTTTCCTGAATAAACATTGAACTCCAAGTGTACAATAACAATCTTTTGCTCTTAAGAAGGGCTCATAAACAATTTTATAAATATGTGGAATAATTTTGTAACTATTTTGCTGCTTGTAGTTACTTTACAATGTAATGTTAAAGCTGGTAAGTAATAATATATCTACAAAATAATAATCCAAGCTTATTAACTTTAGGGCGTGTTCTCTATGAGTCGTTCTTTCATAAGTATAAAATGTCAATATGTAGTGAATTTTTTTTTGACATTTATTAAGTATATAAAGCAATGATCTTAAAAGAGTATCGATTTTAAAAGAGCGCTGGAGTTAAGCGGTAACTTGAAAGAACTTTCTCTTGTTATATTAGGTGTGTTTTTTACTTTTCTGGTAAAGTTCGGTAAAATGAGAGTAATCTATAATTTTTCTCAATAAGAGACAAAAATGTACAAAAGTAAGAAAACGAAAAAGCCATAAAATTTACCACAAAATAGGTCTGATCAGTTTTTGTTAAATTTTGTTTTGAACCTGCATTTACGTTCATACACGAAAACATTTTTCCGGTAAATTTCGCTCGTTTTACAATACTTCGGTTAAGAAAAGAAGGGAGAAAGAAAAAAACCAAACAAAAAAAGAGAAGAAAACAAACTTTACGGTACCGTCAAGTCTGTACCCCTTTCCATGATCTTTTCCACGCTCAGAACTTGACGAGTCAGACTTGATGTGTGTGAATCATGAGTTTCTTTTATATTAGGTGTTTTTTTACTTTTTTTTTTTATGTGCAGTTTGTAAAAAAAATGTTTTCAAAACTTAGAAAAATTAAAAAGTTTAAGAGAAACTCTTATTTGCAAGTAAATTATATAACTTTTATTAAATTTTTTTCTTCATGTTCGATTCGATTGAAGATGTTTATAAACACTTTGCACAAAAAAAAACAAAATTAATTTAAATAACAAAATAATAATCGTAACTTAAAAAATACTTCCAGTTTCTACGCTGCAAAATAAATGTTTTCAAAATTGTGTTAAATTTAATTAAATTTAGTCTAAATGGTAAAAAAAAAAGATTTGAGGGTGCTAATACTTGGTGTGCCCTCCTTTAGCTTTAATTACAACTTCTAAGCGTCTAGACATTGAATGGATAAGCTTTGGTATATCATAATTTTCAGGTATTTTTTCCCACTCTTTAATAAATGTTATTTCTTTTTGGTGACCTTTTTCCGACTTTTTTCTTTGGGTGGACCCATGAATTTTCTATAGGGTTTAAGTCTGGGCTTTGTGCTGGGCTATCGATCACTTTTCTACAATTATATAACAACCAGGATCTACAAATATATGCCTTATGCTTCGGGTCATTATCCTGCTAAAATTTATACTTGAGCTTTTCTGGGTCTACAAAACCGAATTTCCGAGCACTTGCACTCAATTCCTTTTTTAAAATGTTTAGATAGACTTCCTTGGTCATTATATCCTCTAATATTCTTATTTCGCCAACACCCTTGCTCGAAATACAACCCCACACCATAACGAATAGTTTACCGAACTTTACAGTGGGTATTATATTTTTATTTCTTAAAGCCGCCAGGGGTTTTCGCCAAACATTTTGAGGTCCATCATGGTAGTAAAGCATCACTTTCGTTTCGTCACAAAAAATAACATCATCCCAGTGCTCCGGAGGTAAAGAAATGTGTTCAATGGCAAACTTATACCTTTTTCAATATTTACCGCGGATAGCAAAGGTTTTTTCCTCGTCACTCTTGAAGAGTATTTATGGTTTTGTAGCACATTTCTAACAGTCTGAGAGGGATACTTACTCCACATTCATTACTGATGCTAAGTGCAATTCCTATAGTACTGAAATGTGGATTCTCATATCATTTTCAAAATTTTCTTTTCAATTCGCCGAGTTACTTTTTTTGGTCTGCCTGGTGTTTGTTTTGGTTCCAGTTTTCCTTCTTTTTCAGCACTGTTAACATGGTATACCGTCCTTAGGTTAAGAGAGAACATTTCAGCAATTTCTCTGTGAGATTTTCCTTTATAGTAATTAAAATACACCAGTTGGGTAATGTCTTTGTTCAGTCGCTTTCCTGGCATAGTTTATATATATTTGGGTAATCATTTGTTTATTCTATGAGCTTAATTTAATGAATAAAAGACAACTGCTACTCTTAGCGTCCATATAAAACTATTATACGCAATACATATGCAAAAAACTAACGGTTCCTTCTTGTCTTTGCATTTTTGAAAACACTTTTTTTACACTGTTTAAAGTATGCAAAATTATTTTGTAGCGTTGTTGTTGTAATATGTTCATAAATTTGTCAAAGTTTCGACGCCTGCTTGTCGACAACATACAAAACAACAGTTGTAAAAAAAATTTCACAAATATACTGATATTGTTGTTGTAAATATTTATTTAAATTTAAATTCTTAAAAAATTTTTGTTTTGAAAACATTTTTTTTACAAACTGTATTTATTTCATTTCACTTCATAAGAATCCCATATGGCCAGTGAACATGTATTGATAGTTTAAAATGTATACATAAATTCAATATATAAAAATTCATTCGTGAATTAATAGTTTTCACAAATTTAACTGTCTCATTTTATAGTAATAAATAGTTGTTATCAAAATATAATATGATTGTTATTGTTTTGGTTATGGTTATGGGCCCCCAGCCCTATAAATACTGCCTGAAATAGGTAAGTTAATAATGCATATAACAAGAAAATTATCTGTGAATGGCCAGTGTATATTGAACTAGAAGATAGACAAACATAAATCATATTATGTACTTCCCATATATTCAAGTAACCCTAAAATCTCTTTTTATAAGTACAGTATGAATAGGAAAACATTTTCAGAGTAGTTGGTAAGAGATTCCAAAAAATGCGGAAAGACAATTGTAATCCTGTATTCCAAAATACATGGCCCTTGTTTTATTCGGGTTTATAGCAAGGTGATTTTGACGCAGCCAGTTTGATATATCCATATGATTATTTAGAAAAGTTTGTACAGAGTGAATTTGAGTATTATTGATTTTATAAAGAAGAATAACATCGTCAGCAAATGCATAAGTTTGACAGTGGTTACTAATGTGGGAAAGGAATTCATTTAAGTACAGCTAGAGAGGTCGCAAAACAGAACCCTGAGGTACTCCAAACTTAATGGTAGACTTAGAATTTCCAACAGAGATAAATTGAGTACTTCCCCTTAGATAAGAGTAAATTAATTTACATGCTGTAGATGAGAAGTTAAAATTGCTATATAATTTTCTTACAAGAGTGATGTGGTTCACACGGTCAAAAGCTTTAGTAAGGTCCAATGAAGCCATTATACATTCAAAGCGTTCATTGAGTTTACTTCTTATTGAATCTGTGAGTGATAGTAGTAGTGACGTTGTATTGTAATTTCGACGAAAGGCGTATTGGTCTGAATTTAGCAATAAACTGGTATGAGATGACATTTGTTGATTTAAAATACCCTCAACTACTTTCGATAACACAGGTAAAATAGTAATGGGTCTTATGTTGTCAATGCTATAGCTACCATTTTTAAGGATCGGAATAACGCGACCCAACTTCCACCGTTCAGGAAATCTTGACGAAGTTAAAATAGAATAGATGAGTGGAGCAGTAATGTTGATATTAGTGGGTATATTATTTTCACAAATTTAATTGGAATCATATCATGTCCAGTTGCATTAGATTTGATTGATGCAATTGTAATAATTAAGTCATTTTCGGTTATTGAATGAAATGAATATGAATTAGGCAAATGTATAAATACAATTAGCGTCATCACCATGATCCTAATTTATATTTTCTAAGAATTTGGTAGCAATAAATTCCAACATTGATTCGTGAATTCTCTCTTCCTATGCAGCCTAATTTTCTTAGTTTTCCCCATATTTCATTTCCCTCTGCACCATCAAACATCCTCACACCATATTGCCTGCGTACTTTCCTAATTACAGATTTTGCCTTATTTCTAAGTTTACAAAACATTAACCAATTTGTCGTCGATCGATACCTTACATATGTCCTATAAGCTGTGTCTCTCAGTCTTCTGGCATTTACTACCGCCCTTGATTAAATCCAATCATTTCCGCCAGATCCATATTTCACTCTGATAGTTGGAACTAAATTAAAAAGGGTGAGAACGTGATTATTCAGAGTTGTAAACCCGCGGGCGCCCAATTTAGAGTAAGAAAACACACCTATTGTAATAAATGTACATTTTTATGTGGGTGTATATGAAATTAAACAAAAATAACTGTTTGCCGGACCACATGATGTTTGTGCAAACCAAAAACAAATAGTCCAAATTATTGGATATTTAAGTGCTATTTAAATATCATAAAAAGTAGCACTGAAAAACTGAATTTTGTATTTAAAAAGCACTTAAATATAAATACGATTTAATTACGAAGTCAAAAACCGGTCATTAGTAACTGTATATCGATTACCGCAGATACCTATTATCCTATGTCCATTATGTACATGGAATACATTTCTAATAACCACTACACTTCAATATGTGATTGATTCCATTGAAATTTCTATTTATTATAGATTCTTACAGCGACTATTTTTCGGATTATGAATGCAACACACCGTTAATGGATAATGCCGTATTAACGGCAACTTCTCAACTCAATGATCGTGGAGCAGACAAAGCTCGATTGAATGGTAAGTATATTTAAAGCGCATGCTACACGCATCAATTATCAGCTTCAATATTTGTCTTTGGGTTAGTATATACGTATATTGAAGCCTCTGCCACACTACGTCAACATTTCTCATCAAATATTAATTTTTTTGGGTTTTTTGAAGTCTAAACATATAGAAGTTACCGTAGGAGAATACATATCTATTTATTTTTTTATTTATTAAAAAAAAGCACTGATGATATTTTTTTTGTCGCTATATTTTTTAAATTCCACGTTTCAAAAAGCCATTAATGAGCGATATGTACTTAAATGAATTCGATTACAAAAATTTTTTACTCTATTTGTAATGCGTCACAACTACGAATTGCACTCCAAAGTTACCAGAAATAAAATGAATATAACACTGCCACACTACGTCCAACAGCTTTAATATTTTGATGAATATCAAAACCATTTTGTTATTCGTCAATATTACACAAAGCGTGTTTGTGTGACTAACAGCAGCGTCAAATATTGAAGCTAAATATTGATAGTGTAGCATCCACTTATGTGTTATATTTTAATATGCACATGTAATACTGTATATGTATGTATATCTAATTAGTTTATTGAATTCGTATTATCGCAAGTTTTATCATACAAATAGTTTTAAATCGTATTTAGTTAATAATGCTTAGAGGCGATAATATTGCTTTATGTAGTTACACGCATAAGTACCCATTTGTTGTAACTATTTATTGTTTTATTAACATGCTTTTAATTAAAAAATGAAAAATTGCATACATTCATATCGCCACCATAAAATCAAATGGCATACGGGTATGTTCTGCAAATCACTTTGAAGTAAAAGTAATTTGAAATCACTTCAATTTGAATGTTTAGTGTTCTGCATTCTACTTTTGACATTTCATTTACTTTTTGTTTTCGAACATTAATTCGTAGTGAATTGCCATGTTCTATAAACTACTTTAATTTGAAAAGAAGTGGTTTAAAAATATTTTTTTGAGACGGTTCCTTTTTTAATATCAGCACTGAATTTTCATTGATCTGATTGAAACACTTGCAGCAATTCGTGAGTTCGTTGGCCAGAGTGGTGAGAAGATTGAGGAGTGGTACACGGTTTCGTGTGTTCTGCAATTCTCACTTTTCAACTTGAACTTTGATGTAGGTGTATTGGCATTGTAGGTGATAAAAGCGTAAAAACATACAAATTTCCAAACTAGAATTGTATCATCTGGACGCTAATACAATTTCAAAACACAATTTTTAAAATTTCTAGTGTGGACGGGGACAGTCAACTCTAAAAGAAAAAATTTATTCTACTACGGTAAAATTATTTTTGTATATATTTTCAATGTTGGTATAACTGCATGTTGCTATTATTCATCTCTTTGTTAAGTTGTTTAATTCTCTTTCTCTCTTAAATCAAATTTGACAGTTCTGCTTATTAGACAATAAGCAATTGTTACCCACACACATAGTATATTCCTAAAATAACAATAAATATAAATTACAATACCTCTTATGACTTCCTAACTGAAATTAAAATAAGATAATTAATTAAAATACAACAAATATGACCAACAAATTACAAACAACAAGATGGGCATTTGACCTAAGCAATTGGTCACCCACATTAAACGAACTAACACAAGCAGTTGCTGCCATACAGCCAGAGGAAAGAGTTAGATTAATGAAATTTTATTTCATTAATGATTTTCTATCATCACTAGTAGGCCGTTTACTTATACGTAAATATGTAAGTCAATGTTGCAGTTTGCCGTATGCAGAAATAAAACTTGCCAGAGACTGTGGAGGCAAACCATATTGGTTGCGAGATGGAGAACGGAATAATATACATGCATCGACTGTCAGTTTTAATGTATCTCATCAAGGGGAAATCGTGATACTGACTGGAGCCACTAACAATAAAACAATGGATTTTAATGACTTTGGAATAGGGTGTGATATTATGAAGTTACAATATTCCGGTGGTAGAGATTTACAAGAATTTTTTCGCATAATGAATAAAAAATTTGCCGAAAATGAATGGACATTTATAAAACATTCACATTTTAATCAGCAGCAACAACTGAAGGCATTTATGCGACATTGGTGTTTAAAGGAATCTTATGTGAAAGAATTAGGTGTTGGCATTACAGTGAATTTACAAAAAATTGTATTTGCAATAGATAAGAGCGAAGATCTAACGGCGAATAAGCCTTTGTGTGGCACAACCTTAAACCACAACGAAATTCCTATGAAGCAGTTTTACTTTGAAGAACATTTGCTAAACGCCAACTATTGTGCAGCAATTGCATTTCGCAACTTTAAACCAGAAACAATAGATAACTTTAAATTTTTGCAAATAACGGAACTTCTACAACACTCTGCCGCACAAAATGACCAAGAAATTATTGATTACTGTCGAAATGCTTTGAATAAACCAAATAAAGGAAATTAGTACAACTTCAACATATTGCCTTATATACTACATATGTATATACATATAATTTTTTCACAACTTGTATAATACGTTTTGTTTATTTACCTCTGAATCGGCGGTGCAAAATAAGACCCAATAATTAAGGCCCCAAAGTGTGAAATGAAATTAAGCGCCAAAGACAACACAGAAAACAAAAACACGAAAGTTTTGGGGCGTTTTTTTGTAAAATTTTGGGGCTTATTTTCATTTTTATAAAGAAATGGAATAAGGCCACACAAAAATCCAGTAAGAATTAAGAACTAGGCAATTCTCATTGCCATTTTTTTTGTTGCAAGTTGTGAGCTTCTTCATATAAATTAATCATCACTTTACCAATCATTAACATACTTGTATCGGAAATAAAAAATTTAAAAATCGTTGTAAACTACATGTTCGTAAACTACTTTTCATGTAGGTTTCACTATTGCCAAGCTATAAGTAAAAATATAAGTAGCCATAGACTTTTACTAGAATATGTGAGGTTTTCCAAGCATGCAGCATTAGCTTACCGTAAAATACTGGTACTACCATTGTTTCCTCCAAATTTAATTAAAGATGCGTTTAATGGAGATAAGTTGCGAATTTATTTAATGGACAGCGAGAATACATTCAGTAGTTTTCTAAAATATTTTGAAAAATATTGAATAAAAAAAGGTAGCACTGCATAATATTTTATATTTTATCAAGGTTGGATGCGAAAACTTCAGTGTTTACAAACAAAATACCCGTACTACTTCAGCAATTGAAGCGTATAATGGCGTTTTGGGAAAATTGATGCAAAAGCGTCGCAACTTTTTTAATTTTACAAAAGCAATTCGTAATGAAGAATTCTTCAAAAGTAGACAATTTGAAATTTTAGCAGAAAGTGGTGGGCCTTCGCTTAAAAAAAAGAAACCAGAGCAGAGAAAAGTTTAATCGAATCTAAGAAGAAACTGACAAATTAGAATCAGGAAAATTATCCGTAGCCGCTTTTTATCACGAATGTCGAATTCTCATTATGGAGTATGTAGGAAGATATTTTCGAAGAAATTGTAGATTCAGAAAAAGATCTTGATGACGACGATGATGAAGAATCAAAAATAATAAATATCCAGGAACGAGAGTGTGTTGTTTGCAAGAATAAAATAGCAAATGTTGTTATGCTGCCTTGCAAACATTTAAAAATCTGCAATTTATGCAAAGCAAAACTCCAGTCAAATTCCAATACACCTCAGCCCCCATATTGCAGAAGTATTAGGTCTGTACGTTTACTTTCTGGGAAAGTTCGGTAAAATGATAGTAAGCTATAATTACTCTCAATAAGAGAGCAAAATGTACAAAAGTAAGAAAACGAAAAAAACCATGATCTAAATATATAAGGTCTGCTTGACAGTTCAAATTATTTTTACTGTGACGTCACCGTCGAGATTTGTTTTTAATATGTATGGGGTTTGTTTTTTTTTTTTTGAAATATTTTGCAATTTTAAAGGTAAAATAAATAAAACAAATTAAATTGTTATGTTATAGTCTTTTTTAATTTTCTTTTTTCATTTTTTTCTTGTATTAATATTTTGTTTAAATTTCTTATTCTAAAATATAAACGACTTTTAAAAAATACCGATTTTACATTTTCAGGCACATCTATGTTATCACATTTAATGTTATGGTATTTTAAATAATTATTTCGAAGTCTTAAAGTATTATTATTAATTTCCTTAAATATATTTTCTAATTTTAATATGTTTCCCATAAATTCTTGGCAGGGTTTATAGAGCCCTCTGTTTGAACTGCAACTGACTTATTTGGATTTTCATCTTCAATATTTTCAATACTTTCTTCTTGTAATTTCTGCAGACTATAAATAATTGTAAATATTATTTCTTTAAAAAAGTGGATTTTAAAAAAATTTTATTTACTTTAAATCAAATTCACCAATTGCTTCCTTTACAATTTGTTTGTTTGCTCTTTTTACGTATCGTTTCGATCTTTCGACTGGTAAAATGCTGTTTACATGGATATTTAAAGATGGAACAGCCTTCCCATCTAACAATCTTTTTCTTATTGGCGTGTTCAATAATATATCCTTTAAACGCCAATCATTATTCGTAAAATGTCTAGAACAAATTGTTCCAGATTTCCAGTAACATTTTTTTTACCGCATGCATTGATCCACACTTTCTTTATTTCTGGATCTTTTGGAAACGTAAAATATTTTAGATTTTTATCATCCTGCTTCGAGCTTTTACAATCTTTTACCACACAGTATTTCATTGTCCAAATAAATTTTATCACTTTCTACACAAATTGTTTATTAAAAACTCTTTTGTTTTGCTCTAACTCAGTTCACATTTATTTTTAATTAATTATCAATAAAATAATCCTTTAATTTTCTTAATAAATATGTAATAATAATAATTTTAATCACTAGCTTTTAAATTTCCATTTAACCACAACAAAACATTTCCCGACGATGACGTCAAATTAAAAAAAAATGGCAGTACTTTTTTGACCCCAAATGTACTAAAAATATAAAAGTTGTGTTAAGTTTTACTATTATTAACTATTAGTAACAGAAAGATAAAATAAAATGAGTTCTTGTATATTGAGAATTTGTTTCGCAATCAATCAAATTAAAGTAATACTGAAGGAGTTCCTATTACTCGAGAGACCACCTCGTTGCGAGACAACCAACGTGTTGTTGAATAGTTAAAAATTAATGCAGTTCATTACAAAAGTATTCTTGAATTTTCGCAAATTCATCAATTTTATAGAAAGGATAATTTTACTCGTTTGTAAACTTATAATTCGGACTATAGTTTTTGAAGCTCCGTACGACTGAGTTTAGACGAGAAAACATTTAGTTTGGTAGCATGTTACGGGTGTGGAAGAGAGCATCGTTTTTGTGTTCGGCACTCGGCGACACGTTTTAACAACAACATATGTTGTCTTTGCTGATGGATAGAATTAATTTTTATGCGAATCCCTGAATAGTTTGTTTTAATATTTGTATATTTTAAATAATTGTGGGCAATTATATTAAGAAAAAAATCACAGATGATGGCCCACTCCAAGGTTATGAAGGATATTTCTATTTTATATTATATTACATTTCTTTTTTTTATATACATATGTACATATAAGAATATTGAAATAAAATCAACGTAAAGAATTGAAATAAATAGTGTTTCATTTTAATTGGGATATCCGTCTACAGTGAGCGATATATATGCATAAACTCTGACTATCACATACACACAGAAGTTTCGGTAATTTTTCTCATATTGCCCTTAAGAAAATGATATAAACTTTGTTCTACGCAATGACCGATAATTCTGTCAGCATTGACGGTCATATCACCGGTCAAATGACCGTCAATGTTCTTGTAGGGCAGCTAAACTTATTAGCTATTTCGCTGGTCGCTTCATTCAACAGGCCAAACGTCAAAGTTTGTGAAAAAGTTGTGGAAAGTGGTTGTGAATAATTTAATAATTAAATATTATATTAAGAAAAATCGAAAATATATTTTTGCTATAATTAATTTAAATTACTGAACAACGTATAATCATATGAATATACCTTGGTACTTAATATTTAGTGGAGTAAAGTAGTACTTTTGCAATGCAAGGTGTACTGAAAAAAGTACAATTGTACGAGCTTGATTATCCCTGATTTTCATTGAAAGTTTAATGTGATTGATGACAGTTTACCGAAAAAAAACTATTTGTGAAAGAATTTATTTAAAAAAACAAGTATTGAAAGAATTTATTTAATTATATTTATTTTTCAGCGATGGTCTTTTTTATGAAAAGTTTTTAACAATTATTTATTTTTCAATATTTCGCTACCAAATAGATAGCATCGTTAGGAAATAGTAATTTGTATTAACAAAAATATTTATTTAAAAAAATGGTATTTTTTATGAAAAGCTTTTAACAATTTATGGTATAAATAACAAAAATGTTTGTAATTAATTATTGTTAAGAAAAATTTTTAACACACAACTTTTTTAATGTCTGTCAGCTGTTTGGGACATTTGTAATTTTGCTTTGTTATTTTCAATGTTTATTATAAACAAACTGATTGCTTGTTCTTCATGCCCAAAATAGCCCGAAGAAAAAGTACGGGCATTCTCGTGCGTGAAGAACAAGAGCATTACTCTCTCAAAACCTCTTTCATTTACTAAATTTTTGCGTAAGAAAACGCTTTTGAGTAAACGAACAGACCTATTGTGTGCGATTTTATGGATGTATTCGTTTGAAATGTCAGAAATTAAAATTTTGAATAATATAAATAGAATATATGTATGTAAATTAATAAATTTTTTTTTAATCTGACCTTGAATAAAATATCTGCATTTCTTAATTTTTCATTAAAATTTAAATTGCATAATATTTTTCTGTATTATTTAATATTTTCTGTGTAGGCTTAATGATTTTCGCCACTCGGTATTTCCCGAAACGGCGCCACCTACTAAAGTTTTTTTTTTGTTTATAATAAACCTTTTATTACATTAAAAAGAAAACTGTTATAAAATGCCAATATAATTTAAAAATGCAATAATAGGCTAAATAAATAAATAAAATAAATTTCTTCTTCCATTTTGGAAGAAAATTTATTTTTAGGGTGATATAGCATTTTCTCAATTTGGGTAATTTTTCATAATCAAATAAGTGCCCAACTTTGGGGCACAGGGATTAAGCAGTAATATTTGTATTCACTACTTGTTATAGTATAAGTTCACAAATTCTTTTTTTATTTGACAAAGTTTTATCAATGTTTATTATAAATCCATTTAAAAAGGGGAGACATTTTTCCTTGTTCGTTACTATAGTAATATGCAAATGTATGCAATTGTTTTTTCAATTGCAATAATAAATTGGGACAAACTTTTTAAATAAATTATAAATAGTATGTATTTTTATAAGGAAATTATGTTTTCAGGGAGTAACGTTTAATTTACTACGAGGTTATTGTAGATGTCGAAGTTTGATATTTGTACGTACATATGTACATATGTATGTATAAATATAAATAAATATTTACATATTTATTTAGAAAAGAATAAATTATTACAGTGCGCTCAATAGAGAGTTGTTGATGTAATGTGATGTTGGTGTTATCCCGAGAGAACGGGACATGTATACAAATACAAATCTACACACATTTGTACATATGTACATGTATAGATAAAAGCACACTAATTTGGATTATACATATAATTTTCCAAGGTGGCAGCATAGCAGCAGAAGCTTTGTTTCACACACGTATTTTTAATTGTTTAAACAAATTACTATACTATTACTATGTTTACCACGAACTTTTATTATATATACTACATACATATACGAGGTTTGCTCAAAAGAAAAGGTGAATTTTATTTTCTTCGATTACAATGGCGTGCTGCATCATAAGTTCTTGCCAACGGGTCGTACGTTTAATAAGGAATACTACAAGGAAGTTCTGGAACGTTTGCGTGAAGCAATACGGCTCAAACGATCGGAACTGTGGAAAAAAGAATCATGGATTCTGCATCACGATAATGGAGCAGCTCACACATCAATGCTTGTTCGTGATTTTTTTGGCCAATAACAACACCCTAATCATGTCGCAACCACCTTATTCACCAGATATGGGTCCCTGCAGCTTTTTCATATTCCCAAAACTGAAGAGACTAATGAAATGAAAGCGTTTTGCCACATTTGATCAGATAAAGTCAGAATCGAAGAACGAACTGATGGCCATACCGAAATGCGCATTGCAGAAGTGCTTCGAAGATTGGAAGTGCTGGCATAAGTGCATTATATCTGAGGGGGGATTACTTTGAAGGAGACAAAATGGATATTGATGAATAATAAATACTTTTAAAAAAATTCAAAATTCTCCTTTTCTTTTTAACAGACCTCGTATATCTACATATGTATGATATGAGCTTTTTTTTAATGTATTCCAGTGCGTCTGGCATGAAGTTGCATCTTTTCCTGTTGTAAGGTGGCATTGCAGTTCTACTGCAATTTTTGTGTAAAATAATGAATTTTAAATACAAATTTAATAGTTAATGCACCTGCTTCCACCCTTCATTGCTATTTGCGGTCTTGCCAGCGTATTTTATTTGAATTTATTAATTTCTTTAACGATTTTTCTTTACTTTTCAATTAAAAGTTGTAATTTACTGCATGCGAGAAATTCTTTAGGTTGTGTCAAAAATTCTAGCCTCCAGAGCTAGTGAAATTTTATTCATCTCACAACGGTCAAAATTTTACATATCAGAGTACCTTGCCCACCATTTAAAATAAACCCTAACTCGCATTTTTCGAAAAATTCGTTTCACAAGAAAATGTAGTGCCGTACTCTCATAAGTGACGGTTTATCAAGTATTTACATTTTGATAATTGTATTGTAACAGTCGTAATAACCACAAAGTATACAGAGGCGTCAGTTCAAAGCAGCGAACGAGCAGAGAAAGAGACATCATCAAGAAATATGCTGTCTCTTTTACCCCCTAACTCTGTTCGGTGATTCCTTTTTCTTCTAAATTCCTCAATAATGTTGTTTTGTTTTGATTTTTATTTTCTAGATGTGAAAATTAAACGTGTTTTTTCATCTTCTTTATACTCACAATTTCGCAATTTTTAGCACGACAATGTTACAAACATAGGTTATAGGAATCTCAAAATATACAGAACCGTCATTTCAAAGCAGCGAACGAGCAGAGAAAGAGACATCATCAAGAGATTTGCTGTCTCTTTTACCCCCTAACTTTGTTCGGTGATTCCTTTTTCTTCTAAATTCCTCAATATTGTTGTTTTGTTTTGATTTTTATTTTCTAGATGTGAAAATTAGCCGTATTTTTCATCTACTTTATGCTCACAATTTCGCAATTTTTAGCACGACAATGTTACAAACATAGGTTATAGGAATCTGTGGTTACAAAACACAACAATGTGGTGTTTTGTGTTATGAAAATTATGTACTATGAAAATTAATTTCATTTATTAAAACAAATAGATACCAAAAAATCACAAGATCACTAAAATGTTATTTTATTGGCTTATGCACAACAAATTTCTTTTTGATAATTTTTTAGCTTCGCTATGTTTTTTTTGCTATATTAACACAAAACACGATTAGAACCACAAAACACCATTAAAACAAGCTGCACTAAGTTTTTTTTACTATAATATTAACACAAAACACAATTAAAACAAAGAAAACCTCAAGAAATTATAAATTTGTTCTTATGCACAAATTGTGGCTTATGTTAACAAAATTTTTCACCACAAAACACCAAAATACTGACAAATTTCTTTTTGGTAATTTTTTAGCTTCGCTATGTTTTTTTTTGCTATATTAACACACAACACTATTAAAACAAGCTTCACTATGTTTTTACCTATAATATTAACACAAAACACAATTAAAACCAATAAAACCACAAGAAATTATAAATTTGTTCTTATGCACAAAATGTGGCTTATGTTTACATTTTTCTTTTGTTTACTTTTCATCTTTCGTGAAATTGTATATTTGTCTCTTTCTCCCCCTATTTGAAGAAAAGCTGATTTAAAATTTTTGCAGATACCTAGCTGACATTTCTAGGTATTCTATGGTTCTGCCAATGCTAAATTTGCTGATGGTTTTAGTACAAAAACCATGCTAAAACCACTTTTTTCAAGAGAGTCATTTATTTTCTGAGAGAATTTATTATTCTCATGTCTCTACTATTCATTTACATATGCATACATGTGTTCATACGTTTGTGTCTTTGCATTCTCAAGTATGTATGTGTGCATGTGTGTACATTTAATAAACAAACGAAAGAATCCATATAAACAAACAAAAACAGCAAAGGCTCGTTTTGTGTTCGCACAATATAGTATGTGGACATAAGATACGTAAAGCTAATGTCGCTGATTCTTATTTGATTGGCAAATATATGTATTTTATTGTTGTACTATTGCAAGAACATCGATTCGCACCGAATTTAATATTATTTAAAATTGGAAATTTATATAACTATGTATATCTATATAAAAATAACGTGTCACGACGTTTGTTCTCGCTAATCTCCGAAACTACTGGACCGATTTAAATGAAATTTTGCGCAGATATGTTAACAGTGTATAACTTGAAATATACGCTATATTTTATTTTGAATTTGAAATAGAAAACATTGCTTTTTGAATAACCTGGTCATTTATAAACAGATTTTCAAAATTATTCTTTTGTTTGAAAGGTGTTGCCTGCAGTTGGGTCTCATAAATTTATTTTTGGAAATCTCTTAATAACTCTGCCATTTATAAAACAATTTTCTTTCTCCTCTCTGAAAGAGTATAGCAACGGGACAAGATATATAAAATTATATATGTGTATATATATACATATGTAAGTATATAAAAAGCGTAATTTTGGGGGGGGGGGGCTTTTGAGAATGCGCTGGGGCAAAAAATGCGACTTTTTTATTTTAATGAAGATGCTGATTGTTTTAACTCTGAAAACATTCCAATAGAGTTAACATCAAGCCGCTATTTCGTTGGTTACATAGCTCAACGGATATCTTGTGCGCGCTGCCGTATGGATATAATAAAACCCGCGCAAATTTTGTCATATCCATCAGAAATGTTTGTACATGCAAAAAATTACGATAAAATTCTGATTTTGGAAGTTTGTGTGCTCCATCAGACTTATTTTTTGCAGTATGTAAGATTCATATAAAAGTTTTCGAAAAAATTTTTTCTGAATCCAAAGAAATAAAAAACATAAAAAAAAGTATTGTTGAGCAATGTGTAAATTGCACCAAAAATACAATATATTCCCTTTGGTTTCAAGAAAACAACGTATGCTATAAGCACAGAATGGAGATGCTAAATTTATTAATTCTTACACTTTTACGAAAGCATTCCTCGTGGGAAACATACAAATACAAATTAACGAGCGGAGAAAACTTAAAATTTTAAAACAATAAAACATGCTCAATTCAGAAAATTATTAAATATGTACCAATCACCAAAAATAATTACATTTCTTGTGCTAGTTATCACTTATTAAAAAGATTTTAATAAATTTTATAATAGTTTTGTAAACAAAATAATAAATTGTATGGTTTTCGAACTCAGGTAAGCTCACGTTTTATTTGATTTATGCATATACATAGATATTCTAACTATACAATTGAAAATTCTAAAATAAAATATTTAATAAAACAAATGAGTATACATAGTTCGGTGCGAATCAACATAAATGCAATAGTACAATAACAAAAAACGTAATTTTACCCTACAGCCATAGAAATCGGTCGCATTGGCTTTGCACTGTTTATTTGCACATGATTTATATGAAAACAAGAAACTGCTTTTAGTTGTTAATATTGTTATTGAATGTGCTTTGCAGAAGAAATATAACACACACAAACACATTTCTCAATAAGCATCATTTATATGTGTAAACAACAAAAAAAACCAAAATTTCTGTGGAAAAAAAATTTCTAGTAGAGTTAAAAAAAACAAAAATGTTTCAAAAAAAACAACAAAATAAACTTGACAAAACCAATGCTTATTACTAAATACATACTTATGTACGTACATATGTATATATGCCTAAAATTTTTGTGTTCTCTTCTCTTGCTCAAAGACTCTCTTGCTACTTCCCCCCACAGCATCTATAAACGCTAACAATTTTTGTTTTTATTCAATGTTCTACGTGCAATATCTTTATATATTTATAGTCTTTGACCAAAGAATGGCAGAGTTATTAACAGATTTCCAAAAATAAATTTATGAGACCCAACTGCAGGCAACACCTTTCGAATAAAAGAATAATTTTGAAAATCTGTTTACAATGACCAGGTTATTCAAAAAGCAATTTTTTCTATTTCAAATTCAAAATAAAATATAGCCTATATTTCAAGTTATACACTGTTAACATATCTGCGCAAAATTTCATTTAAATCGGTCCAGTAGTTTCGGAGATTAGCGAGAACAAACGTCGTGACACGTTATTTTTATATAGATATACATAGTTATATAAATTTCCAATTTTAAATAATATTAAATTCGGTGCGAATCGATGTTCTTGCAATAGTACAACAATAAAATACATATATTTGCCAATCAAATAAGAATCAGCGACATTAGCTTTACGTATCTTATGTCCACATACTATATTGTGCGAACACAAAACGAGCCTTTGCTGTTTTTGTTTGTTTATATGGATTCTTTCGTTTGTTTATTAAATGTACACACATGCACACATACATACTTGAGAATGCAAAGACACAAACGTATGAACACATGTATGCATATGTAAATGAATAGTAGAGACATGAGAATAATAAATTCTCTCAGAAAATAAATGACTCTCTTGAAAAAAGTGGTTTTAGCATGGTTTTTGTACTAAAACCATCAGCAAATTTAGCATTGGCAGAACAATGTATGACAGTGCAACATCTTTATATATTTATAGTCTTTGATGAGACCAACGATATAATATAAGGTGTTTTTTTAGCTGCATGAGAACTATCGATGTCGATAACTATTTTTGACAGCTGAGAATTTCTGTTCAGTAAGAACAACGCTTCAAAATTGTGGAGATATACTTTGAAACAATAAATCTGTTCGAGAAGTTCGTAGAGCACTTCGTCCATTCGTTCAGTTATTGATTGTTTCCGCACTAACTTTACACTTCTCTATTCGAAACCATCAACAAGACAAAGAAATGTGTGTACCGAAGAGAATTTTACTGCTATAGCGCGAAGTATTGCAGAAGACGCTGAAATGTCAATTCCGCGTCGTTCTCAATTTGCTTCCAAAAATTAATCAGCTAAACATCAACGTCATTTGACTAAATGGTACAATAAAATCGATCTGACTGCTAGTTTTTTTTTGCCGTTTCAAACTCAGTACTTGTATGTTTTACCGAACTGACTTAATATAAATTTAAGAATTTCAAGACGAATACCATTTTATTATGTGAGCTAACATTTTTCTTTTTATATTTTTTATTTAAAATTAATTTTTTTTTTATGAACATATAACAAAAATCCTCCTTTTCTCCAAACATTTGGACCTGCAGTTATAGTTTCACTTGCCGGTAGTTGAAAATCATTACTACTACATTGTCTCATATCTGTTTTTACATTTTTAATAAATTTCAAGTGCCACCAGGTGTCACCTCTCAATTTGTTGCAGTTACAATGCAACGCTATTAAAGGCCATAGGACACTAAGTCCTCTTATTACTATTATTGCTATGTTTCCTCAAGAAGTAATTGATTTTTCTTCTAGTATTTTAAAAACAAATAAAAAAATTTGTACATTAAAAACTTTAGGGAAGTTTACAAAGCTTGAACTTAAAAAAAAATGCCTGTCTCTAATGCATTAGTTGCAAAGTGAAGGGTATAATAACATACTTGTACCATACAAAGAACTCACGAAAGAAAAAACTAACAGTTTGCCTCAAGTCATTACTATTACTGAAAGTTCAGGTAATGTACCTCTGCAAAATCTGTTGGACCATATCGCTAAAAGCATCCTAGAGAGCAAGTCAGTAAAGAAAATTAACAAAATTGAAAGCGGACATCACGATGTCGCAGTGTTCGAGTGAGCATCGCGCGTTCGCTGTGGAGACATTTTTTAAGAGTGATGATTATTATGTAATTGCCGTCGACAGTTTTGTTCAAAGTTCGGTATTCGGCGAATAAGTGATGTTCCGAGTGTAAATTTAATTCGTTCGTGGGTGCAGAGATTCTGCGCAACTGCTTCGGCTATGAATGCCCCACGGCCAGGGCTCAGTCGATCCGAAAACATTGAACTGCTTGAAATCAGTTGAAAAGAGCAGTCTCACTGGGACTTCCAAGAGCGATTATTCATGAAATTTTAAAAAAGGATCTGGATGACATACTCTTTATTCTATCGTTCAATGCTCTTAATAAAACTTTGTGTCAATTATTGCGTTTTTATACCCTTCACTTTATTTCATTTAAGTTTGAGAATATAAATCTCCTACCCGACACCCTTTATTAGAAAATAACGCTTCTACTTTTTTTTATGCATTTTTTGGAAGCCTCAAAATTGAATTTCTAATAATGTGACATTTTTACAATTACGCACTTAAAGTTTTTTGTAACTTATTTCTGTTGTTTTTATGATTTAATCCCGGCAGTTTTTTCCACAAGTAGTTCCCAAGCGCTTTTCTTTTAGTTTTCGTGTAGAATTAAATAGCCGAAGTATATGAATATGATAGCGAAATATAAGAGGTTTTTGTTTCTTGTTTTTTTCTTCCATCAACCACGTCCTGCATTTATATGTGCGAAGAACTGCTTCGACTTAATAACGACGGATTGAAATCATGATTCGAATCATCGCTGAAGGGATCTGAAGAGCTATAACTATTATTGTCACTATGTATACCTCTAAACGCAAAGGCGCAGAATAGTCTTCTCGGTTTCGACAATATTTTTTTTGCGTGTGTGGTAGGGTTAAAAATGCCTTCGCACTTACAGAGACCGTCCTAATCTGCGTGGAATGGTGTTACCACTAAAACATTCCCTCTTCCTTCTCTGGGTAGATTCCTGCCCGGTACCGCTTTCCGCAATACCCGGAGGGTCTTCCCAATCAGGACCACCCTTACTCACCCACGTCTGGGTCCGCCAAATCTGTAGCCATCACCACGGCACCGACCCGCCCAACCAGGTCCTCGTCAGAGGGGTCCCTCTGCAGAAACTAATCGATGTCCCTCTTCTTCATCCGTACAACATACCCTACGTTTTAAGCCATATCGTTCCAGTTGTCCTCGCAATCGAGCATCCTCCCTATCACGCTGGCAGGAGTGAATCCGTCAACCCGTCGCGCATTCGTACAATATAAAATACAATATTTTTTTATTATTAAATATTTTCATTATTAATGCAATCGATTTCGTTATCAGCCAGAAATTATATTAAAGTACATTTATTATAAATACGATATCATCAAAATGGTTATAACTAAATAAAGATTGAATTATTTCATGAACACGTGAACAATTTTATCACAAAAAGAGTCACATTTCGAATTAAAATCTTAAAATAAAACCAAATTTCATCAACAGAACAGTATCAACTCAAAATACAGACTCGCCCAAAAGGAGTGAAAGTGTTTGAATTCCTTATTTGAATTCCTTTATTATAATTTTTTGTTTTCAGTATTTTGTAATGAAAACTTGAGGAGTTTAAAATGGAACAGAACACATTTGAACAACGTGCGAAAATCTCTGCACTTTATTTCAGAAGACAATCATGATTTTATTCATAATTTAATTATGAGCGACGAAGCCCATTTCCAATTGAATGGGTTTGTTAATAGACAAAAAGGGCTACGGAAAATCCAAGAGTAGTTCAACAGCGAGAATTTATCGCATACCCACTTACATAAGTGTTTCGTTTGGTGCAGTGTTTCCTCGGGAAGGATGATTGGCCCTTATTTTTTTGAAAATGAACACGGTGTCGGCATTTCCATTACTGGTGTTAGATATCGGACAATATTAGAAAACCATCCGCAAGTATGGTTCCAACAGGATGGAGCCACAGCGCACACTGCGAGGGACACAATGCCTCTTTCAACTCAAACCCCTTCGGTCATTTTGGGTCACCCTGTACAACTAAATTTAATTAAAACAATTTGATTTCTTGCAAAAAGTGAAATATAAAAAATTTTGGGTTAATACCCTCTTGTTGATTAAGTGCGATGTGTATTGCTCTTTGTTCACAATAATGCTCCGAGTTAACATGTGAGAGGGAATTTTTGGTTTTCCCGTTACTTCCCCCTCTGCACAAAGAAACAGAAATTAAAAAAAAAAATCAAATGCAGTATATACATCCATACATACATACATATGTATGTGCAACCTCATCTTTGTGCAGCACCTCATTTACCAGAAAGAAAGAAACAAACAAACAAAAAAAGAAAAAACTAAAACAAAACGTATTTGTTTTCCAAGTGCATAAATACTCGTACGTTATCGCTTTAAAGTAAATTTACTTTACAAATTCCTTTTTTTTTTGGTATTATTGTCTACATTATTGCAGTATTTCGAATACAATTTTTATCGTTTTGTATTATTTTCTTTAATTGTACTGCAATGTTATTCTTTGAAGTGCGCAAAATAATTGTGAACGTAGTTTCCCATTGATTGTTTATTACGAGTTTTGTTAAACTCCTAATTTTGAGTTTGAATCTTTTCAACAATAATTTGTTCGTGTACAGATGTTTAAGCCAGGGGGTTGATGTTTGCATGGTTGATTGGTTCGTTGCCTTTTAAGTGGGTTGTTGGCTTTCTAAAGCGAATTTAATTATTATGCTTTTATTGCGAAGGCAAATTTGTATGCAGAATTTATATGTACATATATACATACATACATTCATATGTACGAGTACATACGCTCAAAATAAAAATCAAACCATCCGTATATAAATCAATCCAAAACGATGTCAAAAGTACGGTAAGTAAGGATTTTCTTAAATCAAGTTCAGAATACTTAATTCAAGTACGAAATCTCCAAGCGTTAAATATTTACTTTTACATATGTAGTTCACTACTGTCCAGTAGTTGCAGGCACTGTTTTTGACTGCAATCTGTACAAAAAATCAATCACTTTATAGTACATTTTCAAACAAAACAAACACTGCATAACTTGCAAAGACTTTCGCTGCAGTGCTTCATAGTATTTGAGTTCTATTTTATAGTAAAAATGAAAATAAAACATCAGAATGAAGCAAATAAACCGTTAACCATAGTAAGCAAAGCGACTGCACTAGAACATTCACAAAGAATATGAGAATTCCGCTTCACAGAACATTTGAAGGTTTTTTTTCTAATTATTAAATTTATATTGTTATATATAATACAGAAAGGATGGTCGCCGTATATATACCCCATGCTTAACTTAATGCTATTAAAAATGGTCGGTGCGGCGAACGAATAACAAGCTGACGCTATATTTTTTTTACCGGAAGGGAAGAGGTCAGCGGACCGTTCGATTTTACCTTCCTTGATTTGTTCTTGTAGAGTATTCGAAAATTGCACTCCATACCAATAAAACTCAATTGAACAATGGTATTAAGATCCATTAGCTTTTTTATACTTTCTTTTGCTGTTCCGTGCCCTTCTGTTTGTTTTTGATTTCGTTTTGTATTTCTAAATTTTTAGCATTTTAAAATTAAATGTTTCTGTGTTACTCTTGATGCAACTACCCTTCATCATTGACCCACTCTCTGGTACACATTGTTTAATTTATTATCGCCAAATTCGATTGTAGAAATTTAGTCACGTCATATTTGAAAGATGTTTACAGTTGAAATTGCATTTATACGATGGAAACTATGTATATATTAAAGTGTGGCACAAACACAACAAAAATGTCTTACAAGCATTTCATGAAATTGCAATGAGCAAGTAATTGCAAAACACATACTTCCTAAAATATTTCTTTTGTTCCACGATCAAAACATTGAAGAAGAAAACACAAGTACATCAAAACAATGTTAAAATAGAAAAAGGCTGAAGTAGAAGAGAAATGAAGTAGAACATCAAAACTATTTTGGAACATTCAAAACATGTTTGAATAACTCGTAGACAAACTTGCAAAGAAACTTTTGCATTTTTTATGAACATAAAAAATCGAATGTATACAAATAAAATAAAAATATCACAATTCATATTAGGTTTGAGGTTCGTTTGTAAGGTTCTTTAAAGAAAAATATTTAAAATTTCGCAAAAAATTTTAAAAATTTATAATTTCACCTACATTTAATGCATTCATTTCAATATACATATATGTATTTAAGATTACTAAAATTTAGAAAAATCACGAAAATCAGAAAGTTGAAATTATAAAAAAAAGTTATATACGTGCTTGTTACGCTTTTTTGTGTTTGTTCTTGTATACTCGATGCTTTTGGTGTAATTTACCGTTTTTTTTATTTCATTGTCTGTTTTTGTTTTGATGTTCTGCTTCATTTGAACACACAAGCACAAACAAAACTATAGAGAGAAACTTTTCGAATGGTGCTTGTTTTGTTTCAGTGAGAGTCATGTTTTGTTATGCTTGTTTTGTTGAGAATGTTTACACTGGAATAGACGGCTTGGAAGTAGTGTGCTTTAGAATGCAGAACTTTCAATACATCTTGTACAGCTCTTTAGTATATACGTAGCGAGGAGGAATAATGCGTATAGTGGAAATTTGAAATATTCTTTATTCTTTTTTCTTTTTTTATAACAACGCACAAGCTCTGAGCTTGTCTGCAGGAACATCCAGCGTTTAGGTGGGAATGCACTAGACCATAGAGGTACGTTACCATCACATCACAATACTTTATACGTTTTAAAACATGGCAGATTTTCTGAAGATATAACATCCCGGAAAACCGGCAACTTCTCTACACCAGTTGGCGTTACTCTTCACAGCAGACAGAAGTCGTCGTGGGCATTGTTTGTAACCCTCGTATAACATTGTTCGTCATACTGCTCTTTTATTTTTATAAGAAGTCACGTCTGTTTAACAATATTTGTTTAAATTTTTTTCCTTTTCTCTGCCCTGTGTCCATTTTAATTATCCTCTCCTTTGTGTAACAACTATCATGTGTTGGCACGAACATTAAAAAAGTCATGCATAAGCAAACCTAATTCCTATTTAGGGGAAGGACAATAATGTAATTCACATGTTAAATTGATTTCATAAAACCAGTGAAATTTATTTCGTTCAAGAGCAGATTTGTTTTGCCAAATGGTGTTATGAAAAAAAGAAAAAAAATCAATACTAATGTCCTGCCAAATGTTCATTAACTTGTCACCATAAAAAAAGCACATATGGACCAGTGGTGAGCAAAGAGAATTGAAAAAGTGAGTAGAGCTGAATTATGATTCATAATTTCTTGTACTTTAAAGTGCGAAGTCCTCATATTCTAACTGATGGAATTTATTAATTAAAATTCTATCCTTAACTAACGCCAAGTTATAGTAAGGGCGCTTAATTTAAAAGCTTTTTTTATACATTTTTTTTTGTTTAATTTTAAGTTATGCATTTTCGTAGGTTCGAAGGACCACGTATAGTAACTTTAATCTTTGTTTTAATTTTATTTTAATTGAATTTTTATTTTATAATTTTTGTTTTATACAAAACTTTAAAGCGGGCACATCATGGTCGGCTAAAAACTCGGATTTTGATCAACGTTTAATAATCGATTTTGGTAGTGTCAAAAATGTAACGCACATTGCTCTGCAGGGACGACCTCATAGCAATGAATTTGTAACAGAATATGCCATCAGTTATGGCATAACAGATTTAGAATTCGCTGATTATAAAGAACCGGGAGGCAACATTAAGGTAAGTTGCCTCATATATATGAAGTCAAAGAAAAAATAAATAAATAATTAAATAAAATCATGTGTTAAAAAAAATGTCAATAATAAAATCATATTCAAAATGCAAGAGGTGAAGGATTGCCGCCATTATTAATAAAACTAATTTATTTTAATTCATTATTAATATTATAAATTTAATTTTTATTTCACATACGAGTAGATATTTATTTTCGCCCTTTAGTTTCACTATGCTTTTATTAATTTATTTGCTCTTCTATATATTTAATATTGTATTTTTGATATTCATCACTGCCTTAGAATAACTCCAATCCATTTTCTTAATAACTAATTGAAGTAACAAAGTTTCATTATCTCTTTGCTAACCACATACATATTTTTAAACTAATTAATTAAAAATAAATCAAGGTAATTCGGCATGGACTCCTCTTGAAAATACTTACAATCACTTTTTAATAATTGATTTGGGCTATAAAAGCACTACACGTAAACTTGCCACTATGGGACGGCCACTTACTAATGAATATGTTACCGAATATATTGTGCAATATTCAGATGATGGTGAATATTGGCGTTCGTATGTTAATCCATCTAGTGAACCGCAGGTAATTATAACTATTGTATAATAAAACTTTTGTTTTCGTTTCCATTCTCAGTTTCCTTTCGTTTCGTTTTCGCATCGTTTGGTTTTTTAAATTTATATACATATATATATATGTGACGCGCAAAATAGAAAGGGACCTAAGGGTAAAAACCGGTTTTGTTCAGGAGAGCCATTTTAAAGATTTAAATACGTGTATCTTTGGTGTACCATCACTTTCATAAAACGCGCATATCTCTGGGAGGGAACACTTTTGGGGCATGGGATCGGTCTCATTCGATGCTCAGATGTTGTCCACATCAAAAAAAAAAAAGTGAAAATTGCTTTTTTTACCCTTAGTTCCCTCTCTATGCGCTGTCACATATATATTTTTTTTTGTGGTTGTTTCTCCAAACATTTTGAGCGAATAAGAATTAAAAGTGAAGAACGATCATCCCTTTGAAGGAGTCTAAGACTTTGAAAATATATTTTAGATATTCACATAATTTAAAATGCTTATTATACACATTAGGACGGGTCGATTTAAAAATCGCTCAAATTACAAGGAAAATCGTATTCTAGGGATCAAAATAAGAAACTTTGCCGAAGGAACCATACCTACAATGTATTTTGATGTCCCAACATTTAGAGTGCCTCAATCGAGTCAAAATGTATGACCGACCCCTACTAACTTTGGAGGGGCGACCCACCTATGCCAGTGGCACACCCCCTGGAACCACCCCTGGGTGTTCCCCATACTAACATTTCAAAAAATCACAATTTTTGGCACTTTACAAGGAAAAATCAGCGAAATGTCTATGTTTTTTTATTTTTGGAGTTTATTTTTCTCTTTAGAAATTTATTTAGTCAGAATGAAATGAAAAATTAAATTAATTTTACTTAGTAATAGAAAAGAAAATAAAAAAAAATTATTGTTTGAAGTCTTTTTTGCTTTCAAGTCTGGGCAATTTCGCACGGCTCTCTAATGTCGTCGCCATAACAGCCTCTATATTTCCCGGAATGACTCGTTTGGAGACGCTGGCTAGCAATTGAACGTGTCGTTCCGTTCCTTGTATGGTTACTTTGGATCAAAAAACGGTGGATCATCTTGATTTAAATATTCTTTCAATGTATCGTACGGAATGCTTCGCGTTATTTCAATTCAATTACGTTATTTATATCATTCAAATTGATCATTTCCATGTAACTTGTGCAATTAAAATTTATATCTGGTTTTTTATAAACTCTAACTTCCGTTGGGTCTTCAACATCGGTTCGATAGCGTAGAATTTTATTTATAGCACAGTCTCGCTTTTCTTTTCTATCATCAAACAACATTGATAGCAAGATATGAAGTTGTCGCATACAATCGTAATAATCTACCGGCCTTGGTAAGCCAATTTTCCATGGTTTGATGTTAGCCAGATCCACCGAAACCACGCCGCTAGAAATTCCATGAGCCATGTCGTATAAGTACTTCGAATCGGTGGAAAACTAAATTTTTTCTAGAGCAGGGGGCATATTTTTCAACTCAATTTTCTGAAAGCCGTCCACCACCTGAAATATATAATAATAAAATAATTAAAAACGGTTGACAATTATAATAAATGAGTGATAGCAATAACTTACCGGAAGAGTTTCACAAGTTTCGATTTGACGGCTCAGTTTTCCGCTTGCCGATCTTGGTCCAGTGCTGGTGGATTTATCCAAAGCTTCAAACAAATGCCGAAACGGAAGTTCGTTGAAGTGTAGAAGGCAGACGAACCAATGAAATGGTCTTTTTAACAGCAATTCGAATCGTCGTATTATTCCAAGTTGTGGGCCAGTGTTTGTTGGCTCGCCGTCAGTGCATATGCCAATTAATGCATCCAGTGATATATTTTTATCGTTGAAAAAATCATTTAATTTGGTTGTTTTGTATTCAGCGGTTTCATGTTCCAGTCTTACGTAGCCAATCAATTCAGAATTCGGTTGTCTCAAAATAACAATATGAGGTTCTTTTACCATCCTAGTATGATACTTCTCATCAATTTTATGTCTCGTTAAAGTATCATCTTTTCTGCCATCGAATGAAAACGCTAACAAATTGGTATCATCTAACCGTTTGCGAAGCACTTGTCTGGATTTATCTTTTTCTCTGCGAACTTTCGCTTTATCCATGATGAGAGGTTCGCCATGCTTATCTTTCATTTTTAAATCTTGGAAAAGAGCGGTTCCTAATGCTGATGCTACTCTATCAGGCACACCAAATCTGTCACATATCAAGGCAACGTTAAAACGTGCTGATGGCGAGTAGTCAGCGTGTTGGCTCTGAGACCAGAAAGACCCAGGTTCGATTCCCAGCCGGGTCAAATCAGAAAAAAGTTTTTTCTGAGTTTTCTGTGCTACAGCACCCTCCTTCGTCGGTATTTGAGCAATAAAACGTCGGCGAAGTAAAATAATAAATAAAATGGCTCCATTAGCTTAAAAATAATGCGTCAAAAAACATCAGAGACGCCGCAACTTTGCTTTATAATTTACACGCAACTGCAAAGTTGTGCAAGAATTAAGCTCTATCTTTCTACCACTTTCACCACCTGTCTGTTTCTTCCCTATCCTTCTCTCTAGTTCCAGTGCAATGCATTGCATATGTAGGGGATGGATAACCCCTGAGCACTGGTCCAAGATAAAAAAAAAAAAAAAAAAAAATCTTTCTGTGTATTGTGAACTTGTGCTTCTATCCATATCTTCTTGAACCGATGGCGGTGCGTATGTTGAATCATCGGGATCTTAGTATGTTGGCATTGATGACATAGACGTTGCTCCTTGCTCTTCAATTTCCATCATAAATTCAGCCACTGTTAGTCTTCTCTGATTATGTTGATCGTGCATAAACTCTTTGAGGCGTTCTGGAACCAAGCCGCATGCACATGGAACTGCCTTCAAATCGCATTTACATGTTCCAATATAAAAAATTGTTTCCAGAGATTTTAGAAACTGTGGAAATTTTGGGTTTTTCTTTTTGCTCTTGATTTGTTCTTGATATTTGTCAAGCAATCTATTCAATTTAATATATACACAATTTTTCGCGATTATTTCCACACCAAGTTTTTCCCAAATTTCAATCAACTTATATTGTTCTTCAATAGTGAATGATTTATAAGAAAACTTTTTTTGGTCTGTTTTAGCACGTTCGCTCAAGTAAAAATAATATCTCAAGATATCCAGATGGGTAGGTAAATCAAGATCACTCAAATTAGTAGACACACCAAAAACAGTAACATCATGCTTGGGTATATGACTCATTGGGTTTTCGATAGTTGTTGTGGCTTCATCTTGCGGTGTACAGGATGGTGGATTCATTGTTTAAATAATAAACTATGTAGCTTACGCTTTGAGTAGTTGTAAAATACTGAATTTTTATTATAAAAAATTGGACTTAAATACTAAAAAGGAATAGTACATATGCGTACATGATTTTAGGCATGCTCTTTACTGCATACAGCTACATATTGTAAACACATGGAAGATATATTTTATTACCTAGCTATCAGGGATTACCAGTACTTAACCCAAAAATAACACAAGATTCTTGTATCATTTACATATGTTCTGACTAAATAAATTTCTAAAGAGAAAAATAAACTCCAAAAATAAAAGAACCTAGCAATTTCGCTGATTTTTTCTTGTAAAGTGCCAAAAATGGTGATTTTTTGAAATGTTTGTATGGGGAACCCCCCTAGGGGTGGTTCCAGAGGGTGTGCCACTGGCATAGGTGGGTCGGCCCTCCAAAGTTAGTGGGGGTCGGTCATACATTTTGACTCGATTGAGGCACTCTAAATGGGTCAAAGTGAGATTTTTCAAAATTTAACCCTTCGGGTCAAAAGTCGGGACATCACAATACATTGTAGAGGTATGGTTCCTTCGGCAAAGTTTCTTATTTTGATTCCTAGAATACGATTTTCCTTGTAATTTGAGCGATTTTTTTGCCTCCATACAAATCGACCCGCCCTAATACACATACTATCATTTGGGCTTTGTAAGTCTGCTTTTAGATTCTGCAGTTTTTTTTAAGCAAATTTATTCAAATCTCTTTTGAAGTTGCCCGTTTGTTTACACGCAGACAGTCTGGCTGAATTCCAAAACGGCAATTGCTTTGTATTCATACAAAGTATAACGTTTCATAGTGCAGTAGTACAAGAAATTTAAAATGCATGTATTTTCAAAACGTTATAGACAAGTATTAGAAAAGCAGCAAAAAAACATTTAACGCATCAGTTTCAAAGTTGACGTCCCGACATTTTATTCCTGGCATTAGCAAACGCATATTTATTACCTGTGTGAAAAGAAATTTCGAAATTTATACCCTAGACACAAACGTTAACTGTTAACGTCTTAACAGGCCTCTGTTCAACATGAAAAATCGAGATGTACCTATTCCAAATGGAACTGTACTTACATTTTTGGACCAAATGCATACAAATTAAAGGAGCAAGCAGTTTATTCAATCCTCTTCACAAAAATATAAACATGTATCCCCAATATGTCAAGGAATCTTGTTATTTTTACAAATAAAAAATGCCAATTTCTTTAAAAATTGATGAAATTTATGGCTGTTGTGTAAAAATACAGGGAAGACGGTTTTTTTTTTTAAATTTGCATGTATTGGTTTTGCGCTGTTAGTGACGGGTAGTATCCGGTTGAAACTTTAAGTTCGTTGGAGACGACCAAGCATTACATATCGAGCCTTTGGTGTGCAATACCGTCGTAATTCAGAAAATCGTGAACTGAGAAAAATGCATTTGAAGTTTTGAGTAATTTTTTTGATAGTATTTTCGTTTACTAAAGTTATCTTTTTACAAGTTTTTAAATAAAGAGGCATGTTTTGTAATGTTTTCTGTTTGTAAATTTCTTGTCATAAAGGAAATATTTCATTATTGCAAATAAATATTGTTTTTTTTTTTTTTCTATCTTGGAGCAGCACTCAGGGGATGACCCCTACACATGCGATGCATTGTGCATTGTTGGAAATATGTGGAGGCAATAAAGACATTTGTGGCTGTAGAATCTGAACAGTTAGAGATAGAACCATAATCTTTTTTCCTTTAGATATATATTTCCCCAAAGATCATTTCTGCATACCCAGCTCAAAAAATTTAAATTTTGAGTTACTGCGGTGTTGCACCAAAAGCTCGATATGTGTTCGTGTCAGCCATCAAATTATAAAATCAAAATTTTCTGATTTCTATAGCACGTAGTACACACACATGCACGTGTACTGGAAAGACCTTTCACATACTCGTACACAGGTTGCTTGACGTGTTTCTTTGATCCTTCTCGAGCTCTTTACGCCTACAAAAATCTTGCTTTTCCCTACAAACTACCATTTATGCCAGCACAATTGTTCTCATGTGCGAAGGCCCATTAAAAGATCTTCATCATTCTGGAGTAAATAATCAGCGTTGTGGTTTTTTTTTAATATTCGCACGATAATTTGGGTCGAATGAAATTCCATGTTGGGACAGCTGACAAAATTATAGAAGGTCTTTGTTATAGAACGTCAATAATTTGATCGAATTAAATAAAATGTTGTTTAAATTACAATTATAACTTTAATTTTTTTTCGGTTCTATATATATATTTGATTTATATTTTCTTCGAGCACAACGTATATTTAACATTTAATAACGACACTCATGGTACCGATAATGCTAATAAAACGCCACTCTTCGTTATATAAGTTGGTCATTAATAGTTTGAACAGTTTTCAGCACGAAAAAAAACTGTTTTAAGCACTTCAATAAGCATGAAAATCTCTTGAAATAAGCAACGTTAAAAGAAAACGTTAAAAATATGCATGCAGCATGAGCAAAACTCAACAAATGCTGAAAATTATTCGCCCTAGATATTACGACTGATGATATAACTCTTCTTTGTCCACAGTTGAGCGAGAAAAAGTAATAAAAAAAGAAGTGAATCTCTTCTGGCTTAAAAAATAATACGCGCACTCCACACAAAAAGAGCTTATGAACGACTATTTCATTTCATACCAACTGCCTTTTCTCCACACTATACCTTACCAATGAAGAAACATACATATTTTCAAGACAAACAAACTTACCTTAAATTCTACTGGGACACTATCGCACCAAGATACAGGGTGTACGATTAATTCAAAAAGTCGTAAACGGTGCGGAGGGATGGTGGCGCCGTTGGAATTATTGATTGCGCAGATTTGTCAATCACGATGTCGCAGTGTTCGAGTGAGCATCGCGTGTTCGCTGTGGAGACATTTTTTAAGAGTAATGATTATTATGTAATTGCTCGTCGACAATTTTGTTCAAAGTTCGGTATTCGGCGAATAAGTGATGGACCGAGTGTAAATTTAATTCCTTCGCGGGTGCAGAGATTCCGCGCAACTGATTCGGCTATGAATGCGCCACGGCCAGGGCCCAGTCGATCTTCAAGGACTCCCGAAAACATTGAACTGGTTCAAAGCAGTTAACGTGAAAATCCGCGACTTTCAAGATGGAAAAGAGCAGCCTCACTGGGACTTCCAAGAGGGATTTATCATGAAATTTAAAAAAAAGGATCTGGATGACATACTCTTTAAAAAATAAAATCCGCATTTCTCTCCTACCGTTCAATGCTCTTAATAAAACTTTGTGTCAATTATTACGTTTTTTATTTACGTTTGAAAATATAAACCTGCTACCAGGCACCCTTTACGTAGACGTACCAAAAAAGATTCAAGATGAGCCAATACAATTCGATATTTAAAAAAAAGCATGGCAACATGCTTGACGGCGACCCAAATACATGGTATGGTATTGTACTTCCATTGCCCTTGTATGTGCTTGCCAAGGTCAGTAGTATAGGGTGGGCCATTTAAAATTTTAAATTTAATCGGCCATAAAAAAAGTACCTGATTATTTTTTCAATTTTCTGGCTTTATTGGAAAGATTGAATTTTGTCATTTAAGAATTGAACAAATATCATTCATAAGAGTACCGCGACTGGCTCGGCAGTACCCCATCCGATCAACCCAATTTTTCACGACCTTTTCGAATGTTTCGGCTCGAATCTCTTCAATGGCAACTTTGATTTCATGTTTCAACGCTTCAATTTTCTCTGGATGGTTGGCGTAACATTTATTCTTAATGCCTCCCCACAGAAAATAATCCAAAGGACTCAAATCACAGCTTCTAGGCGGCCAATTTACATCAAAAATAAAATATCGATAGTTAAGTTGGCTGTCTGACATGCGGGTTGTCTTGTTGGAACCAAATGTCGTCAAAATTTGCTGACCGTTGACGATAAAGGCGGCTCCTTGCTCATTTTCGAAGATAAATGGCCCAATGATGCCGCCAAACCAAAATCCAGAACAAACAGAAATTAAAGCTAATGGAGATTCGGCAACGGAGACTAAAAAAATAAAACATTTAAAAAATTGTATAAAAACTTTTTAAATGATGAAAAAAAAAACGTTAAAAAGCAGAAACTTATAAAATCAGCAAAATCGCTTGAAAACTTGAAAATATGCAGCATCAGCAAATGAAAGTTGTTCGCGCTTTCCGCAAGAAGGGTGCCGCGTTTGCTAACATTCGACCAAAATCATATCACGCGATAGTTTGCTATCAATGGCTGTCAAGCACAAACTGAATGACACTGTTTGCTGAAATTTCGACAGGAGGAAACTGACAGTTGCCTGCTGAGAGAAACAGTGTTGCCATTTCACTTAAAAATGCGGAGAATACAAAAAGTCTCAGATGTATTGACCCACCATCGTAGTTTGAATGTTAGAAATATTGATAAAAATTAAATATGTATTCGTTCTTTTACGACCTTATCCCTTTATATGGCTTTTATCATTTTTTTGCATTGACATAATGCCATTCTTTACAAAGTACGAATAAAAGGTAAACTATTCGCTTGTTATTTGTTTTTCATGGTTGTGGAATATTTGTGTTTTTTTCTGTTAATTTCCTTTTTAATTCTTTTAATGAATTACGTATTCATATTTATGTGCATAACTCATGATGGTAGTAAAGATATTTTGGTTTTCCTTTTACATATATTTCTTCACCAAACCAGATGTTTAAAGGTAACTCAGATGGCAATTCCATACATTACAATGTTTTTGAAGTACCAATAATAGCACAATGGATACGCATAAATCCTACACGATGGCACGATAGAATTTCTATGCGTGTGGAACTATATGGTTGTGAATATGGTAATTTCCAAACCTAAGTCTGGTTTCAATATTAAAATTTAATAAAAAAAAAAATTGTTGTTTTAGTTGCTGAAAATCTTTACTTTAACGGCACTGGTTTAGTACGTTACAATCTGTTGCAAGAGCCCATTGCTTCCACACGCGAATCGATACGTTTTCGCTTTAAGACTGCTCGCGCCGATGGCATTCTCATGTACTCGCGTGGCACACAGGGAGATTATTTCGCCTTACAACTGATGGAAAATAAAATGGTGCTAAATTTGGATTTGGGTGGCGGTATTATGACTTCGCTATCGGTGGGCAGTTTGCTGGATGACAATATTTGGCATGATGTGGTCATATCACGAAATCGCCGCGATATTATATTTTCAGTGGATCGTGTTATAGTTCGTGGCCGCATTAAGGGTGAATTTAGTCGTTTAAATCTTAATAGGGAACTGCTGCTGGGCGGCGTTCCTAACATTCAAGAAGGCATTTTTGTTACGCAAAACTTTACTGGATGTATGGAAAATATTTACTTTAATTCCACGAATTTCATTAGAGATATGAAGGACAACTACGAACATGGTGACAGTTATCGTTACGATAAAGTCAATACTGTGTATGCTTGCCCTTCGCCACCAATTTATCCGGTTACATTTACCACACGTGGCTCTTTCGTTCGTCTTAAAGGTTATGAAGCCCAGAAGTCACTTAATATTTCGTTTTATTTCCGCACGTATGAAGAAAAGGGCATGATGTTGCATCATGAATTTGCCTCCGGTGGTTATGTGCGCGTCTTCCTTGATTATGGAAAAGTGAAATTGGACTTGAAGTTATCCGATAAACCTCGCATTATTTTAGACAACTACGATGATCAGTTCAATGATGGGAAATGGCATTCCTTTGTCCTCACCATACAGCGTAATCGTCTTGTTATTGACATCGATCAACGACCCATGGCCACCACGAAAAATATACAGATATCGACTGGACGCTTCTACTACATTGCTGGAGGTATTGAAAAGCATAATGGTTTTGTTGGTTGCATGCGTTTAATTTTGGTCGATGGTAACTATAAACTGCCCAAGGATTGGGTTGAGGGTGAAGAAGTATGTTGTGGCGACGAAGTTATTGTAGATGCCTGTCAAATGATTGATCGCTGTAATCCCAATCCTTGTCAGCACAGTGGTGTTTGTCATCAAAATTCAATGGAATTCTTTTGTGAATGTAGCAATACTGGCTATGCCGGAGCTGTTTGTCATACTTGTGGGTGACTTTATTGAATTGTTTTATTTTATTTTGTTTTTTATTTTATTTTTTTTTGTATTTTTATGAAAATTTTCAGCCAATAATCCTTTATCTTGCACAGCGTACAAAAACGCGCAGAGCGTTAAACCTCGCGTTAGTATAAACATTGACGTTGATGGCAGTGGACCACTTGCCCCCTTTCCTGTAACTTGTGAATATTACAGTAAGTAATGAATTAAAAAATATTTAATGATATATTTATTTTAATATATTTGAGAATTGTGGAACACGTTCTTATTAAAAAAAAAACTAAAATTCGCCTCAAGGTGCTTCCACTTATTTACTACGGTTCAACACGTGATCAGTGAGTCTGTACTATTTGTAATTAAAAAAAAGGAAGACGGCAACATGTTTTGATTCCGTCCGACATTGTTAGCAGCTGGTATTCGAACCGAGTACATTACATGGTATCGCGATGTATTTATATTATTTCACTTGTATAACAAGAGAAGCCCGCAGTAGTCACTAATTATTTTAAAGCAAATTGCGATGGCTGAAGTAGGCTGCACGTTGACTACAAAACCAAAACAGACCCCAGTTTCAGACTAAAATTATAAAAAAAAACATCTCGCAAATTTTGTGTCACTTGTGTCTTTGTGTGTCACTTGTTGTAGGATGGCGTCAGTGGCGAAGGCATAGTCACTGGTCACTGAACAATACCGGCTTCAGCTGCTAGCAATCCACAATAACATCAGAACGCCCTCCTTCGTCGGTATTGTGTAGCACCGGCGAAATAAAATAATAATAAAAAATGGACTAAACCGAAGCTTCAACACTGCCATAAACAAAGAGCGTGAGAAAGCAGAGCTGTAAAAATAATTTAATTAAACTTCAGCTTCTGTCTTTTTTTTTATCAAAATATCCCCTTCCTATAGTTCCAGCACAATGCAACGCATGTGTAGGGGTCATCTTCTGAGTGCTGGTCCCAGATAAAAACAAAAAGCATTGGATTATTTCCAATGAATTTTATATAGGCTTGTCCTTGCGAGATGTTCTCTTTTATGGCCCCCATTCAGTGAGTCGTAAGCAGTGTTTAATATGTCATATATGGGATAGACTCGTTTATCCGCGAACCGGTGGATGACCATAACCATTACCAAGACCATAAGTATATCTGGTTCACATATTAGTGCTTCCATAACCGTAAACAGCTGTGAAGTAAAATAATTAATAAAATGTCAATCCAATACAGCTTAAAAAATTTAATGTGTTTCTTTGATATCAGAGGCACTGCAACTCTGTTATAAAAGCAAAAGCGTGCAAAATCAATATTGTAAAAATAATGAAGCTTTCTTCTATCTATCCCTTCATCATCTATAATCTCTATCACTGTTCCTATATGAACATCTAGTAGTAGGCAATAATCGCCTGAGTGTTACTGCTCTTAAAAAATAAATAAATTTGGCCCGAAAAACTGTTTTGTGTGGTAATGGTTATGCCACGTCTAATTTAAACTTTACTCCCACCCATACAAATTTTAAAAAATTTAAATGTATTACATATGTGAAGCATCCCTCTCCGAAGCTTTCTCGAGTTAACTATGGGAATTCGTTGTTTAAAACAGATAATTTTTAGAAATAATATTTTTATAATGTTTACAGAACTATACTGGCAAAATAAATATTGTAGTTCATTTAATTTAGTCACAAGGACTAAATTAGGAAAGGTTAAATTGGTTGTTAATTATTTAATGTAATTTCTTCCAGCTGATGGACGTATTATTACCACATTGGGTCACAGTCAGGAGCATACCACTACTGTAGATGGCTTCCAGGAGCCTGGATCGTTTGAACAGAATATTCTTTATGATGCTGATATAAGGCAGGTCGAAGCACTATTAAATCGTTCGCGAACATGTTGGCAGCGACTGAGTTATTCATGCAGATCATCTAGGCTTTTTAATTCACCTTGTAAGTTATTTTTATTAAAAATATGACATAATGAGAATGTGGCCCAGAAATAATGTCATAACATGAATATGCTTCGATACTTGCAATGATATCCAGTGTCATTGTGCTTTGACATCTGGTCAGTGGAGGAAAACAAACGTGTGGAATGGGGAATTATTGATACCGCTGACCAATTTTATGACATTATGTTTTCACTACTCGTTAAATATGCTACCTTTTGATTTATAATCAAAACTAATTCTTTACTTTACTAACAGCTGAACAGGGTAACTTCCGTCCTTTTTCTTGGTGGATCTCTCGACACAATCAACCCATGGACTATTGGGCAGGTGCCCTGCCTGGTTCACGCAAATGTGAATGCGGTATATTGGGTAAATGTCATGATCCAACAAAATGGTGCAATTGCGATTCAAATAGTTTAGAATGGATGGAAGATGGCGGAGATATAAAAGAAAAAGAATATTTGCCGGTAAGAACGGTTAAATTTGGTGATACTGGAACTCCTTTAGATGAGAAACAAGGTCGTTATACATTGGGACCTCTGCGCTGCGAAGGAGACGATTTATTTAGCAATGAAGTAACATTCCGTATAGCTGATGCCACTATCAACTTGCCGCCCTTCGATATGGGTCATTCGGGTGACATTTACTTGGAATTCAAAACTACTACAGAGAATGCTGTTATATTCCATGCTACGGGTCCTACTGACTATATTAAATTGTCCATTAATGGTGGTAATAAATTACAATTCCAATATCAAGCCGGCAGTGGACCTTTGGGTGTTAATGTGCATACAAGTTATCATTTGAATGATAATAAGTGGCATACAGTTAGTGTGGAGCGCAATAGGTAAGACACCTCAGTATATATGTATGTTAGAGTGGGGCGATTAGTATGGAAGGAAAAAAATCTTAATGGGCGCTTCGCGTTTCTGATTCTTGGTATTGTACTAAGCAAAAAAGTCCACTAGACCATACGTCTACGGTGAAAATCGAGCTGGCGCATTTTGACTTGATCAGACTTTTGTCACGTTTTTTTTTTTGGATATTTTGGCCTATAACAGCCAAACCATTGAGATTTTCAATCCAATACTAAGACAAAAATTGTAGCCAAGACAATAGTTAAGAACTCTCTAGTACATCGCAAAAGCATTGGAACGCTCCTTCAGGCAGTTTTGGCCTTGTGAAAGTGCAAATTTTTCGTGAAAATATTGATAAATTACCATTTTCAGTTGTTCATAGCGCAAAATCATAAAAATGTTCTATTTCTTACTTTTTCCACTTTTTCCACTTTTTTTTATCCAAAAATATAATAGATCTACTCACAATCTTGTGCATTTGAGATTGTAAATATATGCAATAGCAAATTTGTGCTATCAACTGTGAATGACATTTTTAATTTATTATGCACTACTCATTCCAAGAACAAAATTCACAGCTGATTGAAAAAACAAACAACTTTGCCAAAAAAAAAAATATGTCGAATAAAAGTTAATGAATCGCACTACTGGTTTTTCGGAGGAAAATAAGCAGCGACAAGTATGCGGCGATTACCATTTGATTGTCTTGGATTATTGTTAGTCAGCTGTTTATTTGCAATTAGGTGTTGCATACTCATAGCAAATAAATCCTATTGGTTTTAAGTGTTACATATAAATTTAAGTCTAGCATGTGCATTGCTGTGTATTTTGTTACTGTAGAGCAAAAATATGCTATACCTTTTTGCAAATGCAATGATGCAACACCATATGCACAAGATTGTGAGTTGGGCTAATGTTTTTTTACAGTAAACTAACAAAAATGCATCAAATGAACTGAAAACAATAGAAGAATAAAAATAAGAAATGAAATAAATAGAATAAATAAAAAAATAGAATAAAAAGTAAGAAACGCGAAGCACCCATTAAGATTTTCAAATCGCCCCACCCTAATGTATGTACAGTCTATTTTCTTTTCCAGCTCGATGTATAACGTTGTAAATTGTTCTGAGTGAAACTGAAAACATTTCCGACATCTTGTTCACAGTTCTTCCTAGTTGGTGATTACAATAAATTAATTGAATAACGTTATACGATATTCTTTTTCCTGGCATTTTTAATATTTCAATTTATGACATGTACAATGCAAAAATTTATCACAATTTAACTTAAAAAGTCATTGTCATTGTTGGTTTCAAAAATTATTAAAAAATTAAAGTTGAGCAAACAGAAATAGAAGCAAAACATTTTTGTGCAAAGAGGTTATTGACACGAAAAAAATGGAGTAGAAATGGTTTTGTCAAACTTTTTTGCTTAAGTTTTAATCAAAATATATTGTTTTTCATGTAAATATGTTGTTAACAATGTAAATAATTAGAATCCACTAAAAAACGTCCTGTTATAAAATTAAAATGGGGGTGCTGATGGCGAGTAGTCAGCGTGTTGGCTCTGCAACGAGAAAGACCCAGGTTCGATTCCCATCCGGGTCAAAACAGAAAATAGTATTTTCTGAGTTTTCTGTGCTACAGCACCCTCCTTCGTTGGTATTTGAGCAATAAAACGTCGGCGAAGTAAAATAATAAATAAAATGGCTCCATTAGCTTAAAAATAATGCGTCAAAAAAACATCAAAGACGCCGCAACTTTGCTTTATAATTTACACGCAACTGCAGAGTTGTGCAAGAATTAAGCTCTATCTTCCTACCACTTTCACCACCTGTCTATTTCTTCCCTATCCTTCTCTCCAGTGCAATGCATTGCATATGTAGGGGATAGCCCCTGAGCACTGGTCCAAGATAAAAAAAAAAAAAAAAAAAAATATTTTTTTTTTATTTTCTAAAATAAAATCTAAAATTAATTTTTTTTTTATGTGCAAACTCATTCTTGACAGACTGTACATATATATATATATTTAACAAAAATATAAAAACATAAAATTATATATACATATATATGTTTGTTATATGGTTTTACTGGTCTATATGTACATTTCATTTGGAGCTAATACGAAAATCATCATGTTGCTTTAACCAAATTCCCGAAAAATATAATTACATATATAGACCAGCCAAACCATATAACAAACATAATTTTTAGTTTCAGACTAAATCATAAAAACATGTCGCTTTTTTTCTGATGTGCATTTGTGTTGCTTTGTGTCAGTTATTGTCGAAAGGTTCAGTGGCGAAAGCATAGTCTCTGGTCACAGCCTTCAGTGTATTCAATCAACAGGCACATCAGAACGCCCTTCTTCGTCGATATTGTGTAGCACGGGCGAAGTAAACTAATTACTAAAAATGGTTACTAAAACAAAACTTCAAAATTGAATACTTCTCCTTGACATCAGAGGTGCTGAAACACTGCTATAAATAAAAATCGTACAAAAGCAGAGTTGTATGATAGTGAAACTTCACCACCTGACATCTCGCTCACTATCCCTCCTTGTAGTTCCAGCATAATTCATCTCATGTGTAGGGGTCATCCTCTGAGTGCTGGTCCAAGATAAAAAAATCGATTTGATAAGAAATTAAGGAGTGAATTAAAACTAACACTCTTTCTGCAAACTTTCGACATCGAATCTCTCGAAGCATTTTACTGATTTTTGTCAAATTTGCGGAATCCGATAAATATTTTAAGTTTACATATTAATAAAGTTATTGTCGTGTTAAAGTTCACAGTTAATTTATCACAATATTGTGAAGAAATTGCATTTCTGATTAGAATAAGGGAAAAAGAACAGTTAATCTCCAACACCAGTTGAGTATAATACGTATTTCCTATGCCACTACGCATGTCATCAGTAGGTAGGGAGGTAGTTCTAAAGTCATTAATATCATCTATCTAACCCGTCAGAGCTTAGGAAAATGCATACGAGAATAATAGTTACTGTCTACATAATATTAACAAAGGTTGCCATTTTGTTGTTTTTATGTTTTTAGTAAAGGTCATACTTCATATATTCCCAAAGCACAAAGCTTTTGTTTTCAGCACAGGTGAGAACGAAATTATTTCACGAATTTATTTTCAATATTCAAAGCTGGCAACCTTTGAATAGTATGTAGACAGTAATGGTGATTTCTTTTCTGAACAAATATGTTGCCCTTTCGATGGATAACATTTTCTACAGTTTGCCCACACCTTTAAAAAGTGATACATTTTTTACTGCTATTACCTAGAACAAACTGCAAAAACTTTAAACCAAAAATTTATCAAAAAAGTTTACATTGAAATAAATAATAAATTAAACAGAATCTTTTTCCAACAAAAGTCTGACGGACTCTAGTCAAAGTGAAGAGTATATTGATTTTCATAATTCTTATTTGTATAAAAAAGTACTTCACAAAGATGTAAAAAAGGTTAGTATATCATCCCGACTTGAGATTAGAGGGTCAAATATGTTGCATATTTTGCCAGTTATTTGTGCAACATATTTAGAAAGGAACGAAATAGCTTTTTTTAATGTTACATATTTTTTAGAATGGAACAGAAACTGTAACGAAATGTAGCATATATGTAACATTTTTGTCAGAAAAGAAAACGCCATAACTATTATTCTCGTATGCATTTTCCTAAGCTCTTTGCAGGAAGTGCAAAAGATTATTTTTGAATAAAAATTGATAAAAATTAAAAACAAAAGATTTATGTTCGAAATATCGTGGATAAGTTTTAAACTATATTTACTATATTATACAAACCGAAATAAAACATTTTTCTTTAACACTAATGTTTGTGGAATGGAAAACTGTGTTCGCATGTTACGCATTTTAATTTTATCATTAAATCTTTTATTTGGAATACTGCATATAAAGGTCGAATGTGAAAAAAAAATTACCCCTGCGGATTGAAATATTTTCATTATTTTCCCATTTTGATATTTTTTCAAGTTCGACAAAAAGTAAATATAATAACTACCAGTGGTGAAGTGTGTAATTGTACTTTGCACAATTGAAAATCGTAAATGGTTTGAAATTGAAAGAGTGGAATAAAAATAAGATGAATGAATACTAAAGAGTATAGTGTAGCGGGCAGTTAATCCATTCCACTAGTGTTTGTGCAACTACACTATAAATTGCCCTCTGCTAATTTCTTTCCTAATTTCCTCTTCGCACGCTTCATAATCATTTAGTTTCTTAACAAATTTTATTTTGAAAATCGTATGAAATAGAAATTTATAACAAAAAAAATTTCTTTACAGGAAAGAAGCGCGCTTAGTGGTAGATGGGTCTATTAAAGCCGAAGTAAGGGAACCACCAGGTCCTGTTAGAGCTTTGCACTTGACTTCTGATTTGGTAATTGGTGCCACAACTGAGTATCGCGATGGTTATGTTGGTTGCATACGTGCTTTGCTTTTAAATGGCAAAATGGTTGATTTAAGAGAACATTCTCGACGTGGCCTATATGGCGTTTCTTCAGGCTGTGTGGGCCGCTGTCAGTCTAGTCCCTGTTTAAATAATGGTACCTGTATTGAAGGTTATGACGGCTATTCATGTGATTGCCGCTGGAGTGCATTTAAGGGTCCCATCTGTGCCGATGGTAAATTATATTGTAATTATTTGCCGCCTGAGCTATTTGTAAATATTTCTTTTCTATTTTAAATGTTAGAAATTGGTGTTAACTTACGTAGCAGTTCTATGATACGTTATGAATTTGATGGTTCTTTCCGTTCATCGATAGCCGAAAATATACGCGTTGGCTTTACTACTACCATACCGAAAGGTTTTCTATTGGGTTTGGTGTCCAACTTGACTGGCGAATATTTAACCATACAAATTTCGAATTCCGGTAATGTTTTCTTTTTATAAAGAAGTCATATGAAATTTTTATTAATTAAAAAGCATTTTAGGTTACCTGCGTTGTGTATTTGATTTCGGTTTTGAACGCCAGGAAATTATTTTTCCCAAGAAACATTTTGGTTTGGGCCAGTACCATGACATGCGTTTCTCACGTAAAAATAGTGGCTCTACTGTTGTTTTGCAGGTGGATAATTACGAACCTGTCGAATTTCATTTCGATATTAAGGCTTCCGCTGATGCGCAGTTTAATAATATTCAATATATGTACATTGGCAAAAATGAGTCGATGACTGATGGTTTTGTCGGTTGTGTGTCACGTGTACAGTTCGATGACATCTATCCATTGAAATTAATGTTCCAACAAAATCCTCCAGCAAATGTTAAATCGTTAGGCAGTAAGTTTCAACATTTTTGCCATTTAAAATTTTGTTTTTAATATTGCTTTGGTTGTAGCTCAATTGACCGAAGATTTTTGTGGTGTTGAGCCTGTTACTCATCCACCCATTGACATTGAGACGAGACCACCACCACTAGTTGATGAAGAGAAATTACGCAAAGCTTATAATGAAGTTGATTCAGTGCTATTAGGATGTAAGTTCATTATTAACTGAATGAGAAAGAAATTTTTCGGCAAAAAAAAAATCATTTATAAAATTTTTTTCTAGGCTTGTTAGTCATACTGTTCTTATTGCTCTGTTTAATGGTATTTTTGATTGGACGCTATTTGCACCGGCACAAAGGTGATTATCTAACACACGAAGATCAAGGTGCCGATGGTGCTGACGATCCTGATGAGGCTGTAGTTCATTCAACTACTGGCCATCAAGTAACCAAACGGAAGGAGTTTTTCATATAGTTGGGAATGTTGGCGGCTGGCGAGTGGTCAACACATTAATAATAAATTTAAACCCGAGTTAAATAATAACGGAACGAACTTTAAAAGGAAACAAGATGAACATATTATAAGACGACAATTTCATGACACCCCAGAGTAAGACTTTTTGCTACAAACAAATTTGGAGGAAAATGAATACCTAAAATATAAAACAAAAGCTGGCCTTAAAACTTTAAAGATAAAACATATAACACGTAAACAAAAATTAGTGGGGAAATGCGTATTTTGCATTCATCAACAAGTTGCTGCCAATTTATTTTCGAGCATTATTTACCGCAAGAAACAACATTTTTTTTTTTATATTGCTGCTCTTTTCACAGCATTGAATTTAAAAATCATAAAAAGTGTGAAATTTTTTGATCATTGAAAAGAAATCAGTGTCCAACAGTAAATGTAAAAATATTCATTGCTGCTTATCACGGTTGGTGATTTTCGATTTCGACTGTTTGCAATAGATTAAAGAACAATGTTGTATGTTTCGTTTAAACTATTACAAACTGTTGAAACGAAAATTGCCAACCGTGATTAGGGTGGTTATTATTTTTTAATTAAGAAGAAAGAAAAACCCCATTTTTTAGAGAAGACAACGCCATTAGTAATAACAAAAGTCCAAATTTTTTTTAAATAGTCTTATAAGTTGAAAATTTATAATTATTATTAGTTGTTTGTCAACAAATATGTTCTTTTTTGTAATTATTGCTTTATGTTTTTATTATACTGGTATGTGATGCAAATCGATAAATTTTAAAAAGCTTCGTTTTGAAAAGTTATAATGAATTTCGCACAGTTTTGAAAATAATTTTTAAAGCAGTTGGCATTGGCAAATGAATAGAATTTTTTGAAGAAATTGATGACTTATAAATAAATTAAACATAGAAATTTCAGAATGTTCAGAAAATCAACAAAGTGACGCAACTTTTTTAGATTTTAAATCGCTACGCTTTCTAGACATGCTTGATAATTTGTTTTCCATTTTACTTGGTCACAATAGAAGAATCCTTTTGTTTTATTTTTTTACTTATATTAATTTCTTTATGCCGTCCATTATTTTGTACTTTTATTTTAGTTTATAGTTGTATTATTATAATTTAGTATTATTTTTTTATCCAAACAAATTATGCAACATAAATTGTTTTTAGTTTTTATTTTCTCCACAACGTACATAATACATACGTAGACACATTCTCGTTTAAGTCCAACTTTTTCTAAAATTAATAACGAATCTTGACTTGTAAAAAAATTTCGAATTCTATTTGCTAACATGTTTCATTTATTTATTTAATTTCTTTTAAGTACTGTTTTTACCTAAAAATTAATAACGAAGGAAACGTGTTACTACATTCCATTATAAGTTGTCATACATAAAATTATACATAATTCTTAATTAATTATTGATCTATATTTTCTAATATATATTTTATTAATATTAGAAATTAATTTGTTATTCACGTGAATAAGCGCTAGATTTAGAAATTTTTACAAATAAATATAACGATAAAAAATTATATAAACATAAGTAAAGGAATTCATTACTTATTTATTTTTGTTTCTTTCAGTTTTCCTAACACATGAAATAAATTCTGTTGTGTAGTTTATATTGAAACCATTAACAAAATTCTAAAAAAATTTTTTCTTTTCTTTTTATTTAACTTTTATAAAAAACCGTAAAATATGTAGACAAGTTCTGCAAAATTATTGCTTGGAATATCCTAAAAATTATTGTAGATAAATTAAAGATTCGAAATTAGGGTCGAACACGATATTGAAACCACATGTTTTGAAAACTCAATTTACAAAAATGGTCACATAAAATAAAGAAATCTATGAGAAGAGAGTTCGGAAATAAAATTATGTATTAATAAATCTATGTCTGCAAATACATTTTTTTAATTTTAACAAAACTGGCTTGTTTTTAAAGAAACCAAAAAAAAGGCGTAGTACTTTCAACAAAGTCCTGGAAGAAAAGATACAACGATAATCTTAAAAAAATCAAGCTCAGTAAATATGAAAAAAAAACTTAGTAAAACTCTCTGAACGGATTATTTAGCTTGGACTGCAATATAAAGGGTGGTTAAATTTCAAGGGCCGATGTTGATTTTGAATAAAACACAAACTATTTAGGAAATTATTGTAATTTTATTTTATTATGATATATTGGTATTACTCAATTATGTATGGAACAAAATATCGGCCAAATGGGCGCCGCGACCACGGCAACAGTGGATGATCAATTTTCGAAGAAAATCATCTTCAGTGATGAGGCACATTTTCACCTCAGTGGATTCGTCAATAAACAGAATTGCCGCATTTGGGCGAATGAGAATCCAAGAGTGATTGTCGAGAAACCAATGCACCCACAAAGAGTGACTGTTTGGTGCGGTTTATGGGCTGGCGGCATCATCGGGCCGTATTTTTTCCAAAATGAGGCCGGTCAGGCAGTTACTGTGAATGGTGTTCGCTATCGTGAGATGATAACGAACTTTTTATGGCCCGAATTGGAAGATATGGATGTGGACGATATGTGGTTTCAGCAGGACGGTGCCACTTGCCACACAGCTAACGAAACAATGGCTCTTTTGCGCAACAAATTCAATGGCCGTGTTATCTCACGTAATGGCGATGTCAATTGGCCGCCAAGATCATGTGATTTGACACCGTTGGACTTTTTTCTTTGGGGTTATTTGAAAGAAAAGGTGTACGTCGATAAGCCAGCAACAATTCAAGAGCTAAAGGATGAGATAATTCGGCACATTAACGGCATAGAACCTCCATTATGCCTCAGGGTCATCGAAAATTTGGACCATCGGATGGAGGTGTGCCGCCGTGGTCGCGGCGCCCATTTCGCCGATATTTTGTTCCATACATAATTGAGTAATACCAATATATCATAATAAAATAAAATTACAATAATTTCCTAAATAGTTTGTGTTTTATTCAAAATCAACATCGGCCCTTGAAATTTAACCACCCTTTACTATAGGTCATTTTGAAATAATTTTAACTTTAGTCTATAGTTTTATATGTATTTTTATTGGCGAAATACGAGAAGTATTGTTTAATATATTCATTTCACTTTTATAAATCACTTTTTGTTTTTTTATCGGTAATAATAAATTTAAAAAAATTAAATGTAGCAGTAAGTTTGTAATAAATCGATAATGGATGGGTTGTTCTACAAAAAAACACAACTGATAACACTATGCAAGACGAAAAAATTGCTTTGATGACCACTATTTTTTTTCAATCCTATAAAAATCATCATTATTTCAAATTCTATGGTAAGGTTTTTGTAAAAAAAATTTTTTCTAAAATTTGGGTTTTTTGAAGAGACTGCTCTCTACATCTGGTCTTAACTTTGGAAACACTTATTCAATCTTGTTATGCAATACGTCAAAAAATTTTGTTACTATCATTTTTCCATTAGTTTTGGAGTTATTGAAAAAAACTGAAACAAAGTTAACAACGTTAGCTTGGTAAGAAATTGATAAATAGTGCCACAAAATATATTTGGCTTATTTTTACACAACATTTTGTAAGTTTTTCGCAAATTTTTTTATTTTTGTTTCTAAAATAAACACTTGTCTCCTCGGGATTCACTTGTTAACTAATGCTGATTGTGGAAAGTAAACCCTTTACATTTTTTTTTTAAAGCCCTTTTTCGTTTCGCATTTGGACTTTTTTCCGGAAAATCTAGATGCTGGAAGCGACGAGCATGGTGAACGATTTCATCAAAATATGATGGGAGATGGGAGATTAGAGAATCAAATTCTCAAAATCATAAGAGACTAAACAAAAGTTGAAATTATTTTTTATTATGCTTTGTTCACATTTTTGATTAAAATATAATTCGTTATTAACTTTGTTCGTTAAAGAATATCTATAAAATGTCAAAAAAATTAACTGTTCTTTAAATTTATGAGTGCCAGTAAAAAAATCCTTGTTCTGTCGAAAGTAGGTACTTTCACTTAATCTGCAATAAACACGAATTCACGTGGATTTTCATGAAATAAAATTAATTTTATTTCTATTACAATCACCTTTAACATTAAGTAGTAACACTGGTAACTATTTAATGCTTCTTAATTTTTATGAATTTTTCTGAATTCAAAAAATTGGTAATTTTTCCCAAAAAAAAAAAAATTTTTTTTTGACTGTTCGTCAGTAACTTCAAAACTAATGCCCAATTAAAAAATGATGGTAACAAACCGTAAAGCTGGCGTATTTCAAAATTTTTTTGACGTTACGCATAACAAGATTGACAGGAGTAGCCTCTTCAAAAAACCAAATTTTAGAAGAAATTTTTGTTACAAAAACCTTACCATAGAATTTGAAATAATGATGATTTTTGTTGTTAGGTGACCACAGCGCATTAAAAACAGTGGTTATCAAAGAAAAATATTTTTTTTTTCATTTGTTGCATAGTGTAATTAAGAGTTACCAATTTCAGTTGCTGAATTCTAGATTGTAATCTATAATAGATCAAAAATAATATTAACAATAAAGAGAACAATAAACTTTTAAGGAATTGGAGATATTAATTATAATTGGAAAAGTGGTTTAAAAGATCAAGGTTTTAGTAATATTTACCAGTCCTAAAATTGTGTACCTGGTATAAAAATTTTTTCCTAATTCTGTTATTTTCAGGCACCATCGTTATATTTAATCTGAGCTTCTTTTTTATAGTTTGTGAGGAAATATGTGAATTATTTTTGCGTCAATTGTGTTTTAATCACAAACAGGCATGTTCCACAAAAGTAGTGGAATGAAAGTAAAATACGTTTTGAAAAGTAAACTTTTCATTTTTGGTGTTCTGCAAAAGAAGTGGTTTGGTGTTACATTTTCTCATTTGAAATGAAGTTCGAAAACAGAAATAGTAACAGCTGATTTTAAAAATAAAATTTTACTTTATACATAATTAAATTATTGAATGTTTTTTCGCATAAAAGTTAAAGAATTCGTAAAAAAATATTCAGGAATAATTAATAATTAAACAATGAATGTGATATTAGTGTCCATGGTGCTTCAAAACAATGAATTCGCGGCAGCAAAAGTGCAGAGGAGTATTCTGCGAGACCACACAAATCCTTTGGATATAAATGACGCCATGTAAGTACACATGCATACATGATGTGTATATTTTCAATGAAAATTTTAAATTATAATTATATATGTATTTAGGTTTTTACAGTATTACCGCATTAACAAGGATGCTTTTCATCTTCTTTTGAATTCTATAAAATGTAGGCTGCCTGTTTCTTCCATACCGGCACAAATACAGCTTGCTGCTACATTAAGATTTTTAGCAGAAGGCGGATTTCAACGAGGTGTTGGAAAAGACAGCGATGTGGCTTTAGCCCGAAGTACCACGTGCAAAATTTTAAATCGCGTGCTTATCATTTTAGAAAGGCACATTTTGTGCTAGATGGATCACATTGATCATGAGCGACGATGAGCTTAATTTGTCCAAGCGTCATTTTATGCAAAAGTTTGGTATATATATTAAGAAATGAAATTCATGACAATGATTGGAATGAATTAATAACTGATTCCGTAGCCACTTCAATAAGAGATGATATCGCCAACCGACTTTAGTTAATAAGATATACATCTTTGATTTTTTTATATGAATTTTATTATTTAATAAATCTTAAAGTATGTTTTTTATAAAAAAAAATAAAAATTTAAACTAAAAATATAGCGAGATCAATGAAAATTCAGTGCTGATATTAAAAAAGGAACCGTCTCAAAAAAACATTTTTAAACCACTTCTTTTCAAATTAAAGTAGTTTATAGAACATGGCAATTCACTACGAATTAATGTTCGAAAACAAAAAGTAAATGAAATGTCAAAAGTAGAACGTAGAACACTAAACATTCAAATTGAAGTGATTTCAAATTACTTTTACTTCAAAGTGATTTGCAGAACATACCCGAAAGTCAGTTGGAGCATATTCAGAAACATTTACTTCAACCGTTCTCAAGATATACAAAAATAAATACTTACTATAGTTCCTTCCAGATATACAGAGAGATACTACAAAAATGTCAAGAAAATGGGTTCAGCCATACATACATTGCATTTTTATATATAAACTATATGTAGTAAATATGCATATATAGCTCCATGTTACATAAATACATTTGCGTTGTAATGTTACCCGTTGATTCACATCGGATTGATTGTTTTATTTAAACCGACATTTCTGGCAACTCTGTAAATTTTTAGAGATGGGCGATTTACATGGCCGAACCTATAAATTATACATATGTATATAGCCATACAATTTCTTTATTTTTTCCTTAAGATTTAAACGACCTATTCCTTCACATAGGATGTTACCATAGTAACTTGGTTAACAAGAAAATGCCACAAAGACCCGTAAGACGAAACAGTTAATTGTGTCAGATGAGTTAACTAGTGCGGGTGAGACGCAAAACTCTCGAAGGCCAAACAACAGAAACAGGCCTGACCACAATTAAGAATTAATTACGATGACGCTTGAGCTGTTCTACAACCCAGAGCTACTTTTAGACTGCAGTTTACCATATAATTCCTGTGAAGTTTAGTGAAAATTGTGTCGTATTGTGAGTATTTAAAAGAGCTACATATGTTTAAGAGCCTTTCTATAGCATGCACAATGTTGACTAATTTCATGTTTTCAAAAATCTTCATATTGACCAAAAAAATTTTTTAATTGAAATAAATATGTTTTTGTTTTAAATTCAATTAAAATATTTATATACATACATACATATATTAGAAATACACTGTTAATTTTTTTTATACTCTGTGTAATTTTATATATTTGTTTATTAAGCTTTTTATCAAAAATTGTTCAAAATTGGGCATTTACGATCAGATGTTTTCCAAATGTGCTTCAAATAGCACATCATGCCATTCATTGTGTATTGGCATATCGGAAATTCTTTTCTACGCTTTTTTATAGCACATTAATGGTACTATAAATAGTGCAAAATGTAGCTTTTATGGAGTTTTTGTTTCTGTTGTATAACCAATAAACATGGTATCACGAATGGGGCAAAATTTAGAAATCGTTTTCAACGACATTTAGAAAAATTTAAAAAATTTGAGAATTAGAACACCATTTTTGAAAGGAATTTTTTTAAATTAAAATAAAGCCACTGATGGTTGTCATATTTTAATATTTGTGTTCATGTTTTTTGAACAACATTTACTATGATTTAGCACGGGACATATTTTCCTACAATGTTTGTAATTTTAATTTTCTTAAGTTTAAATTGTATTAACTGCGAACATTTTTATACTTATTATTTTATAGATATTATTACATATAAATTTTAGGTTTTTTTTAAGTAAATTATAAATATTATATTATAATATCGACTCGTATATTTGCTATGTTCTACAAATTTTAAATAAATTTTCAGTTTCCAGGCCAATTTTCTGAAAATAACAAACACCACAAACTGAGAATACACAATTTTCCTTAAATTTTAACATTTCCTATAATATGTATTAATTTTCGTTCCTAGTAGACCATTCTGTAGAAATGCCCATATGTAATTAGCTTCTTATTTTGTTTATATTCCTACGAAATTCTTTCAACGTTAGCTATTGGCATATTGCATAAACTATTTATTATCCAACGAAACGATTTGCATTCAAAAAGATAACCTAAAACATTTCAATATTTTCTTAAAGCTATTAATGGTATTTACGTGATGCAACTCTCCCCATGAAAAGTACCCTATATTTTAAGTTGGACCATAAACTATCCGTCTACCAAATTTTATAAAAATCTATCCAGCAGTTTAGGAGGTATAGTGGAACAAACATTCAGACATCTAAACATAGAAACGTTCACATTTATTTTAGGATATAGAATTTATTTCAAATACGGCAATGAACGATTTCAAGTTGTTATTTTGCTCAAATTCCTCTTTTGCTTATTGATATTTCTGCATTTAGTGACCTAATTCCAAAATACATACATTCTACTTCTAAAGCTCATCATATTTTTCTCGGCACATTTTTCTTCAAATTCATTTGCAATTTCAGTCTCAGTTGGAATTTTAATTGGGTTTTTACTTCCATTTCAAACTTCAAATTCATTTGCAATTTTAGTGTCATTAGCAATTTTTACTTCACTTTCTATGGATTGAACTGCACCGGGTTTTAATTTTTTTCAGGTCGATTGCTAAATCGTATTATTAATACATTTGAAAATTCGTAATACCTTGCAAATGCTAACTTACCTATTTTAAATTTCAAGTTTCTTTAAAAATTTTCTTGGTTTTTCTTTTTTAACATTTACAGATTTCACGTGTTTGTAAGACATTACGTAGTATATCGTTCTCTCTGCTGCTTTGGGAAAAATGTAAAATTATATGTATATACATACTTACATACATAGCTATCTATAATCAAAGATATTTGTAAACATTTTATTACATTTGAGTTTTTCACATAATTTCTCACTCGTTATTGTGCTGGACACACCATTCGTAGTTTATTAAAAAATCCATATAATATTTTTTCGAGAATTTAAATAATTGTAAATTAATTGCAGGGTTGTCAACTATCACATAATACATACATATGTATGTACATTTGTTTAACGAAATTAGAAATTTCAAATATGAAACAGGCTTGGGAACCCAAACGAGGTAACTTTTGCGCTATCGAGAGAGCAATCATGCGCAAGGTGTAATCTTTATTTCTATCATTCTTGATGTAAAGCATGGCATGCAATTGTGGATAGGTCATCCTAGTACCTAGTATCAGCCCGGTTGTCCCACCGGCTTCGAAACAGGTTTTTCAGCGTTATGGCTGCTGATTCTTTTATGTTAATTTCTCGTGCTCCCGCACCCTAGTATATGAGCATTAGTTTTGAAGTGCGGGTTAGATTCCCGCCTGGACCCTGGGTGGTTCTACTTGTGGTATCACAATGGCTCTAAGCTTTGGCTTAAGTGAGGCGTTCTCCTTCGGAAGGGTCCACCACATCACCCAATCTAACCTAATTTCTACAATGTCGAATTGTTCGGTTTTTTTTTTCTGAATTTGCAAAACCGTAAGCGGTTTTTTTAAATATTAAAACATTCGAACTATTCGGTTTCTTAAAAATATCGAATAATTGATCACCATAAGGGCTGTGATTCACTATCCTACACAATCGCACGATCTGCCAAATATGACATGTGTGTCAAAAAAGTAAGTTAGTGTTTAGTAAAATGCGATTTTTTTAAAGTCAGCCAGAGTTTTTATCATTCCCCGGTGAATGAGTCGTGCAATTGTGTAGGATATAGAATTAATATAGAAATTGACGACTTAATTTTGCTAATATGATATAAAATATTTTTAAAGTCATAATTAAAATAGAGGGTGGCGATGGCACGATGGATGGTAGTTTGCACGTTGACTACGAATCCAAAAAGAGACCTGGGTTCAACCCCAGTTCAGACTAAAATTTTAAAATAAAAATAAACATCTCGCACTTTTCTGATGTGCATTAGCGTTGTTGTTGCCGGAAGGTTTCAGTGTCGAAGGCATTGTCACTGGTCACTGAACAATAACGGCTTCAGCTGAAAGCAATCCATAATTGTATCAGAACGCACTCCTTCGTCGGTATTGTGTAGTACCGGCGAAGTAAAATAATAATAAAAATGGCTACTGAACCGAAGCTTCAGCACTGCTACGAGTATAAACAAAGAACGTGCGAAAGCAAAGCTGCAAAAATAATTAATTAAGCTTCATCTCCTGTCATTTCTCCTACGATCCCTTTCCTATAGTTCCAGAACAATGCTTCGCATGTGTAGGAGCCATCTCCTGAGTGCTGGTCCCAGATAAAAAAAAAATGTAAAGACCTGTAAAAATATCGGTAAATTTGTGGAAATTGTCATTTTAAATGTAAAATACCAAAAAGGAAATTAAAATAAAGTAAATTGGACTTGACCAGCATTGAATGAGAATTTCTGTTGACAAACATTCTACCAAGCGTATAAGGTACGTAATTATGTATGCATGTATGTATGAATATGGTTCAACGTAAATTTTAATATTGAAGTGAATGTCATCAAACATATTTTTATATACATATACTTATGTAGAAATAACTAATTTAGAAATTTTTACTTAACTTGCATTTAGTAAAACGTGCATATTTAAATAAATTGTGTGACATTGAAAAATGGGAATTTTTTTGTTTATTATTTTTTTTTGGTTATTATACAAATATTGTTATTAGTCTAGTCTCACTTCAAAAAAGAAATGTAATTAAAAAAATATTGTTATTATTAAATTAATTTTTTTCGGATATTACGCCGATTTTCAAAGTATTTTATTTGTTCTGGGTTTTTTTTATCTTGGACCAGCAGTGAGAGGATGACCCATACACATGCGATGCATTCATTGTACTGGAACTAGAGAAAAGGCATACTTAGAGAAATGACAGGAGGTGAAGCTTCACTATCTTAAAAGTCTGCTTTTGCACATCCTTTGTTTCTTATAGCAGTGTTGAAGCGCCTTTGATGTTAAGGAAACGTATTAAATTTTGATGCTTCGTTGTTAGTAGCCATTTTTTTAGTAATTATTTTACTTCGACGGTGCTACACAATATCAAAGAAGGAGGGCGTTCTGTTGTGTCTGTGAATACTGCAGAAGCCGTTACTGTTCAGTGACCAGTGAACTTCGCCACTGAAACCTTGCGACAACAAATGATAGAACGACACACTAATGTACATCAGAAAAATTGCGAGATTATTTTATCATTTAGTCTGCAAATGGGGGTCGAATCCAGACTTTTTTTGGGTTTGTAGTCAACGTGCAGACTACTTCAGTTATCGCCACCCTCATAAAGAGTGGTTAAATTTTAAGGGCTGATATTGGTTTTGAATAAAACACAAATTATATAAGAAATTATTGTTATTTCTTTTTATTATTTCACTCTTGGTGCGTGCATCGGTTTTCCAACAATCACTCTTGGATTATCATTCGCCAAAATGCTGCAATTCTGCTTATTGACGAATCCACTGAGGTGAAAATGTGCCTTATCACTGAAGATGATTTTCTTCGAAAATTGATCATCCACTGTTGCCATTTCTTGCCACCATTCTAACCATTGAAGACGTTTGGAATAGTCAAGAGGCTTTAGTTCTTGAGTCAATTGCACCTTGGAATAATGTAAATGCAAGTCTTTATGCATAATGTTCATCAACGACGAGCGTGAGAGGTGCAATTGTTGGGCACGACGACGAGTTTATGTGGACGGCCACACTATCGCGAACAGCAGCAATATTTTCTGCAGTACAAGCTGTACGAGCATGAACTGGTGTTTTCACATCTTCTATAGACCCGGTTTGCTCAAATTTTTGCACGATTTTTCCGATTGTACGCGCATTTGGACGATTAATTGACCGAAAAAATCACGAAGTGCACGATATGCATTTTGATTTGAACGCCCATTTTCATAATAAGCCTGAATACTTTTAACGCGTTGCTCGATTATGTATCTTTCCATGGTTCAAATAGAGTTAGTCTGAAATTGAGAAATGTCAAATGAAATGCAGAAAAAGCTTGACGTTTAGGTGTGGTTCACATTCAACATCGGCCCTTAAAATTTAACCACCCTTTATAAACAAAAGCTTATTTATGGAGCAAATTTATTTATAGTGTAAACTTTTCTTCAAGCAGAAAGCTTAGGAACTTGCTTAGGGATATTATTATTTTTTTGTTTGCACTTTATTGAATATCAATTACTGTTGTTAATAAAAACATTATTTCAATGTGAAAATAAATTAAACTTTAGAAAAATATGTATTTCAAATACTTACCCGTACAGAAGCTTATAAATAAAAAGAGCAAAAAGAAATTATTTCTAGATCAAAAACTTTTTTTTGTTAATTTTTGATTTATTTGATTTCTTATCTAGGTTATTATAAATTTGCATATGTACATACATACAAGTGTATGTTATGTATGCATGTACTCGTTTACACTAAACAGTTCCACGACTTTGACATTTCTAAATATTTGTCTTCAATTAATTGCTAATCAAAAATATGTTTTTAATACTACAATTTATTTCATATTTAATTTATATTTATTTTATAAGTAACTACATACACAATTAAACATGTATATATAGTAAAATGAGAGCATATATGATTTTTACTATTTTCAAAACAAATAGGTTTTCCGTTATTGCGAAAATTATGTAAAAATTTTGTATAAAAACGTTCATTCACACATATACTATGTTTAATCATAATTTTTGTTTTTGATTTAAGAAATCTTCTAGATATGCAATTAATTGTTTTACAAAACGTGTACAGGTAAGTCTCGATTACGCGTTATGCTAAGGTTGACGAAAATCCAAATGTGTGAATCAAATTCGCGTAAAATGTTGTGTTAAGTTCGCATAAAATATTGATTATTGCTACGCATTAAGTGCGTTAATAGAACTTCGCGTATATCGAGGTTTACCTGTAATTGTTGAAGATAATTTAAATTGCTTGTCTAATACCTTTATATATATTTGTAGCTATAAATTTGATAAAACGAATTTCAATAGCAATCTTTTCTTTTCAATAAAATCTTTTCGTCATTAGAACTTAAATTTGAAACTTATATATATAGTACATATCGTCACCTAAAATGCAAAATAACGTCATAAGTTTACAGGAGAAAAAAAACGATATAAAATGAAAACTATTTGAAATATTCAAACAAAACTTTCAAATATGGATTAATACCAAACAAGAAATAATAATAAGCTAAAAAAAAACGCTATTTGTCGTACGTTATTTTGAATTGTTGTTTTCTGAAACTAAATAATAAATAAAAATTTAAATAAAAATATTCAAAATCGACACCCAGCAGCTCAAAACTTCGAAACATAATGCTAGTACATATTTATAATTTTCGAAAATTGGGGTAAGTTCATAGAACGACAAGTTGAAAATTATGATATTACCAAAAATTGAGGGTAAAATTAATTGAAAGGATAAACTTTTAGAAAGGTAATGGCAGTCTGCTGAAGCAATAAATTTAGGTCCTGCAGATATTGCCAGTTCTTGAAAATAATTAGACTTTGAGATTGGCAGCCTTTTGTGCAAGAAACCGATAATCGACTGTATAAGGATACAAAAAATATGCTTTTGAAATTAAATGTCAAGCATTTTCTACGTAATTCGATTTTTTAATGCAAGCGACATGACATCGGCCAAAAACGTTAAAATAATTACTTTCGCTAGTTTTTTTTAGCAAAAAAAGAACAATGCTTATTTGTTTCGATTTTCACCGTTTTTGAAAATATTGGTCAATAAGCTTTGCGTCTTTTTCATTCCGATTTTGCTCGTTTTTTAAATTTGCTTCGATACGCTTTGCGATGTAATATAATGAAGTGAACTGCAATCAATAACAAAACTCAATTGCGAATTTTTTGACGATACCGTGTGTTGCATTTTAGTTGGTGATATGTCTGTAATTATATATTCTGAACTAATAAATGAATTGATATTAAAATATAAAAATTAAAGGAATGACTGTTCTTGAACTTGCTTTTCTTCGCTGCTTCCGATTCCATAGAGAATTTATCAATATTTACACATGTTGGTCGTTAGTCTCATGTAGAAAGCCCCTAACTAATATAATTGTAACTTTATAGGGGAAGGAAAAACGTAACGGAAACTGTTATTATTACAATGCACTTATCCAAATGTAAATGGCTATAAAACCGTCATTTATGAGACAACATTTGCATGATAAGTTGTATTTGTGTGAAATAAATAGGAATCACTAAAAAAGTCATTTTCGAAAAAAAAATCGTGTTAGGGACTTTCTGAATGGTACTAAAGATATGTACATATCGTTGCTGCTTATGATAACTCATTCGTAGACCTTCAATAAAATTTTAGACAACAAAAAAAACTCACATGTTTTTATAAAAATTTATTGTACAAAACATTTTTTTATTCGAGTTAAATTTATCTAATTTTTTTAAACTACTGCTGATGACTTTTGGCTTAACAATATAACAGGCATGTATAGATAATCGTCATTCATTCTGACCGGCGTTGAATAAATAAAATTAATAAACGAATTTATCAATACAGCGGGTAATTTACTATGGCATTGCGTGTGTATAAATTTGTAAAATGCCAAATATTCGCATTTGCATTAGCAATACTTGAATTATTTTGCTATGATGGCATTTAAAAAATTCGTGTGTTTTTCTCATATCAAATAAAAATCAACTTAACGTCACAACTTGTATTAATCTCTTTATTTATAAAGATTGCATTGATAATTAATTCATTTATCACTAACATATTGTATACTTTTTTATCATGTTGTAAATGTTTTCGTTTAAATATTCTAAAGAAACAGGTGGGCTTAAATTATTAAGATTTGTTTGGATAAAATTTCTATTTTATATAATTTTCTGTCAATATTTCCATTGTAATAAACATATTATGTACTAGTAATTTTAATACATCTAACTAAGTTCTAAGGCTAAATTGTTTTGTTTTTTAAAAAAGTTTTTATTGAATTCAATGCAATTCTTCTGTAAAACTATGGGTTTTAATAATTATTTTGATTATATATGATTCTAAATTTAAAATTGTGCTTTTTCCCGAAAAAATATGTGAAATGTATTATTACATAATTTATGATTTCTCATAAAGTATTTTTTACGAAAGTAAACTCAATAACTGAGGAGGAAAGCATATCCATATAGTACTATTTCGTTAATGCTTACTTAGCTCATTAGTGGATTTTTCCTAATTTCTGAATACAAACTTAAGATTCTAATGTTTAAAATTCTAGTTGAATCAATCGAGAATTGATATTGAATACCCAACACAAAACCAAAAATCGATAAACAAAAACGTAACAATCCATGAGTTTACTTTTTTTTTTAATAATACAAACATATTTCTATTTTTAGATTTTTCTTTTCATCTACACTAGGCTTGCCATCGGCCAGCATAACTAATGTATTTTGATATATAATATAATATATAATATACAATTATTTTGATTTATAAATTAATATAAAAACTAAAATGTCCTACAAATTATAATGGTATTATTTAAAGAATTTTCTTTAGATAAATACTACTACAACTAAAAATGCTACATAATTTTCTTTTTTTTCTTTACTAATAACGTCTTAAAAAAACATATGAAATGACAACAAGTATAAAGTAAATTTTACTTGATTTTTATGAATGATGTGCCATCCAGACTCGAAAATTTATAAAGAAACAATAAAAACGGATGTATTGGGCATTTGACATCCCTTCAAATAATGTGACTAGTCCACACATGCATGTATAGAGTAGTACACAGAGGTCTATGTCTAGTCCAAGACTAACCCAAATGTATGGAGAAAACATAGTATATTTAACATTACGATATAACACATCGGACTGCCCCAAAAACTACTCCATGGAGTAGCTCAGAGAGTACTTTTAATGCGACGTTGTAATCGCAAATACGAAGAAAAACACGAACACTTGTCGTATAACAATAAGCTGTTGTTTTCAATGACATGGTTCACGGCTACATTACATACGACCATGTTGTAACTAGTCCATTTCAACTAAAATGGACACGTAGTCCATTATTATTTGCAGGGATGTGCAAAGACCAGGCAATCTTAGGGAATTTCGTGTCGACATTTACATTTAAATTTGTTTGGAAATTATTATCCATACAAATTGATGTCATTTACGTGGGGGTTGCACCATCAAGTTTTGTCTTTCACATTTTAGTACTGGTGGACTTTCTAAACGCTTTGATAAAAATAATTTAAACAGCTGCGTAAGCAATGCAGAGCAGGTTTTAGGTGCAACTCTGGTTTGCATATAAACAAAGTGTAGGAACGTCGCTGTGCAACTCATAGAAAAAAAATTAAGTCTCGTCGCAATCAATGAACTTTTTGTGGTCGTGTATTCATTGTTTGTTACTGTAACATCAGTATTTAGTTCCTAAAATATTTATCAAAAATTATGCAAATCTTTAAAAAAAATCCAAATAAAATATATGCAAGATTTTGGCATCTGATGCTCATCAAACTGAGTTGCCAACTGGCATTGCCAGAAATGTTTTGTATACGATTAATTGAATTTATTTTAAATGCAAACTTGATCATGTAACTGCACCGTTAGATATAACGAACCAATTCGTCATTTAAATATAGATGCCGGATTCCCACTTTGGCGATTTTCGTCACTAAGAAATGAAAAATAGGAAAATTTTCTCAATATCGAATGCTGTAATTGGTAACTAGTTTTTTTTTAATTTTTATTTTTAAGTGGCTTTCTTAACTCGAAATTGATGATAACATAAAAATAAGCATGAAAAGACAATTGTTGATACGAAAAACTTTATACATACAGTCGAAATTCTCTATAGCGAACTTCTCTATAACGAAATCTTCTCTATAACAAATAAAATTCGTGAACACAACATTTTTGTGAGTATTTTCATACATTTTGATCTTCCTATAACGAACTTCCCTATAGCGAAGTTATCTCTGTAACGTACAATTTTTTAAGACCTAAATAGAATTTTTCACACTAAATAATCTCTCTATTGCGAAGTTTTTAGCAATCCATTTTTTGCATCAATTTAGTCACATATGTATGTATTAATAAAAAAAAAATTAATGTGTTCATGTAAAAACAATTTTTTTTGTCTTAATAAATATATTTTCTACATAAAAAAAATGTAGTCAAAATTTTCTGCAGTTTCTCTATAACGAATTTTCTTTATAACGTAGAAATTTGACAGCTACGTTATAGAGAAGTTCGACTGTATATAATTATGTATTATTCTAAACCGAATGTTTTCTTTTATGACTTGTTTATATGGACTTGTGTAAATGTGGTTGTTCGCTATTTGTTATTTATAATGTTTTAAATATAAGTATATATATATACATATATGTATTTTAGGAAATATGTAACTGTTTATATGTCTGTTTTCTTTCGAGAAGGCGGTTATTGTTTTATAATATGTAAAAAAAAGTTACAAAGTTTCAATTCAATTTATCTTAGTTTTTGCTTGATGTTCAGTAGTTATTGTCATTATTTTGTTACATGATTTTGATTGTTTTGATAAAATTATTAGACAGTTAAATATTTGCTGAATACAACTAATTGTATTTATTTTATCACTATATTTATGGAATTATATAGCATATTGATTTTGAAATGCTTCCAGACTAGAGTGTTTTTATGTAATTCGATTTGCGTGTATATTTTTGTTTATTAAAACAATCAATTTACGTTCCGTAACTTCTATTTGAAATAAAATAAACAGATACAAAGTACTTGAATTAATTATGGAAAGCTGGCATCTTTCTTTAGTTTTAATCTGAAACAAACCAGTGATGGGTAACTCTATTCTATATTTCTATATACTTATACTCGATTAACCCGGCGCATTTTTGGCCCAGTTTTTGGCAGATAGTGTATATTGATAACTAAGATATGTAAAGCAAATTAAGAAACTTTTACTGTCACCATTCTCTAGATATACAGACATTTTTTCTTTATATTGGAGGTGTCATGACCACTTATCTGATACTGCCCACTTTCTGACTGATGACTTCTGCATGGACTAAATTTGAATACTTCTTTTATTACCGTTCACAAGATAAATAAACATTAATAAATACTTTGTTTGCGCGTGGTACCGACCACGCGGTATAATTACGCTACATTCGTAAAATTTTAGGTGACTTAATCAAGCTGTGCTTTAAATTAAAGAAAAAATTTGTTGGCGGCCCATAATAAAATGTGCGTGTAAAGTATCAATGTACATATTGAAAATATATATTGAGCAAAAAGTATCTAACAAAGAAAAAAATGCTACCCTTATATGTTAGAATTTCTAAAAATTTACGAAACATAATTAAGATATATTACGGAGAGTAGTATGCAATTTAACCTATAGTTATATGTTTATTATTTGGTGGTCAGGTGTGGGCCCATAGGGTAAAGTCAGAGTACGATCCTTATGGAGAAACACACAAGAAGACTTACTGCCTCCACGCGGCGGCCACCGTTAACATGCTCGGGTCTGGGTCTTTCTAGGAAACCTCGCTCACACTGCACTGTGGATTGTCCTTGTGTGGTGGGGAGCGTTTTTTCCTTCCTGGAGACCAATACTCGGTCATGGCTAAAGTAAGCAACGAATTGGGGCCGGATCATGGTGTGATGCGACCCGTGTCTGGGATCAGCTTGGCTAGAGGCCCCCTTCAGAAAATAGTTAGTCGCAAACGGAGCTTCACCGATACCTGGCCACCTCGGTGAATAATGTTTTGGCCTTGCTAGGTGGGGGGGGCATGCGATCTTCAGGAGGAGCGGCCTGGTGTTGAGGTCGCCTCCCGTGAGGTGCTCCCCGCCCCCGGTGGTGACCACGGATGGGACGGCTTCTGCCTCGCCTGTGGATGGGGGAACTTTGAGGGATATTGTCTGCCCGACGACCAACGGGGTCGGGGCGGTAACGCGCCGCGTGCGGGCGTGTCCGGTCGGGCGGGGGGATCGCCGCGACGGGGACGTATCCGCGATATGAGGGCGAAGGAGGAGGACGCGATCGCTCAATGCAGGGCTGTGTTGAGCGGGATGCGGGAGGCTTGTGTTCGGCAGAGGAACATAAGTGGTGAGGTAAAGGGAGGCGTGGCCAAAATGGCCGAGCTTCTTGATGTCGCGCTTGATTGTAGGCGTGCGTGGAGGGCAGCTGAGGGGAACGGGGCGCTTTCGGGTCCCCACTGGCGGGCTGCGACTCTGCTTGGGGGGATGCTCCTGCAACTGCTGCTGCGGCGGCTCCCACAAGACGGTCGGTGGGTGGTCCGGCTGCACCCGCCCAGCGGGCTGACGGCCCGACTGCCCCCGCCAAACGTGCTCGAAGCCCGACGACCTCCGCCAAACGGGCTGACGGCCCCCGCCAAACGGGCTAACGGCCCGAGTGCCCCCGCCGGACTGCCGAAGGGCCCGGCTGCCCCCGATGAGCGGGTTGCTGGCTGTCCGGCTGCCCCTGCGAAACGGGCTGCACCGGCCAAGCGGGAGGCTGCCAGCCCGGCCCGAGGATGGTGACTGGAGGACAGTCACCTCAGGGAGGGGGAGGAAGAGACGGGGTTTGGGGACCGCGGCGGTGGACGATGGGGGGTACCGCGCCCGGTCCGTCGGTTGCGACCTCGGCGTTCGAAGCCTGAGGCGGTGCTCATTAGGCCCGCGGTGGGGCACACCTATGCGGGGGTGCTGAGGGATTTACGTGGCAGCGTGACGGGCGACGCGAAGGAGGTACGGTCCGTCAGGAGGACGGGGGCCGGTGATATCCTGTTGGAGCTTGGAGGGGGGAAAGGATTGACCCGGAGTTTGTACGGCGTCTGAGGAACGCTGTCCGCGAGACAGCGTCGGTCGCGGAATTGAGACCGAGCGCGACCGTGGAGATGCGGGGTCTTGACTCCCAGACGGTCGTGGAGGAGGTGGAGATGGCGGTCCGTAGTCTGCTCGCCGAGCACGAGGAGCACCTACGCGTGAGAGTGACGGCACCGGACGTGCGCGAACAGGTTCGGGCGTACGTGACTTTGTCGGTGGAGGGCGCCGCGAAACTCTTCGATATTGTCTACGTGCTTGTCGGATGGATCAGTGCCAGGATACGGATGTCCGAGAGTGTCGGTAGGCGAGGGTCCTACCACCTGCCGGGCTCGAAGGGCTGCCCGCTATCCCGCAGATGATGAGGGTGCTCCAGGCGAATATGCACAGGAGCAGGACGGCAGATGCTTTGCTATGGCAGATGGTTGCCGAGAGAGGCGCGGACGTGGTTGTTATCAGCGAACAATACGGTCCGATGCACCTAGGATTCTGGCTCGGGGACGAAACGGGTACGGCGGCGCTCTGGCTACCTGGCGGGGGTGAACTCGCGGTTGCGCGGTACGGGATCGGCTGCGGCTATGCGTGGGCTCGGATCGGCGGTTTTGTGCTGATGAGCTGTTACCTTACTCCTAGCGATAGTGTGGCGCGATTTAGGGCGAAGATGGCCGCTATCGAGGACGCTCTGGTTGGTATGGCCGGACCCTTTGTGGTGGCCGGTGATTTCAATGCCAGGGCTGTGGAGTGGGGTGATCCGGTGACGAGTACGAGGGGGAGGTGCGTCCTGGATATGGCGGTCAGGTTGGGCCTGGTGGCGCCGCGCGGACGTACGGGGGGAGAGGCGTGCTTGGTTGGAACGTCGCGAGGTTGGACCGCGGGGCGTTCTTGGCCTGTTTCGACGGTACTACGGTTTTGGACGGTGGGGGTGACGCTGACTCCCTGCCGGGTGCTATGATGCGGCGTATTGTCCGTGGTTGCGACGCATCGATGCCCCGTTTGTCACGACGGGCGGGGAGGTGACCTGTGTACTGGTGGACGCCGGAGATTGCTGGACTCAGGCGTGACTGCCTCCGCAATAGGAGGGTCTATACTAGGGCTAGGCGGCCGGCGAGGCTCTACTGGAGGCCCAAGAGTACAGGCGGTCTCGCGGGGCGTTGCGTCGCGCGATTATGGCGAGCAAGAGGGCGAAATGGGAGGAACTTCGGAGCGACTTGAACCGTGATCCATGGGGAGTCGGCTATAGGATCGTGGCGGGAAAATTGGGCGCGAGCCGTGCTGGGGTGCAATTGGACGGCGCGCGGATCGATGCGATTGTGGGGTGCCTGTTCCCCACACACCCTCCGCTGGGCGGCGAACGTGGGTCCTACGACGATGAATTGCCACCGCCCTTTACCGGGGGGGAGCTGAGGATCGCCGCCGGGGCTCTTAGGACGGGGAAGGCCCCTGGCCCGGATGGGGTACCGTCGGAGGTGGCTGAGAGCAGGCCGGAAGCATTGCTTCCGGTATATGATGCTTGTTTAGTCCAGGGCGTCTTCCCTAGACGCTGGAAGACACAGCGGCTCGTGTTTGTTAGCAAGGGCAGGGGCGATCTGACCCAACCATCGGCTTACCGGCCACTTTGCATGTTGGATGGTGCCGGCAAGATGCTGGAGAAGCTACTGCAAAGAAGGCTGGCGGAGGCCGTGAGGATGGCTGGGGGGCTGTCGGATAGACAGCATGGCTTCAGACCTGGCAGGTCAACGCTCGGGGCGATTGCTGATGTGGTTGGGTGCTTCAAGCGCGCTCAGAGTGAGAGGCGCTATTATCCGAAGCGCATAGTTGTCCTGGCAACACTCGACGTTCGGAATGCCTTCAACAGCCTACGATGGGCTGATGTTCTAGAGGCGCTACGGGGGAGGTTCCGTATTCCCGGATACTTGTATAGAATTCTCCGTAGTTATCTGGACGATCGGGTGCTGTTGTACGATACGCCGACGGGTGGAGGAGCAGGACGATCACGTCCAGCGCGGCCCAGGGATCTGTGCTGGGCCCGGACCTATGGGATCTGACCTACGATGGGATCTTTGGGGTGGAAATGCCCGAGGATGCTCAGCTCGTGGGTACGCGGATGATATAACGGCGGTGATCTTGGCGCGGGATATGGATGACGCCAGGGGGAAGCGAGGCTCATTCCCTGCGTGGAAGTATGGATTCGGAGAAAATTTGGGGAAGTTAACTACTTCCTGACACAATTGCTCTCGGGCCATGGATACTTCCGAAAGTACCTGTACCGGATGGGCAGGGCAGATAGTCCCGACTGCATTTACTGTGGTATTCCGACTGATGATGCAGAACACACTTTCTTCGACTGCACCAGGTGGCATACTGAGAGAGGTGCAATGGCGCAGCGGGTTGGCGGGTTCGCTCCTGCCACCGTGATAGGGAGGATGCTCGATTGCGAGGACAAATGGGACGCTGTGGCCCAGTACGTGGTATACGTTCTGCGGAGGAAGAAGAGGGACCTCGATGCGCTGCTGCATAGCGGGTTCCCCTCTGACGGGGACCAGGCGATACAGGCCGGGGCAATGACGCCGGATGCGGACTTCGCGGAAACAGACGTGGGTGAGTGAGAGTGGTCCTGATTGGGACGTGGCTCTGGGCCTTCCCGAAGTAATGCGGAAAGCGGTCCCGGGGAGGAATCTACCCAGAGGAGGAAGAGGGAATTTTTTAGTGGCAACACCACTCGACGCAGATGACAACGGTCTCTGTAAGTGCGAAGGCATTTTCAACCCTACCTCACACGCCAAAAAAAAAAAAAAGTATGTTTATGGGGTAGAAAAAGTACCAAAATTCAGTTCTTTCCCGTTTATCCGCTGAAAGATACAAATATATAAAAATTACCAAATACTCTTTGTTTGTGTAGTTTAAAATACATATCGTATTTTAGTTCTATCTATGTTAGTTCCGGAGATATTAGATTATTAATTTTATCCGTTTTTATCCTTTAGTATTTAGCCTTATCATTTGAATCTAAAAAAATCCCTTCTTACTGGATCTATATATCGGGTGGGAAGCTCACGTACAAAATTTTAAGTCTCTATCTTTAGTTTTGAGTAAGTCAGTCACATAACTCTTTTATATATGTATATGCTTATATGTCAATACATATGCAGATTAATAAGCAAAATTCTAATAATATTAATAATCTAATTTTGTGGCCGCCAATATCGTTTAAATTTGTTATTTAATACGATAGAAATGAACACCAACAATGAGATCCAATGGCCAGGGAATTCAATAAGTTCCCTCAATTTCAATATTATACATTCCATTATAATACATTCCATATTTCGTCAATATTCGAAAATAGTTTCACTATAAAGTCGAAGTGCATTTCAGAATCAAAAAGAAATCTTTTAGAGTTACGTACTTTAACTATAAATAAACAATCATAAATTTTTATGATATGAATTAATTGCTCTAAATAATTATTGGAGAATATTAGGCGGCGTATTCACAAAAAGCCCAGACAGGGAACTTGTTCATTAATTTTTTGTTTTAATCATTCTAGACGAGTTGACTGTTTGGATTATGCAAACTACACATATATTTTTCATAGTACAATGAAATTAATATAAAAATTAATATGATGTAATTTAAGATTAATTAAATATATAATAAATAAAGTTTTCTTTTGTGTGTTAAACAATTAAATTCGTTACACAATTGAAATAACTATAATTTTTAAGAATTAGATATAATAAACATGAAATTCTTAATATAAAAAGAGAATCTTTACATTCGCTTTAATTTGTGTTTTTTATATTTTTGGGAACTTCTAATTTCACACCAGTTTCTATTGTGTTTTTTTATTCCATGAATAAATTTATTTATAATTTTCGTCGTTGGAATTTCTTCAGTTTTTCTCGATGTTTTATTAATTTATTTGACTAATAAATTTTGTAGGGATTTTTTTACTGGTAACGTTTTTAAAAATTAAGTAAAATTATACGGAAAGGTACTACCAAACAATTATTAAAAAATACTACGTAATACAAACGACCTGTGCAGTGATATTAACTTTTTTATTGCGTTTTCCGTATTTATTTAAAAAACAGCAAAAACTTAATGAAAGAAGTAGTAATAATAAAATAAAGTAGTTAAAATTTGTACTGTCACTAAAATCAATGTATCTACAATTGTAAAATTTATAACTTAGCTAAAAATTGTTCTTCACAAATTTTGCATGGTTTTATACTTTTGAATGCTTTTGTTTTCTAGAAACTATCTATATAAGTTTTAAAACATCAACTTGATTCCATTAGTTTTTTATGATTTGAATTTAAACGCGCAAAGTTTATATATATGTACATGAATATATGCATATGAATATTTATATAGCGTTTCCGACAGATTTTCTCTCATTTATAGGCGAAACCGATGCATATATCAGCGCGTGATGTGGGTATCATGTGAAGAAATTTTCTTAGAAGAAAGTTAAAAAAATATTAATATTGTAAATTCAAATGGCTGCCACTTTAAAAATGCGAACTTCCCATTTCGCCGAAGTATTATTTTTATAAGCATACATATGTTATGGGTGTAATATGAAAGACATTTCTGATAAGAGAACCAAATATAAAATAAAACTCTTATTAAGACAAAATGGGGGGGAAAAGTACCTTTGCTTATAACGCCTCCATTATAAAAGCGACCTCTTCTTGGAAAAGCAATTATAACAAGAAATAATGTACATTTATTATATGTATATATGTACAAGAAATAAACTGACTGCTCATTAATAGGTGCCGTTGCAAATAATCAGTAGTGAAGAATTTTGAATATTTGTATTACCGTACGGTTAACATCACTGAATATGTGTAAGGTAAAACTTACAAATTTCAACCCTACCCGCTAATCAATTGTCTTAAAAGAGTTCCGTTAATATGATAATATATATACTCGTATATGTATATATAGGAGCCAGCTGGCTCCTTTAATTTGTTTCAATTTGGCTCAAAAAAAAGAGCACAGTTCCATTTGTAATAGGTACCTCTAGATTTTTCATGTTTAACGGAGCTATGTTATAATGTTAACAGAACGTTAAGACAGTTGGTTTGTGTCTAGGGTTTAAATTACGAGTCAAGGCGCTAACTACTCAGCCAACTAAGAATTATCTTTTATAAAATATTTGGGGTATTCACAAGGTAGTCATAAGTCGTATGTTGTAAAATAATAATAAGAAAAAAATTACTGCTATGAACAACTTGTCACAATTTAATATGCTATTTCAAAAAATTCATTCAGATGTTTAGGAAACCACTTATTAATGTTTGATATCAAAATGCTCAAAGCAAGTGAAAAAACTAAAATAATTCGACTTTATTTTGTAATAATTCAATTTTTAATTAAAATTATAAAATTGTTCTGTTGGCACATACACAAATGTAATCGAAAACAGCTGTTGCCAGTGATATGAGCTAAATAATTTTTTTCAAAATATTAAGACATTATGACAATATGACTTAATAACAGACATTGCGAATCACCGAATCATTTATATACATAAAAACATTTTTTTCGTCGTTTAAAGATTTTTTTATGAAAGATGTCTACTCAAAATTACACGTGTGCTGCTGTTGTTGGAAATTCGACTTTGAAATGTCACAACGAATATCGGACGCATAACAAAATTTTATTCATGATTCAATTACTAAGAAGGCAGCATTAAAGCTTTTACAGGCGTTCGTGTGTTTGGGCTTTGCGACATAAAATGTCAGAAAAAATTTTCACTCGCAATACTTAAGCACAAATATAAAAAATGTATGATCCTAATTTCAAAATCGTGTTTTTTTTCGCCGAAAAATATATGAAATGTATTATTACACACTTTATAATATTCTCAGAACGCCCTCCTTCGTCGATATTGTGTAGCACCGGCGAAGTAAAATACTAAAAATAAAAGTGGCTACTAAAAACGAACCTTAAAAATTTCATACGTCTCCATGACATTAGAGACGCTACAACCAAAGACTATAAATATATAAAGATGTTGCACTGTCATACATTGTTCTGCCAATGCTAAATTTGCTGATGGTTTTAGTACAAAAACCATGCTAAAACCACTTTTTTCAAGAGAGTCATTTATTTTCTGAGAGAATTTATTATTCTCATGTCTCTACTATTCATTTACATATACATACGTATGTTCATACGTTTGTGGCTTTGCATTCTCAAGTATGTGTGCATGTGTGTACATTTAATAAACAAACGAAAGAATCCATATAAACAAACAAAAACAGCAAAGGCTCGTTTTGTGTTCGCACAATATATGTGGACATAAGATACGTAAAGCCAATGTCGCTGATTCTTATTTGATTGGCAAATATATGTATTTTATTGTTGTACTATGGCAAGAACATCGATTCGCACCGAATTTAATATTATTTAAAATTGGAAATTTATATAACTATGTATATCTATATAAAAATAACGTGTCACGACGTTTGTTCTCGCTAATCTCTGAAACTACTGGACCGATTTAAATGAAATTTTGCGCAGATATGTTAACAGTGTATAACTTGAAATATAGGCTATATTTTATTTTGAATTTGAAATAGAAAAAAACTAAAATTTGATCTGCATTTTAACAAGCCATTTCAATCAAGATCCGTTGGAAAACTTATTTTCATATATACGTGCCAAGGGCGGGCACTGCAAAAATCCTTCGGTTTATGAAATAAATGTCGCAATAGCTAAATTAACTCAATTTAGTACCTCATCGAATTGTGCTAAAGACGATGCGATATTTTTACCTATCGAGTTTCAAACAATTTTAGAGGATACTCAAAGAAGTGGCAGTACATCAGAAAGCACTCACATTCCTGATGTAGATGTTACAAATATATTAGCCGAAAATGAAGATTATTTTAATGAAGATGCTGATTGTTTTAACTCTGAAAACATTCCAATAGAGTTAACATCAAGCCGCTATTTCGTTGGTTACATAGCTCAACGGCTATCTTGTGCTCGCTGCCGTATGGATATAATAAAACCCGCGCAAATGTTGTCATATCCATCAGAAATGTTTGTACATGCAAAAAATTACGATAAAAATTCAGATTTTGGAAGTTTGTGTGCTCCATCAGACTTATTTTTTGCAGTATGTAAGATTCATATAAAAGTTTTCGAAAAAATTTTTCCTGAATCCTGTAGTATAGCATGATTGTAGTATAAACATTACCGATACTAAGTAGTAACAATACGAAACAAATAAACAAAAGAATATCAATTAATATCAAAATGTAATTCGATATCCCTCTTGTTAACTGCAGCCACACACATTTTGGTTTTGTTGTGGCCGCAAGTATAGCAAACACAAGTGTTACACAATTGTTTCAGCTCACCTCAACCTTCGCTGTAGAAAGTGAAATTAGCCCAACGGGAAATTGCTTAATAGCAAAAAAACACTTCTACAGCGGTTTTTAATTTAGAACACCATTCGATCGTGGATTTTGCTGAACACTCAATAATCCATGATCGAATGGTATAGCAATAACAAATTATGTTGTAAGTATTTTAATTAGGTCACGAGTGTGCTTTTGCAAGCCACTCAATTTTAGTCATGTAGTTTTAGTATATAAGCAAAACATTTCAATAAAGAAAAGAAGAATTCATTTGAAGACTCACATGCGCCTGTGTTTATTTTAAACATTACTCGGCTATCATTAGCCTGTGTTTATAAGGAACATTACAATCCAAAGAAATAAAAAACATAAAAAAAACTATTGTTGAGCAATGTGTAAATTGCATCAAAAATACAATATATTCCTTTTGGTTTCAAGAAAACAACGTATGCTATAAGCACAGAATGGAGATGCTAAATTTATTAATTCTTACACTTTTACGAAAGCATTCCTCGTGGGAAACATACAAATACAAATTAACGAGCGCAGAAAAACTTAAAATTTTAAAACAATAAAACATATGCTCAATTCAGAAAATTATTAAATATGTACCAATCACCAAAAATAATTACATTTCTTGTGCTATTTATCACTTATTAAAAAGATTTTAATATATTTTATAATAGTTTTGTAAACAAAATAATAAATTGTATGGTTTTCGAACTCAGGTAAGCTCACGTTTTATTTGATTTATGCATATACATAGATATTCTAACTATACAATTGAAAATTCTAAAATAAAATATTTAATAAAACAAATGAGTATACATAGTTCGGTGCGAATCAACATAAATGCAATAGTACAATAACAAAAAATGTAATTTTACCCTACAGCCATAGAAATCGGTCGCATTGGCTTTGCACTGTTTATTTGCACATGATTTATGTGAAAACAAGAAACTGCTTTTAGTTGTTAATATTGTTATTGAATGTGCTTTGGACAAGAAATATAACACACACAAACACATTTCTCAATAAGCATCATTTATATGTGTAAACAACAAAAAAAACCAAAATTTCTGTGGAAAAAAAATTTCTAGTAGAGTTAAAAAAAACAAAAATGTTTCAAAAAAAACAACAAAATAAACTTGACAAAACCAATGCTTATTACTAAATACATACTTATGTACGTACATATGTATGTATGCCTAAAATTTTTGTGTTCTCTTCTCTTGCTCAAAGACTCTCTTGCTACTTCCCCCAACAGCATCAATAAACGCAAACAATTTTTGTTTTTATTCAATGTTCTACGTGCAATATCTTTATATATTTATAGTCTTTGCTACAACACTGCTATAAAAACAAATAACTAGCAAAAAGCAGTGTTGCAAGATAGTGAAGCTTCACCTTCTGTCATTTCTCCTACTATCCCTTTCCACTTGTTCCAGCACAATGCATCGCATGTGTAGGGGTCATCTCCTGATAAAAGGAAAAGAATATATTTTTTTTAAACAAAATACCGATTGCAATAAAATTACGTAAATTAAATTGCTTACCACTTTTTGCTAATAATAAACACTGTTAAACAAAAGTATTTGTATAGAATTTAGATATTTTATGTCTCAAACTTAAGCAGAGAAAAAAATAATCACCTGACGTAGCAATGCCACCTGGTTTAATTACATTATCGTTTTATTATTTCCAAGTGTTGTTGTTATAAATTTTGAAATTTATTAGAATATTGCAAAATTTCGTTGCCCTCTTTTTCTTCTGTATTGAATTGTAAAGATTTTCTTGAAAATGTGTTGGAATATTTTAATACTTTCAAGTTTATGTATGATATGATACCATTTGAGACTTTAGACTCCAATAATTTATTTTTTTCTAATATAATACTCTTGTAAAAATAATTAAAGTAAATAATTAATTTAATATTAATACTCACTCACCCCGATTTTGTTCTTTGTATTTCTTATGTCGATTTACGCGTATAAAAGAAATTATAGTTTTCTCCAATCATAACAAACACTGCCTACAACCAATTTATAACATGCCAAATATTCCTTAATGAACAGCTCCGCCTCCTGGTTCTAATGTCATTTCGGTAACTGTATAATTTCTCATATGATCATTTACCCATTGAAAGAGCCTATCTCACAATATTGTGCAGACCACAAAGAGAGCAATGACAAAAAACATCATGGCCACAATATCCTTGTGCATATTGCGATCTTTGTAAAATGGTCGTGTTATATAGGATTCCTTTCGTGTGCGATTCAAAAGCCACAGCGGTATTACCAGTTGCATAATATCGGGAACCATAAAACCAATATCGCGTACAATTTGATGAGCATAGCCTTCACCGCGTAAAACATTAAAAAAGAACTGATCAAAACTGCTCGCGATTATGTGCAAAATGGCAATGCCAACTATGAAAAATATTTTCTTGGTGGTAACGGTGCTGGTACTGTCGGATAGATGCATTACCATTACCGTTGATATAATTTCCGTTATCTTCGAAAGGAGAGAAAAAAAAAACAAATACACAAATGTCAACAACAGCAATAAAGTTAAAATAAATTTAAATTTCCTTCACTTGTTAAATATTTACCGTAAAAAACAATTGATGATTCCACTGCTGGTAATAATCGTCATTGTAATAGTTCACATATGCCCACCACGCATAATAATGCGAAAATATTGATAAACTGAATAGTACCAACATCGAGTAGCGCAAACGTTGTTGCAGTATTAGCGCAATCAAGCGTTTAATACATTCGTACAAGGCAATCACAGCAAACACGGTCAACAGCCACATTTTAAATGTGTTCTGCGTGGCATTGAAATACATGTGCTTGTAGGCGGCTACACCAGACTCGTAGGGGCCCTTGAAGACAGTATCCCAACATGAGCACGTACAAAAGTGCTTATCTACGATACGTGCATAATTCTCCCAAAAATACCAAAGTATTGCAATGTGAGCGGGTGGTATAAGCGCTGGTGCTAAACTACCGCACGCAGCTGGTAGCCATTTTGTATCAAACATATTATTCTAGAAAATTAAAAGATAAAAAATTCAATAAATATGCAAACAGCTTTAAGGATCAGCATCATCCAATAATTTATTTAATTTTTCCTACGTATGTAATGCATTGAACTGGAACTAAGAAAATAGGTTTTGGAAAGGGTGTGTTTGCGGCCAATCCACTAGAATATTCCTACATTGCGAACGGTTTATCTAGAAACGAATTTCCTCTGTAAGGGGTAGTGCGATTTGCTAGAAAATCACACCACAAACAAAACCGCGTAAAAATGTCATAGTTTCGGAAACGAGTTCCCTGATATCATTAGAGCACATTCCATTGAAGTAGCGATGCAATAGCGACACCGACCACACATTGCTCCGAGTTTTTTTTGTGCGTGAACCAGGAGATATAAAACAATTTTCCGAAATTATATCATTAACAGAAACAGAAATTAATGGTGATTTCTTTTCTGAAAAAAAGGATATCATAACTGTTACTTGTGATTTGGCAACATTGTTAAATGAACACATGTTGCGGCATAAAGCAATAGAGTACAATTTTTCCACAGCAATAAATATAACATGCAAAAACTATTCAATCATCACGAGAGACGAACTAAAAATTAATTATCTTTTACAGAAACAATAACAACACCAGCTTTTAATATAATTTTTTAAATTATTTTTTAAATTAAATTTAATTTTTTAATTAAAATGAGTGTTGAACATGTAGTACTATTTTTTTTTAGGGGAACATTGTGAGAAAAGAACGCGTTGCACTTTTAAAACAACACATAATTTTCAGAAAGGAACTGAAAAAAATCTAAAAGGCAGATTATTCCTCAGGAAATAAACCACCATAAAACTAAACGTACTTAAGCCCATCTAATATTTCATTCACTTAAATGAACTGGAGTAATTGACAACCCTACAGCACTTCCGTCTTAGCAAAGAAAAAGATTTGCAAATATTAAAAAAAAAAAATAATAATTTCTACGAAAACGTTTACATATTTTCTTTTATTTCTTTTTTTTAACCTTCACCGAGAGGTGCGCTAATGTTCATTTCATACTTTTCAGGGTGTCAAGTGAGAAAAAGGTCGAGGGTGTTGTGTTGGTGCCCGTCAACACATGAAATATGTGTTGGTTCATTCACTAATTGCGCAAGGTGATTGTGCGCTGCGAATAGCTCAGCATATTGGCCTTCTGGAGTTGTATTGCTCGAATGGCGAAGCCACGATAAATTATGGACATTGAAATCACCAGCAATAACGATTTCACTGTTCGGGTAATTTTCGAGGATCCCCGATATAGTGTCGGAAAAGGCATCAAAGTTCTGTATAGTTTTCTCCCTTTCCGTGTTTGGGTTTCTATAAAGAAACCCGAAATGCAGAAGATGTGCCCTGATTTTGAATTTAACCCAAAGACAGCTAAATTCGGGATCATGCGAATTGTGTCTTGATTTTATTGTACGAGTAATGTATTATTTTCCATTCATTACTAAAGATGCAAAACTATTTTGAAAATTATAAATGATTTGTAAGAGCTTTTTGAGCGATAAATTTCAGTATGTGTGTATTTGTTATTCTAAACAACTTAAAATATAAATAACAAAGGATGTAAAATTTAAAAAAAATAGAAAATAGTGCTGTAACTAAAATTAGTTTCTGGAAATGAAATTAGTAATAGGCTTTGAAGAAGATGTAAAACTAGTGTTATAATTACATCAATTCTGCCTCTCGGTACTAAATTTTGATAAAAACTTAATCACCTGAGCCACAACCGCCATAAAGCTGCCATTGATAGGGTAATAATTTTTTATTGTAAATGGTGTATCCTTTGAGCACGGGCTTTGTCTTTAATAACTTATATCGAGCCTTTAATACACTTGGAATTTCTGTTGTTGTCATTTTGCGACACCATTATAGAAATGTGTTCTAGATAGCTACAAGAATGGTAAAATCAGCAAAATTGTGCATTCATACTCTGTAAGAATTGTGACTTTTGACTCATTGGCATTTTTCAACTACTACGTGTGGGTATCTGTCAATAAAAAGCCGTTGTCATCGTCCATTCTGTAACTATAAATTTAGCTTAATACTGGAATAGTATGCACACACGATATCAAAAAATGCAATAACACAACTGAATCATATACATGAGAAGTATGCCATTCACTTAAATGTGGATTCATTAATCGCTGCGCAATAAGCAGTACAGCAAAAGCAGCACGAGAAAATAAAAACACGGATTCATTCAAATGAACTGAATTCATTTTTTTTTTGTGTTTTCAACAAAGCAAAGACAATTTTGTTAAGTTAGAGAAAAAGAGCATTCGGCCAGAGTTTAGAATAATCTTCCACTATATCCGCAATTGAACAGCAACGCTAATAGTTTCAGAAAATTAGTAGTTTATTCTTTTAAATAAAAATCTGTAGTTAATTAATTTTTATGTGCAATATTTTATTTTTTATATTTATTTGTTATATTTCTTTTTAAAAACTTTATTTTATATTATATTTTATATATAAATTTTATTCGGATTCAATAGTTATTGAAAGGTTTCTGTGCTATAAATATAAGATTAATTCTTGTTGTCAAGGAAATAAACAAACCAATAAATAACCAAAATAAAACTAAAATAAAATATGAAAAAAAATTGTTGATAATACGATTATTTATTTTTGTTTGTTGCATGGTATAGCTAATCCGTATTATTATATTATATTAGCTTTTTCAAAAATTTGGTTGATGGTCTACTGGTAATTTGATATCAGCACCATTCAACAAACAAACAAAAATATTTGTGGATAATAAAATTTTTTAGAAATTTTAATTCTAAATTGTTGTAATATTAGTAAAATTTAAATAAATCATAATGGGCCAAGTGAATAAAAAGATAGCTAATGCTAATAACACAGCGGTACAAAATTGAATGAAGTAGAAAAACCTGGGACCGGATATTATTTTTCTTGTAGGTGTTGTCGAGTTAAAGAAGAATCCAATAGTGAAATATGCCGGACACCTCTAAAATCCGGATTTACGGTTAAAACCCCGGTTTTTGTACCTTTGCGCACTTATAAGCCTGTAATTTTGTTGATAATAATCCGATTTTCAATTTCTTACTAGATCTGGAAAGAAGTAACTGAGATCTTTCGAATGATATATAATTTATCTAAGAAAACTTGAGAAATTTTGTGTTATTGTCGAGCAAACACAAATTTTGTAGATTTTTCAAAAATTTTTCAACTTTGGTGACGTTTTTATACATTATAATGTAATAAACTATAATACTATTGAATTTATTTAAAAAGTACGTTTATTAACGATTACAACGCATATTTGGGGTTCAAAATAGATAAATAATTGACTGAGTTATTAAACTTTTCATAATGGGCTACAAAATACCCATCTTTTCTTATCGTATTTTCAGATAAATATATACGGTTTTTCTTTTTTTAAATAATTTAAAAACTGAAACTTTTCAAATTGTATAAATATTGTAAATTCAACATAAATTTGTCGTTTTTTTTATAAGTTGTTCGCCACAAATTAAATAAAATACGATTGCTTTATGAATTAAGTAATATTAATAACACTAATTATTTAAGCTTATAAACAAAAACCAATTTTCCTGAAGAAGCTACACAAAGGAGTAGCGAAATATCGAATCGGAATAAATATTAAATATATTAAAAAGACCTTAAGCTTAAATAATTAGTGTTATTAATATAAAAAGAGGTCAAGAAACTAGAAAAAATTATGAATTAAGTAATTTTATTTCTTTTACAGCACATATGTATGTAATTGTTTTTTTATGCTTTGCATAAATAAAAGTAAAAAAATGTCAAATGTAAAATTGTGCAGAAATGCATACCGCTTTTCGAAGGTGGCAACTTTTAAACGAATTTTGCCAGGTGAAATTTGCATAAACTATATTTTTATTCACAAACAAAACTGAACAATGAATGGACAAGTAGAATGACTTTTATATTGAGAGAAATGTGTACACACAGAGTAGTAATGCTATTGAGTCAACAGTCACAATTAATACAAAGTATGAATGCAAAATTTTACTGATCTTTACTATTCTGCAGGTCTTTACAATATATGGACCGTTTAGCGCCAAATGATCGCAAGCGACAAATTGTATAAAAACGATTTTCTGATTAAGAGTCCGAACACAATGTAACGATAATTTATTGCGGTGCGGTTTTTCATACGATTTTGAAGTAAAAAAACGCAGTACGAACGGCATAAAATTAAAATCTATTTTATTTTCATTGCGGGCTTCCTTATTCTGTCAATTTTTCATACTCTTTCTCCTTCTAATGTTGCCATAGTTTTTGAATAATTGGCGATATTCACGACATTATTGTAAACAAAAAACATGTTTTTGAAGTTCAAGTATGTGTCGTGGTTTCTAATTCCACACATAAATCAAACGTGGCTTCTACCAAATTAACAATTTTTTTAATAGCTTCAACTTTTTTATTTACTGCCATTGCAAAATATTAACCACAAAAAGTAATTTTTTTTTAGAAAATTTTATAAAAATGTATGCACAAATAAATTAATAAAAATGTAAACAAACAATGACAAGTATTACCGTCGCCGTCTTCCGTTGTATTATGTTAATTTTTCTCTCCCGCAAGCATTGTGTTCACACTCTAAAACTAAAATTTTTCGGACCTACACATTATTTGAAATGTATACAATTTCAAAATTGTTGATAACTTTAAATGTTCGTGTAACTTTAAGATGTTCGAGTTGATCGTAAGTCATGTTTAATAATGAGACTAATTAATACCTGTACCCTAAAATTTTTGTTTTGGCGATTACGATCATTTGAAGATTAATCTGTGTAAGCGATTTTAGAATATGCGTATACTTAATATTAATTTTGAAATTGTTTGACACTCATACGCAACAATAGCATTAATAATTCATTAATATGGTTTAAAATGTGACTTACGTCGAATTCGGTTAAGGAAACTTCCAGGAACCTTGTTTCGCTTAAAGAAGATTTTCAATAAAAAAAATTTGGATAGGTAAAAACCGTTTCTGTTACACGAATGTAACACTTTTGAATTCGCCGTTGATATTTATCAAAATTTAATGATAAAATTATGTGCACTAGCTTTCGTTGGCAAGAAACAAAGTTGGAAAAATAAGTTGCATTTCATTGCCGGTAAATTAATATTATTTTTCATAATTCTTCTAGTTTTTTGACCTCTTTTTATATTAATTACACTAATTATTTAAGCTGCAGGTCCTTTTTATAATGTAATATTTATTTTTATCCGATATTTCGCTACTACTGCATTATAAACAAAAACCAATTTTCCTGAAGAAGCTACTGTAATTAATATTATTTTTCTATTATGCGATGTCGAATCAAATTATGTTTCATTTAAACGGTTTTTCGGTACGCGGATTTTCTTATATGTGAAAAAAGTGCTTTGAAATCGTGCCAAGCTAATAAATAGAAATATTTAATTTTAATTAAGCGATTTTTTTTAATTATACAGCGTGCGCTTTTCCGAATTCAACTATAATACATTCTCTATTAATTTTCATACTCATATTATAAAAAAGCAAATACATTAAACTGAAACAAATACACTAAATGGAACGAAATAAAAAACAATACAAGTTTGTTGCTTAGCTGTTGCTATTATCATTTGCCAAAAACAAAAAAAAAACATTTAAGCATTACACAGCGGAAGTTGTTTATATAAAATAATACATAAATTAACACTAACAATCACGAATGTTCACCGATCAAAGTTGTGAATAATATAATAGCATAAACTTGCCGCGTTATTAAAATAGAATATTATTATGTAATTGTACTTTCAATTATTCAACGTTAGTCAAAAATCATTACGATTATTTATCTATGTTTGTTAGATGATGGAAATTTTGCATGATTGCTGAAAAATGTGATGCTTTTTTTCACGTTATTTGTTTTTTATAGCAGTGTTGTAGCGTCTCTGATGTCAAGGAGACGTATTAAATTTAGAAGCTTAATTTTTAGTAGCCACTTTTTAGTAATTATTTTACTTCGCAACTGCTGCACAATATCGACGAAGGAGGGTGTTCTGATGTGCCTGTGGATTGGATAGAGCTGAAGGCGTTACTATTCAGTGACCAGTGATTATGTCTTCGCCACTGAAACCTTGCGACAAAAACTGACACAAAGACACACAATTCCCCATCACAAAAAATGCGAGATGCTTTTATTAGTCCGAAACTGGGGCTGAACCCAAAAAAATTTTTATTTTTGTAGTCAACGTGCAGACTACTTCGACCATCGCCATACTCAAAATCAACCTTAGCATCATTTATAGAGCTCAGAAAAGTTAATTTTTTGGTGGTAGTGGTTTAAAGATTGAAGGAAAACTCCTTCTCCTGTAAAATTAGTTTTTTGTCCTCGGTTACGTTTTTTTTATCGGTTATTGCATTGTTATACACACAGACACACACACACACATATATATATATATATATATAACTATATAGTATATTCATACATACAAAAATACTACAGTCGACTCGCAATAATTTGAAATTCAAGGGACAAGAGAAAAATGTAAAAGAATCGTGAGTTAGAGTTTTATTGAAAGCAAAGCGCATAGTAAAAGCACTGCGAACCAAACCAAATAATCTAATTGTTCATTTGTTTTAAATGCACGCAGGAAACCAATTTCCAGTTCAAACTATAGAGGGTGGAGCACAAGGTAAAATTAATTTTTTTTTCAGTAAACTTGGCACAATAACATAAGTCAAATTATGTTTATCGTTAATCAAGATACCCTTCCAATTATTTCAAATTACCGAGGGTATCAATGGACATGAACTTTTTTCAATTTATTAAATGTTTTTCAAGTGACGTGCAAAACAAATTAAATACTCGTGAGATTAAAATTAACGAGTTTCAAATTATCAACAGTGAACTGTATATTTTTAATTTATTTTCAATTTACTTAGTTATGTTACATTCGTTAAGTTCTATTGAAACAATTCACAAAACAAAGTCAAAGTCAAAGTCAAAGTAGTGTGCATGCGTTACTAAAAACCAATTTCCGTTACTTTAGATTAGTTTGATTTATTTGACTGCCATCAAAATTAAGTGATATTTCTCAATTATGTATGTATATTTTCAATTATACTAAAGTCCAGTTCATAGTGGTTGTTTTCTTTCAAACTTATTTTTGCTGTTGGAATGTTAAAGAAGTTAACAAGCCTCGAAACTCTTATTCAATAAATATTACCACCTGTTCTGTAAACCGAATCGATTTAAAGACGAATGATTTCTCAAAACCGAATAAATGCTAATTTGGTGTTCTAAAAATCACACGATTTCCAACATTCGAACATAGAGCTACTGAAAATGTTTTCAAAATAATGTTTATTGTTATTTAAAAGTGATTTTTTTTAATGATTATCTAATGGATTTAGTGAAAATGTGCTTTTATTCATCCATCTACTTTATCTGCATACTTTAACAAAAACATGGAGAAATATTGGAGTGTTTTTTAAATTGATTATTTTGTATTGAAATCTGTTACAGAGTATATAATTTGACTTGATTTAATAACAGAAAGATTTCAAGTAAAAATTGGTGAATGTTTTTTATGTGTCATCAGTTATTTATAAGGAAGATTCGATTTAATTTCGACCGGACTTATCGACTCGATTTTAAACCGAGTAAAATTATGCGAATTCGGTTTATATAAGTATGTGTATTCATTTTAAAAACGAAAAATGTTTGCGGATTCGGTTTACAGAACATTTCCGATTATCAATTAACAATATTCCAAGTCTTTGCTGTCGTATTTACATATGTGTGTATATGTGTGAATGCATAAGAATGATTAATCTACGAACTGTTTGTTCGATAATAACATTTTTGGCTGCCTAACATTTTATATTCATTTTTATTAATGCATTTTATCGGAAATATCATACCTCATTATTTGTATAGTACATATGTATGTATGTGTGTGTATTGTAAAATAAGGGGTTGCCATGGGTTATTTTTCTTTAATGTTTTTATGAATATATATACATATATACATATACTTGTATATATATACTATATGTTTATCAATATTTACCCTGCCGGCAAATTGGTAGTCAACTACAAATAAAATTCACTTTTATGGACGAACTACAAGTTAGCGACAATGTAGTTCAGAATTTCCCCAAATCACAATGTGTACATTTTGTGCAGTTATTTTATTTGCTTTTGATTCATGTTAATGCGTTGTTTTCCTTTTGTTTCTCCATTCATGAATTATTTGATTTACTTTATTTATCAATATTTTTCTTCCCTTTTAAAGCATCGTTAATTTTTAATTTTTTTTAACATTACACATTCTGCGAAGCTTTTAGCTTGTCTGCAGAAATAACCATGGTCTAGGCGGGAAGCGAACCCGCAACCTTCAGTTTGATAGCCTAATGCTCTTGCACTAGGCTACGGAAACATTGTCAAAACGCAAAACAAGTACTTCAATTCGTTTAATTAATTTTTCGCGTTATATTAATGTGAATTAAGTTTTCATTAATCAAAAAAAAAAACATACGTAAGTACCTTCTTAACACAATTATAAGTTAGGTTAGGTTAGGTCGGCTGGTTGCTGAATGTAAAGGTAAAGAAAGGTTCTAGCCCACTTGGATCCGATTTATTATGGTTCCATTGTGATACCTGTTGTGAAAAAACTTTCACAGACCAGAGTCTCTGCTAGGAATCGAACCTAGAACCCACACTGATAAACTAGCACACTACTCACTAGACAACCGGGGCACTCTAATTCAATTATAACCCTGTGAAAGAAGTGATTCGAACGAAATCAATAAAATCCAGAACTTGTGATTCGCGTGTAGTGCAAAACGGGATTAGTTCTATTTCTTTTTACTGGGTTGTCGTTGCCGGAAGTTCTCTTTTTTGATGCCGATTCATCAAGTTCGAAGTAATGCCCTACTTTTTTAATCAGGGCTATGAAAAGTTGCTTATCATTTTGCTAATTTAATTTAATTCATTTTATCGAAATGCAGTTAATTTGTTTTACGATTAAATAAATAAAAAAGTCAAATGTTTATACTTATATACATGTGGAATACTGACAATGGACACAGAATGTAACAACAACACGAATAACGGCAGACGTACTTATACAAACGGACAAACGGACAGACGGGAACATTGGTATAGAACGGGACGAATTTGGGGAATGTTATGAGAAAGGGGCAGGCAGTGTTAATTTAGTCAGCAAGTGATGTGAATGGGAGAAGATGTACACTTGAGGTATTGATTATATAGAAGCAGAGAAAAGTTTATAGGTATTGTTTGCAGAAAGTGCATAAACTAAGTGAGAATAAGTTAACGATAAGAAAACCATACAAATCCATCATTAAAAGTTATTTGTTGTAAATATTAATCTTTTTAAACAGTCTAGATTTTAAGTCTAAAACCACTATTATATATTTATAAATAAATAAATGAATTTATAAACCTAAACAACCACATACATACATACATATGCACAAATATATAAATAAATAAACATAAACGAATTTTGTAGAATAAAATTATTTTCATACTAATTTACTGTATGTTGTTTTTAATAACTTCATGAGAAGTCTAAAATATACGGCTATTGATGATTCGGAAGTAGTTAGAAGTAGTTTCCAAGGAATGACTTCTGCTATTATTCACTGGGAAGCAATGAAATTGAATTTCCTTTTTTAAAGAGCCTAATTAATATTTTTATATGTAACTGATGAACAGTTAGCGTCTGGGTAGTTGTTAATAAGTTAATTATAGCCTAACTTTTGGATAACTAGTTTTAATTTAGTTGAAAAGTAACGCATAGTCGAATAAATTGATTAGGAAATAGTTATCAGTTATCTTTATTAAAAGTAATCCAAGTGTCAACCACCATCAGTTGTATAACAGTTAGCTTAAAGTTCATTGCACATTAACTGAGTTGCCGGCAGGGTATTTTATGTCGCTAATAAACTGTCAGTTATGTAGTAATTACATATCCGATGTGAAAGCACTGAATTTTGATAAATTTTGTGGCTATTAATTGGAAATATTACCAAGGGCTACCAAGAAGTGAAGAGGTTCTTTGTTTTCGGTGTCCATGTGTGTGTACATTTGTGTGTGGCTGTGTGTCAGTTGTTGTCGGAAGATTTCAGTGGCGAAGACATTGACACTGATCTTTGAAAAATACCGTCTTCAGCTGATAGCAATCCACAATCACCCCCAATTATTTACGTACGAATATCGCTGCAATTTTTATACATACATATACATTAGTTAAAAGTGCCCCCTGTACATCCTCTAATTCAACGTATTTTTGGACAGTAATTTACAAAAAATGTTTTTCGACAAAGGTAGGGGTTGCATTTTGAAACTGTTTTTTAAATCTTTGGTATTTGCAGTCGGATCTTAAAGAATGATATATCAATCTTTTTTCCTCGAGAAGCACAATATTCTGCATCATTGACTTGCAGTATCTCGTTGTAGTATTTATTCACCAGATCTCTCTTTCTACTTCCCTAATGAACCCGCTTATGGCAGAAAATTAAAGCTCTTAAAAAAATATTGTGTACAATTTTTAAACAATTTTTATTCTTATTTATTTTATTATAAATATTATCGCCGACTCGAATGAAGAGTTTTAGCGTACGACTCAGACTTCTACTGTTATTTTACGACAAAACAATAAACATATGTAGCTCGCAAAGCTTTATTATTTTATGACTTCTTGTTTGAAGCAGAACTGCAATTTGTTTAAACTGTTTTAAAATATTAAGACATTATGCAAATATGACTTAATAATATTATTGACATTGTCAATCCCCAAATTACGTAAAAACAAATTAGCAGATGTTGAATTTGCAAAAAAAAAATAAATATAATATTTGAGAATTATTTAAATTATTATATTATATTTATTCTGCAACTACTAACGCATTTTTTGTCTGCTTGAGAAGGAGAGATATAAACAAATAAAAAGTTTTGCGTTTTCCAAAACAAAAATAAAAAGATATTTAGAAAGAGGTTAGTAACCGAAATGCCGGTAGGTATACAGAAATATTAAAAAAAAATAAACAAAAAAAAAACAGAAATAGAAACATGAAAACCAATGAAGGAAAAAGTTTAAAAACACAACACATTGTGGAAATTCTTATTTGGTATTTTTTCCCCTTTAAACGTTCACTACTTATTTGCGAATTTGTATAATTTCTGGTATTTGTTCTTGGCACAAATGTTATGAAATCAATTGCAATATTATCTACACACAAATCTTCTCTACACCGAAAATTTAAATTTTTTATTTAAAATTTTCATCATTAACAATTCAAAAAAATCATGCACACAGCATCCATTTGTTTTTTATGGAGTAGGAATATAGACTAGTTTTTTTACATGCGAACATTTATACTTTTGATTATAGTATTTCTGTTGTATCACTTTATGTTGTTATTTTTAATAAAACATGTTTTTGTTTATTATAATATTATATTATTTTGTAATCTTAATAAAAAATTCACATCACACAGCAGCTTTATACAGACAACTAAAATTCTTATGTTGAATTGTATCATAATTTTCCCACTTATTTATTTTTTAATCTCTCTTGCTCTCTCTTAGTATAGTAAACTCACCTCTGCTCTTTGTGCATGGGATTGTTTGTTTGTTTGTTGCTTAATGCAAAAGGATGAAGAATTTCTCATGTGCGTGTACGTAATATGTACAAGCAACTACAATGGAAAATATATTAATGTGAACGAAATATAATTTTTGAATTGCAATGTTATGGCACATTGTTTGCTTTCATTCTTATTAAAATACCAAGGACTATTTTGTTGTATTAATGTGTGTGAGCGTGTGCGTATTTTTAATTGTTTTTGTAGGTAATAAACATTCAACATTAATTACTCTTTCTTGTTTTGTATGTTTTTTACTTTATTATTTATTATATTGCGCACTTCCTCACTCTTATCACTTGAATTAATTTTGCTCTTTATGTTCAGCCAGGGTTTGCGGTCAATATAGTTAAAACGTACTACAACGTTGAAATTAAAAAGTTTTAATAAAATTATTTCATAGTGTAAAAATTAATCATCCAATTTTGTTTTTCAATAACATTTTGACTAAATAAAAAAAAATTATTTTGAGTGGTGGAAATCTGTATTTGGACCTGTACAATTTGTTCTGTTAATTGGAAAATATGATATCAGCCAAGTGATGATATAGATTTGTGCCCGTTTTGTCGCATTTTCTATAACTTTGTGCAATATTTCTGGTGATAACTGTTCGCATTCCTGTCGAATATTATCCTTAGGGGCTACGATAGCCTGGGACTTGTTGGCCAAAATCCGCAACTTCAAGTAGCACCATAAAAAGAATTCTGTGATGGTAAAATCGCGAGATGTTGCTGGCCATGCCAACTCGCCAAAACGGGAATTACGGAACCGGGAAATGCTTCCTTCACAATATGCATTGTGGTTCCTGCTGTGTGTGCGGTTGGAACGTCTTGTTGAAACCACATGTTCACCAAGCCCGGTCATTCAATTCCGGTAGTAAGAAGTCGTTTATTATGACCTTGTAGCGTTCGTCAGTAACAGTAACTGTATTGCCGATGGCGTCTCAAAAAATACGGTCCAATCACTCTCCCGCATGAACACCGCACCCAACAGTAGCCTTAACGCCTTTTCGTGCCTTACTAGCGGATTTTCAGTGCCCCAGAAACGTAATGTTTGACCAGTTGGCGCGAAACGATTATGAAATCTACGACGAAATTCACAAAAGCGACACAATTATTCCACGCTATTTGCAAAAGCGATTACATCTTACGATAGGTTGATTAATTTTGCGCCACGCAGTATTTATTGCAGTTTAATTTTTGTAACTAAATTAACAAAATCAGTATACAAGAAAGGAATCTCGTTTAGTTATAAAAGGATGATTTTTCTTTGTGCTATAAGAAAATATATACTTAGTTGTCTTCTTAAAGAAATTGTTTCACTTTAAATTATGGGCTATTTACTTGTAATACCGTTCCACTTTCCAGTAATTAAGAAATTATTTTCTTTTTATTAGGGCGGGCAAAATGTATTGTACTTTCTCTTGATAAAAAAATTTTATATTTCATATCCAGTGAAATGTTCTAAAACATTTAAATATTAATCACTCAAAATTTTGATATATAATTCTAGAGGAATTGACTGTAAATGCATATATTTATTACTTCTAAAAGCTCAAACATGTTGTAGCTTAAAGACTTAACTTTTTATTTTTTAAGGACTAGAATTTTTTTGTTTCGAAATTTCAATTCTGGAAATCAATTTTGGTAGTGGCGGACACGCACGCCCACCAACTGGTCTGGGGAAGCTCGGATGTGAATACAAGAAGTGAGTCTTTATTTGATTTCATAATCAGTAGTAACTTAGACGTAGCCAACACTGGTTTAGAACCGACCTTTGTTACTTGTCAGCGCCTCTGCCCTTTGAGGATAGGCGTGGCATTTAGGAGGCAGTGGATACGCCATAGGCCTCCCTACACGGGAATCGTTTACACATACGGTCCACAGGGGTACCAGCAGACCACCTTGGTCGAATGCCGACATCGCGAGTCGCGGAAGCTCTTCAATCTGGTGAGGGTCAAAGGGAACAGAGTGGCCGCGGTGAACTAATTAAAGAATCTTATAAGGAACGCGAAGCGGAGATGATGGAGATCGTTCTGCAGTAGTGTGCAGAATGCATCGCCGCATTCGGAGGATTCTGTCGAACACACCTACTGTTTCGGGTTTTCCAGCAAGAGAAGTCATTAAGATCGCTATGACTTACGGCTATAACGGCTCCGCGGACCCTAGCTTGGGTTTTGTAAAATTTTATGGGTAAACCTTATATGCTTAACCCTTAGGACTCATATGAACTAGCTTTGTAATCAAAGTACAATTTACTGGAGTATGTTTTACAAGGTAGTGTACTGCAGAATACGATACCCTGTTTCATCTCGGTTTATAGAGTACCACTCTTCCTATCAAATATTTACTGGATAGAGAAATTATTTTATTATTACATGTGTAGCAATCACGCGGATTTAGACAAATTTGCATAAATAATTATGAATATGGCATTAAAAATTTAATAATAAAATGTTTATATGTATGTATATTATGTATTTACTTAAAATTAAAAATAAAGAAAAATATTTTTGCCCACTTACATATAGACTTAAAATTTACTATTCTAAAATGTTAGAAATAAAGACTACGACATCAGGCAAACACAATCAAAGTGTTCTGCGTATGTAGGAACTCTGACGTCAGGTAAAGTGTGTTCTATTTGGCTAATCATATTTTGGTCTCAAACTATTATATTTATATGTAAATATAACTATGGGACAATTGATTATTTCTCTGTTTGAAAGCAAAAAAAAATTTCTATTAGAAGTGATTTTTCTTATAATTTTATATACATATTACTACAAAAGGTGTGAATAACTCTTTGCTAGTGCTGGAAAGTTGTAGTAAAAGCTGGAAAAAAATCATCTGTAAATCAGCTGGCAAAATTTGTTTAAAAGATGCAATATTTTTACCGTTGAAAAGCGGTATACACTTCCGCGGAATTTTACATTTATTTATGCAGATATGCTTAGATATATATATATATATATATATATATATATATATATATATACGAGCTTTGTTCAAAAGAAAAGGTGAATTTTGTTTTCTTCGATTACAATGCCTTGGTGCATCATGAGTTCTTGCCAACAGGTCAATGCTTGTTCGAGATTTTTTTTGGCAAAAAACAACACCCTAATCATCCCTCAACCACCAAGCTGATGGCCATACCGAAAAGCGCATTTCATTAGTGCTTCGAGGATTGGAAGAAACGTTGGCATAAGTGCAATATAACTTCGGTGGGTGGAGGGGGATTACTTTGAAGGGAACAAAATCGACATTGGTGAATAAATAAACACTTTTCAAAATTCATCTTTTCTTTTGAACAAACCTCGTATATTTTATAGGATTTGTGGCGAACAACTTATGAAAAAGCGCAAATTTGTGTTGAGTTTACAATGTTTATGCGGTATTCTTTTTTTTGAACGTTCATAAAATCAGCCATATAAAATATTTATATTAAAACACACAAAAATACAGTTTTTAACAGAAGACAATAATTTCCAGCATTTCTAATTGAGTTAGATGCTTGCAAAAGTCAAAGCATAAAGTAGTAATTTTAAGCATTCACTGGGTTTTATTCACACAAATTTGCTAGTATTAGCATTAGCTATCTTTTTATTCCCTTTGCTCATTGGCTAATAACACTGCGCAACAAATTTGGATAAATGAATGTACGTAGACTATCAGTAGACCAAAAGGCGCAAATTTTAGCTCGTATTACTAAGTTAGCCGTATCATTGATTATAGCCATATTATGGATTATTATTAATAATTTCTCTTGATATCTTAACCAAACAAAGTATGTTTTTGTAAATACATATTTACATAATTTCTTAAAAAAGTCGCTTAGAGAATCTCATTGTCGCTGTTACTTTCAAGGTCAAGTTAATGTTGCCTTTTTTCATATGGGCTAAAATAATAAATTTTTTTTGTTAAAAGAAACAGCAGATTTATACAGATCTTTATCGAATATTTAGCATTTAAAATACACGACTCGTGCTTATGATAGCACGAATAAAATATAAAATAAAATTGCACTTTTGAATAAATCTTAGAAATAAGAAATTTCATGATTTTTTAATTAAAATTAAATAAGTTTACAATTGAAAGATTTCATTTCATTATATAGTCTAATATCTATTTTCGACTAAGTGTTTCTAAAAACAAGTAAATATAATTTTTTTTCTGCGTGAAATTTTTTCTTGGACAGTCCTTACGGATTGCCCCCTAAAAATAAATTGTAATTAATTACCAATTGTTGCTGTGTTCTCTAAATATGATCTTATGTTTAAAAATTTTAATCTATTTTACATATAAAAAATTAAATTAATAATTTTAATCAGTTTCCACTTTAAAATAAAATAATGCTGCCACCGTAAAATCTCTGCTCTTTTCTGGTATTCTAATTTACTAAGGTTGACATTATTGATTCTTGCTTTCAACACAAAACAACACCACAAGCCGCAACCCGTCAAAAAATTCACTTTTTCCATGAGAAATTTCTTGGTCGGGCCATTTATCTGTTCTTGACATTCAACAATATTGGAGTTTTTTCCGCTTGAGCGATTTGGGAACAATCCACAAACAACTAATGTGCTGCTTTAGCACAAATTTTTCCGTACTTTGAAATTTGCGCAAAGGAAATACGTCAATAAACTGAAGCAATCAGTTGTTGCCTTTTGGCAGTCATATTTATTCTTTCAGTCACATCTTGTTAAAATTTCCATTGTTTTTAACAAACTTTTCCCTTATTGATATACCTCATCTTTAAATTAATTTAAAAAATTGGACTCTATTTTTCAAAAATGTGTCTCCTTTGGATGAACCTTCACCTTTGAATTATTTAGTTCCAATACATAAATACCACCATCTTTTCCACAATGCGGAGAATTTTCATGTGGCGTTGCTTGCTGACATACACTGATAGCTTTATTTCCGACTCCATAAAGACTTGCTGTGTCATTGGCAGGATTCTGTACACGTTTAGTCGAGCGCGTAAGATAGGAGGATTTTGTCGTCGAATATTGATAAATCGGTTTACGTTTACAAAACAAGCGAAACAATTCGTTGCGAAATTTTTTATGCGAAATAGTGTATAGAAATGGATTTAAACAGGAGGCCGTTTTACAAAACAAAGCCGGTATCATTGAACGGTTGGGTGTTAGATATTTCTCCATGCCAAAAATACCTGCCATGGCAACTATCGAATATGGTGTCCAGGCCAAGAACCACAAACCAATCACCAGCAATACAATGAAGGCCAAACGTACTTCCATTTTATGTTTATTATAATTACTTTGTATGTTTTTAGAAATAAAGACTGCTTTCAATATGTGAAAATAACAATAACAAATGCAGGACAAGGGCAAGCACCAAGCGAATACAAAAAATAGAAACATAAAAACACGCGCAGGCAAGGTTTTGTCCAAATAATCAAAAGAGCATGTTTTTAAATAGCCCTCGGGTACGTAGACCGAAAGGCCGACCTGCAATAGTGGTATTGCAGAGAAGAAAAATGCTTCAAACCAGGCCAGCCATAGAAGGAAGTAGTAGTATTTTGGTGCACTGCTCATACGTAGAGGTCCTAAAGGATTCACTACCACACTATAACGATCCACAGAGATGACTGTTAATAGACCAATTGAAGCACAGCCACTGAAACCACCCACGAAACCATATAAACGGCAACCTGTTAAAAGAACAAAGAAAAAAGAACGAATTAAATTAAGTTTCTTTAGTTTTTAGTTATATTTAGTGAACCGTAGAGACCTGCACACATTTCCTTTTCTTCACTAAGCATTATGCTGCTACATTCTCTACATTATATAAAAAAGAATATTAATAAATAAACAATATGCTGTTGTTGTTGCGAATAGGGTTTACAGAATACATACTGAGTACATTGCAGTACACTCCTGCAGAGCATGTTAGAAATTGAAAATAGTGTGTGTAATTTTTTATGATTCATTTTAAATTGTATGGTTAGTCAATCACTTTTAAAGAACGTTACATCGCTTCCAACTTAAATTCAATTGTATTTTGCAAAAAATTGGAACGGTCTGACATTGAGTATTTGTTTTCATTGCTATATATGTATGAAGATAGTATATAATGCACATTACGCGGTAAGTTCTGTTGCAACGTTGTCAGTGATAGAAAATAGCCGATGTTTGATTGTCTTGCTGGGTTTTTGTTAATTCTTTGAATTTGTATTCAAACACATTTGTGCAGATCGCCAATTAACAGTCAATGCAAAAGTTACTCAGAAAAAACACCATTGGGGGATTCTAATGGTAGTCATAAACTCATATGTATATGTTTATAATAATAACACGAAAATGTATTACTGCAGCCCGTCAAAATTTTAGAAAAAAAATATAAATATTTTTTTTCTCTCTGACCAGTAAACCGGGGATATCCCCTACATATGCAATGCATTGCACTGGAACTAGATAGAGCGAGGTATAGTGTAGAGACAGGTGGTGAAAGTGGTAGGATGGTAGAGCTTACCCGAAGCTGCTATAGCATAGAAAAATAAGAAACATTTTTTACTTTACCGGGCCGTGAATCGAACTTCTGGTTGAATAGGCAACATGCTAGCTACTTAGCCATTAGCACCCACACAATGGTAAAATCAAAGGAAAAAACTAAAATAATTCGACTTTATTATTATTATTGTAAATAATAACTTATTGTAATAATAACTCTGTAATTCTTGTACTACGTCCGCTTTCAAATAAAATTTATAAAAATTTTCTTCTGGCACACAAAATTGTTGAGCTGAATAATATTTTTTGGACGGCGGATAAACGGATAAACGCTTCACAAAATTCAAGTATTTCATACAAGTGTGATAGTGTGTTGTACTCTGTTGTAAAAATGACAAATAATACGGTAATACAATTGCCATCAGATAAGGCTTCTTTGTTTTTAGAAATTTTTCTAAAGGAGAAGATTTTCCGATTGATCACTGCTGTTATATTACAACTGCAAATAAAGAAAATAAAAAAAAATGTTCGCTCCAGTTTTACTTTTCATTTTATTTGAAGCTTGATAGTGTAAAAGCAAAATTTATTATTACTTTAGATTTTTTGACAGTCTACCCAAATTTCATTAGATTTCCTTCCCACTTGGTCTTCTGAAAGTCATAAAAGTTGTACTATAGTCTGAAAAGCCCTTAAGTAAGTTACCGTAACAAAATTTGCTAAATTGTATATTTTTAGATGTCGAGATTTTTTCTTTTTTACTTATTTTTAATAAAACTCTAATTTAATGTAAAGATATAAAAGTGTGCACAATTTTTCACCAATTGTTATTCTTATAACATTTATAAGTAATTGTGGATTTTTGTTTCTTTCTTCTTATAACAATAATTTAATATAAAAAGTTATAAAAATATGAAAAGTTTTTAAACAATTTTTTATTCTTATATTATTTATAAGTAACGGCGTCTTATATATATTATCGCCGCCTCGACGAAATAGTTTCAGCGTACGACTCAAACTTCTACTGTTTTTTGATGACAAAACAATAAAACTAGTTCAAAAAGTCTTATTTTATGACTTTTTTGTATGAAGCACAACAAACATGTTTTTAAATTATTGCAAAATATTAATACATTATGTCAATAAGACTTAATTGCACATCTTGTGAATCCCCCAAATACTAATATGTAATAAGAAATAAATGATATAAAATGACAAAACAGTGTATATATGTATGTACTTGTACATGTATGTACAGGGTGGCGCAGAATGATCTATATGGTTTGAATTCTTTATAACTTTTTTAATTATTATTTTTTCTTTGTTTTTTTTTCAGCATTTTGTGAAGAAGACTTGCGGAATTAATTATGAATCATTACACGATCGAACACAGCACATACTGCAGGTGCCTCTATGGCTTTGTTAAGGGACATATTCGGTGAACGCATTATTTCGTGCACAAGCGATTTTAACTGGCCTCCACGTTCACCAGATTTAACAGCTCCTGACAGTTTTCTTTAGTGATATTTGAAGGAAAGAGTGTACGTTAACAAAGCAAGAACCATACTTTAACTAAAAACCAACATTCGAAATGAAATCACGAAATGAATTACACCTAAAATTTTGCGAAAAGTTATGGAAAATATGATAAGAGCACGTATGTGTGAAGCAGAAAATGGACATCACTTACAGGATATCATTTTTCAAAGCTAATTGCAAAAAATTCCCCAATAATATACTGTATTTAAAAAAAAAAAGAAGTTATAATAATCTCATAAATAAAAAAGTTGTAAACCATTTAAACCATATAGGTCATTCTGCGCCACGCTGTATAATATATTGTAAAAGCAACACTTTAGGTTAGAAATTTGTAATTATTACTTACCCCAGTCTCCTAAAGCTGGACCACGCATGAAATTATTATAGATTGCTACGGGGCATTTGACGACAATCATGAAATCGCTAATGGCCAAGTTAAAAACCAATGTGTTGGAAGCTGTTCTCAGAGATTTACATCTGAAAAAAAGTATTCTTTTGTATTTGGATAATAAATTATTAAAGAAATAAAAAAATAGGAAACGTTTTCATTCTTTTACATGCAAGCTGGAATAAAAAAAATATTTACATTCCTGTAGAATGTGTTGAATAGTTCCAAATTTTTTACGTAACCACAAACAAACATTTGGTTTTTTATATTTTTTCCTGACGACTGCTCTGGTATGTGAAATACCTATGCAATGCATTGCACTGGAGCTAGATAGAGAAAGATGGATAGTGTAGACTATAAACAAGTGATGAAAGTTGTAGAGCTTAGTTATTTCCAAACTCTTCAGGTGCGTGTTAATTATAAGGCAAAGTTGTGATGTCTAAGGTGTTAATTTTGATGTTTTTTTAAGCTAATGGAAGTAATTTTTTATTTATTATTTTACTTCGCCAACGTTTTATTGCTCAAATACCCAGGAAAGAGGGTGCTGTAGCCCAGAAAATTTTTGACTTGAACGGCCCGGTCCCTCTGGTTGCAGAGTCAACAAACTAACCACTCCGACTTCAGATTTTTGATTTAACTGAAGATAATTGCTTAATTTCTGTATTATGCGTAGCCCATTTGTTTTCGTCTTCTTCTTTGATTACAATAGGTGCATACATACATGGTATAGTATTGAGATACACGAGTATGACTGATGACGGATTTTATATATTCAGGCCGTCAGTACTTTGCTTTGACAGAGACGTACTGAATGAGACAAAGCTCATAAGAAAAGGTATATTTCAACTTAGTTGTCAGTTGAAAAAGGCAAAGTATGACGGAGGACGGATTCTATGTGCCCTGGATTTAAAGTTGGTCAACTTGTAACGTACGTTGAGTTCTTTGACAGATATAAGCAGCGTTGCAGGTTTAGGTTATTTTCAACCAAAATTGATTAAATTATTTTTAGTGTGGAGATGTGAAATTTTTTTTGAATTTTGATTCCTTTTGCATCCTAAGTAAATAAATATGGCTATTGTGCTAAACTCATTCGTCGCTATGTTCATGTCAGTTGAAAAAGTCATGGAGATAACAATAACAACAACCCAAAGAATGAGTATGAAATAACAAAAGAATATCAAAAAACTTTTCGGTTCAAGTAACTGTGCACCCCTCTTTTTGGGCCACTCTCCTACACATCAGACGTGCTTCAAGAAAAATTTCTGAATGTAAAACTAGTCTTATGTTCACACTTAAACGTAAACAAAAGCGATAAGCGTTGTTTATCTGTCAAAAAGTCTCTTACCTATGTATATCTTTCATATGCAGCAGTTGGAAAATCTGATTTTGACAGTGGCGTAACAAGTGAAGTTTGGTGCAGAAAGTGAAAAAAACAGTAAATACATATGTATTTTTGAACGTTCACATAGCGCTGCCGCTTTTGTCTAGGTAAGCCACTTCAGCGTTAGCGATATGCGGCATAAACGGCAAGGCTCAACGGTTTTTTTTAGTTTGGTTTTTAAAGCGTTCCACATTACACGTGTAAATTTTGCATTCATAACGGAATACATCGTACAAGAGCAACTCTTTGTTTTTTTTGTTTTCTTAATAAATGTTCAAAAGAAATTTTCTTTCGGTATAAATTTCATTCAAAATGTGACTACCTACATACAGCATAGCCGTGTAGTTCCTGTGAAAAATTCTAATTGTTTTTAACATGAACTTACTTTGAAAACATATAAAGAACCAATCCATTGCCAGTTATCCCAAAAACAAATATAATCATGTACAATGTAGCCATTATATAATACGATGTATCACTGGGTGGCTCAAACTTCAACCAAAATGGATTGATACGTGCAATCATCTGATAGTCATAAGATCCACGAAAAGCTTTTAAAGCAGGATAGATGCTAAATAATTTGAAAAATTTTAGAAAAACTTAATAAAGAGAACAGAACAGAAAAGAAATTACCTCTCGTTTAACTCAATTAAACCATTAATTGATGAATTGACATATTTAGTACATGAACTTGTGCTATTCTCCGGTATACACACGATCAAATTATTCTCTAATATGTTCATTGCAGACGAGGAATAGATGGGCTTTGCCATTGCAATCAGATTTAAAAGGACCGACGAAAGTGTATAAATATTTATTTTAAATATTTCGTATAACAAACGAGTGCTTTCGTGGTAGAGGTGAGAATAAAATGTTCCAAGGCTTTGTGATGGCAGCCAGTGATACCAACTTATAGTCAAACCATTTATGTTTGTTGTATTGGTAATATAGTTGCGGGGTGATGTCTGTCGTTGTTGTTGTAATGTTGGCATAAGTGGGTGTTTAATTTGTCGGTTTTGTTTTACACTATTCATTTCAAATTTCATTACAAGAGATTTGATGCTCCTACCATGCTTATCCATTGTGAGGCTACTGCTGTGTCATGCGATGTTGTTGTAGTTGTTATAAAAACGAAGAACCCCAAGAAAAACCGATCAACTTGTTTCTATGGAAAGAAAATACTATTTTCGAAAATAAGAATATTTCATTAAATGAAAAGTTAAAGCTAAGTTGAGTTATGTTAATTTGAGACTTAAAACAATAATTACAAAGTAAACTTAACTCTATAATTATATAAAATGTATCAAATTTAAATATGCTGATGATCGATAACATACAGGTAGTCAAAATTACATGTGATAGTTATTAAGAAACAAACTAAATGAACGACAAAACAAATCTGGAATGTTTTGAAATAAACTATAACCTCGGTTAACGCAACCGTCGACAAGTGCAACTCGTCGATAATCGCAACACCCAAATTGTAAACATTGGTGGCACTTTTAACGCAACTTTTCAAAATAAAAAACCTCAATTAACGCAACTTTTCATACAAAGTTAAGTTTTATATGTAAATTTAGTTTTTTATAAATAAAAAATATGTCATCTAAAAAAACACATGATAACAACCAAACAAATTTACATAAAATGTGTAGTGTTTATTTATTCAAAATATATTTTTGTTTTTATACTTTATTTTAATTAATTAAATGTATTCGTTTTAAAAGTTAACCATTGCTTTTTTAAATAAATATTTCATTTGGTTTAAAATAAAATTTTTAATCGAAAATAGGCATAGAAATTTTTGACTCGGTTTTCGCAACAACTCAGTTTTCGCAGCAGCCCAAAATTTCAATTGGTTGCAAGTTTACACTGAAATAATTTTAAAGTTAAACAGTTACAAGCTTATCAGTGTGTGTGAATGTGTACGAGTATAGTAGCAATGTTTGCAAATAAAGCTTGCTGTAAAATACCATGGAAAGTTCAAAATTTTTGTCTGTGACAAGTACGCACAGTGCGCTGAAATGAATAAAAAGGTACTAAGGCCGTCATATTTAAATCACTTGTAATAATTTTGATTCGCTATTCTAATATTGTTATTAAAAATATTTGTACTATATTGTTCCCTTTTTAAAACAATATATTGCAAATGCTGTAAATTAATAAGGCAAAATTTAAAGCACAAGAGGTTGAAGTGCAACGTTCCTCAGGGCTATAACAAGGCTCCGTTCTTTCTTCTACTCTTTTTCTCATTTTTCTTAATGACGTTCTATGTCAAACTTCCAACCATATCCACTCTTTTGTAGATAACAGCAGCATTTGCCATTCATATTCATTTGATTTTATGCCAACATCGACTTGCATCGGGGGGATGAGGCAAAATATGAATGATTCCTTCACCTCACAAGAATATCGGAATAAGGTCACGTGAACAGAGTCAATTTTAATGCTCAAAAGGCCCAATACTGCAAGCTTACACATCGACGCTTGCCCGAACACGCTGCCTCGTCTCTAATTATGGGTGGTATAAACATTGAGGAATCAGAACCTCTTGATATTTTTGTGATGAAAATTCAGTGCAATGTTCAAAGGACTGAGCACATTATTCAGATCTCAAAGGAAGCATTCAAGTGCCTCGGCTTTTTAGGACGGTGTAAGACATACTTCACTCTCATCTGATCTCCTTACTATTTATGCAACTTGCATATATTGTATATTTTGAAGGTACTCGTCCATATAGAAGAGGGGACGAAGAAAGTCATTGGTAACGGTAGGATAGCCACCTCTATTGACTCTGTTGAGCATCGTCGTTGCTCTATCGTTATTATAATGGGATGTGTTGTAATAAAATCAAGGAAATTGTACCCGAAAGCCGGTCATTCATACGCACAACGCGTTCATCATTAAGAGCGCATCTATTTATGCTCGATTTGACAGCGAATCGCACTACCCGTTAGATAGAAAAGTCGTTTTTTTTGGCCGAACAACACATATGTGCAATAAACTACACGCAGAGGGTTTTCCTGTCACTATTGATGGGCATTAAAACTTTAACTTTCTGACTAAGGTCTACCAATTACTCGTGATCAATTGAGAGAAAGTTATAGATGTGCCTATCCTATAACCTCTCGGTGGTGCTGCTAGAAACGTTAGTTTATCTACGGCTAATATAGGAAGGCTTTGGGTTGTGGGGCTGTGTTTGGCGACATGTTTAGAATCCTTCTACACTCACAAGCGTTGAAGTATAAGTAGTCTTTTGATTACCTAATACTTTATGGACCGTAGGTCAACAATTATTATAATAAGGAAGACGACTCTTCGAGATCCCACTAGAGATTTGATTGTGGACTGTTTTTACACATCCCGTGAGACTGTAATAATACTGTCTTGATCTTGTCTAGTACTATGGACAACCAGCGAGCCCGACTTCTCTAACGCTAAGTAAACGAGTGATGTGCTCCTTGTGAGTACTTCGTGTCAACTTTGGAAAGTTGGAGTTAGTGCTGGTTTTTAGGTACGGATTCGTAGTAGCTGTGGTTTGTACTCAAAGAAAGCGGAGAGTTTAGTTACTGGTCTATTCGGAATATATGGCCTTATTATTCACATATGTTCTGATATTGCTTTCACTAAGCTAGGTGCTAGGTTGCCATTCAACAGTTCAACAGTAGTCACCGGAGGGTGTCTGAACTAAAAGGTGGTAGTTCATTATGCTCTACTTACATTTTATGATAGTAGTGTATAGGGAAGCCTGGATTAATAGTTCATGACGAAAACTTTCTAATGTGACACAGGGTTTAGATCGCTCAAAACAAGGTGTAATTTCATAGATGAGGGATAACTATGATATTTGATTGCAACCCATGTGTACCTTGCAACCCTTGTACCCCTCCCAAAACCTGTGTAGGGGTCATCCCTGAGCGCCGGTCGAAGAAAAAAACCGATATTTTGTGTGTGGAATCTGTGTGTAATATATGCTATTCTTTGAACTCTTTAGATTCAAATATCTCCTCTGAATGTTTCTTCCTAAAAAAGTTACATTCCAAAAAATATTTAATATTTTTTATTGAAATATTACTGGAAGCTAATTTTTCTTAGTCAAATGAATCCGATGTGCTCTAACTACTTCATATGAAGTAAACATTAACACTGTTAAACGATTGTCAAAGTTAATTGTATGCGAAAACATATTATAACATACATTTAAACTTTCACAATCGTTTTTGCATAAGGGGTGAAACGTTATTTCCATTCTTTATCTAATTTTTGCTTGATACAACACAGTTCCACACAACACGCAACTTTTTTGAAACGTAACTACCGCATTGTGGGAGGGTTACTTGCACTGCGATGAAAAATATACATAAAAATTTTAATGCCAAATGATTTTAGTTTTTATGTAAAACTAATGTGTTCCCTATAACGAATCTCCCAGTTTAGCGAAAGCGTCTGACATTGTATTGGAGATGACTCCTACACATGCGAAGCATTGTGCTGGAACTATAGGAAATGGATAGTAAGAGAAACCACAAGAGTTGGAAGCTTAATTAATTATTTTTGCAGCTTTGCTTTCGCACGTTCTTTGTTTATACTCGTAGCAGTGCTGAAGCTTCGGTTTAGTCGCCATTTTTTTATTATTATTTTACTTCGCCGGTGCTACACAATACCGACGAAGGAGGGCGTTCTGATGTGAATGTGGATTGCTATCAGCTGGAGCCGGTATTGTTCAGTGACCATTGACAATGCCTTCGCCACTGAAACCTTCCGACAAGAACTGACACACAAAGACGCACTAATGCACATCAGAAAAATGCGAGATGTTTTTTTTTATATAATTTTAGTCTGAAACTGGAGTTGAAGCCAGGTCTGTTTTTGGTTTTGTAGTCTGATGTTATTTTTGACGCATTGTTTTTAAGCTAATCTAAACCATTTTCTATTTATTATTTTACTTCGCTGACGTTTTAGCGCTGGAAAACCGACATAAGAGGGTGCTGTAGCACAGAAAACTCAGAAACTGCTATTTTGCATTGACTGTGCTGGGAATCGAACATGGGTCCTTCTGGTTGCAGAGCCAACACGATGACTTCTCAACCATTAGTACCTCCAAAAGTTATATATTAACTTATTTTAAAGAACTGGTGCATACATCCAAATGTACAGTGTCTAAATATAATTTGGAGACGAGATTTTTTAACATAAATATTTTAATGAATAAATAATTAGCAATAATGTAAAAATTAAATTTTTTCCATCTAAAAACAAACAATCAAATATTTAAATTCAAATTACGAAAATTGTTGTGGAATTATTGTTTTTTTTTTTATTTGTTTTTACATTGTCAGAAAATTTATGTATTTAAATTTTAAACCAATTGTTTGCTTGCTTTTCTGTTGTAATCAAACTTCGTTTTTGTAGCAGGACAATCGTTTAGACGTCTTTAACTTTGTTAAATGATAATGATTTCCATATGATGTTATCAAAATTTATAAATTTGGTGCATAAAATTCTTAGATACTTAATTCTTGCTCATATACAATATTTTGGTGGAAAAATTTATTCATTTATTTTTGACCTCTTACATATTTATTTGTTCTTTTATTATTTATTCATTGTTTTCTTTATGGAAAACATACATACAGATACTATATTTTTATATTGTTAAAGTACACCGCTCATCTCATAAATAAGAGCTTCTATCAATCAATCAGCAATCTCATGTACATATGTTTGTATGTATGTCTGTAGGTATGTAGCCTCATAGACAGCTAAACGGCTAAACCGATTTTCTCACTATCTCTCTAAATTTCAAAAATTCCAACTGGGCGTTGCTACGGCCATACAAAGAAAATTTTTATTTTGTATAGCTTGAAACGGTTGGAGTGAAAGTTTCTGAATATGGTCCAAAAGACTTTGTAGTGGACATAATTGGACAAGTGCGAACTAAATATTGATTTCTGTACATCTTGCAATCTGCTAAAAGAAAGTCTTCTAAATATGGTAGATATGACTTTGTAATTAAAAAACTCATCAATCAAAAGCTGGGAGGGATTGGACAAGTGGGTGTGGTACCTCCCATATAAACTAAATATTGATTTCCTTATATCTTGAGAATGTTTAAAGTTTCTGTATTTGGTCTGAGTATCTTAGTGGTCAGTACAAATCATCAGTAAAAAAGGGGTCGGAATTGGAAAAGTGGGCGTGGTAACTCCCACTTATATCTAGTATATCTTGAGAACGGTTAAAGTTAAAGTTTCCCATTTTGGTCTGAGTGACTTGATAGTAATTTTTGTTGCTTCGAGCACTTTTGCTATTGCAACAGACTCGAAATTCGGTGTACGGGTAGGCATTCGCAAGGTAGGGAGGGGAGATAAAACATAAATAATTATCTGAGCACATTCGCAGCTGTTTGGCTAAAATCGCTTGAAAATTATCATTTTATGAAAATTTTGATACTTTTCCAAATCGCACGACTTGCCAAAAAAAATACGACACACAGATGCATTTTTAGTCCACACTACCTTACCTTTTATGACACAGATGTCAGTGCGATAGTGATGGGAAGATCTAAAGATCGAAACAAAAGAGCTCTAAGAATGTCCTTTTTTATAGGAAGCTATACAGTTAATGTATTCTTCATGTGTCAGGAAGTGTAGTTCTACGGCGCCAATAACATTTGTCGTATTCACAAAATTCTGTATCGTGTATCTTGTATGAAATACACTTTTTGTTTTTTGAACACCTATTATACATATATTGTATCAATGTATTCCATATTAGAAACGTTAAAAAACAATTAACAAAACTTCCTTGTTATTATTTTTTTTTATTATTTCTTTCCCTATTATTTACGTTAATTGCCATTTATATTTTTTATTAATAACTTAACTTTAATATTATTTTTCTCAATAATTTTATCATTCACATTACCTTGATAGCGCGGAGGCCATAACAACTTCTCAAAACATATGAAAAAAAATTCTATAAGTGTATTTAATTTTTATATGAAACAAGTTAACACTATTTTATTTTATGCAATCGATACAATGATACAACGACTTTGTGAATTGAACAATTATGAATTTTTGGTTTATATTTTATTATTCCTTAGGCGTTCCGTAGTTTCTTTTTCTCTTTAGTATTTTGATTGGCCAAAGTAAATTTCTTCAAAGCTAAGCAACAACAATTACAAAAACGCTGTGTATTTTGTTTGTGTAGAAAAACTTAGTTGTTGTCACAAACCATCCACAAACTTTTAGTTACCCAAAGCACAGGAATGAATTTTAATATTTCTTTTTGTTGTGATTTCGAACGTTTTTTATATAAAATATGTTTCAAAAATTCAATGAAATGTTATAACTTTTCCATATTTATTAATTTCTTAGAGTTTTTTATTTCTTTACAAGTAAAATAAATGGCGGTCTACACACATGCTTACATGTCAACAGGTCATCTGGGCTCTGATAAATATTTTTTTTTCTATTGAAAAAGAAACCTTAAATTTTTGTGGACTAATTGTAAAATGTTTTAGCTAATTGGTTTTTTCTGTTTATATTTTTGTTATTCTCAAATATTTTTGGGTGTTTTTGTATAAACATGTGAGATTTTTTCACGTTTCCAAGAATTTTGTAGAAGGCCTACTGATGCGTTGGTATAAGCACCAACGAACTGTACCTGTGGACTCTCTTAACAATACAACAAGTATTTATTTATATATTTATATATAAAAATAGTAATTCATTATGACTCGCGTTGAATAGATAAAAAAGAATGAGGGGCTGTTTCTCTATAACAATTAAAAGAATCGGTGCAAAATTTATAAGAACACCACTCCAAATTGTTAGGGCTTCTCATATAACTTTAGCACAGACAAGTACTACTTGTTATAGAGTAACAGCTACTAAGTTTAACAGGTTGTTATTCTTTTCTATCCGATTGAGAAGTTTCTTCGATATCAACAATCGTAAATTTCAATTCAATAGAAAAATAAAACAAAAGTTCTCAACATGTACAACAACACTTATAATTTCTTAAATAATTTTTTTCCCATCATAAAAGTTTTCACTCTTATAAAATTGTGCTTAACTGGAAGATACCTGAATATTTGGTATCGTCGATTGCAGCCGTATCATTTGTTTTTTAAATTTTTTTCATTCTGCAAACCACTTGAAATAAAACTAGAATTTTTTCGATTCTCTTTTTTATGTACGAGTACGTTACGTGTTTGCATCAGAAGATGCCAGCCATTCTTACCATTTGGCAACATAGAATAAAATGAAACTCTTAAGCCATAAACGTTAATTGTGCATTAGATTAAATATTCGAATTGCTGTTTGAAAAAGTTACATGTCCTTAAAGTACAAGAATTAAAAGAGAAAATCAATAATGAATTTTATAAGCGGTTTGGTTTGTTCACATTAAACGTTTGTTTTTAAGAGGGCAAATATTCATATTAAATTTTATTGCTGACTATGATTTAAGAATGGATGATTAAAGCGTGAACAGATGCCAAATGGCAATTGTGTAACGTGTAAAACTTTAAATTAGAAATATAGAATGTCCAATTTGTGGCCAACAAAAGGATATCAAATAACAAGCACTCTTTTGTGTGTTGGTATTATTTGATTAGTGGATCGACGGAGATTTTACAGCAAAAAGACATCGGGTGATTACTTATGGCCCGGGTGGTTACTTTTGGTATGTATGTATGTGTGTTTGTGACTTATGGATAGCTAAAATGCTGAACCGATTTTCTTGAAATTTTCACAGTATCTCTCTCTATATATCTGGAAAGAACTAAAAGCTATATAATATTCAAATATTCCAACTTGGCGTTGCCCACCCATAAAAAGTATTATTTTTATTTATTTTTGTATATCTTGAGAACGGTGAAGTGAAAGTGACTTTGTAGTGAAAGCAAATCACTAGTCAAAAAGTGGACATAATTGGACAACTGGGCGTGGTACACCCCATGCGTAATAAATATTGATTTCTGTACATCTTGCAATCTGCTAAAGAAAGTCTTCTAAATATGGTAGATATGACTTTGTAATTAAAAAAAATCATCTGTCAAAACCAGGGAGCAATTGGACAAGTGGGCGTGGTAGCTACCATAAAAACAAAATATTGATTTAATTATATCTTGAGTAACTTAATGTTCAGTACAAATCACCAGTCCAAAAAGTGGGCGGAATTGGACAAGTGGGCGTGGCACCTCCCATAAAAACTAAATAATGATTTTTGTATATCTTGAGCACGGTTAAAGATAAAGTTTCTCATTTTGGTCTGAATGACTTGATAGCAAATTTGTTTCCTTCGGGCACTTTCATTGTAGCAATAGAGCTGAAATTCGGTAGGCGGGAGAGTAAGTAATGAGAAATTGCCACTCCCATTTGATGTACGGATGCGCACTCTTTATAGATCCAGAGAGCTGAAATTGGATATACGGGTAGGTACTCGGAAGGTAGAGAGGGTACGTAAAACATATATAAGTCTGCATCTGGATGGACACGTAGACTATATACTTTTGCAAAGATAAGAGCACGACGGGTGGTAGAAGGCAACTTCCGCGTCTCCGACACTAACTAACCGATTTTAATAAAGGACACATAAGGCATATATACTTTAAATAAAACTATTATAACAGCTGCAGCAACGCGTAGGTGAGTCAGCTAGTAAATAATGAAACTGCTCATATGCCTACCACACACCCTAAACAAAAGCGTTGAGCACTGAAGTTTAAGGTAGAAATACATAACACGCTTTAATTCGCCGCAAGTTACACAATGTGCGTTATAAAAGACTTCTCTGTCAGCTTTTCAATATTTGTTTACTCGTTGTACATTCTAAATTGGACTTGGAAATTTGCAAGCTTTTTTTCCACTTATTGAATTTTTTTAAATTTATAATTGACATTTAATTAGAAAAATGTGTTGGGTGAGGGAAGTACTTTTGAATGGAGATATCCATAGGTTCAACCTTCGGCTCTTTTGGTTTTTCATTTTTGTAGTCCTAGCTTTAGTGTCTGTACAATACAGTCGAACTTCTCTATAGCGAACTTCTCTATACCGAAATCTTCTCTATAACAAATAAAATTCGTGAACACAACACTTTTGTGAGTATTTTCATACATTTTGATCGCCCTATAACGAACTTCCCTTTAGCGAAGTTCTCTCTGTAACGTACAATTTTTTAATAATCTCTCTATTGCGAAGTTTTTAGCAATCGATTTTTTGCATCAATTTAGTCACAGAAAATATAACTGTAAAAGACGTTACATTTTCAACACTTGCTACGACTGTCACATTAAAAAGAAAACAGTGGCATAAGTTTACACACCTACGTACACATACATACTACGTACGTACACACCATCTCAGTTTCAAGTGATTTTTGTATTGATCGGACGTAAATTGAAAGATGGCAAAACGTAAATGTCTATCGTTAGATCAAAAGTGTCTTATAATATCTGAAGTTAAGAAGGGCTGGATTAATAACGTTTTGCCGAACATAATCGAACAATACGATCATAATGATATAGTTAATGCAGACGAAACAGGACTGTTTTATAAATGCTTACCATCCCGAACACTTGCATTTAAACACGAAAAATGTGTTGGAGAAAAAAAGAGCAAGGATAGAATTATCGGAATGGTGGGTTCCAACATGACTGGGACAGAAAAACTTAAGCTGCTTGTTATTGGAAAGGCCAAAAATCCGCGCTGCTTTAAGGGTCTACAAAATCTTGGAGTGGACTATGAGAGCAACCAAAAATCATGGATGACTACCGATTTATACGAGAAATGGCTCACAAGCCTAGACAAAAAATTTGCTGCTCAAAAGAGGAAAATTCTGCTTTTTGTTGACAACTATCCAGCACACTCCAAATCAGTCCAAAATAGGCTGGAAAATATCAATCTTGTCTTCTTCCCTCCTAACATGCCATTATCTTAACAACCAATGGATCAAGGAATTATTCAGAATTTAAAACATCATTACAGAAAACGGATTCTACAGAAAATTTTAAATTACAACGCGAATGTAGATCCAGTAGCTATTAATTTACTTGATGTAGTCCGAAATTTAACGTGCGTGGAATTCAGATGTCAAAAGCGGAACAATTCATAACTGTTTTAAGAAAGCTGGATTTCCGATAAATTCTACAGAAACTGCAGATATAGTACATGAAAATAATTCCCATCTGTCAGAGTTATGGTTGGAATATGCAAACAGCAATAATATTGAAGGTGTAGCGGTTGAAGATTATGTAAATGTTGATTGCGAAACAATCACCATGGAGTGTCCTTCCGATTAAGATATTCTACAAAGCATTTTATCCAGTTACTATGAAGTTAATTTGCTTTCAGAATCAGACGATGAAGAATCTGAACAAAATGTTTCAGAATTGCCTTCATTTTCCCAAGTACACTCGTCTTTTAACACGATACGAACCTTTTTGGAATCTCGAAACAATGTACCTGGGGATATTTTTTCCCTTCTTAATCGTTGTGAAGACTTTGTTGACGAAGAAAAGTTGAAACATCAAAAACAAATGGAAATTACATCTTTCTTTAACACCATATAAAAACTTGCCTTAATAAATATTTTTTCTACATTTAAACAAAAAAATTTAAATGTGTTCATGTAAAAAAAATGTTCTTTTTTTAATATAATTTTTTTCTACATACATACATATGTATGTATGTATTATTAATAAAAAAAAATTAATGAGTTCATGTAAAAACAATTTTTTTTGTCTTAATAAATATATTTTCTAATAAAAAAATGTAGTCAAAATTTTCTGCAGTTTCTCTATAAGGTAGAAATTTGAAGGTCCCCAACTGGACTATATGACTGTATTATATGTACGCTTTTTGTCCTCATCAATATGTTTTTTCTCCATGAGTCACTAATTTCTTATACTTTTCTTATTTTCTTCAATTTCATTGTCAGCTGGTTAGTTGTCAAAAATACACAAGGCTTTAAAAAGTTTAAAGTTAACAACGTTTCTGCGGCAAACACTTCAAAGCGTTTTCTATGTAACTTGTTCTATGAAAACAAAATATTTAAACATTTTTACCAGATGTCTTCGGCACACTTGCCCAGTAACGCGTCTTATATACTTCGAACCTTATATCGCCTAGCGCTAACGTTGAAGTAACATGTCTAATCTAAAGTGGCTGCGCTATGCCAATGTTTATAAATACATATCTGTGGACTTTTGACAAAAGATCTTAAGACGAAATAAGAAAATTCCGTAGTATTTTAATCTTTCTATGAATTTTTTGAGATATCACGCAGAAAGTAATCTTATCTTATCTGGACTTATTGTTGATTTAATTTGTAAGCATTATTTTAATAGAGATTTGCATAGAAATTAAAATTACATTTTTAGAATTTAACACAATTAATTTAAAAGCTTAAACAGTTCAAAATAAAATATTGGCATTAACCGATAAAAATTAAAGTTAAGCAATTTGACAAGACACGAATCCATTTATACGATTGATGCGATGTATACATATACGCACCGTTTATTACTTTTTGAAATAATTGTATTTAAAAATATAAACTTGCTACCAGACACCCTGTACTTGTATCATGGTAACTTGTTCTAGTTCTTAAGCTTCAATTAGACGTGCCATAAGCATAACCATATCAAACAGCTGTTCGAAATGACGTTATGGTCAGCAGTGTTTTCGATTAAACGTGACTTACAACATTGCCATACCTATAACCACATCCATAGATATCAATTGAATTTTCTGTCGTAACCGTAAACAGCTGACTAACTAAAAAACAAAGAAGGCAGCACTAGTCGAGACAGATAATATAGTATTAAGGATATGACAATGGTTATATCGCCATCGCAATATTGCAAGTCTACACTCAAAAGGTTCTGTTCATAAAATGAAGTGAAATTGCAATTTAAAATAAATGAAACTTCACTTAAAAATCGCTATACTTAATTTTCTTTTAAATTTAACGAAAAGTTCATTAAATTTTTAATGGTAAAAAATTAAAACAAACTGTTTTTTCTTTTATTTTGTGTATTTTAATTTGCAAATAAACAAACAACGATTATCGTAAAATTAAATACTTTTCCTTTGTTTTTGTTAATTTTTTTTCCAAATAATCGACCCCATAAAAACAACCGATTTTAGTTGATTTCTTTTCTAGTTAAACTGTGTAATAAATAAATAAATCAAATAGAAATGTTAGAATATATTTTTTTAAATTATTAATTTATGTTTGTTGTTTTGGGGTATATGTCTACCTCAGTCTACGGATCTTAAAAAAATTTGTTCTCAAAAAGCTAAAAAATGTCACAAGTCCATAAAGTTAAAACATAAGTTATAACATAAATAAATAAAGGACGATTTTAAAAGTAACCGAAAATCCATAAGAATGTTCACTTAGATTTTTAAATGAATGTCAGAATCAGTTGAAACTGAAATTGCTTGGAATTTTAAATGTTTATTCATTTAAAAACGGAATACTTCTTGAATAAACTACAGTCCGTTACTGTAATAATTTTGTGAGTGTAATGTCTAATTGAACCTTTAATATGAAGACTATGTATTACCTTCTTAGTCATAGTAGAACTTTAGTGTTAGTTATATCGACTGCTTTTTGAACATCTTCAAACAACTTCCGTAATATGTCCTCCTTTCAGTTCCATTAGAATTTCATATATGTTTTAATTTTCTTTCACGAATTCGTTTTTATTATTTCTTTCTAATAAAATAATTATATAATGATGTTTTTAAGCAAACTATAGTTCACACACTGTTTGTCAATTTCACAATAAAAATTTGATTATTCAAATGCAACTGTCATTATCCTTTACCGTTACCGACAATCTTCTTAGCGACTGCGATTTAGGTTTTCCTGCTCCTCGATAATCCTTGTCAGCATGTTGACAATTTCACGGTCAATTTTCAACTGTCGGCTTTCAGTGACAAGGTCACTCTATTTATGCCAATCGGATTTTGCTCATTTGTTTTATTTTGTTACTTTTGTTTTATCTCTTTACAATGGCACTCTCGCAGGATGGTGGACAATTTATTAACGGTTTTGGCAAAAGAGAGAACAATGAGTATGGTTTTTGATTTCATTCATAAATTTATTCATTATTTTTTGCACCTGTATGGAATATAAAGTTTTTCTGTCGGAGAAATGGAATATTGTTTTAGACAATGAATGTATCGTAGACATTTTAAGTTAAGACAAAAATTGATAATTTCATTATTTAAATAACATTCACTAATGCAAGTGTTTTTAGACAAAAATTACAAATCGTTTTTTTACTTTGAAATTGAGTTTTTAGCGACATATTGGGGAATTTTGGCGGAAAGATTTCAAGGAGAACAATTTTACTTTGTAATCTTTTCGATAAAAAAATGTTTCTTGATAGTATAAAACTGTGTGCCAAATAAACGAAAGATACCCACATATTAGGGAGGTAGAGGGTTAATATATTCCACAAAAACGTCTGTTCAACACAACCTGTACTTAAAATGATTGTTACCCCTCCTCCAATTCACCACAAGTATCGGTTCAAATAAATAACAAAACCAAAAAAAAGCTTTTTTCTCACATTTCTTTTTTTATTTCTTGTACTTTATTCAACATAAAGCTGCTAAATTTCCTTTATGCACGATATTTAACAAAATTAACCCTAGAACGCATTTTAAGTTTCTGCGTATATCTGGTGTTAAAATTTAATTTTGTACTTTGTTTTTTATCTTGAACCAGCACTCAGGAGATGAACCCTGCACATGCAGTACATTGTGCTGGGCGTTCTGATGTGCTTGTGGATACAACAGAAGCCGTTGCTGTTCAGTGTCCAGTGACTATGCCACTGAAACTTACGACAACAACTGACACAAAGACACATTAATGTACATCAGAAAAAATGCGAGATGTTTTTATGATTTGTAGTCTGAAACTGGGGTTGCACCGAGGAAATTTTTTGGTTTTGCAGTCAACGGGCAGACCACTTCAGCCATCGCCACCCTCAAATTACACAACTTAAATAACATTAATTCATAAACTTGATGGAAATGTTCATATATGAAATAATTTTGTTGTTTTAAATGTAATGAAAGTACCCTGCAAATAATATTGGACTATTTCGTCCATTTTCGATAAAATGACTGGTTACAACCATGGTCCTATGTAATGCACCCATGAATCATGTCATTGAAAATAACAAGTTATTTAGTTTTTCGGTTAGTCCGATGTAACGCAAAGTTGGGTTATATGGTCCACTCTTAGCACATCGTAATGTTAAATAGACCATGTTTTCTCTATACATTTCGATTAGTCTTGGAATAGTCCTAGTCTTCTGTGGACTACGCATACATGCATGTGTGAACTAGTCACATTATTTGCAGGGACGACAAACAAACATACATACAGTACGTAAGTATATATGAAGAATGTTTCATGTTGTGTTGATGAAATACTTTCATTGCACTTTAATTAGTATTTTTAAAAAAATCATAAAATTACAAATAAAAAATATATAAAAAAAATTGTAAATTTAACCCGCTTTAGCAAATCGTATACATTACATAGAAAAAAATCATGCAGCATACTTATGTTCTATCTTAATTTAATAAAAAATAAAACTCGTTTAGGCTATGAAAATATATTCATTGATATAATGAAAAACTTATAAAAAACAGAGTTTGCAAGATTTCATGTATCTAATGTAATTGCTCTTTGTATTAATGAAAACTTCCATTATTACAATGAAGAAGATTTAATAAAACCATTTCATTATAGGTTGGGTTAAGTTAGAAGGCAGCCGACCACGACGTGTTGACCACAGTAGCACTGTAGGTGCCGTTTTGTGAACTTAGTCAGCCCCGTAGAAACCAGAGGACGTCACAGCCAACCTGCGCTGTTTACGTAGCTCAATAAGTCCGTCAGATCCAATCGAGAGCACAGCCCCAAGTTGTTCGTTTCATTATATTAATGATGGATATTTTTCAGTGTACAAGTATGAAACTTTAAAACGGCCTTAAAACGAGTTCGAGACGTAAACTTTTAAAGAACATATATGTACATATCTTTTTTAGTTTCCTCTACTTGAATCATTTGGCAGAACCTTGTTATTTAAAAAAAAACAAATTATTTTTGTTGTGCAGCGTAATTATTCAACACCCTTTTGTGATTCAGCCAACCTGTCAAATAATAAAACTTATTAAATTTAAATTTGACTTACCTCTAAACCACACATTTCATTTAGATGGAAATCATACGGTTGGAAGTTGTGTTGTATACTTTTTTTTACTCAAATTATTAAGGAAACATGTTTTTTTTAAGAAGAACCATTTTAGAATTGAATTTATTTTAAATGTTAATTTTTTGTTATTTTATCATAATTTTGCTTCTAATATTTTCCACTTTATTTTCGTAAAGAAACCGACCGCTTTACGCTACTATTTTCTTACTTAAATTGAACTAAAACAGTTTGTCGTAGGAGCATCTTCGAACGAGTTAATGAATACGAACACTTTACTTTTTTAACGGGTGTTTATTTTTTATGGAGAATTTCGCTAATACGGAATTCTATAATAAATGATTCTAAGATTCCTTTTTCAAAAGATATACGAGTATGTACTTGCTACTTTGGTAGCTATTTACATGGAGCTATTTTTTAAAAGCAAGGCACATACTTCTTTAAAAGCTACTTTTAATGGCATTTTTTTCGTACCTGCCCAGCTAAAAATTTTATAAAAGGTTTTCCAGTTTAGAATTAAGCATTTTTGCAGGTATCACTTCCCAACTGGATTACCCAGTTAGTGATTTTAATAAGACGTGAGATCGATTCTTGAGAATTTATTTCTTTTTTATTATGTCAAATGGTTATTTTTTACGGAGGAAGTTCTTATAACTAAATTTACTTTTTTCTTCTTTGAGTTGAAAAAGTTCCGTATTTCAGTTTTCTGAACCAAATTCGAATTGCAGACATAATGTTCAAGCTGTAATCGACATAGTTTAATTTTAAGTGTATACATAAAACAAATTTTGAATATAAAATATTTATATATTTTTAAATACTAGTATTATCGCGAATTTGGAATCAGCTGCCAAGGCAGTTAATAAGTTTTAGTTACACAATACCAACAATGAGACAAAAATACTTAGAATACTTTAAATCTATATAATAGCACCACATGTTTATATGCTAGCCAATTTAATTATAACCAATTCAATTATATTATGCAAATATTCACAAAATGTCCATAAGAACTTAAAACAAGTCTAAAATGTATTGCATTAAGATTTTGTAAGATAGATCTAAATTTATTTTGTTTTTTCTCTAGGAATATAAGCCTTGCTAATTATAAACAAATCCAACTTTTAGCAAAGAGGCTCAGAATTTATTATCACTTTAATACATATATTTCTGAGTACCTGTAACATTTAATAACTATATAACAAATTAATTATTTTTTACTAATTTACATTAATCATTACTTTATAATATTATATATTAATCATATATGGCCCTATGGGCTCAACTAAATAAATAAATGAAATGAAAGGAAATTAAATTAAATATTATACCTAATTCAACAAAATTATGTTCATAGTTATTTCGAATGAATATTATTTAAAATAAAAGATTCCAATAGTTCTTAAATTATTTACTGTAAGGAAAAATATTTTTTGCTTAACTTAAATTAAAATAAAATAATATATATTTTTTGAAACTGGTTATACATATATTTATTTTATTTCTTCAAAAAGTTACTACTTCTTTTTTTTTTGTTTAAAATCAGTAAGAATGTAATTTAGAAATTTATATACTTTTCTCTAAATAACTATGCATATATTTTGAAAATCTTTTCAGACATTCTAATGCAAATAAAAGAACCAGTTCAATTAATACTTCTGATTTTTATAATTTTGTGTAATGTATATAGTAATCGTGTATTAAAATTTGGCAATCACAATAGTAAGTCGTTATGTTGCAAGCACTTTTTATGTTCATGACTAATTTTTTGCTGGGTAATTGCTTATATGCTACTTTCAGTTAGTCAGTCAAAACTGCTGCAAGTTTCATTTCATTTAATTTGTTTTGGCTTCTGTTTCTTACAGTGACTTCGATTTTCAAAAAGTGCCTTGCACTTTTCACTTTATTTATTAACAATATTTACAAGGTAATTGTTCTCTTTTGAAGTCCTGTAAAATGGCGTTATAGCGGAAATATAAAATGCACATATTTCAAATGAATAGCGCAAAATCGGATCGCAGGATATGCAATGAACTTTTGGTTGAAAAGAAAACGCCATTAAAAAACACCAGTTTCAGTCGTATACAGTCGAAGTTGAAAACGCAGAAAATCTTTTGCTTATGCAAATTGCAACCAACAGTATACATAAATTTTTTTAGCAGATTGAGCTTGTCTGCAGAAAACATCCTGGATCATGGCGAGAATCGAACTTTCAACCACCATCTTGATACTCTAATGATAACGCACTGGACTAGGGGCTACCTACATGATGTAAGTATCCAAAGAAACGTATTTTTAAGGGAAAATAGCAGACGCAAATAAAATTTTCTAATTTTTTGACAGCGACTGCTGACACTTGTCAAACAAAGAGGGATTGCTTGTGCTTGTGACTTTGTTACTGGTCGATCAAATCAAAATAAAACAATTCAAACCGAATACTACTAGTGCTGTAAAATGAGTAAAAAATGCATACTGCTTCTGCTTCGGCTTCGACTGCTGCTGTCGTTTTTTTGAAAAGCACAAGCAGAATAATTTGTACAGTTTTAAATACTTGAAAAAAGTTAAAGCAGTAAAGAGCAAATATTTTACGACTTAAGTTTTCTAAATACTTCTTTCAGTCGTATAGCAACTTTGCAGGGAGGCCGTAGAAAATTATGAAAAAGGTTAAAAAAAGGATATTTCAAAGAAAAATATGGTCAAGTTTTTTGTAAACAAAAAATAAGATTGATTTCATTTCAATTGTTAAATACATACATATGTATGCGGTGCCTTAAACTCAATTTTAAATAGACTGTGGTCAAAATTACATGCGATACTTAGGTTAGGTCAGGTTAGATTGCGGACCCTACCCGAAAGAGAACGGCCCATTTAGGCACATTGTGATACCACAAGCCTTTTACACACAGGGATATGACATTCGCCACACAAAACCACCCCGATAAATCCCGTTATTGCGGAAATTCTCACCCGGGAGTGTTCAGTCAATGATGACAGAAAATGTGAGGCGAAGAACCTTCGCCCTTTAATGGCAAGACGCATGGGCACTGGCACATGAGGTGAGCAACCGTCCCGTCCTCCTCAACAGAGCCACAGCTCCTGTAAAAATCCCGAGAGGGAATCCCGAGTCTATCGGCTTGCCTTCCAATGAAGCGGTGACCCCTGAGAACATGTGCGATTAATGGCGCTGCGATTCACCGAAATGCGATACTAAGTCCTCTTCTTGATTCAACAGAGGTTGGCTACGCCATCAGAAACATGTGCTAGTGTTTGTCAGTGTGATTTACAATTTTAACTTTGATTTAGTTTGTTCTTAGTAACTATCACATGTAATTTTGTAAATAATTATATGGATCGAATTCTACCAGTTTGCTATATGTTGATGATTCTCTTGTTTACTCTCATAACGCATGTCCTTTTTTGGCCCTAGATCAAGTGTCAGAGCATTTAGAAACTATTAAGAAATTTTATACAGACTGGGGCGTTAAGAGAGGCTATCTGTCTACGCAATGCTTAAGGCAAGTGTAGAGACTTTTGTTGTGCCTGAGAGTAAGCAATTCAGACTTCGCATCAATAATATTCAAATTCCTTTTATAGATAACATTATATACCTAAGTTTATCTTTTAATAAACTCTTAAAATATAATGAACAGGCCCGTATAGCTCTAAAAATACAAACCGTTTATGGGTTCCTTTTCAAAAATTCTTTGTAATTAAGATTTACCTGTGAGAACTACAATTTTACTTTACAAGACGAACTTGAAACCAATAATCCTTTATACTTTCCCTATTTGGTTTCATATTTCTCCGATCATTATTAAGGCAATTTAAAGTTTTGAAAGAAAAATTTATACGTAGCTGTAAAACTTGGGAAACTTTTTTAATCTTTCTGTAACCGTTATTCAAAAACTTTTATTTATAAAAACTCTAAAATAACAGCCATTGGTCTTTATGTTTGTGACATTATTCGAAGATGTACATATATTAAGATCTTCTATCCCATGAAAATAAATTAATTTCAGATTTTTATGAAAATCAAAAACGTTTTAGTTGGTCAAATGTAAATTATTTATCCCCCATTGGTTATTTGAATGAGACTGCACCATCGTTTCATGTATCAACACTCTTTGAGACATACATTTTGCTCAAAAAGTGTACATGGCCATACACAGAGGTTAGTTAGATTAATCACACGTTTTATTATATTATTTTATTATTATTATTACGAGTACTTCTTTTTTAATTTATTTGTGTTTTTTTTATAATTTTAAGTTAGCTTTTTTTTAGTTTTAAAAATAATTTAAGTTACGAGATTTACTCTCAAATTATGCACAGCGCTGGGGGCAAGGGGTTAACACTTCATAACTTTAGGTAATGTGATCAACCTTTTGTAAGTAAGTAACTGTTTTAATTTATTTCAATTAGAATATTACATTTTAGTCCTGAATTTTAAATCTTATGTCAAAAAAAAAATATGTGTGTACTGACAATTCTTATTTGAAAGGCTCAATAAATTAAACTTAACTTAAATTGTAAGTAATTATAATATAATATATGTATATATTTGAATTATAAAGCAATGTTAAAACTAAGCAACAAATAGTAGTTATATTATCAAAAAAAGAACAAGTTACTTTTACAAAAATTATTGATAATAGTAAACATATCACTTTTTAAGCATGAACCACATTCGCCACAGAAACCTACCGACTTTAATATATTAAAAATAAAATACACACGTTTATATGGCAACGATTACTTTGACGACTACAAGGCAATACGGCTGTCAATGCTGATTTTGTCGTTGTAGTTGGCTAAAAAACAAAAACAGTGTTGAAAATATAAAAAGAAAAGTGACTAAAATAACAGCTTAAAATATGGGAACAAATCTATTTTAGTGAGACTGCTCCAAATGGAACAAAATTTCCATACGCGATAAAAAATTAAATATATGGAAAAAAATAGGGCCTCCTAAAAAATTAGGCCTCTGACATTTTTATATAAAAAAACAAATAGTTCATTTCCTTCAATAACGTCATAATGCAAAAAATTTACTTTTGGAGTTAATAATGTAGAATATTTCTTCATAATCTCTGTCGCAATGAGTTTTTTTGTCTCAAAGTGGGATCACTTTGTCTACAACGAACAGCAGTTTATATTTTTCAATTGTTTCTTTTTTGTTTGGTTTATTGTAATCGGTAATTTTTTGCTTTTTACTACTATAAATATATGTATATATCGTATTTCAGGTAAATTGAAGAAGTGTGCAACATCAAAATGTTGTATGATTTGGTCCACGCAGACTACAAGATTTTGGAAGAAAAAGAATTATGCAGTTGGCGTCTTGAAAAGAATTTAGTAGCCGACTACAAGGCAACGAATGCAGCCAAGTACATTTGTAGTCCCGGTAGCTTGCTGTGGAGAATGTGTTTCATGCTTTAGAAATGCTCATTCTGTATTTTGTAATTAAGTCTTCACTTTCGGTCCATTTCCCAGCTCCGTCTCGAGCAAGTCAAGTCTGTTTGAAAGTTTTAATCAGGCATATGTTAGGTTAGGTGGTGGAACCTCTCCGAAGAAGAACGCCTCACTTAGGCCAGAGCTTAACCCCTTGGGATACCACAAGGAACAACCATGGTCTAGGCGGGATTCGAACACGTACCTCCAGATTGATCAGACTAATGCTTATGCACTAGACTACGAAGGAACCCTTTAATCAGGCATCATTTTCAAAAAATTCACTCAGCGGAGGCACTTATATGAATCAAAGTAAATATGTAGATGTACATGTAACAATTATATTTTTCGTTATTATTACGTACGTTTTCAGTCAGAAAGAATTATCTCATGTCTAATTCCAAGGGAACAAAGGAAAAAGCAATTTATATAAATGTCAAGCAATGTTTTTATCAATATTATTTTGATATCGTAATTATTTCTAAAGTGCACTCAGGCTTGCATTTGTTGTTGTTTGGCCTTCGAGAGTTTTGTTTCTTGCTCTCGCACTAGTTAATTACTAACTGCATCGCTTAAGGTTCTTTGTGAATATTCATTACACACCATGTTGCAACGTCCTATGCGAAGGCATACATAGTACGATTTAAATTAATTTTAAATTCCTAATAATAATATCTTGGGCATATGGACTGGAGTCACCGCAGTTATATTTTTAAAATTTAAGGTTATATTAGACGTGCATAATAATATAATTTTTCTCGTCAATTAGTGCTGCCATAGCCATAAACAACATTTGTCTTGTTTTTATTATTTTAAAAGTGAAAAAATAAATGAGAAGCATTTCGCTTAGTAGTTTGTGGTTATGGCAGTAAACCAAAATTAGATTGGTTTCAATGGTTCTGGTTAGGGTTATGTCAAATATAATCACAAAGTTACCTATAAGCGAATTCATTAGTCGCCATAAGATTGGTTCGCTCAGTTGCTCTCTCAGGTTACGGTTAAGCCGCGTCTAATTTAACATTTACTTTGTAAGGTAAAAAATGCATAAAAATAACTTTTTTAAAAGGTGCATTTTCAATGGTCCTTTTTAAAAGCCACTTCTTTATAAGATACTTTCTTAAACAATTTCTCTTAAAGCCCTTAAAAAAACACCGCGTTTTAAATAACAAATGAGGTATGTATAATTGAAATGTATCTTTTTAGAAGTCTTTTAATAATTTAAATTGCACTAATTAGTTTCAAATGAAAGGCTATTTACCACTGCATCAAATGAACAATTAAGCAAAAAAAAAAAGAAAGAACTATTTATAATTCAATACAAATAGCAAAAGAGAGTTTTATTATAATATAATTTTGAGTTTCCTACTTAAAGGGTATCCAAATTACTATTAATTTGTTGTAAATTTTGCGAAAAAACAACAAAACAAATACTTCTGATGGTTAGAAGTCAGTAAAAATTTAGCACTAAACAAAAGAACAGTGGTATTTTGCGAATCCGTAGATTTAATTATTCTGAAAAAGCAGGGGCAAATTTGTCCTTAATTGGACTTACGAAAAGCCACAGAATTTAAATTCTTAGAAACTTGGAGGAAAGAGAATTCACTGTTCACTGGCATAATAGTGCCGGCCAGCGTCAGGTCAAACGCTTCCTGATGTGAATGTGATAGTATTTGCACAATATATCTTCTTGGTCGCAGTGCTTCTTGGCCCCAATAATAATAATGTTACTGTATTTACGAGTATTAATTGTATCATGTACATACCAGAGAACTGCAAGAGCACCTGTTTTTCTGACTCTATATAAACTCATCTTAAATATTTTTGTATAAGTATTTGCCGTGCACATATACTTTCTGTATTGTTTGGATGAGTATGTTACATACTCAATCATCTGTATACGTGATGCTTGTTCTCAGTGCTGGAAGATGTGCAGATTTATCTGTTTTTTTGCAGATTTTTCAAGTGCAAAACAGGCTTGCAGATTTTTACTCCAAAAATTTTTTTTTATATCACCGCAGTTTTTTATTTTTATTCGAATAAAACAAAAACGCATTAAATTACAATATGATTGACAAGCATTTATCCTTTATTTTGACAATGACTTTTTCTCAAATATGTTGAAGCTTTTGTATACTTGTTATGTTTAACACTTTCAATATACAACATTTATATTTTCTAATAGGCTATGAAAATTGTTTTATTTTTCATACATTACATTTTTCATTTTTTATATATCACATATTCTTATTCAACATTGTCAAACACATAGTTCATTTGCAATAAAATATAAAAATCTTTATAAAAAAGAAAATCTGTTTTAAATAACTATAAAAGAAGTTCATCAGCTTAAGCGTCTGCTAATCTAATTAAAGACAATATGAAAAGCATTTCTGATTTGGTTTATTTTGTTCCCAATGTCGTGTACCTGGACAATATCTAACACATTGACGATAAGTGGTGTGAACTATTGCACAGTAATTTTAATGACTGCAATTTATTAGAAGAAATAGTATTGGACAATTTTGGCAAGATATATTTAATACAAAATGTTGGGATGGTTAAGAACCATTTGCGAATGAAATTATTTTATGCTATTATTTCAATAGCAGTTTCAACAGCCAACGTTCAGAGAATATTTCCTCAAATAAATTTAAATAAAACTAAAACTTGAAATTCTTACTCTACGTGGAATTTTGCGAACCAAAGACTTCATAAAAAAAATTTTATATGCACAAATTTTGTACAGATAAAAGAAATACAAATTAAATTTATTAAGAACATGCTGGGATGAACGACGAATTTTTCGTTGCGAACTTTCGTCATCGGAAATAAAACACATTTGTGCATATGAAAACTAACACAACACCGCCGTTGACGAAATTCATCGGGCGTGACAAATTCTGACATAAATTTATTTCTATTTTATACGCCGACGAACGAAGAACAAATTAGTACAGAGTTACTGTTCTTCATTTTAGCTTTTAAATATATTAGTAAATAAAGTTAATATTTATTTTAATAGTTGTTTAAATTTTAAAATAAATAATTTAAATATGATTCTAATTTTAAAATTTTGCTTTTTCCCGAAAAAATATGTGAAATGTATTATTACATACATACTTTATGATATTCTCATAAAGTATTTTTTACAAAAGTAAACTCAATAACTGAGGAGGAAAGCATATCCATATAGTACTATTTCGGTAATGCTTACTTAGCTCATCAGTGGATTTTTGCTAATTTCTGAATACAAACCCAAGATTCATATGTTTAAAATTCAACTAATCAATCGAGAATTGAAGTTGAATAGCAAACACAAAACCAAAAATCTATAAACAAAAACATAACAATCCAAGAGTTTACTTTTTTTATAAGACATACATACATATTTCTATTTTTAGATTTTTCTTTTCATCTATATACTATATATAGATATACTATATGGAAATGCTTTCCTCCTTAGTTATTGAGTTTACTTTTGTAAAAGAATAAACAAAGAACGTGCGAAAGCAGAGCTGTACAATAATTAAATAAGCTTCACCTCCTGTCGTTTCTCCTACTATCCCTTTCCTATAGTTCCAGCACAATGCTTCGCATGTGTAGGAGTCATCTCCTGAGTGCTGGTCCCAGATAAAAAAAAAAAAAAAAAAAAAAAATACTTTATGAGAATATCATAAAGTATGTAATAATACATTTCACATATTTTTTTTTTTGGGAAAAAGCACAATTTTAAAATTAGAATCATATATAAAGAGATATTCCCAAAATAAATTCAGTTAATATAAATAATTAAAGTTAAATATACACAATTATTTACCAAAAAATTGTTCTCTGTTAATGTTGAATTTTTTCAAGTAATTTTATTTTTGTACGATAACACAGCCAGCAAAAAACTTTGCTGATTATCAACTTTGCTGAACTTTTACCGACGAATTCGTTGTGCTAGCCGAAATACGTCGTTGGTCCCAATTGTGTTCCCATCATAATATGGATAATTAAATAGTTTACTACGATCTCTATGTGTGAAGAACTAAATGATATATTTTTTGGACTTTAAGTATGATTTTATATACAATTGGGGTATTCACAAGGTAGTCATAAAGTCATATGTTTGAAAATAATATCACAAAAAAATATGACTGCTAGTAACAAGCCATCATAATTTAGTGTGCTATTTCATAAAATTCATTCAGCTGTTTAAGTAAAAACACTTAGTAATGTTCGATATCAAAATGCTAAAAACAAGGAAGGAACTAAAATAATCGACTTTTTAATATAGTAAATTTAGTCTTGTAATAATTCCATTTATAATTAATTTTATATAATTGCTTTTTTGGCGCATAAAATTTTTGAAACAAATATAATCGAAAACAGCTGTTACCACTGGTAAGAGGAAAAAGTTTTTTTGACGGCGGCTGGTGGATAAACGATAAAGTGGCCAAATGAGCTACGCAAACAAAATTTGCTCACTTGTCTATCATTACATATTGTGGTTTTTTCTCCCTTTCTTATTATAAAAATAATTTAATGTTAAGGTATAAAAACGAGAACAATATTTAAACAATTTTTTATTTTTATATCATTTATAAGTAGCGATGGCTTCTAAATATTATCGCCGGCTCGACTGCAGATTTTCATCGTACAACTCACATTTCTACTGTTATTTTATGACAAAACAATAAACATAGCAAAGTTTTATTATTTTATGTTTTTTTTGTTTGATTTCCAATTTCAAAATTTTAATACATTATGACAATATGACATTGTGAATCCTCCAAATATAATAACAAAGATGTTTTGTTATTTTCTTCGATAAAATTTAATTCAAAATACGCAAATATAATATTTTTTAAAAATTTAGTTCAAGGAGTGTTTTTTTTTCCAAAAGAATGCTTTGTTTCCACTAATCAGCTCCTTTCTAAGAATTTTAGATATCACACAGAAAGTATTCAAGTTATTTACACGTATTGCTGATTTCATTTATAAGCTTCATTTTAATAGAGATTTTACTGGAAAGTAAAATTAGTTATACTCAATTTAATTTTTCTAGTTTTTTGACCTTTTTTTTTTTTTTTTTTTTTTTATATTAATAACACTAATTATTTTAAGCCTAAGGTCTTTTTATATATTTTATATTTATTTCAATATTTCGCTACTCCTTTGTGTAGCTTCTTCAGGAAAATTGGTTTTTGTTTATAATAAAAAAATTTTTTTTTTTTTTTTTTTTTTTTTTTTTTTAAATATAAAATATATAAAAAGACCTTAGGCTTAAAATAATTAGTGTTATTAATATATACTCAATTTATAAATTTTTCACCATAGAGCGACCCCTGCGGAAACCGTACTGCCAGGCGCTGAATAAGCTGTTGGACGCTAAATACCTTACAAGATTAATGATTCATTCTCAATTATTTTAATATTTTCAGACAGGATTACTAAAAAATATTTTCTTGTGGAACTTGCTTTTGTTCGTCAACTTTTTAAAGTAAAAACTACAAATGAATTCAAAAATCCTCCCTTGGTATTATTACAAAGATTTCTTATCAAATATTTTTAACTCACATTTGAGAGAAGATTATGAATCGGAACTATTTCTTGGCATTTCTTTGCCGTTTTTATTCAGCAAGAAGGCAAATAAAAAAATTTTGTTTGTTTTATAGGCCTTTTGACGGTCTAAAAGTTTTAATAAAGAACCTATAAAAAAACCTAAGGAAATTTAACGTTGTATGTTTATGAGTTTTTATTGCGTTTATTAACAAGAAGGAAATCAGTTCACTATTGAAGCTATCAAGGAAAGCTTAAGATGTCGAGACCAAATTTCTTTCAATATGTCAATAATACCACTGCCAAAACACACATTAATACACATATTCAAAAAATGAATTGGTTTTTTTTAAGAAAAATGACTAAATATTTATTTCTGGTAGTTGGTCCTTGAAAGTCTTTTGTTTTTGGTTTGTTAATTGAGCAAATTTAGAAGTGATTTAATTCGTATTACAAGCGCTGACAGTCTTTGATGCTGTCAAGTACCAGCAAAAATACACACTCAATATAAAAATAACGCGTAGGTATGGATAAGTTACGTCCATGCGAATGCCCGGCAGTTTTCCTTTGAACCCTTTTGAAAAATGTTAACTTCTTGCCATCTTCTGTACTTTTTAGATGATTTCTTTGAAACATTTTTTTGATTTTTAATAAAAAAATTAATATTCACCAACTGTCTGTCCTACAATGTTCGCTTAATTCAAAACAAAAACAAAATGTAAAAAGTTGTGCGGCCAGGCAGTTCGTTTCATTTCTTCTTCATAAAAAGGAAATGGATTAAATCATTCACAAAATCATATAACTCAGTTAATTCACTTAATTCATTACAAGCAAGAGGAAAGTCTGACATAAAAAATCTACTTTAAACGAAAAGTTTAATTTAACCCTCGCGATGGTTCGATCTTTTTACTACGTTAGGGTGAGTGATTTGTTAAAGAAAACGACAAACATCAGTTTACTGCGAATTTTTAAAAGAATAACGACTTGGAGCTTAATAATTAAATAAGAAGATAAAAATTGAGGGTGGCGATGGCACGATGGATGGTAGTCTGCAAGTTGACTACGAATCCAAAAACAGACCTGGGTTCAACCCCAGTTTCAGACTAAAAATTTTAAAATAAAAATAAACATCTCGCATTTTTCTGATGTGCATTAGTGTGTCAGTTGTTGTCGGAAGGTTTCAGTGGCGAAGGCATAGTCACTGGTCACTGAACAATACCAATACCGGCTTCAGCTGATAGCAATCCACAATCACATCAGAACGCCCTCCTTCGTCGGTATTGTGTACCACCGGCAAAGTAAAATAATAATAAAAATGGCTACTAAACCGAAGCTTTAGCACTGCTACGAGTATAAACAAAGAACGTGCAAAAGCAGAGCTGCAAAAATAATTAATTAAGCTTCACCTCCTGTCGTTTCTCCTACTATCCCTTTCCTATAGTTCCAACACAATGTTTCGCATGTGTAGGAGTCATCTCCTGAGTGCTGATCCTAGATAAAAAAAAAATATATGTTTATTTTTCTTCTAATCTTGAAAGTAAAAACAAAAAGCAAAATGACTTTAATATTTATACCTTGTTATCGTTAAGATATCGTGCAAGAAACAAATATGAAGTCGGGTACAAAATATTCGTTTGTTTCGTTGGAGCATATTTCGTTCTTAACAGCATTTTTGTGCATGTTTCAGTTTCATATTTTCAATATTTTGTTGTTTATTGCCATAACAATTACTAATAAAAATAGTTCAAAGTTTTGTACTCGTATTGCTAATAGCAATAGTTTAACCGCCAAATGTCATTGGTTAGAAAATAGTTAGACAACAGCTGATTAGTAAATTATTATTATTTTTGTTTTGATATCATCTACCAAAATATAATGTAATATAATAAAAAACTAAAAATAGATATATGTGTGTATTATAAAAGTAAACTCATGGATTGTTATGTTTTTGTTTATAGATTTTTTGGTTTGTATGTTTGATATTCAATTCAATTCTCGATTGATTATTTGAATTTTAAACATATAGATCTTGGGTTTGTATTCAAAAATTAGGAAAAATCCACTGATGAGCTAAGTAAGCATTAGCGAAATAGTACTATATGGATATGCTTTCCTCCTCAATTATTGAGTTGCTTTTGTAATAAAATGCTTTATGATATTTTTCATACTGTATGAGAATATCATAAGGTATGTAATAATAAATTTTTTCATATAGTTTATAAGGGAAAGGGCATAATTAAAATCATATATATAGAATATAATATATATATATATATATATATATTATCAGTTTTTTAATTTCGATAATATTTTAGATTTCCCGAACCAATTTCAGTGTCGAAGGCATAGTCACTGGTCACTGAACAATACCGTCTTCAGCTGATAGAATCCACAATCACATCAGAACGCCTCCTACGTCGGTATTGTGTAGCACCGGTGAAGGAAAATAATAATAAAAATGGCTACTAAACCGAAGCTTCAGCAGTGCTACGAGTATAAAAACAAAAGAACGTGCGAAAGCAGAGCTGTAAAATAATTAATTAAGCTTCACCTCTTGTCGTTTCTCCTACTATCCCTTTCCCATCATCTCCTGAGTGCTGGTCCCATTAAAAAAAAAAAAAAAAAAAAAACAATATAAACGAAACCCATATGCAATAACAGTGCTGCCAATATTAAAAATTAAAATATTGTTAGGGTTACCACCCTTTGGTTATACTGAGAACGTTAGTTAAACAATAGTTATTATTTTAGTTTACTAACATTTAACTAATGACTGTCAATTTGGGCCTTAGAAGTTGAGGTCCAATTTTTGTTTTTCATTCTGTTAGAATTTTTTTGATTTTCTTAATGTTATTTTATCTATTTTTTTTAAATACAAATGTTGTTTAATTATTTAATATTTTTTTTATTACTTATCTATGTTTGTTATATGGTTTAGCTATATGCGTCGATATGCCCAAATCATGTGGGGCTAATACGAAAATCTTCAGTAGGCCTTTAACCAAATTCTTGAAAAATCCTAAGAAATTTTACATGTTTATACAAGAACTGCCAAAAGATCTTTCAGAATTACGAAATATACTCGTACAAACAAAAGAAACCGATAGCTCCTTTAAAAATTTTCTTTATAAAAGAAATATTTTATAATAATTATTATTATTTAATCTTATGAATTAATTCTAAGATTAAATTTAATCATAGAGTACTGGCTACTTTCCCATCGGCTCCCAAACATTTTACCATTCGTTTTAAATATATTTAATTTTTTTAAATCTACCAAACATACAAATGTAGATTAATAATAATAACAAATTTGGACTAACGTTGAATAAATGAAAGAATAATTACATATGTAAATATATTTTCTATTAACAAAAAAAAATTTTTTTTTTGCTTTTCATAGTAAAATTTTTTAAGTTTTATATCATACTAGCGGACCCGGCGAACTTCGCCTCTCCCCAATTTTAAGCCTTCAGACAAACTTAAGAGTAATAATACAACACAAATATTTAAATTTTCAATGTGATTTATTTGAATGGAATCAGTAGAGAGCGATTTGATGAACAATGTTTTCATACAAAAAATCAATTTTCGATTTTTCCAATTTTCCGACTTTTGCGGAGAGATTTTCCAATTTTCCGCATTTTCCATGATTTACACTAACAACTTTCTATTTTTTGAATTGGAAAGCCATTAAGGAATAATTTCACACAAAATTTCATACAAAAACTCGATTTTCTATTTTTCCAATTTTTAGACTTTTCCGGAGGGATTTTCCGTAAAAACCTTCTACTCGAAAATACGAACAACTGACAGAAAATTTTACAGAAATCGGCCCAGCCGTTCTCATTTTATGAATTACTATACATTTTTTACACCATTTTTATATATACATAAGTATATAGAAGATTTTCGTGTATTTACTACATGATCTATACGCTTCAAAAACGTTTTTAGAGCATATTTTTGGTTTCCCTGGTAATAACAAATATGTCACAAGTAACATTAGCAGAGTTAATTAATGTAATTTTACATTACTATCTAATAGAAATTTAAAATTAATTTTTTTTGCGCACTCTATCCATAATTTGCGAAACGACGAACAAACATGCATAAAACACTTACTTCCAGTCTAATCAAAGCAAAGAACGTTTGTTTTTTTTTTTTTTTTTTTTTTTTGGCGTGTGAGGTAGGGTTGAAAATGCCTTCGCACTTACAGAGACCGTCGTCTTCTGCGTCGAGTGGTGTTGCCACTAAAAAATTCCCTCCTCCTCCTCTGGGTAGATTCCTCCCCGGAACCGCTTTCCGCATTACTTCGGGAAGGCCCAGAGCCACGTCCCAATCAGGACCACTCTCACTCACCCACGTCTGGGTCCGCCAAGTTTGCAGCCGGCGCCATGGCCCCGGCCCTTATCGCCTGGTCGCCGTCAGGGGGCCCCGCTATGCAGCAGCGCATCGAGGTCTCTCTTCTTCCTCCGCAGTACGTATCCCACGTACTGTGCCACAGCGTCCCAATTGTCCTCACAATCGAGCATCCTCCCTATCACTGTGGCAGGAGCGAACCCGCCAACCCGCTGAACCATTGCACCTCTCTCAGCATGCCACCTGGTGCAGTCGAAGAAAGTGTGTTCTGCATCATCATCCGCAATACCACAGTAAATGCAGTCGGGACCATCTGCCCTGCCCATCCGGTACAGGTACTTTCGGAAGTATCCGTGGCCCGAGAGGAATTGTGTCAGGAAGTAGTTAACTTCCCCAAATTTCCTCCGAATCCATACTTCCACGCAGGGAATGAGCCTCGCCGTCCACCTGCCGACCGTGTCCGCGGTCCACCTGTCCTGCCATCGCCGGACAGTTTGGGGTCTCAGACCAATAGCACCAACACCAGGGTCCTCCCCCCTCGAGTTCCAAGCCTCCCACCGCTAGCGCGCCAAGAGGTCTATGGGTATTTCCCCACATATCACCAGGACCGCAGCGCCCGAGACCGTGCGGTAAGCCGAAGCAACCCTAAGGGCCGCCGTCCGCTGTACCGCCTCGAGTACCCTGCGTTTGGTTTTCTCACCCAGTACATTTCCCCAAATCTCGCTCCCATGCAGCAAGGTCGACTTCGTGACCGCCATAATCAGCCTCCTCTTGCTCTGTGTCGGGCCTCCGACATTCGCCATGAGTCTGCTCAACATGCCAGTCATCTTCGCCGCCTTAGTCGCCACATGCCGTATTTGGGCCCAGTAAGTCAGCCTACAGTCGATTCTCACGCCCAAATACCTTATGGCACTCTGGGTAACCAGAGACACATCCCCCATCCGCATGCCGACATCGAGTGGTATGTGTGCCCGCGTCATCAACATCACCTCGGTCTTCTCCCCGGCCAATTCCAAGCCGTGGTCCTCAAGCCACATCCGGGTCCTAATCATGACCCGGTTCAGCTTCCCCCTGGCGTCATCCATATCCCGCGCCAAGAATACCGCCGCTATATCATCCGCATATCCCACGAGCTGAGCATCCTCGGGCATTTCCACCCCAAAGATCCCATCGTAGGTCAGATTCCCTAGGTCCGGGCCCAGCACAGATCCCTGGGCCGCGCCGGACGTGATCGTCCTGCTCCTCCGCACCGTCGGCGTATCGTACAACAGTACCCGATCGTCCAGATAACTACGGAGAATTCTATACAAGTATCCGGGAATACGAAACCTCCCCCGTAGCGCCTCCAGAACATCAGCCAATCGTAGGCTGTTGAAGGCATTCCGAACGTCGAGTGTTGCCAGGACAACTATGCGCTTCGGATAATAGCGCCTCTCGCTCTGAGCGCGCTCGAAGCACTCAACCACATCAGCAATCGCCCCGAGCGTTGACCTGCCAGGTCTGAAGCCATGCTGTCTATACGACAGCCCCCCAGCCATCCTCACGGCCTCCGCCAGCCTTTTTTGCAGTAGCTTCTCCAGTAGCTTGCCGGCACTTTCCAACATACAAAGTGGCCGATAAGCCGATGGCTGGGTCGGATCGCCCCTGCCCTTGCTAACAAGCACGAGCCGCTGTGTTTTCCAGCGTCTTGGGAAGCCGCCCTGGACCAAACAAGCATCATATACCGGAAGCAATGCTTCCGGCCTGCTCTCAGCCAGGATCTTGAACACCTCCGACGGTACCCCATCCGGGCCAGGGGCTTTCCCCGTCCTAAGAGCCCCGGCGGCGGTCCTCAGCTCCTCCCCGGTAAAGGGAGGTGGGACCTCATAATCGTAGGGCCCACGTTCGCCACCCAGCGGAGGGTGTGTGGGGAACAGGCCCCCCACAATCGCATCGATCCGCGCGCCGTCCAATTGCACCCCAGCGCGGCTCGCGCCTAATTTTTTCGCTACGATCCTATAGCCGAGTCCCCATGGATCACGGTTCAGGTCGCTCCGAAGTTCCTCCCATTTCGCCCTCTTGCTCGCCATAATCGCGCGACGCAACGCCCCGCGGGACCGCTTGTACTCTTGGGCCTCCAGTAGAGCCTCGCCGGCCCGCCTAGCCCTAGTATAAACCCTCCTATTGCGGAGGCAGTCACGCCTGAGTCCAGCAATCTCCGGGGTCCACCAGTACACAGGTCGCCTCCCCGCCCTTCGCGACGATCGGAGCATCGATGCGTCGCATCCACGGACAATGCGCCGCATCATAGCACCCGCCAGGGAGTCAGCGTCCCCCCCACCGTCCAAAACCGTAGTTCCGTCGAAACCGGCCAAGAACGACCAGTGGTCTAACCTCGCGACGTTCCATCCACGCGCGCTTCTCCCACCGTGCGACCACGCGACGCCCGCCTCCGATACTATCCCAAATTCAATATACTGGTGATCACTCCCAGTATATTCCTCGAGTACCCTCCATCCTTCGATCATCCCAGACAGATTCTCGGATACCAAAGTGATGTCAGGAGTGGTGAACTCGCACCCCGGCCGCCTGAAGGTGGTCGCACCGCCAGCGTTCATGACCACCAGGCCCAACCTGGCCGCCATATCCAGGACGCACCTCCCCCTCGTGCTCGTCACCGGATCACCCCACTCCACAGCCCTGGCATTGAAATCACCGGCCACCACAAAGGGTCCGGCCATACCAGCCAGAGCGTCCTCGATAGCGGCCATCTTCGCCCTAAATCGCGCCACGTTATCGCTAGGAGTAAGGTAACCGCTTACCAGCACAAAACCGCCGATCCGAGCCCACGCATAGCCGCAGCCGATCCCGTACCGCGCAACCGCGAGTTCACCGCCGCCAGGTAGCCAGAGTGCCGCCGTACCCGTTTCGTCCCCGAGCCAGAACCCCCGGTGCATCGGACCGTATTGTTCGCTGATAACAACCACGTCCGCGCCCCTCTCGGCAACCATCTGCCATAGCAGAGCATCCGCCGTCCTGCTCCTGTGCATATTCGCCTGGAGCACCCTCATCTGCGGGATAGCGGGCAGCCCTTCGAGCCCGGCAGGTGGTCAGTCCTACCGCGCCCCGCCCCCGAGCACAGAACGCACTTGGGGACCGCTGTGCAGTCCCTCATCTTATGTCCTGCTCCTCCGCACCTTATGCACAGTTGCCTCCTGTCTGTCCCAGTACACTTTGCCTGGGTGTGTCCCGCCCCAAAGCATCGATAACACCTACCGACACTCTCGGACATCCGCATCGCAGCCCTGATCCAACCGACATGCACGTAGCCAATATCGATCAATTTTGCGGCGCCCTCAACCGACAAAGTAACGTACGCCCGAACCTGTTCGCGCACGTCCGGTGTCGTCACCCTCACGCGTAGCTGCTCTTCGCGCCCGGCGAGCAGACCAAGCAAAGAACGTTTGCGTATAGTGATCTAGATCTAGTTACGACTGGTGTTGTACGAATTTCCACAAGAATTGAGGAAGAGAGTAATGAAAAATCACACAAATGAACTTTATTATTAATTAGTCGACTAGACTAACATAGCATCTCTAGGGTTAACTAATTTATATAATTATATGGCTAATATTACGAGTACTATCATTTTGACTTTTTAATAAATTGCTGCCTATCCAGTTAATCACAAAGCTTAGGCAAATATAAACGAAATATTATTGCATTCCTTAGTATAACGTTTGAGTTGCTACTTTTCCTCTTTAATTTATTCCCTTGAGAAAAAGTTCTGCAAAGGACATTGCATGGCCTAAGGCATCCTTTAAAATGTGTGTCTAATGGAGCCAATAATTTTGTGTCGCTCCTGAAAGTATTCCGAAAATTCTTCTTTAATCTTCCATTTATTTAAATGTTTCATTCGTTCTTAAAATGTAATTTAAAAATGTTATAAAATTTTTTATTGTAACAAATTTTTTATAACTTTAAGTGCTTCTAGCCATATTTAAATGACCTGTTGTCTAATATTGTGATGGCTTTACAAAATTATTATGAGTTTTCTCATCAGTGGAATATTATAGAGAAAACCTAATGCGTGTACTAATGTCCCATTGCAAACTCAGATATGATAATGGCTATGAAAAGCAAACATACCAACAGAAATAAAATTTATTTAATACACAGTTACTATGAAGATTCTATATTTTTTGTACATTTTGTTAATTCTGCTTTGACATTTGAGAAGTAAACAGATATAAAATACACTGCAATAAGACAAGAATATTTATATCTCTCAAGACAGCAGTGTAACCTCGGTATGTCTACTTGTGATAGTCGTTGCAGTAAAAGTTCACGCGCACGGTTCGAAATCTTGAACTTTGTAGCGCGACAGTACTTTATCACCTGATTGTCAATATAGTATAATATGTTCATGGAAATGCATTTGTTATACTATTAATATGTATATAATTAAAAATGTACATATTATTCTTGTATAAATTTGAAGAGCTTATTTGGTAGCCATGTAGGAAGCTTCAGTATTCTGTTCGATTTTTTCCAGCTGCGCTATTAGTTACGTTGCCTGCTTCAGCTACTACTACAACTTCTTTATTCTATTCCAGGCCTTATGCTTAAGTTCAAAAATCATTTCAATATGCTGCTATTGAAGGAATGACAAAGAAATTTTGCGGATTGCTTATGTTTTTGAAACCAACGTAGTTTAAAAAATTTTTTGTTTGCGAATGGTTGTTCTAGTTGAATACAAAAATGCCTGTAGTGACAAAATTTGTTAAACTAATAACAAAGCAAAAGAGCAAAATTCTGAAGAAACTTGAAAGTGCATACCTGTGAAAATGATTTGGAATGAATACAAAGTTCATAAATCAACAGTTTGTAGAATTAAAAAAATTTTCCAATCATTAAAGAAGTTTGTAACAAATGCTGAATCTGGAGCTGGTAGCGCTTTTCAATAAGAGAAATAGAGAAATGGCAAACGAATCTGAAGCATTTAATGCAAGCAACGGCTTGTTTTCAAATTTTTATAATAGAGTTTCTTTATTTATTTAACAAATGCTTTTATTTTAAAAATTAATATTTGTTTTTAAACATTAATTTCAATTCACGTTAAATAAATGAGCAAATACTCGTATTTAAATAAAATAATGTTTTTCTGATTTGAAAAATAGGCATAGAAATTTTTGACTCGGTTTACGTAACAAATCAGCCCAAAATTTCTATGGGTTACGTTAACCTAGGTAATTGTCATCGAAAATCATCATGACCGACGAGGCTCATTTACAACTCTGTCGATACTTGAATAAGCAGAAAGTAGTTGAACAGGGCTCTGTAGCGCTCGCCATTCACAGAAATCGTTTGGCCCACGGCCACACCAAAAATATTATTTACTGCTGAACCGGGTTTTTTCTTTCTCTTTATACTTTTCATTTTATTTGAAGTGTGATAGTGTGGAAGCCAAATTTAATATTACTTTTTATTTTTTGGCAGTCGCACCAAATCTTATTAGATTTCTCTCTCATAAAGTCTTATGAATGTCCTATGACTTGTAATATAGCCTGAAACGTCCTTTAACAGCTGTAATGTTTTGACTGCTTTAAGTTGAGTTTAAATAGGCAAACCAACTCAGTTAAACTAAGATAAAACCAAAATAAACTACATGTTAGAAACAATATTTTAAGTTTAAACCTCGTTTAAACTGATTCCCACAAAGACTGGCACAAAGGCATACTAACGTACATCAGAAAAAATTCAAAGTACTTTTGTAACATGCTGGTCTCGAACACACTACCTTTGGTTTTGTAATCAACTATAGACGTCAAAAGTGACATTTCAAAAATCGAAAAAACAGCTGTTTCATTTTAATTCGCCGTGATTGCATAGTACGTGCTAGTGAATAAAAACATACGAAAAGACCTGTGCTAAATGAACCAACATCATGGTTTTTTTTAAACATATGGTTGAATAATTTGGAAAAATTTAAAAATAAAGAAATTTTTCAATTATAAGAAAAATGTATTAATAATTAGTGAAATCAGAGACTAACCTTTACATTCTTTAGTCTATGAAAAAAAATTAAATGAAAAATTAGTGGTTAATGGAAAAATGTGCATTAAAAGCAAAAAATGAGGGTGGCGATGGCACGATGGATGGTAGTCTGCACGTTGACTACACAACCAAAAAACAGACCTGGGTTCAACCCCAGTTTCAGACAAAAAAAAATTTTTTTAAATAAAAATAAACATATTAACTGAATTTATTTTGGGAATATTTATTTATATATATGATTCTAATTGTGCTTTTCCCCTTATTAAACTATATGTATGTTAAATTTATTATTACATACCTTATGATATTCTCATACAGTATGAAAAATATCATAAAGCATTTTATTACAAAAGAAACTCAATAATTGAGGAGGAAAGCATATCCATATAGTACTACTTCGCTAACGCCTACTTAGCTCATCAGTGGATTTTTCCTAATTTCTGAATACAATCTATATGTCTAAAATTCAATTAATCAAACGAGAATTTTTTGAATCTCAAACATACAAACCAAAAAATCTATAAACAAAAACATAACAATCCATGAGTTTACTTTTATAACATACACATATTTCTATTTTTAGTTTTTTATTCTCATCTACACTAGGCTTGCCATTGGCCAGCATAACTAATGTATTTTGAATCAAATGAAAAAATTAAAAAATGAAACAAAAGAATATCAAAATTTCATACCGTGCACATGTAGTATTCTATATTAACTGAATTTATTTTGGGAATATTTATTTATATATATGATTCTAATTGTGCTTTTTCCCTTATTAAACTTACATATAGTTTAATAAGGGAAAAAGCACAATTAGAATCATATATAAAAATAAACATCTCGCATTTTTCTGATGTGCATTAGTGTGTCTTTGTGTGTGAGTTGTTGTCGGAAGGTTTCAGTGGCGAAGGCATAGTCACTGGTCACTGATCACTGAACAATACCGGCTTCTGCTGATAGCAATCCACAATCACATCAGAACGCCCTCCTTCGTCGGAATTGTGTAGCACCGGCGAAGTAAAATAATAATAAAAATAGCTACTAAACTGAAGCTTCAGCACTGCTACGAGTATAAAAAAAAAACAAAAAGAACGTGCGAAAGCAGAGCTGCAAAATAATTAATTAAGCTTCACCTCCTGTCGTTTCTCCTACTATCCCTTTCCTATAGTTCCCAGCACAATGCTTTGCATGTGTAGGAGTCATCTCCTGAGTGCTGGTCCTAGATAAAAAAAAAAAAAAAATATAAAAACGAATGCCACCCTTATCGTGAAAAAGTGAAAAAATTGTGTTAGTTTGTTCCAATAAAAGAATTATTTTAAATTATATACTTGAGATTAAAAAACAAAAAGCATAAGCAAAAAAAATTCACCAGAAATTTTAAGTGTACCCAGTAATTTTTATAAGGAGCCAAGTTGTTCCACAATATCTGCTGCTGTTACAGGTCACACACAGAAAAACAGGTTCCTGCTTAAAATAATGTTAAAAGAATGAAATATCACAAATAGCTTTATAACACAATAGGGTTCGCGTCATTGTTTTTAAACTATTTGTGGAGCAAAATTTGCCGCATGCACCATAAGGATATTTGGCTTTGTTTCCATATAGGCATGTATCCATCCATGTGTTTAGTCTATAATACAGACGAAAAAAAATTGCTCCCATGTGAAATTTTAATTTCAATGCGTTGAGCTGTTCATTTATTACCACAATAGTTTTGTATCGCACGACTTATTCGAAAGAATTTTTCCAACTCTTCAGGGATTGCAATTTTAATTGCAAAATATTTTATTTCTGCTCCACTGTTCATCGCATGTTTATTAAACTGTTACACATTCAAGTGTGTGCTTGAATTGCTAATCAATTATTTGGAATCAGTATAATTATTTTTAAAACGCTCTAAATACCTGGGGATTTAAACATATTTAATTATATATTATTTCTCAATATGTATAACCGTGTTTTGCATACTCGTATAATAAAAAGCGCAATAATTACTGAAACTATTACTTTTAGTAGTTACTAGTTAAAGTAAACTAAAAGTCAGTCTTGACAGACACTGCAATATTTAAAGAAAAAAATAAATTTAAACTCTTTAAATATGAAAACAAATTTTATTATTAAATTTAGAGTAATATTCTACTCATTATGCAGTGAAAATTGATATGAAGAAAAAAACATTGAATTGCATGCTCCTTGTGCAACATCAACAGAAAGAAGGTACCGGAAAACGTCAAATTCCTTTGAGAAGTTTCTCCAACTTTTCACCCATTAAAATTTATGAAGAATTCGAAGTTATAAAAAGAATTACAAAATGAAAGCGATGGAAGTGATATAGGACCAGAGTTTAGTCATTAACAAAGTATATTGTTGCGGGTGGGTAATTGCTGGGGCCAACAGTCTTCTCGTGGATGGGGGATTTTGTAAATATATATTTTTTTTTGTTTGTCAGTTGTGTTTATGGTGGTTTTTAATTTGCCCAATTTAGAGTAAACGAACAGACCTATTATATCACCCTAGTATAGGTAGGATAGTTCTGGGTAATGATAAAAAGAGGGGAGATGTATATATGTATAAAATTTTAGTGGATAACTAACCGTTTTGTTTTTTTTTGTTGTAGAACCGTTTAAGGATTTTTTTTTAGAAAAGCAGTTTTTGAGTAAAGGCAAACGGTGGTGTTGAATGTCGATGAAGAATTTTTTTTTTCTCGCAGGAATTTATTGGAAAATTTGGAAAAGTTCAGTGCGGGAGAATTAAATATATAAGGCGAGTCGAGAAAAAAAAGAGGACAGTACAGAAACAGACATGGAAAAGAAGATATTGAATCGTTTTGAAACTGGATAAAAGAATAAATAAATTAGCTGAAAATTAAATAACGAATAAAAAAGTGAAGTTCCAGAAAAATTAAAAGGAAAGAAAAAACCGATACCGAGTGACCTGCGAAGGGAGAAGTTCTGAGGGCAGTTCCGAACACTGCAAGGATAACCGAAATTCCGAACTGGTCGAGGAAGAGAAAATATATATTACACCGTCAGCCAAGGTCGTGTAGCTTTATGAGAGGAGCTGATAAGCCAAGAGGAGTGTTACATTGGACTGTGGTGAGGCCGATTAAGAAATTATAAATGAAATAAGAAGTAAGTTCCACATAAATAGATTCCAAAGAAAAAAACAATAAGGATGTTCAGAGCAAGTGGCAATAACAAGTCAGTATTGAATAGTTCAATTGTGCAGACGCAGAGCTTTTATATTAGCCTTAGGGAGCTCCTTCAGGTTAGGATTATAGTCGAGACTGACGGCGTGAACTGAGTTGAGCCTCATTATCTCACCTCTGGAAAAATTGCAGTAAGTGGCAATAGAATTTTAATTACTAGGTATTACCGAGTTGAACGGAAACAAAAATAGAGAAAATTTTTCTGTGCAAATATACATATGTAGCTTTCTTGTGTTTTTATATACTCATGCATATATTGTGTTTGGAAAATTTTGTATGATATGGAATTTTTTTTAATGTAGGGAAATTGTAAGAATTTATTATTTATTTGTATTAAGTTAGAGTCTAGGCGTCAAATTTTTACTATAAACTATGTGTAAGGAATTGTAACCATTTATATATATAACAATTTAAAATTTCTTTTGAACATTTATTTTATTTGCAAATCATATTCAAATTATTTTTTTCTGTAATAAAATTTAAGTTCTTGTCATGAAAAAAAAAATGAGCGAGTAAAAATTTAATAAGGTTCAGGTACTGATGGAGAGGTAAGTGGAGTAAACGGCCGGATAAAAGATTTGGGTTATGGTCAAGAGCATCGGAAATTAATACCATAACAAGGTTGGGAGGGTAAAAATGGGGGGAGATATCATCACTCCTCCAAGAAAGGAAGCCATAGTTGTACACTGATATTTGTGTACTGTTGTCTCTGAAAGGGAGACTTTTGCAGTAATTTTTCGTTGTTATTGAGCTAAGGCCAACAAAAGGGTTGGGACCTGCCTGAGAAAAGAGCTAGCAAGGGGCCTGGCCAATCCTCGTCGAAAATGAAGAAATAGATGGAAAAGTTAAAAGGGTAAAAGGAGACGAGGGCCGGAAAGGGCTTTACATATAACAATATTTATCAAGTAAAAATCGGAAAGTTTCATCGAAGGCAGTCACTGCTCATTGAACAGTAACTGCTTTAGCCGTAATCAATATATCAGAACGCCTTCCTTCGTCGGTATTGTGTAGCACCGGCGAAGTAAAATAATTATTGAAAATGACTACGAAAACGAAGCTTCAAAAATTTAATACATGTCCTTGACTCAGAGGCGCTACAACACTGCTATAAGACAAAGAACGTGAAAAAGCAGAGTTGTAAGATAGTGAAGCTTCACCTCCTGTCATTTCTCCTATTACCCCCATCCTCTAGTTCCAGAACAATGCATCGCAGGACTCTCCTGAGTCCTGGTCCAAGATAAAAAAAACTCATCAAGTGACTTTTTTGCTCGTTTATGGTTTACACGCCGTATATGTCAAAATTTGTTTACATTTATGCTTGCCATGTATGCTTGTTTACATTTCTTTATTTTGAGAAAAGATTACAAAGAATTAAGGGCCCTTTCACAAGTGGCGGCAATATTTTTTCTGTACCTACGTTTGTACAACAAACGTCAAAAACGCATTGTTTTTGTAATATTTGCATTAGTTGTTTTTGACATATCTCGAACAAACAACATGTGTGGTAGTATTTAGAACAACTCCATTCAACACCACCTTGTTAAAGACCACTAGAATACAAGCCTTACGACTTTCATAATACAGGGAGTCTGGTAGCAGATTTATATTTTCAAACTTAAATAAAAAACGTAATAATTGACACAAAGTTTTATTAAGAGCATTGAACGATAGAATAGAAATGCGGATTTTATTTTTTAAAGAGTAAGTCTTCCAGATCCTTTTTTTAAATTTATTCATGAATAATCGCTCTTGGAAGACCTAGTGAGGCTGTTCTTTTCCGTATTGAAAGTCGCGGATTTTTTACGTAAACTGCTTTCAACCAGTTCAATATTTTCGGGAGTCCTTGAAGATCGACTGGGCCCTGGTCACGGGACATTCGTAGCCGAAGCAGTTGTACGGAATCTCTGCACCCACGAACGAATTAAATTTACACTCGGTCCATCACTTATTCTCCGAATACCGAACTTTGAACAAAATTTTCGATGACCAATTATGTAAGAATCATTACTCTTAAAAAATGTATCCACAGCGAACGCGCGATGCTCACTGACAACTGCGACATCGTGACTGACAAAGCCGCACAATCGGATAATTCCAACGGTACCAGCCTCCCTCCGCACCGTTTATTACGTTTTGAAATAATCGTATTTAAAAAAATAATTTACCACCACCCACCCCCTGTACTTTCTGAGAGAGAAATCTAATGACATTTGGTCCGACTGCCAAAAAAATTTAAACTTTAGATTCTAAAGTAATATTACATTTTGCTTCCACACTATCAAACTTGAAATAAAATGAATAGTATATAAACCGGTTTAGAAGCAAAAAGACTTTTTTGTTGTTTCTTTGGTTGTTTACACAAAAATACATGTATGTATGTACATATGTACCTGACAAAATGAAAAATAAAAACATGTTAAAAATTTTTAAAAAATTGTGAGAGCCATACGACAGCCAAATTCCCTTCCGTATTTTGGTCGTATTCATAACATTATTTTTTAACTATTATAATTTTTCATTTGATTTAAGTTTTTGACATGCCGTATTGCAGTATTACAATGTAAAAAGGCCGTAAGGCACACATAAATGAAATTAATGTTTTTCTTGCTATTGTAGCCTGTGTGTGTTGACTTTTGAAGCGAATGCTACGCGATCAATGTTCGCTTCAATATTTGTCATTGTGTGCGTTATTTTATAAAAAATGGTCACACTTATACGTACATATGGAAATGTGATGAATACAACGCAAAAAAGTACAAAAGGTAAATTACAACTGTGCAGTTGCTCATTTGAATTAATCGGCAGACTTGAATGCGTTTTCCTTGATGTTAATCTTGTTAACATTGTTACTAATTTTACAATTCAGATTCTCCCTACACTAGCGTCAGTTGGCCCTGCTAGCTACTCGCGGCTCGCTCTGGGGGTAGTTCTCAACCCTTTCACTAATGCAGGGGCGTAACATAAAAAAAAAGAAAAAACTTATTCTTACAACAAAATCACTACTCATAAAACAAAAGGAAAACATTCACAACAGAGAGGTTGGTGTTAACCTCTGATTGCCCCTACCCTACCGTGGCCATAATCACTACAGAGAAAAATTTTATGGACCCCCAAAACCCGTCTGCCTTACCTCATTCGACTACAACAATCCCATTCGAATTAAACACTACTCAGTCAGTTTCATCTTATTATAATTTAACATAATATTTATTAACTAATATTCAACTTAACATTATAACAAATTTATTTATATTAAACAAGCAAAAACCAAACAATTGAGATAATTATTATTTTTTTTTTCTTTCCTCTCAAACAAAAAATTTTTATGCTACACAAAAAAAAATATATAACAATTAATTATGCCCGTTATAGCGGTCATTTACCAAAAAAAATTCGAAATCACACGCTATGCACATACAATTATATCGCTTTTTTTCTATAGGGTAGATGAGATACATATACTCTACAAAATCAATATCGGAATTATCAATTCTTTTCGCGCCTAAAAGAGCTCTTTGAGGACGGACCTTAGTACTCTGTACTAAGCAAATTTGTCTTACTTCGCGTCTACTCGCCCTATAGTGCGATATATTTATATTCACAGTCTCCCTTTTCTTATTTCTATTATCTCGGATCGACTTAATTTCCGTTTATCTTCTTTTTTTTCTGGTAGCACGATTGAATTCTCTTATTTACTAAACACTCACGATACACACAATTCTTTCACGAACAGCACACTTAATTATAAATATATATACAATAATATAAAAAATAATCAATAAATTCCTTAGGTGAAGATGGGCGTACGAATATTTTACTTTAATAAATTTATTCCATGAAAATTTTATCAGGATTCAGTACATGAACTTTCTGACCTCCAAGGATAATTTATTTAGGGGTGTCTGGCCTACCTTTAATTTGTTCTGTCCTACCACAAACTCCCACGGTCTGCTACTGCACCGGACACGTATCGGTTGTTGCTTCCACAGTAGACAAATTGTCGGCTTCCCAACGCAATCGACTCGGCCTTCCCCAGATAACTTCTTGGCTCAAGGATGTGCTCGTCTTCTAGTATACGGGGTACCTCGCTTCAAACTACAATTTGGCCTCCGAGCGTACTGCACTATTTTCCCTTCCTTCTATCAGACTTTTATCCAGCTTTTCCTATTCGTCCTTAGGTAAACTTGCCCCTGGCTTCCGAGCGTACGGCACTATTTTATTGCCCTTTATCTTCTTAAAAAAAACTACGTACAGTACCTTCGACTGTTTTGTTTAAAGACTCTCTTCCTTCTCCCTATTTCAAAAATATCTTCACAAATCACAACTGAGAAAAACATACCGTTTTTCCTTATTTCCCCTGGAAACAATATCTATAATTTCCGCTACTTCTGTACATATATACTAGTCCATATACTAATATATATATATACAGAAATACCTCTACGTTGCTAACTGTGTGTCCATTCGCGTATATGTTATAAATTCCTTCCCGTTAATCTTCTTCTCCTTTCCTTTTCCAGCAGTTCCACACAATCAGCAACTACGTGTCATATTCCCCCGCAACAACATTTAAGGTGGCAATTAAAAATGAATTCAGGTAAAGAAGTGCTTAAGGCATGAAAATACCCGTTCAGTATGAATTGTATTTTTCATTCATTGTTTTTCCTTAAAGTATATATGGGGGTGCTGATGGCGAGTAGTCAGCTTGTTGGCTCTGCAACCAGAAAGACCCAGGTTCGAATCCCAGCCGGGTCAAATCAGAAAAAAGTTTTTTCTGAGTTTTCTGTGCTACAGCACTCTCCTTCGTCGGTATTTGAGCAATAAAACGTCGGCGAAGTAAAATAATAAATAAAATGGCTCAATTAGCTTAAAAATAATGCGTCAAAAAAAAAAACATCAGAGACGCCGCAACTTTGCTTTATAATTTACACGCAACTGCAAAGTTGCGCAAGAATTAAGCTCTATCTTTCCACCACTTTCACCACCTGTCTGTTTCTTCCCTATCCTTCTCTCTAGTTCCAGTGCAATGCATTGCATATGTAGGGGATAGCCCCTGAGCACTGGTCCAAGATAAAAAAAAAAAAAAAAAAAAAAGTGTTCATCTGGTGGATTGAGGGTGTAAAATTCTATTAAAATTTATAGCAATATCTTTCGATATCGCGAATACCATAATTTGAGTCCTGGATTTACCTCGTCGAAAATATGTCCGTTCAGGCCAGAAGTTAATCGCTTTGTGATGATGTTAACTATAACCTTGTGCACCATGTTCATCATTCGCTCCCATATTGAATTGAAAACCCCCTTTTGTTAAGTCATCGTGCAAATGTTCTGTTCGTCGTGTTTCGATTATATACACGTATTAATCCTACACTGACACTCTGGTTTCCGCCAAATCTAAGTCAGAGCGTCAAGCGTATTTCACCTCTCAAAAATTTTCATGGCCATACAAATTGCTTTTTTAAATCCTCATGCTCGTACAAGTTGTTGTTGTATGAGAACAAAAATACTCTTGACGCGCTGATTTAGGTTTGGTTTCTGCTTTTAGCATCTCTCTGCGGAATATTGTCAACTCTTGATCCCTGGTGTCACCGTGTTGGCTCTGCACCCAGAGAGAGCCGGGCCGGACAAGTCAATTCAGACATGTATCTATTAAAGCAATCTCGTTCGTCGGTATTTGAGCAATAAAACGTCGGCGGTTAAGTAAAATAATAAATAAAATGTGTCTTCCCTTAGCTTAAAAATTAAGATCAGAGACGCCGCAACACACAACTGCAGAGTTATGTAAAATTAAATCCTGTCTTCCTAGCACTTTCACCAGCTGTCTATTCTCTACACTATTTCTCTCTCTCTCTCAATCTCTCTCTAAAATTTAAATTTATTGCATATGTAGGGGATTTCCCCTGATCACTGGTCCAAGATAAAAAGAAATCCTTGTAAAGATTTTTTCAGTTGTACATTACAGTACATAACTACATACTACATACATATGTATACAGTAGGAAATTAAATTACTTAAAGTCATAGAATTGAACTATCACGACTAAGTTATTTGTTCCCCTAATTATATATGTATGTATGTATGTACTTATGTATCTGTCTAGTTTTCCAATTTGCTAATGTCATAGATGTTAATTGCGCAATATTATAATATTTATGCGATATTTACACAGACTTGTGTCAACTGTTGTTAATAATTTCTTTTTTTTGATATTTTCAACATTTGCAATTCTAAAAATATACGGGTTCCATGCACAGAATAAGTAAATTAAAGAAAGAGAAAAGTCAGCAGACAAATTAAATAAATTAGTACATACTCGTACATAGTACATATGTATGTATGTATGTCGGTATGTCCAACGTCTTATTAATTTTTTTCTTATTTGTAGAAAATTGTTTGCCAAATTATTTATACAGCTCTTTTCATTATTATGAAATTTTTTTTGGGTCACTGCACAATGGGTATAAAATGAAAAATATTGAAATATTAAAGAAAAGGTACTTGTACTTTTGAGATTGTGAAATATTCACAGTCCAACCTAAATTACGACACAAAGCGCAACGTAATTTAGCATTTAGCTTTTAATGAAATGAGTAACCTAAATTAGAGCGTTAACGTTGCGCCAGAAACAGTAATGTTTACTCACTTTGAATAATAAATAAATTCTAAATAGAAATAAGAAACAGAAATAAATCAATAAATTAACCTGAAAAAAACTAAATTGTCATTACTTTTCAACAATTTTATTTTATTTATTTGTTTTTTATCTGGGACCAGCACTCAGGAGATGACTCCTACACATGCGAAGCATTGTGCTAAATCTATAGGAAATAGATAGTATGAGAAACGACAGGAGGTGAAGCTTAATTAATTATTTTACAGCTCTGCTTTCGCACGTTCTTTGTTTTTATAGTCGTAGCAGTGCTGAAGCTTCGGTTTATTAGCCATTTTATTATTATTTTACTTCGCCGGTGCTACACAATACCGACGAAGGAGGGCGTTCTGATGTGATTGTGGATTGCTATCAGCTGAAGCCGGTATTGTTCAGTGACTATGCCTTCGACACTGAAACCTTCCGACAACAACTGACACACAAAGACACACTAATGCACATCAGAAAAATGCGAGATGTTTTTATAATTTTAGTCTGAAACTGGAGTTGAACCCAGGTCTGTTTTTGGTTTTGTAGTCAACGTGCAGACGACCATCCATCGTGCCATCGCCACCCGCTTCACTACTTTACGTGCTGTCAAAATTACATTTTCTAATTCCAAAGCATTGACGCCGCATTATTTCGATTGGTTTTATACATTTTGTAAGTGCATGAGAAATTTTGACAGCCAGACAACATTTTGTGTCGAAATTTAGGTTGGTCTGTTAATGAAATCAACATAAAATTGAATACTTTTTTCGAAAACGTTTCGTTAAAAGTTTGTCCAATAGGCCGACTAAATCTTTTTTTTTCCTTGGAATAGTGATCAAGGAATGTCCATGTTTACAATGCATTGGCCGGAACTAATTGGGAAGGGGTAATTAGAGAATAGATAGACGGTGTAGTGACAAGAAGAATCGAGAGCCTAATTCTCGCACAACTCAGTAGAGTTGCTGTGTTCTTTTGATGATATGTGGACGCATTAATTTTTAATTTTATTTAGATTTTTCGTTTTAGGTTTATCTATCTTTTGCTTTGTTCTCAAAAAAAAGAGTTCATAAAAAAAATCGTTTATGCTGGTGTGCGATAAATTTGCTACTTTGTTTTTTGTTTACTTGTTTATGAAGAAAGAAATTAAAGAAATTTTTTAACATTTTTAAAGAAAATGTGGATATTGGTGCTACCGTATCTTTTCCAAAATTGCAATAATTCAATTTTATTTCAATTCAATATTCAATTTTTAGTTATTTATTTCAAGTAATATAAAAAGCCTTGTATGACCAATAAAATATATGTATGTATATAATATATATAAATATATTTAAAGATTTTTAGCATTTGGGGAATTTAAAACAGTTCTTATCATAGTTTATACATATCGCACCCTAAATACAAAAGCGGCACAACTCAAAATTCTCAAATTTTCAGGAGAGGCAAAAAACTGTTTATGCAAAAATGATTGTAATATTTAAAATAAAATTGGTTCCATTATGAAAGAAGTCTATTTCGAAGAAGGTTTTGCTAAAATTTTTTTAATTTTATATTATATTTGTGGAAATAAAGTATAATTTTGAGTTATGACCCTTTAAGACCTAAAAATAGGTCTTTTTAGTCGATCGTGCGTAAGCAATGCAATTAACATAAAAACAGACATAACGGTATTTTTCCAGTTAAAGAAAACAGTGATGAGAAAGAAATTTTTGAAGTAGTTAGAGATGTGTACTGTGAATTATTTTACGGAAAAAAGTACATTTTGGAAAATTTTGAGTTGTGTCACTTTTGTATTTAGGGTGCGATATGTATATGTATAATGAAAAATTACTTTTGTTGTAAAAACTTTTCTATATAAAAACCATTTTGTTTATTTAATATGAACACTAATTTTAGAGCGAAATCCCACCCTACTAACGTGCCAAATTTCATTTTCCTGTCTTAAAAACTTTCGGACCTGTTGGCCTTTTTTAAAAGGTATATTGTTGAAAAGTGCACGTTCATATCTCGGGAACCGTTCCATACATTTGGATGAAATTTTTTTTCACATGAAAGGTTCTACTTTTATAAAAATCGAACTTTGCAAGTCAAGAGCAATAAAACTAGCATTGAGCACTTTTTTGGAAATTCTTAATGCTAAATCCGAAAAAAATGCTCAATCTAGCACTAAAAGTGCTAAACTGGCAACACTGACCTGGGGTCTAATCACCGCATTCGATATCGAATAAAATGGACCGTAATTTGAGATGATAGCATTCAAACCACAGAATATACATATATATATATAGAATATACTCGACTAACAAAACAGGTTACATCATACGATCTGCCATTCATTATTTCAGTATAGGTCGTATCGAGAAAAAAACAATTTATTTAAGCGCCGAAAGTGTTTTATATTTTACAAAATTTAAAAAACAACAATTTAGATATTATCTTTTAAGCTTAAAGGTTTGTTTTCATTTTTCTATTTCGATATTTCGTTAACCATCGGTTAAGATCTTCAGATCTTGGAGTGATGGTCCAAGATAAAAAAAAAATATTACAACAGCAGTTCTTCAATATGCAAAAAAATTAGAAATACTTAAATATTAATGCAGTATGAGATACATTATATGTAATAATATATTTATATATTCCCCACCACAGCAGCATCATAGATACAAAAAAAAATTTAGAAAAAAAAGGATACTCCCGCTAGCTGCTCTAAAATAACAATAATCTCTTTTTATACAAAGTAACTGACTTAGAAAAACTTTTGAACTGCGAAGGCAAGGTATTCCCCAACCTAGCAACCCCAACCAGAAAAGAATATGAAAAAATATTACAAATAATTACGGGTATATTAATCTAAATATTCCTTGAAGATCGAAGAAATATAAAGCACCTACATACATCCAAAGGAACGTCATAATTCTGAATTTTGAGAAAGGATAATAACGTACGAAGGAGCACATAGTTATCAAATGTACAGCCTAAGAAGTCAACCGCATAAGGAGAAACATGATCACGAATTCTCAGATTATAAACAAATCTAAGAACTTTATTAAAAATGTTTTTAAGTCTGTCCAAAGTGCCATTTGGATAGGCAGCTATAACCTCCAAACAATAGTTAACATTAGACATGAGAAGTGCGTGAGCCACATTCCTCCTCACGCACATGGGTATAAGAGAGTATAATCTCCTCAAAATTAAAAAAAGTTTACTGGAAGTATGACTGATATGCCTATCAAAGCAGAGATATTGAACCAAAAAAAATTCCAAGGTACTTCAGGTGGTCAGCAAACTGAATCTGCTCCCCTAATAAAGAGTGGTGAAAATATAAATCTGCTACCAGACACCCTGTATATAGAGAATAAGACTTTGAAGTTTTAGTTTTTAAGTTTAGAAGCTTTAGTTTTTGATAGATTTATAAACACGTTATTTATATCAGGTTATCTGATTTATTATTTATTCCCATTTATTGTTTGAGTTTTTCACGCAAACTTAAATTTGAGATGTTAAGAATGTGGTGTTCCACTTTTCATAAATATTTTTCAGTTCTGGGCCAATAATAGGTACATTCGTTTACTTTCACAGTGAAAGCCAGTAGTTGAGTAAATTTTATTTAAAGAAAATTCATCTCATTACGGTGTAACTTAATTAAGGCAACGAATGCAGCCAAAATTACATTTGCAGTATCTGCAGCTTGTAGCCTGCTGGTTTGAATGTATTTCTTGCATTAAACTGAAAAATTCAATAAAAAAATGCCTTTCTGTATCAGTTATATAAATCAGTTTCAATACAGGTGCACAAGTGTAACTCGTTGATAAATTGAATTGTTATGAGATTTTAACTTTACTATCGCTTTACAAAATTTCGAATTGTAATTTTGTATGTATGTATGTATGTGTGTATAATTTATATACATACATATCCGTAATTATAACAAAAAATTGTGTCAACAATCAGCAGATAATTTTTTCTTCTTTTTTTTTGTTGCGAAACAAAATTTTGTTATTGTATCATTAATTTTTTTTAATACATGCATTTAAATTTTTCAGAATTTTTATTAGACAACAAATATAAATTAGCAATTTATTTTGGCTAGTTCTATCTAAATCAATTAAAAAAAATTATAAATACTGTTCTATACAGCAATTACAATTTAGTGTAATTTATTTAGTTGGTTGGTTCGTTGAGAAAGGGGGCAACCACAACTGACTCACTTCCATTACGACTTTACAACTACATATGAGGATGGTAATGGCTGAAGTAGTATGCACGTTGACTACAAAACCAAAATTTTCCTGGGTTCGACCCCAGATTCAGACTAAATCATAAAAACATCTCGCATTTTTTCTGATATGCATTAGTGTGTCTTTAGGTAAGTTGTTGTCGCAAGGTTTCAGTGGCGAAGGCATAGTCACTGGTGACTGGACAATATCGGCTTCAGCTGAAGGCAATCCATAATCAGATCAGAGCGCGTTCCTTCGTTGTTATTGTGTAGCACCGGAGAAGTAAAATAATTAATAAAAATGGCTACTAAAACGAAGCTTAAAAATTGAATACGTCTCCTCGACATCAGAGGCTCTTCAACACTGCTATAAAACAAAGAACGTGCACAATCAGAGTTGTAAGATAGTAAAGCTTCTGCTGTTAATTCTCTAACTATGCCTTTCCTCTAGTTCCAGCACAATGCATCGCATGTGTAGGCTTCATCCTTAAAGTGGTGGTCCGAGATGAAAAGGCAAGTTGTGCACTCTATTTTAAAAATATGGGGAGATTCAAAATATTTAACCTACATAAAATATCATCTAATTTGATTGGACTGAGCTCCCTCTATATACATACATATTTTCCTAAGGTCATCCAATCCGAATGCTTAAAATATCGCCTATGATGGTATATTGTTCCCGCTGCTATTTTATGGTCTGATGTGTGTGAAAGAGAGATAGTGACACAAATAGTGGTACAGTGTATCGTCCTCCTATTGACACTGTTAAATATCAATTGCTACGTTTATACGTACGACTTATTTGCCAATACTATTATTTACAAATACTGAACTACCTGTTTATAATTAGATACTATACAGCAAAAAGATTTCCAGTCAAATGGCAAATAACTATTCTATGGCATCATTAAAAAACTTTCCTTATGTGTTTACAAAGTGGCAGATATGTACAAAACAATCCAATGGTAGAGAAAACGGAAAGTTTTCGAACAAGTGGTAACGTTTGATACCTTACTTGCATATAGTGGCGTTACTCACGACTTGTTTTCTCGTGTTAATAAATCGGGATAATAAAAATATACGACTATATTTTACGTTCTTGTGAAAACGTAGTATAAACTAGTAAATAAGTCGGGAAAATGTCCCCGTACTCCATGGTAAATGAGATGCTTGGGTCTGTCTGATCATAGACCTGAATCACGTCAATCAATTGATTAATTATTTTTAAGATTTCAAGATCGCCAGTGAGGTTGCCTGATCTCAATCTTGGTTTCGTATAAATTGCGAGTGCCTGAAGTATTGCTTCTTCTTGTATGGCAATGTGAACCATTGGATGATTAAGCATCGCCGTTAGAGTAATTCTCATAGTCCCTGTGATGCACAGCAAAAGTAAAATAAAATTACTCTCCTTTAGCATATAAAAAATGAAACCATCAAAGATAGAGGAACCCGGCTGCAAACAGGCGCAAGTTATGCATGTCATTATCCTTCTAATCACTTCACCACCTGTCTCTTGCCAACATTGTATCTTTCCAACTATTTCCGGTGCAATGAATTGTATAGTGTAGTGGATATCCCCTGAGCATTGCGTCAAGAAGAAAAAATAGTTCTGCCTCCACGGAGAATTTTGATTTTTTTTTTCGCATGTTCGCACGAGTAAATACTTTGTATCAATCTTACATCTATAGAATTGTTTTAAATATCTATGAAATATAATATTGTTTTATTATATTTTTATATTATAAACCGCAAATGAAGCACCATTTCTATTCGTAGTATATTTACTTCCATTAAAATTACAGCTAAATGTTATTTTTATTATTATTGTATTATTGTATTATTGCAATTATGACACTTTAAAATAAATAATAAGAGCAGACGTTATAAATAAACAATCGATATATGTATATGAATATATGTACATATCGTTGGTCTCATGTAGAAAGGCCCTAACTAACATATTGTAACTTTAGAGGAGAAGGAAAAACATAATAGACACTGTTATTAGTACAATGCAATTATCAAAATGTAAACGCTTGTAAAGTCGTTATTTTTGAGACTGCAGCACTGTATATTCGTGATAAAGTGTATTTGTGTGGAATAGGAATCATTAAAAAAGTCAATTTAGAAGAAAATGGCTTTAGAGCCTTTCTAAATGATAAAAACAATACGTACCTACTTATAGACAGACTATTGCCATGACCGAAGCGTAAAATTCTAGAAAATTTTGTGAAATAGTGTTATGTGCGTCGTAAGTAAAAGTTAACCCTCAAACAATCATTGAATTTTGAAATATTTCTGCCCTTCTAACAGAATTTTCAGTTTTACAGTATTCAGAATATTTAATAGCAAAGATAGATAGAGTCGTATATTGAATAATTCGTTTAACATCCATGTGTCTTTTTTATTTTTTTTATCTGGGACCAGCACTCAGGAGATGACCCTTACACATGCGATGCATTGTGCTGGAACTATATGAAAGGGATAGTTAGAGAAACGACAGGAAGTGAAGCTTAATTAATTATTTTACTGCTCTGCTTTTGCGCGTTCTTTGTTTATAGCAGTGCTGAAGCTTCGGTTTAGTAGCCATTTTTATTATTATTTTCCTTCGCCGGTGCTACACAATACCGACGAAGGAGGGCGTTCTGATATGATTGTGGATTGCTATCAGCTGAAGTCGGTATTGTTCAGTGACCAGTGAGTATGCCTTCGCCACTGAAACCTTCCGACAACAACTGACACACAAAGACACAAAATGTACATCAGAAAAATACGAGGTGTTTTTTCTTTTTTTTTATAATTTTTGGTCTGAAACTGGGGTTGAAACCCAGGTCTGTTTTTGGTTTTGTAGTCAACGTGCAGACTACCATCCATCGTGCCATCGCCACCGTTTATGCACCTGCTGAGCATCTGCTATTTCTCCTGTCGATTCAGTAGAGCAACAAGTCGCTTTAAAATAAAAGATTAATACACAGCCTGCGAGTAGAGTTGATGCGGCTTCTGCATCTGACCCTGGAACTAATGCTGCCAGCATTGCATCTAGGCGAGCTATCGAAAAAAAACCTCGTTCGCCATTTATTTAAATGATCGGACACCTGCTTCCAGCCGACCCCCATGGTGAACAGCCGCTGGCAGCTGATGATCTTGCGTGTTCTGAAGGCGGCAGTTAATCGTCTTATCGTTTCAAATATCGTAGGCAGTCAGAACTTGTTAGGAGGCCGGTGTCACTCGGAGACTTTCTGAGTCCGTCCAGCCAGAACCGCTGATTGTCTGCGATTGCTTTAGCAGCAGCTCCGTATATCTATGGACGTTCCCACGCGCCCCATAGCAATTAATCGATTAATTTTTGCTTTTTGGTTTGAAACTTCCGCGGCACAGCAGGTCAAATGATCACAGAAAAGTACTAGAACTGTGCAACTAGTGGTATTGACGTGACATGAAATATTGAAAGGCCGAGGGTCGTCTTTTCTAGCAAAAAAATAATGTTTAGAGGTTCCTTTGCATGTGCACCCCAATTACCAACTTCCAGATGGTCACCCCGAAAACATCAATCAATATTTCCGTTAATTTTTTTATATTATCACATCTTGTATTTAACAAGTACAAACAAATGAACAAAATAATAAAAAAAAAAGAAGAAATTATTAGATGCCAAACGGCGTTGACAATTTACTAATCCATGCATATGCGGCAGGTATCTGTGGTGACAATTGTAATTTTTAGTGTGTTGATTTCTTAATGTAGTTATTGACTTTGTGGATGGTTAATTGGAAAACTTCTCTTTGCACTATCTGTTTATTTTGATTTTCTTGCAAAGAAATTACGATGTGTTGATGTGTTTATGAGTGTTGCCACAACCAAAATTTTAACTAAACTAACTGAAATTTTTCAAGAATGTGATTAATAAGTTAATGCTTTCTCTTTCAATTAAATTAGTCCATCAAAAATGTAAGTTCCAAAGATGTGAAATTGATACTATTATTGTAATCCGGAAGTAGTGCAAATGTTGAGAATTTCCAATGAATTTAACCCTTTATCTGCCCATGTAACAGTAATGTCACATACCCTAAAAATGGCTATATATTTCTGTATATTATAAAAATAAGTTGTAACACAACTAACACAAACCGTTCACAATAAACTATAACGGGACAATATTATTATCACATATTTTTCTATGCAAAAAGTTTAGTGCTGAAAAAATTTTTGATAACTACTTGCACTTAAAATGACATGTTGCTCGATAAAGGGCAGGCTTGACCGCAAATTTTTTGCTTTTAATTTATCTTGCACCAGCACTCGGAGAATGTCCCCATGTCCAATGCTATGCATTGTTCTGAACTAGAATATACTTTTTTCTCTTTTTTTAACCTTATTTCTTTTAATAAATAATTCTATATTATCTTTTAAGCTGTTGTTATTATTATTATTGTTTAACTCTTCTTTAAAATATATGGATTGTTATCCTTTCCCCGTTGTGCCTCAAAATTTAATAATATGGATATTAAGCAATATTCCCATATGGATACTTTAGAAGCTATGAATATATCATTATGTAAGAATGGCTTCGATTTTCTTTGCTGCGAGTGCAAAGAAAGTAAATTGTACAGTCACATTTAGAAAAGGTTTTTTTTGCAATTTTCTATACCCTAGACGCCGTAAATCGTTAATTGGGACAGAGAAAATAAGACACTATACGAAACAACGCATATAAAAACAATTTTTTCTATAAAAATTCACAGATTTTTTTTACTCAATTAGAGATTTAAACATTTAGCAAATTAAATTCCTTTTTTTATTAAAGATATACCAAATAAGACGTTGATTGGATCAATTATAGTGACAATTAGATGAATTTCTCGATACTTCTGAAGTGCTAGAACCAGGTCTGGATGTAGATTCTCTATCAGTCGGTTGGCTTCTGAGTATTTTTACTTCGATGACTGCTTATAGAAAGCTTTCTGGAGTGAAATCTACTCCCATTCGTAATCAAGCAGTTTTCCATGAGCTGTGCATTTTTTGTTAATTTTCCGGCATATATCACTGCCTATCTTCTTATATTTGCACGCATGGCAATAGTGCATTTTGGAGTTCTCAAATAGTGACCACCACTCTGTTAACTAACGATGATAGTGCTGAGTTAAGTTAGGTTAGGTTTAAAAGAGTGGTGTCTCAGTAGTACTGGAATTTCCCTCCCCCGCGATATCATTTAGCTTTTGTTTCTACTTTTTGATGAGAGTTTATATATCTATGACTTCTTTGGCAAATATTAGCTCTGCCATTATGCTAATATTTTTTTAGTATACTGCATTAACTAATCGTCCCATTTTTTGTGTACGAAAATCTCGTTTAAGATCAAAATTTAAGTGAAATATTTAGAAAGGTTTATACTGTTTGTGTCTGTGAAATATTGCGGCAGCTAAGAACATGAAAAACACGGGATTAAACTAACCTTAAATGTTGAAATTTAATTCTTTTTCTATAAAATTGTTTGTGTTTGCCAAGTAACAAAATATTTTTCAAATTTGCACAAACGGGCATGTTTTTTATGCCTTTGTACTTTTTAAAGCAACTATGTTACTTGTGGGTGTTAAATCTATAACATTTTGTAGGTATTTTATAGTGCTGAAATTTGGATACTACTCCAGGGAGGCGCAAAATGACACATATATATTTTAAATACTTCATAACTAATTTTATTATTATTATTATTATATTTATTTAATCTTAAGGAATATAATTCTAAGATTAAATTAGAAAAAAAAGAGGAGCACTAGCAGCAGTGGCCATCAGCTCTATAAATATTAGTGTAGTAAGTGTATTACTTAATTACAGTTTTGGATCATGTGCTATTGATTATAATATTGTTGGGCTATATTTGAAGTTTTGTTAGTTTTATAAAATTGAATATTTTTCTGATATTGTCAACGGTTGGGTCCTTTAGGGTATCTAGAGGTGATGTATTGCCAAACAGTTTTGTTTTTTGTTCCGAGAATAATGGGCACTCTGTAAGGATGTGCTGGATTGAGAGTGAGGTGTTACAATGGTTACAAGATGGTTGTGGTGTTTTATTTAAAATCCATCCATGGGAAAATTGGGTGTGACCAAGGCGTAATCTGGAAAATGTTTTTATTTTATGTTTGTTAAGCGTCGTAGGATATACGGGGTGTTTGCAATGAGCAATAATATTTGAATAATGATGATGTGTAAATTCCTTTTGTTTCATTCTGTTCTTGTTGTAGTTGGCAATATATCGCTGGATGTCAATTTTTTCCACGGTATCATCCATTATTATGGGAGCATATGTAGCAAATTTTGCGGCTGAATCTGCTCTTTCATTACCCCGGATGCCGATGTGACTGGGTATCCATAGGATTCTGACTTTGTCTTCATTGTCGATAAGTGCATCTCTTATTTTGATTATGGTGTTCCATTTGTTGTTGAAAGGGTTGTTTATGGTTTTGATAACCGAGAGACTGTCCGTGAACACTGCAGTTTTATGTTTGCTGGATAAAATTTTTTGAATAGCCCGGTAAATAGCGCACGCTTCTGCAGTGAAAACAGAGGATTGTTCGGTGAGGGTACCCAGAATGATGTTTGCTCCAGCTTCGTCTACTACCCCATAACCTGGTATATTAGCTACTGATTTACTGCCGTCTGTGTATATGATACGCCAATTGTTGGTTTTTAAATGAGTTAGCTCTTCGGACAGGTGACTGACATAGGCATTTGCTGGGGTGGACGCTTTGTTCAACCGTGAAAGCGAAAAGTTTAGTGAGATGCTGTTGAATTTCCAAGGGGGTTTTCTAACATGCTTCCTAGTAAAGGAGAGGGGTATATGCAGTTCTTCGCGGAGGGATAATGATTGTGCTATTGCGGATGGTATTCGTTTCTCTTTTTTTGTTTTTGTAATTGATGCAATGTCTTTGTCTATGATTGAGTTAGTGCTGTTTAGTAGTTTCGGCAGCATTCTGCTTTTCGATTGGTATATTCTATCTTGTATTGATGGGAGGTTGGCTTCGAACAGTATGTTGTCGATGGGTGTTGTTCTGAATGCATAAACGCATGCTCTAGCGGCCTGGTGGTAAGCGGATTTTATGATGTTGATGTTGGTTTTACAGCTGTTTCCGTATATGAAAAGGCCGTAGTCTATTTTGCTTAATATAATGGTTTTAGTAAGGTAGGTTAATGTGTTTATATGCACAAAGCTTTTAGTTGAGAGATAACGTATAATGTTTGATCGGGATGTTATTGCGTTTTTGAGCTGTAATAGTTGATCTTTCCAATTGTACTTCCTTGAAAAAATTAGTCCTAGGATTCTTAGTCTTTCTACGTTTTCAATTGTAGAACCTTCAAATTGGATGGTGTAGGTGTCGGAGTCACAATTGTGTTTCCTGCATATGTGAAATTTCTTTGTTTTGTCTATAGAAATTTTCCCGCCGGAGTATTCATTCCATGTTTTTATGTCTTGAAGTACATTTTGTAGGACATTTTTGGTTTCTTTGTTATCGTTTTTCTTGCAGAGGATGTAAAGGTCGTCAGCATATAAGCAGTGTTCGATGTGGCAGTGTTTTTTAATTATTTTGCCAATTTCATTGAAAGCAATCTGGAATAGCACGACTGATAGGGGCGATCCCTGCGGAATGCCGTTGTCTAGTCTGAAGGATTTTGATGTGTGGCCGTTGACTCTCACCTTGAAACGTCTGTTCGATAAAAAGGATTTGACGAAGTTAAAAATTTTTGGACCGACACGCCATGTTTTCAATGCGCCCAAAATTACGTGGGATCCAACTCTATCAAATGCTCTCTCGAAGTCAATTGATAGAATTGTCACATGATTCCTGGCAGATAAAGCTCGTGTTGTGTAGAAATCAATATGAAGAAGTGCGTCAACGCATCCCTTGTTAGACTTGAAAGCTACTTGTTCCTTAGCTATAAGGTTTTTATTTTCTAAAAACCATGCAAGTCGAGTGGCTATAATCCGTTCAATGATTTTGGAGAGACATGGTAGGAGGGAAATGGGACGGTAGGATTTAATTGAAGACGGGTTATTGGATTTTGGTATAGGGACTACAAGCGATAGTTTCCAAGAGTGTGGTATAGTGCCAGATTTGAAAATGGTGTTATATAATTTTAATAAAAATCCCTTGCTGTTATGAGATAGAGCTTTGACCATTTGATAGGGTATCTTGTCGTGACCTGGCGTTGTTCCTTTTACCTTGTTTAAACAGTGTGTTAATTCAGTCATAGTGATTGGGGCTTCAAGGCTTTGTGCTCTTTTATCGTGTGTGTTATTGGTAAATGGATTGAGAGTTTGTTTTGATGTAGTGAAAAGTGGAGGGAAGTTAGAGTCTGATGCATATTCTGCCCAGTTCTGTCCAAAATGGTTAGCAATTTCTGTTGGGTCTATTAAAGTATTGTATGGAGTTTCTATTGCTTTTATAATGTTAGATGGGCCCTTGCGAGTGATTTTGCCAATTTTGTTCCAAATTTCTGAAGTGGTGCTGTTTCTGTTTATTGACTTTGTGAATTCCTCGAAGCTGGAGCGTTTTGCAAGTTTTACTTCCCTACGAAATTTAGCATTTGCCCTTTTGTATAATATTAGGTTTTCCTGTACAGGGTTGGCTTTAAAACGTTGCCAGCGTTTCATTTTGAGGTTCCGAATGGTTGCTAAAGATGGGCTCCACCATGGGACTGGAATATATTCTTTTTTTGTACCCTGCTTAGATCGCGGGATGTGGTTGTTAGCTGCAATGCGTATAGATTTGGTGATGACTGCCGCATCTTTGTTGCTTGAGGAGGAGGGTTGGTGTTTTTGGATTTCGATGTTTGCTCTGTGAGTATAGTTTTTCCAATCGGCCAGGTGGAGTAGGTAATTATTAGTTTTCATTGGTTTACATGTCGCTTCAGATAATTTTATAGATATCTTAATTGGAAAGTGGTCACTGCTATTTAAGTCGTCAAGAGTGGACCATGAGATCAAGGGGAGTAGGTTTATTGACCAGAGTGAAATATCTATGTTAGTGAAGGTGTTGTGGGTTGAGAGGTGAGTGGGACTGCTGTCATTTAATATGCACAGACCAGTTTGGAGTATTATGTTCTCCAGCAAGATGCCTCTATTGTTGTTGGTCACGGAACCCCACATGGTGTTCCACCCGTTAAAGTCCCCAATAACAAGTAATGGTGTGTTGAATGAAGAGATAATATTGGTAATTTCGCTGGGACGTATGTCTTGGTTGGGTGGTATATAAAAGGAGAGGATGGTGAATTTTATATTTAGGTTTATTTCGACTGCTACGATTTGGTATTCGGAGTTAATCGGTAAGAATCTGTGCGGTATATTTGATTTAATGAAGTTTCCAACTCCTTGTTTTTGTGAGGTATTTTGTGATGAGTTGATGAAATGACCGTTGAAGTTTTTGGGTGGTATTGGGTTGAAACTGCAGGGGCAATGAGTTTCCTGTAACGATATCAAGCTAGGATCCATTTCCTTAATGAGTAGTTGGAGATTATGCTAGTTATTATTGAAGCCGTTGATATTCCATTGTAAGATAACAAATTCCATTATGTTCCGTGCAGTAAAACATGTAGACTTTGTTAATTTGGACATGGATGATGGGAGACTAAGAGTTGTTGTATTCGCAAATGCTCCTACGTTGGAGAGGGTCCCATCGTAATCTCGTCGAGGGATTCCTCGTCAAGAGATGGGATGTAATAATTGTTGTTGCTTATTAGTGATTGAGTTAAATGTGAAATTGGTGAGTTAGGTGTATTCATGTTTGTATTGTTACTTAAAAGTTTGTTATTGTTGTTAATAGCTGTTGTTATTTTTTGTGATTTTATTTCAGTTTTAGTGTTGTTGCTAGATGATGTTGTGTCTTCTTGTGATTTTTTGTCGATCGTCGTTGACAAAGTATTATTTCTGTTTTGTGTGAGTTTCTTGGGGTCTTGTATGTGTGAGTGTTCGTGTGTGATATGCGGGGATTTATTGAATAGTTTTGTCGTTGTTGTTGATTGTTCACTGTTACTTTTTGATGATATTGTTTTGTTTACGGTAGTATTAAACGGGTTATGTACACGGTTTGGAAGATGATTAGATACAGTGGAGGCGTAAGTGTTGATGGAGGGTTGAAGGGGGTTTTTTTCTTTGTATTCGCGGCGAGCTTCGCCCATGCTACAGTAGTTGATAGTCTTAAGTTTCAGTATCTCTTTCATTTGTAGGTATCTTGGGCAGTTGTTGTCTGTTGAAGAGTGTTCGCCTGCACAATTCGTGCAAAAAGTGCGAGTGCATTCTGCATCCCCATGAGGAGGAAGGTTGCATGTAGGGCATGTAGCATTTCCTTTACATCTGTTTTTGGTATGGCCCAATTTTGAACATGTTTTACATCTCATCGGGTTAGGGATGTAATGATCAACCTTGCATTTATACCAAGCAACGTCTACTGATGCTGGTAACCTGTGGAGGTCAAAGGTGACTATCATTTTGCCCGATGGAATGCGTGTTTTGCCGTCTTCACTTGGTTTAGTAAATTTATATATGTCGGTAACGCCCTGGTCTTTCATCTCCTGTATTATTTCTTGTTCTGGGACGTTCACTAGACAGGGAGCATATATAACACCCTTAACTGAGTTTAGACTGTTGTGAAGTGTACATGAAATTTGGCATATGTTCGATAGTGTTTTGGCTTTCAAAAATCTTTCAGCTACGCGTGTGCTACGCGTGAGTATTAAGATGTTGCCGTCTCGTAGTAAAGTGATTGAGGATAATTCAGAACTGATGCTCTCCAAGCCTTTTTTAATTGCAAATGGGCTAATGTTTGATAGTTGGTTTTTCGGGTCAGTAGATGAGATTATCACGTATTTTGGATTGTTTCTATTGTTGTGGTAAATTGTAGAAGTGTCTGCGTTTGGTTTTGGTTTTTTCGGTGGGTTGTCTATATAATCCCCCAACACAGAGAACCTGTTATTGGAGAATTTGTCCGGTGGGCCCGGAGCCATGTTGTCCAAAAAGTTAAATGGAGTTCTTCTCCTTTTATATAACTGTTTGTTAATATTTATTAGTGTAATAAGTTAAATCAGTAAGAGGGAAAGCAAAAAGAAAAAACACGCGGTTTTATCAAAAGTTGAAAAAAGAAACAAAAGTTAACGGGAAAGCACTAAGCGAATATGTTACAGAAAAGAATTCACAGAATAACCGTTCGCTTCGAATGCCAGACGATGACTGTAACTAACTAATTTTATTTGTGCAATTATTATATTTTTTTTAATACAGTGTATTATTGGGGAATTTTTTTTATTATTAATTTACAAGCAACATCAGAGCGGCCTCCTTCGTAGTTATTGTGTAGCAGAATCATCGGCAAAGTAAAATAATTAATGAGAATAGATACTAAACACAGTTGGAAAATTTAATACGTCTTTCTGATACCAGTGGCGCGGGTGGCGATGGCTGAAGTAGTCTGCACGTTGACTACAAAACCAAACATTTCTTGGGTTCGACCCCAGTTCCAGACTAAATCATAAAAACATTTCGCATTTTTTCTGATGTGCATTAGTGTGGCTTTGTGTTGTCAGTTGTTGTTCGAAGGTTTCAGCAGCGAAGGCATAGTCACTCGTCGCTGCACAGTAACGGAGTCAGCTTTAACCAGTTCACAGGCACATCAGAACGCCCTCCTTAGTCGGTATTGTGTAGCACCGGCGAAGTAAAATAATAAATAGCTACTAATAGTTCAAAATTTCTTCTCCGTGGCATCAGTGGCGCTTCAACACTGCTATAAAAGAAACAACGTGCAAAAGCAGAGTTGGAAGATAGTTCAGCTTCACCTCCTCTCATTTCTCTAACTATCCTTTTCCACTAGTTCCAGCACAATGTATCGCATATATAGGGGTCATCTCCTCATTGCTGGTCCTGCTATAAACAGAAAACGTCCAGAAGCAGAGTTGTGCAGTTAATGAATCTTTCCACTGTGTATCCCTTTAATAACTGTCATCACTATCACCATCCCTTTTCTATAGAAGGTAACACCAGTTTCATTGCCTGAGTCTTACTTCTTTTTATAAAAAAAGTGTACTATGTTCTAAATTCTCTGCAGCGACCGCCGTGATAGGCCAAGTTGTGTCGAACGTCTACTTGAAGATCTTGTGAGACTATGCTGTACGCTGTCCCATACACGTTAAATATTTTCAGCATTGTTCATGGTAGGAGATCTTCCAAAACTAGGAAGGATTATCACAGACACATGTAGCCGAAAACTTCCAAGGAAATAGTTTATTTTTAACGTTGTGAGTGGACTCCGCACATTAAATGGACGACGATATGCACGCTGTGACAGCAAAATGGATAAAAAACACTGTCGGATTGTGTAGCTATTCATATTTAATTTCCCCAAGTTTTCCTCAAAAATATTCTGTAAAACACAAAAATAACAATTAAAAAACCAAATCAAACCATACAGCTCATTCTAAGTGTGTGTCATTTTAAGTGTCTCCTACACAACAGTTTTCTGCACATTGTAGGTCATTAGCAATTGCTATTTGTAATTTTTCATCCACTTCGAGAGAAAATTTTAACTGCGATACGTTTACAGCAAAGTGACGCTGGTCAATAAATGATCATCCGATTATAATAGTTGCTGATATAGCGGCCATTATATACATATTTCTTGTCAGATAGATACCTATGAAATTAAAAATTAAAGGATATATAGATATTATTGGAGAATGTAGCAATTTCGGATAAAAAGAAGCGATACGGCAACACTGATGGATGTATAAAGTAAAAAAGCCAATCAATATTTAAAATAAGAACAACAAAAACAACAACAACAAGCAAAACTAAACGTCTATTTTTGGTGGTTTTCCATAGGCCAAAACATTGCGCTGTTGATTGGTCTATTTTGTGTTTATTTGATTGAAAAAAAAAACAAACAAAACAAAAACAAAAGTATAGAAAAATCGTTGTAAAACCGCACATCAACATTTATTCCGTATGAAATAGAGCTTAAATGCGAACGTGCAATTTGCTTTAAAGGCGCTTTAAAATCGTTAGTGATCATTTAAGGAGTCGTTTGTTTAACAAGTTTATCTATGTGCACAAAATTCAACAAGTTTTTTGTTAAAGTAATAAAGTGCAATAAAACATTTATGTACATATATAAAAATAAATTAAAGTTTTAACGGCTTTAGTTAAAAAAAAAATCGAAAGTTTAAAATATTTGTATATACATACATATATACGTACATATGTGCTATATAAATAGTAAATTGTGAGAGAAATTGAAATTAAAACTTTAAAATTGAATGAAATATTGAAAAAAGTTTGAGTTCGAAACCAAATTACTTCAGTATTATTTTATTGTGCCAATATTTATATTTAAAAAAATACAAATATTTATTTTGTTATGGGATATTTATTCATAATTTTCCTTATACTTAGAATATTTATTTTAGATACCTAGCGATGAAAGTTTAAAAATGAAACTATTTCCACGAGGTTATTCCATGTGCCCCATGAATATTTAAACACTTATTTCCGCTTAATTGATTTTAAAATATTTTTACGTTTTTTATGTAATTACACGTTAATTAATTTAACCAAAACTAGGTTAATTAATCTAACAAAACAATTAACAATTTTCGTTAAATTTATCAATGAGATCAATAAAGTGAAGAACCACCTCACAATTGAGTGAAAATAATATTACAGTTGACCTTAATGTGAAATCTGTGGGAAACCTGGGTCCAAGTGTCTCAAAGTAAACACTTTTGTCGATTGGTTTAGTGATTTTTTGATGACTTTGTCAACGAATCGTCTACACTTTTTAATCATGAAAAATCTTTCTTCAACTGTTAATAGATTAGTCTGAGTTTCCAAATGCATATACATAGTATGTATGTATATTCTATATGTACTTCCACTGATAGAAAAACCGCCATAACCCTGATGTAATTTCATGTCAATGTTATGTGAAGTGTCTTCGTTTTTGACGCCATGACATCGTGTCTAAGATGAAGGCCAATGATGAAAGAAAAACCGCGATCGAATCAAGTCTGAAATGGGTTTGATTCAAGAATTTATAACTTGTGTATTGGATTAAAAACCGTTATTTAATTTGGTACTCATTTTAAGAACTTATAGGATTGGATCTAGCAAGTAATCTAATTCTAATTTCGGTTTGATTTAAGTACATATGAGTACTTTCGTGCTTAAATTTTTAAGTATAACAAATTTAAATTTAGTACGAACACAGTTTGCTTAGTATCGGTTATTTTTCGGTACATGTTAGGACAGGTCACATTGTAAAAATCTGCATAATTGTATTTAGGAATGCGATACTTTTCATAGTTGCTTTTCAAAGGATGTTTTGTAACTCATCTAACACTACTTAACAGCGCACTAAAGATGTCCTAGTTATGACCAAGGTTAGGTTAGGTAGACAGGTCACCGGTCACAGGTGACCAAGATCGTCACAGATTTAAGTAATTATGTAATCTGTGTTTTTCAGTAATATTTACATATATCGTTACTTTAACATATTCAAATCGGTTTTTTTTACATATTGCGATATCAAATAATCGAATAAAACTGATGAAGGTGGATAGTGTTTATGGACCTTTGATTTGAATTTTCCCACGTCAAAAGTGATAGGAAAATCCCCTGCAGAGAGTTTATTCCACATACGTGACCACATTAAAATTATTTTTCTCTATAATGAGCAGTGCGTAAAAGAGAATAATAAAGTGCAAATGATTTCAATAAATAATGTGAAAAGTGCTACGCACCTTTCCAGAATGGAAGTCACCAATATAGTAAGTAGCCAAACAATTCCCAAACTTAACGAAGCTCAAGTTTAAAGTTTATGACGAGAGCGTTAGGTTAGGTTAGGTTAGGTTAGCAGGTCTCCAAGTCCCAAAGGAATCGGCTCACTTGGGTCCTCCCGGGTCGCATTATGTTGCCTGACCTGGATTAGTCCTCATACCGTCTCATCGGTTCCAAACCAACTCGAGTTTCGGATAAGCAAGCTTATCCCCCTCACATCGCGCCCCGACACCACCGCGAGTTCCCGCAGGAAGGTGAACCCCATCGCAGACGCACGTTCAACGGCGAGATCGGTACGTTGTTACATGGCATTCCGAGTTGGTAGGACAATTAATTTTGTAGAACTTGAACGAATGACCCACTGCCTAAGGTTACTAAAGCATTTTTCAATCGAAAAAATCTAATCCAAAACATCATATATTAAAAAAGGGGTTGGTCACGTCAAACGTAACCGAACATGTGCCGTTTGGTTAATGGTTTTTCAAACAATCCATTCGCATTGTCTATAGTACGAGTATTTTGTGTATTTTGCAATTATATACTTACGATTAAGTAAATTACAAACAATAAAAATAAATATCTCAAAACTAAATAGTTTTTATTTTAACTTGTTGAAAAGCTAAAAAAATTATATCAAGTGGCAGAACGATTTCATATTAGAATAATTAAATAAAATAAATTCACTCACTAATTTAATAAATTGTCTTGAAATGATCAAATTATAAATAGAACGTCAATTTGTATTATTTGAACTTAAAAACAATCGAATTTAATTCCAATCCATATAAATAAATTATGGCAGCATTTAATAGTTTTAAATTGTCGACAATTATTTTGGCCACTTTGTTCTGTTGCGGTAAGTTCAAAAGAAGTTTTATTAAATTCATGTAGTTTTGTATTTGTACATATATAAAAATTGATGTGAATATTTTCATATTTGTATGAAAAAAAAAACACAGTAGAATCCCGATAATTCCTCCTCTCAAGACACCAGCCATTAAAATGTTAATGGTAAACTCATCTTTAAAGTTAAATTTTCAATTAGATGTGATATAAAATTTTGCCATAGCCACAATCATAACTGTATATGCTTTACATATTACTGTCGCCATAACCATAAACAGCTGTTTATGCAATAAAAATAAAATAATTTTAATAAACAATAAATAAAATAAAATTATTAAAGCTACATGTATGATTTTTTCGCATACCAATCCTCGATACACATCGAACATATCATATTATACAAAGTATATTTATAACGTGGCCGCATCTCTACAACAAAACTACAATACCAAAAACAACAGGCATTTTGTTTGCGTAAAACTCATTGAGGATGTCAAACTTGTTTCTCACTGCTCTCTCAAAAGTAAACACACACAGCCTATAATAGCAAGGAAAACATCAAGGCGTCTTCAACTAGGTGGAATCGTTACGCTTGGTGACTCGTTTGTGCTCGTTTAGTTATGGTTTGTTATTTGTTGTTTGTTGAGGGTGTCAAACCCTACTTTTCTTTACTTTACTTCTCTTTTTGTTTCTTTGCAAATAATTCTCTATTTCAGTACATGTTTTTGACATAGAGAACCAATTTACACAAACAAAAATGCGTGTATTTGTTGTATTGTAGTACAGCAACACCAAACGCTACTTTATAGTTGAATCTGCCTTACAGCCATACCTAAACAAGAGCGGGAAGCGTTTTCTAGCTGTCAAAAATTCTCATTCCCATATAATTTGTATGTAGCATACCGAAATACCGCGGCGTCAACGCAACCGCAACGCTTTGCAATAGGAAAATCCGATTTTGACAGTGCGTTTAAAAGTTGCAAATAAAGAAGGTGAAAGAAATAAACTCTGTTCATTTACTAAAAATTTTTACAAATTTGTAATAATTGTTTCTAGAAAGCGTTCATTAACCCAAAAAATTTGCAACGAGAGAGCGTCAAAAGAGCGTAAAAAATAGAGAGGTAGAAAAATTCTTTCAAGTTTTTACAAGTAAAATTTTTACTTGCAATAATTATTCAAACAGCTGTTTTGCGTTTGTGTTTACAAAACAATATTTCTAAATTAAGTTAAAAATAAAAACATTTTGGAAAATTTAAGAAATTGTAAGTAAATGTAAACTTTTAAAACGATAAAAAGTATTAAAAAGAGAACAAATTTATTTTCGGGTAACTTAGGAAGAACAGAAGCAAAATAAGATGTCTAATGGAATTAAACTAAGCATCTGGGACATCAGTGGCAAAGGATGTTCCGGCAAACAGACCAGCTGTTATTTTTAGTATTGTAAATATTATGAGTACCTAGCTACTCGGTACTTTACACTAAGCAGGCAAATAATTCCATTAGTTCATATATATATTTGCAAATAAATTTAAATTAACACATAATTTATTAAATTACTTTTTTTACTGCTTTTGGTGTTTAATGCTGGCAGCAACATGATATTTTATTTAGGATAAAGCTTTTTATTACAATGAAAATGAAAATTTCTTAAATTTGTTTTCTTTTTTCCATTTTTCCATTTTTCGGAGGTTGTTTATTATTTTATTTATTAAATTAATTAATGGGAGGCTTATACTTATTGAATATTCGCTTTAAATACTTTAGGAGCAGATTGCTATAAATTTGTGAATATGCTACAAAAAGTAATAGGGCAATTTTATTTGCAAAAACTGAAATATCTTACAAATTCGTGTGTAAAAATCATTTATATTATTTGTCTATAAATGTAAACCCTTTTGAAAATATTTCATTTATGGTTAGAAGGACTTATTTTCTCTTATTGTGAAAAAGCAATCGAAGTCAAAATTTGGAACTGGTAAATTTACATCAAATTAGGTAAATTCGCAAAAGTAATTGGTGTACATATGAAATAAAACATAGTTCATAGTATGTACCTAAGTCCCAAAATTTAGTCAAACAAAACGCTCAAACCCCCATGAACTTCAGTTCGTATGAGGAATCAACACATTATGAAAGTCGTTTGGAAAATAAAACACAAAGTTGGAAATAAACATTTTTGCGACTTCATTCTGCCGTTATTTCCGTTGTTTGAAATAAAAATGCTATGTGTAGGCAGGCTGTTATAACGTATAAACTAATTAAAAATAGATATTTTATTCATTGATTTTATTCAAAAGTAGCTAATCACTCTTATCGTGTTTAGCGTATTTCGACTACGCCTAGTATTAAATTAAATAAAATTGCAAAACTTTGCATTATTCTTTTACCAGCCGTACTCGAAAAACGCCAGTCACGACAATGTTGAATATAAATGACCATAATCACAATATTTTTTTTATTAAGTACTCATATATACCTATACATTACAACACTACTTTAACTTGCAAATTTTAACAAGTAAAGCGTTCATTTACTTTTTCACATTTTTGAGAGTAATTTTGGAAAATTTCTTGTTACTCTCTCGTTGCTAATTTTTACTAGTAAAGTAAATGAACAGAGCTAATAACATAAAAAAATATTTGTTATTAGAAAATGGAGGTAAGTAAATCCTTTAAATCGTCCGTATAACTCATTGTTTAAACTTTTTTTTTATAAAATGCTTATTTAAAAATCGCAAACACCAATAAACTTTATTGTTAAAATAGTCAGGGTTGTTATATTTCTTTTTTTGATAACCCTGTTTTTAACGTTTTGACATAGCGTTGCCGCTTTTATTTAGGTATGGAATTTCAGCGTAAAAGCTAAGCGGAAAAAACGTTCCGCTTTCCGCTCTTGTTTTGGTATGGCTGTTAGAAAACATAAAATTCATTTATGTGTGCTTTAATTGCTTTTGCAACCCTCTCTCAAAATAAAGAAATGAGTAAAACTGTTAATTGCGCGCTCTCTCAAATTAAACAAATGAGTAAAAATTAAATTGACGCGGATAATTGGATAATTTTGAAATCACCTGATGAGTTGTCTTTACTTGATAAATATACTTTGATTTTATATATATATAATTTTTTTTTGCATTTTTTGCACTAGACTACGGAGGCTAAGACTAAGAAACATACAAGTCTGAGAAGCTTAAAATGCAATTGCTCTTAGGCGGAATATATTATTGTATTTTATTTATTATTATTATGGATTAGCTTAGCACACAAAAATATAAATAAAAACTTACCTAACAATGCAGCAAATCGTGGTGTAAGCCTATCGGATTACAACAGAATTTGACGTTTCCTCCTCTATATAAATATACACATTGTTTGGCATTTCTCCCTCCAATTATGTAAAAAAAAAAACTAGCTCAACTGTGCTATCAATACCTCCTGATACACCATGCAGAAAATGAAACAAATAAAAGCACAAAAACAAGTAATATGTATCATCAGCATACAGCTGATTATGGTTACGGCAAAAACCAAATTTTAATGGATTTCTTCTGTTATGACTATGGCGAAGGCCTTCTGACAAGTGGCCTATAATCAAATATAATATCGGAACTTTCTCTTCGTAGCATATTTGCAATTTTGAAAATTTTTTACAATTTTCTGCTACAAAGTATGCGTGTAAAAGTTCGAATTTGATTGCAAATTGAGATTTCTCGCGACACGCTTACGTCATAAAATTTAGCCCACGTTGATCTTCAGTTGTTTTGCTTAAAAAAAAAAACCAAAAAAACCGGTTGTTTCAAACATTTAAACTGATCAGTCTGCAATGCAGGTGTTGCAGTATGTAGCGAAATTGCAGATTTACTACATCTGCAATGTTTGCAATGGCAGTTTGAAACGAAGAGTTAGTTCCACTAATATTTTTCATAATTAAATACTTTTTCAGCTTCAGTTCACGCCGAAACGGATTTTACCTATTACGGTAAAATGGGTCCCGATCATTGGAGCGAATATTTCAATCATTGCTCGGGTAAACATCAAAGTCCCATTAATATCAAAGAAGTGGACGTTATAAATCGTACTTATTCGACAATGATTTACAAAGAATTTAACAAACTACCTCTGGAAGCTATTTTATTTAATAACGGTCATACGGTTTTGTTGAAAATGACTTACGATGATGATATGCCCACAATTACTGATGGTCCTTTGGAGGGAAAGGGCACTTACCAGTTTCAACAATTGCATTTTCACTGGGGTGAAGATAATACGGCAGGCAGTGAGGATCGCATTAACGATGTAGCGTATCCCATGGAATTGCATGTAGTATTCCGTAATATTAAATATGAAAGTTTTGAAGAGGCAGCCGCGAACGACGATGGCGTTACAGTGCTGGCGGCATTTTATGAGGTAAAAATAAATTTAAAAATTCATCACAAACTTACAAAAATGGTACTTCCGCTTATTTCTTTAAATATACGTAACGAGAGTCCGGTACTTTAGGACATGGATTAGCTTTAAACTCAATGATAATTATTGGCAGCCATATTTGATTTATTTTGTATAAAATATAATAACACACGTTATTAATTTTTTTTTGAAATATATTTATATTTATTGAGGTTTTTTTAATTTTTTTTTTATTTTTTTATTTTTATTCCTGATGATGTTAACAAGCTGTTAATGAAATATCGAATAATAAAACAAAATAAAAAATAAAAAAAGACCTCAGACTTGATAAATATATTTAAAAAAAAATATATAATAAAAAAAGTCAATTAATAATATAATTAAAACACGTTATTAATAATAAAATATTATTATTAATAATAAAAATATTTCTTATTCTAAAATGTAAAAAAAATCATTTCATTTAATTTATTTTTAAAAATTTTAAATTATAAAAGTTCATGAAGACCTTAAAGTTAAATCTACAAGAACCAAACGCTGTCAAATTTCAATCCCTATATTTTTTTATTTTTATTTATTTGTTACATTTAGGTAGGCAATTATACCAGCTTGGAATATGATCACTTGACCGGTCATTTGAAGCACATCAATGAGCCACACACAAATGTTACGCTTAGCCAACCCATGGATTTATACAGTTTGTTGCCAAAAGATTTGAGTAAATATTACACATACATTGGCTCATTGACAACACCACCTTGCAGTGAAGATGTCAAATGGATTGATTACATAAATCCGATTGTTATATCTCCAGAAATGGTAAAATTAATATACAATCCAAGTTCTACACACGTACAGTTCCCATAAGCGGGCATCTTAGTGAATTATATCATTTCGGTTTTTTAACGGGCAAAATGTTTGTTCACTCAGAGTGACCGCTTATGGAGGCAGTCAGAGAATTTCTCTTTTTTTTGGAAACCTAGAACCGAATTATGTGTGCTGGTAAACAGCCAGCGTTCACAATATTTTCGAAAACAAAAATAATAGAACATAAGCAACATTCAAACGAACAAAGTAAAATTCTAATGTCAATTAATCACAGGTAATGCCAGCGAGTAACAGGAGAAAGTTAGTGGAATATTCAATTCATTATTTCCGTATTATATTTACAAGCCAAAATTTAATTCAAATACACGGTGGGCCAAAAGTAATCACTCGATGTCTTTTTGCTGCAATTTTATTTAATAAAAACCTTTGGATCTGCATGTACATATGTATGGACATCAACTCCGGCGGCGGTAACTTAGCTCATATCATAATTTGTGTTAAAAAAAATTACAGCAAAAGAACATCGGGTGATTACTTATGCCCCGGGTGATTACTATTGGTCCACGCTGTACAACAGAGCCAACGAAAAGGTGTTAAAAACACCTGGAAGACACATGAACACTGATGAGTAGTTGTGCCTGCCCCAGAATACATCGTAATTAATCGATATTAAAATTTTTCTTTGTTTCTATTTTTTCTTCATTGCATTTCGTTTAACTGTTTTTTTTGTATTTTTGTATTTTTTTTATGCAAATTAGATTGAACGTTTCCGCTATTTGAAAACTTTTGACGGCTCCTCTTTAACCCACAACTTTCGACCAGTCCAACCGCTCAACAATCGCAAAGTTTATAGAGCAATTTCGAAAGAATTCGAGAAAATAGTAAACAAATTTGCTAATGCAAATGCTACTGCTACAGCAACATCAATAACATCACCAATTTTTAGTATAATTGGTGTGTTTATTATTTTAATAACTTTATTAGACCTAAGCACGCACATACGAATATTTTAGTTAATTGATGATTTAAGGTAAGATCAGCGATGGCAAATGTTTTACAGAAGAAACGTAACCACTAAATAATATATACATATGTACATACTTCTCAGTATACATATGTATTCAATAATTATATGTATGCACATACATATGTACATACATATATTTGCCACATCTGATATACATACATACATATGTATGTATTAGCCCTTAGTTAAGAAAAAGTTTTATTTATGATTTTCATATTGAGATTAAATTAAGCATAATTTAAGCCGTCATTACAGGGTAACAAATGAATTTAAATACAATATGGAAAATTTTATTTACATTTGAATTAGTTTTTTTTTTGTGGTTTTTATAAATTGCTAAACCCAATATAATAGGTCTGTTCCTGGTACATAACAAAACAATTCGGACTCGCAAAAATTAGAAAACAAGAAAGTAAAATTTTTCATTTCCTGTACAAAGTTGCACGAACTTTTTCTTTAGGTAAGTTCGGACTAGAACTAAGAAATTAATCAGAATTTTGCAAAGAAACGAAAAAAGTTTTTAGTTAAAAATTTATGGAAAAGCAAAATAGAAAGTTTTTCAAATAAACTTGAAGTTGTAAACACATATATTTGTGCATATTTATCATTTAATTAATAAAAAAAATGGCTTTTACTTATTTTCAATTTATTTTTATGGACTTTTTACAGCTGTTGCCAAAGATGCAAATGTGTTGCTTTCAAAATGTTATGCATATTAAACCACCAAATCACTAAATTTTAAACCACTAATCACTAAAATAAAATTTATTTAAGAAAGCAAGCAGCACTAGTATTTCAAAATATACAATTATGGTTTTTTGCTTTCCAATAGTTTTGGACAATTTTATCACATTCCGCTCATTGCATGTTGCAATTGCGTCACCTATACCGATACGATTGTACGGCAACTGACATCGCTAAAAATTTTCAACAAAATTTTTTCAATCAATATTGATAATAAATGATATCTTGAAATATATTTATTAAGCTCGAGGTCTTTTTTGGTATTTTATTTGTTTTGTGACATGTTTCAAAAATATTTTTATATTTAAAAAAATTATAATTTCCTATTATTCCTGATGATGTTAACAAGCTGTTAACGAAATATCGAATAAAAACAAATAAAATACCAAAAATAAAGACCTCGAGCTTAATAAATATATTTCAATATAATAAAAAAGGTCAATTAAGAATATAATAATAAATGAAATATTTTATTTAAAATATTGCACCTCAATTTGTGATGAAAACAATGACAATGAACTTACTAACATGGAAACATTTTACTTCCACTTATTTTTTTTTTTGGACCAGCGCTCAAGCTGGAACTTTTTTAAAAAAAAAGACAAGTAACACTCAGACAATGATTGCCTACTACTAAATGTTAACTTATAGGAAATAAATAGGGATAGTGATTACAGGTGATGGAGGGATATATAGAAGAAGGCTTCGTTAGTTTTACAATACTGCTTTTGCACATTTCTTGTTTTATAGCAGTGTTGCAGCGCTTCTGATATCACTGAAACGCATTAAATTTTTTAAGCTGTATTTGGCAGACATTTTATTAATTATTTTACTTTGCCGATGATGCTACACAATACCGCCGAAGGAGGGCGCTCTGATGGTACTGTTCAGTGACCAGTGACTATGCCTTCTACACGGAAACTGTTCGACAACAACTGACACAAAGTCACACCAATTAACGTCACAAAAATGCGAAGTAGTTTTAAGACTGAGTCTCAAACTGGGATCGAACCCAGGACTTTGGTTTTGTAGTCAACGTACTAACTACCTCAACCTTCGCCACCCTCGTGGTGGAAAGGATAGAGAAGAGACAGATAGAGTAGACAGGTAGTGAAAGTGGAAGGAAGATAGAGCTTAGTTCTTGCCCAACAGTTGCGTGTTAACCGTGCTGCGGCTATGGTGTTATGTTGATGCATTTATTTTTGAGTTAAGATATGTACACACGATTGTCATTTACCACAATAAGGACAGAAAAATTGTTACAAAATGTGCAACAACCGAATGAACACACAATTGTTGTATGGCAACATCGTCACAAAATGTATTGTCGATGCATTGTATGCCAATAATATTGTCACAATTCCGACAATCGTGAGAACACCCTTCATTTCCATTGACATACAATTTACAGTCATTTGTTATTGTTGCATGTGCTTCATTTAGTGCACCGTTCAATAACACCATTGGCAGATAAATATTTCTGTTGATGAATGAAATTGTAAGGTTTTCCTTCAATGGTGGGAACAGACAAATTACCACATGGTAACAATTTTTCATTGTGAGTGCATTGCCACCATATTGCCGTATCCTACAATGTTGTACAATCTGACAATCGTGTGAACATAGCTTTAGAAAATAGCTGTCGATCTTCTGGTTGCAGAGTCAACGCGTGGATGATATTGCAACAGAACCTCCCATTATATATCTATATATACATATGTACATATGGAAATGCCTATTGCTGGGACGAATAAGTATATTTGCATTTTACGAGAAACTATTTCGTAAAATTTCTTCAATTTCACGAGATACGGACAACATTTGAATGGTAAAAAACTCTACTATTCATGATATGTTTTATAAAATTTAAAAATATTCGAAATTATCAAGTGTTAATATGGCACTAACTGCATCACAGCGTTTCGTCATAGATTTAAAGAAATCATCACTTCTGTCTTAGGCGTCATTTACTAAAGACATTCGCCGACTTTCTAAAAGCGATGTTCAAAGCATTATTTAAACTTTAAGACGCTGTTATTTAAACAACTGCGTATACTCAAAATACTTAAATCAATCCCAAACCGTGTCAAAAGTACGGTAAGTACGGATTTTCTTCAATCAAGTACAGAATACTTAATTGTAATACGAATTCAGCAAGCGTTAAATACTTACTTTTAGACGTAAATATTTAATCCCGAATTCGAACTTGAAATAAAACGAAAAGGAGGATGTTTTTAGAAGAACTGGGATCAAATCAAGTCGAAAATGCGATTGATTCAATAATTTCTAATAGATTAAAAGAATTTATTTAATTTTTTAAACATACAGCTGAAATGCAAAAGGGCCTAACAAGCAAAAAACTCAAAAATAGCATCTTTATTAAAGAAATTCAAAAGGCAGTTTTTACTAAGCTTTCAAAATCAATGTATGTATTTCTAGCTGCTGAGAAATAATGAAGCAATGGAAATATGTTAACAACTTAATGTTTTTGAGACATACTTTTTAATTGTAATTGAAATTCTTTTTGTATTTTTATTTGGATGATATCGCGAAAAAATCATATTTGTAGCCGCAACACTTTTCATTTTATTAAATTTTGTGTCCGTCATGTAAAATTTTTAAAAGAGATGATAGACACTTTTGAATTTTAGGTGACAATCAATACATTGTCTGTTCAAGGGAAAAGAAGAATTTTGAATTTTTTTGAACTGCATTTATTTATTCATCAATATCCATTTTCTCCCTTCAAAATAATCCCCCGCCAGCGCTTCTTCGATTCTGACTTTATCTCATTAATTATGGCAAAACGATTTCCTTTCATTAGTCTCTTCAGTTTTGGGAATATGAAAAAGTCGCAGGGAGCCAAATCTGGTGAATGAGGTGGTTGCGTTATTGGGCAAAAAATCACGAACAAGCATTGATGTGTGAGCTGGTACATTATCGTGATGCAGAATCCATGATTTCTTTTTCCACAATTCCGATCGTTTAAGCCGTATAGCTTCACACAAAACGTTGCATAACATCCTTGTAGTATTCCTTATTTTAACCGTACGACCTGTTGGCAAATACTCATGATGCACCACGCTATTGTAATCGAAAAAAACAAAATGTACCTTTTCTTTTGAACAAATGGTCACGGGCGCTCCTCGCTCTACTCCAACAAAGGCACTGATCACGATGATGAACTAGCTGTCAGCTGATCTCATGGTGAAGCAGGTGCTCATGGACTAGGCGATCAGGCTAAGGACAGCTGAAGCAGGGAGGGTGGCGTCAGATGGATACGCTGTAATTTTGGGGCTTCTACTAGTGATACCCGTCAATAAGACGTCTGCGACTACGGCTCGACGATAGAGCGTGCTGGAGATCTGCACTGATGGCTCTAAGCCGGACTTAAAGAGTGGGAGGGAAGTTCATACACCGGCATGGTGGGGGTGAAGTTTCGGCGGCATCAGCGGTGCAACGTTTTACATTTGGCGAAATTAGCCATTAAAAGTGCAGAGGGTGGTATGAGGAACTACAGGATATACGACAAGGATATGCGTAGTTTAACTGATGCTGCGCTGCGATTAGGCCTCAATGGGATGTCTCCACGATATCCAGACAGGTTTACCACTACCGAGTATCTCTCAACGAGATACATTCATTCTAACCTGTAGCTGATATCGGTAAAGGGGCACTCAGACGTGCCTGATAACGTTGCCGCGGACGGTCTGGTTAAGGCTGGCGCCCGCGATAGCAGAGGGTATACTGGTGTATGAATCAATTCTGCAGCAGTTGTCAGAATGAGTAGGAACAGATAGTGGAACACCTCCTCTGCCATTATTGTGCCCTCTTTAAGGGCTTCGTATTGCGTATATAAGTAGCAAGCAAATATTTTTTCCCTTCTTCATTTTTTATTTTACTTGCCGTACGAAACGTAAAATGACATTTCGTAAAACAAAAGTGAAAAATATAACGATAGAAAATAATAAATCACACGCACAAATCACTCGTCTGTGGCCTGCTTAATGGAGCATGGATCATTTAAAATACTTCATACTTCGCTGACGACTAAATATGTACATATGTGTGTATAAACTCTTTTTCGATTTCTGTCCAGCCTAAAGAAAACCCGCTTTGTTTTGTTTTAATTTTTGTATTGGGACAGTTGATTTTGTGACATTTTTTTTTTATTAACCCCGAAATATTTTAATGATTTTTTTCCAATCGTGTTTTATTTCTTTTCCATTTTCATTTATTTCATTTTGAGTTATTTAATGTTAATTATTATGTTTGTCTGAAAAAAGAGACGAAAAATTTTTAAAATTTTTTTATATTAAAAAAACTGACTTCGTGGAAAATTTTCTATTTACAGTTAAGTTTGTTATTTGTTTGAAAGTATGATTGATTGAAAGTTCGGTATTTCCGAGTGGTAGGTAACGGTAGTAACCACTATATTTCCAAAAACTTTTTCCGCATTTTATATTTTTGGTTTTCTTTTAAATCACAAAGATTTAAAAAAAAAAACTTTCTTTTTAAAAACGTTATGTTCAAAGTATGGGTTGGATTCAAACAACTACACCAATGCCGCGTTTTGCGGCTAATTGTGGCTATCGTAATTGAAATTGTTTCCGATTTGAAAGAAATGTCAATAGTGCTCTTATTTCTAATTATGCCAGTCGACATAACGATTAGAAATATCTTTTCAGTATTGTAAAACATTTAATTGAGTTTACGGAATTGTAGACCAAAAACCTAAGACCCAGACCAAAAATTGCCAAATTGCGTCTGCTTTTTATAAATTGGGTCCGCTAACAAGGAGGGCGCTGCGAAGTAATATAATACATAAAACAATCTCTTTTTCGATTAATTAATTAATTAGTTAATGCGGAAACATAATACCTGAGGCAATATACTCTTTTTAAATATGCCTGATTACCGATAAAGTTTCACATATTATTTCTCGACTGTAATTAATTTTTGATAATTTTGAACTAAAATGGTAAAATTATAACTTTTTTTCATATGTAATTAATAAAAATGGACTAATAATCGAAGACAGACAGGCAGTCAAAAATTACATGTGATAATTAGTAAGAAACAAACTGAGTCAAAGACAGAAATTGTAAGTGACACTGAAAAACACTAGCAGAACGGAACAACAAGGCAGCTATACCTTCATCTTCAGCGTTATGGCACTGATGTCAAGGAGATGTATTAAATTTTCAACGTGCAGACTACTTCGGCCATCGCCACCCACATTTCAGGTTGGACTCGAACGTACGAGTTAGTATTTGATCGTATACGGCTGCCATAATTAAGCTCCAGGAACTTTCAGTGCTAGATTTAGCACTTTTTTCTGATTTAGCATTAAGAATGGGATTTATAATACTTACCATCATATCTCTGCACATAGTAACGATTTAGAATTATATAAATTTTTAAAGTAATTTTATGAACTTAAAGAAAACTGCTAAAAGTGCTAAATGGTAGTTTATTCGTTACTATGTACAGAATCGCATTTTCTAACTAACATGGTGGGCCACCACGCGGGCCAAGGGTAGTCCACTGTGTAGCCTCAACTTCAGTGTATCAAATGATGAAAGTTTTATTGAAATCGATGTTACGGTTACCGAGTTATAACGTTTCCAAGAAAACTTGTTTACCAAATCTTCTATTGACCTCGGCCCATATCGTCGTATTCGTGATCGAATGAATTTGATCGACATTTGACTTTTTGAGATCGTCATATTCGTTATCGAATAAGACGTATCGAAATTTCAGATCGTGGCATTCGGTAACGAGTAGTCGAACGTGTACATTCTCTCGAAATGTCATTCAATAGACTAAAAGCTTTCGTAAACTAGTTTTTTGCTTGCTATTTAAGAAAGAAAACTTTTATTTTATTATTCATTTATTCATTTATTATTAAAAATTCAAAAAACACACATTCATACATACAAACATGTAATTTTCATATATAAAGATTGTTACCATATGTTTTTATTCTATGACAAAGCACAAAAATCGTTTAAATTTTAAAACAAATTTCGATTCGAACACTATCGAATGCCTCGATCTGACTATTCGATACGTCACGAAATGTTATTCGATACGAAAGCTCATTCGATCACGAATACGGCGATTTGGCCCCTGGTGTTTCACAAAAAATACGTTTTTATTTTTCACATTTAAATAATTTTTCAGTCAAGAGATGATTTTGTGTTTTTCTTAAAAACTCCCTTGTTTTTTCCAGATAATTGCGCGAAACTCCGTGGGCTGATAGAGTATATAATAGAAAATCATCAGATAAAAGAATTATGCCACGCCCATTTTTTGTTAGCCGAAAGTGGGCGTTATATAAAATTGCTGTTTTGCTAATGTTTCTGTTGCTTTTGACTTGCAAAGTCCAATTCGTGTAAAAGTAGAATTTAAGATTTATCATATGAAAAAAAATTCATCCAAATTCATGGTACAGTTCTCAAGATATGAACGTGCACTTTCGAACAATATACCCTTCAAAAATAGGTCAAGCACTTCGAAATTTTTCAAGATAAGAAAATGAAATTTTGTACGTTAGTAGGGTGGGATTTATCACTAAATTATTGTTTATATTAAACAAAATGGATTTTATATACGAAAGTGTTTACACACATCAATGCTTGTTCATGATTTTTTGGCCAAAAACACCACCTTAATCGTGCCTCAACCACCTTATTCACCAGATTTGCCTCCTGCGACTTTTTCCTATTTCTAAAATTGAAGAGAATTATGACAGGAAAGCGTTTTGCCACAATTGATGAGATAAAGTCAAAATCGCAGAACGAGCTGATGGCCATACCGAAAAGCGCATTTCAGAATTGCTTCGAATATTGGAAGAAGCGCTGGCATAAGTGCATTATATCTTTGGGCGGGGATTACTTTGAAGGGGAAAAATGGATATCGATGAATAAATAAATACATTTAAACCAAATTCAAAATTCACCTTTTCCTTTGAACAGATCTCGTATATATATGGATGTGTGTGTCAACTATAATAATAACTGGTTTAAATTCCCCAAATGAGATAAATTTTTTAAATATGTACAGATATTAGAAATGTAAACTGCTTCTTTTAATTATATTAATTTTAATTATAATATTAATATTATAATATTATTATTAATTGACCTTTTTTATTATATTTTTTTAAATATATTTATTAAGCTTGAGGTCTTTTTTTTTATTTTATTTTGTTTTATTATTCGATATATCGTTAACAGCTTGTTAACATCATCAGGAATAATAGGAAATTTAATTTTCCTGTTAAGCTGTTAACGAAATATCGAATAATAAAAAACAAAATAAAATAAATAAAGACCTCAGGCTTAATAAATATATATCAAAAAATATAATAAAAAAGGTCAATTAATAATATAATTATAATAAATCTTAATAAATATATTTCAAAAAATTAATTATATTAATAAAAACCAATGTTATAAAAACTAACACTTTTTTTAAACTGGTACGAACTCGAACGATTGGTACTCCGTAATCCGTTTGTGCGTTTGCCAAAATCGTTCGATAGTGTTTTGTCGTTCGTCTGGTAGACACGCGTCTTCTTTTGGTCCAAATAAATAAAATTGAAACGGGAATCGAATTTATTATTCACATTAAAAATAAAACAGAACAAGTGCCGAAAAATTAATAAACAAGATAGTGACAAATAGAAAAACACAATAAACATAAAGAACTGAAAAAATTCACTTACACGAAAAATTAACAAAAACAATAAACTGAAAATAAAATACAAAAACTATAACAATTAAACAGTGACAAAACCTGGAGACAAAACAAAAATAAAGTATTCAAAACATATACACGAATGAACAACAACAACTTACACAAAAAACAAATATAAGAAAAGAAAAAGCTCCGTTACCAGTGACGGAACGACATTTAAAATACATCAGTGCTGACACTACCAACCAGTGCTGTCACTTCGGGTCACGGTGACCGGATGAGGTCTTTCATGGCCTTTTATCGTGGCATTGTGCTAATTCCCTTTACCATACCCGACTAAATCTTTTGCATTGTTGGTGCCATTGTGTTGGTTACTGCTAGACTGTTTGGTGATGAAGGAGTAACACTGATCACCGGCAGTCGTTCAAGCAGCGATTAGCTCAGTGGCAACTACAATACAAAAGGTAGACATTTCATTTAGGTTTTCTCGCGTTAATCATGACAGGCCGATTTAGAATTGACTTCTGCAACATACGTGGTCTAAGGGCAAATTTCTTCTCTGTCTATGTTCACGTTTGTCTCCATCGGCCGGATGTTTTCGCCTTAAGTGAAACCCAGGTGTCTGAGGATGCTGACCCACAGGATTTTCACATACCTTGGTATCGCCTCCTATCTCTTTTCTATCTACACAGGGGCCTTGCAAATTATATACGCAATGAAGTTGTGTACCAGTGCCAGCAATCTTTAGACACGCATGATCCCGAATTTAGCTGGCTTTGGGTTAAATTCAAAATCAGGGCACATCTTCTACATTTCGGGTTTCTTTACAGAAGCCCAAACACGGAAAGGGAGAAGACTATACAGAACTTCGATGCCCTTTCCGACAATATATCGGGGATCCTCGAAAATTACCCGAACAGTGAAATCGTTATTGCTGGTGATTTCAATGTCCATAATTTATCGTGGCTCCGCCATTCGAGCAATACAACTCCAGAAGGCCAATATGCTGAGCTATTCGCAGCGCACAATCACCTTGCGCAATTAGTGAATGAACCAACACATATTTCATGTGTTGACGGGCACCAACACAACACCCTCGACCTTTTTCTCACTTCACACCCTGAAAAGTATGAAATGAACAATAGCGCACCTCTCGGTAATTCGGATCATTGCACCATTTCTGCCTCCTTTTCGTTTGCGGAACTTCGAGGCGTTTCACCGCCAGCTATGAAACGTTTAAAATATATTTACGAAAAGGCACGTTGGGCTGAGCTCAACGATTTCTTTCGGCATTTCAATTGGAGGCTCTGCTTCCTCGACAATGATGTCAATGCCATGGCTAAAATGGTCCAAAATATAATAATGCTTGGTATGAAAACGTTCATACCATCGAAGCAAATTTCGATTAGGCCTAGACCAAAGTCTTGGTTTAATCAGACGTGCAGACTTGCAGTCAGATCCAGAGAGGAAGCATTTAGTGTCTGGCGGAATAATAAAAACGCAGATACTGATATGATGCGCAAAAGGGCGAGAACTTCGTGTGCCAAAGTGCTAAGACGTGCAAAAGCTTTGTACGAGCAGAGTCTTCGCGCTAAAGTTCTTACTGCCTCACGGGGAAGTAAAAGCTTTTGGTCATTCGTTAAAAGAGTTAAGGGAAATGCTAGTTCTTCTATTCCGTCTCTTTTAAAGGCTGATCAAATATTCACTGACCCGGTTGATAAAGCTAACCTCCTAGCTGAAATGTTTGCAGGTAATTCTCACCTGCCGGAAAGCAATCAACCACTGCCCGCATCCGAGCGTGTATCCGTAACTATGCCAAAGATACACTTTCGGGCTCGTGCAGTTAAAAGAGTTTTATCGGACCTCAACATAAATAAGTCTCCTGGCCCGGATGGAATTCCGGCACTGGTCTTAAAGCAGTGCTCTGCGACGTTATCGCGTCCTCTGGCAATCCTTTTCAGCACCCTCTATCATGCAGGTGAATTTCCGTCGTGCTGGAAAGTTGCAAATGTTACGCCGATCCCCCAGAAGGGAGAGGCAAGCAACCCTGAAAATTATCGCCCAATCGCAATATGCTCTACCATTTCTAAAGTAATGGAGAGTATGCTAAATTTCCATCTTATGAAATATCTGGAGTCCAATAGCTTACTTAACGACCGGCAATATGGCTTCCGTGGAGGACGTTCCACGGGTGATTTATTAGCCTTCCTCTCCGAAAAATGGTGTCGATCCATCCACCATTTTGGCGAAAATAAGGTAGTGGCTCTAGATATTTCAAAAGCATTCGACAGAGTGTGGCATGGAGCACTCTTGTCCAAACTTATTGCTTTTGGTGTCGGTGATATCTTCTCTCGATTTATATCGAGCTTTCTCAGGGATCGCGCTATAAGAGTTGTTATAGACGGGATCTCATCAAACGAGTTCAAGATCAATTCAGGGGTACCACAAGGCTCCATTCTTTCTCCTACCCTATTTCTTATTTTTCTTAATGACATCCTATGTCATACTTCAAACCCTATCCACTCTTTCGCAGATGACAGCAGTATCTGCCATTCATATTCATTCGATCGTAGGCCGACATCAACTATGATCGCGGCGACGCGGCAGAATATGAATGATTCGCTAACAGGTGACCTCACGAGAATATTGGAATGGGGTCACGCGAACAGGGTCGATTTCAATTCCCAAAAGACCCAATGCTGCATGCTAACACACCGCCGTATGCACGATCACGCTCTCATCTGTAAAAATGGGTGGCATAAACATTGAGGAATCAGAAGCTCTTGATGTTCTTGGAATGAAAATTCAGTGTGATGTCCGATGGACTGAGCACATTTTTCAGGTCTCAAAGGAAGCATTCAAGTGACTAGGCTTTTTAAGGCGATGTAAGACATACTTCACCCTATCTGATCTCCTCACTATTTATACCGCCTACATCCGACCGAAAATGGAATACAACTCTCATGTGTGGGCCGGTGCTCCAAAGACTATTTTGAAGTTACTCGACCGTGTACAAGAAAGGGCGAAGAAACTCATAGGAGACAGTAGGGTAGCCAACTCTATTGACTCTCTTGAGCATCGTCGCAACGTGGGGTGCGTTTCGTTGTTCTATCGTTACTATAATGGGATGTGCTCTGATGAAATCAGGGAACTTGTTCCCGAAACCCGGTTATTCGCGCGCACGACGCGATCATCATTAAGAGCGCATCCATTGGTGGTCGATTTGAGGGCGACTCGCACTACGCATTACAGGGAAAATTCGTTTTTTGGCCGAACGACACGTATGTGGAATAGACTACCCGCAGAGGTGTTTCCTGTCACTTTTAGCATGGGAAGATTTAAATCAAATGTCAATAAACACTACTCCCTCTATCCTCCTTCCCATAACCTAATTTCCTAGTTCCAGCACAATGCATCGCATGTGTAGGGGTCATCCCCTGAGTGCCGGTCCCAGACAAAAAAAAAAAAAATATCTTGCGTTAGGTAAATATGAAACGCAAATAGAGAAAAACATATAAGCGCGCTGAAAATATATTAAGATTTGATATTTAAATTGTTATTTTTAGGGAAAAAGCATAAAAAGTTACAAACAAAACAACGGCAGCTTGAAAATTTAGAAGATTTCATGGTGTACCAAACCTACTTGGCCAAGGGACCGTTGCAGTAAGCAAAGGCCAAACAATCCACAAATAATTCGTGAACAAATTATATGTTTCATGTATGTTTCTTTTTCGTATAATTATAGTTAAAACAACATTTAGTTTTCAAAGAAATTGCAGGAAAGCAAGAATTCTTTCACTTTATAGAAAAGGCAATACGAGTAAGTTTTAAAAGTAGATTATAATTATATAATCATCAGGTATATGATGAAAAACGTTTTAGATACAAACCCGATTTGAAAACGATAAAAGGCGCGATGTGTTTGCTATCGTCGTTTCATCAATCACTTTCAAATTTGCTTTTAAATAGTTTTTGTCAATAATTTTTGAGACATTGTTTTTCAAAAATTTATATTGTTTATATTGTATATTCTAGCGAGCTTTTAAAAGGCAATAGTTCGAGATTGAATTAAAACTGATTCACACCTTTTCTAAAAATATTTGGAATTGCTGTGTCTCCTTGAAACTTTTAGCTCATGTTAATAGCCTTTAGAACATACAGAAAAGCTTCCGAATTCAAACCGAAATTTTGTGCAGAGTTTAAATAAAGCAATATGCAATATGCTACAGATTTTTTCTTACATGCGGTAATTTAAAGAGAGTATATCGGGCGTATCTCTTAAGACTCTTTTAGCAACTCGTTCTAGCCGGTGGTTTTCCTCATCAAACCACAACGCTCAGAATCCATCACTTTATTTTATTTTCAATTAAAACTGCTGCATTTCATTTTTTCTGAACTTTCCTTTTTTTAAATATTTTGACATTGTTGGTGTTGCCACTTTTTCCAACAAATTTGCGTAAGTAATAGAGAGGACGAAATTGGCATCTTGTCGAATTTAGCTTTCGCTTGGTAAATGCTTTCGCATCGTTTTGTAGTCAACGTGCAGTTTACTTCGACCATCGACAATCTTTGGCGATTTAGCACTTTTCTTTTGTCTTCTTCTGCCAATCCTGCCCCAGATTCAGCGCAGTGATGCATTTATGAACAGACCCTATGCCTGTATGTGCACATGTTTGTGTGTAAGTAAAACTACTTTGGGCTTTTTAATATTTAAATAGATTTTGAGTTTTATTGCTATGAATAGTTGTTGCTGATAATTTCAGAAAAGTCACATGTTAAATGTTTTTTCCCCATTTTTAATTATTATTTTTTTTTATTTAATATATATATATTTGATTCTTTTCTTCAACTATGTATATAATTTAATAATAATAATAATGTGTTTGCGTTTGTATGCAAGTTTTTTTTTATGTATTTTAGTTTATTTGTTAATTGATTTTATGTATCTACGGTTTCATATTTTTTAGTTTTAAATTTCAATCAAGTTTCAAAACATCTTTAATTTAATTTCCTTTTCAATTAATATTTTATTAAATTCTTAGGTATTAATTTGATACTATACTTATTATGATAATAATTTATTTTATTTATTACTTTAGTTTAAATACATTCATATCAGTTTTATTTTTTTTGTGTTCTCTTTTTCGTTCGAGTGGTAGCACTGTGCTAGTACTCATAAGTTTGTGTGTGTGTGTGTGTATGTGTAAGTGGCTTTGTTTGTATGAGTTTTATTTTTGCAAGTCCGTTTGGCTGTAGTTTGTGTAGTTCTTTCAGTAAAATGTAAATTTAGTTTTTTTATGTTTTCTTTAAAATACTCGTTTAGATTTTCTATTAGAAATATGTTTTGTGTGAAAAAAATTTTCTTGTTTTTTTTTTCCTTAAAATTTTATAATCTGCTGAATTATTGTTTCCATCTTTTTTATTTCTGTCCTTAAAATTAATGGTTATATATTTATTTTAGTCTTAATTAATAAAAAATACTTACATTTAACCAGCTAAAAACTACTTAATACGTTTTTAATTACATACACAAAAAGCGTTATCATACATAAAATTTTTTTTAAATATAATTGTTGGTTGGTTTTTTTTAAATCTTTTCAATAAATTACACTCTTATTAATACAATTTGTTTATTTTCCCAGAATTATAAATTATTTTTTTACTTCCGGCTTGTGGGCAAATAAAAAAATATATGCATGTTTCATGAATTGCATCATCTTCATTATATCCTGTTGTTGTTAATACTTTTTTTTTAATTTTTATAAATGTTATTCTCTTTTTATGTACTTTTATTTCATATTTCTACTATAAAAATATAAATTTTGTTCATTGTTAATTTGTATGTACATATTTCTATTAATTATTTAATAAAATATTATGCTAATGGGGGATCGGTAGTTGTTTTTTTTACAAAAAGCACAAACGATATTCCTAAACTTTTGTTTGCTTTAAGTATTTGGCTTTAACTTGAATTCTTTTTTTAACCGCCACCGCAACTGAAAAGGAAGAAAGCGGTATTTGCTACTGGAACTTGAAATTTGGTGGCAAAAGTGAATTCCAGTTATCTTTAGGGTTTTCTTTTCGGCAATCAAAGCATCTTAAGTTTGTTCTGCATAATCTGTACGTCGTTAATTTAATATAGAAAAAGCCTAACCAATAATTTAGTTTGCAGGAACAGGCAACATTTTCATAAAAAATTTAAGGATTGTAGCCGCGATTATTTTTTCAAGTCAGCTTCTTATGAAATTCTCTAGACAATTCTCTGTTGGAACGGACACGCCAACTTTTTTTTATCAACTTGGTTCTAAAGTGTTACCCTTATGAAAATATAAAAAGGCCGATTTAAAAAGAAAAATTAGTTACGGCCTTTCTATATTAAGGTAACTATCAGGGACGTCATAGAAACCAATCTTATCGGAATTGAAACCGATAAAAAAATACTTTGGTGTCATGAAATCCAATGTTATCGGTTTTATATTCGAAATAGAAATACGAATTAGAATCACAAAAACCAATGTGATCGGATTTTTATTGGAAATAAACCAAGCAGTCGATTTTCATTTGCAATCATTTAATTTTATTAATTCCATCAGATATTTTATTAAAATTTTGTACATTTGTTTACTTAAAGTAATTAAAACATACATTTTTTATTTTGTTTTTTTTTTCATTTTAATTTTTTTGCGAAAATTTAAGTAAATTTTAGTTGATAAATTTGAAAAAAAAAAAAAAATTTGTATATGTTTTTATCCTTAATAGGGGAAAACATAAAAATGAAAAATTTTTTATTGTTTAAATAATTTTAAGCAGCAATTTTTTACTTTCAATAAATTCGTTTCGCATATGTATTTTCACAAACAAATTCAAACAAAAATTACATTAAAAGTAGTAAACAAATGAGAAAAACCATAAAACAGCTGATTCGAAGATCGGTTTTATTTGCATTCGAAGATAACAAAACAGACATGTTTTCATGAAACCAATATCGGTTTGCAAATCCGACAATCTGTAAAACCGACTTGGATTCTACGACAGCATTGTATATATGTACATATGTATGTAAGTATATACATATAAGTATATATGTACTTGCATTCATATTTATATAATATTTCTGTACGTGTGTGTATAATGCAACTCCTCCGAAATGGCTGTATTGATGAAAAAAATACTGGTTTAAATTTGTAATGCATGTCCACGATATGCATATCAAATGAAAGGGTTTGTTGAAAATATTGCACAGCGTACATCCAGCAGGTAAAATCTCAAGTGGATTGCAAATCGCCTGTTCTGAATCTCACGCGATTTGGGATTTGAAGTTCCACAATTTTATACACAGGTCTGAATTTTTCAAAACTATATTTTTATAGGGGTTTATAGGCCACTTCTTTTAAAGGATTTACTGCACTGGTAACATGTGTTTTTCGAGAAAATCATTAGGAACAGAGATAGAAACGCAAAACTAACTAAACAAAAGAACATTTTATAAATTCAACATTTTTAATAAAAAAATATTACGAAACCCTTAATATTCTTGAGTAAAATAAAAAGTAAAAGGGTTCAGAAAAATTAAATAGAATGGAAATCGGTTCATAAAATTTTTGTTGATTAAAAAGAAAATTTTTAAAGAAACTATTTGGTTTGTTTTGTTTGTAAATTTCGTATTCTTAAAGATTTTTTGCGAGTTCTTTTAAAAATATTTGAAATTTCGTAGCTTTTTTCAAAAACTTGGTTATAGGCCTGCTGAAGATTTTGGTAGAAATGCTCACTCAAGTATGGAAACGGTTTGACTTCAACATTAACACTATTTTTGATATTTTGATTTTTATGCACAATAATAATAAAGAAGCGTTAGATTCCAACAGTTATTCGAAAAGATTGAAATTAGTTGATGTAATTTTTGGAAAACAATTTCTGAAATAAAGCTAGTTGTGTTTATGTTTATAATACATATACATACTTATGTAAATGTGAATATGAAATAATTGAGGATTGTTAATTTTTGTTTTCTTATTAATAAAAATTAATATAAACATAGAAAATGCGTAATTTTATTTATGTGGTTTTGCGAAATTAATGTGACGAAAACGCCAATTTTTTCTCTAAAAAGAATGCAGATTTTTCATCAAAATGATTTGGCCTCCCCTGGCGTACTTCCCTAGATGGTTAACAAAGAAGAATTGAAATCGATAGAAACATTCGACTGCTTTTAGATTTAGTCAGTTTCTTCAATTCTCTTTTAAAACTGCCCGATCAAAAAAATCTGCATGGAGCCAACAATAGTTGAAAATATGCGAATGAAATAACAAAAAGGAATTGAAGTAACTTTTCGGTACAAAAAATTCTGAAAAAAGAAGATGGATTCTTTCTTCTTTCTCGCTCTCCTAACAACTAAGACTTGCTGCAAGAAAAACTCAAAAATTTAAAAGCAGACCATGTAGATAGTCATTTAAGACTGTAAACTATAGTCAAAATTTAGCACTATCCATTTAATTATGGAGTTGCTGAAAAAACTAATAGATTAAAGTCTGCCAGGTCCGCAGCTATCACTTGTGCTTCGTACAATGCGAGCATTGCACCTCTTTTGCGTTAAACCGTTTTTAGCATTCAACAGTTTTCGATTATATTTTTTGTTGAATTTTCATAAATGATTTGAATTAGATTTTAAATTCCATCGGGAAAAATTGCCCGAAAGAAACAATTTACTTTCGATCAGGTGGCAAATTACAGCATGTCAATCGATTCGAGCTTTCACTTCAAAATTCAAAAACTTTGAACTTCAGAAAGGATATTCTCTACATAAAATTCGAGGCAGCCGAACATAATATTACATTAATATTACTGGCACAATTCATATACGGATTTATGAATGAATCTGCATGTATAATAAAGAAAAAATTAATTTGAAACTACCCCCTTGACCTGACTCTTTTTAAGCAAAAAAAAAATAAATATATAAAAAGATTCTCTAAAATGTCGGAAATTTTTAAGAATACGAACTATTAGCAATGATTTTTCGAAAATAAACATTCGGTAAATTGACGTTTTGGATTCCCGTCTAAGACCCTGATTGTTTTTTAGATATTGCTTAAGATTCGCTATTGATATACATACATATAATCGAACCTTCCCAAAGGAAACATTTGCTGCCACAAACTACGAGTTCTTTTTCGTTTTACTAGCAATAGCCGTTATCGAATGTTTAATTGGAGCAACGTTTAATTGTTTGATGACGATATTACTTTCGTGTGCAGTGGTCAAGCGGAACGATTTCACCGAAATGAGCAATCATTTTCTGCAGATTGATTGATATGGAAAGCCTTCCTAATAAAAATTTAACAAAACGTGTTTAAAGAGACTCCATCACTAGAATACAAATAGTACTAGCCTTAAAAATAATTTTGTATGGAAATAGGTAAAAAAAAAATTTGTGATTTTTAATATAAATTTTATTTTGACAAGTACTACTTGTGTTATAGAAACAACATCATAAGCTGGAAAGTCTACGATGTGTACAGTTATGATAAAATAAGTTAATTTTTTCAATCTCTTTTTTAAGATACACATGTACATATGTATTGTATTTTCCGAAGTATGTTGTTACATTTATGTGCATTTACTAGTATGTATGTACATATGTAAGTATATCCTATAAGTTATGCATTATAACTGTACATACAGTGTATATTTTTACAGAAAGTCATATTAATTACAGCAGATGTTAATTTTTTTACAAGATTGATTTTTATTGGTTCTTAAATGTATTTAAAATAAATTTACTTTCAATTGTTATCTTTTTTTTTTGTTCGTTTTATATGTTAATTAAAATTAAGTTGATTTAGGTTTCGGTTCCAGTATGTATTAACTACAAGATGTACAGCTTTGCATCAGTTATTTTAGCCGTACGTTGGGCTCCAAATTAGTACTAAAATATGTAATTATCGCAGCGCACAATTTTATAAAAACAATTAATTTGTTTCTATAAAACTAAAACTATTTGAAATGATAAGTTCGTTGTTGGTAAAAGAAAGTGGAATAAATTAGGAATTTCATTCGAGGCGTTTGTGATGAGCAACACCTACGCGATTTTTAGGTTGCCAATTTTTCTTTATTTCTTTTGATTCTAGCAAAAGCATAAATTACACATTGCCAATTTTTTTTTACAACAAACAGACAAGTAGCTTGAATTATCATTTATAATGATGAATAGTCAAAAATAACTTATAAACAAATTTCATAAAAAAAATTTTTTCAGCTAAATTTGTTATGAGCGTGAGTTTGTGTAAGAGCCGATTTACATTAAGGCTGATTGTCACTGCGCCAATTATTACGTATCATTTTGCAGTCTCTTCTTAAATCCACGCCCATTTACATAAAGACTTTCTTGTCGCAATAGTCAGGGGGCTTTTTGATGTTATATCGGTGTTGTCATATATACATACATGTTTAATTATTTTATTATTTGTAATACACATATTAAGAAAAAAAAAACCAACGTGTAACAGTACCCATAGTTTTCTATGTTCAATTGGCAAATACTTTTTACAAAAAATTAAAACAAATGTAAAATTTTTATATAATCAGTTTGCGAAAACAAAAAAAAAATATTTAGTTATGTTTTTTTACACGGTTTATAACATTATAACAACCAACATTTTTTTAAACAATTAAAATTTTTAAATGGGCTAATAATGATCGATAACATACAGTCAGTCAAAATTACATGTAATAATTACTAACAGCCATACCTAAACAAGCGCGGAAGGCGTTTTCTAGCTGTCATAAATTCTCATGCCCATACAATTTGTATGTAGCATACCGAAATAAAAAATTTGTTATTAGAAAATGGAGGCAAGTAAATCCTCTAAATCGTCCATATAACTCATTGTTTAAACTTTTTTTTATAAAATGCTTATTAAAAAATCGCAAACACCAATAAACTTTATTGTTAAAATAATCACGGTTGTTATATTTATTTTTTTGATAACTCTGTTTTTATTGTTTTGACATAGCGTTGCCGCTTTTATTTAGGTATGGCATTTCAGCGTAAAAGCTAAGCGGAAAAAACGTTCCGCTTTCCGCTCTTGTTTAGGTATGGCTGTAAGAAACAAACTAAATCAAAGCAAATTATTTAGCTGTTGTATTCAAAATAAATCAGTTGATGACTGGTGGTAAATGTGAATTGAAAAGCATGAATTTTTTTTATATGTCTATAAAAGGCCAAAGCAAAGTTGTACATCTTCGGTTTTGCTGTTTTTTTCTTGTTTTATTTTTTATTTTGTTTACGGCATAAAACTTTTTTCGTAAATATTGAAAAAAATAATATCAAATTAAAATAAAAAGTGTGTGTGTGGTTTGTGTGATTGGGGAGGGAGGGCTTATAATAATATTTGGAAAAACCGTGTTTTTTTTATGAAAAAAGAAAATTTTTTTTTGTTGTTTTTAATTTAGTTTTTTGTACCATAGTTTTGTCCAAGCTTATATTACAAATAAGAACTAAGAAAATGTAAATACATAGTTTTCTTTATGCGTGTGTGGGTGTGTTTGCAAATTATTGGCTATTCATTTCGAATAATAATTATAATAAAAAAAATTACATACATATATCTAATACTACTTAAGTGTAACAAAATATAATGATATTAATGAAATAACACAATCCTAAATTAAAATATTTAAACTTTTTACAGCGTTTTTAAGTTTTGTTGCTTTTTCTGTGTTCTTCATTAACAAATCAAAAAAAATATATTAAACTTTTTTCGATTATTAATTATATTAAGTATATATATATATATATAAATCTTATGCTTAAAACTCTCATTAATATTTTTTGTTTAATTATATAAATATTTTTTTTAGTTATTTATTTATGTATTATATTATATATCATTATTATTATGTATTATATATTATATTATGAATTATATGCTATAAATACGTAATTATTTTTGAAAACTTTTTCTAAAATCTTAGCTCTTTATCTAGTTTAAAAAGTTTAAATTCTTTTTGTTCTATATTTGTTTTTAATAATTTTTTTTGAAACATTGTGTTGCTGTTTGCAAATAAGACAAGTGCCAGTCAAGTTGGTCATAATTTTAAATCTTAAAAAAATTTGTTTTTGCGTTTTTTCATCATTTAGTTTAACTTATTATAAAATTAAAAAAATTACATATATATGCATGTAACATATTTATTTGTATATCTAATTATTCTGATATAGTACTTTATATGTATATATGACCGCGTTTTGAATTGTTTTTTTAACTTTAATTTAATTTACATATACATATCGCACTGGTTCCTCTAAGGGTTGTGAACTCTAAATTTACAAATTTTCAGTAGAGGCCAAAAACTGTTTTTTTATTTCTATATTTACAATAAAAATTAAAAACAGTGATATCATAGTAATGAAGTAGAAATAAGAAATGTACAACCGTTAATTTAATTTCACAAATTAGAAACAAAACGAAATATAACAGCACAGAACCGTTATAACATAAACAGGCACAACTTAAAATATTTAATTTTAGTTCAAACAATACTGATATGAATTGAGCTAACATTTGAGGAGAACTCGAAATGTTTCTCTTTAGTTGACCCGAAACGAGCTATTCTTATATAACAAAGAGGCATACAACTGTATTTTTTTTTTTTTTTGGCGAAAGAGTAGAGAAAATTATGTAAGATTTTTACAGATTTTTTTACCATATACAGTGGTATATGGTTTTCTTGCAAAAAGTGAAAATTAAAATATTTTGAGTTGACTCTTTAGAGGAATCAGTGCGATATGTATATGTACATATATAAATGTCCTTGTATGTCAGATTTCATGTAGTAAATTATTTACAAAATATACAGGTCTTCCCCTCAATTCAAACATTGATGCACAAAGTGTAATTTTACTTGCTTAGCTTTATGCTTTAATTGCAAAAGTTGTGCTTAAAAACTTTCCCTTGCTTAAAATTAATGCGCCCACTATTTAAATTATTCTTCTAAATCTAGGCTATATGTGTTTTCCTTTTCATTTTTTAAATATTTGCAAAATAATCTAGTTATTTACATTTTACAGTGTTTTAGAGAAATCTTAGCAGTGTTTTAAATAAATCTTATCACTTTAACTTTCTCAAGCAATTGGTTTTTGCAACCACTGTTGCCAACTTAAAAAACGAAAAGGGTATCAACCGCAAAATTGTTAAATATGTAAAAAAAATTCTTCATCTTGTTTTTCAATATATTTTTTTTTCTCATCTTGTGCTGATATTATTAATTATATGATATATATATTCTCCATTACCAATAAAAAGAATTTTTCTATTGCGAATATGTAATTACAGGAATAAATTATGAATCGAAATTTTGCTTTTTTCCATTATCAATAAAATTAATTATTCTCAATTTTTTCATTGCGAATTTGGAATTAGAGTAATATCATTTTGCGAAATTTGTTTCGCGTCAAAAAAGCATAAAAATGTAAAAAGATACCTATACATATATATATATATATAATAGAAAGAAATGCGATCTCCACCAGATAACTGATACATATAAATTGAATAAATATTTGATTTAAAAAAATTTGATTACAAAGTCAAATAAAAAGCGAATACCGCGCTTTAAAGGAATGCGGCTTAAAAACAGAAAAGTTGACATCACCGTTCGAGACACATCTGCTGGATAGAAGTTCACTTCACACAGTCAAGAGCCATAGCTAACGAAAGACAGGCAGAGGGAGAGAGTGTAATAGATTTTATGCTAAAATGTTCTCCTTGAATAAATTATAATAAGAAATTTCGGAAATGGCATTCTAAACTCAATTTAGAAAATCATGGTACTGTCGCTATGGATAATATCCTCCAAAGTTTGTGTGATCAGTATAGAACATCATATTATTTATTATATAGTGGTTCAGCGCAATTGATTTCTGCAAATAAAAATGTTTTAATTTGTATAAAATTTTTATAAAAAAGTTTTTTTCTAATTATAATCAATATTCTTACAATTTCATATATTGTTTATGTACATATAAAATATTGTTTAAAAATGGTTTCGGACAAGTTTCGAATGTAATTTCAAAATCGAAGTTTGAAGAAATTAATTAAAAAAATTAAACAAAACTCGAAAATTCAGTATCCATAGTAGCAAGTAGTCAAAATTTGGTTATAATGTACCAATTAATATTTATACAGAGAAGACTTGAAAAATTTAAAATAATATATTAAATGTTTACTAATGGCGGTTTCTTTTCTGAGTAATATTCTGAATTTATACTGTCTTTTAGATTTCTTTATGTTCTTTTCTACATATTCAACACTCATTTCAATTCAAGGGGCATGAGTGCAGCTCTATATTAAAAGCTCATTTTTTTTATTTTTTATCTAGGACCAGCACTCAGGAGATGATTCCTACACATGCGAAGCATTGTGCTGGGAACTATAGGAAAGAGATAGTAGGAGAAACGACAGGAGGTGAAGCTTAATTAATTATTTTTGCAGTTGTGCTTTCGCACGTTCTTTAGTTTTTATACTCGTAGCAGTGCTGAAGCTTCGGTTTAGTAGCCATTTTTGTTATTATTTTACTTCGCCGGTGCTACACAATACCGACGAAGGAGGGCATTCTGATGTGATTGTGGATTGCTATCAGCTGAAGCCGGTATTGTTCAGTGCCCAGTGACTATGCCTTCGCCACTGAAACCTTCCAACAACAACTAACACACAAAGACACACTAAAGCACATCAGAAAAATGCGAGATGTTTATTTTTATTTTAAAATTTTTTTGTCTGAAACTGGGGTTAACCCAGGTCTGTTTTTTTGGTTGTGTAGTCAACGTGCAGACTACCATCCATCGTGCCATCGTCATAGTTTCTGTAAAACTAAATTATTTTTTAGCTCGTCTCTTACAATAATTACATATGTATATACAGCCTGGAACACAATACGCAGTGGGGAGCAAAACCGTCACAACATGTTTGCCGAAATTACCTAAATGTTGTTCTATTTTCTGTTCAACAATCAATATTAGAAACATTTATCCAGCAAAATAAATATACGTGTTTGAGCAATTTATATTGAAAAACAAAAGTATTTTATTCATTTTAATAACAAAATTAAACAGTTAATTCTTTCTAGAAGTCATTTTGACAGTTTTGCTTCAAACTAATTTTCTTATCACTATTAATATTTTGTCCACAATCCCTTATTTTTTATAACACTTTTTATACGTCTGGGCATACTTTCCACAAAATTTTGAATAAATGAGGGTGGTATATTTGTCCTCTCCGTCTGTACCCGGTTCCACAATTCGTCCATATTAGTAGGTGGAATTCTGTGCTTAGCCAACTGACGCTTAATGTATGCCCACAAATTTTCTATCGGGTTCAGGACTTTGTGCTGGGCACTTAAAAAAGTGTGAAAGTTTGATTTCGGAGCCAGGTTTGGACAATTTAGCAGTATGCTTAGGGTCTCCATCTTGCTGGAAAATGATTTCTTCGGCCGGATAAGCACATTCGTCCACAAAATCAGACCATATAACTTTTTTCCAGTGATCTATCGTCCAAGTCTTCCCTTCTTTACAAAATTTAAGGCGAGCTTTAGCATTTCGCTCAGACAAAGCTTGCTTCTTCTGCTTAACGGAAGCGACCATGCATATTTTTTTCAAGGAACGTCGTACTGTGCACACACTTGCGTCAAGTTCTAGCTGAGCAGCAGCTTCCCGAGGGGTCCTACATTCATTTTTTCGCAATAATCTCTCAACAGCACGGGCAACCCCATCGGAAAGCTTCCTGAGGCGGCCTCCAACGTTCAAAAATCCAACAACATTTTGTCTTTTTTTAACATTTATAACTGTTTGTCGACTTGCATATATTTATTTTTTCGGCTATTTTTCTACTGGAGTAACCTTTTTCTATCAAAACAACAACTTTGTCTTCGATGTCGCGAGGTAATTTGCGCTTTTTATTTTTTTTGCAAAAAAACTTGAACTAATTAAACATATCGATACAACAATAACTAAAATAAAACAAAGCATGTACTCTGTGTCTCGCTCAGAGCAACATGAATATTCCAGTTGCAGCTGGAAATGTAACGGGACTTTTTCAATGAAATTGCACACTGGTGCAAAACTGTCAAAATGGCATTGAAACAAATTTTTACGCATATTTCTCTTAAAGGAAGGAATCAAATCAAAAAGTTTAGCACTTTAAGCAAAAGTGAAGCTAAACTTTTTATTGGTGTTCAAATATTTCTAATATTGATGGTTGAACAGAAAATATAACAATATTTAGGTAAATTCGGCAAACATGTTGATGGTTTTGCTCCCCACCCACGCCATAAATTTCTTTAAATTTAACTTTGGAAGAGAGTAAATGTTTTGTAAAATAGTATTATAAAATGAAAAAATTATATCTTTCTTTTCGTATGATATTAAATGAGTTCCCATATGCATAGACAATTTTTACCAGATATTTTCTTCCGCAGTAAAAATGTTTAATTTATAAACTTTAAACTATAACAGCCCACGACGTCACACGATATCGTTCAGTCGTTTAATTACATGCAAAACAAAAACTAAATTTAAAATTTTATTTCTGTTAATTTAAATGATTTTTCAAAAAAATATTAAAAAATTGGTTCAAAAAATTTTTGAAGCCATCGAAGTAGTGCTGAAAATATTATAAAGCAATATGTCAAAAGTAGAAAAGAGAAAAAAAAATATCCGGTATCCAGTTATGTACTTCACATTTTACATATTCCAACGTCTGTCTGACTTTTAATTTACAAAGTATAAAAGATAGTTACTGCCCTCGTACTTTAAACCGTTGAGTACATTTTTCAATGCAATTTTCTCCGTTTCGAACACTACTTTTATATAATTGAACAATGTTGTAGTTCAAGTATATTACAAATATTTTTTACCCTTTAAAACGTCAATTTCGTATAAAACAAAAAAACTCAAAATGCAGCAGTGATAGTCCGTCGTGTCCAGACTTGCAATTTTTGATGCTCAAATTTTTTAAAATTTTGTTTTGAAATTTTGTAATTTTTATATTTCTTAACGTTTTTACCTTTTTCACCTACAATACCAAATACCTACATAAAATTTCAAAATGAAATAGTGAGAATTGCAAATGTTGCGAATTTTTTTTATTTTTTTTTTTGTGAAAATCTTCAAAACACAAAACTAACATTTTTTTCTTGTTAAAAATCTTTTTTTCTTCATAGGTCAAAATTTATTTTGTTTAAAGTAGAACCAGAGAACAATTTTCGGAATATAAAACTAAATACCATAAAATATTTACTGAATGTACATGTCTTTGGTGCTTAAAATACTACACAACGATGTCTAAATTGTTTCTTGTTTTGTTCGTATTGATATTGCTTTTAGAAAAATTTATTCAGCGTTATCTATAGGTATTGGCAATGCAGCATAAACTATTTTTTTTACAAGGAAAAGCTTTAGAAACATCCAATCGTTTTGCATTTAAAACGATTTTCAAAAATTATTCAATATTTTTCACGCATAAATAAATATTCGAATCAATGACATTTGACAGGAATTCCGTTAATTGGTAAGCAGGTTTAGTTAACAGTCACTAATGCCCATATTAACAGTCTCTGGTTAACTAATTACAGTAGTTTAACTAATAAAAACATATAATTAAATTACTTTAACCATATTTTTCATGTTTTCCTTCTTGCCATAAAAGCACTAAATATCATATTTAGAAAAACCTTTTTTAAGGTAGAAAAATCTTTTAATCTTTTTGACATTTTAAAAAACTTTGCAAATGACAGAAAAACAGAATTGATTTCAAAATAAAAAACAAAGTTAGCGTTTTTAACCTCACTCATTTAAACAGAGAAAAATACTGAGTAATTACACCGCCCCTCTTGCTAGCAAAAATAATAAACTAAATAAAATTGGGTTTTGTTTATGATGTTGCTAATTTTCGTATTATATAATCATTCATTTCCTAAATACTGAATGAGGTACAGGGCGCTTCACTAAAGCTAAACAATATAAACAATTAGAAAAACAATAATAAATATATAAGTAAAGTAAGAGGGGAAAAATTATATCGAAACTTTGCGTTTAGTCACATTTTAGGATTTCGAAAAATGCAATTTTACAATTATTATTTTTCTTTCCTTGTTTTTAAGTTAATAAATAGTTCTTTAGTCACAGTGGCACATTCCGACCATTTTTAAACAATAATTAATTAATATTTTTCAGTTATTATTAAATCCAAATCAGGCTAAATTTCGTAACGTAAGTTCGTTGGTCAGAAAGAATTACATGAGACAGCATTCCAAGGGTACAAGAGAAAAAATCAACGCCAATCAATACCAATCTAGTCCAAGTTTAGACAGTCGAATATTTGGAAGAAAAACATCAGCGATTCTCTTTTGTCTTTTCATTCGAGTGCACACAGACGAAAATGTTGCCGGTGACATTCCATTATTATTATTATTAGCTTTTTTTGTAAACAAAGAAAATGTGAACAAAGCATATCCTCGAGTACCGAACACTAAATCGAGGCGGCCTTCACATCCGTAATATGCTACCAAACTAAATGTTTCCCTTCCAAGTGTTCTCCCGTCTAAACGCACACTTACACAGGTTAAACAGTTTTTCCATTGGAATGCTGGCTGACTTACAAAACGTCAATCGCTTTATATTCAAAGTATAGTCTTTCATAATGCCGTAGTACAAAATATTTACAATGAATACTGTTTCAACACGTCACAGGCAAGTAGAAATAGAAAAGCAGCAAAACAGCATTTAACGCACCAGTTTCACAGATGATGGCCCATTTTAATCGTGGCGTTGGCAAACGGAGGCTTATTTATTGCAATTATAAAAAAATATACCGCCCTGTTCTGTAAACATAGTCGAATTAAAAACGAGTGATTTCTCAACACTTAAGTATGTGTATTCGTTTTAAAAACGAAACATTTTTGCGGATTCGGTTTACAGAACATACCCGATAATAGGAAAAGAATATTGTTATAAAGAAAACACATTACTGCAATGTTTCGTAACGTTGCATATCTACGTTGCCTCAATAGTGCAGCAGAGCTACATATATACAAACTTTGTATAGATACTTTTTGGGAGTCAGCCGCTGTCTCATGTTGAATTGTTTCTTTCTAAACTTCAGCAAGATTTGGATTTAATAATAATAATCAAAATGTTCGAAATAAATATTACATTAAAATAATTAATTAACTTGATTAAATAAGTAAAATGATACTAACTTTTGTTATAAATATTGTTGTGCAATTAAATTATAAGGACTCATTAATAATTCTGCATGATGGGAGTATGGCGACTCTAGTTCTAGTCTTGTTCTTTTTTTCTTTAATAATATTTTGTCACTTTCAATTCAAGTTTGATAATATTAATGAACATGATGCTGCTGACGAACTTGTAATGATGATGAGGATGAATCCAATAGTATTGATCGAATGGTATTGGCAATTGTGGTGGGTGCTTGTCGATTGCGATATTGCTTGTGTTTGTTATGAAACAAAAAGCCAATTTGTTTCTATTTTTTTAACACTTTTTATAAAAATAAATAACGATTTCTTTTCGGTTTAGCTTTTAAAAAAAACCAAGAGTATTAACAAACAAACATTTGAAACAATGTAAACAAACGAAAGCGTTGATGAATAGACAATGATGATTAATGAGAGCAACAAAATAATACGTTCGTTTTGGGGTCCATTTACCGGGGCCTTTGTCTGTTGAAATAAATAAAAATAAAAAAAAATCATAATAAATTTTATATGAACATTCACAAAAATGAAGAGAAAAAATTTTTCTTAAAAAAAATTAAATTTCCATTAATCGTTTAAATTGGAAATTAGGCGAAAAAAGGAATTAGTTAGACGCGCTCTTAGTTCATTAATGACAAACACTCACGCACATAAACATATCTATTGACTAATTATTTTTTTCTTTTGTTTTCGACCGAAATAAAAACAATAAACTTTAAATTTGTGTTTTTTTTTTTTTCGTAAATTTGGAGTTGATAATATTTGAAAAAAATGCATGGTCTATTAAGCGTTCTGTGAGGAAAATTAATCGCTTTTCTTAAGGAATCAGAAGTGGTGAAGGTAAACTCGGCAGCCTTGCGACACGTTAAGAATTGTTGTGGTACTTACCGGAAATATTGATCATGCAACGACTGACGCTGGAATTCAGCAGCCTGTAAATACTGTATATATGTAATTAATGAGTAAATAAATTATCTATTGTAGTGGAAAACCTGAAGTTGATCTGCATAAGACATGCGGAGCAAAACATCTGAGTGCGGCTCTCTAGACATAAGCATATTTGGACGAGGAAATTGACCAACATTCGCTATATATTTATCGGTTGTTGTTTATTTGTTTGTTCGTAACGTTAACATGAATTTCGTTTCGTAGTTTTTTTCCAATTCATATCAATTACATGATGTTCGGTGAAGATTTACGATAAAGTTGTTGTAGTATTTTATGGATTTTTATCGAATTATTATTATATAATTATGATCAGGCAGAAACGTTGAATTTTAGACAGCAATTTATGTAGATTTATAAAGAAAAAAATAAGAAAGAAACATTTAAGACGACTAGCAAAATCAACTGTTTTACGTCTGTGAAGTTATCCGTAGATTTTTGGTGGAATTTTCAGGATTTTCATGTTTGGTACGCATGTGGAAAAAGTTTTCTTTCGCTCTTCCTAAATACATAACTAATTAATTAATTATACGTATGTAAGTAAAATAAGGCGACATCAATGTAAAGGAAATAGCAGACTTCATATGTCTTCCAAAGAAACCATGGAAAATTTCTCCGCATAAGAATGGAATAAAATGAAAAAATTATTTTTAGGAAACGTTTATTCTAAATTTCTCATAATTGATATCTTAAGAAAATCTTTATTATAATTATGACTAATCAATTTTGTGTACTTCATATCGTCACAGGAAATTGCAAGAAGCCATATCTAAAGAAAGATGATTTCGCGAAAATCTATTACGACATTTCGGAGGAATATATAACCTTTAATCATATGAAAACTACTGTTTCACCATTCTCATTACATTCTTTCTCTTACGCTCCGAGACCGATGAGAGAAATATAAGGTCGTCCACCACCAGCCTTGTTTGCTTTAGATTCCACCCACTGCGTTTCTGTAATATTGTTGGAATTGTTTAGCGATATTATACACCACTGCCGATGTGTGCCAAAGATGTGGGTGGGTAAACCAAACTTTGATCCACCTACCAATCCAGAGAGTCCAGTCATCGTTCAGACAAGTTAGCTAGTCCATTATCATGTAAACCAAAACGCACCAGATGCTCATCAAGTGTTCCTATCTCTAGTCTAAAACGTGTTTTCTTGGTAGCGGAACGATCTCTTGCGCGTTTGGCAAATGCACTTTAATTGGTCTTTTCCTTTTCTCTATACATATTGTTTTCATAATTAATTTTTATAGTTACATGGCTGGCCCGTACAATCCGTAATATGGAATACCAATTTTCACAAAGTTTTCGCACCATTTGCGGTCGTATTTCACTCAACCAAAAATGGTCTTAATCGTTATCAAGTTTAACGAACAGAATTGATATTTTGATAAAAAAAAAAGTTATCCATTATGAAATGTCAAACTGAACCAAACAAAAAGCACTATAAGCTCTTAAATACGTTATCAAATAAAGCAGTGTTGCTAACTCAAATTTTTGAACCTCCAAAAAAACACTATGTAAGTCCTAAAACTAATAGCACGTGGTATATGTGGAAGAAACTCGCCTGTCACTTTTGACATTGGTTTGAAAAATTAATTTTCCCCTAAATCAAATCTCCTTTCCTTCTCGGAGTATCTAAATAGCTTCAAATTTGGAATCAGTTATTCCAATAATGAAAATATTTTTTGACATGCAATTAATTAATGAGTTATTTGTGAAGAGTGAAAAAAACATTTCTTTACACATGTTCACATGAACATATGAATTTTTTGTGCAACAAAAAAAAAAAAATACGGATAACTTCACACACATGAATTTTTTGTGTCTAATATAAATTTAAGAATAAATACTAATATTGTTAATTTTTATTATTTAAGATTTTAAGATTGTTTATTTGCAAAACGCTAGCGGATTATAGTTTAAAAAATATTTGTCTGAAAAATATATATTTACGATTATTGATCTATGTTTGTTATATGGTTTAGCTGGTCTATATGTACATTCCTATATAAAAATAAAATATAATTCGTTACAACGTAGTTTTGTTAAAATATTTTATTAATTGGGCGCCGTCGTAGGTGAATGCAGCAGAGAATTCGATTTTCTCCCCATGGCCGATAACATAGCTGTTTGTCGTTTGTTTGAACAAGACATCGGCGATTTCAACTCTTTACCATTGTGACATTAATTGAATACTTTAATATACACGAAACAATATAAAAATGTACTTTCTTGATAACCTAGATTTACCTTGATACTGATATGTTATCGATCATGGGGAGGAAAATTGTGAAATTCTAAATTAGATTTCAATGTGTCCACATTTTGTTGTACGAATAATTAACTTCTGAAGTTCTAGATTTATACTTTCTATTTAACGTGTTACAAAAGCGTATTATAGTCCGCCCCCTTATTTACATTCTATATTTTAGTAACTGTTTGCTATTAATGAATTGCTTTAATTAAGAGCTAACATTAGTACGAAACCTTTTTTATCAAGCGAACTTATTATGGATTTTGTACAAATTTATATACATACATAAATGCGTATGCACCTACATACATACTTCTTAGTATTTATTCTTAAATTGTGATTACACTTTTATAAAATTTTACACAAACTCACGTGGTAGTTGAAATCCGGCCTCCGGCGGTTGCTGCTGTGGGGGCAAAGGCAAATGTAAATGAGTATGAGAATGCGCATGTGCATGATATTCTCTCGTCAATCGTATCTGAAAATTTACAGTTTAAAAAAAAATTCGTGGCGAATTTCCAAAAATTTAGTGTTGTGTTTTCAAGCAGTCATTATTTCATTTACAGAAATAAAATTAAATTTATTCGTTTTTTATTTTTTTTTTAATTTTTCCATTAATAATGAAAATAACGGGAGGATATTTTGGACAAGAACATTATAAAACAAAATGCTTTATAGCTTTTAATTTAAAAAAAGCTGTGTTAAAATGCGGTTTTCTTTTGGGTTTTTAAATTTTGCAATGAAATTAAAAGGTTAATTGCACAAAAATGAGTTACTTATTTTAAAATGTTGTTTTAATAATCAAACAAAATGTGAAGTATATATAGTATACGAGTACATATTTTTTTATACTTTTTTTTTTTAATTTTTTACCCTTTTAATGTGTTAATTTTATATGCTAAAAGAATGCAACAACAAAATGGCTTAATTTGGTTAATTTAGTTTGTTTTTTTTTCTTCATGAGGTGAAATGACAAAAAAAAAAGAATTTTAATGATTTTGAGGGTAAGGAAAACAACACACACAACGCACTTAAATTCTTAAGTCGAGTTTTTTATATCGTTTCTTAAATTTCTCTCTATAAATTGTTTGTGAATTTGATATTGATGGTTAATTCGCAAAAAAAAATAACGGTAAAATTTCAAAAATCCAAATACGATTGAGTGATTGAATGACTGATAGATTTATAAAATATTTTTCTTCTAAAAATGTATACGGAATATAATAAATAACATGGTAATAATAACAATAAAGTGATTTTTTTTAATAGTTCTGCAATATATACATACAATAATAATATTTTAAATTAAACTCGTTAAATGTTGTATTAAAAAGTAAATGAATGTTAGAATTTTTAAGTTTCCTGGGTAAGTAGTCTGTAATTAATATGCAATATAAAATGTTACCTACCATATGTTCATTAGGATCTAAGCCCACATGGTGAGGAGGTGGTATACCCAAGCGTTCTCGTTCCATTTGTGATATAGCCGCTGGATTAGCATACATGGGGAATTGTGAAGGATGCAAACCACTTGGGAAAATATTAGAAGAAAACACATTACTATTTAACATAATATTGTAATTATGCTTAGAAAATACGATGTAGAGCTTACCGTCTATAATACTCCATCCAATGCGGATCTAAACGTGATTGACCCGCTGCAGCAGCTTGCGCGTTCTTAATCTCTTCCAATTCTCTGTAATTTAATTTAATTAAGATTAATTTATTTCTCCTTATAAACTTTTTATATTTTTTTTCCTTTTTTTTTAAATAAATACATGGTTTTAAATGAAAAGCTTTATGTTTAACAAAATATGTATGTACATGCATTAAAGCATTAAAGCGTTAGAAATTTTGCGTTTGAAAAAAAAATGATAAAAGCATAGTATGAGTTTTTTATAAGCGCTTATTAATTATAAGGATGTGTTTTATATATTTTTAAATACCTTTCTCTACTATACATTGGCCCCATTGGATGATGATAGGGTACCATCTGTTCAACAGGGCTGAAATAATTGAAAATGCAAGAGAAATATTAGTGTTTTTTATAATTATTGCAATGGAAAATCTAAGTGGAAAACAATGCCGATTATTTTTTGTGGTATTTAAAATTGTTTACAAATTTTCTTCAAAATTTTTCTCTTATTAAAAAAATTGTATCCAAATGTTCTTTTCTCTCATTATAATTTACTGTTGCCAACTTTATTGTTATAGCGAATGCTTATACAGTAATTGCCGGGTTGCGTCAATTCGATTCAGCCCGGCAATAATAATGGCCGAGTTAGCAGTTATTTGATTTCTTTTCACCTTCTTATTATCTTTTAATTTTTTTATTTTCGATTGACTGTGAACACATTCATCGGTATTCTCTCCGCAACGAGTATAATATTAAAGTGCTACAAATAGTATCAAACTTTGTTGAAAAAAAGACTAAATTAGTTCGCAACTCTTACAAAGTGAACAGCATTATAAATTCTATTTTACACGCTTCCAATCTCTGTATGTTAGCAAACAATAGTAAATGAAGTAATTGTTGCAAACAAGAAACTGAACTGGATTCTTTTTACCAAGAGACTATAAAACCTAACCTAACTTTAATGTACTCCATTTTCAGCGAGTCTTTATTTCCATAGTTGTCGTGAAATACGACGCTAGAAATGTTTACAGACAAGTGAAAAATGAAAGGAAATTCAATATATGTACCTGAAACCAACATGAGGTCTTGCGTATTCGGAAAGTTGGCGCAAGGCTGGTGTATCAGTATAAGGTGGTTTGAGTTCTGCTTTAAGTTTAGCTTGCTGCGCCGCCTGTTGCGCTGCAACAGCCTGTTGTTGTTGTTGCTGCTGTTGCATTTGTTGTTGCTGGAGAATTAATTTTATTTCGGTTATACCGTTCGGTTTCTAGATTCAACAATACAAACCTGTCTACGTTCTCTTTCTTTCTCGGCTAATTTTCGATCACGTTCCTCACGCTTACGTGCTAATTTGGAATCAGCCACGGGTTTAAATATCAAATCAGTTCTTGTGCATGAATTGTAATCGCCGCGATCGATATGACGTACAAATCTGGGGGAAAGAAATGAACTATTATGCCTTTCGAAAATTAAAAGCATTCACTAGAACTTACATCGCCGATTGAGAACGATGGCATTCGGTGTCATCGGGTTTAGCTTCGGGACTAGGACCACGTGGTATATTGTGCGTTGGACTAGGTATTTCCGGTTCTGGATCTGGCTCAATTTCAATCGGCACTAAAAATATTTTTTAATTGGTATTCAATATCGTAATGGAAATATTATTTTTTAAAAAAAGTTTCCATTTTACTTACATGGTTCCGTGGGATGATGATGTTGAGGTGGTGGTCCGGCTAGACCAGAACTTGCCGCATGTGCGTGAGCACGCAAAGCATCCATGTGAGATGTGGGCTGAAGCATGTGCTGTTTGCCGATTTCTTGAAATGGCGACGAATGCGGCGGTGGTGGATAACCTGGTATATGTGAACCGGGATAACCAGTAGGTGGCATTCCCGTAGCCGCCGATTGTTGATTACCAGGTGGTCCGTTCGGTCCCCCGCTGTTAATATTGCTATTATTCCCCTGTGATGTCTTTGGTGTTGGCGGTTTATTTTGTTGATGTTGCTGCTGCTGCATTTGTTGCTGTTGTTGATGCTGTTGCTGTAGTTGTTGTTGATGCTGCTGCTGTTGTTGTTGCTGCTGCTGTTGTTGATGCTGCTGCTGTTGTTGATGCTGCTGCTGCATTTGCTGCTGATGTTGATGCTGTTGTTGTTGTTGTTGTTGTTGTTGTTTCTGTTTTTCCTGTGCTGCCAGAAGCGCTGGATCATCTGGTCTTGTTGGTGGAGGGCCTGGTAGGCCCTGGTGATGTGCAGCCGCCATTACTGCGGCTGGATCTAGAGGACCACCTGGGCCTCCTGGAGGCTTCATGTATGCCGGAAAACCTGGCCCATATGGCCCATATCCATATGGGGAGTTGAATGGATTATGGTGATGAGGAGAGTAGAACATAGACGGATGCAATAGCGGGTGGGGATAAGGTGATTGACCTGGATGTACTCCAATGGGTGGCATTCCAGCTCCAGCAGGAATTAGAGGCAATGGCAGTGGCATCTGCGGATGACGAATGACGGGGGGTGATGCGCCCGGCCTCAAGTGGGGTGGTGGCGATGCGCCTAACCCTCGTTGGCTTGATTGGGGACCATACATCTTGCTCAAGGGACTTGCCATTAAAGCAGAAGCACTTGAGACAGGAGGCGGAGTCATGTGGGGTGATTGTTGACGTAACAAAGCATGGCGATCACGTTCAGCTACAGCAGCTGCTGCCGCTGATAGTGCTGAAGATGACGGATGATGACCAAGCGGCGATTGGGGCACGGGATGTAACGGACTCTGCCTACTAAGACTACTAGCACTCGAGGCAGGCGAAGAGGAACGGTGTCCTGAACTTGCCGATGAATTCATCCCGCTTGTGTTACCCACGCTATTGCTGCCAGGAGGACCATTTATATTGCTACCTGCACCTGCGGGACCTGAAGTATTTTGAACGCTAGGACTAGCACGACTAAATGCTGACGATGGAACCGTATTGGTGGAGGACAATGAGCTTGATGAGGATACTGGTGGATTTGAAGGGTGTGATTGCAAAGGACCACTTGATGAAGAAACAACAGGGTGTCCGGATGATTGCAAATGTGAAGAAGGGGGACTTCTTCTACTCAGACCCGACTCCGGCATACTGCCTAATGATGGTGGTCCGGCCAATAAGGCCAAGGGACCTGCAGCAGGCCCTAAGCCCGCCAGAGAGTGTGGAAGCATATGATGACCTGCATGAGCAGGATGGCCCGGTGGCAAATGTGCGAGATGTGGGTGGATGGGTAGGGGATGCCCAATGAGACCTGGTGGAGCATTGCTTGATAACCCAGGCAAAGGTGAAGTACGATGTGCAAGTGGAGATTGCTGAGGTGGCCCCGAAGAAGATGACTGCGAAGGGGGAGGATCTCTATGATGGGTGGATGGATGTCCTCCCGGACCAGGTCTCTCATCATGCATTCCACCTCGTTGCGATGGCTGAGCTGGGGAGGGAGATCTGACATTCGCACCCGATGGCTGCTGAGGTGGTTGACCGTGTGTAGGCAACCCGTGACCCGGCAGATGAGAAAGTGGCCCACTTCGCGGATCATGATTTTGTAATGATAATGGTATAGGAGCAAGAGGATGCATGCTGCCTGGCCCTTGGGGTAATTCCGCATGTGGTCTATGCAACTGAGGAGGCAAATGGCTGGGAGGCAAATGCTGAGGATGCATGCCAGCTGATGGCGCAATCGAAGTGATACTGTGTGGAGGACCTCCAACTACAGAAGATTGAGCCATTGAACTAGACGTTGATTGCCCGAGAAGTGGTATTCCACCACCACTTGTAGTGACTGGAGTTGGTGTAGGGTGATGAAGTGAACCTTGTGGTGGTGCGGGTCCACCACTCGTCGAACCCGATGGCAATCCTGACAATTGGCTTTGGTGAGTTGGGTGCGGTTGTAGTGGACCACCATGTGGTGACACCAAGTTTTGTGGATGCATGCCGGGAGGGAGACCACCTCCAGCTGGTGACGGCATATGAGGTGAAGGATGTGGCGAGTGAAATTGAAGTTGTGAAGAAGGCTGCGAACTGCTGTTACTGCTTTGACTATCCTGACCGGGAGTAGATCGCGACGAAGCGTCTATGGGACTTCCTGGAGGGGGATATTTTAGTCCAGATTCGGCACCGTAAGGCGAAGGCTTTATAAGGTTTTCACCATATAACGACGGCTTCATACCGCCTGTAGTCATATCAGTAGGTGGCCCTTGAGGTGGCGGATACTTCATGTCCTGTTGCCCATATTTACCCACCATTGGATCGCCATACTTCATCATGAGACCAGCTGACTCGAAGGGTGGTCTGGGTAGACTGTGTTGAACTTGATGTTCATAGTGTGGTTTAGGCATTGCTATACCTGGCGGAGGTGTAGCACCGGGAGGTTGACCATGAGTATGTGATGGCTGTTGATCTGGATGAACACCCAAATACTTATGTGGCACATTTTCTCCTGGCCCTGATGCACCGCTCCCTGGAGGTGGTCCCAGACTTGAGGCAGGATAAGCACCTTTTAAGTCGGGATGTTTCATCGAAATGTCTGCTGCGCTGCCATATGGAGATTTGCCCGTTGGTGGCAGTGAATGTGCAGTTAAATCGCCAGGGAACTTACCTCCTTGTTGTTCGATCATGAATTTCATATCGAATTTTCCAGCAGCAGCTACTGCTGCTGCCGCCGCCTGCATTTCATGGCTATACTTCAGAGAGTCTAATTGTGCAGTTGTATACTTAAGATCTTGGGGAACGAATTTTCCAGGTTCGTATTTAATTCCATCAGGAAACTTGTGATCCATTTCATTAACATATTTTGGTTGTTGTGGAGGTGGTCCTGCTGGAGGTCCACCACCGGGTGGCATCGAACTATCATTAGACATAGATGTCGGCTGCAGTTGTTGTTGTTGTAGTGAAGATGGAGCAAACTTTAGTTGGCCACCCTCGACAATGTAGCCTGGTGGAGGTCCTGATACGTGGGGATGGTGCAGATGGGACGGTGGTTGCTGGTGTTGGTTTAATGGAAGCGGAGGTAGTGGTTCTTGCCCATCTCTCTTTGTGGTTAAAGACATCGGTGCCTGACTGCCAGGTGGTGGAATAACAGGTGGTAAATTCATAATGGATGGTTTGATGTCTTCACTCTTAACCTCAATTTTAACTTTGAGATCTTGAGGTTCATTACTATTTTGATTGCAGGCGGCATCAAGATCCTTGGGTTCTTTCTTAAAGTAGACAACCTCTGGTATTATGCTCTGCTGCTGCGGGGGCGGCAGGGACGTTTGAGGAGCCAACTGAGGCGGTGTTGAAATTTCCTGCTTCATATTGGCCAATTTTTTCAGCATATCTTTTGACATGTCACTTGTATCCATCATTTCCGTTTTACCCATGTCTTTACGATCGACAGACGCGTTTAGGGCTTCAACTGTCGGCACCTTTAACGGCGGAAGTGGATTGCTAATAATTGGCTGTGGTTTTATTATGGTAATGGCTAAAGGATCTTCTTTGGGTTCTTTGTCTTTCAGACTTGAATCAGAAACCATAGAAGGAGCCTGTATATTTGTTTCCTCGTCAACATTTTTGATTTTATCCTTAACGTCGATTTCCGAAACTTTTGATTCGACTTTTGGTATAAGAATCTTATCACTTTTTGTGGATGATTCAATTTCGCTATTACCACTACTGCTATTCTCTTCTTTACTGGATGAACTTTCTTTGCTGTCTTTAGACTGTTGTTCGCCAGAGTCAGTATTGTTGGACTCGCCATCATCCATGGCAGAATCCGAACGACTGTCGGAGTTTGTGCTTTCAACCGGACTTTCAGGTCGTTTACGTTTATCTTTGGATCCTGCGCAAATTGTTGCGGGACCGGTATTGGTATCACTCTCGTCTGGAGTGTCTGTAGCACTTATTCCCGAACCTACGGAACCTTCAGTGTCGCTACGTTTCTTCTTACTCGGTGTGTCCTGGCGACCAGTTTTACGTTTGTTCGCCGCACTTTCAGCCACAGGCTTAGTGGGCGTTTTAGGACTTTCTGACGTAACTGTAGCCGTGGTAGCAGAGCTCGCAACATTATCTGGAGTTTCTGCTCCTCGCTTTGGACGCTTACCATTAGCCGTTGGATGTGGCTGCGTCACCTGAGTCTGATCGCACTTAGACGTTGTGCCTGTTGTATTTTGCTGTTTGTTTCTCGTCCTCATTCTAGATGGTGACTCATCCCTTTTATGGGTTAGACTTGAATCGCTGTCGCACTCGCTTACGTCGTCTTCAGTCAGAGAACTGGTCTCCTCCTTATTGACAACTGGCGAAGCGCGACCTTTGTCTGCACTCGCCGTCGACGCCGTCGTCGTCGCCGTCGTTGTTGCGGCTGATGCAGCAGATTGTGGTTCTGGCGTATCCTCCTTTTTGGGAGGTGTATTACTTGCCCGTGTAACACGATTGCGACGCAATGCACTCTGGCGGCGTCGACGATGCGGGCGATTGCTATTTGCGCTCGGTGTCTTCTTCCACAAATAGTAGAATTCAACTAGTTCGGGTGTCTCTTTGTGTGGTAATAAATCCTTTTGGATTCTAAAAAAGTTTTTGCCAAATTGTCTCAAACCTTTTATAAATTTTTTTATTTCGTCTTCGCACCACTTCTTTTCAATACTTTTGGTAAGAGGTGCTTTCACAAGTGCTTGAAGTGCTTTACCTGGATCGTAACCGTTATCATGCAACTGCAAAGAGGTGAGATTATTTTCATTTAAAGCTAATTTTATAAGTAACAATTCGTTTTCTTCTCCATTATTTCTTTTATTATTATTTTTTTTTATTCAATTTGTATTTGTATTTTAGTTACTTTGTTATTAAAAATAAATTTGTTATTTTATCGATTGAATTAAGAGCCTTAAAAAAATTATAAAATTTTAAAGATTTTGAATTTATTCTTCCTTTGTATACTGTATCATTTCTAATTTCACCAATTAAAATCGTTACTACTATGGTTTCGCTTACACCAAATCACTGTTAGACACTCCAATTGTGAATGGGTTAGTGTTATTTAAATATGTACATATATTGGAGTTTATATAAAACTATACCTTATATTTTATAAATTAATTTTGTACAGTATATATCGACCCCTGTGCGCGAAATTATCGTATGTTACAAAACCTAAATTTTACATGAGAGCGTTTTTATTCCTTTTTTTTGTTGTTGCCCTACAGCATTAGCTGTCACATACGATAAAATGTACATAGTGTTATCTCCATAACTGTAACAATTGTTGCTATAATATTTTATTAGCAGATGAATTAATGGATTTAGAACAAATTTGCATAAAAAAGTCGATTTCGAAAAAGATGTGACATACGATAATTTCGCGCACAGGGGTCGATATTCTACACATAAATACACTCTCCGACACTTGAATGGGTCATTATATAAATCGTCATCTAAAATCCAAGTCCGTAAATATGTATTTTTTTTACTTACAACAGAATAAAAAAAGCTATAAATTTACGACTATCTAATTCGCGTTTGGTTTAATAACAAAAATCAATACAATAATTCAGGGTGGCCAAAAGTCACCATGGGGTTTAACAAGTTCGTTTATAATACGAGGTCTGTTCAAAAGAATAGGTGAATTTTGTTTTCGTCGATTACGATGGCGTGGTGCCCCATGAGTTCTTGCCAACGGGTCGTACGGTTAATAAGGAATACTACAAGGAAGTTGTGCAACGTTTGCGTGAAGCTATACGGTTCAATCGATCGGACTTGTGGAAAAAAAATCATGGATTCTGCGTCACGATAATGCACCAGCTCGCACATCAATGCTTGTTCGTGATTTTTTGCCCAATAACAACACCCTAATCATGCCGCAACCACTTTATTCACCAGATATGGGTCGCTGCGACTTTTTCATATTCCCAAAACTGAAGAAACTAATGAAATGAAAGCGTTTTGCCACATTTGATCAGATAATCTAAAAACGAGCTGATGGCCATACCGAAAAGCGCATTTCAGAAGTGCTTCGAGGATTGGAAGAAGCGCTGGCATAATTGTATCGTATCTGAGGTGGATGGATGAATAAATAAATAATTTTCAAAAAAAAATCAAAATTCACCTTTTCTTTCGAACAGACCTCGTATATGTATATACTAGATTAACCCGGTGCGCTTCGCCACCACCACACCACACACCCGCTAGGTATAGTGGCTTACTAAGTAATAAAGCAAATAGTTAGTTCCTCAACCTCTAGTAACACCTGCGCAAGATGGCAGTCATTCATAATATAATTTTTTAACAATTAGCAGGATCTTTGATCCATTTTTACCCCATGAAAAGTACCATATACTTTAATTTGGATCATAAACTATCCGTCTACCAAATTTCATACAGATCTATTCAGCGGTTTAGCCGGCCGGTATAGTGGAACAAACAGCCAAAGAGCCAAACATCTAAACATACAAACATTCACATTTATAATATTAGTAGGATTAACTTTTTTTGGAGATTATATAAATAACACTTGGAGAATAAATAATGGAGAGCTTCACAACTGAACAAAGAACCAGAATAATAGAATTTTATTATTTACATCAGCGATCAATTATTTTAAAATCCGATTAAGAGTGATGAAACTCATTTTCATATGAATGGCTCTGTTAATAAGCAGAACTGTAGGTTGTGGTGTTCTGAAAATCCAAGATCCATTCATCAACGCCAATTGCACCCCATCAGGTGGACATTGTGGCATTACATCTGAAAATATCATTGGGCCTTACGTCTTCGAAAATGAAGATGGAAGTGTAAATGGAGAGTGCTATCTGTTTACGATAGATGGAACACACTGCCCGAGGTGGCATTTTTAAGGTAAATTTTTGAAGATGGAATAATTTATAGTAATTCGAAATTAATTGGCCAGCGCGTTCTTCAGATTTGTCAACAAGCAACTATTTTCTTTAGGAGTATTGGAAGGATCGAGTTTCGCATTTTTTGGTATTGTTTTAGAGTTTTTATTTAAAAAAGTAACAAAATGTTCGTCAGATGCCCTATTTTTTCGGCACTTGCCGTTTTTCAGAAAGCCTATAGTTTACAAATAAAATACAGCATATGGGCAAAAATGGTCCCCCCCCATATTTTCTGAGCATATTTGCTACACAATACTTTAAAAAATTTACCTAAATTTGACCACAAAAATGACAAGTTTTCTTGAAAATTTAAGATAGTTGTTACAATCTCATAGCGAAAAAGATAATAATTTTTTTCCCATTATTGTGTAATGCAGCCAATTAAGTTTTTACTTACTTTTTACTTTCAGTAGCAGAACTTATGCAATTTTACTTTAAAGTGTGATAATGTCATTTCAAAATTCGGAATTGTTCGAGTTATTCAGCAACTCACATAATGAAAATGTATTTAAATTGGCTATTGTTGAAAAATTACACGATTTACCGGGATACCACGAAAAGGATGTTAAAATAAAAATTCGCTTCGTTTACTTGAAAATTAATAAAAAAAAAAATGGTTTGCCTTAACCCGTACGACAAAAACCTTTATGGAAAAGAACTCAGACTGGCTAGAGTAAGAACCGCATACACCATCTGACAACAGAAGAGGAAGACTATATTTGCAAAAACTATAAACGAGCGGTCGGAGTACAAAAAACACGTAAACTTCATTATGCCACAAAAGATATATCTAAATCGCTTCTTTCAGAAGCATTATGTCTTAAGTATATAAAAGATAAAGATAAATCAAGGTCTGACATTACAAAAGCTGTGGCGCTTGCAAACCCAGATCGAATGCAGATAATTAAAAACTTCGTAAAAGTAATAAACTATAAAAATACCACATTAGGTAACGTTTTAATTTGACATGTTGAACCGTTCCGTAGTCAAACCGAAAAAGAATTTACCAAAATGTTATAAACATGCCAGTGGAGTTAATATGCGTATTCTAAATGGAGACATCAATTGAACCATCAGTTGGAAGAAGCGAATAAATACAAAAATATGGAACAGAGATACATATGTATATGGAAAAAACTTATTTTCTTCGATAATCCTTTTATAATATTTTGATGAAATGGATGTACAATTAATTATGATTGCATGATAATAGACCAGGTTATTAAATAATAATATTTACTGATATGTATATAGAGTTTGGGCCAAAGGTCACGCATGCGTGTTAAAATTGAATAATTTTTTTGTTTATTATTTTTAATTTTTTTTACGATCTAAATTTTAATTATGAAAAATAATATCAGAGAGATGACCCCCATTTTCATCGATGCACAATTGGGCTCTTAAACAGGCGTTTTGCATAACTGCACGCAAAGTTTCAGGCTCTATTGCCCTGATCTCAGCTTCAATGTTGTGATTTAGCTGCTCTATAGTTTGGGGCTTGTTAACATACACTCGTTCTTTGAGATAACCCCTTAGAAAATAATCAGGGGCAGTTAAGTCTGGTGAACGTGCTGGCCAATTGAATTCTGAATTTCTTGAGATAATTTGGTGTTAAAAAATTTTATTTAAAAGACTAATTGTAGTACGGGCCGTGTGTGCTATTGCTCTATCCTGCTGGAACCACTTGTTGGCTGCCACAGGGCGTACAAAATTATTAATCATAGTACGATACTTGTGCCCATGCACCGTCACTGCATTACCAAATTAATTTTCGAAGATGTAGGGCCCTATAACTCTTTCTGAGAACTCGAAAGATGGATGTCAACTGGTAAAAGTTGTTGGGCCAATTGGACCTTGTATGGATGCATGTGTAAATGACGTGATAAAATGCGTCGAAGTGATGTTCTAGAGATGCCCAGTTGTCCAGGGGGGTTACTCTGTATTTCGAATCTAAAGGAAATGTTATCGTATGCCAATGTATATAACACACAAATTCGAATACTTTTCTTTTCGTTTCGAATTACAGAGTAAACCCCCAGAATGTCTTCGCGTTGAAGTTTCTGGATATTCTTCAACACTGTCCCGTACAGGATCAATGTTCACTTGGTTCTCTACTATTCTCGGTCTTCCTGATCGTGGCAAGTCTGACACTTCACCTTGTTGTCGGAACCGTGAAATTAAACGATTAATTCCGGTTTGGTTAGGTGCATTTCATGTGTTGAAATAATTTCGATATGCTCGTTGCGTCAGTGAAATTGAATGCCCATTGGAATAGTAAAATTCTACCACTTTGGTTCGTTGCTCGGTCGTTAAATTTTGCATGGTGGTGTAACACGGTTCGATGAATAAAACTAAAAAAAAACTATAAAAAATAATACTAAACCAAAGTTTTTCAAATTTTTACATGCAGGCGAGACTTTTAGCCCACCCTGTACATAAATAAAGTTATTGAATTTATTGCCTTCTTCAAACTGATCAAAAAATAAATAAGTAAGACATTTTTTTAAAAAAGTTACGAGTATATTTATGTTTTTAAAGAATGGAAATGGAAAGTATTTAATATTTTTTCGTCCTGATTTTCAGCAGTATAGAAGGCCATTAAATGCTTTGAATTATTTGGGAATGTATTGTGTTCTTTTTTCGAACGTCAATTATTCTTACGTATTTATTGGTATATTGGAAGTGTATGCCATTATTAATGGTAGTTGTAGGCATTCAGACTTTTTCTGAAGGAAACCGCTGTCTTTATGAGAGTCATCTATAAATTAAGAACATGTTATACATATAACTTTTTTGTATACCTAATTCAACATGTTTTTTATTCAATGAGTTATTCTTGCTGGGAATTATTAATATGCCTATGGCTGAAGTAGTCTGCACGTGGATTACAAAATCAAAAAGGTCCTGCGTTGGTCACCAGTTTCAGACTAAATTATAAAAACATCATTTTCTGATGCGCATTAGTGTGTTTCTGTGTCCGCTGTTGTCGGAAGGTTTCAGTGGCAAAGGTGTAATGGGTCACGTTGAATATCAAAAAAAAAACAGCCATTGGCGTAAACGAACGCCACTGGCTGAATATAAAAAAAATAAAAAATATATAATAATATAATATAAAATATAAATAATATAATAATAATAAACTCAACAGAACATACGTAATTTCGCACTGACTTAGCATTCCGCACCACCCATAATCAAGTGCTTACAAAAAATTACGTTTTCACGGGCGTGTCACAGAAAATTTTCGGAAGTGAAGATTTTCACTTTTTTGAAAACGTGACGTTTTTGTTTTGGTGCTTCAGCTTTCATACGTTTTCATACATACGAAAAAAAAGTCAAAACAGTGGTTTTTTTGTGAATAAATATGGTATCTCTTCTACAGATGGTTTGTAAAGAAAAGAAAAGTAGAAAGAAAACAAACACAGTGACTATAACTTTAAAAAACAAACAAAAGAAATTAAATAAATAAAACCAATCTTTATTGTAAAAATTGGTTCCAATATGACAAGTGTCTTGAGGCGATATCTTATGGCTCTCCATGAAATCAATGAAAATTTTATTTTGCTTGGAGTTCTTATGTTTACCCCTTGAAATATGAAATACATACATTTGTATGTACAGTTTGTAAAAAAAGTCTTTTCAAAACTTAGAAAAATTAAAAAGTTCAAGAGAAACTCTTATTTGCAAGTAAATTATACAACTTTTATTAATTTTTTTTCTTCATGTATTCAATTGAAGATGTTTATAAACACTTTGCACAAAAAAAAAACAAAATTAATTTAAATAACAAAATAATAATCGTAACTTAAAAAATACTTCAGTTTCTACGCTGTAAAATAAATGTTTTCAAAATTGTGTTAAATTTAATTAAATTTATTCTAAATGGTAAAAAAAAAAGATTTGAGGGTACTAATACTTGGTGTGCCCTCCTTTAGCTTTAATTACAACTTCTAAGCGTCTAGACATTGAATGGATAAGCTTTGGTATATCATAATTTTCAGGTATTTTTTCCCACTCTTCTTTAATAAATGTTATTTGTTTTTGGTGACCTTTTTCCGACTTTTTTCTTTGGGTGGACCCATGAATTTTCTATAGGGTTTAAGTCTGGACTTTGTGCTGGGTTATCGATCACTTTTCTACAATTATATAACAACCAGGATCTACAAATATATGCCTTATGCTTCGGTTCATTATCCTGCTAAAATTTATACTTGAGCTTTTCTGGGTCAACAAAACCGAATTTCCGAGCACTTGCACTCAATTCCTTTTTTAAAATGTTTAGATAGACTTCCTTGGTCATTATATCCTCTAATATTCTTATTTCGCCAACACCCTTGCTCGAAATACAACCCCACACCATAACGAATAGTTTACCGAACTTTACAGTGGGTATTATATTTTTATTTTTTAAAGCCGCCAGGGGGTTTCGCCAAACTTTTTGAGGTCCATCATGGTAGTAAAGCATCACTTTCGTTTCGTCACAAAAAATAACATCATCCCAGTGCTCCGGAGGTAAAGAAAGGTGTTCAATGGCAAACTTATACCTTTTTCAATATTTACCGCGGATAGCAAAGGTTTTTTCTTCGTAACTCTTGAAGAGTATTTATGGTTTTGTAGCACATTTCTAACAGTCTGAGAGGGATACTTACTCCACATTCATTACTGATGCTAAGTGCAATTCCTATAGTACTGAAATGTGGATTCTCATCAATCATTTTCAAAATTTTCTTTTCAATTCGCCGAGTTACTTTTTTTGGTCTGCCTGGTGTTTGTTTTGGTTCCAGTTTTCCTTCTTTTTCAGCACTGTTAATAACATTATATACCGTCCTTAGGTTAGGAGAGAACATTTCAGCAATTTCTCTGTGAGATTTTCCTTTATAGTAATTAAAATACACCAGTTGGGTAATGTCTTTGTTCAGTCGCTTTCCTGGCATAGTTTATATATAATTGGGTAATCATTTGTTTATTCTATGAGCTTAATTTAATGAATAAAAGACAACTGCTACTCTTAGCGTCCATATAAAACTATTATACGCAATACATATGCAAAAAACTAACGGTTCCTTCTTGTCTTTGCATTTTTGAAAACACTTTTTTTACACTGTTTAAAGTATGCAAAATTATTTTGTAGCGTTGTTGTTGTAATATGTTCATAAATTTGTCAAAGTTTCGACGCCTGCTTGTCGAGAACATACAAAACAACACTTGTAAAAAAAAAAAATTCACAAATATACTGATATTGTTGTAAATATTTATTTAAATTTAAATTCGTAAAAAATTTTTGTTTTGAAAACATTTTTTTTACAAACTGTATGTATACGAATTAGAGTTAATACAAACATTTATATTTTATTTAACAAAATTTACTTACATTTTCTGTGTCAAATTGATTTACTTGTTCAAAATATAAATGGCAGGTAGTAAAAATATTGATATTTAAATAATCGTTGGTTTTCCTAATTCTCTTTAATGGTATAAACACAATTGTGACGAATGACGAACTTCGCACAGCACGACGAACTTATCATCAAGAATTCGTTGCGTAAATTCGTCGAATAAGACACAATTAGAGCGAAAATAACAGCTGTTAATGTCATTTAAAATTATATGTTATTTAGATACATAAATAAATAAAAATTCTTAAAACATGAACAAAAACATTTTACGTTTTGAGCATCTTATTAAAATTATAAACATCATGTTCATGATGGTAGAAACTTTTATTTCAATCAAATTCCACCAATTTTCATTAATTAATGAATTTTCTAATACATTGTTGTTTACATTTAGCAGGTGGCAGTGTGACCATATTTCAACAAAAAAAAAAAACATTGATATGAGAAGATAAAATAATGACAAAAACGAATTAAAACAATACTGTATATAATTAAAAAAGTGGTTATTGAATTTATGTCCTGTAAATAAAAAAGAAAACAATTCTTAAAGCAAAAAGTTAATTTATTTACTATACACTAAAAAATGTAAAAGGAAAACGGCCACTCTGCACCAATTTATTCGTCATTCGTCGGCGTAAGAAATAGAAATAAACCTATCGCAAAGTTCGTTGTGCACGACGTATTTCGTCCAACGTACATATTGTGTGTATTTTCATTTACACAAATGTGTTTTATTTACAACGACGAATATTCGTTACGAAAAATTCGTCGTTCGTACCAGTTGTGTTTATAGCATAATTCTTTTCTAATTTCTTTTATGCTACTTGGGATGCCAAGCAGCATATCTGGCAATTTACTTTAAAAAGGATATGGTAACTTTACAGAAAAATATGGCAAATCATATTTTTGTTCACTTCCACATTTTATTTTTCTTGATTTCATAATTTTTATAAAATTCGCAAAATTTGTTAACTAAATTAATTTTACTTGTATTTTAAGTCACAACTTAAGTAAAATTGATATTCTCTATAATTGAAAATCTGTTTTGAACGTTTTTTTTTTTTGTGAATACTCTCAAATTATCACTTTCACTTGTAAATTTTTAAGTGGATTTAAAACGAAAAATTTAGTCGTTTTTCGTTTTCTGAAGAAGCTAAAAACGTTTTCATTTTCACTTTCGTGTGAATTTTGTTTCTGTGACATTGCCGATTATAAACTTTTTGTAAAACGCAGTTTTTGAAGTACATACAGGGTGCCACAAAAGGAGATATATGGTTTGAATTGTTTATAAATATATTTATATATAATTATAACTATTATAATTTCCTATTATTCCTGATGATGTTAACAAGCTGTTAACGAAATATCGAATAATAAAACAAAATAAAATAAAAACAGACCTCAAGCTTAATAAATATATTTCAAAAAATATAATAAAAAAGGTCAATTAATAATATAATTAAAAATTTTTAATTATTATTTTTCTTTGTTTTTTTCAGCATTTTGTGAAGAAAACTTGGGGAATTAATTATGAAGCATTCGAAATGAAATCATGGCCATTACACCCGAAATTTTGAATTCTCTATAACTTTTTTAATTATTATTTTTTATTTGTTTTTTTTAGCATTTTATAAAGAAGACTTGGGGAATTAATTATGAAACATTCGAAATGAAATCATTGCCATTACACCCGAAATTTTGCGAAAATTTATGGAAAATATGATAAAAAGAGCACGTATGTGCGAAGCAGAAAGTGGACATCACTTACAGGATATCATTTTTCAAAGCTAATTCCAAAAAATTCCCCAATAATATACTGTTTTAAAAAAAAAAATTATAATAATCGCATAAATAAAAAAGTTATAAACCATTTAAACCATATAGCTCCTTTTGTGCCACACTGTACAAAGTCACTTGAGAGTAAAACTATGTGACAAGTACATACATAGTACAATGTATATGGTGGATACAGCTTAAGTAAGATATTTTTCGAACTGTTTGTTTGTACTTACAACGTCATGTGCATTAATAGTTGTGTCATCACGTGTTGCTGCCACAATACCTTCTTCTAGACCGCCATCACACATTCCTGCAATACGAAAAATGGAAAAAGATATATGTACATATATGTATGTATGTATGTATTAATAATAAAAAAAACAATTCTAAATATGCGTTGACTGTGTCATTACTTTTTTCATTTTGCATTTCTGCCGGTGGATATTTACCTTGAAATGCAGCCATTGAACGCGCTGCACGCAAGAACATCAAAAGATCGCCATCTGCCATAGCACCTGGACTCCATCTTGTTATTTCTAATTCTCGTTCGTCGTTTTCCTTGTCAACGGGGAAGCTTGAAATTGGATTATAATCGGGCAGTTTTGCCTTTTGTGTTTTTTGGTGTATATGAGTGAGTGCATATGGAGTAGTAGTAGTACAGTAGTAGTAGTATATAGTAACAAAAAGAAGAGCAGAGTAGGTATGTGGGTTGGTTGGTTGGTTGATAATAATAGTAGTAGTAGTAGTAGTAGTATTGGTGTTGATGTAGAGGTTTTTTGATTGATTTGTAGTTGAGGTAATAGGTTGTTTGGTTGGTTGAAGGGATTGATATATATAAATATGGAAGGTATAAAAAAGTTAATTAGTGGAAGAAATCAAAAAATATATATTTTTTGGAGGGAGTAATGAAAAAATTGAATAAACAAAATCATTTCGTTAATTTCATTAATGATCATTATGTTTGTATAGTACTACTGATTTAAACTGATTATATTATAAAAATAATTGTTTTATATGTAAATTTATTCCATATTCATGTTATATGTTGGTCAAAAAGATACATAAATATAGATATAATAAATTTAATGCTCATAATAATTTAACTAATATTTAACGTTTCTTTAAGTTTCACTTAAAATTAATGCAAATGAGGATGCATGAACACGATTACAAAATGAGATGAAATGTAGTAATGAGAGGACCACAAGGAAGGGATCTTAAAAGGATTGGGATTTGAAATAATTATAAAATTTACTAAAGTTTGATATTTTCTTCTAGGCGACTTGAAGAAAAAAGGAGGAGTGAGAAGGAAAGTAATTATTTTATCTTTTTAACCGACGTCAAAGAAGGAGGTTGCACTTCGTCATGTAATTGTCATGGTCACCAATATTTTCGTCAACTGTGGACCAATAAAAATAAATTTTTTTTTGGAATAGATTTATTATTTTATTTTCTTTTTTTGCTGCATGTAAATTGAGAATTTTTAAATCCTTTTCTGTGAAACAGCGTTTGACGTCTTCAAAAAATAAGTTTGCTCCCCTCGACAAACAAATTAACTTTGACATCCAATGCAAATATAAATAGTCCTAATAGGAATAATTCGTACGAACATTTTTTTACGTTTCAATATTTTTTGTTATGAAAAACAAAAAATAAAAATAAGTAAAAAATCATAATGTGCCTAATGTGACGTGCACATACACACATACTTATTTTAAAAATTTTACATTTTATTGATATCCTCTCATATTATAAAAATTTATTGCTGTAAAAGCATTTTAGTTAACTATTTGCCCATAACTACATATGTATGTATAAATGAACGTAGCTATTGGCAACTAATTAGAAAGAATTAGAATGCATTACAAAAGCTTTATTACTTTTTTAAAGTTGTCAACAATTCATTTATTAGTCAATATATATACACACATATATATTAGGCATATATTGTTATGTGATATAAATTTTATATTTGAACCATGTGATGATTTACTCAATGACGAAATGTCTTGCACAATTTTAATTGCACGCTCTGCGCAGATGTTGGTCGGTTGAATTCCTGAATAGCTGAATGTTTTTTGATCCAACACTAATTTGCTTCCGTAAAGCCGAACAACGATTTGTGTGTGTAGTGCGGCGAAATTATTTTTGTTGAGAGTTTGATCAGAAAACCAGACTTCCTCCAAGCATCACACACAAATTTCCAAATAGGATATAATTGCAATCGATATTCTTGAATAAATATAAAAGACAAAAGTGCCAGAAGTGCACACGAAAATTGCTGAATGCTGGTATATACTAAAGGTGAGCACAACACATTTTGCTTGTTTAAGCTTCATAATGTACATTATTAAAGCGTTCTCTTTTTTATTGCTCATGATTTTATGAGAACACTAAAATTGCTGTTCCTTTTTATCAAAAGCACATAACAACATTTATTTATCTGCCCAGTAACGGCATTATTTATTGTAGTGTCGAAGCGAATTTCAGCACTGCATTTCAATTGACAATATTGTCAACTGAAATGAAATAGCATTTTTTGTGTGCAATGCTATTCTAAAATTTATAATTTATTTAGAATTTTGCGGTATTGTTGACAAAAATAAAAGCTTTTATCATGGAAATATATGTAAGGCATTTTATTATCAATTCTTATTTTAAGAAATTAATATATCGCACTTGTACAACAATAGTGATTTACAGGGTGGCGATAGCACGATGGATAGTAGTCTGCACGTTGACTACAAAACCAAAAACAGACCTGGGTTCAACGCCAGTTTGAGACTAAAATCTTCAAATAAAAATAAACATCTCGCATTTTACTGATGTGCGTTAGTGTGGCTTTGTGTGTCAATTGTTGTCGGAAGGTTTCAGTGGCGAAGGCATAGTCACTGGTCACTGAATAATACCGGCTTCTGCTGATAGCAATCCACAATCGCATCAGAACGCCCTCCTTCGTCCGGATTGTGTAGCAACGGCGAAGTAAAATAATAATAAAAATGGCTACTAAACCGAAGCACTGCTATAAACAAAGAACGCGCAAAAGCAGAGCTGTAAAATAATTAATTAAACTTCACTTCCTGTCGTTTCTCTAACTATGCCTTTCCTATAGTTCCAGCACAATGCTTCGCATGTGTAGGAGGCATCTCCTGAGTGCTGGTCCCAGAAAAAAAAACGGGGTTTCATCAAAGGAGTTTAGAATAATTTCAGGGGTACCGCAATGTTCCGTAGTTTCTTAAGGACCTCCTCTGTCGAACTTAAAACTCTATCACCTCTTACATATAACAGCAGCTTTTGCCATTCATAGCCTTTCGGTATTAGCACCAACATAGGGGTAATTAATACCATGAAGCAGAATATGAATGACGCTGAATCGGGATTTCACAATGATCTCAGAGTGGGTTTATGCAAACAAGGCGATTTTAACAGTCACAAGACCCAATGTAGATATTAAGAAATCAGAAACTCTTCATGTTCTTGGCATGAAAATTCAGGGTGACATTCGTTGGACTGGTCACATTTTTCAAGTATTTAAAGAAGCATTCAAGTGCCTAGTCATTTTAAATAGGTGTAACAAATACTTCACTTCATCTGATCTCCTTACTATTAATATTGCCTACAACCGAACGAAAATGGAATATGTTGAACTTTGCTTTACTTCCATACATCATACTATAGAACGCTCTTTGATTTTTTTTACTTACTTCTTAATTTAAATTCTTTCTTTTAACTCTGATTCGTGAATGAACTTTGGAACTATTAAGACGTATTTTCTCATTTCAAAGAAGCTACTAAAATCCCAACAACACTCATGTATGGACCGGTGCTTCAAAGTTTCTCGACCGTGTACAAGAGAAAGCCAAGAAACTTATAGATAACAGAAGGGTAACCAACTTTACTGACATCGTCGCAAAGTGCGGTGTCTCTCCCTGTTTTATCGATACTATAATGAAATGTGCTCCAATAATATAAGCGAAGTAGTTCCGGAAACTCAGAAATTCGGCGATTTGCAAATTTGATGTAATACTTTATTCAAAGGAATGGTAACCCTAGTTAGTTCGTTTTCCATTCTTTTGAAATTTATTATTGGCAATCAACTTACAAAGCATGGTCGCGATACAAATAGAATCTGCTTCACTTACTCATGCGGTCGGTGGTGTATTATGTTATTTTTTCATTTTGCCATATTTTTCAATATGGTGCAGAGGCGCTAAAAATCTAAATACTGAATATTAATATTCCTGGTTTGACTCTAAAAAGATTTAATAAAAAAAAGAGATAGTTTCTAATTAGTTGTCAATAGCTGTATGTATTTTTTCTACCCACAGTTTGTTTAATAAACAAGTCTTTGAAATTTTTTAATTTCCGATTAAATTTGTACGAAAAATTTAAAAGTCTTAAATAAATTGCCAATAACCACTCTTGGTATCTGACTAATTACAAAATTATATAAATTTCATTAACTATACTCACCAGATACTCTTACGAAGTTGATTAACTTTCTGACTACATACTACATACATACAATACATACATATATATTTATTATACGAGGGGGAGTGTGCAAACAGATTTATTTTTATTTATTTTTGGAAAAAAAAAATAAAGGTGAGTGGTGTCGGTCGCTCGGTCGCTCGGTCGCTCTATTATAATAGAAAATTCATTAGCTGCTTTGTGTCTCTATGAATTTTTCAAACTTTAATAAATAGTTAACAATATATTTCAATTACAATAATTATTATTTATTAAGCCAATTGGAAATTAAACAGCCAATTAAATATGTACGTACATACTTACATACGTATGAAAGGATTTGTATATGTATTCTCTATAAATACCCAAACAAAGAAATAAACATTCAAATAAAGAGGGAGGATTATAGTCAATCAGGAAAGCAAAGGGCGAGTTAATTGCTTATTTATTGATTTGTTGTTATTGTATATTAAAAGCAATACACACATGTATGTCCATATGTATGTAGATGAACATAAATGTACCCAACCAGTCATTTATGATTTTTTTTCTTTTTTTTTTTATTAGTTTAGAGTTATTTGCGAGTAATTTTCTAATGGTATTTTATAGCATTGGCTATGCAATTTGTTATTGCATTTAACATCAAACACTTTCTTTTTATCTTGGACCAGCACTCAGGAGATGGCCCCTACACATGCAGTGCATTGTGCTCGAACTAGTGGAAAGGGATTGTAGGAGAAATGATAGGAGGTGAAGCTTCATTATCTTACAACACTGCTTTTTTCACTTTATTTGTTTTTATAGCAGTGTTGTAGCGTGTCTGATGTTTAGTTGACGTATTAAATTTTGAAGCTTCGGTATTAGTAGCTATTTTTAGTAATTATTTTACTTCGCCGATGCCACACAATATCGACGAAAGAGGGCGTTCTGATATGCACGTAGATTGGATACAGCTGAAGCCGTTACTGTTCAGAGACCAGTGACTATGCCTTCGCCACTGAAAGCTTCCGACAACAACTGACACAAGCACACACAATTGCACAACATAAAAATGCGAGATGTTTTTATGAGTCTGAAACTGGGGTTGAACCCAGGAAAAATTTTTCGTTTTGTAGTCAACGTGCAGACTACTTCGATCATCACCACCCTCATCATCATAAGCCCGAGTCATATTTGAGTCCTTTTTTAAACGTATAAGTGATTCATTACTTTTTGATCAGTACTCGAAGAAGACTCATTCAGGTGATTTTTGAAAAAATTATCTTCCAAATGCTATTTGGGTATACATTCATACCCAGATATGGCATAGAGGCATACTGGTTCATACTTACATACATATGTATTGACGTTCAATAGAAATCAGATAAACATTAAAACAATTAGTACAATTAATTAAAACAAATAAAATAATGAAGACATTTTATCAGCTACTATTCTATTCTATTTCAATATTTTACATTCTAAACAGTGTATTGACTGCAGCTGTGTTTAACAATCATTATACACGACTGTAAAGATAATGTCGTTACTCAAATATTTATTATTCGAGTTTTGTTATGAAAATGAAATTGTCTATTGAATTATCAACATTTTTAAAGCGCAAAAAACGGAAAGTAATAAAAAAAAACAGAGTGTAACGAACTAGTGCTGGCAAAATATTCAATACTATTATATATATTATATATTGAATACCTAGTATGGAAATTGTTAAAATTTACATACATATATTATTCTTACAATTCTATAGAATATGAAATTTAAGGCAGAGACGTAGCAGACGAAAAGGTGTTAGGTGGCGAACCGTCACCGACGCCTCATTTACAGCGCGTTTAACAATCAATTTTTTTTCAAATTCGCCCTCGTTCGGGCGATTTAACCCTTCTCGATTACTTTTTAGGGGACTATGTTTATGCGGACAAACCTGTAACTGTTGAACTAGTGGAAGCCAATATTCAAGCCACCACGGTCAGATTTATTGGAAAATGTAGTAAAAAAAAATTGGAATCATCAAATGGACCACGCTAGGCGGGCATATGCCGGACATCATTTTTAAAAAATAAAGGGCATGGAATTATCTATCAGATTATAATAAAAAATTTAATTCCAGCAATCTGTCTGTCTTGTATTAGGTAAGAGTAGGTTAGACGGCAGCCGACGAAGACGGGTTGACTCAAGTAACACCGTAGGTGCCGTTTTGTTACCTTAGCCACGTACCTCACTAAGTCCAAGTTGTCAAAGAAAGGTACCCCAAGGAATCTCTTCTATTATAATTTTAAGTTCTCATGCGTCTAGAAAAATACCTTATACATATTTCGTTTTGGAATAGTAACCAATATAATTGTGAAAAATTTTTAATTTTGTTTTTTTTTTCGATTACGAAATGCTTTATAAGAAATGTTTATCAATTTTATAAATAAATGCGTATATTTTTTATTTTTTTTAATATTGAAAACTAATTTTATACAACTTGAGGGTGGCGATGGCACGATGGATGGTAGTCTGCACGTTGACTACAAATCCAAAAACAGACCTGGGTTCAACCCCAGTTTCAGACAAAAAAATTTTAAAATAAAAATAAACATCTCGCATTTTTCTGATGTGCTTTAGTGTGGCTTTGTGTGTTAGTTGTTGTTGGAAGGTTTCAGTGGCGAAAGCATAGTCACTGGTCACTGAACAATACCGGCTTCAGCTGGTAGCAATCCACAATCGCACCGGAACGCCCTCCTTCGTCGGTATTGTGTAGCACCGGCGAAGTAAAATAATAATAAAAATGGCTACTGAACCGAAGCTTCAGCACTGCTACGAATATAAACAAAGAACGTGCAAAAGCAAAGCTGCAAAATAATTAATTAAGCTTCACCTCTCTTATCATTTCTCCTACTATCCCTTTCCTATAGTTCCAGCACAATGCTTCGCATGTGTAGGAGTCATCTCCTGAGTGCTGGTCCCAGATAAAAAAAAAAAAAAAAAAAAAAAAAAAAAACTTAAATCAATATGATACAGGAAATAACTGAGTGATTTCAAATGCTTTTAGCTTTTTGAGTCTTCCAGTTTTTCTATTTTGTATCTTTTCTTTGCGGGTATTAAACAATTTAATAAAATTTTATAAATCATCATAGTCAACGCAGGAATGTGTAAAAATCGTAAAACTTTTGCTTGCGAGAGAAAATTCAACTTTTTGAACAATCTGATTATGAGCGATAAATCACAGTTTCGTATTTGAGGTACACAAAATTCTAGAGCAGTACATCAGTGACAATTAATTACGCTCAGATTCACAGTTTGGTGTGGAATTATTGCTAATACGAGTTATCGGTCCATAATGCTGGCGAATCAGAAACCGTCTCCGGGGCGGTAATCGGACCATGTTGGAAATTTTTTTACGCCCGGTAGTTCTCAATAATCCTGACATATGGTTCCAACAATACCGCGAGAGACACAATGGCGATTAAGCGAGAACTTTTTGATGACCAAATAATTTAAAAAATGCTGATTAAGCGTGGTCACCTCGTTCCCCAGAATCGACGGTCCCTGATATTTTTTTTACAATTTTTAGTTTATTTTGTTATTATTTTCGTAATTCTCAAGCACAATTTTACAGTTTTTGTAGAAACATAAGAAATTTGTTAGCTTTTGCAAAAAATTCTTTGAATGTCTATTGATGAGTTGGTATAAGCACCGCCGAAATGTATGTACATAAAAACTAAATTAACCATACAACAAGTATGTGTATATAGAAAATCGTAATTCATTCGGACTCGCTTTGAATAAATATAAAAAAGGATAAAATAATTAAATTAAATAATTTTATAATTCCATTTCCAATTCCGCAATTCGGGTAGACCCTACAATAGGAAAGTGTTTACATATATGGATTAGGATTGTTTAGAATCGTCTGACAGTTTAAATTTCTTAATACCAGCATTACCAAATCTGCAGACTTATCTGTTTTCTTGCAGACTTTTCAAGTGCAAAACAGTCTTGCAGATTTTTACTGCAAAAAATTTTTTTTATATCGCGGTAGTTTCTTCAATTTTATTCGAATAAAACTAAATGAAAACCGGCCGCCGACACCAATCTCCCTCAAGATTCCCGAGTAGGACATAGTCACCTGCCCCACCAATCTTAGCTCCATAAGCAAACTACTTGCCGTCCTCTCCATCACGAATACCTCTATGGTCAGTAAGTGGAGTATGACCGGAGGTCACCAATGATGCTCAATGAGACACACCACTGCATCTTTGCAAGTAATTTCCTATTAATCTCTTTCTCACAGTGCCCTACCATACCGAACAGTCAATTCAAAACCCTTAGTTATAGGCCCAAAATCTGTCTCCTCCTGTTCCTCCAGAAAGCGCAATAGGCATTGAGGTCCTTTATAACCATCTCCTTCACCCAAGATAGCTTGCTATCCATGTAAACACTCAGGTCTCCCTCACTAGGGAAACTCCAACCCGGCAAGCCAAGGTAGCCTAAAGCTCCTGGTAGCGAGAACCAGGTTCGTCTTATCGGGTTTCATTGGTAATAGTGGTTACGGTGGCCACAGGTATGTACATACATACATATATCGTAACAATTTTTCTTCGGAAAAAAATAACATTTATTTTCGGTCTCTGATTTAAAATAAACAATTCCGTCTTAAGATCATAATAAGACTTCTATTTTTATGTATGCCAGCAAAGCACATTTACATTTCCTCCTCTAACATCTCGGACATCAAATGACATTATAACGTCAGTTTCGAAGAATAGGAAGCACTAAAACACTAAACAAATAACCATGATAGGTTTTACATTTATACTGAATGCAATTCCGTACTTTACTCATTTTCCTTCGGGGTTATATTGATCTTAAGACTAGCAACATTATATGATTTTCTAATTATTGTGCTAAAGACTTAAAATCATTAGGTGGCATTTACACATCAAGGTTATGTTAGGTCGCCAGTTTGTTAGATGTAAAGGTAAAGAAAGGTCCCAACCCACTTGTGATACATGTTATGAAAAAACTTTCACGTGTTGTAGTGACACAGAGCACAGTCTCTGCTAGGAATTGAACCAGACCCACAAACTGATAAACTAGCGCACTAGTTACTAGACTACCGGAGCACCCTCTACACATGAAAGTACTTTCATGAAATTCGCAATACACTCACATTTCTTCAGTAACAGAGTTACATTTTTTCAACTTTCCACTCAATTTTCAACACAATTTTCATCATAATACAATTACTAAGGTGGCAGTATTATACCATTTACATGCGTGCGGGTGTTTGTGCTTTGCGACATAAAATGACAGAAAAAATTTTCATGCGCAATATTTAAGCACAAATAATATATTTTTTTTTAAACAAAATGCCAACTGCAATAAAATTACGCAAATTAATTGCTTATCTCTTTTTTTTAATAATAAAAACTGTTAAACATATAGAGCCTTTGGTGCAATACCGTCGTAATTCAAAAAATCGTGAACTGAGAAAAATGCATTTGAAGTTTTGAGCCATCTTTTTGATAGTATTTTCGTTTACTAAAGTTATTTTTTTACAAGTTTTTACATAAAGAGGCATGTTTTGTAATGTTTTCTGTTTGTAAATTTCTTGTCATAAAGGAAATATTTCATTATTGCAAATAAATATTGTTGGAAATAGCTGGAGGCAATAAAAACATTTGTAGCTGTAGAATCTGAACAGTTAGAGATAGAACCATAATCTATCTTCCTTTAGATATATATTTTTCCCCAAAGATCATTTCTGGGGTATGCCCAGTTCAAAAAATTCAAATTTTGAGTTACTACGGTATTGCACCAAAGGCTCGATATGTGTTTGTAAAGAAATTTTAATATTTTATATCGCAAACTTAAGCAGAGAAAAACATAATCAGCTGACGTAATGATGCCACCTGGTTTAATTACGTTATGATTTTCATGAAACAAATTTTTTGACATTTTCTGAAAGTAAAATGATAAATAGTTGGAGAACAGTGGTCCATTCACAACTTATATTCGAACTTTCAGGGTTCTAATAAATATTACTTATAATTTTAACATGTTTTGTGAAGGTTTGTGTTTCACTTTCCTCTGCAATTTAATTTCATTGAAATTTTATATATGTATGTACAGAGCTGGAATAGGTTGAACACATTGCTGGCGCATGCCGGTAGCCTGTGTCTCCCTCACAGTTCATAATTTGGGGTGGTCATATTATCGCGAGTGCACTGTATGTATAAATTTATTGATTTTAACCTAAAAAAAATAGCGCCCTCCGTCGGTATTTGAGCAAAAAAACGCCGGCGAAGTAAAATAGTGAATAGCTTAAAAATTAATGCGCCAACATAACACCTGAGAAGCAGCAACTCTGCTTTACAAATTCTCAAAAATCGCAACTGCAGATATATGTAAGAATTAACTCCTCCTATTCTTCTTCTCATTTAACCACCTGTCTCTTCATTACACTATCCCTTCCTAAATCGTTGAACTGCAACGCATTACATATGTATGTACGTGTGGGACATACTCTGAGCAGTGGTTCAAGAAAGAAAAAAATAACCAAACAACATTTAGCTAAATACTGCGAGTTTCCTTATTAGTTCTTTGTTAAGTGTTAACACTTTTTCGTTAGTAAATGAAGGGAAATAAATTTGGAATTTTCAGTTTTTTTTTTAATTTGGAAAAAAGTATACACAAAAACAAGATTTGGATAAACAAAACAAAAACAGAAGTAGAATTGTTACCGTGAAATTTGTGAGTTATGTACGTACATAGACGTCGTTTACCTGGTGGCCGGGACCCACTCGAATTTCTCCTTGAGTGGAGGCCGCCATTACCCTTCCACAACACGTTTACCGTCCAGTGTTAAGCCTTTCTATTGCCCCGTTGTAATGAAAATTATAATCAATTGACAATGAAGTATTTTCTGTAAAGAGAATAAACACTTTCAAGTAAAATTCAATACAATTATTTATGGAAAAAAAAAAATAGAAACATAATGGTTACTTAAAGAAAAATCATTATTTTCCAAATAAATCACTTTAATAATCTCCATCTAGAAGTGCGATCGGTTTACAAGAAACTGCTTTAGAGATAATATTTCTCACAAGAAACGGTATAATATACAGATTTTTTTCTATAGAAGTGTAAACACAACTCAACTTATTTTGAAGCCGATTATTCTGCATTCGATTATCGAAAATGTCGATAAAATAAGGAACAAAGCTGTGTCCAACCGATATGTTCGGACAAGACGCCAAGTGAGTACCACCAGTTCTTGTCTATGGCTAACAATTTTGTTAATAAAAAGTTCATGGAAATCGGGTAGACGGTGCAAGTAAAACTGCGTAGTATTAAAAAGTATAAATTTAATAAAATATTTCACAACATAAAATTAATGTCCGCGGTTTCCTGTAACGCATAATGTATGTATATGTAGTTCAAAATTAAAAACTTGAAAATATCATAAAGTAAATCCATTTAGTGAAGGGTATAAATACAGGGTATCTGGTAGCAGATTTATATTTTCAAACTTAAATAAAAAACGTAATAATTGACACAAAGTTCTATTAAGAGAAATGCCGATATTATTCTTTAAAGAGTATGTCATCCAGATCCTTTTTTAAAATTTCATGAATAATCGCTCTTGGTAGTTCCAGTGAGGCTGCTCGTTTCAGTATTGAAAGTCGCGGATTTTCATGTAAACTGCTTTCAACCAGTTCAATGTTTTCGGATCGACTAGGCCCTGGCCGTGGGTCATTCAAAGCCGAAGCAGTTGCGCGGAATCTCTGCACCCACGAACGAATTAAATTTACACTCGGTCCATCACTTATTCGCCGAATACCCAACTTTGAACAAAATTGTCGACGAGCAATTACGTAAGAATCTTTACTCTTAAAAAATGTCTCCACAGCGAACGCGCGATGATCACTCGACCACTGCGACATCGTGACTGACAAATCCGCACAATCGATAATTCTAACGGCGCCACCTTCCCTCCGCACCGTTTATTACTTTTTGAAATAATCGTATTTAAAAATATTTAATAACACTAATTATTTAAGCTTAAAGTCTTTTTAATATATTTAATATTTATTCTGATTCGATATTTCGCTACTCCTTTGTATTAAAAAGACCTTAAGCTTAAATAATTAGTGTTATTAATATAAAAAGAGGTCAAAAAACTGGAAAAATTAAAAATATTTAATATTTACTTAATATATTTGCCACCAGGCACCCTTTACATACTTTCGTTTAATATGAATACGATACCTCTTTTTATTGTTTTTTTTTTTAAGTTCAATAGTTGTACATGCACAATTACATTTTATTAAGTGGTGGTTTCAATCATGCATACGAGTGCAAACAGTCAGTCATTGATTCATGCTCTAGTATGTTATTATTGCAAAAATGGTGGTAGTGGTGAATTTAATACTTATTTATGTACATACGTACATATCTCACACTACATTATAAACAGTCACAATTAAAAATTCACAAATGTTCAGGATAGGCAAAAAGAAATGAAAATGAAATTTTGTGCTGTAATTTTGACACAAACGAAATTTTCGTGACAGTTAGTAGAGTTTTGATTTGAGAACTGGTTTATGAAACCCAACAGATATTTATAAATTTAAAATTGGGACTGTTTATGATGTAGTGTGCGATATGTTTGTACTATGCGCTTGGATGAAAATTTGTGCAATTGTGTTTTTGTATGAGCTTTTGATAGCTGCAATTGACAAGTAAACATGATTAAATATTAAGTGAAAAGAAACCATGACATAAAGGTGGAATTGAATTGACAATAATAACGCATTCATTTTGTGTCAAAAGAAAAGGACTGGCTGCCCTTACAAACAAAAATAAACCAACGCACACATGCCCATTCCTAATAACTGACAGTGGGTAGCGCTTGGGTGAAATGGTCAGCAGTGATTTGTTAAATCGTATAAATCAATATTGAATAATTAATGCTGACCAATAACAATAAACTGCCAGTGGAGGTATATCCTTTTATTTTTTATTAATAAACTAATTAAAAAGGAACAAAATGTCAGCAAAACTACAAGAAATGAAAAGTGGGGAACCCTACATACGTACGTACATTCATATACTCGTATTTTATCATTTTGATTAATGTTAATTTAGCCGAGCTCTTTTATTCAGTTTTTTAAGAAAAATTAATGAATAAATCAACAAAGCAAAATTGCATTTATCTATAAATGTCTACTCAGTAAAACGGTATCGTATTCGTGGCTATTAGCCGGCAAAAGCTGCAATATAAATAGAGCTCCATGTTATTTTTTAAAAACGTATCGTTGACTTTGGCCCGCAGAAAATCTGCAGAAAGTAGATTTTTATATTTGCAAACTTTAAAATTTACATTATTTAAATAACAACGAATGAAAATTAAATTATTGTTTAACATTGAATTGATTAAATTCATGTCTTTCGCCATTTTAATTATCTGTTTGCATTTATAAAATTGTTCACAGAAAAAATTTTTACTTTCAATTAACACCTTTAATTAGAATAATATATTTTTCTAATTAAATTTTTAACTAATTTTTGGGTTCAATACATAAATAAATTATATTTTTTTTGCAATGAAGTTGCTTATTTTAATTTAAATGCTTATCTGATTTATACAAATAGAAATTATTATCCAACTAGCATTTGAATTGAATTCCAATATTTTTTTGCTATTAAAAATTTGTTAATTGATATGATGTGCATTAGTGTGTATTTGCATGTCAGTTCTTGTCGGAAGGTTTTCAGTGGCGAAGGCATATTCACTGGTTACTGAACAATACCGGCTTCAGCTGTTAGCAATCCACAATCACATCAGAACGCCCTCCTTCGTCGGTATTGTGTAGGACCGGAGAAGTAAAATAATAATAAAAAAAGGCTACTAAACCGAAGCTTCATCACTGCTACGAGTATAAAAACAAAGAACGTGCATAAGCAGAGCTGTAAAATAATTACTTAAGCTTCACCTCCTGTCGTTTCTCTAACTATGCATTTTCTATAGTTCCAGCACAATGCATAGCATGTGTAGGGGTCATCTCCTGAGTGATGGTCCCACATAAAAAAAATCCAGTAAACAAATAGAAAACATGTGCCTGAAGAGGCTTTTATAAAGAGCGTTGTGTAGCTTGCATTTTTTCATGCTGTAAGTTGTTTATACACATGATACTCGTCGGGGAATTACCTCATGTTATGTACTTCTATCCTAAATCAAGCCCTATACATATATAAATATGTATATAAATACATATGTATATATACAGTTTGTAAAAAAAATGTTTTCAAAACTTAGAAAAATTAAAAAGTTTAAGAGAAACTCTTATTTGCAAGTAAATTATATAACTTTTATTAAATTTTTTTCTTCATGTATTCAATTGAAGATGTTTATAAACACTTTGCACAAAAAAAAACAAAATTAAATTAAATAACAATATAATAATCGTAACTTAAAAAATACTTCCAGTTTCTACGCTGTAAAATAAATGTTTTCAAAATTGTGTTAAATTTAATTAAATATATTCTAAATGGTAAAAAAAAAAAGATTTGAGGGTGCTAATACTTGGTGTGCCCTCCTTTAGCTTTAATTACAGCTTCTAAGCGTCTAGACATTGAATGGATAAGCTTTGGTATATCATAATTTTCAGGTATTTTTTCCCACTCTTCTTTAATAAATGTTATTTGTTTTTTGGTGCCCTTTTTCCGACTTTTTTCTTTGGGTGGACCCATGAATTTTCTATAGGGTTTATTCTGGACTTTGTGCTGAGCTATCGATCACTTTTGTACAGTTATATAACAACCAGGATCTACAAATATATGCCTTATGCTTCGGATCATTATCCTGCTAAAATTTATACTTGAGCTTTTCTGGGTCAACAAAACGGAATTTCCGAGCAGTTGCACTCAATTCCTTTTTTAAAATGTTTAGATAGACTTTCTTGGTCATTATATCCTCTAATATTCTTATTTCGCCAACACCCTTGCTCGAAATACAACCCCACACCATAACGAATAGTTTACCGAACTTTACAGTGCGTATTATATTTTTATTTTTTAAAGCCGCCAGGGGTTTTCGCCAAACTTTTTGAGGTCCATCATGGTAGTAAAGCATCACTTTCGTTTCGTCACAAAAAATAACATCATCCCAGTGCTCCGGAGGTAAAGAAATGTGATCAATGGCAAACTTATACCTTTTTCAATATTTACCGCGGATAGCAAAGGTTTTTTCTTCGTAACTCTTGAAGAGTATTTATGGTTTTGTAGCACATTTCTAACAGTGTGAGAGGGATACTTACTCCACATTCATTACTGATGTTAAGTGCAATTCCTCTAGTACTGAAATGTGGATTCTCATCAATCATTTTCAAAATTTTCTTTTCAATTCGCCGAGTTACTTTTTTTGGTCTGCCTGGTGCTTCATTTGGTTCCAGTCTTCCTTCTTTTTCAGCACGGTTAATAACATTATATACCGTCCTTAGGTTAAGAGACAACATTTCAGCAATTTCTCTGTGAGATTTTCCTTTATAGTAATTAAAATACACCAGTTGGGTAATGTCTTTGTTCAGTCGCTTTCCTGGCATAGTTTATATACACTGCGTTTCACATGAATAGGTGCAGTGTTTTAGCAATCAATTAGAGCTTGCTGCTCTCAGGATAATTCATGCAGATAATTATGTTGCACTTTTTATTAAAGGTTTAACAATTGAGAAAAAGAGTATACACAAAGAAGACTTGAAAAAGTTCCGTTAAAAATAATATGTACTTCTTTTTATAATTTGCGAAGAAAATTGTGAACTATTTTTTCGTCAGTTGAATAGGTTCATATTATAAAACAATAAAAAATTATAAAAAAGCACGAAAACAATTAAGTTTTGTTTATTAGTTTAATTTTTTATTCATTTTTAATAATGTGTACTTCCTCCTTTCCATAAAATTACCTCATACATTCTATTTGGAAGGGAGTTATACAGTTGCGATAAATATTGTAAGGAAATCTGCGACCATGCCGATTTTATTGCAACAATTAGAGATTCTCGGTCATCAAATTGCCGCCCAGACTCGTACACTTTCCGAGACACCCATCCCCATACGTTTTCCATTATGTTTAAGTCCGGCGAGTATGGTGGCCATGGCAGCAATTCAACATTTTGTGCGCTAATCCACGTTTTAATAAGCCTTACCGTGTGAATAGGAGCATTATCCTTCTGGAAAGTCCATGGGATGGGTCCAAACAAATCTTGAAATTTTGGAAACGCTGTTTGCAGAATAGATTGATAGGAATTTGCTGTCATTTTGGTGGTTTTAAATTCCAAGTCTATGACTCAATAGTACGATATCGCACCCCAGACCATAACACCACCTACTCGACTATGGCGACGGGCTAAAAAGCGTTCTTCCTTTCTCAAATCATGGAAATAGTAGTTGTAACCATCGGGTCCATCAAAATTTAACTTTTTTTCGTCTGAGAAAACTACTTTATTCCACTCACTCTTCCAAGTCATGTGTTCTTTGCAAAAATTCAACCGTAATTCTTTACGTTGCTGGTTCAATGGTGGTTTTTTCTGCAACTTAATACGTTTTAAGTGTTCTGCTGTATTTAGTATCCTTCTAACAGTGGAAAGGCTAGCACTGCAACCACTTTTTGCTTTGATTTTTGCAGCAGAGTCACTAGAATTGGAGGCAATTCTTAGAATATTTCGCCTTCTGTAGTTGTTGTGGCCATTGTTTGCCGTCCCTTCATGTTTTTGCCATAGTTTTCTCTATTTCTTAAATAATTCCACACAACGTTAGCGCTTTTACTAATTTTTAAAGCAATTTCTCGGCCGGACAGACCTTGATCATCATAGGCATCAATTTTTGCCTTCTCTTCCAACGTTAAAGATTTACCACGGCCCATTTTCAGTTAAAATCGATTAAAAATTATTTTTGTGTTTTGTTTTTAAACATTGATGAACTATTTTGTAATTAAATTTGACACAAATGACCATACAAACACATTTTAATCACTGCACCTATTCAACTGACGCAAAAATAGTTCACAATTTTCTTCGCAAATTATAAAAAGAAGTACATATCATTTTTAACGGAACTTTTTCAAGTCTTCTTTGTGTATACTTTTTTTCTCAATTGTTAAACCTTTAATAAAAAGTGCAACATAATTCTCTGCATGAATTATACTGAGAGCACCAAGCTCTAATTGATTGCTAAAACACTGCACCTATTCATGTGAAACGCAGTGTATAATTGGGTAATCATTTGTTTATTCTATGAGCTTAATTTAATGAATAAAAGACAACTGCTACTCTTAGCGTCCGTATAAAACCCTTACAGGCGATACATATGCAAAAAACCAACGGTCTTTGTATTTTTGAAAACACTTTTTTTACACTGTTGAAAGTATACAAAATTATTTTGTAGCGTTGTTGTTGTAATATGTTCATAAATTAGTAAAAGTTTCGACGCCTGCTTGTCGACAACATACAAAACAACAGTTTTAAAAAAAAAATTCACAAATATACTGATATTGTTGTTGTAAATATTTATTTAAATTTAAATTCTTAAAAAATTTTTGTTTTGAAAACATATATTTTACAAACTGTATATACATATATATACACATATGGCCATTAAAATAGGTACCCACTTTAAAAGTTGCAATTTCCACCGCTTTTTTCAACAAAATTTTTAAATTTCAGAGATTAGTTACTTTGTTTCAATTGTCAATACTGTCTTTTTTTTATCCTGAAAAATTCCGTTATTTTTACTGCTTTTAGTATTGTCCACACACATTTTTTTTAAATAATAGAAACATTTTGTGGCCATTAAAATAAGTACTACTTCGCGTTTTTTGCAATTAACAATAAAATTGACATTTTAAGATTTGTTATTTAATGCAGCTAGATTAATTATTAAATTAGAGTAATTAACTACTGCAATAAAAAAGTGTAGATGGGTAGAGCGCAGCATTGTACGATGGAGGAGCGGCGAATTGTTCAAAAGTTTCGACAACAGAATAAGTCCTACAAATTTATAGCTGATGCACTTGGACGATCCAAAATTTTGTTTTTAATGCCCTCAAGCCCCAAAAAGTGACAGAAAGACGTGGTGCCGTGAGAAAAACACAGTTCTATCGCGGACGGCTATATCGCAATGTTGGCGAAGAGAGACCCTTTGAAGTCTTCTAAGATGATTGCAGTTGAAATAGACAATCAGCAAGAACTGTGCGGCGCCGACTGTGTGACATGAAGAATAGCTCGTAAAGTTCCCTTGCTAAAAAAAACCTAAAAAATCGGTTAGGATAGCAAAATGTCCCAAACAAGACTCAGTTGTGGCAAAAAGTTCAGAAAATATGGTATGATACCCCTGTCGAGACTTGTCCTAAGGTTATCGCCTCTATGCCAAACAGACTCAAGAAAGTATTAAAAAACAATGTTGGACATAGTGGCTATTAATATAATTAAAATATTTAAATTGCTTTTTTTGTTTGAAATAATTTTTTTATCTCGTTTTTTCTGCATTTCTTTAACTGTACCTATTTTAATGACCAGCTGAATTTCGAGTTTTAGTTGTTAATTTTTATGTTTAACTTTAATTGTTATATCATAATGTTATTTCTATTTACTTTTATGCTTAAATTAATTGAAATTGAATTTTAGTGCACAAAAAATTTAAAAATATGCATTTTTAATGATAATAAAAACAACAATATATCTTTACAACAACAAAAGTTATGAAACAAAAACAAAATCTACTCCATATATTACGCACCAAAATAAAGTGTACACTTTACAACTGTGGCATTTTCACTATATCTTATTGTACAAAATACCGTTATATTTGGTTGTTTTTTTATTATATCTTTCTATTTAAGCATTCTTGCTTGAAAAAGTTGTGTGAGCACAGCTAAGTATTTTTTTCAAATGGGCAAACAAACTTCCTCTGATGTTAGAGAATTAGTCTTAAAACTTCGCAACGAAGGCAAAAGTTTTCGAGAAATTGGCAGTTTCATTAATAGAAGCCATAATACTGTAAGAAAAATAGTTGAGAAATATAAAAAGTTGGGTAAAATAGAAAATCTCCCAGGTGCAGGCCGACCAAGAATTTTAAGTGGGACACAAGTAAGGTCTGTAGTGCGTGATGTGAAGAAAAATCCATTTAAAAGTGCTGTTAAAATATCAGAGGATGTTTCCGCTACTACAAGTACCAGCGTAAGCGCCACGACAATTCGACGTACACTACATGCGAATGGGTTACATGGCCGATTTCCACGGAAGAAGCCGCTATTATCAACAATTAACCAGCGAAAACGCTTGGATTATTCAAAAAAGTACATAAATAAAGACGTTTCTTTCTGGAATAATATTATGTTTAGCGACGAAAGCAAATTTGAGATATTTGGCCAGAAAAAACCTGTAAAAGTTTGGAGAAGCAAGAATAATAAATATGCCGATCAAAATTTAATTACCACTGTTAAGCACGGTGGCGGTTCAGTGATGGTGTGGGGAAGTATGGCTGGAAGCGGAGTTGGAAATTTATTTTTTATTGAAAGTAATATGAACAAGATGGACTACCTAAATATTTTGAGAAACAATTTGCCAACTAGTGTGGAGAAACTGGGATTACAGGGATCTTGGAAATTTCAACATGATAATGATCCCAAACACACAGCTGGAATAGTAAAGGAATGGCTACTGTACAATACTCCCAAAACACTGGATCACCCTCCACAATCTCCGGACTTAAATCCAATCGAGCATTTGTGGGAGTACCTGGACCGCCAAATCCGGAAGAGAATAATAAGCAATAAGGAAATGCTGAAATCGGTTATAACGGAAGAGTGACAGAAAATTTCGTCCGACGTAACAAAAAAGCTAGTCGAATCGATGCCTCGAAGGCTGAATGCCGTTATAAAAGCAAAAGGAAAAGCAAGCAAATATTAACTCACTATTGGTTGTATAAAAAACATTGTGTACACTTTATTTTGGTGCGTAATATATGGAGTAGATTTTGTTTTTGTTTCATAACTTTTGTTGTTGTAAAGATATATTGTTGTTTTTTTAAATTTAAGTAAAGAGATGAATACTGATTTCAGAAAACATAAATTGTTAAACTTAATCGTATATATATATATATAGTATATGCGTTCAAACTAATGCAATTGCAAAATAATGACGAAGGTTCGTAGAGCTACAAATAAAATTTTCTTTATTCTACACAAAAATAACACAATCAACTAAATGATGAATAAATATTGTAAAAACAAAGAACATACATATATGTATATATACATATGTATGTATGTACATATGTACTTGATTTATATGACCGTTGACTTAATTCACTTAATAACCAACAACAAATATCCGTACGTAATTAAGTACATCTTATATTTTCGATCCATTTTCTTTGAATGTCTCTCAATTTAGAATGTACATATTTACATATTTGGTTTAAACTTGCGACGACATCTGCATATAATTTACTGTTTCAAATGATTCCCATACAACAAGTAAACAAAGCCTCAAGGAATTATTATTGTAATCGTTACGTATGAATAACAATTATTTGAAAAACCCAAGGTAAATTGACTTTAGTAGTAAAATTTTCAAAAGTAAAAAATAATAACGTTAATAGAAACAAACGGGTGTACCTAAAAAGGCCGTTAAAAATATGATATGATTTAAAATAGACGGAAAAATATAATTACTTTTATTAACTAATATTCGAATTTTATGACTTTATTTCAATTTATAATTTATAATAATGATATTATGAAATAATTAGATCACCAAAAAATTAAATAAATAAAATTAAAATTAAATTAAATTAATAATATAGATCCAATATGGCATGTTGAGGAATTTGTGAGGAAAAACACAATAAATTTATTTAAACATTATAATACCTTCATGAACTTAAATGCACATTAACATTAACATTACAAATCCGATTTAGAGATTTATTTTTCCCTTAGACTTAACACACACACACACACACACACACACACAACAATATAATTGTAGGCACGCATATATTGCACACACATACATACATAAATACAAACATATTTACATAGCGAGAAACATATTTCAAAAAGGGCCAATCTTTCACTACATTAAACCATAATAATACCTAAAAGCCTTTACAGGCGGTGGCCAACTGTATGAGTGCATTTCAAAGAAATTAATTTTAATATAAAAATTATTGCAAATGAATGAATGAAAATTTAGTTCTGTTTAATTTCATAGTTAATTTATCACAATAATATGAAATTTACCTTTGATTTAGAATAAAGGAATATAGCAATTAATCTCCAACAGCAGTTGAGTATAACACGTAAAATATAAATTTGAATTTAAACACACTTATTCTAAATGTAAAAATTATTTTATAAATATGACATGAGTAGTACTGCCTCACGCTTAAGGTAAAGTAAATATAACCATTCAGGCTGACGTAAGTCGAAAAGAATTTGTTCAGAAATTACTCATGAAAACCCCAAATTTATAGAAAAATGTTTATTTTGCAATTTAAAAATATAAGATCTTCATTTATATTGTAGCTACAGAATTGAATTTTTTAGCTCTTACATAAGTGCCGTGACAAAGAGTGGAAAAAATGAGGACTATTTATATCGGACTGTTTTACTTTTTATTCCTTTGTCACCCAAAAAATAATTTTTTCATATTGATCCATATAAGGATAAGGAAAAGGCACAAACCGGTATGGACAGGTACGTAATAGTGACGAAAAGGAAACGTAGCCCGAAATCGGCCAACATCGCATCTCAACATAAGGTAGCTAGAGATTCGGAAACCGCTAGCGTTGCTTCTCAAAACCGATTTGCAATTCTGGGTAATGACGATAACGTCCCTACGACCTCGGGTAAATCCCCAAAACCACCTCCAATATATCTAAGACAAACAAGCTCGAACACTATAATAAAAAATTTAATAGAAACTATCAGGACCTGTGCAATGCCAAAACTGCCAAGAATTTGGCCATAGTAAGACATACTGCAAGCTACATGCTGTCTGTGTAGTGTGTGGCGACCTACATAGTACAGCAACCTGCAAAAATCCAAAAGGTGACCCGAAGGCCAAAAAATGCAGCAACTGTGGCGAAAACTATACCGCAAATTATAGAGGGTACAGAGTCTACTCCCTCGTTAGAAGCTCGTCAAACCAGATACGAAATGTTGCTTCCCGAACACAAGAACAGCTCGTTACCAATGATTACCCTCAGCTGCCGACATCAAATAATCAACAAATTTCATATGCGAACATTCTAAAAGCAAATTCAGCCACGCCACTAACGCGCAGTGCCCTGAAGACAAACAATAACACCACAAACATCAGCTCCAAGCCTACAGTGCAACCACAACCCATAAATTTCAGCCAAATGGAAGCCAAAATAGAAATGTTGGTGCAAACAGTTCAAAATTTCGTTAATACCATGTTGCCAATGATGCAAACACTGATAAATATGCAAACTGCGCTTTTGCAGGCTGTAACAAAAAGTCCATGAACTGCCTAAGGTTATGTTTCTGGAACGCTAACGGCATACGCCAACAAAAAAACGAACTTGAGCACTTCCTAGCGGATCAACAAATCGATGTTATGCTCATTGCCGAAAGTCATTTAACACCTAGAAGTGTTTCTAAGGTAATAGGCTATACATTTTATGACGCCAAAGATCCCCGTGGTAGAGCATGTGGGGGCTCAGCTATATTAATAAAGAACAGAATAAAGCACTACTTAGTGGGTGCAGTCAGCAAAGACTATCTTCAAGCAACTTCGATCTGTCTTGAAGAATTTTTCAAAGGCTTAGTTATATCGTCAATTTACTCGCCTCCGCGGTTTTCAATTGCTGAGGATCAGTACTCTGAATTCTTTAAATCGTTGGGCAATAGTTTCCTAGCTGCTGGCGACTTTAATGCAAAGCACACGTATTGGGGATCACGCCTGATTACCCCAAAAGGTCGCGTTTTATACAACGTAGTTTCCAAAATGTGTTTGACGGTCGCCTCAAGCGGACAACCAACATATTGGCCAACTGATCGTAACAAAATACCTGATGTCATAGATTTCGCAATCACAAAATGCATTGCAGCTAAATCCATTCTTGTTGAATCTTCTGTTGACTTATCATCAGATCATTCACCAACTATAATTACAATATCACTCTCACAAAACTCACACGCGACTGAGATAGCTAAAAAAAATAAAAACATACACAAATTGGTTGAAATTTCGCAAATACCTTGCTACTCACTGCTGTCAAAACGTATTACTTCGTACACCAGACGATGTAGATGCATCTCTTACACAATTGGACGAAAGTCTCAAGCTGGCGGCACAGCACGCTATTATTAATTCACGCAAAATTAGGCAAGAAAAAATTTGCTCCACAGACATCGAATTATTATTAACTGAAAAAAGAACAGCTCGAAGAGAGTGGCAGCTTCATAGATCCCCTCAACTCAAAAGAAAACTAATAGAGTGTACCAAAAAGCTAAGAGAGATGTTACAATCAAAAAAAACTGATTATTTATATGAGTATCTTAAAGGTCTTGATGCAACACCGCAATCCGATCATTCACTATGGCGTGCTACCAGATATCTCAAAAGACCGGTTATTCGTAAACCTCCATTTCGAACCCCAACTGGGGATTGGACAAGAAACGACACAGAAAAAGGCAAGTTGTTCGTTGAGCACTTAAAAAATGTTTTCACCCCCAATGCACCAAGCGACCCTGAAGAACTTCCATCGATAGTTACGGATGCAGCAGTTTCGATAAAGTTTAAATTGAAAGACGTCGAAGAAGCTATCGCCAACTTGAACCCTAAAAAATCTCCTGGCATCGATAAAATTAGCAACAAGATGCTCCAAGAGCTTCCAACTACAGTAGTTAAAAGAATTCTCCACATCTTCAACGCGATATTGTGCATTGAATACTTTCCATCTAAATGGAAGATATCACTAATAACTATGATACCTAAGCCAGGTAAAGACCACACCAGAATTGAGTCCTACAGGCCAATTAGCCTTTTGCCAAATTTATCTAAGCTTTTTGAAAAATTATTAGCTATCAAGTTAAATAAAATCATTAGCGAAAAGCGCTGCATCAGACCATCAGTTTGGCTTTCGAAGTAAACACAGCACAACTGAGCAAACACACAGACTTGTGAATGTTATAAAGCATACCCTAGAAGAAAAAAAGTACTGCTCAGCCCTCTTTATCGATGTTTCCCAAGCTTTTGATAAAGTGTGGCATAAGGGATTAATATATAAACTGACCCAGTACCTTCCTGAAAATATTTGTAAGCTACTGGAAAGTTACCTGCTTTGTCGCCAATTTATTTTAAAACAAGGTGATTGGCTGTCATCACCGCAGCCGATTGAAGCTGGAGTTCCCCAAGGCAGCATATTAGGTCCATTGCTGTACTTGATTAACACCGCAGATTTGCCAACAGTCGCTAACATCCATACCTCAACTTTTGCCGATGATACAGCTTTCTTAAGCATTCACGAAAGTGCTGACGAAGCATCTCGTCGCCTACAGCACCAAACTTCGCAGCTGGAAAGCTGGCTAAAAAAATGGCGAATCAAAGTTAATGAGAATAAGTGCGTACATATAACCTTCACCCTGCGCAGAGACACATGTCCTCCTATTCTGATCAACAACCAGTTAATACCTCAACGTTTGGAGGTCAAGTATCTAGGGATGCACATTGATAGACGGCTAATATGGAAACAGCACATCGATGCAAAATTAACTCAAATGAAATTAAAAGCAACTCAACTAAATTGGCTTATTGGTCGAAATTCTGTGCTAAAACTGGACTGTAAGCTTTTGCTTTACAAAGCAATTTTAAAACCAATATGGAGCTATGGTATCCAGCTATGGGGCACTGCCTCAGCTTCCAATATAGAAAAAATTCAAAGGTGTCAAAACAAAATACTGAGAATGATAACAGATGCGCCGTGGTATATAAAAAATTCTAACATACACAAGGATTTAAATATTCCGACAGTCAAACAAGAGATAACAACATACGCAACGTCATACCTAACCAAACTCCAAGATCATCCAAATATACTAGCCCGAAATATTTTAAGCGAAAGAGGGTTTATTCGACTGAAAAGAAGGGATACTCTTTCCCTAGTCCGAACGTAGTAGACGCGGAAATAAAACTATACGAGCAATAAATAATTTTGTACAGCTAGGCTGTACTTAAAATAATTAGCAATTAGTTCTTAAGATTTGAATACTTATTGTTAGTTCAATTGATTTTGAAGATTCAATAAATAATATATATTGTGTAAAAAAAAAAAAAAAAAAATATTGATCCCATTGCAGTCAGAAAACAATAATATCTGAATATGTTAAGATTTACAGTCAGATACAGATTTATGAAAAATAACTTAGCTCAGGTTGGTAAACCAATGTTAAGCATCGTTAAGAGACAATTGTGAATGATGGGATTGCCCGGATCAATACATAAAACTTCTTGAAGTTTACATCAGTTAAAATAGTGTTTTGCATGCCAACACGAGTTTATTAGCCTTAATGTCGCTGGTAGCTGAGGTAAACTTAAAGTCTCCAGTAAGAATTTTTTTGTATATAGCCGTTACTCTTTAAAAGTTAGGCTTTCTCATTTTTGTCACAATTTGTCACGGCCCTTGAATTATGAGGGTTCCCCTAAAACTTTTCAAGAAATTTTTTTGTTAACAGTAGTCTCGAAGCTCTAAAACAGAACAAAATTGGCCTCTATAGCTGAATTTAGAAGTGGAAAAGTGTAATGATTTCAGAATTTTAGCGGAAATTGTGGCCCCTGTAGACCTAGCGGGCTAAAAATTTAAATTTTTTGGTTTCTTAGCGAGAATAACAAGTATACCAAAATTTATTGACATTCGAGGCAGACTAGAAAATTCATTATTTATGTGGCTTGGAATTACCCAAATGTGAATTTTGATGTCTCTCGGCGGGAGCTAAGTTTTCATTTTAGAGCCATACTTTCTTCTGGCAATTTCCTTAGAATTTTGTGCAGATTTCGATTTCGCTATACGCCCGTTCACCAAAAAAAAATTTACCCACACCAGCAAATTCGCCTTGGAAGAGGTATTATCTGGAGAATGCATTTTTTGAAAAAAATTCTGAAACTTAATCTTCATGTTTGAAAAAGTGCCCTACATTTGAATCTGGACCATATTCTAACCGTCTACCAAATTTCATATCCAGTAATACGCTTTCGGCTGATTGTGGAGCAAACATAAAAAATTACGAACATACATATGCATTTACAGTATATATCGTTTATAGTCACTATCCATAGTTGCACGCAGAATGTGGACTATATCGCTACTCAAACGTATATAAACAAATTCGCATATAATCACTTTATATGAATATAAAAAAATAACAGAGTTGCATTTATGTATACAAAATAGAGGTGGACATTTCAGTTCTGTATTTGTAAAATAAAATAGTTTGTTTTCATGTGCATATGAGTAGATGGCAGTAGTATTAAAGATATTTTTTGTTGCTTTTTGTTGCATGGTTTGTGGCATAACTAAAAAAATTTTAATGTGCCTATAACGCTAATTACTTGCACATATTACGGTGTTTTCCAATCGCAGCTAGGTGCCTTTATGCCGAATGTGATTATATCGTAAAATGGACTGTAACGTAAACTTTTTCTATAAAATTTGCAAATAGCGACAATAAATGCCAACAATATGGATTATATCCCGAATGTGATTATAAGCGGTAGTGACTGACTATAAACGAAATGTACTGTACATACATTTAAATTTTCACATTTATAGAGTAGAATGCGAGTACATTTTATTTCTTCTAGCACAAATTAGCTTAACAATTTTGGCGATCCATATCAGGTCTTGTAATCCCTGTATGAGAATAAATATACATATGCTGTGGGTGCACACGTAACAGTGTTAAATTTACTAAATGTGTGGCAGCATGTTGTGCGAATGTTGATTTCTTTTTTTATTTTTTTTATTTATTAGTTTGTGTAGAAAAGAACAAATTTGTCAAACAAAATAAAACACACTTAAGTGCTCAAGTGTAACCAATTCTTAATGGTGTTAAATAAAAATTTATTAGAAAAAAAATTTACGAAAAAATATGAATAGCAATAAAAAAAAACATAATGAAATCATAACACAAAAAAGAAAAGCAAAAGTAAATACGAGTATTGTATCACACATAGTCAAAAGGAAGTCATACATGAAAAATAAAAAAATATACTCTGATTATGTCAATCAATTGCTTAACTGAATGATACATCAATAAAATAAAATGGCTTAAACTAAATTTATGTACGAGTATGTGAGTAAGTACTGGCATGTATATCGATATATGTATATCGATATACATACATATGTATGTACATTTGTATGTTTTTTAACAACATTAAGTCCCAATCGATTTCTTATTTTACCCAAAGGAATTGTTGTTGAGTTAATTTTTTTTATTTAATTTAAAATACAGTTGAACTTCTCTATAACGTAGTAACTGGGGAACGACGAAGCTGTCATCTTCAAATATGTACATTGTACGAGTATATCATGTAAACATTTGGTTTTTATTTCAATTAATTGTTGCTGACATCAAAACAAGTATACATACATATATATACATATATATATAGTATGTATATGAAAAGAAATCGTAATTTTTGTTTATTTTAGGCTTTCAAATTTATCTTAATCGACTAAGTCTTCACAGCTATTGAGGAATTTGTTCTTTATAAAGAAAAATACGCTATAGAGAAATTCATTAGAGATCTAAATGTGAGGAAAACCTCGACAAATTACACTGTTGTCAAAAATAATTCGTTATAGGGAAGTTCGACTGTCCCGTGCCCCCAAGGCCCATGTTACAAAACAATCTAAAACCACTTTTTGATTGATTACACAGGTCAACAAAATCAAATATTCTTTAATATTTTTTTGGGAAATTTTACTAAATTATAATACTAATTATGCTCTTTTCTTCCCAAAATATTTAACTTATTTAGAAAAATATTTTTATTAAAAGAAAACATTGAAATTGATTTAGGAAGGGTTAGCTATCTTTTTGGATAAAGTTCTGCATTAGAAACAGTAAAATGCGCTTAGGAACTAGCTAGCCCTCCTAAATCAATTTCAAAATCAAATTGTTTTGTGTGGTCTAAGGTTTCATAGACAATTTGAATACATGGTACTTCGATTCAATGCCTATAAGTTACATTTTTTGGATTGATTCTGGTTACCGAAATTTACCGTTATATAGAAAAAAAGAGTAGGTTGCACCACGTAATTGCAATAACAAGAGAACTAAACAAAAAATAAATAAAAAAAAAAAAACATGGAAGAATCGAGAATAAAATAACCTTTAAATTATGTTATTTACATTTTTTGCAAATCCTTATAGTTTAGGAGATATTCAGTATGTTTTGAGAAGAACACCCTTTTTTCAAGAAAATTTAAAAATTTTTTTCTAAAAAGTTTATTAACAATGTAAAATACACAAACTCTAAAATGTTATTAATTTTAGTACTCACATATGTTACAAATAAATTATTTCATTTAAATACTTTCATAAATTCGGATTTTATTCACAATTAACTGGTAGCAGCTATTTTACAGAAAATTTTTGTGGTTTAATTTTTTTGTTATTTTAAATTGATTAACAACACAAAACAGAAGTAGTTGAGGATATGTGGTTCCAACAGCATAGTTCCACTTGTCACACATCCAACTAAAGAATGCCTCTTTTGCGCGAGAAACTCAATGGCCGTATTATCTCACGATCTGGCGATGTTAACTGACCGCCCCGATCATGTGATTTGACACCGATGGACTTTTTTCTTTGGGGATATTTAAAAGAAAAACTGTACGTCAATAAGCAAAGAAAAATTCAAGAGCTAAATGATGAGATAATACGACATTGAAACTCTATTATGTCTCAGAGTCTTTGAAAATATCGACCATTGTATAGAGATATGCCACCGAAGCCGTGGCGATCATTTGCCCGATATTTTGTTTCACCCATAATTGTCACAGATCTTTCTATCATAATAAAAAATAATAGTTAATTCTCTGAAAAATTTTTGTTTTATTTCCAATTAACATCGTTCGTTTAGATTGTACCACCCTTTATGCATACGTTTAAATTTTTTTTAATTTTATCCTCGCTTAATCGAAATCCATTTATTTCGAAAACACCAGCAAATCATAAAAAATAGCTAGTCTCTTCGTTCTCTGAGGCTTATAAGTTATAAATTATCCCCAGGTTGAAGGTCCTGCCCTTCACAATATTTTATGCAAATAAACTGTGAAATTTTAAGTATTTTAACTTAAAATCTTTTATATTTTTTTTTATCTGGGGCCAGCACTCAGGAGATAACTCCTACACATGCGAAGCATTGTGCTGGAACTATAGGAAAGGGATAGTTAGAGAAACGACAGGAGGTGAAGCTTAATTAATTATTTTTGCAGCTGTGCTTTCGCACGTTCTTTAGTTTTTATACTCGTAGCAGTGTTGAAGCTTCGGTTTAGTACATGATCTAAATATATAAGGTCTGCTTGACAGTTCAAATTATTTTTACTGTGACGTCATCGTTGAGATTTGTTTTTAATATGTATGGGGTTTGTTTTTTTTTAAATATTTTGCAATTTTAAAGGTAAAATAAATAAAACAAATTAAATTGTTATGTTATAGTCTTTTTTAACTTTCTTTTTCCATTTTTTTCTTGTATTAATTTTTTGTTTAAATTTCTTATTCTAAAATATAAACGACTTTAAAAAATAACGATTTTACATTTTCAGGTACATCTATGTTATCACATTTAATGTTATGGTATTTTAAATAATTATTTCGAAAACTTGAAGTATTATTATTAATTTCCTTAAATATATTTTCTAATTTTAATATGTTTCCCATAAATTCTTGGCAGGGTTTCTAGAGCTCTCTGTTTGAACTGCAACTGACTTATTTGGATTTTCATTTTCAATATTTTCAATACTTTCTTCTTGTAATTTCTGCAGACTATAAATAATTGTAAATATTATTTCATTAAAAAAAGTGGATTTTAAAAAAATTGTATTTACTTTAAATCAAATTCACCAATTGCTTCCTTTACAATTTGTTTGTTTGCTCTTTTTACGTATCGTTTCGATCTTTCGACTGGTAAAATGCTGTTTACATGGATATTTAAAGATGGGACAGCCTTCGCATCTAACAATCTTTTTCTTATTGGCGTGTTCAATAATATATCCTTTAAACGCCAATCATTATTCGTAAAATGTCTAGAACAAATTGTTAAAGATTTCCAATTAACAGTTTTTTTACCGCATGCTTTGATCCACACTTTCTTTATTTCTGGATCTTTTGGAAACGTAAAATATTTTAGATTTTTATCATCCTGCTTCGAGCTTTTACAGTCTTTTACCACACAGTATTTCATTGTCCAAATAAATTTTATCACTTTCTACACAAATTGTTTATTAAAAACTCTTTTGTTTTGCTCTAACTCAGTTCACATTTATTTTTAATTAATTGTCAATAAAATAATCCTTTAATTTTCTTAATAAATATGTAATAATAATAATTTTAATCACTAGCTTTTAAATTTCCATTTAACCACAACAAAACATTTCCCGACGATGACGTCAAATTAAAAAAAAATGGCAGCTGTCATTCAACATCAAGCAGACCTTATATATTTAGATCATGGGTTTAGTAGCCATTTTTTCTTATTATTTTACTTCTCCGGTCCTACACAATACCGACGAAGGAGGGCGTTCTGATGTGATTGTGGATTGCTATCAGCTGAAGCCGGTATTGTTCAGTGACCAGTGACTATGCCTTCGCCACTGAAACCTTCCGACAACAACTGACACACTAATGCACATCAGAAAAATGCGAGATGTTTATTTTTATTTTAAAATGTTAGTCTGAAACTGGGGTTGCAACCCAGGTCTGTTTTTGGTTTTGTAGTCAACGTGCAGACTACCATCCATCGTGCCATCGCCACTTAGTGATTTATGCACAATGTCTGCGATTTTAACCTTAGTTTTTCAATATTTATTTTTCTTTAGCGTTTTTTTAAATGAAAATAAGGAGGCAATACTTAAAAGTGTAAATATTATATTGTGTTTGTTTCTTTCTGGCTATTGAGGTTCCTTTCTATCAATTTTTTATTAATTAATGAAAAATAAATGTAGTGTCATACGGGCTACATCCTGTCGCGTGCCATGTAGCATGTGGGACCGGTTTGTTGAAACTACTGTCAACCAAGTCCAATTATTCCATTTTGGGCGCAAAGTCAAACCAACTCCTGCCAACGAATTGACATATCACAATCTTCGTTGATAACGGCATGTATTATTTTTAAACGTCAAATACAATAAAAACAAACGGTACAAATTCTTTACAAAGAATACTAAAATTAGAGACAGAAAAAATTTAAAATGAGTTTCAATTAAAAATTTTGTTCGTAAATTGTTCTTCCAATTAAGATATTTTACCAATGTTGAGCACCGCAGAAACAAATTGATCGTATTGTTAGCAAGAAACCATGATGGGATAATAATTACATACATGTACTGTTATGAGTTGCAGTTCTTACGATTAAAATGAGTCTCCGATACAAGGTATTTCAATGCCGATAAATTAATAATCACCCTTATTACAGTTGTCGACATCGACACCAAAACTTAGCTCCTGTTACGTTGAAATGCTGCGGCTTTTGTACCAAATTTAAATCGGTATTTAAAAAAATTCTATATTTTTAGTAAATGTCAATTAAACTTTTAACTGAAAGATATTGCATATCGATTTGATAGAGGCTAAGTTTTGGTGTCGACGACGACGTTGGCAACTGAAGTAAGGCTGAATATTTTTCTATTAAGCGGTGTTTGTTTTATCTAAATTCGCGCATTTCCTGGGAAAATAAGTTTCAATTAAAAGGTTTTTCGGTTAAGCGGATTTTTCTTTTAAGCGAAATCGGCTGTGAAATCCGTCTAAAGTAATAAAGAAGAATTATTAATTTCAATTAAGTGATTTTTTCAATAAAACAGCGTCGTTAGTTTGTATTCTACTGCATTTCAACTCATGGTGTTTTCAACATTTAAAATACAATTAAAATCTTGTATATTTTTATATATTCATATACAAATGTATAAAAGCATTCGCATACATTGGCGTAATTAAAATATTGTTTGAAAAAATATACTGGCAATAATTATTCCTTTAATTTAATTCATTGCCGCGAAAATTTGTTCTGTGCAGTTGAACTTTTGGTGTAAAGCAATAAAAATAAATGAGGTAGAAAAGATGATAATGTCCGGAATACACAGGGTATAGTGGTAAAAAATTAAGTGTTCGCATTTGCAGATGTCCGCAATATCAAAATGACACTGTATAAATTTAAAATGTAAATAATCATCCGAGTATGTACATATAACCATTTATAATTCATTCAACATAACTTTTGTCACGATAAACTATTTTTAAAAATAAAGAAAAAATTATTTATCGGGGTGCAAATTACGGGATTTAATTCAATTAGAAATTTCAAACATTCGAACATTCCGTTCGATATGGAACAACGTATCGAATTCCAAGGGAAATATTCCGCTGATTTATTATATAGTTTTATTGTACAAAAATTAATTAATTAATTAAAAAAAAAAACTAAGCCTGAAAATCTGGCAAGTAACTACCGCATATTTTTTAAATTCTAAAAATTAAATAAAATAAAATTTAAAATCTTCTAATAATTTCTGAAAAGTGAAATTTTAAAAATTGGTATTTTTTAACCCCATAGAACTTACGAATAGGTTAACTGTCAAAAGAACTGTCATAATGCGCTTACTTTTTAACATTTATGGTCAATATACTGTGGCAAGTCATCAGAAATAGGTGGACGTTCGAATAACGCTACCAAATTATGCAGATTTACTTTAAAACTTGGCCATCCTTCAACGCAACTTATATTGATGTTTTACGGAAAAATTGTGATCTGCGACGAGGCAAAATTTTTGTTTTACGCTGTTGTTAATAAGCTAAATTGCTGCATATGCAATGAAACCAATCCACAAGAAAAAATTTATATCCAGAAAAATGTAGATTCCATTTGGTGCAGTTTACATGCTGCTGACAACATTGGACCTTATATCGGAGCTGGCTTTACAGCGTTTTGTTGGACATATAAATGACATTGATCCAGTCAAGATCTGGTTTTAATAGGACGGCTGTATGTACGTGCCATGCACCAACCACAACCATAGACTTATTGAAATCACAATTTGGCGATAAGTTGATTTCGGGAAATTAACCTGTCAATTGACCTGCAAGGTCTTCAAATGTTGATGATAATTTTTTTTAATTTAACCTTCAATCAGACTTAAAAAAAAAACACCCTGTATTATTGTAAGGGTTGACTACTCTTTTTCTTTTAGTTTTTCCGCCTCAAATTCATGTAACAAAGAAAACATTCATATTTTTTTTTTCAACAATTTATTATACCGGCACGATGGGATGACTTTAACACCACAAATTACTTAATAAATCAATAATCCAAAGAAAACAAAAACTACTACTACACAAAACAAAAGCAGACACACACACACACACTGTAAAAAACAAAACAAACAAAAGAAATAATTCGTTAAATTTATGTGTGACACTAAATGGTCATATTTTATAATTAAATAAAGAAAAATTAATAAAACAAACCTGAAGGTAAAAATATCAAAAAATATGTACATATGTATATGTACACTCGCTCGCCACAATTCACTTCAACGCTTAAACTTTTCTTGTCAAAGTAAAAGAAACAAATCCAACAACAAATTTTAAATTTCTTTCAAACATTTTGTATAAAATTGTTGGCGATTTGAATACTCGTATATAGGAAGCGAAATATCCATAAACACACTTAAACGTACACAAAATAATATGCATATCGGACTACCAATAGAAGGGGAGAAAACAAATTATGAATAAATTAATTTAAATTAATTGAGCGAGCGCACTTATAAATTAACAGTAAAATTTGTATGTTTGATAAAGAGCATAGCAGAACAAGACTCGACATCACCACCACCATATACACCACTGCTACGCTACATCTCTTTGCCCTTTCAACCACTTTTAACGGCAGTATCATGCACACATAATTGTGAAGTGAGCAAAGCTGTACAGGAAGAGACAGAGGGGACGCCACTATATATGTATACTCTACACAGGGATGCAAAATTCGAATCAATTGCACTTTGTTTTAGCACTATTTTTAAAGTAAAAAGCGCCCACCCCAATGACATACATATTTAATTATTTGCAAATTTTCCTAATTTTATGCATTATAGTCACATTTTACGTGTAATTTATACTTGGATATTCAGCCCATGTGTAGTTAGATTCATGCGTAATTTTACTTGAGTTATATTTTTTTTATTAATTATTGACAGTACACTGGTTTTTTGGCATTTGAGCCAATACGCAGAATGTATACAAATAAATTTTCAAAAAAAAAATAGAAAATATAACTGCACAAAATTGTCGGACAGCTAGACAATATGCCCAAGATGTTATTAACAAAGAATTTGTAATTGATTTTGCAACTGACTAAAAGCGAACTATATCTTCACATATGAAGTGGCTATGTAACGCAACGCAAGTGGCCAAGCAACAAAAGAAAATAACATTTCCGAATTCTTCAGTGGCAAAAATGATTTTAATACATAGCACGAATGCATTTTTTGCGTTCCATTTTCATATCGCAATTCATTTTGTCTAATCATTGCGATGCATTGTGCTGGAACTAGTGGAAAGGGATAGTCAGAGATGTGAAGCTTCACCATCTTACAACTCTGCTTTTTTGCACATTCTTTGTTTTATAGCACTGCTGAAGCACCTCTGATGTCAAGGAGGCGTATCAAATTTTAAAGCTTCGTTTTTAGGAGCCATTTTTAGTAATTATTTTACTTGGTATTTGTATCAAAATATAATAAAAACCAAAGAACAGTCTGTTGCTTCGACAATGTAGATATGACATGAATAAGAGTTCGTTAGCCATAAGTATATCCTAAATGATTCTTTTATATTCATACATATCAACAAGTATTTTATGCACCTTTTAAAATTAAAGACCAATATTAATTATCAAGTTTATCTATATATGTAAATATACATCCATACATACATAGGCATTTAATAGCTGCGTTACCGAGTTGTACTCAGTTTCGCACATTATAGTTGCTTTCTCAGAAAAGTACATATTATATTTTTTTTTTGTTTTTTTCTATCTGTCAGTTAGAAATGAGCGAAATTATGTCGAAAACAATGCTGAAAAAACCGCCAAATAATAAATTTGATTAAAATAGTTAGAGCGATTTCCGAGAAGGGCGCTGTTGGCTGAGTAGTTAGCATGTTGACTGCGCAACCAGAAAACGCCGGTTGAAATTCGCAATCAGATCAACAATTTTTCAATTCAGTTTAAAATATTAATGCGGCCACATACATACATAACACCTGAATTTTTAATAAAACATAAACGAAAACAATTTAGTAGAATAGGATTAAAAAAAGTATGTACACTGTTAATTAAATTTTGCAACCCTGACTGTACATTATAATTTTATCTCACTCTCTGTCGACTTGACGGTTATTTGCTTTGACTCTGTGCCGATCTGTGTTAGTTGCTTTTGCTGAATTGTGTCGTTTTTGAATGTATATTTCGTTTGTTGTTTCGTTCCATTTGCTTCATCATTTATTGGGTACAAAAAAAAAGTAATAACAATACAAAAAAAACGTTTATAATATACATAAATGCTGAAAAGTTGTGAAAAAGTGATTTACAACACTTCACACTGCATAAATTTCAACGGCAACAGCAAATACAACAATAACAGCGACAAAATCAGTAAAAATAATAAATACGACAGCATTAAGTACAAAGTGGGCGCTTAGCGCTACAACAACCACAACAACAATGGCTGTCAAAGCTTGTATTTGCAAAATAAAAAAGCTATTGTACATATAAAATTTTCTGTGAATCTGAGTGCAAAAACGAATTTAAAAAAATAATCGGATTCATTACCATCAGAATTGGAAAGGAATTAAAACTTTGAATTGACAAAAATTCGAATGAAATTTATTCATTCCTAGCCAAGGCAAATTCATTACCAGCTAAACTCACTAGGTAATTCACCAGACAGCTTTTTTTGTAACGTATTTTTTAACGCTGAACGTCAAAGTTTGCTTACTTTTGTGAACACATTAAGTGGTTGGGAATAATTTAATAATTATAAAATTATAATAATAAAAATGCAAAATAAATTTGGTTTTTCTATAGTTAATTGAAATTCAACTTATATTACACTAATTAAGACGTTCTTTTTAGGTTATATGTAATAAAAACATGTTTACAGAAAATTTGACGTTCGACGAGCAAAGCGAATTGACGAATTTGCCTTGCGACAAATTTGTAATAATAAATTTAGTTTCTGCCGTAATAAAACTATTATTGTCAGCGTTGCCTGGGAAGAAAATCACTATTTGTCGAAAAAAATCATCACTTGAAAAAAACTATTTATTATTGTACAAAAAATATCTACTGTTTCTAAATGCAGAAATACTTTTAATACCGGTATTTCCGTAACCAAATCAGTCAAAAACATCAGCGGCAAAAAAGTTAACGCTCAACGATGTTTTTCAGGTTAGTGTGTTAAGAAAAACAATTCATTCTTTTAAAGTATGTTTTTAGCGCTCCCATCACTATGTTGAAAATATTTACAAGATGTTAAAACCATAAATAGTCGTACTTAACACAAAAAACTGCAGCTAGCAGGATGAGAATGATATTTAAATGGTCTAAAATGAAACGCATCCGAAACAGAAATAGAAAAGGCGACATGATAGCGAGAGCGAGAAAAAGAGAGTGTGTGTAAAAGAAATGATTACCACAAAATACTGTGTAAGTATTAAACAGCAAACGAAATAACTATAAGGAACAAAAAAAAAGATTATTCCCTGCTGTTGCGAAACCCTAACCAACAAACTCAAATCTTCTTAATACTCAGTAGCTTCAAACATCCAAGGCCAGTTGATGGTACATGCTGTTAAGCATTCAAATGTAGACAAAGGTCTGCCATTTTGCCACCAAATTTTCAAATAAAAGAAAATAAGGGGGAAATTATCTAACTAAAGTATAATATCAGCACAATTTTCAAGAAGTAGTCATTAAAAGAGTGTAATAAAATATTTAAATGCTGTGCATGCCATTGTAATTGAATAAATTAATATTTGGGCTCTTTAGAGTTCAATTACGAGTATCGTGAGTGGCATTCTATTTATTTTATTTCATTTATTGTTATTTTTATTTATTGGTTTATAAAGTGTTACAAATAGAAATGGAATTGTACTGTAACTTTATGTAGCGAGCATAGCATCAAATGTAGGTTGTATTCGTTTGTAGTGAAATAGAGCAGTCTAGTAGGAATCGAACCTTGAACCCCTGACTGATAGACTACAGCTGCAGGCATTTTATAATACTTATTATTATTTTCTTTAATTAATTTGCTTATTTTATTTTTATTCTTTTGCTAATTTGTGTATTTATATTTTTTTTTTATATATTGACTTTCATTTTTTTTTGCGATTATTATTTATTTCTTGTTTCATATTTAAATTTAATTTTTTTCAATATTATTTTTGTTCAAATTTTTATTTCTTTGCTCCGTACTCCGATGACTATACACATGAAAAAGTAGCAATTTCGACCAAGGGTGCCAGGTACTTTTTTTCTGGACATTTCTAAAAAATTTGAAAATATCCCCAAATATCAAAAAACAGCTTTCTGCTAAAAATGAATATAAAATTTCTATTCATTCTATTTATATTTGCACTAATTGCCAACATATTTTGTACTAAATATCAAATTTTCGAAAACTACCCGGACCCACTACTGTAGTTCTTATCATTCACTTGTGTGTAGCAAAAACGCGTCTCTGTGTTTTCGTTACATGATCAAATTTTGCTTTAAAATTTTTCACACATACTGTTGACGGCTGTGACGTAGGCAATTTTATTTCTCAAAACTCATCATTAAGAAGCAACAACAAAAATGTTCACAAGAATAACAGTCAGGCGTTGAAAGTAAATTTACATAAACTGTTGAAAGCATGAGTGTTTTAGTGAAACAGCTTGAGTGTATTAAAATTTTTAAGGCAAAACTTGATCGTGTAACCCACAAGTTAGAAACCGAAAATAACAACAACAACAACGAGGACACAGATCTAAAGGAAATTAGCCAACAAGTCATAAACTTCACTGTCATTACTACAATTATGGTTTTTGTGTTAAATTTGTTTATCATTCCAGAGGGATCAAAAGACTGACAGCAAATGTTATTTATGCTAATATGTGTGGTTATACGCAACAAGGACTCTAATAATTCGTACTGCTTATCATTACGTAAATTTGTTTTTGTTAAGGCCGTTATAGAAAATAATTTTTAGGATCATAAGCATATTGAGTACTGCTTCAGAAAGTGTTTTGTAATGAATTGTTTCAGCGGCATGATTGAAACTATACACCCCTTACCAAAACTCATATCGACTTGTTGAAAATTTGGTGCCAGAGTAATAATCCCACTTGGTAAAGGGATGTTTACTCCAATACGTTTTATGACTAATAACTGCAACACAAATTTTGCAATAATAATAAATATAATTCTAAACAATTTCGTCCCAAAAATCCCCATAAAATTTACTGAATATTCCCCAGAAAATCCTCTATACCCAAACGAAATTGTTCGTCCACCAAACAGTTGGCAAATCCCCAACTTTGAGGATAAACCCCCAATACTGGAAGCCCTGATTTCGACCGTGTTCAGCAACACACAGGACATTTCTCTGTAATTTGTTCCTGACATATACAGTAAAACTTCTCATAACCGGACTCTCACCGTCGCTGTATTTTTCCCCGGTTATGACAGGTGTCCAGTTATAAGAGCTACACATTTATTATTTTACACATTTTATATCATAATGCTACATTTTATTAAAGCAATGCCAGACTAGTCTATTGTGGTTGAAAAAATTTATTCAGATTAGACTGCTTTAACTTACGAGTAGAACGTGAGCTGCTGAGTTTCAAAATGACGAAATGCTTCCAACCGGCAATATATTTCAATGCGCCATCATAAGTAGATATTTATGGAACCAGACCAGGTACATACATGTATATGTACATATAATTTCCATTTTTTTCTTTAATTGGTAACATGATATTTGTATGCCGGTTTGTGACCTAACACATGAGCTAAGCAAAGAACTTCTTAAAATAAACAGCAACTTCTTCGCCAAAATGTACAACACATGAGTATGTACATTTTTAGTAAAAGGGTAATCAGAATTTTAATTACGTCAATACAAATATAAATCAGAGTTGCAAAAAGAAGAACAAGCAATTAAATACAAATATTGCCGGTGAGTTTTAATCAAGAAGAATTATAATTATATGGTTATTTCCGTATCTTTGATGTCCTTTGATTCTAATCTTGGGCCTGTGGCCAGTGACACAACTGAATTGCGATCGTTACTTTCTCCATTTTCAGAAAATTTGAACATTGGTCATGTGAATGCACAAAGTTTGAATCCATCTAACGTCAGCTGCAAATTCGAGGAATTCAAGAATACTTTTAGGCATTCTCCTCTTGATATTATTGGAATATCTGAGACGTGGTTTAAATCCCATATATATTCTGAATCACTTAAGATTCCCGGTTACAATCTTATAAGAAACGATCGCCCAGATAATCAGAGGCGGAGGAGTTTGTCTATACTTATCTGAAAGATTGAATCATAAAATAGCCTTTAAGTGTGAACAGTATGGCATTTGTGAGTCGATGTTTGTTGAAATCCTTGGTGAGGTTCCAGCTTTGATAGGAGTAGTTTATCTGCCAAATGGTGATTCAAATGCCTTTGAGACTCTTCATAGTGACATTTTCGACCGTTTTTCCAACATTGTTGTTATAGGAGATTTTAACTGTAACCTTTTCAATACTCCAGTTTCAAATAGTTTCCGTACCTTAATTTCGAGATGTGGTCTTACATGTGTTTATGATAGTTTGTCGACACATTTATGCGTACGAAGTAATTCCACCTCTTTGATAGACTACATTCTAGTGAGTCATCCATGGTCTGTTGTTTTTAACAGTCAACTACAATACCCTTTTTTAAATTCTCATCACAGCTTTATCCTTGCCTCTTTTAAGTTTTCTGCTAGTCGACGCGACAATCGTATTGAGGTCAAAGATTTTAATCGACTGGATTATGATCTGCTATTTCAATGCTTTCAGGCTTTTGATATCTCTAGTATTTTTACTACTAATGATGTTAACTATCAGCTATTCACACTGGATAATCTTATCAAAAACCTTTTTGACTTGTTCCAACTATTAGAGTTAGGAGGAGACCAGATGACAACAGATGGATCAATTCGAGAGTTATTGTCTGTGCCAGAAGGCTAAGGGACGCTGCTTATATGGTATATGTTAGGGAACGCTCGGGTACGAATTGGAGGAAATACTGCAAACTAAGAAACAAGACGAAAGCTGTAATACGAAGGGTCCGTAAGGAATATGGCATAAGGATGTTTGAGGGAGGCGGGTGTAAGGAGATATGGGGTAGACTTCGAAGAATAGGTTGTATTGGTCGTGAACGTCCTGAATTAGATGTATCAACAGTTGAGAGTATTGCTACCAAGTTTTTAGGGAATATGGGCTCAAGTAATTCTGACCATTCGGATTTTGAGAACTTTTCTAGTAGAATGGATTCGTTTTCATTTTACTCTATAACTGAGAATGACTTAATTCGTGCAATAAACTCAATCAAATCAAATGCGACTGGGCATGACATGATTCTAATTAAATTTATTAAGATCATTTACCCACTGATTTCAACTTTGTTACTTCAACTAGTGAATTCGATACTAACTACTTCTTGCTTCTTCCCTATAAAATGGAAGTTGGGCCGAATAATTCCCATTCCTAAAAATGGAAACTGTAATATTGAAAACCTTAGACCAATTACGATTTTACCAGGTATGTCAAAAATAGTTGAGAGTGTACTGAACTACCAGATTTTAACGCATGCTAGACCTTTACTTGATCCTAATAAATATGCTTTCAGGAGAAACCATAACACAACATCACTACTTCTTACGCTTACAGACTCTATAAGGGGTACGTTAGATGAAAAATCCAGTTGTATAATGGTATCATTAGATCTCATCAAGGCCTTTGATCGTGTGACCATGTATGCCTCATTAGGAAGCTATATAATAAGTTTAATTTTTCAGCTTCTGCTTGTAGATTGATTTATTCATATCTGTGTGAAAGATCTTAATTTGTTTCAATTGGTGATGTCAGGTCTACTGTAGGTGATGTTACATCTGGAGTTCCTCAGGGATCTGTCTTAGGTCCCCTTCTATTCCAGTTATACCTGAATGACTGTTTGCCATACATAAGTACGGACTTTTGTCAGATATATGTATTTGCTGATGACATAATTCTTTTATATAGAATAAATAATAATCAACTAAGTTCTTCACATACTGTTCTGAATGATCATTTGGTTAGGATATCTGACTGGATGCAACTAAATCGCCTTGGGCTAAATCCAGATAAAACTAGGGCTATTTATTTTGGTAGCACTAACACATACAATATTCCTCCGCGAATACACATTGAGAATAAACTTATACAATATGTAAATGAACTAAGATGTCGTGGTGTTATGATTGACTCTGATCTTAAATTTGATTGTCATATTGGTTTTGTAACTAAGAAAATTTGTTTCATTCTGAGACGGCTATACTCATTAAGGGCGTATACTCCTTGTGTTATTAGGCACCGACTAGCGCACGCACTATTAATGTCACAGTTGAATTATTGTCTTGAGGTTTTTACTGGGACATTGGTTGGAAACTTAAATGGTGTCGAAAGGCTAGTTAGGAAAGTTGTTAGATATGTTTATAATGTTAATTGAATTGTTTATATATTTATTTATTTATGATTCTAATTTTAAAATTGTGCTTTTTCCTTTGAAAAATTTATGTAAAATTTATTATTACATACTTTATGATATTTTCTCATAAATTATTTTTTACAAAAGTAAACAATAACTGAGGAGGAAGCATATCCATTAGGGTGGGGCGATTAGTAGGGAAGGAAAAAAATCTTAATGGGCGCTTCGCGTTTCTGATTCTTGGGATTGTACTAAGCAAAAAAAGTCCACTAGACCATACGTCTACGGTGAAAATAGAGCTGGCGCATTTAGACTTGATCAGACTTTTGTCACGTTTTTTTTGGATATTTTGGCCTATAACAGCCAAACCATTGAGATTTTCGATACAATACTAAGACACAAATTGTAGCCAAGACAATAGTTAAGAACTTTTTCCACTTTTCCTTCCATACTAATCGCCCCACCCTAGTATACATATATAGGCATGAAGTTAATCTTCCAATACATGTATTTTTGGCCAAACAGGCTTCTTATGTATTGAAAAGTAAATAAATAAATAAATATTCAGGGGCCAGTTTATTCGTCACCCGCATAAAAAAAAATTATTAAAAAAAAACCTGTCCACTTAAGAGATTCATTTTGGTCGATATTTTCTTTTAAATTTAATATCCGCGTTCATTTAAAAGAATACATTTTCTACGGAAAAAGTGAGGAAAATCTCGGTTCTATAAAGTTTGCCTGGTTATGGAAGCAATCCGTTAGGAGAGTGCACCCATTTTGCACGAACCGGAAATTGTTAAGATCGTTTTTTACCTATTGGCCAGCTACCGGAAGAAGCACAATAAGTTCGAAATAAGGACTTTAAAAAAATATAGGAAGTGTCATTTTAAAAAAGTGCTGCCGCTAAAAATCTAATGAAGATATTTTAAACTTTCTCTTGTTAAGCTCTTATCCTCTTATGTCTAGCATGCGAAAGTTGCCGAAAACGAAAGTTTCGCCTTGCCAGAGCAGACTATGGATTTAATTATATTTGATGATTGTGGTGATAATGATGACGATGACTTCGATGAAGATGACACCGATGTTGATGATAACTATAAGCACTAGAAAGCGCTTTATAATATTTTTAATTTTTTTTTATCTGGTACCAGCACTCAGGAGATGACCCCTACACATGCGATGCATTGTGCTGCGAAATATAGGCAAGGGATAGTTAGAGAAATGACAGGAGGTGAAGGTTAATTAATTATTTCACACATCTGCTTGTTGCACGTTCTTTGTTTTTATAGTAGTGTTGAAGCTTCGGTTTAGTGGCCATTTTTTATTATTGTTTTACTTCGCCGGTGCTACACAATACCGACGAAGAAGGGCGTTATAATGCGATTGTGCATTGCTATCAGCTGAAGCCGGTATTGTTCAGTGACCAGTGACTATGCCTTCGCCACTGAAACCTTCCGACAACAACTGACACACAAAGACACACTAATGCACATCAGAAAAATGCGAGATGTTTATTTTTATTTTAAAATTTTAGTCTGAAACTGGGGTTGAACCCATTTCTGTTTTTGGATTTGTAGTCAACGTGCAGACTACCATCCATCGTGCCATCGCCACCCACATTTTTAACATTTAATAGACTTTTTTAACAAACAAAGTTAACCACTAGTTATATTTTAATCAAAAAGATGGACAAAGCATAATCTAAAGATAATTTCGACTTTCTCTTGTGATTCTGATAATTTGATTCTCTAATAAGGAACCAAATAAAATCTCCCATCATATTTTCATTCCATAGTCCCTGATAACGTTGCTTCACAGTCTTAAGTAGTTGATGAAATCGTTCACGATGCTCGTCGCTTACGGCACCTAGATTTTCCGGATCAAAGTCCAAATGCGAATGCAAGAAATGTAAGTTTAGTGACATTTTTACATTTAAAATTAGAAATTTCGAAAAATAAGCAAACATGAATAAAAAAATTCTTTTAATTAATATTAACAATTTTTGAATAGTTTTCAATCAAATTGCGTACTGTTTCTTTGTAATTTGGACTTCTGATGTCGAAATTAATTCCAGGCATCTTTCTGGTGATAATAATTCTTCAAAACCAGAGGTAGGGAGCAGCCTCTTCAAAAAAACCGCAATTTTAGCAAAAAAAAAAATTTTTTTCCAAAAAACTTACCATAGAATTTGCAATAATGATGATTTTTGTAGTTAGGTCCACAGCGGATTAAAAAAAAATAGTGGTTATCAAAGAAAAAAAATTTTTTTTTAATTTGTTGTTATTTTGATTGGGCGAACACGTCTTCCTCCTCCCCTCCTATACCACAAAAATTTAGTTGGAACCCACATCAAATTAAGTGTGCCTCATTATTAAGTTCTGCAGATATAGGAAAAAAAAATAATTACTTTGTATGGGGGTAACTGTACCCCGCCTCCTATACTTCTACTATTTCGTTTGAACTATTCGTTTGTTTTAAGAGCTACTCACATAAAATTTAGTGGGCCTCACTATTGCAATTGTGGAAATATGAATTAATCCGCTCAAAAAGGGCTTTTGGCCCCACTGTGTGGCGGTGCTAGCGAAAAATTATGCTGAACGATTTGAAGATGTTATTTGTCTAATGAGACTGAATTGAAATGTTATATTTATGTTAGAATAAAAAATTGAAAAATAAATGCGATTTTTAGTATTTAATTCGCTCTTTTATGTCATCTTTTAAGTGCCTTTTTTGAGTGCATGAAGTACTTGTCCCTGGTAATGATACATATAAAATTTATGCGAATTGTGGTTCCTTCGGATAATGTCCAACAAAACATTTCATTATCACCGAGCTTCAACGATGTTAGAAAGTATTTTTTCAAACTTTCAAAACAGTTCCGTATTCACATGTACATATCTACTGTATTTACACATCCGTCTTCATTACGAATACAAGTGCAATAAAGTCAATGTTTAAATAATGAGCACAAAAGAATTTAATAATAACATTAATTTTATTAAAAATGCACAGATATGGGTAAGGCTGGATCATCATCATCAATCACAAGGTATGAGTACAATAAACTCCCGTTAATTAAAAAAGTTTTTGTATTAATATCAGTGATGTTAAACGTGCGGTAATTTAGACTTCCGAACGGTAGGCGCAAGTAATTTATATAATTATGCCGTTATTAGAAGTTTTATTTTTCAAACATATTTTATGATATACACTTAGTCGCAAAACTCTACATATGATTTAATTTCTTCAATAATTTTAATTTTTAAGAGAAATACAAAAAAGTTGTTGAACTTTTTTATTTCATAGGATTAACGATCTTTACAGAAAACAAAGAAATAAAAATTCACGATGTTTAATATTATTGAATGAATGGCGATGGCACGATGGTTAGTAGTCTGCACGTTGACTACAAAACCAAAAACAGACCTGGGTGGTTCAACTCCAGTTTTAGACTAAAATTATTTAAAAAAAAAACATGCGCATTTTTCTGATGTGCATTAGTGTGGCTTTGTGTGTCAGTTGTTGTCGGAAGGTTTCAGTGTCGAAGGCATAGTCACTGGTCACTGAACAATATCGGCTTCAGCTGATAGCAATCCACAATCACATCAGAACGCCCTCCTTCGTCGGTATTGTGTAGCACCGGCGAAGTAAAATAATAATCATAAAAAAATGACTACTGAACCGAAGCTTCAGCACTGCTACGAGTATAAAAGCAAAAGAATGTGCGAAAGCAGAGCTGCAAAATAATGAATTAAGCTTCACCTCCTGTCGTTTCTCCTACTATACCTTTCCTATAGTTCCAGCTTCGCATGTGTAGGAGTCATCTCCTGAGTGCAGGTCCCAGATAAACAAAAAAATTGTTCGTGGAAGAAGCACAGCGAAGCAAATGGTCGCCTGTTTCTTCGGCCGAATGGGCCATGTGGCCAACGTAGACCGGTCAATTCTGAGCGGTTGGAACGAATGCAAAAGTGCTTTGGTAATCAAGCTGAATATTTCGAAAAACAATAAAGCCATTTTCATTGAAAAATGTTTATTATTTTTTGCTATTCCCGACATATAAATAGTATCCCTCGTATTTTTAAGTTATAAAAATTTAATTTAATGTAAAAATATATAAAAATTTAGTTTTAATGTAAAAATATATAAAAATTAAAAAAATATTTTAAACAATTCTTTATTATCATCATATCATTAACTATCCGCAGCGGCTACTAAATATTATCGCCGGCACTCTAAATATTATCGCCGGCTCAACTAAAGAGTTTCAGCAGTTCGAATCAGATTTCTATGGAAATCAAAATAAAAAGTTAACAACACTGATTAACATACACACATGTATGCAGATACAATGGTCATGTCCAAACGGATGACCAGGCAATTACTTTGTATATCCCTTCCCCGACTGTTATCGTAAAATGAAAGGAGCATCAATGGTTGGTAATGTTTGAGGACGTGTGTGTGTTTATCCTTTATCGTTAGGTAAGTACATGCATAGTACATGCATATGGATGTGTGTATGAATGTTAACATGCAACATGCCAATTACATGTTATTTTGAGAACTCACAGATTGAGATACTCTTTACAGGCAACCAGAAATATTTAGTAAAATGATACCAAAAACAGGAACAGACATGAATAAATCTGTGGGGAGTAAATTAATGTACTATTTATTTGAACTGCATTTAGACACTTAGAATGTTTATGTTGTAAATTAACCCCATGATTTTAAATGTAACTGAGTTTCTTAATTGTTGTAATAAAAACCATTGTATGACCCACATACAAGCACATATACATACATATATACACACACATACATACTAAAATACGTAAAATGAAGATGCCTTGTAATTTGATATTATTAATTTAATTCTATTATTGTATGAAGTGCAAATATGTATTTAATTGGACACGCCTTTAATAAATAAAAAATATACGAAATACTCGTAATCTTCCCCTGAAGGAGAGTTCTTTATTTAACTTAACAACATACTAAGTTGTTAAGCACTTAGGTGCTGTTTCTCTATAACAAGTAGTACTTGTCGCACTCAGCACTCAAAATTGTTAGTGTTTTTCATATAAATATTTTTAATAGACAATTACTACTCGTTATAGAGAAACAGCATGTTAATGACGACACACAAAGTTTATATTTGGGATTCTTTTCCTTCCATTAGTCCTATGGGCAGCATCTGGCTTCTAGGAAGGATCGCCATCTTACACAGTTGTGCCGCTATTATTTTTCCATTATTGTACGTCTACACGTATTTCTTTGTCGACCATTGTTTCATTAGCCTTGAGGATTTAAATCAAGCACCATTCTGGTGATACTATAGGAATTTCTCCTGATGGTATCGCCAACCTACCTTCATTTCCTATTCCTTCAGTATATTCTGTTTATGAGGCAAATGTTGGCAATCTCCACTCTTATGCTGAGACATGTCGTTTCTTAATTCAATGCTGATTTTAATTACCTGGCCCACGATGTCACTCGATATCGTTCGACAGCTTAATTACATTCAAAACAAAAACAACATTTTACGTATAGTTTTTGTTTTCAATGTAATTAATTAATGCGTTAATGTTTTATTATATAATTTATAGCCTAAAATAGCCTCAAATTACGGCATTCAATATCGAACGAAATTCATATACATTTTAGAAAAAGTTTTATTTGAAATTTCGATTCGAATCGAAAATATTCATATCCTTCTTCTGTTGTACTTCGATATTTCGTTAAAAATCGGTTAACATCTTCAGGAATAGAACAAATAAACATAAAAACAAACCTTTAAGCTTAAAATATAATATAAGAATTGTTGTTAAAATAAAAAAGTTTAAAAAATAAGTATTAAAAAATTCATATCCTTTGGTACTCTTGAAATTCCATGAATCCTGCAAAGAATTTGGAATTTTCATTTGTAGAAATAACAAGATTTCTTTACATATTGGGGATATATCTTATTCTAATCTATTTCTGAGAAAGAGATTGGATGGACAGACTTGTGCCAATTTAGTTCCATTTGGAACAAGTACCTCTAGATTTTTCATGTTTAATAGAGAGATAATATCATGTTAACAGAAGTCTGTTAAGACAATTGATTTGCATCTAGTGTTTAAATGTCACAATTTATCTTCGCACAGGTAACTATTGTTTGTTTGTAACTCTTCAAATGCAGAAAGAGAAAATATTTAATAATGAACACTTTTTTCCTTCCATTGACTACTCTAAAATGTGAACAACATATTTTTGTATTTTTTTTCAGCAGGATTCTTCTATTTCAAATCTAAATCAAAAAGGTACTGTTTAAATTCTGATTCAACTGGATAACATTTGGGTGATTTCTCAGCCGTTTGCTTTTAAATTACCTTCAGCTGTCAAAAAAAAAACAGCAAAAGAAAATCAGTTAATTTTTCGCAGAATTACAAAGTCTATTGTTTTTATTTTTCAAAAATGAATTGGTGGTTTTTAAATCCAATAAACAGTAAATAAAAAATTGAACATAAGAAACTTATTTTCATGGGACAAACGCGTTAAAGGTGCATTGAACTGGCTATAATATGAAGTAATTAAAACCAAGGCAGTTGACTTTTACGCGATTGTTCATATTTGCGAAAGTCATCTAATTTTCCTTTAAAAATTTTTGAGAATAATAAAATTAAAAGTTTTTTATGTTAAATTTGTAGTTCTTTCATTTTTTTGTTTTTTTATTGGGTACGTAAGAAAATCTGGTTAACAGCTAAGTACAAATTAAAAGCAAACAGCTAGGGAAATCCCAAAATTAATATGCTGTTGAACTAGAATGGTATCGCTACTCTGTGAGTTTAGATATCAACACTGTCTAGATACAACCCGTTAAAAAAATACAAAAATTAGGTGTTCATATTTTAAAACTTCCCATAAGTTCATATTTTAGAGTAGTCAATTTAGGAAAAGTATTCATATCTTGAGGTATTCATATTATCGCGAGTGCACTGTATATGTATTAGATTTTATTCGCAAATATGAGCATCTCGTAAAACTAAATTTGAAAATTGCAGTAATAGGGATTTTTGAAAGATTTTTAGGAACCACGCCAGTAGTCGTACAAATTTATTTGATCAGCATGAACCAGAAGAACTTAACCATTACTGTATCTCCTCCCAGACTCAATCCCGGTTTTGCTGAGTTTTCTCAATAAGGTTTTGGTTTTAGACGTATTAATAAATCTGAACTTTTTCTTACAATTTCCAGAATAAAATCAAACGCTGTTGGCTCTGACGGTCTACCCCACAATTTCATTAAGATCATCTATCCTCATATCGAAAACCATTTACTACACATTTTCAACACAATTATTCTCACCTCCAGTTTTCCCAATGCTTGGAAAACTTTTCGGATAATTCCCATAAAAAAGAAAGGAAATAGTTTTTGTTTAAATAACTACAGGCCTATCAGTGTTCTAACCAGCCTATCTAAAACGTACGAGGTACTCTTGAAAGATCAAATGTTGGAGCACTTTGATGCTGGAAAACTGTTAAGTAATTCCCATTTTGGCTTTAAAAACGGGAGAAGTACATCCTCTTTACTACTAGCTTTGACGGAAAATATTCGTCAGGATTGTAACTCTAACAAAATATCCACTATGGTATCTCTTGATTTAAGTAAAGCTTTTGATACTATGAACCACATCGTGTTAATTAGAAAATTGTATTTGAATTTTAACTTTTCTTTAACCCCTTGTACGCTCTTGTTTTCTTATATAAACCGACGTAACCAGTTTGTCGGTCAAGGCTCAGTATATTCATCAGTATTGGATTGTTGCAGTGGGGTCCTTCAGGGGTCAATACTTGTACCTTTGTCTTTTTAGCCTACAACATCGAGGAAATTGTTGGCACTGGCCTCTGTAAAACTTTTTTTTGTTCGCTGACGATATCAACCTGCTTTTTTCAGGTGAAATTCAGTTCCTTGACTGTCATGAGGGAAAAATTAATTACACGTTATCTCTAGCTACTGAATGGGCGGAAACCAATTGGCTTCGGTTTAACCCCTCCAAAACCAGTGCTATTACTTTTGGCACTCGACATACGTTAATCGATCCTCTGAACATTTTTCATTCTGGAACGAGAATACCCTTCGTCGACTTAGTCAGCTGCTTAGGTAAAGCGTTTTTCAATAAGAGCGCTACAAAAGTTTTTTTTATATAAAACAAAAACGGTTTTGGATATCAATGAAATTCTTTATTCCTGTGAAAGTACGTTCGATGCCATTATGTATGGAACTCGATTTCTTTTGCATGGCCACCACGGGCACGCTTGCAGAAGTCCAGATGCCGAACCCAATTTTCGACGGTTTTCAAGCATAAATCGGCCGATACTGCTGCAATTTCTCGTTCGATATTCGTACAAAGTTCATCAATCGGCGCTGGCTTGTTGGCATAGACCATAGACTTGACGTAGCCCCACAGGAAATAGTATAACGGCGTCAAATCGCACGACCGAGGCGGCCAATCGACTGGACCATTTCGTGAGATAACACGTTCTCCAAAATTGGTTTCCAATAAATTGATTGTGACATTCGCTGTGTGGCTTGTGGCGCCGTCCTGTTGGAACAACATGTCCTCCAAGTCCATATCATCCAATTGAGGCCAAAAATATTCGGTTATCATTGAACGGTAGCGATTCCCATTCACAGTAACGTGCCGGTCTTGATCATCACGGAAGAAGTACGGCCCAATGACGCAGCCGGCCTATAAACCACACCAAACCGTAATTTTTTCGGGATGCAATGATGACTCATGGAGTACGTGTGGATTGCTGCCTGGCCAACAACGCATATTTTGTTTATTGACGAAGCCATTCAGCCAGAAATGAGCCTCATCGCTGAAGATGATTTTTCGATGAAGATCCGAATCATTTTCAAGTTGTTGCTCAGCCCAATTCACGAACATACGACGCTACTGGTGGTCAAGCGGCTTCAGTTCTTGCGTCAATTTGATCTTGTAAGGATGTAGGCGAAGATCTTTTCGCAAAATTCGCCACAACGACGTCACATAGATGCACAACGCTTGAGAACGACGTGTGAGAGACACATTTGGGCTTTCTTCAACTGAAGCCTCAGCGGCAGCAATATTCTCGATACTACGGGCACTTCTTTGCCTCACTGGCACGGGAACATTTTGTACTGTGCCTGCAGATTTAAATTTTTCCACTAGACGCTCAATTGTTGATCTGCTAGGACGATTATGACGACCATAAATTGGACGTAGTGCTCTTAACGTTGAGGCCACTGACTCCGAATTTCGGTAGTAAATTTTAATAATTTCGACTCGTTGTTGGCTCGTATATCTTTCCATCATGAAATGGCAAACCTTACTGAAGAGAAATGTCAAAAGAGCGGCAAGAAATATGGCGTCGTTTGCTGTCGCTGTCGCTCTACTTTTGTAGCGTGCCTGTTGAAAAACACGATATAACACTTGATAGGAACTTATCGTTTGAACCACATATTACTAATGTAGCTGCGAAGCTAAACCGGGTTTTGAGGAATTTATACTCATCGGACCTTTATATCCTTTTTTGATTTTATCAAAATTAATACCTTAATCTCAGCCATGTTCAAATTTTCTATATCTGCTAGACATCCGGTTCAAATCTTGCCGACATTAACAATCTCCACTTTTGAACGATCATTCTTTGTTAGAGCTTGTAGGCTATGGAACACCTTGCACTCGCCACTGAAGAGGTTTAATTTATCTAAAACGACGTTTAAACGCCATTTGAAAATTTTTTGTTAACAATCAAGCTGGATATTCTAGATACTGTCAAAATTTTCCCTTAAATTAACCTTTCTTCAATTCAATATTGCTTTAACTATTTTGCTATTACAATTTATATTTCTAGTATGTAACTTTGTTATTATTATTAGTTTTACAAATGTTTTCTATGTATACATACATATATACAAATAAGTACATATTTAAATTCTATATTTCTATTATGGTTTTTCTATATTTTGATCTTTATAGAAACTTACATGTTAATCATATATGGCCCTATGGGCTCGACTAAATAAATGAATGAAAAAAAAGTAAACTGGCTTGGTTTTCATTGTCAGATTATCGCGACTTCACTGTATTTATAAAATATTTAATTCACTATAATATGTTCCTTTGAATATTCTTTCACGTTCTACCAAGGCGAATTGGCCTAATTAGCGCAGTTTTATCAGCTGTTCCAAACAACCTCTGTCTCTTGCTTTTTTATTGTATTTGTTTATTTGCACCACTGTATAATCAATTTGGTGCCATCCTAGCCGACGAAAACTTGCGCAATTTTTATTTATTATCATAATTTTTTGATTAAAACCGACTCAAAATTCTCTCAAACTTCTGTAATTTTTCTTTATTTTCATCACTTCTTTACATAAATTTTATGACTGCCATCTATGCATCAGAAGTTTTTTTTATATAAATTTAATGAGTGCCATCTAGTGATCAGAAGATCCAACATTTTTCACAGATTGTACAAGTACAGTACAAGACAAGAGTATCGCAATGCAAATTCGTCAATTCGCTTTGCACGTCGTACGTCAAATTTTCAGTAAACATGTTTTATTAATTATAACATAACCTCGAACTAGTCTGCATGTTGAGTACAAAACGAAAAAAAATTTTTTTTTTTTTGTCTTGGACCGGCACTCAGGGGATGACCCCTACACATGCGATGCATTGTGCTGCAACTAGGAAATTAGGTTATGGGAGGGAGGATAGAGGGAGTAGTGTTTATTGACATTTGATTTAAATCTTCCCAAGCTAAAAGTGACAGGAAACACCTCTGCGGGTAGTCTATTCCACATACGTGCCGTTCGGCCGAATTTTCTCTGTAATGCGTAGTCGCCGTCAAATCGACCACAAATGGATGCGCTCTTAATGATGATCGCGTCGTTGCGACGATGCTCAAGAGAGTCAATAGAGTTGGCTACCCTACTGTCTCCTATGAGTTTCTTCGCCCTTTCTTGTACACGGTCGAGTAACTTCAAAATAGTCTTTGAAGCACCGGCCCATACATGAGAGTTGTATTCCATTTTCGGTCGGATGTAGGCGGCCTAAATAGTAAGGAGATCAGATGGGGTGAAGTATGTCTTACACCGCGTTAAAAAGCCTAGGCACTTGAATGCTTCCTTTGAGACCTTAAAAATATGCTCAGTCCATCGGACATCACACTGAATTTTCATGCCAAGAACATCAAGAGCTTCTGATTCCTCAATGCTTATGCCACCCATTTTTGCAGATGAGGCAGCGTGATCGTGCATACGGCGATGGGTTAGCATGCAGCATTGGGTCTTTTGGGAATTGAAATCGACCCTGTTCGCGTGACCCCATTCCAATATTCCCGTGAGGTCACCTGTTAGCGAGTCATTCATATTCTGACGCGTCGCCGCGATCAGTTGATGTCGGCCTACGATTAAATGAATATGAATGGCAGATACTGCTGTCATCTGCGAAAGAGTGGATAGGGTTTGAAGTATGACATATGAGGTCATTAAGAAAAATAAGAAATAGGGTAGGAGAAAGAATGGAGCCTTGTGGTACCCCTGAATTTATCTTGAACTCGTTAGATGAGATCCCGTCTATAACAACTCTTATAGCGCGATACCTGAGAAAGCTCAATATAAATCGAGAGAAGATATCGCCGACACCAAAAGCAATAAGTTTGGACAAGAGTGCTCCATGCCACACTCTGTCAAATGCTTTTGAAATATCTAGAGCCACTGCCTTACTTTCGCCAAAATGGTGGATGGATCGACACCATTTTTCGGAGAGGAAGGCTGATAAATCTCCCGTGGAACGTCCTCCACGGAAGCCATATTGCCGGTCGTTAAGTAAGCTATTGGACTCCAGATATTTCATAAGACGGAAATTTAGCATACTCTCCATTACTTTAGAAATGGTAGAGCATATTGCGATTGGGCGGTAATTTTCAGGGTTGCTTGCCTCTCCCTTCTTGGGGATTGGCGTAACATTTGCAACTTTCCAGCACGACGGAATTTCGCCTGCATGATATAGGGTGCTGAAAAGGATTGCCAGAGGACGCGATAACGTCGAAGAGCACTGCTTCAAGACCAGTGGCGGAATTCCATCCGGCATAGGAGACTTATTTATGTTAAGGTCCGTTACTGTCCAGTGACCAGCGACTATGACTTCGCCACTGACACCTAGCGACAACAACTGACAGAAAGACATAGAAATGCAGATCAGAAAAAATGCGAGATGTTTTCATGAGTCTGAAACTGGGGTTGAACCCAGGAAAATTTTTCGTTTTGTAGTCAACGTGCAGACTACTTCGACCATCGCCACCTATCGCCGCCCTTTACACACTACAGATACCAATTTAAGTGATTTGTGTGTGCACCAATAAAATGCTGTACACAAATTAACAAAATTATTTTTGTGGTTAGAAATAAATACAGATTGAATTAGAAACCCGGGAAATAAGTACACTGTGGCCCAAAGAAATATTATATTCCCAGACAAGTGTTAGAGCAAACTCATCCAGACTTGTATTGGCTTCGGTTCCAGCATTGGCAGATCCCAATTCTCCAATAGTGGATTGCCTAATTAGTTATATATCATGTGCCATAATACCTCAACGTCCCTCAGGATGTGCTCAGGGCTCTCTTCCTAATTTCCACAAAATCTGCACCGACTGTCACTCCCAATGGCAAGTCTAATGAATGATTTTCTCAAACTACAATGACCCGTGAAGATCCCACAGAATAGACGCAAGTTGTTATTGCTCAAAGACAGCCCAATCATCAGCTTCCACTGTCTTAGTCCGGGCAGATCAAGTTAGAGGTATTCCCTGACATTCGTGATCTCCAACCGTATATACTCCCGCAAAATGGCTGCGGCCCGACCATGGGCTCCCCTCCTGACAAAGGCGTCACCCCATTTGGCAATCGCAGTCACAGAGAAACGAAATTTTTAGCAGATTTCTGGCAACTGCGCTCAGTATGATATGACACACATTTTTATCATGAATATGAAAATTAGTATGCATGAACGTGTGATTGCTTATGTACAAAATATTTATTTTAACGCCAATAATGCAAAGCTTTCAACAAAAAAAAAAAACGACAAAGAAATAAATATAAAAAAAAAATTACGTATATCATTCAATTAGTTGGTAAAAACAAATTTTTTAAAACAGTGGGAACAGACAGAGGCAGGGAAGCGAGGCACAAATAAAATACTTTTAAAAGCAGGCAGCTGCTGTTTATTAAAATGACGACAACAGAGCCAGCCATTATTATTGATGGTGGAAATGGTGGTGGCGAAAGATACAGACGGGTATTGGAAGAATAAATTCTGTGTATTTTTTAAACGTATTACAAGTATTTTTCACAGGGTTGAATGGCTGACTGAACGACTATTTGTTCGCTTGCCTCACTGCCAGCAAGTCATTCAGCGAGAAAAACTATTATTTTAATTCATTACCATTACAATTATAATAAAAATAAACATTATTATACTTATACACATAAATGTATAAATAATAATGATGTTGATGTGGCGGCAGGCAATAGATGCGGATAATGTGGCAATGAGATGGCCGAGAGATGTTGGTTGATGATAGAATTAATTTTCAATTTGTTTTTTATGATCGACAAATGAATTTCATTAATTTTACAATTAATTCATTTAAGCGGCAGAAAAGAATATTATTAGCGAATGTACGTTTATCTGATTTATATCTTCTTTTTCGCTTTCTTTGTATTAAATGTGCATATTTTAAAATAATTTGGGGGGTTCACAAGGTAGTCACATGTTTTAAAATAATAATAGGAAAACAATATGACTGCTGTCAGCAACACCTCTTAATTTAGTGTGCAATTTCAAATTTATGTCAGCTGATAAAACAAAAGCAATTAAAAAAGGAATATGTGGTTTTCTTTTTCGCAAAATGCCATAAATTATTAAAGAAACGGAAATAATAACCATTTTATGAGAAAAGTAAAATTTCTTTGTTGCTGATAAAAGATCTGATTCACCATCCTACACAATCGCACGATCCATTCAAAGGGGAATCGTACAGAAGTCTAACCGACTCCAAAAAGAACGCACCAAAATGGCGTTGTAATTGCCACGCCGTTATACAAATAAATTTGCACTCAGTATATATAATTAACAAATATTTTTTGTACCTCAATAATTTTTCCAGTGTCTATTTTTTTTAAGTAATTTTTTCCAGCTCCAACAAAACGAAAATAATCATTTTATGAAATATTTCATAAAGTTGTATAAATTGCACGATTTGCCAAAAAAAATCTGTCACAAGGATGCATATTTTTTGTCCACACTACCTTACTCTTTTAACACACATGTCATATTTGGCAGATCGTACGAGTGTGTGCGATAGTGAATTAGGGCCTCAACTTATGACAGAACAATAAACACAGTACATTGTTTTATTATTAAGAAATTTTTTGTTTGGAGCACAACAACAATTACTTTAAGCTATAACAAAATATTATGCCATTATGGCAATATGAATTGATGGCATACCAATTGAATCCCCCTTTTTTTAATTTAACGAAGAAATAGTTGGGGTATTCACAAGGTAGTCATAAAATCATATGTTTTAAAATAATAATAAAAAAAAATTCCAGTGCTATGAACAACCCGTCATAATTTATTGTGCTATTTCAAAAAATTCTTTCATCTGTTAAGGAAAAAACACTTAATAATGTTTGATCTCAAAACGCTACAAACAAGTGAAGGAACTAAAATAATTCAAATTTTTAATATAGTAAAAAAGACCTTACATGTAAGTCTTGTAATAATTCCATTTCTAATTAAAATTATAAAATTGTTATTTTGGCACTCAAAACTGTTGAAACAAACGTAATCGGAAACAGATGTTGCCACTGATATGAACTGAATAATTTTTTGGACGGCGGCTAGTGGATAAACTTTAAGTGTGTGCAATAGCGCCCAAGAAACGTTCTGTAACTAAATCTCCCAGTAATTCGTATTCTCAGAATTTATAATCTGGAGTTTCAATATATTGAAAGCTTTGAAATTAGAAAGAAAATTTCGAATTTGTGAGCTTTTTTAATTGAAGTTTAGCACAAATATACCTCAATAATCGCATCCATGGAAAGATGGATGAAGATTAGTCACTCCGAAGGCATTTAGTTCCATATCTACTGAAATTATTTGTCACATTGACACGCTCGTATCGTGTCGCATTATTGTATCAATTGTATGAAGGAGATTACCACTACAGATGCGATGCATTGTACTGAAACTAGAGGAAAATGATAGGAGCTGAAGCTTCACTATGTCACAACTCCGCTTTTGCACGTTTTTTGTTGTATAGCACTGTTGAAGAGCCTCTGATGACAAGGAGACGTATTAAATTTTTAACCTTCCTATTAGAAGCCATTTTTTTAAATTATTTTACTTCGTCGGTGATACACAATACCGACGAAATAGGGCGCTTTCATGTGAATGTGGATTTCTAACAGCTTAAGCCGGTGCTGTTCATTGACAAGTAACTATGCCTTCGCCATTGAAACATTTTTATATATAAAAACCGTACATAAATTAGAAAAATTTGAAATGTAAAACCAACTTTATCTCATTTGCGAGCTTATATGTATGCCCTTGCACATAATCTACTAAATAAGATAATTATGTGTAGCGCTAAAAAGCCGGTTAATCTAAAGAATACAAAAATTTACAGATTTTTATTTAAACACACTGAACTAAACCTCAAGTGAAATACAGAATATTTTTATTATTTTCACAAGTACTTCAACCGGCTAAAAATTTACACACTCTTGGACAGCATCTGTACTATGTTGTTATGTCCAGCAGTCTTAAAAATATCAGTGTGTGTGCTGTGCAATAAAATTAATCCTTCCTGTGCTTATTAAAATTTACTGCAGAGGATTATAATCGCTTAAAAAAAATATTATACTTTGAATTTCGGGTTTCGCCCTCTAGAAACATTGAATTCAATTTTTTTTTTATTTCTATTGATCTCTTTTTCCAATGCAGATGCATATATTTTTCTATTGAAAAAATATTGTTTAAATTTTAGAAGGAAATATACGCACAACCACCATGGTTCATGGTTGCTTATCATTCAATCAGAGATGGCCAAACGAGTCAATTGTTACCAAAAAAAAGTATTAATAACGATTGAGTTGCTATGCGTCTGTAAAAATTCTGAAAGGAAATGAATTCTTTATGGAATAAAAATATAAACAAAAATAATAGCGGTGTTAAATTTATATGATTTCTTTTCAAACTAAATTCTTCCCATCTTTACCTTGCATTGCAGTGTAATGTAACTGCTATACTCTCAACAAAAAAAAATTAATAAAAATTAAGAATGCAGACATTCCAACCCTGCAGCAGACTACATTTTAGAGCACAATTTCCCTCCTTCAAATCAACTTACAAATTAATGTACATCTGAACGTGAGCATGTACACACTCACGTACATACATGCATGTGTGCTTATGGATTCTATGTCTGTCTAATTGTTTGATGAGTTACTTAAATATTTATTTATCTGTCAATTATATTTATTTTCACATTCATATTATTTTCGCCTTGATAGATTTTCGGTTTTTTTTTATTTCGAAAAGAAAATTATGATTTGCTTTTCTCTCCACTTCTTCCTTCATCTATGCCAATACTTATTGGGGTTCTTATACACTTTGTTTCTGCTACAATTTAATTTATTTTCATTTAAATTTAAACAGTTTGCTTTTAAAGCAAAAAAAAAAACAAGTAAAAAAAATTAAATAAAATAAAATTGCGGAAAATCGTTTTCAAAAGAATTTAAACATAGTCGTAAAATAAAAATTGCAATTTATGTATGTATTTATTTACTTATTGATTCAGTTTTCCTATTTCTCCATCTGTCCATAGAATATTTCAACTTATGAAAAATATAAAAAAAAACTTTTTAGTCATTGTTATATGTATACTTTTTCACATAAATAAACATTCAAAACGAAATAAAATATTATTTACGAGTTTAAAGAAGAACAATAATCAAACTTAATAAATCTTTTGTGTTAAAATGTTTAAGGCTATAATTTAATTAAATTTTTGTAGATATTTATTTATTTAAAATATGAGAATCGGTTGACCTTGCAAGCCATTCCTGAAATTTTGGAATCACCTGATTTTGGTAAAATTGACAGCAATCGACTGTTATTTTTGAGGTTAACAACTGATTAGATTTCTAATTTAATCGGCGAAGTTATTACGAATTTGTTAAAAAAAAACAATTTTTCGAAAACTTCTTTCTGCCGAACTGAGACGGTTAATTTTATCTAATTACGAGTGTCGTATTTCGACTTAGACTAACTAAACTTTCCCTTTGGGACTCAATACTTAAATAATTTATTTATTTACTATGAAATATGCAAAATTACGGTTTATTTTTATTTAAATGCTTATCTGATTGTGTGTGCCCCGGTAGTCTAGTGCGTAGTGTGCTAGTTTATCAGAGACTCTGGTCTGTATCGCTACAACACGTTAAAGTTTTTTCACAACAAGTATCACAATGAAACCATAAAAAATTGGGCCTAAGTGGGCTGGAACCTTTCTTTACATTTACATCCAGCAACCTGCCGACCTAACATTATCTAATTGTTTAATTTAATGCAGCACTTTTTGGCGATGTCTGAAATATTAATGTATGCTAGTTAAGCTTCACCTCCTGTCATTCCTCTAACTATCCCTTTCCTCTAGTTCCAGCGTAATGCATCGCATGTATAGCGGTCATCTCCTAAGTGCTGGTCCAAGATAAAAAAAAACTATTAATACCCAACAAGCATTCGAATTGAATTCAAATATTTTATTAGCATTTTAATTATTATTATTAAAAATGTAATTGAAAATTAATTCGATGGCACGATGGACTGCACGTTGACTACAAATCCAAAAACAGACCTGGGTTCAAGCCCATTTCAGACTAAAAATTTTAAAATAAAAATAAACATCTCGCATTTTTCTGATGTGCATTAGTGTGTCTTTGTGTGTCAGTTGTTGTCGGAAGGTTTCAGTGGCGAAGGCATAGTCACTGGTCACTGAACAATATCGGCTTCAGCTGATAGTAATCCACAATCGCATCAGAACGCCCTCCTTCGTCGGTATTGTGTAGCACCGGCGAAGTAAAATAATAATAAAAATGGCTACTGAACCGAAGCATCAGCACTGCTACGAGTATAAACAAAGAACGTGCAAAAGCAGAGCTCCAAAATAATTAATTAAGCTTCACCTCCTATAATTTCTCCCACTATCCCTTTCCTATAGTTCCAGCACAATGCTTCGCATGTGTAGGAGTCTTCTTCTGAGTGCTGGTCCCAGATAAAAAAAAAAAAAAAAAAAAAAAAAAAAAAAAAAAATTATATTATTAATTGACCTTTTTTATTATATTTTTTGATATATATTTATTAAGCCTGCGGTCTTTTTTTATCTTATTTTGTTTTTTATTATTCGATATTTCGTTAACAGCTTGTTAACATCATCAGGATTAATAGGAAATTATAATTCTTTGAAATATAAAAATATGTTTAAAAAAAAAAAAAAAACAAAATTTTTATATTTCAAAGAATTATAATTTCCTATTATTCCTGATGATGTTAACAAGCTGTTAACGAAATATCGAATAATAAAAAACAAAATAAGATAAAAAAAGACCTCAGGCTTAATAAATATATATCAAAAAAAAAAATAAATAATAATTTAATTGATACTATTAATTTCTGCACACATGAAAACATAATTAACTTTTTAATTGATATTACAAAATTTTTAACAAAAATTTTGTTTGATTTTTTTTCTGTGTACGCCAATTTCGACGTAGATTAAAGAAAAAATGTTGCGCCGTTTTTTAATCTTATACAAAAACGTGGAAGTCGAAATATGACAGTCCTAATTAGACCCATTATCTCAATGCATCAAACCGAGTTACATATTTTTCATAAGCAGTACTTTCGGTCGCAATTCGTTTACTCGTTATGAAGTTATAAGATGTTAGCATACATATGTATGTATATAGTTCAATGTCCACCAACACTTCTCCCTCTAACCTCCTCCCCAAAAAACCCTTTTGTTTAGTTCCGGTGGAAGGCATTTTTTTTTTTTTAATTTAGATTTTTTCAATTTAGTACACTTCCAGGTCATGATTTACTATCCTACACAAACGCACGATCCGTCAAATGTGACATGTGTGTCAAAAAAGTAAGGAGTGTCTTCTAAAAATACATCTGTGTGAGAGATTATTTTGGCAAGTCTTGCGATTTGGAAACGTTTATGAATATTTTCATAAAATAATAATTTTCTTGAGATTTCAACTAAACAGCTGTGAATTTTGTTGGCACGAAAGAAAATAAATCCAAAAAAAGGACACAGGTAATAAAATGTAGTTTTTAATTATACATTCTATTATGTATTTAATTATTTGTATGTGCCACCTACAACGCCATTTTGAAGCGACATTCACTATCATTTCCCTGTGAATGAATCGTGCGATTGGAAGTATATTTTCTTTGTATCTTGGACCAATACTCAGGAGATGATCCCTACACATGCAATGTATTGTGCTGGAACTAGATAAAAGGCATAGTTAGAGAAATGACATGAGGTGAGAGCGTGTGACCAAAAATTTTATTTGCAAGAATGTGCGAGCGTGTGTGATAAAACAAGAATTTTTTCGTGATGAAAACTAGATTTTCGAAAATTGGTGTAAAATCAGTAACTTCCTGAAGCGTAATGTTAAAAATTGAAGGCCCCACATAATTTGGTTTATCATGTATGGTCATCAACTCTGGCGGCGGTCACTTAGCCCATATCATAAGCAGCGCCAAAATTTGTCTTACAAAAAAAAATTACAGCAAAATAACATCGGGTGATTACTCATACCCCGTGTGATTACTTTTGGCCCACCCTGTACATACATATGAATATGCATACATAAATATACAGTTTTCATATTTTGAGCCTAATATTAATTGGTTTTTCTTGTACTTTAAATATGTTTTTTGTATCATTTCAACTCTTCTTATTTTTAGTCATCATCTCATTCATGAATTTAACATTTCTTAACAGTGTGCGTGTAGTTCAACATAAAAATAAATTAAATAACAAGAGAAAATATTGTTCACAGCTGTTCGTCGTTCTTTCTAGAAATCGAGTGTCGAATGTAAGTAAATGGATGTGTGAAAGTGTTTCTCCATGTTGTAAAATACTTAAGAAAATGATGAAGTAGAAACGAATTTACAACTTTTTGTGCTGTGTTAAAATATTAAAAAGAGTTTAAGTAGTTTTCTTAGTGCAATTTTACAGACGATGGATTTTTAAACATATACATACACACACTCACAATAGCTGTCTATCGCAGTTATGACAAAGTGTATCTCACAAACTATAAATATATGTAGTTACAACGATGTGGCACTGTCATACCTTGTACTGCCGGTGCTAAATTTGTCGATGGCTGTACGGCTACTGCCAATTGGATAAAAAAATATTACAAATAGAGCTCATTATTCTCATATCTCAGCAATTCATACATATATACTGAATATTAAGCACAACAACAATTCTTTTAAACTATTATAAAATATTAAGACATTGGGCCGAGTGAATAAAAAGATAGCTAATGCTAATAAAGGGTGTCTGGTAGCAGATTTATATATTCAAACTTAAATACAAAACTTAAAAATTGACACAAAGTTTTATTAAGAGCATTGAACGATAGAATGGAAATGCGAATTTTATTTATTAGAGTATGGCATCCAGATCCTTTTTCAAAATTTCATGAAAAATCGCTCTTGGAAATCCCAGTGAGGCTGCTCTTTTCCGCATTGAAAGGCGCGGATTTTCACGTAAACTGCTTTCAACCAGTTCAATGTTTTCGAATCGACTGCCCCCTGGCCGTGGGGCTTTCATAGCCGAAGAAGTTTGGCGGAATCTCTGCATAAACGAACGAATCAAATTTACACTCGGTCCAGCACATATTCGCCGAATACCGAACTTTGAACAAAATTGTCGACGAGCAATTACGTAAGAATCAATACTTTTAAAAAATGTTTCCACAGCGAACGCGCGATGCCCACTCGACCACTGCGACATCGTGACTGACAAATCCGGACCGTTTATTACTTTTTGAAATAATCGTATTTAAAAATATAAATTTCCCACCAGACACTCTGTATAAATTAATTTCCACAAAAAAATACGAGGGCTGAATATTAAGTCGGTGATAGTTTTTTTTTGCAAAACAAAAAATATTTATCAACACATTATCTTCTTTTAACTCAATACACTTAGTCCAACGTTTCTCCAGTTTTTGTATACCTTCCAAAAAATAGGATTTTTTGAGGTCCTTAAAATAAACATTTGTTTTCATCGTTGGAGCTAAATCTATTTCCACCGAGCCATTTCTTTAGGTTTGGAAATAGGAAGTAGTCACTAAGGGCTAAATACGGAAAATATGGCGGATGAGGTACCAATTCGTAGCCCAATTCATAGAGTTTTGCCACCCGTGCATTATCTTAATGAAAAAGAACATTTTTCTTGGCAATATGGGGTCGTCTTTTTTTTTAAATCCTCATTAAATCGGTCTAATAAGTTGGCATAATCCCAAAAACTGTTGCCATCACTTTATTGGTCGACAAACTTACCTTGGCCTTCTTCGGAGCAGGTTCACCCGAAGAAACCCTTTGTTTAGACCGCTGCTTGGTCTCTGGAGTACATTAATGGATTCACAGTTACAAAACGCCGCACGAGGTTTTATGTTTTGAACAGCTGTAAACGCAAAGTAAATGACGAAACTTGCTCAAAATTTGACAGTAGTCTATTAACAGGTGGCACTTGATGGGAACAGTGTTGCATTTCATATAACTACGAGGGAAGTTCGAAAAGTCACGGACTTATTGATCCGGCCTCGTATTCAATCGTTTTTAGTGAACTGATTTCATGATTACAAATTAAAATTATTAAACCAATTTACAATTTGAATGCAATCATGTTAAGTAATCATTAACAGCTCTGGATTGTTGTAAACGGGAAAAAAACACACACACAAACAATTTTTTAACATTTGCTTACGAATATTTTTTTTCCCTGATACTGTCCCTCCACTTCATAATGCACATAAAATTTTTAAAAATCGAGTGTATTATGTGCATTATCTTTGTATATTTAGTCTTTGGTACAACTTTATAGCATGCACAGCAACCGTACACATTTTACGATATTTTATCTTGGAAAACATTTTTTCTTCTTCATGTTTTCTTTTTGTTTCTGTTGCTGCCATTACGTTTTCTACTACAGATTAAATGTATTTTCTAAGCGCAACTCCACTAATTGAGAGTCTTTATAATTGTTGTCGAGGTTAATTGTGATTTAAAAAAATAATTAACATTAATTTAATCTGCTGTAAAAGTTTCATATGAAACATCCAGCAGTCTATTAAATCGAATAAAAAAATTATTGTTGACTAGAGGAAAAATTAATTTTTCTTTTTTACGTTTCTAATAGTCTACAGCCGTACGTATAACAGATATTTAAGGTTCAATTAGACGTGAATTAACTATAACAATATAAAACAGCTGTTCGAACCATCGTTATAGTCCACACTGTTCTATGCGTCAATGCATTTTACGCTTCTGTCAGGAAAGTATAATCATTTTATTTTTATCTTTCAAGTTTCGCAGCGTAGGAGGCATAAAAAACGTGAATTAGATTTATTTTCTACCTTTGTATCTCAAACGTCATGCAAACAGATCATCTGTTTTTGCTAGGTAATTTTGTGCGTTAAAAAATATCGCTCCATATCACTCTCGATCTTTGTAAAATGTATTTTTATGCGATAAAAATATTTATAGTGTGTACAGACATGTATTCTTAATTGAGATAATTTAAGCAATTTAACTACTGTTCATACATATTTAATTGCTTTTTTTATTTACTGTTTTGACATTTGTACAGATTTTTTTCTCTCAACAGACTTCCCGGTAAAATTACCTGTAAGAAGGGTTGGATTTCATGTTTTACTCATTATTTATAGCAATTTCTTAATTTACATTTTGTATGGAATATTGAGTTCAATAATGTCTTTTATTGTAAAAACGTCAATAAAGGTGCATGTCTGAACACCGTATTACACTGCCGCCATTTGATCAAGAAAAGGGTGGCGTTGGCTGAAGTAGTTTGCACGTTGAGTGCAAAGCCAAAACAGACCTGGGTTCAATGCCAGTCTCAGAATAAAATCATAAAAAAAAACATATAGCATTTTTCTGATGTGCATAAGTGTGTCTTTGTGTGTCAGTTGATGTCGGAAGATTTCAGTGCCGAAGTCATAGTCACTGAACAATACCGGCTTCAGCGTCGGTATTGTGTAGCACCGGCGAAGTAAAATAATAATAAAAATGGCTACTAAACCGAAGCTTCAACACGGCTATAAACAAAGAACGTGGAAAAACAGAGCTGTAAAATAATTAATTAAGATTCATCTTCTGTCGTTTCTATAACTATCCCTTTCCTATAGTTGCACCACAATGCGTTGCATGTGTAGGGGTCATCTCCTGAATGCTGGTCCCAGATAAAAAAAAACTTGACGCGTAAAAAGCGTTAGTAATGGGTTATGGTAATATTATAAGCCACGTCCAATTGCACCTTTAGACATACCTTCTTATGCACAACAACAGGCAACGAACTGCTAACAAGTATTTCGATTAGCCGTAGCAGCTAATTCGCAAAAAGTTATTTTTTCGCCTTCAGACAGTGCTATTTTATTGTTACAAGTCCGATTTTCTTGGACAGAAAGAAACATAAGGTCTGTTCCAGGTCTATAACAACGCAGTCCGAACTCGAACAAATTAGTCCAAAAGCGTTCAAGATAACAATTTTTGTACAATTTTGAGAGAAAATCAGATAGTAAAACTATTCTATTTCTGTACAAAGTTGCACGAACTTTTTCTTTGGGGAAGTTCAAGCTAGAATTAAATTATCTGCTGTTTTTTATTTACATATGAAACTAAGAAATCAATTACAAAAATTGGAATGAAACAAAAAAAAATTTATGGTTAAAAATTTATGAAAAAGCAAAATGGAAGATTTTTCAAATAAGTTGTAAGTACATATATTTGTGCACATATTTATTTAATATTTTATTTAATAAAAAAATGGCTTTTACTTTTTTTTAGTTTATTTTCATTCCCTTTTTACAGCTGTTGCCTCCTAGCAGAGACTCTGGTCTATAGCACTACACACGTGAAGTTTTTTTCACAACACAATGTATCCCAATGGGTCCATAATAAATTGGACCCAAGTGGGCTAGGACCTTTCTTTACCTTTACTACCAGCACCCTGCTGACCTAACCTAACATACAGCTGTTGCCAATGATGCAAATGTGTTGCTTTCAAAATATTATGCATTTTAAGCGTCTAAAATCACGAAAATAATTTTTATTTGAGAAAGTAAGAAGCATTAGTATTTCAAGATGTTCAATTGTGGTTGGCTGCGTTCCAGCAAATTTGGGCAACTTTGCCACATTCAGAGAGTAATTTGCTTTTTACTCTCAATAGTGCGAACTGTTTTTGTATGCACCTGGAACAGGCCTATAAATTTAAAATATGCGCAAAGAAATGTTTAATATCTGAAAGATTTAAAAAAATTCTCTATTAAATTTAATAACATACGACATTTTTTTCTTCTAGAAATTCTTAAAATTGTTTTATAAAAAATTTCGGCTTATATGAATTTAATTAAAAATTCACTATTTTAAAATTAAAATAGAATGCGAAAATAAGCGGATGTTAAGGCAACTTGGCACGCTTCGCAAATTAAATAGAGTTTGGTAAGTGCATTATGAGTAACTATCTGCAAAGTTCGTGGCAATTTTACAGTTACATACAGACAAGATTTCTATTCAGACCACATGCAGTGCTATTTTTTAACGCAGTTGTATTTAATACATGTATACGAAGATTATTAGGATTGGAAATAATTTTAAATCCCTCTTTACAGTTTGTTGTAAATAAAACATAACATAACAAAAAAAATGCCCGAAATGTGCAAATACACATACATACATGGATGCGACCATGTTTTTTGTAAGATGGTGCATAAAATAATCAATTTAATTCCATTAAAGAGTTTGGAAAGAAAATTAATTTTTTTCGATTCCATTAAAGAGTTTGGAAAGAAAATTAATTTTTTTCGATTTCATTAGAAACGAAACACTTTTTAAAAAGAATTGAACAACAAAAACTATCAAACACAAGAAATGCATCAGTTATAGTTGTCAATTCAGCGTTTTTCGCAATATTTTTACTGTTTTTAGAAAAATCAGACATAAGTGTACCCTGATTTTTTGTTTTTGTTTTATTCATAAAACTTTGTATTTTAGATACCACCTCTGCAGATATACAATGATTACTATTTTCTTACCGCAGCTGAATATACAAATATGGTCAAAATATTAAGTAAAAGACTAAGTTTTACTCTTTGATATAACTAAATAAAATAGTTTCATTTTAGCAAAACAGAAAAATTTTTATATTAATTTTTTTAGACCAAATCAAATGTAACAAAACAGTATTTATGGGCTAAAAACATAAATTGACATCTTTAGGGTATCAAAGAAAAAATATGGATAAAATTGAGTGGCCAAAATAATATGTACATACATTCTGAATGTGATTAAATAAAAAGTTTAAAATCAATTTTACATTATTGTATTTCGGATATTTGTTTAATATCCAGTGTATCCTCCCTTATTTTCAACAATTATTTTGCATTCGTCTTGGCATACTGTTAATAAGATACGCCAGGTGTCTAATGGGATTTCATATCAAGTTTTTTAAACAAAATTCCAAACATGTTCTTCATTTTAAAAAGAGTGCCTTAAAATCCTTTTGCTTATCTTGGACAAGCACTCAGGGGATGACCCCTACACATGCGATGCATTGTGCTTGAAGTATAGAACAGGGGTAGTAGAAGGAATGACAGGAGGTAAAGCTTCGGTATCTTACAACTCGGCTTTTTGCACGTTCTTCGTTTTCATAGCAGTGTTGTAGCACCTTTCATGTCAAGGAGGCGTATTACATTTTGAAACTTCGCCGCAGCTACGCAATATCGACGAATGAGGGCGTTCTGATGGGTCTGTGGATTGGTTAACGTTGAAGCCGTTATTGTTCAGTGACCAGCCAGATGACCGAGGGCACCGGCAGCCAGTGCAGCATAACGAAGAAAGACTTGGATGCGATAGTACCAGAAGCAACCAGCACGCAGTATCCTCTGAGCCTTACATCAGTATAGGACCAATCACCATGTCGAAGAGCCAGGCAGCACCCCTTGGCTCCTCCTACACTGACTGTCCCAGACGTTACGTGCCAGTGACAGTTTAGAGTCAAGGTGAATGCCAGATACCTCGCGCTGTCAGGCAGCTCAAGTAACGTACCATTCTATCTGAGAAACGAAAAGGGCGGTATCTTATAGTTCCTCGTGAAAAGTACGAGATCTGTCTTCAGCGGGTTTACTGCCATCCCCCATCCCGAACCCCTCAAACCATCCACTGATGATCACCATCGACGGCCGCTGGTCAAACGACAAGTGTGGACAGTGCGCGCTATAAGGCCATGTTAACCGAGTTTTTTCTGCAGCAATTGAACGAATTAGGACTGGAGGACATGTGGTTCCAACAGGACGGAGCAACGGCACACACTGCGCGAGCCATAACCGTTATTCTGAAGGCGGCGTTCCCGGGTCGCCTCATCTCTCGTTTTGGCGATTTGCACTGGCACGCAAGATCGTCCGATTTAACCGTTCCAGACTTTTTTTGTGGAGTTTTTTGAAGTCACGTGTTTACGTGAACAAGCCCGAGACCCTGGAAGCTTTCAAGGACAACATTCGACACGAGTGCGAGAATCTGTCGCCCGAAGTTCTCGCCGAAGTGATGAAAAATGCCATAAAACGAGCCCGTATAGCAATCAATTGTAACGGCGCCCATTTGGCCGATATCATCTTCTCGACTTGACCAATAAAATTCTAAAAGTTCAGATAAACATAATCAAAAAAATGAATCGAAGTTTTTCATTTAGAAAAAAATAAGAGCCAAACAACATCGGATGACTTCTTTTGGCCAACCTTGTATATTGCGTTTAATAGGTTGAATATACAGTCATTTTGATTCTTGATAAGTGCATTCATTGCATTCTTCATTGAAAATGATTGCACTTTATTGTTGTCTTTTAAAGTGCTGTAAAATAGCTGTATAACGGAACAATAAAGTGCAAATGTTTGAAATGAACAGCGCAAGAAATGTAATACACTTTTGGTTGAAACCCTGCGCAGAGACACATGTCCTCCTATTCTGATCAACAACCAGTTAATACCTCAACGTTTGGAGGTCAAGTATCTAGGGATGCACATTGATAGACGGTTAACATGGAAACAGCACATCGATGCAAAATTAACTCAAATGAAATTAAAAGCAACTCAACTAAATTGGCTTATTGGTCGAAATTCTGTGCTAAAACTGGACTGTAAGCTTTTGCTTTACAAAGCAATTTTAAAACCAATATGGAGCTATGGTATCCAGCTATGGGGCACTGCCTCAGCTTCCAATATAGAAAAAATTCAAAGGTGTCAAAACAAAATACTGAGAATGATAACAGATGCGCCGTGGTATATAAAAAATTCTAACATACACAAGGATTTAAATATTCCGACAATCAAACAAGAGATAACAACATACGCAACGTCATACCTAACCAAACTCCAAGATCATCCAAATATACTAGCCCGAAATATTTTAAGCGAAAGAGGGTTTATTCGACTGAAAAGAAGGGATACTCTTTCCCTAGCCCGAACGTAGTAGACGCGGAAATAAAACTATACGAGCAATAAAGAATTTTGTACAGCTAGGCTGTACTTAATAATAATTAGCAATTAATTCTTAAGATTTGAATACTTATTGTTAGTTCAATTGATTTTGAAGATTCAATAAATAATATACAGTGACTCAATGTTATAATGGGACAAGCTGTTTATCCAATAACTTTCGAATTATTTTTTTGAACTTATTGGTGTAAGAAGAAAATAAAATTATATTTATACTTTTATTTTTATTATTTATTAAGAACATAAATAAAAAATACATTGACTACCGTCACTGGGATATAAAAACAAAAAAACTAAAACAACACAGGAAATCCTGTCAAAGTAATAATGGGACAATGTAATAAAGTAACAAGTTAAGTATTAAATATATAATGTTTAATATTTAGTTGGAAGGCCTTTTTTCTCTATTACATCCTTCAATCGATACGGCATAGATTTCACAAGTTTTTGACAGAATTATGGGGTTATTCTACCCCATTCCTCTTTCAGAGCACTAATTAGGTACGATTTGCAACTTATTTGGTAATTTCTTAATTTTTCTTCTAAATAGGCCCATACGTGCTCTATCGGATTGAGATCGGGTGATTGCGGAGGCGTTTCGAGCACATGTGGGCAATTGTAAAGCAACCAACACCTTACATTGTGAGCCTTATGCTTGGGGTTATTGTCTTGGTAGAAGTAATAATCATTCGCCAGTCCCAATTTCTCTGCTGTTTCTGCAAGATTAGCACGCAGGATGTTGATATAATATTTATGATCCATAATTCCTTCAATAATGTGAAGGTTACCGGGACCAGCTGCTGATATTGCACCCTACACCATAACTGACCCCAAGCAATGTTTAACAGTAGGTCTCAAATTTTTTTCTGACAGTTCTTCATTTGGTCTTCTCCACACGAATGACCTTCCATCCGATCTGAATATGTTATATTTGCTTTCGTCAGTGAATATTACCTTATTCCAGAATGATAAATCCTTGTTTCTGTGGTCTTTAGCAAAGCGCACTCGTTTAAGCTTATTAACCTTATTAATAAAAGGTTTTCTCCTAGCTACCCGGCCATTATAATAGTGTTTCCTTAACACATTTCTTACCGTTTCGGGATTAGCTTTCTTTGCTAGATGTATTTCCGCTTCAGCAGCAAGTCTGGGAGCGCTTAAGTAGGGTTTTTGTTTGATTTGTCGCATAAGCCATCGTTCATCCGCGTCGGAAAATATTTTTCTTTTGCTTGGTTTTGCTACATTTTAAAAAGTTTCTGTACCTCCATATCGCTTTATGATGTTAAACACTGTAGATTTTGGTTTATTTACTATTTCCGCAATATTTCTCACGGTTTTTCCTGATTTCGAATGTTCTAATATCAGTTTTCTGATTTGAGGCGATGTTTGTGAACCCCGAGGCGCCATATTTTAATTTTCTTTAAAAACTTATCAAAAATTAATCTGTAATACACTCTAGCAACTTTTAAACAAAAAATTTTTGCAAAATGTTCCGTTATAAAGCCAAGATTATATAGTGATGGCACCTGTCCCATTATTACTTTGTACTGCATTTTTAACTTATTGTGAATAATTATTTATAAATTAATTTTGACAAACTTAAGAATCATAATCTTTTGAGATGGCAATTAGCACAGTGTTAGCTACACAAAAGCATGAAAATTTTGCATTAAAATCAGTTAACATAGTGCTTAATTATCTCCACATAAATCATTTTAGCTTTGTCCCAATATTACTTTGATTCACTGTATATTGTGTAAATAAAAAAAAAAAAAAAAAAAAAAACTTTTGGTTGAAAAGAAAACACCAATAATGATGAAAAAAACACAACTTTAGATAATTTCTTTTTCTTTTACAGTACTTTAAGAATAGTGTTTAATGCAGAATAAAATTAGTAAAAATGTTTTTTTGTGGTCATTTGGGCGTATCACCATTTTTTTATTGACTACTTAAAATTCATTTATTTAATCCGAAAATTGTTATCTCCAAACTTCGTGCTATTTTTATGAGCCAGTTATTAATTAATAATTTCTTTATTCAGTGTTAATCTTTATTGCCATTAAAATACTGTGAAACATAAATTTTTAATTTAGCTTTTTGTTTTACGAACATTTCAAATTTAAAAGTTGACAACGCTGTTCAGTTGGATTGGGAGGCTCTGGGGAAGAGAGTTTATCAATTTGTTCATGTTTAAGAGTATTTTAAAATGGCTTTGTGTAGAAAACACAACAATAAATAAAAGGAAAGTACAAAATACTACAACAACAACGAGTTAATAGTTAAAGAACTCACGAAAAAAATTGCAAGAGGAAATAGAGTACAGTAAAAGAGCTGTGAAAAAAATATGGCGCAAATATAAAGTGAGTACTAAATGCACAGAAACAACAACAACAAACCAAAAGGAATTCATGATGAAAGTTCTTCTTTCTTTTTTTTTTGCTCGCTTGCTTTCTTTCATTTCATTACAACAACAAGAGTAAAGTGTAGTGATTTTATGTTGTTGCTCGTGCAGTGTGGGGAAATCATATCGAAAAAAAAACAAATTAATCCCATCTGTATATCTGTATGCATGGATACATGAAGTTGCCGAGATATAACGAGCCACGACACAACGATGACGATGATGTACACGAAAAATTTACCCTTAAACAAAAACACAAACAACAAATCGATGAAATAGTACAGACTATTGTGAGTATGAAGAAGCCAAAGAAGCACAAAGTACTACATAAATGCCACTGGCATCCGATTTATGTTGGATTTGCTCATAAAGTTGTTAAACAGATTGTCGGTATAGATACCTTCATCATCATTTTTCGTATGATTAGTTTTATGTAATTTTATCAAGTATTTTAAGGATTTTCAGTTGTGATAAATTGCTTTACGTGGGCTTATCGTTAAGGCAACGTCGATTTTAATTTTTCTTAGACAATATGAAATGTATTTAAGTATATTATTGATGTGTAATTCTTTTGAGCAGTAATTTTAAGAATTATTAAAAATGTAGTTTAATATCATGTTGTTTTTAATGTGTAAATAAAATTAGGTACAGTAGCGGAATTTACTCTTCGTACCAGATTTGCAAATTTTTTAGTTTGGTCCATTGCTCAGGAGAAATCACCTACATTTAATGCATATCACTGGAACTGGATGGAGAGAGGGATAGTATACGAAAGAAGAGCTTAAGTCTTGCACAACTCTTCAGTTGCGTGTTAATTATAAAGTCTGAGTTCACACGGTTCATGTTTTAATAATATGATTCTTATTTTTTCTTCTTTGAACTTTCTTTGGTGTTCACACAATTCTTGTCATGTTTACGCCATGTACATATAGTTTGTGTGTATCTTCAAATTAAAATGAGAAACCAAAACGTACTGACATTACATGAACATGAGCACTCGTTACCCTTCCCCTCGTTACTCTCGCCTATAAAGTAGCAATCAAGTCAGTAAAACACGAATCGTGTGAACACAGTCAAAGCAAAGTTGTGGGCTCTCTTATGTTAACTTTGACGCATTATTTTTAAGCTAAGGGGAGCCCAAAGCAAATTGATAGGTAGTAGCGTCAGCTCAGCCACTTCTAGTTATTTTGTCAAACTTTGTTTGTGGTCTACTTCTTGATTAGAAATACAACGAACTCACGAAAATATGAACCACGAGTGTTCACGTTCTTCAATTTCTTTTTTTTCCGAAAGTCAAAAATTGAGATAATGCGCCTTGTTTAATCCTATTTATTAACTTCTACCAAATAAATCAAAAAAAGATATTAAAAACTTGAAAAAATGTATGCTATATTTAATTACATCCATATTTATGTACATATTTACATACTATACTCACTGTACCAAAAAAAGCGAAAGCAATTCAAACAAATAAGATGTCATGTGTGAATTAAATATGTACAATTTTCCAGTTCTAAAAGAATGGAAACTGAATTGATTCTGTAATTCCTATGAACGATTACAACTCAACAGCACTTTAAATCAGCTGTTCATGTAGTTGTATTCGTCAAGTTGTTACTGGTATCAAGATTTACGTGACAATATTTTAACGAAGACAACTGAAATTGATTTTGAATTATAATACAGGGTGGCACAAAATTAGCTATATGGTTTAAATTCTTTACAACTGTTTTAATTATTATTTTTTCTTTGTTTTTTTTTGCATTTTGTGAAGATGACTTGGGGAATTAATTATTAAGCATTCAAAATGAAATCATGGCCATTACACCCGAAATTTAGCGAAAAGTTATGGAAAATATCCTAAAAGGAGCAAAGCTAATTGCAAAAAATTTCCTAATAATATACTGTATTTAAAAAAAATAAAAAATTATAATAATCGCATATAAAAAAAAGTTATAAACCATTTGAGTTTATTTGAGTTGTAAATTAGAATAGAGGCATTCATTTTTCAATTTTTTTTATGCAATGAAAAAAAAAAAACATTAGTATTTTTTTATATAGAACAACAGAAAAAAAAGAACTTAAAAATGTAGTTAAAAATAAAATAACAATGCAATTGTACTACGAATGTATACTGCTCTGGTGAAAAAATAACAAAAAATATAATTTAATTTCTTCTACGACAATATTATACATTCTATAAGAAATATTTTCCCAAAATTTTTTTACTTTATATGCCATCAATGAATATCTCGTTGGTTTTAAAAATTCTAACTATAATATTAAAAAGACCAGTAACAGTTGATCATATTTCTTAAAGAACATCGTTGGTCAGGACATAACTGTCAAGGGCGAGCCCATTAAGTCGATGATTGATTACTTTGGCCTGAATTGGATGATCTAGACAGCGCTACGTGTCACACAGCTCATGCCACATTGGATATTCTGCTCGAGGTATTTGAGGGCATGGCCATCGCACGTGGAGGTGAAGTGAACTGGCCACCGAGATCGTGCGATTTGACCCCGTTAGACTTTTTATTGTGGGATTTTTTTAAGTCGCAGCTGTATGCGAATAAGCCACAAACCACAACAGTCCTCAAAGCCAACATAACCTATCCCATCGGTCACATTCGCCCTGCTTTATGCGCCAGTCATGGGAAATTGGACAGTTCGGATGCCATGGTGGACATTTGAACGATGTTATACTCGACAGATAATGGCATCAATCGGTCTTTCAAACGAACAAAAAATTTCGATGATATCGCACACACACATTGTTATATTTATAACCAACTAAAATTCATAAAGTTTTCTCCTCTTCAGAAGCCTATTTACGAGTATAAGCTGCACTAATTTCACAATTATTTGACATTTTTATGGTATATTTTCACAATTTAAAGTCTGAAAACTGGCTATAATTATTACACGGGAAGCTTATCACGTGTGAAAAAAATCTAAACCTTTTTTAAGACCTCCCCATATAACAGAAAACTAAAATTTACGAACAAATTCCGAACTCTGCTCATTGCTATGACAATAATCGTCTACATATTCGTATCTACATACACAAAATGCCAATTCAAATTTAAATCAACAAAAAATATTTCATTTCGTACTATAAATTTAATTATATTATCATTTCATAAAAGCTTTTTTAATGTTACTCGTAACAAACCATTTTATTAGCCATAATTCTTTTAAAAGTAAAAATAATTTAATTAAATTATTCAAAATCAATTATTGATTTGCCTACGCAGATGTGTTTTTTATTTTATTTAATTTTTTCTTTTCCAATAAATGTCTGTATAAATTTACTAATAGGCAGTCATTCAGTTTTGTTTGCTCAGCCAGCCGATCTGACAGTCGGTTATTTATACAACCAACAACATTCATTTAGTCAGTCATTTAAAAAATCGTCTAGGTGGAGTTTTAACAAAAATGTCTACAGTACATTAACTAACTGGTTGGCTGACTGACTCACTAAATTACTTGCAGTTTGAATAGACTTATGGAAACCAAAATGTATGAACAGAAAGTCAAATGCGGTTTTGTAAAATACATAAATAAAGAAAATAAAAAATAACATCAATACAATTTAGTGTTTTAGTTGTGGTTAAATTGTTATTTTCACTCGTCTGGGCATATTTGTTCGTTCGTTCATTCAGTAGGTTGTTAGTTGCTTAGCTGGCTATAAAGAAGCTAGCGTGACTGCTGTTCGCTACACGAAATCGAATTTTATGTAAATCAGTGGTGTTTCTTTATAACGAATTAAAATTACAAGTGTTTTTTAAGGCACAAAATAGATTGTTTGTTTTCGAAATAGTAGTAAAATTTCTTTCATTATTTTCTGTTGACGTCAGACCGGGAGGACACCTGCTAAATATTCAAATGGATACAAAAATCTTTAAGAAAATTATTTTAGTAATTTTTCATTGTATTGACCTCTAAAATGTTGACATTTTCTAATAAATGGGACTGTTGCTCTATTAATTTTGAATTGGAAGGAGAACAAAACGAAAATTGTAAAATAAGTGAGTTCAGCAAATTCAATACAGTTTCTTCCCAGAAAACTTTCAATAACTGCTGCGGCATTATTCCCGTATTTATAAAGTCAACACCAAAACAATAATTGCACTGTCGAAACTTCCAAATTAAAGATTTCACAGCTCGAATAAAATACGCTTGATATCGTATCACAACTTTAAGTTTGCTTAAAATTAGCGTAGCGCTTTCAAGGCTCAATAGCAGAAGAATTCAAGTGCCATCTGATCTCCTTAATATGTACGGTCATACAGTTAATAGTACGTACAGCTTAAAAATTCTTTAATTTTCCAAAAATTGGTGTGTATTTAAAAAAAGTAAATAAACCAAAAATTTTTAAATGAATGCAAATATTTATTTCATTATTTAAATTTAAAATTAAAAACTTAAATATAATATTTAATTTCGAAGTCGAATCGTTTTTTTCTGTTTATTTCGCTTATTAATGGTTTTGTCTTTGGTACGCCGCTTTTTCGCAAAACACTTCGCACTGTTTCTGAATGAACATTAATATTGTGGTAATTTTCCAAAGTGTTTTGAATTTCCACGGCTGTTCTTTTAGGATATTTACTAACCACGCTTTTTATAAATCGTTCAACTCATGGGGAAATTTTGGCTGGACGTCCAAATTTTTTATTACAGAGTGCACTGTCGACTTGGCACGTAAGGAATTCCCATCCTTGCTCAATTTTAAAATATGTTCACGCATTTCGATAGAAATGTCCTTTGTCTTCTTACCCATTTTAACAAAATTTTTCACAAAACTTACTGCAGTATTTAAGAATTTGCTTAGAAATGAATCTTTTAACACTTTCCGTATATTATTTCTTCTTTAAATATACTTAATTTTAAAAAGTATCGCCTTCATTTTGGTATCCTACGTATAATTATCTGCGCTGTCAGATTAAATTTAAGTGCAAAAAAAGTTTTTGTATAAAAAATTGTAAAATTGCTTATGGTCAGATTAATTACAGAAGTTGCGCTTTATTTGTATAATAAGTTAAAACTATAATTTTTTTTGGAAAAATGTGACGATATGCTGTTTCACTACATGCAGAATTGGGTACCCCGGTAGTCTACTGAGTAGTGTGCTAGTTTATCAGTTGGGGGTTCTAGGTTCGATTCGCAGCAGAGACTCTGGTCTGTAAGTTTGGACCCAAATGGACTGGGGCAATTCTTTACCTTTACATCCTGCAACCTGCTGACCTAAAATAAATGCACTATTGAACAGCGCAAGGTTACGAGTCAAAATTGTTGGGCAAGTTTACAAAATTTGTGTAAATGAATTTTCATTCAATTTTTCCAGTTCATTTAAGAGTGTGTAAAAATGCACAATTTGCGAGACTTTTAACCGTTTTCATGAAATCCTTTATTATATATTAAATTAATTTACTTTGGGAATATATTTATTGTTAAAATTGTGCTTTTTCCCAAATTTGGAATTTCTCAATACTAAATTGAAATGCTTAATTTCATTTGGAATGTTTTCAATTTCAACGTGAAATTCTCAATTTCAATGAAATATGGTGTCGCAGTGCAGATTCCTTATGATTTTTTTTTTTCACTTTTTTAGTTTTCAAATCAAGATCAAATGAGATATTTTTTATATTCTTCTTTGCATTAAACTTATTTCAAAATTAAATAAAATTCAAAAAAATTATTTCAAACTTTTGGGTAAAATTTGGCGGATTTGTCTATTTTTTGGAACAACTGTTCATTAATATGTAAGAAATCACTATGTCAAAAATCAGTTTTTTACTTTTAATAGTTTTAAGTAATTAATTTTGGCCTGACATTTTAAAAAGTTAGAAAATCGAACACTGTGCAGTGCTTCAAATCCATTTTTTTGAAGCTACTCGATTGTGCACATGAGGTAGTGAACAGTCTTATTGGTGACAGTAGAGTATTCTTTGGAAAGTTGTATTGTTTCGCTCAAACATCTTGCTGTTATATCGCTACTTCAATGGAGGGCATCCATTTGTGGCAATTTTACCAACGATTTGCACTGCGCATTACAGAATAAATTACTTTTGTTGGCCAAACTGTTCGTATGTGGAATAAACTGTAAGGGCAAGTCTTACATGTCAATTGCGATCTTGGAAAACTCAAGTTCAATGTCCACAAATAGTACTCCCGCTATTATCCTCCTCCAGCCTAAAAACATATTTTCCTAGTACCGCTACAGAACAATGTATATGCACGTAGACAATAATAATAAATTATTACAAAGTTTGTGGCATCTTTGGCCATCAGCTCTAAAGAAATGACAAAGAAATACGCTCTATGCAACATTTATGCTCGCCACTGTATTTAATGATCGTGTGTACGTGCCTGCACTTTTAGATAGAAGCGTATTTATGAGGAGTGTTTATGTCGTGATATTAAATTTTGATTTAATTTACGATTTGTTACAACTGGTGTCTTTGACACTGTTGTATCGTTTGCAATTTTTTAAATTTAATTTAAATTTTTTCTATTCTGTCGTATAAATATCACATACATAATTTAATTTAATTCGTTCGTATTGTTATTTTAAGTTTGTATTCCATTTTGTTTTATAGTTTTACATGTGTTTTAGCGAACAAAACTAATTTCAATAAGAAAATATAGAAAAGATTGAATAGATTATAAGCGTGATTATCTGGCTTTAAAACGTTTATATAAAGGTAAAGAGTTAATTTGATTTTAATATTAATTTAAAACAAAGCAAAAAAAAATATGTAAATGTCATAAATATTAATAGCGAATATTTAACATTGAACTGCAAAAACGCAGATGAGTAGGTCGGACTTTTTTTTTTGCTGTTTGAGGGTCTCTTAGAAAACATGATCCTAATGAAATCCTTGTATTTCTGGGCACTTCATTGATTATGCATATAACAGGTACCGCCTCTGAAGAACTATTGGAGCAAAAATGCATGAAAGGTCATTACCACAATGTTATTGAATAATAAATGAAGCAAATAAACTTGAATTTTCATTTAAAGCTACTAAACTCGCAATATTTTATATATTTTTTTACATTGGAATCCTCCACAGAAAATACTTACTGGGATTTTACATCCACGAAGAGATTTTATTTGGATTTTACGTCCCACTGAAAATGTTTATTAGGATTATATGTCGCAGGATAAAAGGACGATTTCAGGCTTTCTGAGTATGCAGAACATATTTTTTTCTATATCTCTTATAATATAAAAAATTTCCACTACAAATAGGTATTTCGGTTTCCAAAATAAAACTCCGTCGCGAAAGGGTTCATAGTACTAAAAGTAGAATTTATTTTATCGATATAAATTTTAATAATTTATCACTCAAATCAAGTTGAAAATATTGAACAAAAAAAAGGTTAAATGACACATTAAATCCATTAAATATGACTAAAAATAGGTAAGAGCACAGTAGAGCAGCTTGTATAAGTTGAGTTGTTCTTTTACAAATATTTTAAATTTTAATAAATATTTTCGTTTAAATAACGAAAGCTTTGCTTGGATATTACAAAAATTAAATCAAATCAATACCACTGGTAATCGAGTAAGCAGCCGGAAGGCAACTTTCAAAGGTCGGTTAGAAAAGCCTTTGTTTTAGCAATGCACAGAACTGCATTTTCTAAATCATTTTCCAAGATTATAGTTGCTCTAGAAAGTGTTATGCGTATATTGGATAAAAAATTCTTCGGCATTTGTGGCTGTTTTTTGTTACACCTCAGCATGTATTCTTCTTGGGCACTATTTGTGTGCTTTGCTCGAAAAATTCCATTTTAATATTTATTAATTTTATACTACAAGCTTAAATAATTTAGCAATAAAAATTTATCTACCTTTTTATTAAATCGTGTATAAATGTGTGCTCAATTTTAGAACTGTTAAAACAGCAAAATTTTAGTTTTCAATCACACTTTTTTCGATATTTTCATAGAACGAAATGGAAAATTAAATCGAATTTGACAAACTAACAAAACAGAAATAAGAGACCCCACCCCTCATCGCAACTCTTTTCGAATGAATGACGAAACTTGCTCAAAATTTGACAGTAGTCTATTAACAGGTGGTACTTGATGGGAACAGCGTTGCTTTTCATATAACTACGAAGGAAGTTTGAAAAATCAAGGACTTATTGATCCGCCCTCGTATATAATGAAAATCACAATGATTTAAAATTAAACTGCACTTTTTTACCGTTACGAATATCAACTTTAAATATTTGCAAATACGGATATCATAGAGAATTTCTTTCTTTCAACTAAATTTTTAATAATCTCTGCATACGTGGCATTTCAATAATATTGAACACTTTTGAAGTTTACACTCCTGATGAACAATATGCAAGTAGAAAAATTTTTAGATAGTTAGTGAGTCCTAATTTTGTAACAGATTTGTATCTGCATAATTAAAAAAATAATATTATTCCCTCGATATAATACCCCTTTATACCCATTTTAATCCACGTTTCTGTAAACCTGCTTTCTCTTTTCGAACACTTGATTATAATGAAGCGATAAAACGACAACAACAGCAACAACAATTACAAACTTAATGGCATTTTCATAATTAATTTGTTCGTTCCTTTAAAGTACGCGTATTACCATTTTTTTTTAACAATTTAAAAGCCTCTTTAGTTATTAATAACAAAAAAAAACTAAATAAAAAAACAACTTAATCAATTTGTCGTTCTTTTTAGTTGAACAATCAATATCTCGCATTATGGATGAAAAATGTATTTTTAGAAATACTGAAACCGGTTCTTAAATTTATGATTTATTTTATTGTTTGCAAACAATTCAATTGAAGTGTTATACATTTTTTCATATGTAGATATGTATGTATGTACATATATCATAAGAAGTGTTCGATAAAAAAAAACAATTATTAAGAAAAGCATGGCAATTTTTAAATTCACATATTTGTGCAAAAAAAATAAAAAATACAGAAACCGAAATAAAAATTTATATAACAAATTATTTGTTGTAGTTGTAGTTGTTGGTAACCACAAAATAATTGTGCAATTTGTAATTAATTTGTTTTATGACGTGCAAAATGTTGTCATGCTATTTGAAAATTAGAAAAGAAATTAAGCAAACAATGCCACAATAAAACCGAATCAGAGGGCGGCTAATTTTATTGAGATTTTCTTCATGTTTAGTTTCACATAGCGGTGAGAAAAACACTATTCGTTACATATCAGTAAGCAAACTCAACCAAATATACAAGTTAATTATAACGCAAAACCCTTGGATAAGAAAAGTGTGCTTCAAATGTTTTTAACGGCCAACGTCGAAATTAAAATAATCAAATGGCTTTTGTATTTCAACAATATAATCTCTATAATACATATATATATAAATTTATACGAGGGTCGTTCAGTTTGTGTTTGACAGCCATGCATAGCAGACTACCGCATCATTTTTTGGGAGAAAATAGAAAAAGGTGAATTTTGTATTTTTTTATCTAATATATAAAATTCTCGTGCCGCGGTGTTTGTAGTTAAACTCCTCCGAAACGGCTTTACCGATTCTCATGAAATTTGTCTGCATATTGGGTGGGTCTGAGAATCGGATAACATTTATTTTTCATCCCCCTAAAATTAACCACGCCCACTTTACTCCAACTTTGTTTTTACCTACTTTTTCCTTTTTTGCAATATGGGTATCAAATGAAAGGGTATGATGAGGAGATTTTGAAAAGTTTATCATTAATCTAAATCCAATTTGGCGACGGACCCTAAAACTGCAAAATCCTATTTTTAATGCTTATTTGCAATATGGGTATCAAATGAAAGGGTATGATGAGATTTTAAAAAGTTTATCATCAACCTAAGTCCAATATGGCGACTGACCCTAAATGGATGAGAACGAAGCCGGTCTCCTGTCTTTCTCACTATACAGTTCATAGTAAAAATATTAATAATTATTTTTAATGTTTAGATAGCTATCGAGAATTGTAATTTAAGATATATTTGTTACTTTGATAAAGATTAATTTATTAACCTAAATAAAGCATACTTTCATTGCTACAACACTTTTGATTATAAGTAAATCCCTGCACACTTAGTTTTTTCTCAGTAGTAAAGAGATTCCGTGCGAAGCCGGGACGGTGATCTAGTTTTTATATAAAAGAGAAGTAGCACTTAGGCAATGATTGCCTAATATTAGGTGTTCACTGCTAATATTACAAGAGTGATAGATATTACAGGTGATGAAGGGATAAATTGAAGAAAGTTTCATTATTTTTACAATATTGCATTTACTTTTATAGCACTGTTGCAGCTCCTCTGATATCAAAGCAACGCATTAAATTTTTGAAGCTGTATTTAGTAGAAATTTTATTAATTATATTAGTTCGGCAATGATGGTACACAATGCCGACAACGAGGCCGCTCTGATGCAACTTGTGGATTAGTATCAGCTGCAGCTGGTACTGTATAGTGACCAGTGACTATGCCTTCGCCACTGAAACCTTCCGACAATAACTGACACAACGGTACACTAATACACATCAGAAAAAATGCGTAATGTTTTTAATGCTACTTTGCAACGCCCATACAAAGTAAATATTTATTTTTGTATATCATGAAACGGTTGAAGTGAAAGTTTCTGTATTTCGTCTGAGTAACCTAATCATCAGTACAAATCATCAGACAAAAAGTGGGCGGAATTGCACAAGTGGGCGTGCTACCTACCATACAAAGTAAATATTGTTTTTTCTATATCTTGAGAACGGTTAAAGCTAAAGATTCTCTTTTGGTCTGAATGAATTGATAGTAAATTTTTTTCATTGTAGCTATAGAGCTTAAATTGGGTACACGGGTGAGTAAATAATGGGAAAAATATGAAAACTGACAATTTTTGTCAGGGGGACTTGGCTTATCCATTTTTGCATTTGGTACTCCCATTTGATGTACAGATGTGCACTCTTCATAGCGCCAAAGAGCTGCAATTGGATATACGGGTAGCCACTCGGAAGATAGGGAGGGGAGGTAAAACATAGATAGGTCTGCATCTAGATGGACACATAAGCTATATATTTGTACAATAGTATGAACATAGTCAATAGTATGAGTTAAATCATTAAGAGTAATGAACAGTTAAATTAAATTTTTGTTAATAACAATTATTATCTGTAGTATAAATTTTTGTAAACATTTAGGGCATTTTTAATAGCTATGTAATGTATTTTATTGGCTCTGAAGACCCAATTTTGCCAACTTGGAATATGACATACTCGTACACATTGGCAATATTATTGTGCAATATGAAAAATTTTAATGCAAAAGTTTTTGGTCTCTTATGGATATTCAAACGTTTATGGGGTAAAATTGGTAATTTTATATTTAAACGGGAGGAAAAAGCACCAAAATAAGAAAATGCCCCTCAGATATCATTTAGTCACGCACAATTTAACTGAACTGGTGTAATTTTAAGCATAAACATGAAAAGGACTTTAAGAGAAACATTCGGGCATACTTTGATACGTTGCTGAGCTGCGTAAATTGATGGTTTTTAGAAAATTCTCTTTTTACGGTCTTTTCAAAGGAATTGCAAAAAATACTTTTTGGCAAAGATGCATTTTGATTTACTGGCTTCTTTTTTAATGTCCAAATAACCACCACTAACAATGTTGAGAGTTTTCTAGTTTTTCTACTTTTTTTATGTAAAATTTCTCGCTTGGCAAAATAATACAGGGTGGCTGATGAAAGCCGCTACCAAAAAGAAATTTAATAACTTTTTTTCTATTAAATGAATCTGGTTAATTTTTTTTTTATTTTGCAGATTGATTTTTAGATTTAACAAAAATGGATAACAAGGACACTGAAAAAAGAATTTGGATTTATAGGCGCACGTTTGGCGGCAATCCTCCAAGCAGATGGACCATAATGAGACTTGTGAACAATTTTGCCGAGTATGGAACAGTCCAAAGAAGACCTTACCATCGAAACACTTCAGTTCGGACGGAGGAAACAATCGCTGCTGTAGCTGCTGCCATACAAAACAATCCAAGAGTTTCGACAAGAACCTTATCTGCTCAAATGGGTATAAGCAGACAGTCACTGCAGTCAATTTTTAACAATGATTTGTACTTATTCCCATATAAAATTCAAATCGTCAACAAACTGAACGCAGCAGACTTACCGATTCGCTTGGAACTTTGCCAGGAGATGCTTCAAATGGTGGAAGAGGACGAAAACATGTTGAACTGTCTTTTTATGTTTGACGAGGCCCATTTCGATTTAAACGGCCACATAAACAAACAAAATTGTCGAATATGGAGTGCTTCCAACCAACAGATACTCCATGAGACGGAATTGCATCCACTTCGTGTCACAGTGTGGTGTGCAGTTTCAGCACGCTGCATTGTCGGGCCCTACTTCTTTGAAGAAAATGGTCACACCGTTACAGTTACTGGAGACCGTTACTTGAGCATGTTGAGAGAGTTTTTCTATCCAGAATTACGCCGAATGAGTATTCCTTTCAACTCTGTGTGGTTTCAACAAGATGGTGCAACTCCTCACATAGCCCGGCCTGTTATGACAGAATTGCGACGAAAATTTCCCAATTATTTGATATCCAGAAACTCCACATTCCGTTGGCCCCCCAAGGTCGCCTGACCTTACTACACCTGACTTTTTCTTGTGGGGTTATTGCAAACAGGAAGTCTACAAAGCAAAACCAACAAATTTGAATGAACTAAAGCAATCCATTCGAGAAACAATTGCGGCTATTCCTGTCTCAACTCTCCAAGCAGTAATGAACAACTTTTTGGTAAGATGCCGCACATGCATCAACGAGCGGCGGGGCATTTAAATTCCATTATTTTTAACACTAATTAAGCATATGTAATAAAATTGAATGAGCTTTGACATGAATAAAAGAAAAATCAATTCCATACACTGAAAAAAAAACTTATTTGAGTTTCTTGATGTAGCAATATTCATCAGCCACCCTGTAGAAACAACACAAAAGGTGGCAACATTTGCTATTACACCCAGATAATTAACGTTTTAGTTACAATTTAAACACACACAAAATAAATAAAATAATACAGAAGTTCATTATAATTGTTAACTGCTTGAAAACAATAAAATATATATAATTCTATAAAATGACTTTAAATACCTTGTAATTAATAAATTGACTTAATTTGTTGTTTTCATTATTGTTATTGTTGGAGTAGTTGTAGCCGCAAGCTTTTGATATAATAATTCATTTAGTTATTGTGTGCTATTATTATTGTTTTTATGTAGATATGTATTTACATATAAATACATACATACTTTATGGATACGAATAACCCAGAACTATTAAAGAATGACTTGTAAAAAATATCCCATTTATTACTGAAAAGGCATTTAATTTGAATTTTTTAGGGTGACAATTCTACCACTTGCTTCTTTCTACTTTTCTCACGTCATTGAATTATAAAAATTTTTAACTTTATTACATTGTTTGTGTTTTCATGCTGGCCTAACTGCCTGAATTTGTAAATAAAATAAAAATTTTCGTTTTCGTAAAAAAAGACTCAAATTTGTTTTTGTTTTCACTTCAAAGTTCCTAACAAAAATATTTGTTCAATTCACAAGGCGGTATTAACGTCGTATGAATTATGTAATCGTTTTATTATGCAGTATTGCATTTTTGTTGTTTGTAATCTTCATACAAAAGTGGGTTGTAATTTTACGATTGCATTTTAAAGTTTTTCAAATAGTTGTATTGAGGACTGGGTCAGGGAGTAATTAATTTTTTGAAAAACATATGTATGTGTTAACTAATACGAGAAATTAAATTCTTCTTAACGATATATTTAAATCACTTAAATTTAATTTTCAAACCACACTAAAACCTTGATATTTTATATTTTTCTTCGGCAATCAGGATAATTTGATAATTCGAATTAGGGTCTGCAATCAATTATCCGGTTTATCAAGCTTTTAATTTATTTGAATGAAAATTGTTTTTCGTGAAAAATTAATTCGAATAAAATTTAAATTTCCTTATCTAGCTTAATTTCATGGAATAAAATGAAATTAAAGTCAAAAATTTTTTAAACAAGAAAATATAAAAAACCAAAAATAAACGATAAAATAACGATACTACAAATTTGCTTGCTCACAAGCATATTATCGCCTTTTTGAAACGATAAACCATACGACTGAGCTTGTGAATTGAGAAAAGGCAGGTACTAAAAACCTATTGAGTGAAAAAAGAAAAAAAAAAACGTTAAAAGTCTACTTAGTCAATACGAATTGAGTTCGTGGTGATCAGCTGGTAAGAGCTGTAACATAAATAAAACTCGTTGTTTTATAAAAAAAAACGCCGCACAAAGAAACACAAATTAATTTTTTTTTTTTTCAAATTAATAAACCTTGAATTGATTAAAATCATGGTTTTCACCATTTCCACTTTCTGTTTGAATTTATAAGTTGTTTAAAACACCAAAAGCCTTCAGAATCGTTATACGTTTTAAATAACTGACTTCGTATGAATGCAAAGTAGAACAATGTTGAACTATACGTTTTTATTAACCAGACCTCAACTCACATAAAATTTAAATGCATTTAAAACGTTTGCTTTAGCAGCATTAAAGAGAACATTGGAAAATAATTTTTTACTAAATATGTACAGATATATTTAATTTATAGTATGATTTTCAATGTGTACATTTTTAAAATAAATATGTTTTTAATGCGCAGAAGTTATATTAAAAAAACACTCGGTGGAAATGTAATACTTTTCGAAAAGTTATTTTTTGATAATTTTTTTTATTATTATGTAAAATTTTATTTAATTTAAATATAATGAGATGCATCGAAAATTTTGAAAAATAATTATGTTATACATATGATTCTAATTGTGCTTTTTCCCTTATAAACTATATGTGAAATTTATTATTACATACCTTATGATATTCTCATACAGTATGAAAAATATCATAAAGCATTTTATTACAAAAGTAACTCAAAAATTGAGGAGGAATATATATATAAATATAAGAATGTAATAAAATGCTTTATGATATTTTTCATACTGTATGAGAATATCATAAGGTATGTAATAATAAATTTCACATATAGTTTATAAGGGAAAAAGCACAATTAGAATCATATGTATAAATAAATATTCCCAAAATAAATTCAGTTAATATAAAATAATTATGTTAATTAATTTGTATCACCTGTAAAGCGTGTAGGCGGTCGCCTCTTAAAACTCATTTAACAATCAAAATTATGTATTTATACATTTTTAACCATTTTCTACGCCTTTTACTCTTTTAGTAAAAAAAAAAAAATAAAAACCTAAAAACAAATCAGTCTATAAAAGCAGATAAAATTTATTGCTTATAATTGTTTTTTTAGATTTACCGCCTTTTAATAGATGTAAAAAAACATATACAGTGGCCAAAAAAACTATTCGACATAGGCCGTAAACTTTATATATTTATCAAGAAAAAAATATGTAATGTTGTTTTTAACAAAATAAACTTATAAAAGTCTTTATTAGGAACACAAAGTTATATTGAGTAAAAAAAATTAGATCTCAAAGTAAAAAACACATGAATTAAAATATTAATAACAAAAAACAAGCAAAAAAAGTATTCGACATTGGTAACATTTTTAAAATACATGAATTGAAATACAAGCTTATTTCTACTTCAGTAGCGAGTTGCTTTTCCTTGCCTAAGTATAACCTCTTTTAAACGATCTGGCATAGATTTTACCAACGTTTTGGTATATTCCGGATGAATTTGGCTCCATTCGTCCTGCAGGATAACTTTCATCTGGTGTTTGTGCGTAAATTCACGTTTTCTGTTTTTTTTTCCAAGTGACCCCAAAGATGTTACATTGGGTTAAGGTCTGGGGACTGTGGCGGCGGTTTTTATTAATTTTTTACAATTATATAAAAGCCAAAGCTTTGTATTAGTGGCACAATGTTTGGGATCATTATCTTGATAAAACTGAAATCTATTTGCCAGACCCAATTTTCCAGCACTTGACCTCAAATTTTGCTTTAGGAGGTCAATGTAATTTCGGTGATCCATAATCCCATCAATAAACGCAATATTACCCACGCCTGATGCCGCCATACATCCCCATACCATAACACCACCGCCACCATGTTTAACAGTTGGTACCATATTCCTTTCATCCAATTTTGTGTTAGGCTTGCGAAGTACCAGAACTTTTCCATCACATAGAAAAAGGTTATATTTACTTTCGTCAGCAAAAATAAAATCCATCCAGAACTCCATTGGCTTATTTACATGCTCTTTCGCAAAATCTAATCTCAACTTTCTATTTTTCTTAGTAATGTGTGTCTTCTTCCTGGCTGATCGTGCATGGAAATCGTGCTTTTTTAAGACGTTTCTTATTGTTTGAGGTGTAACGGATATACCTAAGTGTTCCTCTGTGTTTTTAGCTAAAGTGTTGGCAGTAATTTTTGGATTTTTTCTTACTTCACGCACGATTCGCCGTTCATCTGAATCTGTAAGTTTGCAAGGTCGCCCAATCCTTACCTTGTTTATCACAGTTTTACTTGATTTGTACTTTTTTATAATGTAATATACAGCAGTTCTTGACCTTTAAACGATTTCTGATATAGTCTTTTCCGTTTTTCCTCATTTAAAATGATGTATTATTAAATTTTTTACATCAACAGAAGTTTCTTTCCCTTTACGTCCCATCGTCGCGATCACTTGCACAGAAATAAGAAAAAAGTTCTTGTAAATGATAAACAAGAAACATAGCGATATTTTTACTAACAATGACATGAAGTAATGAGAAATACACATTCAGAATAAGGGAAAAACAATGCCAGTCGAATACTTTTTTTGCTTTGCAATTTTTGTTTTTTCGTTCAAACAGATAGATGAGTTAAAAAATGTGCAATTTTTATTATTTTTAGGACCATAAATTATTAAAAACATCTAATACAATGTGATCTCACGCTTATACATATAAAAAACAAAAGGATACTAGCATTTTCAATGAAATTTAAGAAAATAATTGCAATGTCGAATAGTTTTTTTGGCCACTGTATAATTATAAAACAATAAAAAAAAATATATAAATATGTACATATGTACATTGTGCTGAGCGAGCTTTACTGAAATTAATCACACTTTTTATTTAAATTGATAAGATAACAAATAATAGTAAATAAATTATTGGCCGGAGAGAAATCACAACATTTAAATACAAATTAATATTATAATTGATGTAAACAAAATACCTGACATCTCACACATTCAGTGCTAAAAACAAAACCCTTTTTTCCAAACATGTAACGTAAACATGTAATAAAGTAAATTTGTATTTGTACGAAAAGTATGTTTAAAATCGAAATAATCCACTCAAGCATACAACCACTTGAATTTAATATTTCGCTAAATTAACTAAAGTTAAAGATACCTATCGCTCATTTACTAAAATAATGTCATAACACAAAACTGCTATTTTTAAGTCAATAATGTAAAATAATTCTTTATACACTCTTATCTATAAAAATATATTAGTTTCTAGAGCAAAAGAGTATTATATTATTTCTTCTTTGAGTTGTTTGTAAATTCGGAACTCTTGTTTTAAGTTACGACGTTGTTTCGATACGACGTGCAGCAACGTGTTATCGAAATTTGTGAAAAATAATAAAATCTAAATATAAAAATTCCGTACACACATATAACAATGCGTACACTCTGCGTTACATACATTTTTTTTAAACAACAACACTCATTCCGCGAAGCTCTTAGATTGTCTGCAGAAACACCCAGTGTCTAGGTTTGAATCGAACCCGCAACCTGCAGATTAATAGGCTAATGCTCATGCACTAGGCTACGGATGCACCCAAATATAATCTAAACTAACATACAGTTATTACGTTTCATTTAAAACAAAAACAAAAATGTTTGCTCGACATAATGTTAACTAATTAGATACGCTAGGTACGTTTATTATGGTATGCTTTCCGCTTCTGTTTGTCTAAGTTTAGACAGGTAAAGATTTAGAAGAAAAACATCTCGAATTCTCGTTTGTTTTATCATTCGCTTCATCATTTCGCGTATCGCCGATTGCCTAACATAAAAACGATGATCTCTTCTCCCGTAATATCATACCAAACTAACTGTTTCCTTTCCAAATGTTCGACCGTCTAAAGTCAGACTTTAGATTTGAGTGTAAACGTTAAGTTGAGTACCTGCAAACTATTTTTATAGCATGCGTCTGAATGAATAAGTATTGACATTTTATGATGTTAACGAAATAGAGTGTTGACGCTATCCCGAGCACACGATAATTTAATTTATAATTTACATGTACTTGGGCAAAGGGCCTAAAATTTTTACACCCCTCGAAAAAGAATATATTATTATTATATATACTATATACGTATATTTATATTATATATGTATTTATATTTTGTATTTCTTTTAATATTGTTTACTTTTAAATATTAAAACACGTCCTATTCATGTGACTGGTAGTGTATATACACTATGAACATATGCATTACTATGAACGGATACTTTTTTTGCAGTTACATTTTATAACGAATTAACTTACTTTTGACAAACTTAAATAAAAAACAAACACTTGAGCTCAAGTAATTGAATTAATAGTGATAAGTGTTTAATCAGAACATAAACTTTTAAATAAACAAGATAAAAATCACTACTAACAACGAGTTAAGTATCACATTTTAGAATATAATAACTTTTTTGTGGAATCTTCGTAGGTACAGATACATCCATACAGCACGGGGTTTTCAACTACGATTCACGCCAACCGGAATTTACAAAACTGCGCGTAAATATACATATACCTACATATATCCACACAAATACAAAAATGTGAAAATAAGCCCAAGTTCTTTATGGCCCATAAAAGTATTTAGATCAAAAAGAAGAGATAGCTTTTGATATCTAAACTACCATTTAATTCTGTTTTTTGTCTTTTTTTTAATATTGTTTAACCCTAGAACCATAATGTACGTAAATTTTACTTACAATTTTTTTTCATATGTATAAACTCGGTTTATTGCACTGTGGATCATTCCGCTTTGTTTATAATAAAAACATGGCGTTAGTCTCTTTTATGCCGATGAAAACGAAACTTTTTCCAAAGTAAATCAACCTTTTTTTAAATTAAGAAGAACTTATTTCAAATACAATTAAACATTTTTTAAATTGAATAAAACTTAAAAAAATGAGTAAAAAATAAGTAAAGTCGATTAAGTCACACTTAATGGAGAGGTTGCCCACTATTGTCAATCATATTTCGTATTTCTTGTGATTTATGGATTCTGGCATTATCCATAATTAAAAATGAATTTTGTAACTCTGGGATGCTTACAATCTTGTCCAAGAGTTCCCGAAGAAATTTTTGTAAACGGAACGAATTCACGATGGAAAGAGAAAAAATTTTTTTGTAAACAATGCCGCAATTAGAGTTACGTTCCTTCCCCTCACGGTTGGCACTACAACATGAGCTCTCTCACTTACTTTGGCTTGTGCTTGTGAATGCCGTAAATGTAAATTGAACCCGCACTCATCTATAAATACCATTTTCCCTTTTGTTGCGGAGACCACATAGTAAACTCTGAGGCATATTTTCGACGGTTTTCAATAGTCGTTGCACTATTCATACGGTCCATTTAGATGGAAGCCATTTTTTAGCGTAATCTTGAGTTCTTTCAGGCCATTGAAAATTGTAGATAGAGCTAACGACAAATTGAATTGTTCAAATAATTTATTGCGAATATTTTTAAGTGTTATTCCAAGGGGGTGCTGATGGCGAGTAGTTAGCGTGTTGGCTCTGCAACCAGACAGACCCAGGTTCGATTCCCAGCCGGGTCAAATCAGAAAATAGTTTTTTCTGAGTTTTCTATGCTACAGCACCCTCCTTCGTTGGTATTTGAGCAATAAAACGTCTACGAAGTAAAATAATAAATAAAATGGCTCCATTAGCTTAAAAATAATGCGTCAAAAAACATCAAATACGCCGCAACTTTGCTTTATAATTTACACGCAACTGCAGAGTTGTGCGAGAATTAAGCTCTATCTTCCTACCACTTTCACCACCTGTCTATTTCTTCCCTATCCTTCTCTCTAGTTCCAGTGCAATGCATTGCATATGTAGGGGATTGCCCCTGAGCACTGGTCCAAGATAAAAAAAAAAAAAAAAAAAAAAAGTTCACTTTCAACAAGTGTCTCAATTTTTTCCAGAATTTGGGTAGTCAACTTTTTTGACCTATTTCTCCCACGATTAACTTCCACACGTTCGCAACTGTTTTTTTTATAACGTGAAATTATGGTTTTCGCGGTGTTTGTATTAACGGAAATTATACGAGTTGTTTGTGTGATGGTATTCCCTTCGTTATACAATTTAATAATCCCTGAAAAATTAAATGGTTTAATTTAATTTGAAAAATGTTTAATTGTATTTGAATAAAGTTCTTCTTAATTTAAAAAAAGTTTCGTTTATTTTGAATAAAGTTTCGGTTATTTTGAAAAAGGGTTCCTTTATTTTGAAAAAAGGTTCGTTTATTTTGAAAAGGGTTCGTTTAATTTGAAAAAGGGTTCGTTTTATTTGAAAAAGGTTTCGTTTAATTTTAAAACGGTTTAATTTAAACTGAAAATGCTATATATATATATATATATATATATATATATATATATATTTAATGAATTAAAATTTCTATGGAAAATATTCATTTGGCATTTGATATTTTTTATGAATATGGCCGTAAGAGTTTTTACTTACTTATTTATTAAAATATTAAATTATTTATTTTATATGTTACATAATATATTTACAATTTATGTATTTCTTTAAGATATGTTTTTATTGTGTGTAGAATATTCATGGTTAGAATAGTGGGGCCGATTATGGCCTATTAGGGTAGGTTTTTTTGAAAAGAATTAATAAATGAAATGAAATAATATAAACAATTGAAATGAAATCCTACCAAAGGTTTGTCATTCAATGAAATTTATCAAACGAAATGTATATATACTACGTAAAACTTACGTACCGTTGGTGTTAACGTATTATAAAATATCGTTATGGTTCTAGGGTTAACGCTAGGAACTCAATGGGGACCAACGACGGACTTCGTCGTGCTGGACGAATTCGTTGCCTAAATTGGCAGTGTGGCACACAATAACGATGAAGTTGTTTGCTGACTTTATTTCCGTATAAAAAAAAATTAAAAAATAACTTAAATTATTTGTTTTAAAAATTAAACAACTATTAAAATAAAAATTAACTTTAGTTACTAATATATTTGAAAAATAAAATGAAGAACAGTAACTGTGTACTAATTTGTTCGTCGTTCGTCAGCGTACGAAATAAAACTATCGGAGAGTTTGTCACGCACGACGAATATCTTTGTCGTCGGTATTGTGATAAATTTCATATGCACAAATATGTTTTACTTCTGAGGACGAATGTTCGCAACGAATAATTCGTCGTTTTCCCAATTGTGCTCCAAGAATAACTCCAAAAACGCTTCAAGAGAATAAAAGTTGGTCGAGGTAGTCTGAACGTTTATTACAAAACAAAAAATTTTCCTGATTTCAACCAGACTCATAAAAACATCACGCATTTTTTCTGATGTCCATTTGTGTTATTTGTGTCAGTTGTTGTCGGAAGGTTTCTGTGACGAAGACATTGTCACTGGTCACTGAACAGTAACGGATTAAGCTGTATCGAATCCACAGGCACATTAGAACGCCTTTCTCCGTCGGTATAATGTAGCACCGGCGGAGAAAACTAATTACTAACAATGCCTACTAAAGAGAAACTTAAAAAAATTTAATACGTCTCGTTGACATCATAGGCGCTACAACACTTCATTTCTCCTACTGTACCTTTCCTCTAGTTCCGGCACAATACATCGCATGTGTAAGGGTCATCTCCTGAGTGACGTTCCTTAATAAAATAAAATTTTAAAAAATATAGCACAACACAGAAGAATGTCTGGATCGATTATCTTAATTTTTTCTGTTTATTATTTAAAATATTCCGACGTAAATTTTTACTAAAAGAAAAGTTGGACCAAACGAGTTATAGGAGGAAATTTCTGCCCCTCCGAAACTTGTATACCCAATTTACAAAATTTAAAACACAGATAGATTTCCGTCTAGTAGGATAACAGTAGGATAAATTTAAAAAATAGAACGAGGGGAGGCGAAATACATGCCTCTCTTTCCAACTAATTTTTATACAATTTAAAACGTGTATGGACGAACACTATGTACATGCAGATATATTTTTTTTATTTATAATAATTTATTCATCCGACCGAAAATGGAATACAACTCTCATGTATGGGCCGGTGCTCCAAAGACTATTTTGAAGTTACTCGACCGTGTACAGAAAAGGGCAAAGAAGCTCATTGGAGACAGTAGGGTAATCAACTCCATTTTTTTTTATCTTGGACCAGCACTCAGGAGATGACCCCTACACATGCGATGCATTGTGCTGGAACTGTAGGAAAGGTATAGTAGGAGAAATGATAGTAGGTGAAGCTTCACCATCTTCCAACACTGGTTTTTGCAGGTTATTTGTTTTGTTGCGTCTCTGATGTGAAGGGGACGTATTAAATTTTTAAGCTTCGTTTTTAGTAGCCATTTTTATTAATTATTTTACTTCGCCGGTGCTACACAATACCGACGAAGGAGGGTGTTCTGACGTGCCTGTGGATTGGATACAGCTGAAGCCGTCACTGTTCAGTGACCAGTGACTATGCCTTCGCCACTGAAACCTTCCGACAACAACTGACACAAAGACACAGAAATGCACTTAAGAAAAAAAATGCGAGATGTTTTTATGAGTCCAAAACTGGCATTGAACCCAGCAAAATTTTTCGTTTTGTAGCCCAGGAAAATTTTTCGTTTTGTAGTCAACGTGCAGACTACTTCGACCATCGCCACCCTCTATTGACTGTGTTGAGCATAGTCGCAACTTGGGGTGCGTTTCGGTGGTCTATCGATACTATAATGGGAGGTGTTCTAATGAAATCAGGGAACTTGTTCCCGAAACGCGGTCATTCGCACGCTCGACATGATCATCATTAAGAGCGCATCCATTTGTGGTCGATTTGGCACCACTACGCATTACAGAGAAAAAACGTTTTTTGGCCGAATGGACTACCCGAGAGGTCTTTCCTGTCACTTTTAACATGGGAAAATTCAAATCAAATATCAATAAACACTACTCCCTCTACCTTTCTCCCAAAGCTTTATTTACTAGTTCCTCCACAATGCACCGTATGTGTGGGAGTCTTCGCCTGAGTACGGGTCCAAGAAAAAAAAAATTCATTTAAATAGATAACAATATCCTTACAGGCTAGCAATATAAATTAGTTTAATAATATATTTACTAAATGTTTATTATATGTTTGAAATCGTGATCAGATAAAGAAAAATCTTTAACAATATTGTTTGTCTTACGAGTATTAAAGATAATGAAAGCAAATATGAGGAACTGAAAGGTTCTTCTCACGTACAGCTGTTTTAAGCCTAAAAGAAGGCAACGAGCACAATAGGGAAGTGGTAATAAAGCTACACTGTTATTACCACAAGCGAATTTCAAAAATTTTTTCTGAATTCTCTCAATTATATTAACATGGATAGCATAAAATGCGTTCCATACAAAGAAACAGTATTCTAATTTATAGCGAACAAAAGCATCGTATAATATTTTCATACTCAATGGAGGTAAAAATTCCTTACAGTTCCATCTAATAAATGAACATGCAGAATACGCTTTAGGGATTATATAATCAAGATGTGAATTAAAATGTAATTCACACTCAAGAACACTACCAAGAGCTAGAATTTGACTGATAATCTTAAAATTTTCATTAAGTATCTTGTATTTGAAAAGCATAGAATTACCCAAATTAGATCTAATAAAGGTCACCTGGTAACATTTATTTATATTTAACAATAAATTAATAATAGAACACCAATTATGCAATTTTGTAGAGCAAAAGCATCACGTTCAGAATGAATTTCTTTAACAATTTTTAGTTGTATGGATCCGGGATCTGGATTTAAGAAAATTAGTCCTTTGTGCGATATGGATCGCGATACCTCAATATTGCATGCTACACGTTCAATAAATATCACGATACTGGATCGCTCTCAGTGCCCTTACTAATAATAATATGACTGCAGCCGCTGGTAAAAGCTATACAAACACGTAAGTTTGAATAATTTTTGTTTGGTTGCATCCAGTTTAACAATTAAAGAACTAATTTGCTACGCTTACATACTCGCATTTAGTATGGCAATATAAATCTTTCATAAAACCACCAAAAACTAATTAAGAACTCAACTTAATTAAATTATCTTATACAACTTTATACAACAAGAAAATTAATAAAAGAGAAAAAATAAATAAATGATAATTAGGTATATATAGAACTAACATTAAAACAACTTAATTCTATAAAGAATATTAAAAATAATAAATAAATAAAAGTTGCTCTTAATCTGCTAATTAGCAGAATATGAAAGAAAAACAAAATTAATAACGATGTAATCGCTTCAAACGCTTATAAAGCAAACGAACCTTCACAGTCTGGGGTGGGGGGTTAAAAACATTAACTTTTTGTAAAATACAAAGAGCAACAAATATAAAAAAGAATCTTGAATGAACAAGAACTAATAAAGTATGTACTTACCATATAAAAGGTGAACGTAAAAGTGTAATATTATGTTGTGATATTGATGACTATTCAATAGACAACCAACTTATAATAATTATCCGATGAATATAAATATTGTTTTTTTTTCTTTCAATTATTTGGCGCAACATAAACAAAAACTAAAGTGATTTAGTTGTTATTCTTCTGTCATACGTTATTAAAGTGCAACGAAAAATTTGTTGAATTTCTCGTTTATTTTAAAACATACACACATGCTTATGTACATATGTAATTCCGGTAGTGATGGTTTAGTTATAAGTTGTTACATATGTGGTTGCATTAGCTGTCGGTAATTGAAAGAAGACGAAAAATGTAATTCACTTCACTTGGTCGTTTAAGTGAGTGTTGACTTAATATATCAATATGTATGCCAATGTCTATCACGACCACAAAATATACTTATTAAACGACACTAATGATGTTTTTAATTTCATTTTAAATGACCGTAACAAACTCATTGCGATTTTTTTTATACAATGCTTAAATATCTATTTTTACGTTTGATTGTAACCTGGAATGATAGTAATAAAAAAATATTTATTAAAACAAATGTCATTTGGAATATGGAAAATCAATAAATAAATTAAATAATAAAAATAAAGAAAATCGAAATTTATGCAATTTCACTCGCGTTAATCGGGTAACTGAATAATTCTTAATCGATTAAAACAGGTTCATTAATCAAAATGACATTTACCCGTTCTTACAGTCTAAGAAAAAAGTCTAAATACACCCCCTTATTTTAGATTTTTAAGAAATTTGCAAAGAATTTTATGGAAAATTTTATTGTAACATTTAAGGCACCAATAAATAGTTTTGTTTTTAAATTAAAAATGTAATTCAAAAGTATTATAAAACCAAAAACAACAAAAACATATAAAACTCACAGCAAAAAAGTCTACATACAGCAACAAAATTAAACATTAAGTTAACGTTTTTAATATAAAAATACAGGCCCAGGTCCACCCTGGGCATCAATTACTTCTTGAAGGCCACGGGGCATCGAATTAACCAAATTTGCTGTTATATCTGGTGTGATTTCAGCCCATGCGCGTACAAGAGCAGTTTTCAGACTTTGGCGACTGCTTATGTCATATTTTCGCACCATTTTTTCGAGAACTTCCCATACGTGCTCGATCGGGTTCAAATCTGGTGATTGTGGTGGAGAATTCAATTGCCTTGGAGCATAATACAAAAGCCAGTCTCGAACAACGTGAGCGGTATGCTTCGGATCGTTGTCTTGTTGGAAAACCAACTGATAGCCCAGGCCTAAACTATCAACGGATGACTATAGATTTTGTTCCAATATACTTTTATATTGATAGCGATCCATATTGCCTTCGACAAACACCATCCGACCCACTCCAGATGATGCCATAGCGCCCCAAACCATAACACTGCAACCACCATGTTTCACTGTAGGTATAATATTTTTTGGATCAAGCGCAGTGTTAGGTTTTCTCCAAACCTTGGATCGACCATCATTTCCAAAAATGTTGTATTTACTTTCATCAGTAAATATAACGCGTTTCCAAAAATTCATATCCTTGTTTAGATGCGCCTTAGCAAACTCAAGTCGAAGTTCACGGTTTTTTGCTGAAATTAATGGCTTTTTTCGTGCTACTCTGCTTTTAAAGCTCTTCTCGTGTAAAGCGTTTATAACTGTTCTTGGTGTAACAATAATGTTAGAACATTTTTCAATGTGTTCCGCCAATTTTGGGGCACTTAACTTTGGATCCCGATTGACTTCTTTTAGAATGCTGCTCACATCGCGTCTCGAAAGCTTTCTTGGTCTACCAGTTCGTGGTCTATTTTCAGTACTATTTGTCATTTTATAATTTCGGATATTTTTATTTATTTTTGAAATTTCTCCAAGAGATTTACCTTCTTTCCGCAGATTAATCACTACATTTCTAACTGAAATCTCTATCTCTTTTCTTTTTTCCATTTTCTACGATTAAAGTTTAAATATTGTCTTCTTAAGATATCACTTTCTCAATTAAAATGAATATAGTGCTTGTAAAAGCAATTAAAACAAAAAATAACGGTTGTTTTCCTGCTTTTGTTCTTAATTTTCCATTTACTACGTGGAGTTACCACACTGTATGTAGACTTTTTTCCTACGATTTTGTAACGTTTTTGTTATTACTCTGTTTACAGTATTTATGAACTGCATTTTTATTTTATAAATAAACTTACTTATTGGTGCCCTAAATATTGTCATACATGTTTTTTACATTTTCTTTACAAACTTCCTAAAACTCAAAAATTAGGACGTGTATTTAGACTTTTTTCTTAGACTGTATGTATTGGAATATATTTTTCATACGTTTAACTACGTTTGTTAAAAACAATTTAATTTAATTTATTATTATTTAGATATATATTTATCTGTTATATGGTTCAGCTGGTCTATATGGACATTTCATTTGGTGCTAATACCAAAATCTTCAAAAGGCCTTTAACCAAATTCTTGAAAAAAGCTAAGAAATCTCATATGTTTATACAAGAACTGCAAAAAAAAATCGTCGAGAATTCCGAAATATACAAACAATACAAACCAAATAGCTTCTTTAAAAATTTTCTTTATACAACAACCATTCTATTATTCGATTTAAATCTATTTAAATTTTCTAAACTTTTTACAATTAGTCTACCTTTGGTTGCCAATGATTGTATTTAAAAGGCAAAATGAAAAATTAAATTTTTTAATACAATTGTTTATAAAAGAATAGTTATTAAATTATTATTGTTATAAAAGTATATTTATATATGTAAATTGAAAGTATCTTCTATACTAATAAAGAAGTATGCAAACCGGCTTCCAAGCTGCACTACCGATGTTAAAAAACCAATTTTTCCATGATTAGAAACAATAGGAAAACAAGAAAAATTACAGAGAAATTTTATTTTATTTATTTATTCCATTCATAATACATATAGCCTTAAGTCATTTTAATTCGTATTACATGTTATTATATTATGTACGTATTAGTATTTAACAATTATAACAATACACCAGACATCCTAGCGGTTCCTACATCACCAATTAAAAAATTAATATACAAAAAATAAAAAGTACAATATGAACTCAGTATGTTAGAATTTACATGGTATTCATGTTGAAAAAACTTACAATCCTCCTCTTAAAGGTTGAGATTGAAAACGAGAAGACGCGTAACTCTCTAGGCAAAACATTCCATAATCTGGCAGTACAAACTATCAAGAATCGTTCATACGTGGAATTATTGATTCTTGGAATAACAATAACCATTTGAGGATTCCTTAAAGTTCTTGTAAAAGAAATCATTTGTACAATACTTAAAGGATTTTGATATTTAATAATTCTGAATATATAAATCAAAAGACGAAATTTAAGATAATCCTGAAACGAAAAACACAAGAAACTTCTCAAGTGATGTGAAACATGCGCTCTCGGTCTCAGTCTATATACGAATCTTACAATCCTGTGCACCACACCCTTAATTCTATTCCTGTCACCAATGTTACACCCCAAATAAACTTCAATACAGTAACTAATATGTGACATCAAAAGTGCATGTGCAACAGTGCACCTAACATGTAAAGGGAGAAATAGGTTCAAATGGTATAGTCTCTCTCCAATCTCTTTTAAAGATTTCTTTTCTCTATGGTACTTTATAATAAGCTCACGCACTTTAACACAGATTTCTTTACCCATTTTGGTTAAATAAACACAACTGCATAATAAACATTTAACAATTGAACTTTTTTCTAACTAACGGTATCTAGTAGATACGCCTGAAGCGGTTGGTAGCACTGTTTGAGTACAGAGTTGCATTTTATATACATTTCTACAAAGCCGTAGGTAGACTTTTCTGTGTTTGCAAAATTAATGCTGTTTAGTTTTGTTAATAAATGTGTTTAAAAAAAAAATTGCTCCATATTTATTGTTTATTCCTTGATTGAATATCTTTGAAATTAACTTTATTGCTGCATTGTTCTTAGATAACTCAAAACATCGTTTTTCGTGGGGGTATGCAGACTTTACTGTGCTACTGTACATTTTTTTTTTTTTTTTTTTTTTTTTTATTATCCTTATTAGTATTTAGAATACTTTAGTTTTCAGATCTACTATATTACATTAATAAAAAATGAAATAAAAAATAAAAAATAAAAAATAAAAATTGATGCACTACAAAAAGTTTTAGTTGTTTTTAACAAAATTAACACATTGTCGTTTGAATATATAAAAATTTCTTTCTGATTTTAACTCATATGGAATTTCATTATACAGTTTAAGACCTTTATAAAATAGCGATCTTTGCATTGCAGTTGATGTTGTTCTAGGAAGTCTAAAGTTTTCTGAGTTTCTGAGCCCATATGGCTGTACGTCACCCACAAAATTGATGTTTTCGCAGAGATACTCTGGCGCATTTCCCACCTTCATTTTCTGGATAAAGCATAAAGTGTTCATTTCCAGCCTTTGTTTAATATTTAACCATTGAAGAGAGTTAAGCATTACTGAAATATGTGTATACCTATTGCACCTCAAAATACATCTCATTGCCTTATTTTGTAGTTTCTGCATTCTCTCGATTTGTGTTTGTAGGCAGCAAGTGTATAATATGGTTGAGCCAAATTCAAAATGCGGTTTGATTATGGTGTTATATATGTTTATCGCCGTGGTTATTGAAATTCTTTTTTTTATTCTTTTAAAAAAGCCTATTTTTTTACCAATCTTTCTACAGATATACTCGATGTGATCTTTGAATTTTAGTTCTTTGTCCATTATGAATCCAAGATATTTTATTTTCTCAACTTTTTCTATTACCTTGTTATTAATTTCAAAATTTGTTTCACTATTCATGTTAATTTCCATCAGCTTAGTTTTATTTTCATTTAACTTCAGTTTGTTCATCTTTAACCAATTATTTACGTTATTAAAATCATAGTTCATTTTGTTCCTACATTCACTTTCTGTATCCCCTTCTGCATATATCAGAGTATCGTCGGCATATAAGATTATGTCACTTTTGTGAATAATATTAGGCATGTCGTTTATATAAATAATGAAAACATACATACACTTGTGCTCATATAATTAAGTTACTCATGGTCCAGGAACAAAAGTTCTTTCAGAATGTTGTTTTTATTAAATTTTTAAATAAATATATGATGAAATTAAAAGAAATTCAATGTAGTTTAAAATTAACCTATTACTTTTCGTTGAAAGTACACTTTAAGAAATTTATTTGTATTAACATCTTTATAGCTAGTACATGTTGTGCTCATATAATTAAGTCACTGGAAAAAAAAGACTTTTATTAGAAGAAATGGATTCTCAAATCATTTCTACCTTACATGGGACTAATATTTAGTTGGAAAACCTCTATTTCTGAGTACTTCAGCACATCGCTTTGGCATTGTGTGAACCAACGCAGCACATTGAGCAGGACTAATTTTACTCCATTCCTCCTGTATTATTTGCCACAAAAAATTTTATTTTTGGGTTTTCTTGCAGCAACCGCCCTTTTTATAATCCCCCATAGATTTTTAATGGGATTTAAATCGGGACTTTGTGCAGGCCAATGCAGGGTTTTAATATTTTTGGAAGCAATCCACGTCTTGACCACGCGCGAGCAATGCTTGGGGTCATTGTTCTGCTGAAATAGCCAAGCTAAGTGTAAGCAGTCCGCGTAATCACCGTCCAAATTGCTTTCGAGTATACTCTTGTACATTTCACCCGTCATTTTGCCATCAATTTTAACAATTGGAGCAACTCCTGACGACGTAAAGCAACACCAAACCATCACTGACGACCCACCATGCTTTACTGTTTTTTTTAGTATATTTAGGGTTATTTTCTTGTAGCGGCGGGCGTCTTACATAGGGCTTACCATCGTTACCAAACACATTAAATTTAGATTCGTCACTCCAAACAACAAGTTTCCAGAATTTGGAGTCTTTCCACAAATGCTCCCTTGCAAACGCTTTTCTTTGCTTGACATTTTTTTTCGACACATTCGGTTTTCTTCTAGCAATGCGACCATTCAACAAATTCTCTTGCAAACGACGACGGACAGTTTGCGCAGATATTTTAATGTCGTAATATTGCTCTAATTGCGCCCTAATTTCAGTGGAGGTCAAAAATGGATCCGACTTGCTCAATCTAACCAAGTGCCTGTCGTCCTTGGGGGTAGTTTTGCGTGGCTTCTCGCGTGCTAACGTTTCAAAAGTTTCATTTTTTTTATAATATTGGATGGCATTATTGACCCTTCCACGGGAAAAGCCCAAAATATTTGAAACTTTTGCAATATTTTCATATTTTAGAAATGTTTCCCAAATTATTTTTCTTTCAGCTGAAGTAGACGTTTTGCCTTTTCCCATTGCTAAAATCTTCACTAATGACGTTGAAAATAACCTGAATTTCCTTAAAAATAACTTTACTTAATATATAAAATAATACATTTACCTTTTCAAAACGAAGTGACTTAATTATGTGCGCAGAACTACAATGCCGTTAACAGATATTTATAAAAAATTTTGCAGAAAGTTTTTTGTTTTTATTATATAAAAAATAAAAGTAGTAGAAAAAGTAACGGCACTTTATGATGACAAAATTTCAGGGATGTAAAAGAAAGTACATAAGTGCTATTTAAATAATAACACCAGGCTTCAGCAATGACTTAATTATATGAGCACAAGTGTATGTAACATTTTTGTCAGAAAGGAAAACTCCATTACACTAATTGAGTATTCGTTTCTATTTTCACATTTTTGAATTTCGTTAAAACCATATAACCATTTTCTATATATTCGTCTACTGTCTATATACTGCAATCGGCTATTTAGGCAATATTAGTCCCCGTCCATACTGTGAAGCATATGCTGCAAAACTTTTGAGTTTGTTGATGAGAAGGCGAAAAGGAGTGGAAGTATGTACGCTGTTTCATGTACATGCAGTTTTTGTTGAATTTCTTATTTGCATCTTTTGAGATGAGGTGTATTTGACGTTTCATTTTATTTCTTTTCGTTTGGTATACTGTTAACTTCTATCATAATAATAGCAACCCTGTTTTATTGTTAATTTTTTGAGAAATATAATCAAAAATTTAAAAAAAAAAATATAAAATTATATAAAAATTATTATATAATTTTTCTTCTTAGCGTCCATTTTGCTTCAAATTATACCTTGTGCTTCAAACGTGTATCCAAAAAAAAAAAATATTCACACCTTCTATCACAGGGTAGTTATTTTATATTTACATTCGGTATTGAGAAATGTCAAAAAAAATTAAAAAAAGAAGATAGAAGGGAGGAATAAAAAATACTAAACATGAAGCAAAAGATTCATGTATCGACACTGCTGCACTTTCAAAAGAGAATTCAAAAAACTTTTGCAGCATATGCTTCACAATATGGACGGGGACTTAATAATTATTTTATTGTACGTTTCTTATTGGACAAATTTTCCTGTTTATATTATTTTTTTTTTGACATATTTTATTTGAATTTGTTATAAATTTCTTCAGATATTTATTAAGTGCTTGTGAACACGTTCAGTGTTGCCAGCTTCATTTAATTTTATTGATGTAATTTTCTGTTACTTTCTATGCACAAATAATTTACAACTTAATGTAAAATACATATTAAAAATTATGATAGTTTAATAGAGGCGATTTTTAATAAATCGGTAATTCATGTAAAACTAGGGGAATAAATGGTAAGTTAACATCACTGCTATAGAAACAGATCTACACTAGAGAACAGCGAAGTGGTGGGTGAGAAATAAGTCTAATCTGACCAATATAAGTACACATTAACAAATAACTGAAGCTACTAAATATTATATCTTTTCGTTTATTATTTTTATTTTATAATTTTTTTTGTTTATTCACAGAAGACTGAACAACCCCTACATGTTGATATGTATATTTCCTCAAATATTTACCCAATGTGATTCGCATAGAAATCTCACATATAGAAAGTAGGTAAAAACATTAATCTTATACCTATCAGAAATCAAAAGGAAGAAATGCATACAAATGTACTGTATTTCACCTGCAACTACTGCAATAATTCTTTTCTTTTTCTTTTTCTCTTAGAATATTTGGATTGGTAAGTATTCAATACTATTACATTCCTCAACAAATCATAGTTGGTAGTATTTTTGAGGCAATTCGAATTTATTTGTTAATCAACGCCAGTAAAAAACACATAAAAAACATCAGCGTCATACCGAGAACTCTTGTTAATTTTTAAGAGATTAAAATGAAACAGGGAACGACCGACAAAACGTTTAAACGACCGTCCGAACAGCAAACGAATCAAACGTGTGACGTATGCCTGTCTAAAAACAGCAACAACAACGAAAAAAATTATGGTAGTGTGGATCGTTACCTCTGCCACCACAACTACCACCATCATTTCCCAGAAAAAACACATTTATTCTTTAAATAAAATCAACAATACACAAAGAGGGTGGTTAATTTAGGTTTGATAACCGAAAATGCGGACAATAGGCTGAAAGATGATGAATGGATCCATTTATTTCTAAGTGAAGCACAGTCAAAATAAAATAGTTTCCTATTTGGTTTTTTTTATTAGATATTTGCTTTTATTCTCGTGCAATTTTTTAATAATAGTACCTATTCTCTTTCAAGAGGATATATTTTCTATTTTCAACATGACACAAGGCAGTTACACACATCCAAAGCAAAAATTTAGTAAATGAATATGGAAAAACAAATAAAAAGAATATTATCGGCAAGAGAAAAAGCTTTAGCCAGTTGATTTTACTTCTCCATTCTCTACACTACTATGTTCTTTTGCTTGTTTTTGTTACTACCGTTGTTGGCGATGTTTAATGATGATTCCGAGACTTTTTCTTAACAGACAAAAATAACAACTACAAAGATTTTGTGTTCCTTATTTCATGATTTTTTTTTATTGTTGTTGTTGTTGTAAAACGAAGTTGTATCTTTTTCCGGATTTTTCACTTACAAGAAAACGAGGACCAACCAAACGACAGACGAAACACCATACAAAAATTCTTTCTTCATCATGTCATTTTTTTCTTTTATTATTATTTTTGTTGTTGTAGCTGTAGGTTTATGGTTTAAGCACTTAAACGTTTTTTCATACAAGAAACTTATTCACTTCTACATAAAATTTGTATCTAATAAATGTATGCATGTAAATATTCCTCTTAACATAGTTATCTACATGTGCATAGAAACGTGTATCTGTTTTTAAGCAGTAAAAAATTCGTTTATGTGTGTGTATTAATTTTAAGCGCCTCTTAATTATTATATATCTCACCTTTTAAAAACTAAATAAATTTTACATTTTTTTCTTTTGCACTCTATATATTTTGTATAGTTCGATCATCTTTCTTTGTGTTTAATTTTCTTGTACATTTTAAAAATAAATTTTATTACTAACTTTTCACTGAATTTCTTTCTTTTTTTGCATATACAATTTTTTCTCTCCCTTTTTTGGCTCATACACACTAACTCATTGGATTTAATGACTTTTCAGCTTGTCGAAATTTATATTTCGTTTTAAACTTTTGATGGGTAATTAGTTGATGTTAATTTATGGTTTTCTTAAATTATTATTTATACACTTGGCACTTGTCTTAGTAAATGTTTTAAGTTAATTTTAATAATTTCCAATCGGATTTCTTGCTAATTTTCCTTCCCAAACAAAGAGCTAACAATTTTTTTCCTTCGCGCACGAACTGGCAACCATTTTGTATTTGGCTAGCCATTAGCGACCACTGTTGCGAAATTTCGTACTATTTTAATGTTTAGTTAGTACGGTGAAATACACCGCTGAGACAAAGAAAAATAATCGTTGGTAAAACAGGCCGTCGATAAAGATGATACCTTTATGTGTTGGATAATTTCAAATGTTTTATTTAGTTTATATAGATATTTTATAAAAATTTACCCAATCCTTGAGTACGGTAAATCAATAAGAGCTATTTTAAAAAATGAGGTTTCTAAACGTAAGTTACAAAAGATAAAATCCAAATACACAAGGTCCATCTAACAAGTTAAATTGAATAAAAAGTTAAATTCAAACGGAATACAAATAAGTGTGATAATTCGGTCAGCTTGATAGAATACCTTGTATTGTGACGTTAATTAAAGTCTTCTTAAATATTGAGACTTAATACTAAGTTGCCTGTTAATTTTAAAGGGTCTTCCGCACTTATTTCTATGGTGTACCAATTAATTACCAATTACGTACCAATTAATTATTGATTTTTTTACAGTATGAAATTTGGCAATTCCGTACATAATCCTTACATCATGAAGATTTAGCTTTTGTGTTTACAGACCTTTTGTACCTTGTCGTTTTCCAACACCGAAACATTATATAACCATTTCCCAGTTATTAACTACCCTGTGCGGAAAAGCATTTCACCCTGTTATCGTGACAAGGCGACACATGCATATAATAATCTTTCTGACAGCTGTAAAATAAATCCAGTTAGTTTCTTGTAGAATTTCAGACTTTGCGGATGCTATTGTTGTGAAAATACAGAAAATATTTGATAATTGGCAGAAAATATTCTGATTTCTTTAAATTGAAAGAAAATATTCAAGCATAATATATTCAATATTTTAATACAAAAAGTTATTTAAATATAAAAGAAAAAGTGAGTGCACCGACCTTCAATTAGCATCTTTAATTTTTGCAAAATATTTCAATAATAACTAAAGTTCTCTAAATTAAAAAGAAGTAAAATTCTTCTTGAATAAGATAAATTAAAAAAGTACCACAGTTTTTATATTGCAATAAATACTGGAAAAAGAATGCTAAATTCCTTCATTAATAAAATATCAATTTGTATGTGTGTATGTTGAATTCACACAAAACGAAAAAAACAAACAAATTACTACAAACCGATAGGCAGGTGTTGTATGTTTATTGCAACAACAAAGTGTTTTCCCTAAGTAATTAAATTTTTCATTCATAATTGCCGCGATTTATTATTATTTACTAGCGCATTAACGGCAATTAAATCTTAAAATTATATTTTAAAATAAGGAAAACGTCTAAAGTATATACGTATGTACATATGTATATGTACATATAAAGCAATAAATCCCAACTATAAACTTTAATAGTTTCGCTATTTTAATTAATTAAAAAGTAATGAACAAACGTAAAATTTAAGTACTGAATCAATAAAGATAATAAAAATTATACATCAATATACATATTGCAATTAGTAACTACTTTTCTGCAATCGTTAAGAGGACAATGGCGCAAGGAGCAACTATTGATCAAACAGGAGGAGGTAAGTTGTAATAAATTTTATATACAAACTTCGTATTGTTCTTCTGTTCTGTGTGTACAAATCCTTATCATTACAACTGTATATGAGAAGGAAGAAACTTAACAGAAACTTAATATTCTAGTGCAATTATCAAAATGTAAATGCTCGTGATATTCATATATAGTTATTTTTATGCCTATTGCCAAAAATTTTCGTGATAACGTGTAATTGTGTGAAATGAATAGGCATTTCTAAAAAAGTAAATTTCAAGGAAATGCTGGTTAGGGCCTTTTTACGTGATACCAACGACATGTACTTATGCACATGTGTACAATATTGGCCAGAACAATAGTAATGCAGCTTAAAGCAGCTGCTGTAAAGTTTATTCTGCTTGCATAACACCTTAAAATGAATAGTGACTACTACGCGCTTCCCACCATATACAGTCGAACTTCTCTATAGCGAACTTCTCTATAACGATTTCTTCTCTATAACAAATAAAATTCGTGAACACAACATTTTTGTGAGTATTTTCATACATTTTGATCTCCCTATAACGAACTTCCCTATAGCGAAGTTCTCTCTGTAACGTACAATTTTTTAAGACCTAAATATAATTTTTCACACTAAATAATCTCTCTATTTCGAAGTTTTTAGCAATCGATTTTTTGCATCAATTTAGTAACATATGTATGTATTAATAAAAAAAAAAATGTGTTCATGTACAAACAATTTTTTTTGTCTTAATAAATATATTTTCTACATTCCATTTAGAGAAAGAACTAAAATTGTTAGAACTATAAACATATAGTTAATTATTAAAAAGATATAGAAAAAAGGTTTTTATTATTATTATTATTATTGTAATTATTGTTTTTAAATATTTTATTATATGTAACATATTCGTAAAAATGTATTTTGGATTTGGTTCAAAAACAAATTTCAATACAAAATCGAATATTTATACCTATTTCAAATCCAGAATATATTTTTATGAATATGGCTTTTAATATTTTTATGAATATTGCTGTTAATATTTTTGTTATATTACACAGAGCGTATATGTGTGACTATTTTTCGCACACAATGACAAACATTGAAGCATGCGCTTAAGATGACTGCAATTTTTTCGTCGTTATTGTGTGCCACACTGCGAATTTACGCAAAGAAATTATACCGACGAATTCGTTGAGAACGACGAAATTCGTTGTTCGTTCCAATTGTGTTCCTAGCATAACCCAAAAACTACTCCATGGAGCACCTCAGAGAGTAATTTTAATGCGACGGAGAAATCGTAAATACGAAGAAAATCACGAACACTTCTTGTATAACAATAAGCTGTTGGTTGCAATGACATGGTCCATGCCTGCATAACATAGGACCATGATTGTAACCAGTCCATTTCATCTACAATGGACCACTTAGTTCAACATTATCTGCAGAGATCATATGTATTTTAATTTCTTTTCGATGACACTAACCCACATGCACTGTTTGACGTGTTGAAGCAGAACACAATGATTTGGAGTTATTTTTTTTTCGCAGTTTTCAGCACTTGAAAATTTTCAAAATATCGATTCTCGGAGGAAAGACAATTTTATTTTCCTATAAAAAAAGGCAACATGGTCGGACATAGTGAAATGGAATTTGTATAGAAAGTCATCTTCTGGCAGCGGGAGTAAACGGAATCTTTAACAAAGTGAATTAGAACGGTTTCTTCACAATTTTCTACACTTTAAATTTTTCATAATATCGATTCTCTGATGACCTCCCGACTGAAAGCAAAAACGTCGGCAGAATAACAGTGGAATATTGCTCACGCTTTGCTTATGTTAAGAGTATGAGAACACATATATTTGTTAGTTCAAAACTGAAGAAAAATCAAGTAAGAATGTAATCGTACACAATAAAATTAGTTTTAATTAAATTTGTTAAATTTAGCAAAAATACAACACATAAATTTTCAGTTTAATTTGTAGCTAAATGTTCAACTCATTTGACAACCCAACTTGACGTTTTATGTGCGCAATAATTGTTAACAAAAATTAATTAACAATTACTGCGCCATAGATTGTAAACATTCAAAACGAGTTGTCCACATTGGTAAGTCTGAGTTCACACGATTCATGTTTTAAAGACATGATACTTACTTTTTCTTCTTTGAATTCTCTTTCGTGTTCACACAATTCATGTCTGGTTGACGACATGTACATATAGTTTGTGCGTATACTTATATTAAGAATAAGAAAGCAAAACGTACGCACATGAGTACTCGTTACCGTTCCCCTCGTTACTGTCGCCTATAAAGTAGCAATCATGTCAGTAAAACATGAATCGTGTAAACACAGTCTCATAACATAGTTTTGACAGTTTTTTTTTTTGGCGTGTGAGGTAGGGTTGAAAATGCCTTCGCACTTACAGAGACCGTCGTCTTCTGCGGCGAGTGGTGTTGCCACTAAAAAATTCCCTCCTCCTCCTCTGGGTAGATTCCTCCCCGGGACCGCTTTCCGCATTACTTCGGGAAGGCCCAGAGCCACGTCCCAATCAGGACCACTTTCACTCACCCACGTCTGGGTCCGCCAAGTCCGCAGCCGGCGCCATGGCCCCGGCCCGTATCGCCTGGTCCCCGTCAGAGGGGGCCCCGCTATGCAGCAGCGCATCGAGGTCCCTCTTCTTCCTCCGCAGAACGTATCCCACGTACTGTGCCACAGCGTCCCAATTGTCCTCACAATCGAGCATCCTCCCTATCACGGTGGCAGGAGCGAACCCGCCAACCCGCTGCGCCATTGCACCTCTCTTAGTATGGCACCTGGTTCAGTCGAAGAAAGTGTGTTCTGCATCATCATCCGTAATACCACAGTAAATGCAGTCGGGACCATCTGCCTTGCCCATCCGGTACAGGTACTTTCGGAAGTATCCGTGGCCCGAGAGGAATTGTGTCAGGAAGTAGTTAACTTCCCCAAATTTCCTCCGAATTCATACTTCCACGCAGGGAATGAGCCTCGCCGTCCACCTGCCGACCGTGTCCGCGGTCCACCTGTCCTGCCATCGCCGGTCAGTTTGTGGTCTCAGACCAATAGCACCAACACCAGGGCCCTCCCCCCTCGAGTTCCAAGCCTCCCACCGCTCGCGCGCCAAGAGGTCTGTGGGTATTTCCCCACATATCAAAAGGACCGCAGCGCCCGAGACCGTGCGGTAAGCCGAAGCAACCCTAAGAGCCGCCGTCCGCTGTACCGCCTCGAGCACCCTGCGTTTGGTTCTCTCACCCAGTACATTTCATCAAATCTCGCTCCCATGCAGCAAGATCGACTTCGTGACCGCCATAATCAGCCTCCTCTTGCTCTGTGTCGGGCCTCCGACATTCGCCATGAGTCTGCTCAACATGCCAGTCATCTTCGCCGCCCTAGTCGCCACATGCCGTATTTGGGCCCAGTAAGTCAGCCTACAGTCGATTCTGACGCCCTAATACCTTATGGCACTCTGGGTAACCAGAGACACATCCCCTATCTGCATGCCTACGCCGAGTGGTATGTGTGCCCGCGTCATCAACATCACCTCGGTCTTCTCCCCGGCCAATTCCAAGCCGTGGTCCTCAAGCCACATCCGGGTCCTAATCATGACCCGGTTCAGCTTCCCCCTGGCGTCATCCATATCCCGCGCCAAGATCACCGCCGCTATATCATCCGCGTATCCCACGAGCTGAGCATCCTCGGGCATTTCCACCCCAAAGATCCCATCGTAGGTCAGATTCCATATGTCCGGGCCCAGCACAGATCCCTGGGCCGCGCCGGACGTGATCGTCCTGCTCCTCCGCCCCGTCGGCGTATCGTACAACAGTACCCGACCGTCCAGATAACTACGGAGAATTCTATACAAGTATCCGGGAATACGGAACCTCCCCCGTAGCGCCTCTAGAACATCAGCCCATCGTAGGCTGTTGAAGGCATTCCGAACGTCGAGTGTTGCCAGGACAACTATGCGCTTCGGATAATAGCGCCTCTCGCTCTGAGCGCGCTCGAAGCACTCAACCACATCAGCAATCGCCCCGAGCGTTGACCTGCCAGGTCTGAAGCCATGCTGTCTATCCGACAGCCGCTGTTTTCCAGCGTCTTGGGAAGACGCCCTGGACTAAACAAGCATCATATACCGGAAGCAATGCTTCCGGCTTGCTCTCAGCCAGGATCTTCAGCACCTCCGACGGTACCCCATCCGGGCCAGGGGCTTTCCCTGTCCTAAGAGCCCCGGCGGCGATCCTCAGCTCTTCCCCGGTAAAGGGCGGTGAAACCTCATCATCGTAGGACCCACGTTCGCCGCCCAGCGGAGGGTGTGTGGGGAACAGGCCCCCAACAATCGCATCGATCCGTGCGCCGTCCAATTGCACCCAAGCGCGGCTCGCGCCTAATTTTCCCGCCACGATCCTATAGCCGAGTCCCCATGGATCACGGTTCAGGTCGCTCCGAAGTTCCTCCCATTTCGCCCTCTGGCTCACCATAATCGCGCGACGCAACGCCCCGCGGGACCGCCTGTACTCTTTGGCCTCCAGTAGAGCCTCGCCGGCCCGCCTAGCCCTAGTATAGACCCTCCTATTGCGGAGGCAGTCACGCCTGAGTCCAGCAATCTCCGGCGTCCACCAGTACACAGGTCGCCTCCCCGCCCGTCGCTACAATCGGGGCATCGATGCGTCGCATCCACGGACAATGCGCCGCATCATAGCACCCGCCAGTTTTGACAGTTGCTGCTATATATGTGACAGGGAAAGTTAAAAAGGACCTATGGGTTGAGAGAATCGATTTTTCCTTTTTTGGTGATTCTTAAAAGCTCTCTCTAATGCAAAAAAACGGCAGCTTTCTAACTGCATTAGTTTTGTCACAAATTACCTTCAAAATACACTTCATAAAAAAAAAGTAAAAAAGAATTCTTTCTTACTTTTCTAAAATTGATATAATTTGCTTGAAACTCGTCACTGAATGAGTTTCGGCGTCGCTGATTACGAATGGAAAGTCAAACTTTCAAAATTCAAAATGTCGGAATTTTTATTAAGAATTGAGTGGATTTACTCAAAGCTAATTACACTGGTTTGTCGAGGTTACTGATTAGTAGTTTAGTGTTTTAGTTCTATTTATCAGTTCTATTATGATTTCAAAGTGTTATAAAAGTGAAAAAAGAACATAGTAACAAATAAGACGTAGGAAGCAGAATTAATTTTAGTTAAGTTTTTTTAAGTTAAATTTAATAGTTATGAAAGTTATAAATCTGTTGTTCGTTTCATTAAAAACATAGGACATACATACATACTCGTATATCTATTATAAACATTCATCTTTAATTTTCAAAAACTAGTCCGCCAAATTGGATTCGCCTTTTTGAAATTTAAAAATTCGACTTTAAATTCAAAATCAGCGACCGCAAAAACATTTGAGTAACGGTTTTGAAACAAATCTGATAAATTTAAAAAAAAAATTCATCGGTCATATTCGATTTGTAAAAACTAATACCAGATTCGTAATCGTAAATGACCCCTAAAATGCACGAGTAACGGGTTTCAAGCCATAAAGCGAATCTTACACGATCAATGTTCAGCTTCAATATTTGTCATTGTGTGCGGTATTTTATAAAAAATAGTCACACATATACGTATAAGTGTGACTATTTCTTAGAAACGATAACCAAGTAATTTTGTTTGTAAAGGGTGGTTAAATTTCAAGGGCCGATGTTGATTTTGAATAAAACACAAACTATTTAGGAAATTATTGTAATTTTATTTTATTATGATATATTGGTATTACTCAATTATGTATGGAACAAAATATCGGCCAAATGGGCGCCGCGACCACGGCGGCACACCTCCATCCGATGGTCCAAATTTTCGATGACCCTGAGGCATAATGGAGGTTCTATGCCGTTAATGTGCCGAATTATCTCATCCTTTAGCTCTTGAATTGCTGGCTTATCGACGTACACCTTTTCTTTCAAATAACCCCAAAGAAAAAAGTCCAACGGTGTCAAATCACATGATCTTGGCGGCCAATTGACATCGCCATTACGTGAGATAACACGGCCATTGAATTTGTTGCGCAAAAGAGCCATTGTTTCGTTAGCTGTGTGGCAAGTGGCACCGTCCTGCTGAAACCACATATCGTCCACATCCATATCTTCCAATTCGGGCCATAAAAAGTTCGTTATCATCTCACGATAGCAAACACCATTCACAGTAACTGCCTGACCGGCCTCATTTTGGAAAAAATACGGCCCGATGATGCCGCCAGCCCATAAACCGCACCAAACAGTCACTCTTTGTGGGTGCATTGGTTTTTCGACAATCACTATTGGATTCTCATTCGCCCAAATGCGGCAATTCTGTTTATTGACGAATCCACTGAGGTGAAAATGTGCCTCATCACTGAAGATGATTTTCTTCGAAAATTGATCATCCACTGTTGCCGTGGTCGCGGCGCCCATTTGGCCGATATTTTGTTCCATACATAATTGAGTAATACCAATATATCATAATAAAATAAAATTACAATAATTTCCTAAATAGTTTGTGTTTTATTCAAAATCAACATCGGCCCTTTAAATTTAACCACCCTTTATTAATAAATAAGGATTTGACAACAAACATATTATATTTCAATTCCGTTCTCATGAAAGTTTATTAAAAAGTTGTATTGCAATAAATTGCAACATTGCAAAATGTTGAAATACAAAAGTTTTTAGGCGTTAACCAACAAAAACAACTTGAATACAAAATAATGTAACATAAACAAACAATTCTTAATAAGAAAATTTTATTTAAATTAACACATCAGAATATTTGATAAAAGAACACATACTTTAAAAGTAAGTAAAAGAATAATTGTAAAGTCAGTCTAGTTTCTCGGCTCCATAGATTAAGTCTAAAAGTTGAATTTTTAAATAAATAAAGTTTTGATTTTTTTTAATAAATTAAAAAGTTAAAAACAAAAGTTGCGTTCATCGAACTTTACCGCGCAAGACAGTGAACTGCTGCTGAAATTGGTTCAGGAAAACCAAAATATCATCGAAAATAAAAAACTGATAGTATTATATATGTATATATAGTATATAAATATATATTATATTATGATAGATGATATCAACACAAAAATACTATTAATAATTTACTAATTTATTAATTTACTATTGTCTAATTGTTAACCAATGGCATTTGGCGGTTTAAGTAATAGTAAACAAAAAGCTGGGAATCAATTATTATTGGTTAAACTATTGCTATTAGCTAACTAATGACTGTGAATTTCGGCAATAGTGTTACAGTATTTGACGGATATAAGAAACTTTAAAAATTCAGCATAATTTTTTCTTATAAACGATTTTTTCTTATAAGAATTTATTGCCTATAAGAAAGTATTTTCTTATAGACGATATTTATGGGTACGGAAACAATATTTTTTGTTATAAAATAAATAAGTAAGTATGCATTCTAGAAACGTCTATCTTCTTTAAAAATTAAAAACAACGATATTTTATAGTTTAAACATTTTATTGGATATAACATAAAAAAATAAAGTATAAAATAAAAATATAATATCTTCATTCGTATAATTCAAAACGACATTTTATTTTACAAAAAACTTTTGAAAAACTCTACACAACAAAATACATGTTATTCATCTCTACAAGTTTTATAATATGCAGAGTTGCAAATATATATTTAGTGATGCCGTCTATAAAAAACTTTTTCTACATAAATTTTTTTTTACATACTTTTTTAGTCTTTAGTGTTAAGATAAACTTTCGTCTATCAGTTTTTCTATTAAAAATAAAGCAAAATACGTGGTGTTTTCGAAATACTTTCTTTTAAGCGATTTTTTCGTATATAAATAGTTTCTTGTATCCGTTAAATACTGTATAACCAAAGTATATTTTTCAAGTAGCCGCATCTCTACAACAAAACAGGGTGGCGATGGTACGATGGATGGTAGTCTGCACGTTGACTACAAAACCAAAAACAGACCTGTTTTCAGTTTCAGACTAAAATTTAAAAAAAAAAAAAAAACATCTCGCATTTTCTGATGTGCATTAGTGTGTCTTTGTGTGGCAGTTGTTGTCGGAAGGTTTCAGTGTCAAAGGCATAGTTATTGGTCACTGAACAATACCGCCTTCAGCTGATAGCAATCCACAATCACATCAGAACGTCCTCTTTCGTCGGTATTGTGTAGCACCGGCGAAGTAAAATAATAAAAATGGCTACTAAACTGAAGCTTCAGCACTGCTACGAGTATAAAAACAAAAGAACGTGCAAAAGCAGAACTGCAAAATAATTAATTAAGCTTCACCTTCTGTCGTTTCTCGTACTATCCTTTTCCTATAGTTCCAGCACAATGCTTCGCATGTGTAGGAGTCATCTCCTGAGTGCTGGTCCCAGAAAAAAAAATTATATTGGCGCACATAAAATGTAAACAAATTTTGACATATATGGCGTGTGAAACATAAACGAGCAAAAAATAGTCACCTGGTGAGTTAATTGTACTTGATAAATACACTTTGGTCATAACGTACATGTCAATGCATACATACATATATACTGGTACATATGTACACATACAGAACAAATCTTATGGAATGGAAAATCGCTTAAAATTTTCTTTTCTTGGCCGAAAATCCCACAATATTTAGTTTGCTTTTGTTCACAACTAAAAAAAACATTTTTTGGCATGGAAACAAAAAAGAAATTAAATAAATAAATTAAAATTTATAAGGTTTTAAGTATGTCGTTTAAAAATAGCAATATTTTTGTTACCGCATATTATGCTATAATGGTTGCAAAATATCCACATACATACATACAATATTAAAAATATATGTACATATACTTTCCATATATTTACATAGTACATATGTATATATTTGTAAGAGCATACATGCCCACTTCCAGATATATTTACGTACCACAAGATGTAGCTGTACAAGATAGGTTAAGTTAAAAGGCATGCGACGGATATGGTTCGACGAAATCAAATCTCGTCACAGTCTACTAATGGACAATCGGGAAAAGCTCAGGAGTGGCCGTGTTATGTACGCCTCATAACGCGGCCACAGAGCTTTTGCTATGGTACAGTTAGGGAAACACAGTTAGCGAAACAATACAGAAAATGCGATACTCTTACCCATTTCTTGGCTTCATATCTAATTAAACGTACAATTTTTAATTCTCTTTTTATAGAATTATTTTTTTTTTTAATAACAAAAAGTTTGTACAATTACGATTTTTGTCCTCAGTCTGTGCTATTCACATCTTGTGTTGCTTTGTGTCAGTTGTTTGCGAAAGGTTTCAGTGGCGAAGGCATAGTCACTCACCACAGAAGAGTAACGACTTCAGCTGTATCCAATCCACAGGCACATCAGAACGCCCTCATTCGTCGGTATTGTGTATCACCGGCGAAGTAAAATAATTACGAAAAATGGCTACTAAAACGAAGCTTCAAATTGTTAAAACGTCTCCTTGATATCAGAGGCTCTTTAACACATGTGTAGTGGCCATCTCCTGAGTGCTGGTCCAGGATAAAAAAAAATAGAAACTCACATATCCTTAGCGTCCCCCCTCTACCTGTTTTTTGGCAACGGCAAAAAGACCCCTATAGCACAAGGCCTCTACACATGCGCTGCATTGCGCTGGAACTAGAGGAAAGGGGGACAGTGAGATGACAGGTGGTGAAACTTCACTATTTTACAACTCTGCTTTTGCACGTTCTTTGTTTTAATAGCAGTGTTAAAGCACCTCTGATGTCCAGCAAAACTGTAAATTTTTAAGCAATTACATGCATTTAATAAAAAGGTAATACCGTGTTTTTAAAAACGAAAAATCTTGGTTTGTCCTGCATATCAAAATTTTTTCCTTATCCAATGAAATATATGTATGTGCAATTTTTAATTTATGAACTGATTTGGAAAATTTTTTTCCATTCGACTGGACTTGGTTCAACTTTGATGCCATTAATTTATTATTGGAAGAAGGGCAGTGCCACGCCTCTAAAAGTCAGTTAACAGTTTTTTTTTAATCTTTATACATTTGCAAATACACTGGACCGCCTTGACGACCTTTAGCAGAAATAAAATTTTAAAAGTGAATATCACTGTTGCATATATAAAAAATTATATTCTTTTGAAATTTTGCTCTCACATTGATTTGCTGACTGTACATAACAATGAAAAGAAACACTGACAACACTGCTGTACTTTTCAAACACAATTTTTGCTGGAATCACTAAGGCAGTCAATGTGGGTGAGAAATTTTCAAAGGATTTGGTAAAACGGGGACATATTTTGTTCATGTTGTCAACACTGATGTCCTCTTTTCAAAATATTTTTTGTTATAATCTGTCAAGGGAATCAATATATGAGGGCAACATTACCAAAATATTTATGAAAACGAAAAATATATTTTTTCCATTTGTAGTATGTCCACTTTTCAAATTTTTTCTGGTAAAGTTACTCAGGAAACTTCATGTATTTGCAAGTGTACAAAAAGTATAAAAGAACGGTGGGAAATATAAATAAAATCGGATTATAGATTTTTAGGATTGTGGCACTGCTCATTTCATTTAATAAAATGGAACTCAAGTTGAGCCTAACCCAGTCTAATCGAAAAAACTTCCTAATCCGCTCAATAATGTCCGACTTCTGAGGTAAAATATTTACAAAAATATAAAAAAAAAAAATATGATCAGCCGCATGACTTGAGATTCTTTTTAAAGCGAAGGCTACACGATCAATGTTTATTGTTATTATTATAAATTTATTATTATTTATTATTATTATTATTATAAATTTATTATTATTTATTATTATTATTATTTTATTTTTTATAAAATAATGCACACAATGACAAATATTGAAGCTGAACATTGATTGTATATCGTGTAGCATTCGCTTAAGACAAAGCGAAAGCTTTCAGTTAAAAATTTAATTGAACTTTATTAGAAGAATTGAATTCTGGTAAATACGAATTTAAATTTTAAATGAAAGTCGCTGTATATGGACGTAACGGAGGTCAAATTTCCGTGTCGACAGCGACGTTGACAACTGGAACACGTCTGATTTTCTTTTTTTTTTTAAGTATACCCCTCCAGTATGGTAATCCATTTTGGTAAAATTTGAGTTATAATTATCTTTTGGAATATAAAATCACTTTTCCTTGATTGCAATTTTTGAACACTCAAATAAAAATTTAAACATTCACAGCAGTTTATATTTAAATTGGGTTGCCAACTGGCACAAATTATGGCATTTATTTCGTCAAAGTGTTTAGGAATTGAATCGTTATTTTTTTTTCTTTTTTGCAAAATGCGAAAGTTGAAAATTTGAAGTTTTGCAGCTAAAATTGGAGTTGGACTCAGTGCAATGCATTGCAATGTCACCAAGAACTCCTCTATAAAAGTTAACTTCAATTGCAATTTTGTCAAAAGTGAATATTTTGCCTTTGTCACTCGTTCAGATCAAGCCAGAAATATAATATTATTAAAAAAAACATTTACACATTTGCGTTAGTTAACATTTTTCAATTTTAAATCGGATAGTGATCGATAACATACAGGTCAATATTGCATGTGATAGTTACTAAGAAACAAACTACATGAAAGACGAAATTGGAAATTACACTGAGAAACACTAGCAGGACGGAAGAACATGCTGTTTCGACGGTTGCTACACCTTCATCTTCAGCGTTCTTCGTGTTTTGTCCACTATGTGTGGACTAGACTTGTGTTGTTCACCTCTGAGCTAGCTCAATTGAACGATTCAGTAAACTCAGCGAAGGAGCGTTCACTTTTTTTTAATGATTCTAGTTCAGTGAAGAGCGCTTGCCATGTTTTTTTTTCGTTCATTTTGTTGTTTCATCAGTGCTACCAGAACCAAAAAATTTTCTTAAATAAAATTTGTATGATCCAGATGCGAATATTTCACGTCATTGGCGATTTAGTGCAAACACTATTTTTTCTTAAATAAATTTCTGTCTTGTAGTTTGTATTTATTTGCTTGATATGTAAAACATTTCACAAATTTCCCTAAAATAACAAATTTCAGTACCAAAAACATATTTCCTCTTTCTACTACTGATTAAAGCTGCCTTGGTCCCCGTCCATATTGTGAAGCATATGCTGCAAAAGTTTTTTGAATTGTCTTTTGAAAGTGCAGCAGTGTCCATACATGAATCTTTTGCTTCATGTTTAGTATTTTTTATTCCTCCCTTCTATCTTCTTTTTTTAATTTTTTTTGACATTTCTCAATACCGAATGTAAATATAAAATAACTACCCTGTGATAGAAGGTGAGAATATTTTTTTTGGATACACATTTGAAGCACTAAGTATAATTTGAAGCAAAATAGACGCTAAAAAGAAAAATTATATAATAATTTTTATATAATTTTATATTTTTTTTTTAAATTTTTGATTATATTTCACAAAAAATTAACAATAAAACAGAGTAGCTATTATTATGATAGAAGTTAACAGTATACCAAACGAAAAGAAATAAAATGAAACGTCAAATACACCTCATCTCAAAAGATGCAAATAAGAAATTCAACAAAAACTGCATGTACATGAAACAGCGTACATACTTCCACTCCTCTTCCCCTTCTCTTCAACAAACTCAAAAGTTTTGCAGCATATGCTTCACAGTATGGACAGTATGAAACAAAATCAACTGAGCGACAAATTCAACTGAGCATAAAAATCAAATGTGCTAAAAGTTAACTGATATTACTGAGCTACTGAACGAACTAAACACTCACCAGCTCACCAAAAAGAGCTGAACTGAAAAGAGCTCATGAACCCAAATCTAGTGTGGACTACCGCATGAACAGGGTTTCGAAATAAGGCACTGCATACATATGTATGTATGTATCTAGCAATTAAAAATGTACACATTTATTTTTCACTATTCTAATGATCACAATAGAAATCAAGAAGTACAGAGATTGCAGCAGGAAAGCGAATATGGAAAATATACCCCTAAGTGACGCTGATGTTACTGTCATGTTGTTTTTTCCCAATATTTTCGGCTGTTGTCGTTAGTATGACTTGGTTTGAATGGCATGTCAAAAATAAAAATATTTTGCAGGTCTCTAATATTTAGTGTAGGTTAGGTTATGTTTACAGGGTCTTCTTATGTTCTGCTGCGCTATCTGTAAGGGGTGAAGAACGATAATATGATAATTCCCACATCATCATCCCATTTGATCGGTACCAAACCAGCCTCAGTGCGGAATGAATCTACTTACTCTTCTCTGATATCCCAGCAAGGTCCTGCAGAAATGGGAAGCCCATTACAGGCGCCTTTATAAGGGCGCAGGATGTTGACAAGTCAGATGCTTAACTATTTCCACCTCCTCTTCATCCCGACAACTACAGAAGTCGTTATACGCAAGATTTTAGCACGTAAATCTATATAATAAGAATGAACTGTTAATACCACCACTATCAAACGGAGCGATTTCTCGGTAACTCTCCAGGATGACGGATCGACCATCTAGGATCATACCGTGGCCAAGTTAGTTTTTTTTTTTTTTTTTTTTTTTTTTATCAGGGACCAGTACTCAGGAGATGACTCCTACACATGCAAAGCATTGTGGTGGAACTATAGGAAAGGCATAGTAAGAGAAACGACAGGAGATGAAGCTTAATTATTTATTTTTGCAGCTCTGCTTTCGCACGTTCTTTGTTTATACTCGTAGCAGTGCTGAAGCTTCGTTTTAGTAGCCATTTTTATTATTATTTTACTTCGCCGGTGCTACACAATACTGTCCGCCGCGTCGTTGCCGAGTACAGCCACTGCGGTACCCACATTAACGACACCGGGAGAATCTGCCATCTGATTTGAACGAAGTATGCCCTCTATTACCCCACGATAGGTGGCCTTTATCATACTAGAGCACCATACATCGGTATAGGGTTGATTACCACGTCGAAGAGGCATCTAGGGTTCCTTGGGATTATACTCCTCGTCTGCTCTATTGACCTTCTGCACGTATATAGACCAACGGTCGATTTATTCACTGCGGTCGACTTTGACATTGGCCTTCCAAGTAAGTTTCCAATTGAGTTAATTCCCATATACAAATGTATATACTCGTATATGTTTCGGAATGTCAGATAGCTTGGGTTCTATTCCATTCACACTCAGAAGTGGAAAGTGAAGAATACAATATCCGTTTTCAGCTCAGTCCGATAATCCCAGTTCTGCCTTCAGTATTCACGTATTCACCTGATACCGATACTGCAATGTCATAATCGTACCCTAAGCTTTAGTGACTTAAAATGTCATGTTCTTAAATTCTATAACAATATTTTTCATAAACATATTCTAAGTGTAAACATGCATACTTATCTTTGGAAACATGGAATATTTGAAATCTTGCGATACAAACATATAAAAACGCACACTTGTATTTCTTTTAACACCCTGGTAGGGTCAGGTTCTTGTAATTAAAATGTGTGTGTATGCTAAACGAAGGTATCTTGTTTTACACAATTTTTGCAGAAGTATACAAAAATGCATATACGAGGTGTGTTTAGAAAGTAAAGGGACTTTTCAAATTTCGCGGGCAACATACATTCGATTATCGATTTCAATTTTGGAGCTTTCTCTTAGTAGCCATTTTTAGTAATTATTTTACTTCGCAGGTGCTACCAATACCGACGGAAAAGGGTGCACTGATGTGCCAGTGGATTGGTTATAGCTGAAGCCGGTACTGTTCAGTGGCCAGTGACTATGCCTTCGCCACTGAAACCTTTTGCAAACAACTGACACAAAGCCACACAAGATGTGAATAGAACAGACTGAGGACAAAAATCGTAATTGTACAAACTTTTTGTTATTAAAAAAAAATAATCCTATAAAAAGAGAACTAAAAAGTGTACGTTTAATTGGATAAGAAGCCAAGAGAGTATCGCATTTGCTTCATTTGCTGTATTGTTTGGCAAGTTTTGCGTTATATTTTTGTCTTTTACTTATTTTAGTTTATTTATTTGTTTTTTCAAACATTATTTATTCACGATTATTTATCTATGTTTGTTGTATGTTTTAGCTGGTCTATATGCAGCATTTCCATTGGTGCTAATACCAAAATCTTTCATCAAATTCTTGAAAAAAGCTAAAAAATTTTACATGTTTATAGAAGAACTCCCAAAAGATATTTGAGAATTACAAAATATATAAACAAAACAAGCCAAAAATAGCCTATTTAAGAATTTCCCTTATACAACAAACATTTTATTATTTGATTTAAATCTATTTAATTTTTCTATGTCGAAACTTTGGTTGGCATTGATTGAAAAGTATTTAAAAGGCAAAATGAAAAATTAAATTTCTCAACACAATTATGTACCTATTCTGGGTAAACTATATAACAAACATAGATAAATAATCGTATTTAATTTAGACTAACGTTGAATAATTGAAAGAATACATACAGAGCTGTCATAGAACCCAAGTCGGTTTTGCATATTGTCGGCTTTGCAAGCCGATATTGGTTTCATTTGGTGTCATGAAAACGTCGGTTTTCTTATCTTCGAATCCAAATGAAACCGATATTCGAATCAGCTGTTTTATGATTTTGTTCATTTGTTTACTACTTTTAATGCAATTTTTGTTTGAATTTGTTTGAGAAAATAGATATGCAAAACGAATTTATTGAAAATAAAAAAATGCTGTTTAAAATTAAATTTATGAACAATAAAAAATTTCGATGACGGAGGGTCAGAATCTTCAGGAAGTGACAGTTATGGAGCTTCTGGAGTTGATATGGGAGCGCCATATCTTCATCCAAATAATGCTAACAATCTTAAAAGAAGCAGAGAGAGTGTGCATGAAAAAACGCAGCGTAACATGGAAAAGAATAATCTCCCAAATAACCAAGATGATGATGACGGCCATGAAGACAATGAAAGCAAAGAAAATAGATTTAAGCAGATCTACGTTCGAGGATTTGAACGCTGCTTGCCTAGAAGACGCATACTCCACGATATTTATGAAAACGTATCTCCATCCCGATTTGACGGAAATAGTTTTGGACTGCTACTCGGTAAACATTCGGGCGCCATCTTCGCAATCTGTCACCATGGAGAACACTTCCATGTTGTCCACGATTGCACCTACTCAAACTATAACTGTCGATGCATCTCCGTCGACATCCTTAAAACCCACCCTTCAATCGGCCGGCGATATTCTAGACGAACTATTGCCGGTTATGAATTCCACACAAAACACTGGCTTAATCTCTCAGTGTATTTCTCGAAAGAGGGGAGAAACCTTGTCTACCTGGACATCGCCCGGAGAAACTGGGTACCAGGTGATCAAGTTAGATATTTTCGGATTCAACAAGGTTTCAGTGATGCAAAAAAAAAAATTGGTGGAAAGAGGCGGAGATGCGTACCACTTTTATTACGAGCAGCCCGGTGAATCCGAAAACCATACTCATCAACAAATTAATGGCGCTGGTAGCAAAGGAGGTGACGACATTGCCTGGCATAAAAAGAGAGGAAACGGTGATGAACTCATCTTATTCCTACGGCAATACCCAGTATCGCCAATAAATCATGTATTCTCCCATTCAATATACATGACTTCAAAATACAAATTCTTTAACAAGGTAATAGAATTAAGAAAATTTCTAATTAAAATATAAACTAAAAATTTTTTTTTTTTATTTTCAGATCAGTCCATTAATGATTAACGTGATGAAGATCCACTGAGCTTTCTACAATGAACTTTCTGTTGAGGTGTTGTGTACTCATTTTTTGTCGGTGGAGCCGCAACATTTATTCTTCAATAGCCCTAGCAGTAGCATAAGTAACGATTACATGAATTTAGAATATTGAATCAATGCACTTGAAAAATTAATTGATTACCAATTTTATAGTAATTCAGAAAATATCCAATACTTTTATAATTGTCTATTCAATGTTTTGGATAAAAAAATTCCCAAAAAAAATTCAATATTTATTTTATCTTCGCCTAATGCAGGTAAAAATTTTTTCTTCGATGCAGTAGTACATTATTGTATTAACTTTTGCCAAATGGGCAATTTTAATCGCTATTGCACATTTCCTTTAATGGAATGTGTAGATAAGCGAATAATTTTGTGGAATGAGCCAATGATGGAACCTGCAGCGACGGAAACATTAAAATGCATTTTAGGCGGAGATACGTGCAATGCTAAAGTTAAATACCAGGGAGATGCGGTAATAAGCCGCACTCCAGTAATCATTTTATCAAATAATGATATCTTTCCAAAAGATGAAGCTTTTAGATCTAGAATGTTTAAGTTTAATTGGCGTCCAGCCAGTTTCCTAAAAGAATATAATTTAAAAACAAATCCTATAGCCATATACCATTTATTCAATAAATATATAAATCATTAATAAATTTTAAAAATAAATGTTTTTATTTCTTTGTTTTTTTTGAAAATCTTGGTACAAATTCAAATTCGTCATCAATTGCATTTTCCATGGTTCTCTTGATATTTCCACTCTCTGCATCGGTGTTGCCAAACAATGTTGATCCATCGGTATAGCCTGCTTCAGCAGATTCCACAAATTTAACTTCTGTTGGCCAACTAATTGGATTAGTTTTAGTAAATGCTGAAGATAGACCATAACTTATATTGCAGCCACATTCAACACGCCAATATGCACAAAAATTTAAAAAATTTTTATCTTCATTTGAAGGATTTAATTGTGGCGCTGCTTGAATTCCTACATGAACTTGTGGTTGTGCAGAATATCCAGTTATTCCACTTTGGGGATCAAAAGTTCCATAATTTTCAATCTGTCGACGATATGTATCATCAATTGAATTTACAACAATTGGTGCTGAAAATTCTGATGCCAATCCAATAACTCCCAAAGCTGGAGATTTGTCATTGTTTTCAAAAAATTGTAATCTATTAGAACGTCCTCTAACATACTCAGATTCTAAATCAAATGTCTAAAATTAAAAAAAAAATTTAAAAAATCTAAATTAAATGTAGGGCACAAAATGTGATTTTGCTAAATGTACAAGATTTTAACAAAATATCTGATGGTATTAATAAAATTAAATGATTGCAAATGAAAACCGACTGCAGTCGGCTGCTTGGTTTATTTCCAATAAAAATCCGATAACATTGGTTTCTGTGACACCTGAAACCGACATTATTTCTAGTTCGAACATAAAACCGATAACATTGGATTTCATGACACTAAAGTATTTTGTTTTATCGGTTTCAAATCCAATTCCAATAAGATTGGTTTCTAAGACATCCCTTATAATTATTAATTTACTACACAAACAGCTGTATATGGTTTGGTTATGGCAGCACTAATAAGTCAAGCAAATATAGTTATGGTTATGGCCATGACAATATTGGAACTCACGTTTAATTGAATCTTTTGCCTCGGAGTAATCAACAAATCCATGAAATACTCAGTTTGTTGAAAAACTGATCGCCTTATATGGCCAGTCTAGAAATCACTGCACATTTTTTTGTGCTGAATTGAACCACGTATTCCAACGAATTTTTCATATGCAAGATTGCAACCTTCAAATAAGTTTTCAGATCTACCTCGAATTAAAATTGAATGCTTATTTAATGTTGTGTTGTACGTACATACGTACAACACTTCTGACACCATTTTTCCCTCCTCTATATTTGCATGCATCCATTATTACATTTCACCAGCTAATAATCGCTTTACCTAATGGGGATTAAAATTACACAATAACAATTGCAGTATCTTTTTAGTCTGCATTTAACGGCTTGAGAATTAGAGGCAAAAATTATGCGATATGGAATGGAAATGAAAATACCAGTGTTTGTTATCAATCGAAGAAGCAATTGCTTTCGCATTCATTGTCGCACCTTATTAACTTGTTCAAGAATTTTTGTTATATTAAATGAACACTTTACCACATGCAATTTTACAACAACAAATAAAATGGATATAATCTCATCGTATGTATATTCTTTTCAACCAAAAAATGCGTGATTTTTTTAAAACGTGACGGGCCCAAATGCGCCATTCAATTCGAATCGAAATTTCAAACAAAATTTTATTTAAATGTATAGGATTTTCTTTCGATATCGAATGCCGTAATTTGGGGCCTGTTTGGTGTTTGTTTTATGAAACTGTTTTGCTCTCTGAAAGGGTAGTATATTTTATTCAACAAAATCACCCGTTGTATTGGTGAAATGAAACGCATTTTATACGCCATATAAATATGCAGTGTTGAGAATGTCATGTGAAAATTAGTGTTTTTTTTTGTATTTACAACGCTACCAGACAAATTAAAAAACAAATCGCTTTTTATTATCTTAAAGCAGCGCTCAGGAGATGATCCCTACACATGTGATGCATTGTGCTGGAAATAGAGGAAAGACATATGGTGATTTCCTTTCTGAGCAAAAATTTTGTCCTTTCGATGGATAACATTTTCTACAGTTAAGTACTTGAATTCATTTTTATTCAAAATAATATAAACAAAACAAACAAAAAAAAAAGATAAACAACAACAACAAACTTATTCTTCCCACGATTTTGAGCAGATCTTTTTTAGCTTTTGTTGGAGCCTCGGATGTGTTTGTAGCATATTCTAAAGCGCATGCTACACGATCAATGTTCAGCTTCAATATTTGTATATGTGTGCGTTATTTTACAAAAAAAATAGTCACACATATATATATATATATATAAGTGCACGTTGACTACAAAACGAAAAATTTTCCTGAGTTCAATCAACCCCAGTTTCAGACTCCTAAAAACATCTCGCATTTTTTCTGATGTACATTTGTGTGCCTTTGTGTCTGTTGTTGTCGGAAGGTTTCAGTGGCGAAGGCATAGTCACTGGTCACTGAACAGTGACGGCTTCAGCTGATGATGTGCCATCTGTACGCCCTCCTTCGTCGGTTTTGTGTAGCACCGGCGAAGTAAAATAATTACTAAAAATGGCTACTAAAAACGAAGTTTCAAAATTTAATACGTCTCCTTGACATCAGAGACGCTACAACACTGCTGTAAAAACAAATAACGTTCAAAAAGCAATGTTGTAAGATAGTGAAGCTTCACCACATGTCATTTCTCTATCTAGCCCTTTCCTATAGTTCCAGCACAATGCTGGTTCAAGATAAAAAAAAAATATTGAAGCTGAAAATTGACCGTGTAGCATTCGCTTAAGCTATTTCAAAGGAATTTCAAATAATATTTTCGTCATATATAGTGGAAATTCAAAACTAATGAACAAAACTTGAAAATTTACATGCATTTCAAAAAAACCTTTTTTTGGAGCTAAAAACTTTTCGCCATATCAACAACCCTGAAAAACAAGGCAAAACTGGAAAAATGGTAACGCTGCCCCCAACTATAAAATAAAGCGAAAATTGTAAAGTAAATATGAGCAAACAAAAATGTAGAAATGTAAGTTTGTTTGGGTTTTTGCTAAGTGAACTAAGAGAAATTTGTTTAATTTAAAAGTTAAATTCGGTACAGTTTCACTTTCAAAGAAAAAGGCAGAAAGAAATCACGTACATTATTGTAATTTAAGACACTTAATAATAAGTAAGATTTTGCAAATAAATTATTTCCTTCATTTACTTTCCAAACAAGCTGTTAAGAGACAATAGCGAAATGACATTTCCTCATTTCCTCAACATTCGTAAAGACCGCTACTAATTGCCACGGAATGCTCTAATAAAAACATTTCATTAAAATATTTCCTAAAAATTACAACAACAGAAAATCTGTTGTTAAAACACAAATTGAATTAATTAACTGAAAATACAATGTGCTGTTAGTGAAAAGAAAAATAAAACTTATATGTACTTCAATTTGTAGGCATATCACGGAATTCGAATTAATATTTTAAGGTAATATAGGGTTATACATTTAGTGGTTTCAAAACCGCCAGTCTGGCAAGGCTGTTAGGTGTTAAATATCTGTCCTCTGAAGTGTCATTTATGTAGTGAAATGTTTGCCATTTACGAATATGGATCTTTGAACAAACCGAAGAACCCGTAAAAATTGTTAAAACATTTTTCGACCATTACAGCGAGATTATCGCCGTCATAATCGACCTACTGTGCAATTGATTGGCAAAATTATAAAGAAATTTGATGAAACTGGTAGCATTACAGATGTGGTCAGTCATGTAGGGGCTTACGGGGAATTAAATATGTAATGCTTCCTAATGCAGGAATATTTTTATTATTATAGAGAAACAAAATTACTGCTGTATTCATGAAAAAATGTTGGATTTATGGAAGGTGTATTGATTGAATTTTCTATAGAAATTTGTCTCATAAAACTTTTTTATAAAAATATTTATGACTATGACAGTTAATTTACATATACCGAGCCCAATTTAAGTACTATTTGTTTTTTTTTTAACGCAACTGTATGAATATTCGTATTAGTAAAGAATAATTCTACATTTTTAAAAAGTAGTATATATTTGTTTATTTTTGTTATTGCCAGACACTTGTTTCACTTTCTGTGACATTCAGCATTTCACTCGCATGCATAGTCAACAATTCAATAGCACTTGTCAATATCTTAAAATTATTTTTTCAAATTGTTCTGTTTGAAAATATTTTGCTTCTGAAAGAAATGAAAGATGTCTATGACAATTTAGAAACACATGAATGAATGAATGAGTGACTGTATAACTGAATGTATAAAATCAATATTGCATTTCTTGTTATTTTGCATTTGTTTAACAATTCTTATGGGTTTGTAATCATTTTTACATTTTTGTATTTAATTACAAATATGATTGAACTGTGAGGTCGCTTTTTTTTATTTTGTGACAATTAATGATGTTTTAAAATAAATTAAACAAACGGAATGTGTATGTATGTATGTATCTTACGACAATTTTCCTAAAATAGATCGTTTTTGTAAAGTTGGCGTTGCTGCGCGATAATTATGAAGCAAAGTTGTGGCATCTCGGATGTTAATTTTGACGCATTATTTTTTAAGGTAAGGGGACCCACTTTATTTCTTATTTTACTACGCCGACGTTTTATTGCTCAAATACCGACGAAGGAGCGTGCTGTAGCACAGAAAACTCAGAAAACACTTTTTTTGACTTGACCGGGCTGGGAGTCGCAACCAGGTCTTTCTGGTTATAGCGCCAAGATGCTAATTACTCAGCCATCAGCAGATCTACGTTACGTTGATACGTCTCTGGTGCTCTGTTGACGCATTAATGTTTAAGCTAAAGGAGAGTCATTTTATTTATTAGTTTTCTTCATCGCCGTTTTACGGATTTGCGTAGAGTGTGCACCACATGCGGCAAATTTTTATACTGGGCACATGAGTGTGGCAATCAGTACACAGCTTTTCAAGGTAGACAACATTTTTTCCACTTTTCAGCAAGAACATATAAATTTTTTGACTGCCCAACTCTTGAACACGCAACATATAAATGGTCATCTGAAAGCAGTGATTTTCTATAGTAAATTCAATACGCACACCTGTGGGTTAATTCTCGTTCTGTGATAACGTAAATTAACAGAAAACATATGAAAAAGTGTTTCATTCCAGTTGTAGCCGCAAAACTTTTGTATTTATGTTATTCATTTTTAAATATCAAAATAAAAGGGAAAAATTAATATCCATATATTTAAATAAATAAAAATAGAAAATGTCTTATGGATTTATCACACGAAATTCGAGATGATTTTTTTTTTTTACAAAATATTGAATTAACTGTTGTAACTTTACAGTGTGATTTTCTTTGGGCTGTGTCTAAGCTATAATCGCTTCCGTTTGAATACTTGATGCTGGTACTTGCTATCTTAAAAAAGCAATTTGCCAGCGCTTTAAATTATTCGTTGTTCTCATTTCTTCTAGGTTTTCTTCGTTGAAAAAGTTTTCAAATTGTGGTGCTTCATGTTGCGATTTCCTTTTTCGTGTTTTCGGGCAGGTTCCTGCACTGCCTCCAATTGTAGCAGAAGCTGATGTGCTTGCAGGAGTTGATGTAACTGCATGACTTGTGGTTTCAGCATCTTTTGCGTAGCAACACGTCGTCCAGTATAATGTCAGATTGGTCACAACCATCAGAAATGGCACCCAACATATACGAAATATCGAACTCTACTTTAGGCGTTCCGACTCCGTCTACCGCTCCTAAAGTTGTTATTTTTACAACACGTCCTTCTAAGGTCGATAGTGCTTTTAGCCAATTGTGCCGCTCCTTTGTTCAGCTTGTTTTAACTGAATATATTTTGCACTAGTGTGGACTCTAAAAATTTAAAAAAAAAATTTAATTTGCTGAAGCACATATAAACAAGTAATAAAGTGATTCTAATATTTTTTTCATTTTTGGCCATCTTCATGGTTCCCACTAATAAATGGGAAAGTTTTTGTCACTTGTTTACATTGTTACATAAAACGAGAATCAGCAATGCAGTGCATCTGTTAAAATATTTTGTTTCATTCCACTTTTTTTTTATTCATATGAAAACATTTTAATTTGTTTTTTAATTTCTTGACAGAACGGGAATCAGAATCACTGTGAAAAAATGGAAAAATGTTATTTTCACATTGTCACAGAACGATAATTGACAGCCTGTATTGTTTGTACGCGAAACGGGGACTCCAATCGCTTGTAGTTACAAAGTTAAATTGCAGAAAGGTACAAATTCTACCTCTATACGAGTATTTTAAATTTCAATAGAATCGATATGAAAAGCAAAAATTGTCAACCTTAACCTCTGCTGGTCCTCTTTGTTATTGCAGGGGTACACAGCATATTTGACTTTTTGGAAGGAGATGTATCTATGTTTTAAACGTCATTAAAATCGATTTGAAAGAAATATTCGATTAATATTTCTAGATTATTCGAATAATTTTCCAAATACAAGTTAATTGTATCATAAAAAAATATTGTAGTATCTCTATTTTAAAAGTGTTGTCTCAATTTCAATGAAAATGTGGGAGGCTCTCATTTTTTTTATTTTGTCACATAAGATAATTTCATCCAAATGGAGTCGTTATATTTGCAGTCTAAATAAGAAAAAGTTTTATCAGTTTGTCTATAGACAAAAGTTTAGTGAACCTTTTGTACTTTCTTACTAAAGCTCCTTACAAACTCATGGATACTTTCTTTTTTCAAGTTTTAAGTTCATCATGTGTATATGTGTATGTGTGTACGAACACATACATACATTTAACGAAATTTGTATGGCTCAAAGTTGCACTAAAATTGCTTTTTGTTTTTACACAAAAATGTGAAATCTCATTTACATGTGTATACGTAAACTAAAGTGTAATTACACACAGAATAAAATTTAGTTTAAAACGTAAAAAACAATGTTGATTTTTGCTCCATACGATTTTCATGTCAGTTCAACATGATTTTATAATAATCTGAAAATATAATTTATTACTGTTGAAACAACTTTAATTACTGCTGATTTAATATGGCAGTACCGTTGAATCGCAATTTATGTTGAATTACCATCATAAATCATGATGATTCAAGATCAGTTCAAGTTGCAGTAACGTGAAATATATGTTTTTTTTTATCTAGGACCAGCAGTCGCTTAGAGGAAAGGGATAGTAGGAGAAATAATAGGAGGTGAAGCTTCACGATCATACAACACTACTTTTTGCACGTTCTTTGTTTGTATAGCAGTGTTATAGGGTCTCTGATGTCATGGATATGTATTAAATTTTGAATCTTCGTTTTTAGTAATTATTTTACTTCGCCGGTGCTACACAATACCGACGAAGGAGGGTGTTCTGATGTGCCTGTGGATTGGATACAGCTGAACTAATTTTATTTGAATTTCCATTTAACGTGATATTTTAAATTATAATTAAAATATCGATTATGTTAAAACAACATTATAATTATTTTAATTTAAATTATTTTAAAATTACAATTGCAGTTAAGTTGAATTAATGTGTAATGTTCATCAGTAGATATTCCACCGAATTCTTGAAAAGCTAAGAAATCTTACATGTTTCTAAAAAACTTTCAAAAACTCTTTGAGAATTCTCTGTATGCAAATAGAATAAAGATTTTTAAAGTAGTTTCAAGCTGATTTAAAATTTTGCATTTGTTTATTTAACATTTCCCAATGTTAATTTTACATTAGTTCATCATTCTTCGAAAATCTTGAATTTTGCTGCATTGATTTAGTAGAGTGCAACGTTGCTTTAACAGAGGGTACTTTAATTTTATTATAAAACGGGAATTTACGTATTTAACATTGTGCAACATGATTTTTGTTACGAAAAATATCGAACGAAAATAAAAGTGAATGCGTTCAGTATGAATTGGTATTTTCATGTCCTCTTAAGCAATTCTTTATCTGAATTAATCTTTAATGCCATCTTAAATGTTAAAAAATTATCGCTTTTGAACTCATGGAAAATGCGCATTCTAGTCTGCCGATTAATTTATATAAACAACTGATGATATAATGATTTTAATCAACATTTAGTCATGTTAATTTTACAGAGGAATTTTTTTCTGTGCGCAATTTAAAAAATTTTGTCTGTATACATGTGTATAAAAGTGAAATAAAAATTTTACATATGGGTAAAAAAATATTGTGCAATATTTTCTAACAAAAATTAAAGTAAATTTATTGTTAGAAATTATTTGAGCATTAAAATAACAAATAAAATGGCCCTCCGCTATCTTAAAAAAAGTTAATGCCTCAACAATGTACTCGTAGATATATGCTGATAACCAGCAATTGAGAAGCAGTTGCAGTAAAAAATATCAAATGTTCGTAGAAATATTGGGAAAGGAGGCAATATCCAGAACAAAAAGGAAGAAAAATTCATAATTGAAATTAAACATTAGAGGTTTCACGATGGGTAGTGCAAAGTGTCCAAATGATGCGAATTTGAACAAAAAATGCATAGTTTTCATCAACACAAGAACAAAATGTGCGTATTAGCAATTTGCTCCATTTTACACCGTTTGCACTATAAAACCCTGAGCAAAAATAGTTGTGCATATATGCTCAGTTGGAAACAAAGCTCGAAAAGTTTAAGTAATTTTTGATTATTATTTTTTTTTCTTTGAGCGGCACTCAGGGGTTGACCCCTACTCGTGCGATGCATTGTGCCAGAACTAGGAAATGAGGTCATGGGAAAGAGGATTGAAGGATTAGGGTTTTTGGACATTTGATTTTAATTTTCTCACGTCAAAAGTGAAAGGAAAGACCTCTGCGGCGAATTTATTCCACATACGTGCTGTTCGGCCAAAAACCAAAACCGACATTCTCGTGAGGTCACCATTTAGCGAATTATCATATTTGGCGTCATCTCCGCGATCACAGTCGATGTCGGCCTACGGTCAAATGAATATGAATGGCAGATATGTTGTTATATCTGCAAAATAGTGAATAAGGTTGGAAGTGGACATAGAAGGTCATTAAGAAAAATAAGAAATAGAGTAGTAAAACGAATGTACCCCTGTGGTACTCCTGAATTTATCTTGAACTCGTTAGATGAGATCCCGTCTATAACAACTCTTATAACGCGATCCCCAGGAAAGCTCGATATAAATCAAGAAAAGATATCACCGACACCGGAAGACAAAAGTTTGGACAAAAGTGCTCCATGCCACACTCTGTCAAATGCTTTTTAGAGCCATTACTTTACTTTCACCAAAATGGAGAATGGATCGGCGCCATATTTACGTGAGGAACGTTCTCCACGGAAGCCAAATGGCCGGTCGTTAAGTAAGATATTGGAATCCAGATACTTTACCAGATGGTAGTTCAGCATACTTTCCATTACCTTGGAAATGGTAGAAAATATTGCGATTGGGGGGTAATTTTCAGGGTTGCTTGCCTCTGCCTTTTTGGGCAGTGTTTAACTTTTTCGAAATTTTAACTTATCCGTACATATTTAAATTTTTTATGTATTTTTTATGTATTTTCAATCGTAGAAAATTATTGCACGATTGATGTCGTATTCCGATCGTGCACCTTCGGTACAATATGAGCGACAGTGTCATGATAGCCGGGAAGGTATACTATTTTGTTTGTTTATAATTTTTGATTAAATGAAAGAGAATAGATCTCATATTGATAAATGTTTTATTTAATGACGGCAATTATGTATGGAATACAATATCAGATAAATGTCCACCTCTGTTAGCCTCACAAATGCGAGCCCTTTTGAGCACATTTTTCATTATATGCTCACGCATTTCACGCGGTATTTCATTAATTTCATAACGAATATTTTGTTTGAGTTGCTCGAGCGTTCTGGATTGTTTGCATAAACCTTGCTTTTCAGATATCCTCACAAAAAGAAGTCCGGAGCAGTCAATTCAGGCGACCGTGGAGGCCAATCAATATCACCATTTCCACTTGTTGTGGAATAAGGTCTCGCAGTAATTCCATTGTAATCCTGGCTGTATGCGATGTGGCACCGTCTTGTTGATACCACATGTTAATCAAGCCCAAAGCATGCAGTTGTGGCGTTAAAAATTTTATTCAAGGTTGAAAACCAAGCTCCTGAGCACGGCGTCGAATTGAGGTTGATGGATTGTTATGAACACTTTCTTGAGCAGCAGTAATGTTTTCAACCGATCTTGCAGTACGTTGTGGTCCATGCTTGGGCCTATCACCTACAGACCCTCTTTCTTCGAGATCATTCACTACACGATAAACAGTGCATTTTGTTGGCACGTTTTTTCACCCAAAAATTTTATCGTAACTTTCTCATCGTCACAGTAATCGATGATTGATTTTGATAAAATGTTTTAACGATTAAAACACGTTGGTTTATCGATTATTTTTCCATAATAAATTTGCCACGTGTCTACTTCACGACTGCCAAATATGAACTGTCAAGACTAATGTTTACCAAAATGGCGGCAAAACAAAGTAGTATACCTTCCCGGCGGACAACCTGTACATGAAAGGTCTACGATGTTCTGAAAAGAATCCTGTGTGATTCTTATATTCCTTCTGAAAAAACTGATTTGAAAAGAAGCAAAAATAATCTGTTCTTTGATCGACGCATTAATATTTTAAGTAATGAGCGAGCCATTTTGGTTATTATTTTATTGCACAATGGCATAGACATTTCTACCAAAACGTATTAAGTATTGAATCGAGGATCTTCAAAATGACTCCCAAAAATATCATTTGGAAGAGTCGCAAACGATTGTTGACTACTAATAATCTTCCAATGCGCGCCAATATCATTAAACGATGGTTCACGCGGTCAACAATCATTATGACGATTAAAAAAGGAAGCACTTAACTTTCTAGATCTTCGCGCCTTAACTTTCCAAAGCGCTACCACATCTTTTATTGAGTTGCCATATTTTTTCTTTTGGAAAATTATACTCTTTGGATTGTAAAAGGTACGCAAAATGCAACTTTGCGCAATGACCATCGTGATTATCCCTAATATTTTTTCCTGTGTACGTATATTTAATTTTTTTTTCAACAAAGTTGTGTATGAAGTTTTAGTGAATCCACTTACTGTACACAACGTACTGCAACACTTTCAGTCGCAGGCATTAATTGGAGTAGAATATATTAGACCGTTCTATTATATATTGCGTACTCGTCTGTACTTATGTATATGTACATTCATATGTATGTATGTATGTGTGTACGTTTGTAAACACGTGTGTATAGCAAAAATAAATAACACTGCAGCTGAATGCAACTCATGGAAAGCTTCCAACCAGCAACCTCTTAAAAGGTCAGAGTGCATATAACATCACAGGAGCTACTGCTGCTGTCATGGTCATATCAATGCATATACACACCGCATACATGTGTAATATGTACACACTCACGCACACACACACACACACACACATAGTTTGCATTTGCATACACTAAAGAAAAGTAATTATTTGATAAACAAAAGCAGCCATAAACAATAATAATTTTTAAAGACTTTCACAGATTTAAGGATAACAAATTACTCTTTTATTTAAGACGTTTGAGTTATCGGTCTTGATAGACTTAAATAAATTTTGTAAATGGCGAAATATACTGAAATATAATAATTTTGCGCACACACTTTTCCCAAAATATTTTACTTATTCAGGAAAATATTTACTAAAAGATTAAAATTTGAAATTGATTTAGAAGGGTTAGGTAGTACCCATTCCCAGCGTTTTTTCCAATAGGTTGAGAACTTTTGTCCCACCTTGTATTTTAGTGCTTCTCTGCAGTTTTTTTTTTTTTTTTTTTTTTTTTGGCAATTTATTACAAATTTTCATTTTGGATTTTTTTCAAAATATTTTCTTCTTTTTAACTTCGACAATTTTGTTGGCTACAAACCAAAATCATATTTTGTTCTTTTCATTTTTTAATTTAAAAAAGTTAAAAATTTAACTAAAATTTGTTAAATGTTTAAAAATTAATTCCCATTAATATTCTCAGCTTCCAGATGGCACTTCTTTTTCAAAAGATTCTTATAAATGAATTAATTTTTTGTTTACAAAAAAAGTGTGTGTGTGTGTACATATGTATGTGTCTGGTCACAAAATACTACACATACATAAGTATTTGCTCACAAATATCTAAATTTAAAAAAAAGCTTGAAGATGCGTGTTAATTTGTATAAAAATATTTACTCACTGTATTGAAATCATCAATAATAAATAGACGGGAATAAATTAAAAACGCAATATTGTGTATTAAATTAATTTCAAATGGAGGTGGTATCGTGACTTATGTACACTCACTATCATTCACGCTTAAGGAGGATATACATATTTCTCACGCAATACTCACGTTAATTGGGTGAAAAATAGTAAAAAAAAAACATGGAATTTATTTTATTTTACTACACGCATCGTTCTAAACCATATTTTAAAGTCAGCAATATCCGCTAGTTGGCATAAAAATGATTATCTGCATATATTTTGCAGTGTGGTATCGGAAATGTCATATTTAATGGAATGGGTCGTATGAAGCAGGGAAGGAAAATGGCTCATATGTTTTTGTACCAACTTTGAAAACATAATGTACTATTTAATTAGTGACGGTACTATTAATATATGTATGTATAATTATAAAAATAATAATAATTATAATATATATAATAATATACAAATTATTATTTCCTGACGATGCTACCTACTTGGTAGCGAAATATTGAAAAATAAATTATTATTAAAAAACTTTTCAAAAAAAGACCATCGCTCAAAAAAAAATATAATTAAAAAAAAAAAAAAAAAAAATAATTATAATAACAATATTAATAACACTAATTATTTTAAGCCTAAGGTCTTTTTATATATTTTATATTTATTTCAATATTTCGCTACTCCTTTGTGTAGCTTCTTCAGGAAAATTGGTTTTTGTTTATAATAAAAAAATTTTTTTAAAAATTCACAATATAGGAAAAGTTCTTGTCAATGAAAATTCAAAATAAAAATATTAACAGCCATATTCATAAAAATATTAAAAGTCATATTCATAAAAATATATTCTGGATTTGAAATAGGTATAAATATTCGATTTTGTATTGAAATTTTTGTTTTTGAACCAAATCCAAAATACATTTTTACGAATATGTTACATATAATAAAATATTCAAAACAATAATTACAATAATAATAATGATAATAATAATAATAATAAAAATCTTTCGTCTATATCTTTTTTAATAATAACCTATATGTTTATAATTATAATAACAATAATAAAATTTATAAATCATTAATATATGTACCTAACATGTCGAAAAGATAAAAAGCGTGAAATATATGATAGAGGGTGTCTGGTGGGAAATTTATATTTTTAAATACGATTATTTCTAAAAGTAATAAACGGTGCGGAGGGAGGGTGGCCCCGTTGGAATTATCGATTGTACGGATTTGTCAGGCACGATGTCGCAGTGGTTGAGTGGGCATCGCCCGTTCGCTGTGGAAACATTTTTTAAGAGTAATCATTCTTACGTAATTGCTCGTCCACAATTTTGTTCAAAGTTCGGTATTCGGCGAATAAGTGATGGACCGAGTGTAAATTTAATTCGTTCGTGGGTGCTGAGATTCCGCGCAACTGCTTCGGCTATGAATGGCCCACGGCCAGGGCCCAGTCGATCTGAAAACATTGAACTGCTTGAAAGCAGTTTACGTGAAAATCCGCGACGTTCAATACGCGGACTATCAAATGCGATTATTCATGAAATTTTAAAAAAGGATCTGGATGACATACACTTTAAAAAATAAAAGGCGCATTTCCATTCTATCGTTCAATGCTCTTAATAACACTTTGTGTCAATTATTACGTTTTTTATTTAAGTTTGAAAATATAAACCTGCTACCAGACACCCTGCAGAAGTAAATACCAGATTTTGATAATATTTCCGTTTTAAACACAGAACTTAATTATAGACGTAGATATATGTTAGAAATGTTACAGATTATAAATGTTTCAACAGATCAGAGAATGAAATTTAAGGCAGATACGTTTAATGTTGCGCAGAATTACAGATATTTATTATATAAGAACAGAAAATAGAATTAAATATATTCGGGTGTTGTCTATGTATATTTGTATGTTTTCTAAAAAAAATTAGCATTTTTTATGTTGACAATATTTGCTTTTTAAAATTTTTATGTTGACAATGTTTAATTTTTCAATTGTAATTCCTAAATATTTTTATAATCAGAAGGAAAAAAATTTTAATTTCCTGAAGAAGCCAATCAATGATTTTGGCGAAATATTGATATAAAAAAGAATAAGTATTTAAATTTCCTTACAAAAACTGACCTGAAGCTTGATTTTTTTTTTCTTATCTTGGACCAGTGCTCAGGGGCTATCCCCTACATATGCACTGCTTTGCACTGGAACTATAGTGACTGATAGGGTAGAGAGTAGACAGTTAGTGAAAGTGGTAGGAAGATAGAGCTTAATTCTTGCACAACTCTGCAGTTGCGTGTTAATTATAAAGCAAAGTTCCGGAGTCTCTGAGTTTTTTTTGACGCATTATTATTTTTTAAGCTATTGGAGCCATTTTATTTATTATTTTACTTCGCCGACGTTTTATTGCTCAAATACCGACGAAAGAGGTTGCTGTAGCACAGAAAACTCAGAAAAAACTTTTTTCTGATTTGACCTGGCTGGGAGTCGAACCTGGGTCTTTCTGGTTGCAGAGCCAACACGCTGACTACTCGCCATCAGCGCATGATGATGATTATCTTAATATAAACAAATTTTATTTATAAAACGTTTTTGATAATGATTTTTCTGTTATTTCAAAATTTAGGCACCACTTTAATAATCCTTTCGTTTGTCACACATTAACAACAGTAGAAACGTGTAGTCTATTTCGCGTTATTGATATTTTGCAAAGAGTAAACATGTTGCTGTTTCATTCACCTTTCGCGAAATGCTACCACATGCGCCTTCACTTCCTTACGTCGTACTTATTAAATTTGTAGTTACTTTTTAAATTCAAAATTTATTCTCTGCTTTTAAAATATTCGATATAATAGTTGTAAATTTTTTGCAGAATTGTGTGAGTGACATTAAATTATATTTCCATGTAAATAAATATTTATTGTTTTATATGAACAACAAAACATTCTACAACTCGTTCAAGTGAATAAGTTTGAAACGCATTTGTAATTTGTAACAAACAAAGGAGAGAGATTTTCACACATGTTCGTATTTTATTTACACGCGGTATTAAAGTGCTGATGAACGATTTTTAAAATATGAAATAAATTGTGATTCATTTATGTATTTATTTTGCAATGGCAACTGTTAAAATACAGGTATATTTCTTTGACAGTGACAGTGATTCAAGTTCAAATTGTATTGCATTTTGTTGCCTGCATTCGTGAGTGACACACAAATTTATAGCAGCAGGTAAATAAAAAAAACTTTTCTTTGTTATTTGTTAAGCATTTTTAATAGATTGGCAGTATTGACAGGCCGTGTAGACCATCTAATCTTTTTAGAGAATATCCGCATGTATCTCTGAGACACATTTATAATATAAGAATATTTATAATATAATAAATACCATAAAAAGAAAGCAAATTTTTTTTTAACTGACTTCAAAAAGGAGGAGGTTTTCAATTCCACTGTTACTTCACGTTTTATGGAATTTATTTGACCAAATTTTCGACAATCGAGTTTTCATTATATTCGACTTCTCCAATCGAATCTGACTATTTTCGCAATGATGTCAGTATGGATGTCCTGAGTCGAGTCCAGTTTCGGAATAAGTCATAAAAACATTTCGCATTTTTGCTGATGTGCATTAGTCAGCCTTTGTGTCAGTTGTGGTCGATAGATTTCAGTGCGCATAGTCACTGCTCACTGAACAGTACCGCCTTCAGCTGTTAGCAATCCACAATCGGCATTGTGTACCATCATCGGCGAAGTAAAATAATTAATAAAATGTCTACCAAATCAGCTTCAAAAATTTCCTTGTTATCAGAGGCGCTGCCACACTGCTATATGAGCAAAAGCGTGAGGGTGGCGATGTCTGAAGTAGTCTGCACGTTGACTACAAAACCGAAACAGACCTGGGTTTAATCCCAGTTCCAGACACACAACTGTGTGTCAGTTGTTGGCGTAAGGTTTCAGTGCCGAAGTGATAGTCACTGGTCACTGAACAATACCGGCTTCAGCTGATAGCAATCCACAATCGCATCAGAACGCCCTCCTTCATCGGTATTGTGTAGCACCGGCGAAGTAAAATAATAATAAAAATGGCTACTAAACCGAAGCTTCAACACTGCTATAAACAAAGAGCGTGCAAAGCAGAGCTGTAAAATAATTAATGAAGCTGCACTCCCTGTCGTTTCTATAACTATCCCTTTCCTATAGTTCCAGCACAATGCATCGCATGTGTAGGGGTCATCTCCTGAGTGTAATCTCCAATCACTATTCCATTTCTAGAAGTTAACACCTAGTAGGAGGCAATCATTGACTGCGTGTTACTTCTCTTTCAAAAAAAATGGCACAAAGAACCGTAAGACGGTACAGTAATTGTGCATATCACTCAAGCAGTGCGAGCGAGACTTGCCGTTGTAGCATTTATGTTATTGGAAGAACACTCAGAGAAGGTGACAAGAAAAGCTTTGAGGGACTGCAGCATCCACTTGAAGTGAGAGAGACTACATAATGGGTAAATTTAACGGAAATTAGTCCATCACTAATTTGAACTTTGGCAATAGTTGTGTATGTTGCAATCTAAACCTCCCGTATTTATTTTCAGCATAGAATTTGTATATGCTGCTTAAAATTTACTTACAAACTAAGCTACCGGACAAGTGATGAAATGTATAAAAATAAACAAGATGGAAGTTTGGCCACTTCCGAAAATGCGTTCTGTTTAGCCTGTGTAAATTGGTAATCGCATTGACTGCAGTTGTTTTTTTCCTTGTTACATTGGTATGCTCCTGCTGTTTAATTCTTTCTTACTAAAAACGTTGCGTTAATAATAACCAGAAATATACTAATAATTATTTTGTTTTTAAATCTTTTATATTTTAATGTTTTATAATTAAATAACTCTACATTATTGTTAATGTATCGGATGGCGGAAATTTGATAAAAATTCTGAAAAATGAGTGGTACAAATAGAGATCTGCTGATAAATATTAGAACGAGATACGAGTAGTTGAAGTTAAAGTCTGTTGGTGTGCAAAACGTTGGTCTTCTCGAAACAAAAACATTGGCATATCATTCTTTAAGAAACGACTGCAAATGCAAAAGATATTAGGAAAAGTTTAAAAAGGCGACCTCTACCTTCAGCAAAAAAAAACATTTTTTTTTTCGAAATTGCCTCACAAAAATACTTCATATTAGAGGTTGTTGGGGGTTTTTTATTTTTTAGTCTAATGTATAGCCCTACCATCTGTGGTATAGGGTATGATTTTACATCCATAAATTCATAAATGGAATTAAATACGGTAAATAACAAAACAGGAATATAATAATTGCTAATTGAAAGATCCGGCTATTTACATAACGGGTTCTATTCATGGGACGTGGAGTGTGTATGTAAATATACGAATATGGTAAATAAAAATTCTTGAAGAAGAGTCAAATATGTAAAATAATTTAAGGAGTTTGATAATTTTCTATTAATTTATTTTCAAAAAATGCATGCCAATGCCATGGCATGTTGCCCGACATGATTACATTGATTTATTTCAATAAATATTCACCCATTCATATTATTTCCTATTGTTTGAAAGCATTTACATATATACATATATTAAAATGACTAACAAGTGAACATGATATGCATTTGTTAGAAGCGTATTTTAAATAGAATACCGAGCGATGGACAGTGCTGTAACTGCACTATAGCAGTGGCAATAATAATAAACACTAAACACTAAACTATAAATATAGACAGAATCTTAACAGTGTTTGTCAACAATGAAAAATTACTTTTTTCACATTGTTGTTCACGTGGAAACTTAAGGTTATTGTTTTTTTTTTTACTTTTGCAGCTGCTGCTGAAGAAAGAGAAATTCTTTTCATCTCTCTGTCACCAGTATTAGTAGCCCGAACTTATTAAACTTTCATAAAATTTGTTTTATTTGTTTCTTTAAAATGTGTTGGTTAAAAATTATGTATCGGGTGATTTTTTTGTTATGGTTTTTCAGTGTAAAAAAAAGATTCGTGACATGTGGCAATTTCAAAAATTCTCAATCACGTTTGCCATTTCACCATGAATAGACTAACAAACGAACAACGCTTGGAATTCATTGAAATTGATTATCAAAATTCATGCTGTGTTGGAAATGTGTTTTGTAAATTCCGTCCATTTTATGGTCGTCATAATCGACCCACTGAACAGCTGTTGTGACCAGTTTCACTTTTTATTGAACATTAATCCACGTACAGGGTGGCTGATGAATTTTGCTACATTAAGAAACTGGAGTGATTTCTTTTGTAATGCATGGAATATTTTCAATCTCTTTTTATTTGAAAGCACATCGAATTAGTCCTAAAGACAATCGAATTTAAATGCCAGCCCTGCTCATGGATGAAGGTGCGGCATCTTGACAAAAAATTGTTCATTACTGCCCGCAAAGTTAACGCTGGAACTGTAGCTATTGTCGCTCGAATTGATTGTCTTAGTTCCTCCAAATTTATCTGTTGCGATTTCTACACTTCCTGTTTACAATAACCATACAAGAAAAAGACCGGTGGAGTTAGGTCAGGCGGTCTAGAGGCACAACGGAAGGTTGATTTTCTTGAAATGAGCCTGTTAGTTAGTTGAACCAAAACTACAAACTCCAATGCATGATAGTGGCATTCTTTTTCCAGTGTCCCACTTTTCATTTTCATTAAATCTAAGGATTAATCTACAAAAACCAAAACAAAAAACTCCACATTACTTACATAGAAAAAAGTTACCAAGTTTACTTTTGGTATCGGCTTTCATCAGCCACCCTATACATAGTATGCTAAGAGCCCTTATCGAGAAAAGTATTGTTGCTGTATCGGGCAGTGTCAATAAAGATCGCTATATGTCAATTCGTCGCCGTTTCCTAAGTATCGTTTCGTTTTTTTTTTCTGCACAAAATTGAAGAATTGAACTTTGTCGAGGTGAGGTTTCAACAAGATGTTTACAGAGACAAGTACGAAATGCTGGAAAAAGTATGCCAAAATTGGATATATGAAATTATCTTAAAAAAGTAAAAGCCAGGTATTCATTTATCGGAACCAATAAATATTTTATTTACTTTTGCAAATTTCTTGTGTTTATTTTTAAATTTTCAAAACTCGAACGTTTGTAAACTCACCCTTTATATGCAAACTGTCAAAATTTTTCTATTAATAATATGTATATATGTAAATATATACGTTGTGTGTGTAGAATCATTTAGACTTTTTTGAGGTGTTACATCAAAGACTTTAACTACGTAGATAATCCCTTAAAGCGAATGCTACACGATCAATGACAAATACTGAAGCTGAACATTGATAGTGTAGCATACGCTTAAGGTGGGAGCATTAAAAAACCACCATTCTTCCAGTTATCGCCGATATACCGCCCAAAATGTGTGAAAAAGTGCTCGAAAACTACCCATTAATGGCAATTTCCAAGCATTATAATTAAAAAAAATTTCATCGAAATCATAATTTTATCTTTACTTTTGAAACCGAAAAATGTATAGCCCTGTACATTTTGAGGTCCACTTCTGCTATTACATTTTGCGAAACTGTTGAATTTTACTCGCCTTTTGTCGTTTAAATATTCGTACGAAAACACACATAGTATGTTCATTCCTCAAACCTCACTGAACAATCTTCACTTCAAAGCATTTGTTTCGTAGGCGGCTGTTTAATAGTCGTACCGTTATTAAGAGCCTATTTCACCAATTCTATTTAAATATCAATTCATATTTAAATGTCGATTTTCATTTTCATCTAGATATACTCATTGAATATTTAAATACTGTTTAAGTAGCCAGCAGTCTGCATTTAAATATTGATTTTGCAACAGCATGAAATAGCATGAAACAGCTTTAAAACAGCTTTTAAACAGCTTTTAAACAGCTTTTTAGAAAGTTGTAAGTTGACGCTATCATATTAAATATCAGAGCGTTACCATACTTTCTTGTGTTTCATTAGTTCAGTTGGTGAAAATAAAATTTTTTTAAACATACTTAAATAAAGATCATTAATTAAATTAAATTGTGTTTAAATATGTTTGGTGAAAGAGACCCTAAGTGTCTCATAAATCAAGAGTTTCTATTTTAGTTTTCTTTCCTTTTTTTATTTGACAAGTACCTGACGCCATTGTTGTTTGAAACTAATTTAAATTTAATTTAATGCAGTCATTAATTCATACGTAAGATTTTTTGAAGAAATTATGTGGATAAAAATGTATGCAATATTTTTTTTTTAACAATTAATAAAATGCTCAATTGGACTTTGGTAAAAAATTTCAAGTGTTTGAAATAATATACCGTATTTATTCTTCCTGTTAATTAACTTCATAAAATCTTCCGATTGTTCAATAAAAAAGGCAATTAATTGGAAATCAACAAAATTTCATAAATTGGGTGAAGAAAGATTTTTGTTCGCTCAAATCCAAATTCATTTTAAACTTTTCACATTTTAATTTAAAATCATTTTCACTTTCAACAAATTCGAGCGATGTGTTTTTCTATTCATTTCTTTGCATGTTATTTATGGTACATGGACCAGCAAGTAAGTAATCAATTGCTTTGCTTGCAGAAATAATTAAGAGCAATTCTAAATTATTTCTGATATAAATTAATTTGTTTAAACGACATAAAAATATAAGTACGGGCAACCATCGTTAATTTGAATTTGAAGATCCAGCAATAGAGGACAAATGCATAATCGAGAGTAATCAACAGTTTCGAGAATAATCGGGAATTTCATTAAATTTCTGGTTAAATGTAACGGCGACAATGATTAGCGCGTAAAGCCCGAAAAAATCCAGTCGTAGCGTTGTAAAGTAAACGATTTGTTTTATTTATTATTAAATCCAAATTAGGCTATACTTTGTAACGCTTTTAGTCGGAATTAATTAAATATTAGACAACATTCCAAGGGAACGAAGGAAAAGTGAAGATCAATCAATGCCAACCTACACAGGCTGAACAAAAGGCGTTTTCGGAAGTCGCCAAACTTCCATCGTCAGTGCCCGTTTTTTTTTTGACTTGGACCGGCACTCAGGGGATGACCCCTACACATGCGATGCATTGTGCTGGAACTAGGAAATTAGGTTATGGGAAGGAGGATAGAGGGAGTAGTGTTTATTGACAATTGATTTAAATCTTCCCATGCTAAAAGTGACAGGAAACACCTCTGCGGGTAGTCTATTCCACATACGTGCCGTTCGGCCAAAAAACGAATTTTCCCTGTAATGCGTAGTGCGAGTCGCCCTCAAATCGACCACAAATGGATGCGCTCTTAATGATGATCGCGTCGTGCGCGCGAATAACCGGGTTTCGGGAACAAGTTCCCTGATTTCATTAGAACACATCCCATTATAGTAACGATAGAACAACGAAACGCACCCCACGTTGCGACGATGCTCAAGAGAGTCAATAGAGTTGGCTACCCTACTGTCTCCTATGAGTTTCTTCGCCCTTTCTTGTACACGGTCGAGTAACTTCAAAATAGTCTTTGAAGCACCGGCCCACACATGAGAGTTGTATTCCATTTTCGGTCGGATGTAGGCGGTATAAATAGTGAGGAGATCAGATGGGGTGAAGTATGTCTTGCACCGTCTTAAAAAACCGAGGCACTTGAATGCTTCTTTTGAGACCTGAAAAATGTGCTCAGTCCATCGGACATCACACTGAATTTTCATGCCAAGAACATCAAGAGCTTCTGATTCCTCAATGTTTATGCCGCCCATTTTTACAGATGAGGCAGCGTGATCGTGCATACGGCGGTGTGTTAGCATGCAGCATTGGGTCTTTTGGGAATTGAAATCGAGCCTGTTCGCGTGACCCCATTCCAATATTCTCGTGAGGTCACCTGTTAGCGAATCATTCATATTCTGCCGCGTCGCCGCGATCATAGCGCGAGTTAATTTCAATTATTTTAAGAGACCCAAAACGTCAAAGAATTTGTAAATACATAGTATCACATGAAATGCAGATGACAGCAGTATCTGCCATTCATATTCATTTGTTCGTAGGCCGACATCGACTATGACCGCGTTGATGACGCCAAATTTGATAATATGATCGGTGGAATGAGGCAGAGTATGAATAATTCGCTAAATGGTGACTTCACGAGAGTATCGGAATGTGGTCACGCGAACGGAGTCGATTTCAACGGCCAAAAGACCCAATTCTGCATGCTTACGCATCGCCGTACGCACGTATGTAATTAGGGGCGGTATATACATTGAGGAATCAGATGCTCTTGATGTTCTTGGCATGAAAATCCAATGTGATGTCCGATGGACTGAGCACATTTTTCAGGTCTCAAAGGAAGCATTCAAGTGCCTCGGCTTTTTAAGACGGTGTAAGGCATACTTCACCCCATCTTATCTCCTTACTATTTATGCCGCCTATATCCGACCGAAAATGGAATACAACTCTCATGTATGGGCCGGTGCTTCAAAGACTATTTTGAAGTTACACGGTCTTTCCTGTTACTTTTGAATTGAGAAGGTTCAAATCGAATATCAATGAACACTACTCTCTCTACACTTTCTCCCAAAACCCTATTTCCTAGTTTTCGCACAATGCACCGCATGTGTAGGGGTCATCACCTGAGTGCCGGTCCAAAAAAAAAACTAAGCGTATGCATTCACAAAATTAATGCACTAATGGACTGTAGTTTATTTAAGCAGTATTCCGTTCAGTAATTTTTAAATGAAGCCTCCTCCATTAGCCAACCGTAATATTGATGTAGTGGCATCATACCATAACGTTTGATGTATGACAACCCATGGAAATGCTTGTCTGACCGAAATGTCACGTAAATGTAACGTGGTCAATTTGTAGAAATATAACATTTGTTATACTTACGGTTGCTACTTATGCAGACGATTTCATGTGTCCACGTTATGTGTCCATCTAAATGAGGATCTATCTAAATATGATTTAAGTTTTACTAATATCAATAAGATAGTTTCGAAGGGGCACGAATTGTCTCCTACCTCCGCTCGTGGTTCTATTTCAAAAAATTCCAATTTTCTAAAGCTTTAATGCCCACCTAAAAATGTAAGATGCATTCGTCAACTTTGCCGAAAAATTTGTCAAAATCTAGCAAAAACGAATTTTATCGGGGATGGGACCATGCTAGATCGATTTCTCGTCCCGGAAAAACCCTGGATGGTGAATTTCATAGAAATCATGAGAGCTGTTTTCGAGAACCCCAGAATTACTCGTTTAAATATATTAAATAATAATTGTCCAACAGAATGTTCAAAATTTATTCACGATCATCGTAATAATATTGCGTTATGGCTTAGTAAATGGAATATACGCATTAATGCTGACAAATAATCGCACATCACTTTCACTCTAACGACACGTGATTGCCGAGCAATCTTTCTGCATGGGGAACAACTATCACAATCTACTTACGAGGTTTGTTCAAAAGAAAAGGTGAATTTAGTTTTCTTCGATTACGAAGGCGTGGTGCATCATGACTTCTTCTGTCGTACGGTTAATTAGGAATACTACAAGGAAGTTATGTAACGTTTGCGTGAAGCAATACCGCTCAAACGATCGGAATTGTGGAGATAACAAAAATAATAATCATGGATTCTGCATCACGATAATGCACCAGCTCACACATCAATTCTTGTTCGTCATTTTTTCGTTAAAAACAACAACCTAATCTTGCCTCAATCATCAGATTTGGCTCCCTGCGACTTTTTCGTATTCCCAAAACTGAAGAGACTAATGAAAGGAAAGCGTTTTGCCACAATTGATGAGATAAAGTCGAAGAACGAACTGATGGTCATAGGGAAAAGTAGTACTTCAGTAGTGCTTCGAGGATTGGAAGAAGTGCTGGCATAAGTGTATCGTATCTGAGGGGGATTGATGAATAAATAAATACTTTTCAAAAAAATTCAAAATTCACTTTTTTTTTCGAACAGACCTCGTATATGTATATACTAGATTAACCCGGTGCGCTTCGCTACATAAGTGTATTATATATGCGAGGCATTATTTTGAAGGGGACATAATGGATATTAATGAATAAATAAATACTTTTAAAAAATATTCGAAATTCTTTTGAACAGACCTCGTATATCAAATACCCCTTTTTTTTATCTTGGACCAGTACTCAGGGGATGACCCCTACACATGTTATGCATTTCGCTGGAACTAAAAGAAAGGCATAGTGAGAGAGATGAACGGTGGTGATGCTTCACTTTCTTGCAACTCTGATTTTGCAGGTCTTTTGTTTATAGCGGTGTTGCAGTGCACCTGATGTCAAGGAGACGTATTCAATTTTGAAGTTTTATTTTAGGCCCCATTTTATTAATTATTTATTTATTATACACAATACCGACGAAGGAGGATGCTCTGATGTGCCTGTGGATTGGTTACAGCTGAAGCCGGTACTGTTCAGTGACCAGTGACTTGGCTTTGGCCACTGAAACCGTCCAACAACAACTGACACAAAGACAAACTAATGCACATCAGAAAAATGCGTAACTAGATTAGAACCCAGGATTTTTTTGGTTTTGTAGTCAACGTGCAGACTAATTCAGCCAACATGAAATCCATCTGGATAGAAGATTAACTTGTAAAGATCCTATCAAAGACTAAAAAGAACACTAAAATATCAAAACAAAGAGAATGTATTGATTACTCGCCAGAAATTCTCAGTTTATTCGTGAGAATCAGGTAATTCTTTAAAAAGGCATCCAACACTGACATATGGAATACAAATATGGGGAACTGCAAGGAATTCAAATATTGAAATATTCCCAACACTTTAAGGACCAATAATTGACTTCGGACTTAAATATCGTTTATCTTTAAATGCTATTTAAATAGCAAATTCCTTTTTTCAGTATAAATTTGAGAGATATTTAAATGGAACTTGAATTATTTCTTACACCTTTTCTCTTCTTGGAGCGGCAGTCAGGGGATGACCCCTACACATGCGATACATTGTGCCGGAACTAGGAAAAAACCACAGACACAGTAACTCTGTTTTAAAAATTCTCAAAGAAACGCTCAACTGCAGAGTTGTGCAAGATTTACGCTCTCCTTCGTTCTATGTCTTGCCCACGTGTCTCTTCTCTACGTTATCCCTTTTCAACTAGTTTCGGTAAAATGCGTTGCCTCCGTAGCCTAGTGCATGAGCATTAGTCTATCAATCTGGAGGTTGCGGGGACCGATTTTCGCCTAAAAAAATATATAAAATAAATCTGGATCTATTCAAGATGATTCGCCAGAGTATGCTGAGCAGGAATGTCACAAAGTGAGCATTTGACAATTAAACGTTTCGTAAGTCCTATCAGACTTAAAAAAACACTCAATAATTTAATTTTTGTTGATTACAATTATTTTTTCTCACTAATTAGAAGTGATCATCAAAGTCAAATCTTAATTTTTAAGTTAAAAATTATCGTTAAATTCTAAGCCCAGCTCTTGATTTATTTCATGCCTTGTTTTCGATTATTTATTATTTAACCATTTGGTTTTGATCCCCTTAATAAAATCAAACGTGTCGGGAATGCAATACAAAATTTAATAATAAATCCTGAATAAACGAAAATAATTGCCGTATTGTGACTTCAATTAAAACTAATAATGGAATTTTTTCCAACTTAACTGAAAAATGCCCAATAAATATCAATGAAATGAAAAAATTAGAATGGCATGGGATATCTTGAAATGGAAATCAATTGAACAATTGGAAATCAAACGAAATTTTTCCAGCGAAGAGCGATAAAAAAAAGAAGAAACGTGTACAGTGGCTGTAAATAAACAGGACAACGCAAAAATCCCACATGCTCAACTGGTGCAGTGAAATCTTTACTATCTGCTCCGCTATTGCTTCCAAATAATTTCTTTCTGGGTGATAAACGAACGTATGTATATAAAGGGTGATTTTTTTTATCGTTTTGGGGTTTGAAATTAAAAAAGTGAATGATATATTTATTTGGGCTGTTACGATTTTACAATTCAGATTCTCCCTACACTAGCGTCAGTTGGCCCTGCTAGCTACTCGCGGCTCGCTCTGGGGGTAGTTCTCAACCCTTTCACTAATGCAGGGGCGTAACATAAAAAAAAAGAAAAAACTTATTCTTACAACAAAATCACTACTCATAAAACAAAAGGAAAACATTCACAACAGAGAGGTTGGTGTTAACCTCTGATTGCCCCTACCCTACCGTGGCCATAATCACTACAGAGAAAAATATTATGGACCCCAAAAACCGTCTGCCTTAACTCATTCGACTACAACAATCCCATTCGAATTAAACACTACTCAGTGAGTTTCATCTTATTATAATTTAACATAATATTTATTAACTAATATTCAACTTAACATTATAACAAATTTATTTATATTAAACAAGCAAAAACCAAACAATTGAGATAATTATTATTTTTTTTTCTTTCCTCTCAAACAAAAAATTTTTATGCTACACAAAAAAAAATATATAACAATTAATTATGCCCGTTATAGCGGTCATTTACCAAAAAAAAAAAATTCGAAATCACACGCTTTGCACATACAATTATATCGCCTTTTTTCTATAGGGTAGATGAGATATACTCTACAAAATCAATATCGGAATTATCAATTTTTTCCCGCCTAAAAGAGCTCTTTGAGGACGGACCTTAGTACTCTGTACTAGCTATTTTTATCTTACTTCGCGTCTAACTTAATTTCCGTTTATCTTCTTTTTTTTCTGGTAGCACGATTGAATTCTCTTATTTACTAAACACTCACGATACACACAATTCTTTCACGAACAGCACACTTAATTATAAATATACATATATACAATAATATAAAAAAAAATCAATAAATTCCTTAGGTGAAGATGGGCATATTTTACTTTATGCAATTTATTCCATGAACAATTTATAAGGATTCAATACATGAACTCTCTGACCTCCAAGGATAATTTATTTAGGGGTGTCTGGCCTACCTTTAATTTGTTCCGTCCTACCACAAACTCCCACGGTCTGCTACTGCACCGGACACGTATCGGTTGTTGCTTCCACAGTAGACAAATTGTCGGCTTCCCAACGCAATCGACTCGGCCTTCCCCCAGATAACTTCTTGGCTCAAGGATGTGCTTGTCTTCTAGTATACGGGGGTACCTCGCTTCAAACTATAATTTGGCCTCCGAGCGTACGGCACTATTTTATTGCCCTTTATCTTCTAAAAAAACTACGTACAGTACCTTCGACTATTTTGTTCAAAGACTTTCTTCCTCCTCCTCTCTATTTCAAAAATTATCTTCACAATTCAGAACTGAGAAAAACATACCGTTTTCCCTCATTTCCCCTGGAAACAATATATATAATTCCGCTACTTCTATACATATATATTAGTCCATGTATTAATATATATACAGAAATACCTCTAGGTTGCTAACTGTGTGTCCATTCGCCTATATGTTATAAATTCCTTCCCGTTAATACCCGTATTATATCCATTTTGCTACTCATACCTAATCCATACCCTCTGTCCCCCGGTAAAAGATATCCACATACCAGGGTAACAGCATTTCAGCAAGCACCGTATCCCATTCATACTCAACAATAATTGTCTCTGCTTTTGAAACAAACCGCTAATAATTTCATAATTACGCAAAATCTTAGCGTTGCCAATCACATGTCCTATTAAAATTAAACACATTCAACACACACACACAACCCTACATAATCATTCACAACTGACAGAGAAAAAACGAGAAAAGAAATAGAACGCATAACATGTGGTGTGCTTAATCGCAAATCACTCGTTCCATCAACAGGTATGCAAAGGAGCAGGAAAGTTCTGGACATTCGATCAGGTTACGGTCTGTACAGTTCCATTTCACCATATATCATTAAATCTTCTTCTCCTTTCCTTTTCCAGCAGTTCCACACAATCAGCAACTCCGTGTCATATTCCCCCGCAACAGGGCCAATAAACGATTGCCTGCCATGTGGCATGTGTCATGTGGCATCGTCTTGTCGAAACCACATGTCGACCAATTCAAATTCTTCCATGTTGTGGAAAAAAAGTCGCTAATTATTCTACGGTACCTTGACTGCGTTGACATATCGTGATTTTATTGAGACAGGCCGATAAAGTAGCAATATTTTCCTCGATAAAGACCCTTTTACATTATAATACCGAGTCATGCGACATGTCAAAAACTTTAATCAAATGGGAAAGTATAAATAGTGTAAAAAGAATATGTTATGAATCTGACCAAAATACGGATGGGAATTTGACAGTCGTATGGCTCTCACACTTTTTTAAATATTCTCAAAAAGCTTATACATGGTGGGCCAAAAGAAATCACCCTATTGGAAGATGCTCTTATTTTTGCAAATGGCGGCCAATATCAAATCTGTTTTGACATTTGTGAACTAGACAGATGTAGAATACAAGTGAACAAGCCATGGGGCGATACACTCCCCAAGAATGCGGAATAAACGTGTCTATTTTTTTGGGTAACAATTCGTCTTTGGTGTTGGCGCAGCGCGAATTCCGGCGCCGATTCCCCGGTCGTCCGACACCGGCTGCGTAAACTCTGCGCCGTTTGGCCACCAACCTTGAAGAGTATGGGACCACACAAGACGCTGCCAAGAGTGGCCGGCCCCGCAGCGCCCGTTTTTGAGGACGCCGCTGGTCAAACGACAACAGTGGACGGTGCGCGCTATAGGGCCATGTTAACCAAGTTTTTTCTGTCGAAATTGAACGAATTAGGACTGGAGGTCATGTGGTTCCAACAGGACGGAGCAACGGCACACACTGCGTGATCCACAACCGATATTCTGAAGGCGGCGTTCCTGTGTCGCCTCATCTCTCGTTTTGGCGATTTGCACTGGCCCGCAAGATCGCCCGATTTAACCGTTCCAAACTTTTTTGTGGGGTTTTTTGAAGTCCCGTGATTACGTGAACAAGCCCGAGACCCTGAAAGCCCTCAAGGACAACATTTGACACGAGTGCGAGAATCTGTCGCCCGAAGTTCTCGCCGAAGTGATGAAAAATGCCATAAAACTAACCCGTGTAGCAATAAATTGTTACGGCGCCTATTTGATCGATATCATATTCTCGATTTGACCAATAAAATTCTGAAGGTTCAGATAAACATAATCAAAAAACCGAATCGAAGTTTTTCATTTAGAAAAAAAATGAGAGCCAAACAACATTGGATGACTTCGTTTGGCCCACCTTGTACTTTTCATTTTATCAGGGATGTGTTTTTGTGTAAACAATCAAAGAAAATAATAAACCAACAAAAAATTCATTTGATTCTAAACCGGTTTTGTTCTACTACTTAAGCGAATGCTACACGATCAATGTTCAGCTTCAATATTTGTCATTGTGTGAGTTATTTTATTAAAAATAGTCACACTTATACGTACATATATGAAGCTGAATATTGATCGTGTAGCATTCGCTTTATACTTTTCATTTTATTTCAAGTGTGATACTGTGAAAGCAAAATGTAATTATGAAAGTCGTAAGAGTTGTAGTATAGTGCGAAAGGGCCTTAAGTGCTCTTCGCATACGGCTTGCTAGATTAAATGACAAATAAAGTGAAACTGGTGCGAAATCACAACAGCTTGAACAGCCTATTCGGTGCGTCGCTTATGACGATCATAAAATGGACGGAATTTACAAAACACATTTCTAACACAGCATGAATTTTAATGATAAAATCGAATGGTTTGCGACCTTCATTTGTTAGTCTATTCATGGTGAAATGGCATTTTTTGCATTGCAACAGGCAGTCATCTTTTTATTACCCGATATTTGAAAAATTTAAGTAGTTTCAGTATTATTTAAGTTCTCGCTTAGTTTTTTCAGACGTAAACTGTGTCGAATGATGCAAATTTCTTTTGAATGGTCCACTCAACTGATTCTTCTTCGTTGTCTTCTTTTTCTTTAAAAACTTGAAAATCAAAACCACTTTCGGTTGAAATTGACTTCTACGATGTTTTTTATTGCAAAAAATTTAATTTGTGTTCTTCGGGTACTAATTTGTTTCACAACACGTGATTAATTTTTTCGTTGTACGAATATTTTTATTAATGGTTCTTAAGATGTTGAAATAAATTAGAAATTTAGAATTTGATAATGGATCACTTGATGCGTTTTAATAATCATGACAATTGAACTTTTATTCAATTAACAGATTTCTGTGAAGATATGAGCACTTAAGCGACTGTTTAAATACGTCAGGAAAGATTTTAATTGAAATGGTACATAGAAAGCATTAAATACATATGGTATTGTATGTGTGTATGAGTAATTACAGTAGAAACTCGACTGTTGGTTGATTGGTTACACAGGCTGTGGACGCTAATGTGCGAGCCAATTGCGTTCAATGTATATCGCATTGTGATGCTCCAGAGGCAACCCATAACATGGGTAGCTACCCATTTCCAGCATCCCCGAGGTCAAATCACGCCGTAGCCTTGATGAACGAATCCATTGGACACTTCCGCAAGACTGCGAATTATCGAAGCACCCAGACGAACCGTCCTCTTCTCGGAGACAGCTTTGCAATGGAAGAAGAAATGCTACAAAGTCTACTCCTCCTCATTCTGACAACTTCGACAGAACTATTGTTTTGCAGACCCAGTCTCCTAGCATACATCCGTATATTGCAGTGGCTTGTCAACACCACCTCTAGAGCGCCCAGCCGTTGCCGACACATCGCCGACAACACCGCAATGCTCCTGCAATCATAGCGAGGCCATGTTAACACACCCAACATATGTTCTTCAGTAGCTCAGTAGCTCACTGACCTTACGGTAAGTGTCTCCTTGGTGCAGTCGAAATTCAGCCGTAGGCAGGACGTCCGCGATATCGTTGTCAGCCACGCCTGCGTCCCCCCTCACCCAGACCAACTCTAGATAAGAATGTCTCGCTATCTTATCTCATCGATATTTGGCACTTTCAGACTAGTCTGGATGTAGACGTCCGAAAGAGACGTATTCGCAGCCTTGCTCCGCATATCCACACCGTATATCCCGTAGTACCTCATCCACTACGTCGCCTTCTCTATGGCCGATATCTCCACCTGCAAAACGCTGCATCGTTCGTACAGCCCAAGGGCTTCTTCTCTACCCGCACCTGGCGACGAAGAAGGTCTCACCTAACCTGCAGTCTCACCTAGACCCATCGATGTAGACCTCCAACACGTACTCCCAGTGCAGGTGCCACGTAGCAAACGTCCGCGAGATCGTTACCACACTTGCTTACTCAGTACTGCCTCTAAGTCTGTGGAGTGTTATGGAATCCTCTAAGGAAGCATTGCTTTTCTCTGGCCATTCCAAATATTAAATGCTCATACAGGATCCTGCCATGTACTGCTTTTTAAATTAAGCACCATGCCACTATATTCGTACTCGTCGATACAGTGTTCTTCACAATTCTGATATAATAATATTCAATTCTTTGGTGTTATGTAAAGTGAAAATTCTTCGTCAATAAGGCAGCTATGAATCTGGAATCTAACTTGGAAGCTAACATTACTAGCGTAATTCGCGAGATATGGACAGCAATGCTGTCTCTTAGATATCTGACAGACTATTTTGCTGGGTGACTTTTATGAGGTGTGTAACTTCACATCGTGTGACGATGACAATACATAGTGTAGACGCCAGTAGCAATTAATTAATCAAGCTCGTTGATTACAAAACCAAAAAAGTTCTGGGTTCGTTGTGTAGCACCGATGAAGTAAAATAAGTACTGAAAATGGCTACTAAAAACGAAGCTTCAAATTTAATAAGTCTCCTCGACATTAGAGGCGCTACAATACTGCTATAAAAACAAATAACGTGCTAAAAAGAGAGTTGTAAGATAGTGAAGCTTCACAGCGTGTAATTTCTCCTACAATCCCTTTCCTCTAGTTCGGTCATCTCCTGAGTGCTGGTCCAAGATAAAAAAAAAAGTTGAACCATAAACTGTCTGTCTAAAGCGCATGCTACACGCATCAATATTCAGTTTCAATATTTGTCTTTGTGTTAGTATATATATTGAAGCCTCTGAGACACTACGTCAACATTTCTCATCAGTATTAATTTTTTTTTGCGTTTTTCCAAGTGTAAACATATAAAAGTTACTGTCGGCAAAACACATGCATATCTATTTATTTCTTTAATAATTAAAAAAAAAACTCTGATATTTTTTTTTGTTTTTGTCACTGTAGTTTTTAATTTGCACGCTACAAAAAGAAATTAATAAGCGATATACTTCAATTAATTCGATTTCAAAAACTTTTTACTCTATTTGTAATGCCTCACAACAACGATGTGCACTCAAAGTTACCAAAAATAAAATGAATATTGACAATAACAGAGCCACACTACATCAAACTGCTTCAATATATTGATGAATATCAAAACATTTTGATATTCGTCAATATTACACAGAGCGTATATGTGTGACTATTTTACGCACACAAAGACAAATATGGAAGCTGAATATTGGTGGCGTAGCAAACAAATTTCATAAAAATCCCACAACATCCCGCATCTAAACATACAAGCATTCATATTTATACAGGGTGGGCCAAAAATAATCACCTGGGGCATGGGGCATAAGTAATCACCCGATGTTATTTTGCTGGAAAATTTTTTTTAAGACAAATTTTGGCTAAGTGACCGCCGCCAGAGTTTATGACCATACATGCAGATCCAAAGGTTTTTATTAAATAAAATTACAGCAAAACGACATCGGCTGATTACTTATGCCCCGGGTGATTACTTTTGGCCTACCGCATAGTATTAATAGGATGAATAATAAAATTTAAAAATTTTCTTTTTACAAATTGAAACCAACGACATTTCTCTTGACAAGTGCGCAATTTGCTAATGCCTGTTGTTTTTGCTACTGTTGGATTGTTGTTGAGCCGCACTGACCTAAAAATTGGATCATGATATTGACATTGTAACACGTCGGTTCATTTTAAAAATCGTATATTCGATTAGAAACTCGTGATATATTTTATTTATTTACTTATTATTCATGTAATACAGGGCCAAAAATAAAGTATTGGAGAAGAATCATAATTCTGAGTGTAAGAAAATACTAAGACTTAACAAATTCATTAATAAGTACAAATGCAAATCATATAGTATATGATATTATTAATAATACAGGTTATATACTTATGTATATATACATATGTATATACTATCACAATATCGTTTTATCAGTTTTTTGGTTTATTGGCTCCCCAACCGCAACTAAAGTTTGAAAGAAAAATATAAAAAGAAGTAACATAATGATGACAATAGGTCTAAATTGTAGTTGGTATCCAAAACAAAACAAGAATCATTCGAAACAGAAACATTAACAGCTCATTATTAACTTGTACAGCTTGTGCTTATTTGGTAAAATATTTTTTTACAATCAGATGCCAGATCTATAAAATGGCCCGTTACAATTTCAATTGAATATAATTGCAAGTCGTCAGTTTGTAATAGATTTCTGATTTCAACATTAATATAAATTAATTTTGCAAATTGTCCATTGAAATGTAATTTTTCAGCTCATAAATAAATGTTTTTGAGTGAAAAAAATTAATTGATAAATTAATTTTGTTATTTTTTTTCAATTTTTCGTTTTCCAGATCACCACGTTCACTTCGATGTCAACAGCTTGAAAGATGATTTCGAATCAGACAGTTGCGTGACGTATCAGCGTTCTGGCGATACAATTGTTGTAAGTCTGGGCTTTTTGCAGGTCAATCACAGATACATGATTGATTTGAAATTGCCGAGCAATTTATTCAGCGACCTGGGTAGCAGTTTGAGCAAATTTCAAGTGGACGTCACAACAGTTCCTAATCTACATTGCTGCATTACCGAATTCACTGGCTTCAAGCATGACGAGCATGATTTTTATGAAATGAAAATTGAATTTTTTGCCTACAAAGAGAAACTTTTGCGCGAAACACTGCATATTGTCAATTCGAATAATGATAAAGAAGTGCTAAAACTGGTAATTGCTGCACGAGTATTAGGCAAAGGCAAAGGAACTCCAATGCTGCGCAGTGGAATTCATTGCATAGGTATGGAAAGGGATGAAGAATCAGAATCTTCGGATTTCTCTGACTTTGGCAAGAATACATAAGTATGTACATATCTTGGAGAACAGAACGTGTGAAAAGAAAGTGCATAATAGAGCAGATCGTTGCAGTGCCGAGTATACATATGTATTTTAGTGAAATAAGCAATTAAATTGTAATTGAATTTAAAATAATATTCTTCTTCTGAAGATATAATTTTTGACTAGTTATAAATAACGTCTAAGTGGCATTTTATTAAAAACAAGATAGTATAAATAATTAAAAATATTATGAAATAATACAAAAATATCTAATTTTACCCCCCTACCGATGGCATGAAAAAACATTGTAATATCTGAAATTCATGTTAAAAATTTCATATTAATTGTAATACATAAAATAGAGATGAAAATTGAGAAAATTTCACAAACAATTTATCTGCAATAAATAAAAATAATTCTTAAACTCGGATTGAATAGAACTACATTTGTCGAAAAAAATTTTAAGTTTTTAAAATATTTTTTCTTTGAGAGTCAAAAAATATTTATTTCATTGAATTGCTTTTATAGAAAATATTAAACTTAAAAAATTTAACAGCTTTTACAGAATTGTAATGATGGATGCGGCGCAGTGTCGGCTTTGTCTGAAGGGGGATAAAAGCACGGAGCACATTTTGTCCCACTGTATCGCGCCGACTAACACCAGATTGCAGGTATCAACTGGGGTTAATTCGATCTGGGGGCAATCGGGTTCGTTCCTATCAGAGATTCATTCGTCTTCATTCAGAGGACAGATAAGTTCTTGTCTGCATGTAGTATTTCGACCTTCCCATTATTATCGGGGAACAATTACGTGGAATAGTTCGTGCGGACATTGTGGTTAACAAAGCATCATGTGGGGGTGGCCATGTGGTTCATCTTCCGTGGTTATAGTACAACAGACACAAAAGATCTTTCAGGTCGCGGTTTATGCCGTTGGGCAACCTACTGACGAATCATAATACAGAGTTGTAACATTTCGATTTGCTGCAATTCGATTTAATGCTTTTTCGTTGTGTATTTAATAAAAATGTTTTGTTTTCAGTGAAGTCTTTTGTTTCAATATTTCAGCAATTTTTTTTCTCTTCATAGTACCCCTTTATATAAAATTCCACATTCTTATTTAAATAACTAAGAAATGTGGGTGTATAAATTCCTCAACAGTATAATTTCAAAACCTGAAATTAAAGCTCCAGAAAACAAAGTTCAATCCGTACGGCATACAACTTTAAAATTTTGATTTACGCTCCTCAAAGTATGCATTTTTTATACATATGAAACTAATGTTAAATGTTAATGTTAAACAGGGTTTTCTTCCATTTCAGTTCCTAAATGTATTTTTATTTAGAAAGATTAGTAGATGTAAGGTTAGGTTTGCCGGTTGCTGGATGTAAAGGTAAAGAAAGGTCTCAGCAGACTTAGGTCCCATGGTCGCGTTTTGATACCTGTTGTGAAAAAAATTTCACTTATGATACATACCAGAGAGTGTGCTAGGAATCGAACCTGGAACCCCCAAACTGATAAACTAACGCACTACTCTAGATAAAAAAAATACTTGGTGTTTAAAATAATTTGTACAAAGGCTGCTTAGTTTATTCTGTTTGTATTTTGCGAATTCTCAAATATATTTTGAGAGTTGTTGTATAAAAATGTGATATTTTTTAGCTTTTTAAAAAAATTTGGTTCAAGGTCTACTGATGACACCAACGAAATGTACATATAGATATAATATATACAGAACCATATAAGAACTATATATAAATACACTAGAGCAGCGATTTGCGTCGTTAATGGGGAGCGCGGAAATGTGACACAAATCGAATAACTTTTCTATAAAAATTCACTAATTGGGTCACTAATTTCAATATTTGGCAAATAAAATACTATTTTGGATTTGAATATACGAATGCGCTGTTTGTTCGATCAATTGTTTGTCCATTTCTTAGCACTAACTGCTCTGAGCAGGTCTTTGAACATCAGCAATATAAACCCTGGTCGTAGATATGGGTTGCCTTCTGAAGCTTTGTACTTCGAAGGTCTGTTCTAACAAGATTTCTGGGAGTGAAATCTACAAGAGCACCACCAGTTGCGTATTTGGTAAAAAAGTCTAAATTTTTCGTAATCTGAGCCTTCTATTGTTTATATGTTTTCGGGATGTCGGGTCCGGGTTCTTTTTCTTCTTCATGTTACGCGTGATAAGCAGTGCTGCACACGCAGCAATATGGCATTGTGAGGTTTTCAGGAACGGACCACCACTATGACAACTCTCGATGAGAGTGCTAATTGTTGCATCTTTTTGATTAGAGTGTGAATCATTTCCGAACAAATCTTTACGTTGAGCAATTATGTATGTTGTCTTTGGCAAATATTGCCCCTGCCAATATACATATGAATATTTTTGGAGTATGCTGGGTGAACTAATTGTGCAATTTTCTGTGTATGCAAATCACAATGAATGTGTCGCAAAGCGGATTGAACCAAATTTCCAATAACAACGCAAAAGATTGATTTGAACGTGTAATTTGTTATTAATTTGGCATTAAGAACACATTAAATGGGTATGGAATGCTACTGTCGAACTGATTTTTTTTTTTTTTTTGTATAAGAATATTTTCAACAAGAAAACTAATTAAGGGCGCCTTTTTGTTTCTAATTTTCACATAAATATGTAAATACTTGGAAAAAAAAATTTAAATACTTCAATAGATTTCAAATATAAATTTATATTGGTTTTAAATTCCGCCAGAGTCTAGCCGTAATTATTGAATTTTAAATTAATATTTACATAGACAATATACGAGTACTATATATGTACATAGTTATTAATTACAACTGTATAACCATTTGCCTTACCTTTAATAGAATTACTTCTCTTTCATCTCTTCGTCATCATTCAACAAGTTTTGCGTTTTATAATTCCTTAATTATTCTCTATAAAATTCAAATTAAATTCCCTGTAACTTTGTAATTTTATATAAATATACTATGTATGTATGTATGTACATATGCATATTCGTCAGTACTTTTTACAGCTTTCTGTTTGTTAATATGTTAAGATTAATTTTATAATTTATTCTTAATACAGTATGTAATTGGAAACAATAATAGTTAATAATTTAATGGAAATTTTCCATATTTTATATAAATTTAAAAAACTTGTTAATTATATTTGCATTTAAAATAAGATGAATCCAACAAGGTTGCCTCTATATTTTTTTTTTATTTTTATCTGGGACCAGCACTCAGGAGATGACCCCTATTGAAGCTTAATTAATTATTTGACAGCTCTGCTTTTGCACGTTCTTAGTTTTATAGAAGTGCTGAAGCTTCGGTTTAGTAGCCATTATTTTACTTCGCCGGTGCTACACAATACCGACAAAGCAGGGCGTTCTGATGTGATTGTGGATAGCTATCAGCTGAAGCCGGTATTGTTCAGTGACCAGTGACTCTGCCTTCGCCACTGAAACTTTCGGACAACAACTGACACTCAAAGACATACTAATGCACATCAGAAAAATGCGAGATATATTTTTTTTTTTATAATTTTAGTCTGAAACTGGCGTTGAGAACTCAGTCCTGTTTTGGTTTTGTAGTCAACGTGCAGACTACTTCAGCCATCGGCATCCTGTTTACAATAACATCAAATATTAAAGTTGTCTAAATCACTATATTCAGAAAGAAAGATTTGCCTTAATTTAACATCTCAAGCAAGGCGTATCAAACTAGAAGCGTTTGTTAACACAGGTGGCAATTTTTTTGTTGTACCTACGTTTGTGCTTTAAACGTGAAAAACTTGGTGAAAAATTCTGTTTTTGGGAGAACAAACTTTGTGTTTAAAATCAAATAATTTTAAAACATTAAAAATCCTACACACACACGTTTTGTTCATAAGCAAAACACATTTTCTTTGTAATATTTGCTACAGTTGTTTTTGACATATCGGGGACAACAACAACTCAATTCACCACCATCTATTTAAAGGTTCTTTGATCACAATACAAATTGTGAATACAAATCACAGTTGGTGTCGACAACACAGAATATACATAGTTTATGGTCGACAACACCGATGAACTACTTGAATTTCGTTTCGTTGTGACTCGCAAAATCAAAATTTATTTATGTTGAAAAATTTAAGAATTTTATTTTATAAAAACTTTGATAGCTTCGCCTGAAAAGCTCACCGTTTTCCGACTTAGCATAGTTTAGTTTTACTTAAAAATAGTCGTTTCTGGGACATAGTAGTGAATGTTCGCTCTATTTTATTACTTTCAGATTTGTATACCGCAAATTTAGAGAAATATTTGTTGAACAAAAGTTTCGTACGTCGTGTTTCTGCTTCAACATATTGCCATCTTCCATTCCCACATCGATCTGGTGATAGGCCTGTTTTATTTGAAATCGAGTATCGTTATTAGTGACTTTGTTGGTACGACACTTTTGGGTCACCCTTTTTTTCTTTTTGCTCTAATTTCGTGTTGTTTTATTACAATTTCTTTTATTTTTATTACTTAAGATAATTTTTACAATCAATCTGCCATAACTGCGAAACCAGAAATGAAAAAATAGAAAGAAGATTCAAGGTTCAAAGACATAGAAACGAGTACGGACGAGTAACGTTCTCAGTGGTTATTCCAAAGAAGCAACAATCAGTACGCAATGATGACACGCTCGGTGATGACAGAAGTTCAACCAAATATTCAAAATGTTTAGTAAAATTAATTCATCAAATTTATATTAATATTTATAATTCATGAATCTATTAATTTACCCGCGGACAAGCCTTATAGGCTTTGCAAGGTGTCAATGGAAGATGAAATGTAAATTTTTATAGAAATTGGGAATTAAAAAAAGAATTAAAAATTTGTCTTGATTCGATTCTTTAAATGTTTCGTTATATTTTATGTATGTTTAGAAACAATTTTTTAAAATCACAGCCTTTTCGCTTTTTTTTAATATTTCTGTATTTGTTCAAGGCATATTTTAGGAACACAATTGGGTCGAACGATGAATTAATTATTCGTTGCAAACTTTCGTCCTCAGAAATAAAACAAATTTGTGCATATGAAAATTAATACAATACCGCCGTCGACGAAATTCGTTGTGCGTAACGAACCCTCCGATAGATTTATTTCTATTCTATTTCTATTTTCTATTTCATACGACGACGAACGACGAACAAATTACTATAGAGTTACCGTTTTTCATTTTAGTTTTCAAATATATTAGTAAATTAAGATAATTTTTATTTTAATAGTTGTTTAATTTTTAAGATAAATAATTTAAATTAAATATACACAATTATTTACCATAAAATTGCTTTCTAGATGTTTTCTGTTAATGTTTAATTTTTTCATGTAATTTTTTTTCTATACGGTAATAAAGTCAGCAAACAACTTTGCTGATTATGACAGCTGCAATTTTTTCGCCGATATTGTCTGCCACACTGCGAATTTATGCAACGAACTTTTACCGACGAATTCATTTAGCACGACCATGGTCTAATCATTATTAATAGATCTTAGAGTTGGGTTCATGAGTTCTTTGAAGTGAGCGCTCTTTTCAGTTCAGTTCTTTTTGGTATCAGTTGACTTTTAGCTCATTTGATTTTGATGCTCAGTTGAATTTGTCGCTCAGTTGATTTTGTTACTGAATTGATTTTTTAGCTCATTTGATTTAATCAAATACAGCACCAAGGCAGCTTCAATCCGTAGTAGAAAGAGAAAATATGTTTTTGGTACCGAAATTTGTTATTTTAGGGAAATTTGTGAAATGTTTTACATATCAAGCAAATAAATACAAACTACAAGACAGAAATTTATTTAAGAAAAAATAGTGTTTGCACTAAATCGCCAATGACGTGAAATATTCGCATCTGGCATCATACATATTTTATTTAAGAAAATTTTTTGGTTCTGGTAGCACTAAAATTAACGAAAAAAAAACATGGCAAGCGCTCTTCAGAACTAGAATCATCAAAAAAAGTGAGCGCTCACTTCGCTCAGTTTACTGAATCGTTCAATTGAGCTAGCTCAGAGCTGAACGACACAACTCTAATAGATCTTGAGTATGACTATGTTCGTCCTCATTGTGTTCCTAGCAATATTCATGAATTTGCCATGTATTTGTCGTTAAATAAAGCCAACTTTTGTATTTGTATGCATTTCTCCAAAATAAATTTATATTTTTAACTTCAAAATATTACTTGAGTTTTATTTATTTATTTATAGTTTTACTAAAAATACTGCGCACTACGCAGAATAACTGGCCAACAAAATGAAAATTTTTTCGTGTGCTTTGAAGTGTCGTAGTAAATTTGTATAAATTTCTATTAATTGCTTTTCTGGAATTGATCATGTACATATCTCGAGATTTTCCGTTATATAGCAAGAAAGAGGAGGCTGCATCACATAATTTGTATTTACTTAGTTTTGTTTTTTTGGACCGGCACTCAGGGGATGCCCCTACACATGCGTTGCATTGTGCTGGAACTAGGAAATTAGGTTGTGGGAAGGAGAATAAAGGAAATAGTGTTTATTGACATTTGATTTAAGTTTTCCCACGTTAAAAGTGGCAGGAAACACCTCTGCGGGAAGTCCATTCCACATACGTCCTGTTCGGCTAAAAAACGAATTTTCTCTATAATGCGTAGTGCGAGTCGCCGCCATATCGACCACAAATGGATGTGCTCTTAATGATGATCGCGTCGTGCGCGCGAATTACCGGCTTTCGGGAACAAGTTCCCTGATTTCATTAGAACACATCCCATTATAGAACGATAGAACAACGATATATATATATATATATATATATATGGAGCTGCATTTGCAGCATCCTAAAAATTTAATAAAACGATCATTTTAAAACGTCAATTTAACCCAAACTGTATTTCATAGGAAAACACACACCCACACACATTTCATATCATATGCATCTTACTTAAAGAAAAATCTAAAAATAATCCAACTCCAATTACCTGTTATTAACTCAATGTGATTTCAATGGATCAAGCAAGAATGCCAATTTAAATACATTTTTCTAAAATATAAACATTTTTTTGCATTATTAAAATTGTAATCATTATTTTCATTTATTTCACTAAGAAACTGCCCTCAGAACATGTTCAAATGAAATATGTACATACATATGTACTTGTTGAAAGTTGAAACTGATCAATATTTTCATTGAGCCTCATCACAGTTCTAACACTCTACAAAGAAGGTCTATATACTCGTATCTATACCAACAAATATTTATTCTAAAGTTAAGCACGTAAACCGAAAATCAAGTATTGCACCTGAATCTAAATAATAATTTTTTTATATATAAAAATTTAAAACACGTGTATTTATTTTTACATGTACATATAAGTATAATAAGTAATAAGTAGATTTTATTTATGTATTGTATAATGAACTCAATAAAGTCATTCTGAAAGCTATTAAGTAAAAATATGCAATTTCATTTCAAACGTTGACACCATATTAGGTGTGTTCGTTTACTTATCTGGTAAAGTAAAGAGACCAAAATGTGCAAAAGTAAGAAAACGCAAAATACCATAAAATTTACCACATAATAGGTATGTTCCACGTACATAACAAAAACATTTACATCGTTGGCAACGGCTGTAAAATGTGCACAAAAATAAATTGAAAAAAAACGTAAAAGCCATTTTTTATTAAATAAAGTGATAAATATGCACAAATATATGTACTTAGATTTTGAAATTTATTTAAAAAATCTTCTTTAAATTTTTAAATAAAAACTTTTGTCGTTTCTTTGCAAATTTTCTGATTAATTTCTTAGTTTCATATATAAATAAAAAAAACAGCCCATAATTTAATTCTAGACCGAACTTACCCAAAGAAAAAATTCGTGCAACTTTGTACAGAAAATTAAAAATTTTACTCTCTAATTTTATTTCAGAATTGTACAAATATTGTTAATAATTGCTGGCACGCTCTTGGGTAAATTTAGAGGATTCCATCTTACACGTAGTTCACTTGTTGATAAGCATTTCTCGCAATTGAACTGATCTAGATTCTGAATATATATAGTCAAATGAATGCGCAATATAACTTACATTATATATAGTAGCGCTCTAATAATATTATAACTATTATATTTTTTATAAACATTATTTCTAGCCTACATATTTAATAATTCGTATGTTACACTTGTAGTCCACCAACTATATATGGCCCTATGGGTTCGGTTGGTTATTGTTATAAATAAATAAAATAGAAATCTCTTTATATATGATTCTAATTTTAAAATTGTGCTTTTCCCGAAAAAAATATGTGAAATGTATTTTTACATACTTTATGATATTCTCATTTTCGCCGTATGTCGCACAAAGTTACTTGCAAGACAATTTTCTTGTAAGTAGACTCGCAAGTTCGAAAAATGTGACTCCAATGGTGAAAAAGTTTGAGTATATAGAGTATATGATCAGCCGATTGACTTGAGATTCTTTTTAATTGAAGTTGAATACCAAACACAAAACCAAAAATCTATAAACAAAAACATAACAATCCATGAGTTTCCTTTTTTTTACAATTCTCGATTGATTAGTTGAGTTTTCAACATATATTTCTTGGGTTTGTATTCAAAAATTAGGAAAAATCAACTGATGACTAAGTAAGCATTAGCGAAATAGTACTATATGGATATGCTTCCTCCTCAGTTATTGAGTTTACTTTTGTAAAAAATACTGTATGAGAATATCATAAAGTATGTAATAATAAATTTGACATAAATTTTTTAAGAGAAAAAGCACAATTTTAAAATTAGAATCATAAATAAATGAATATATCAACAATTCAATTGGTTTTAATAACAATAGATCATTAATAAGCATTTTTTTATATTGAACCAGCACACAGAAAAAAAACTGTCTAATAAATACCTAATAAAATAGAACAAAATTAATAAGATATCTCTATAGTTTATTTTCAAGAAGGAAGTCTTATTATTTTAATAAGGAAAACCTTTTTGAAAAAATCAAGAAGGAAACTTATGGTTTTTATTAGGTATTCTTCTTGGTTTTTTAAAGAAGATTTTCTTCTTGATTTTATTAGGCGTTATTATTGATATTTTTGAAAAGGTTTTGTTCTTGATTTTATTAGGCTATCTTATTGATTTTTTTTAAATAATACTTCCTGATTTTATTTAATAATTTTATTGATTTTTTTTATTTACATATTTCCTTAGGAATACATTTAATATAATAATAAAAAGTAAGTACTATTACCAGTATTTTTTTAGTCGAATAACTTGTTCAGTAAATAAAAATGGATAGGCCACTCCAATATCCGACTATTTGCCGATACCGTTTCTCTTTCGGATATAAATAGTAAGTTCTGAAACAATACTTAAGTGAAAATATATTTTTTTCGATTCCCATAAGCCTGCTTTATTAGCTCCGCAGTGTTATTTTGGTCCAATTTATTAAATAAATTTTGAATATCTTCAATTTCCATTTTTTTTAATATCGTTGTGGAAATAATACCAAAATTTAAAATAATGTGGCACGTTTCATCGCACAGTTCCCACGATTTCAAAATAGGCAAAAGATCGATATCTTGAGTTATCCTTTTTTGGTTCTCCATTATTAACACTCATTCAATAATTAAAATATTCTATTCTTATATAATATATATTTATTATTTTTATATAATATAATTATATAATATAATTAAAATATTCTACATTATTATTATTCATATTTACACAAAAATACTTCCGACTTCTTCACTTTCAACTGAAAGTTTAATTTTAATATTAAAAGAATCTTTAAATCTTGTTCTTTTATTTCAATTAAAAGAAACAACGTTGTCAGGAATTCAAAACCAAATAAATTGAAAATTTTATAATTTTCTTTTTTCTTTCTTTCTTTTTTCTTTTTCTTATATTTTCTTCTTTTTATATCTATTTAAATTAATTGAATAAAATTATATTTATGACATGAAAAATATTACAACCCATTTTTTTTTATAACAAGTGAAAATATAACGAAAAAGATCATGAAAAAATTTGTCTATGTTGATTTACATACATACATATATGTATAATCTATATTATAGATGAAATAACAAGCAAGCTAATATAAACAAGAAGATATCCTATTAAGAAAATTAAGAAGATGATTTACACATGATCATATAGGAACCTAATGAAATTAATAAGAAATCCCTTTTTTATACAATTCAGAAGAAAACCTATTAGGGTCTCTTTCACCAAACATATTTAAACACAATTTAATTTAATTAATGATCTTTATTTAAAGTATGTTTAAAACAATTTCATTTTCACCAACAGAAATAATGAAACACAAGAAAGTATGGTCAACTTACAGCTTTCTAAAAAGCTGTTTAAAAGCTGTTTTAAAGCTGTTTGATGCTGTTGCAAAATCAATATTTAAATGCAGAGTGCTGGCTACTTAAACAGTATTTAAATATTCTAGATGAAAATGAAAATCGACATTTAAATATGAATTGATATTTAAATAGAATTGGTGAAATAGGCTCTTAGAATTAGAATCAAAAAGTTTTTCTCTATGGATTGTTTTTTTGGTGCCAAAAATAACGGAAATTGAGTAAAAAAAATGTGAATAACAAGTTTTCTTCTTGATTTGAGTGTTTTCTTTCTTGATAAAATTAAAAAGATTTACCACGTTAAAATAATAAGGAATCTCTTCGAAAAAATCTCCGCTTCTTTCTGCTGGGATACCCCTTAGCCTAAAAACGTTTCATAGAGAAAGTCTTCTTCATTCTATTAGGCAGTTTTGGCTCTGTGCACTCAGGAGATGACCCTTACACATGCGATGCATTACGCTGGAACTAGTGGAAAGGGGGATTGTGAGAGAGATGACAGCAGGTGAAGCTTCACTATCTTACAACTCTGCTTCTGCACGTTTTATTTTGTTTATAGCAGTGTTGCAGCGCCTCTGATGTCAAGAAGACGTATTCAATTTTGAAACTTTGTTTTAGTAGCCATTTTTAGTAATTATTTTACTTTGCTGTTGCTGCACAATACCAATGAAGGAGGGCGCTCTGATGTACCTGTGGATTGGTATCAATTGAAGCCGGCGTTGTTCAGTGACCAGTGACTATAAATTCGCCACGTAGTCAAAGTGCAGCCTACTTCAGACGTCGCCACCATTGCATCTAATCTAATGAAGGTTTATGAGTTATTTCAATAAATATTCCTCTATACTAGTTTGGCGTGTTTTAGTTTTGCCACTAACATTTTGATAATGTAAGTCATAATTGCTTTAGTATCACTTTGGCATTTCACAAACGCTATAAGATCCTGCGCTTTAGCCAAAGCCTCTGTATATAACACAATTATTCTTTGCTTTGCAATAATTCTTAAATTTCATAATTTGTCGCAAGTATTTTGCTAACGAATTGTGTAGTTAGCAAAAGGTAAATGTTCATGCTGAGGAAATAACACAGTGGTACAAAATTGAATGAAGTAGAAAAACCTGGGACCGGATATTATTTTTCTTGTAGGTGTTGTCGAGTTAAAGAAGAATCCAATAGTGAAATATGCCGGACACCTCCAAAATCCGGATTTACGGTTAAAAAACCGGTTTTTGTACCTTTGCGCACTTATAAGCCTGTAATTTTGTTGATAATAATCCGATTTTCAATTTCTTACTAGATTTGGAAAGAAGTAACTGAGATCTTTCGAATGATGTATAACTTATCTAAGAAAACTTGAGAAATTTGGGTGTGATTGTCGAGCAAACACAAACGAAATGTGCTTCCAAGAGAATTTTTCTTCATCAATCCTGTGTCCGCGTCCGCTCATGAGTGTCCAATTCAAGCGGGAAGCGGTTGCAAAACGGTTTTCTTATGGAGCGATGTCGGGACCTGCCAACAATCTCCGTCTAAAGAGGGTGTTCGCTTATGGGAAGTGTCCGTTAAGGGAGATTCGACTGTATTCTATTATATTTCTATCAAAGAACTTTAATACCAGGAATGATAAATTTCTAGAAAATATCGAAATTGCCAAAACAATTCGATATGCAAATGTGTATTATAAAATAATAAATAAAATCTTTTGTAATAACTTGCAGATTTTACCTTATGGACTGCACTGGCTTAAATTAACTTATAATGAGAATTGGGTATATCATCTGAGGAGGTCCATAACAAAACGCAACAATTCCACTGTAACAATTTTTTGGATAAACGGATAATACTAATTAAGCCCATTAGGATACACATACATACATACATATATATTTTTCAAAAAAGCTGCTGGCTCTTAGCTTGTGGATTCGTTGTTGAGTAATTAACTGCTGTTTTAAGCCCGAATTTGTTTCTGTTTTGATTTTCTGTTTATAAAATACGCATTGAGCACATACATCTGTCGCAGGGGAAGAACACCCTATATTAAGAGTATTGAAAATATTCCAAAAATATGTTTTCCACATTGTTCTGTCAGTGAATTATCTACTGAATCGTTATAAATCCTCCATAGCCTTCTTATATTGAGTTCTGGTGAAAGATAGCATATTTTGGACTTATTTCCATTGTAATGGCTTTCTTTTGCTGGTAAATAATTGAAGAATTTTAGCACACATTCTCTCTCTTGCCGAAACTTCGTTGTATACCTATTTCCACTTCAATTTTTGCCATGAAAAATAGTTTTTACAAAAATAGTTTATTCAGTCTCCATTTTGTAACCGACAAGCTTTCAGAAAGAAGGCCTGACACTCGCTCTCTAATTTTTTTTGTGTTTAAGAAAATAGCTGCCTGAAAATAGCTGTTTACATTTTTGTGTATACTTGTGGCGTTGGGGTATATCGAGCCTTTGGTGCAATACCGTAGTAATTCAAAATTTGAGTTTTTTGAGCTGGGTATGCAGAAATGATCTTTGGGGAAATATATATCTAAAGGAAAAAAGATTCTGGTTCTATCTCTAACTGTTCAGATTCTACAGCTACAAATGTTTTTATTGCCTCCAGCTATTTCCAACAATATTTATTTGCAATAATGAAATATTTCCTTTATGACAAGAAATTTACAAACAGAAAACATTACAAAACATGCCTCTTTATGTAAAAACTTGTAAAAAAATAACTTTAGTAAACGGAAATACTATCAAAAAGATGGCTCAAAACTTCAAATGCATTTTTCTCAGTTCACGATTTTTTGAATTACTACGGTATTGCACCAAAGACTCGATATGTGGAATAATCTAGAGCACCAAATATTGATCCTGACCAAATTTGGATTTATTTTTATACAATAGCTCACGGTTCGAGAGTGTATTAAACTGTCCATATTTGAAAGCGATTTTTTCGTTGTGACAGCACGGCTTGCGAAAACACAGAGCCAACGGATCTTTATCAGCATACTTGTGAAAAATATATGCATATTTAGATATCACAAAATTCCATCACATTAAGAAAATACTTTTTATGTTATGCCCCCTACTATTGCTTCTGTCATTGAGATGTTCTTACTAAACTGTACTCAATATACAATTTACTAAATATAGCAGCATGTATTAACAAATTTTAAAAAGTTCTTACAGCTTTATAGTTATTTCGGAGCTGGCATATCACTTACATAAATCACTTTTTACCTCACATTTTTCACTAATATTTCCAAGTTGTTTATTGCATAGATGTGGAATTGTTTCATTTTGATATGTTATTGAATAACACCATAATTATTGACATTTGGCAAGCTTTATAGCAATGACTATATAGATTTTAATATGTACAATAGTATTCAATATATTATATACATATATAAAATGGAATTGTTGCGTTTTGTTATGAACCTCCTCATCTCATCATACTCGTATACAAATATGTACAATTTTTTGTTTTTTCCCACTGCGCATTTATGAATATTTCGAAAAAAAATCATATGCAGGCATACATGTGTGCGCATTTGCAGAAATTTCTTTACGTTATTTTATGAGTGATTCATTGCAATGAGCGGCTCTCTTTATTCACTTGTGTGAATCGTTCGACTGAATGATGTCGCACAGTACAGTTCTCTAGAAACTATGTTACACAAAGAAAAAACTTTTTAGAAAATAAATATTATTTTATTTAATTTTTGTAGTCATAGTCTATATTTGTTAAATAGAAAAATTCTAAAAAGAAATAAATTATCTTCATATCAATTGACTTAAAAACAATATTTAAAACGAAATGCCTAAAACAAGACAATCTCGTAGTAAGGATACAGAAGAACCGCCCAGAAAGATGAAACGAATAGTTCAGCAACAGCCAACACCGATTGAAAGAACGGTGAAAGCAAGGAAATGTAAAAAAGTCGCTGAAAAGGCCCAACTCAACATATGTGATTTGCCTACAGAGATATTAGAGAAAATAATCGGTTATATAAATATTTGGCATCACAATCGTATACGTGGGACATGCAGACGGCTGAAGGAAGTAAATGATGTTTTTGTAATGCATGAATTTCAAAAGGCATGGGCGAAACATATGCGTCAATATTCCACGAGTGAAGCAGCTGCAGCCTTAAGGGTATGAAAAAATTAAAATTAAATGTTTTTGGAAGAATAATGTAAATTTAATTCAGGTTATAAAATATGCTACCGAAGTTTATGTGCAGTCCGGTTTTGAGTCAACGTTTTGTGGTTGTATTTTACCGATGTTGCGAAGTTGTTATAAGGATCCTTTTAGTCCTCATTTTTCTCAGATAAAAAAGTTTTTAGTACACTTTTATGGCATCATAGCTGAACTAATGGGTGACATATGTTCCCAACGCTGGCGATTATTGTACTCAATTACTTTAATCAAATTAATTAAGGTACTGTCATATAATTTTTTTAACATTTAAATTTTTCTATTCATATTATTTGCAAAAAAAATAGATTTTCAATAAATCGACTGTATCATCGAACGTTATGCCTTTACACTGTAGAATTGCGGTTGAATTAAAAGGACCATGGTTGGGTACGCTATGGACCGTAAAAGGTCGACACATAAATCAATCCAGATATCGTTATAATCTCTTGGTAATACTATCCGACTTACTAGTGTCTAATATTAGCGGGAAGGACGTGAAGTATGTTGAAAATGTTATACTATTCTTGTAATTTTTATTTATTTATCCTTCATAGACATGTTTGGGAATGTCCAAGTGAAATGTATGTCTTCGGAAACGATACCAGCAACAGTTATAATGTGCCTATGACGTTATTCACGTTCAACATCTACGGTTCGAAAAAAATATGCAATTTATTCCTGTCATGTCTGGAACAGGACCCTGAACAATTTCAGTGGCCTTGCAAATGGCCGAACGATCAATTTACCGTAAATTTGGATATAATTTGTAAAAAAGCCATGAGATGGGGTTGCTCAAAGTCTCAACACATGGAATTTGGACCTTTTGCGGAAGTATACAGTCCCGAAACAGACGAAGAGACGGATTGCTGAACACTTAATAATTGTATATTATAGGCATGTCTTAACAGAAGCTATTAATATGTAACTGTGTGGACATGTATTCGTAAATTTTTTTGAAAAGAAATTATGTTCTTGAAAACAAAATGAGTTCTTATGAGAAAAATTAGAAACACATTTATTTGTATTAATTTGGCTACTAAAAATTCAAATATAAATTTTATTTCCTATGCCAATAATGATGAGTTATCTTTGTATCGGAAAAAGCGATATTGGGCCTTATTATGACAGTCGTGAGGAAAACAGTAAAATGTGGCAACACGTGCCATATGTTTTATATTGGCTTGTCGCCCATTTTCTATAAAAATTTATAATTTTTGTTCAATTTGCCATTTGTATTTTTTAATTTCAAAGGAGAATATCAAATAAATTATAATGTCCTGCATTCCTCGAATCGTTGTCAATTTATCAAATCTCTTTAATAACAAATTTTTTCATATTAATCGATAAATTACTCTTAACACTGCGTGACTAAAAGTAAAGTACGAATCCTAAGATGTGATACTATTTTTCTGGTAGTTATTGTTGCATAACAATCTGGTGTGAAATTATTTCTCCTACCCGATTTCTTATCTTTCTTAATCAAACTTCCAACTCTATCCACTCTTTTGCAGATGACAGCAGCATCTGCAATTCATATTCATTTCATCGTAGATGTATGCTCGATCACGTTGCCTCATCTGCAATTATGGGCGGGATAACCTCTTGAAGTTCCACGGACTAATCGCCTCAAAGGAAGCAAAGTGCCTCGGCTTTTTAAGATGGTGTAAGACATACTTCATCCCATCTGATGTCTTTATTATTTCTACTGCTTACATACATATTTTGGAATTATTCGACCGTGTACCAGAAAGGGCGAAGAAACTCATTGGAGACAGTAGGGTAGCCAACTCTTTTGATTCTCTTGATCGTGCCAATGTGGGGTGCGTTTCGTTGTTCTTTCGTTACTTTAATGAAATCAGGCAATTAGTTCCCGAAACCTAGTCATTCATTCGCACAACATGTTCATCATTATGGGCACATCAATTTGTGATCGATTTGGCACCACTATGCATTACAGGTAAATTTCAAATCGAATGTCAATAAACACTACTCCCTCTACCCTCTCACCCAAATCCTAGTTCCGGCAGAATGTACCACATACATATGTAAGGGTTATCCCTGAGCGCCGGTCCAAGAATAAAAAAATTGTCCTTTGTATTTTTGTTTTCATTATTAACTGTGCACACATGTTTGTTTTTGTTTTTTGTTCTACAGGGTGGCGCAGAATGAGCTTATGGTTTGAATTTGTTATAACTTTTTTAATTATTATTTTTTCTTTGTTTTTTTTCAGCATTTTGTGAAGAAGACTTGGGGAATTAATTATGAATCATTACACGATCGAACACAGCACATACTGCAGATGCCAAAATGGCTTTGTTAAGGGACATATTCGGCGAACGCCTTATTTCGCGCACAAGCGATTTTAACTGGCCTTCACGTTCACCAGATTTAACAGCTCCTGACAGTTTTCTTTTGGGATATTTGAAAGAAAGAGTGTACGTTAACAAACCAAGAACCATACTCCAAATAAAAACCAACATTCGAAATGAAATCATGGCATTACACCCGAAATTTTTCGAAAAGTTATGGAAAATATGCTAAAAAGAGCACGTATGTGCGAAGCAGAAAATGGACATCACTTACAGGATATAATTTTTCAAAACTAATTGCAATAAATTCCCCAAAAAAAAATTATAATAATCGCATAAATAAAAAAGTTATTAACCATTTAAACCATATAGCTCAGTCGGCGCCACCCTGAACTTTAACAAACTGTTTGCGTTTGATTTCTTCAAGTATTGTGTATAATTAATTATATTGTTACGAGCCTATTTCTAAGCTCATTTTATGACAATTAATTAATTAGAACAAAAAATAAAAACAGGCATATACACACAATTAACAATGAAAACAAAACCAAAAATTGTCATAGACAACTGTAAGTTACAGATTTTTCTTTACTTTCTAAAATCTTTTAAAAGTTTTAAATCGGTTGATATTCACCAAGTTAGAGGCTTGAATGTAAGTGCATGCGGGTAACGAAAACCCCATTTTTACCCTTAAGTTTAGATTTTGAAAGCATTTAGAAATTTCCAAAGCAAAATTGTTGAACTCGATAATACCTACCACAAAAATAGTATCACATCCCAGGTATTTTTCTTTTGTCTCACAGTGTAATTAATGTTTGGGGAACTACATGGAACTACCTATAACGTTGTTTAAATAACTTGACGTTAATTAATAGATAAAATTTCCACTTTGAATTTTTCAAATTACAGCAACAGGGATGATATATTTTATTATTGTAACAAGCAAATTATTTCTCTAAACAATAAAACAACTCAAACTCGAATCGTATCAACATTAAAATAATCCGATCACACAATTTGAATTATTTGAAACGTTGCAATTTAAGAAGCCATCATTTCATATTTTAACTTTTGTTAAACAATAATGTGGCAGCAGTTTGTAATGGATTTTTAACTAAACAAGGAGGCAAACAGATTCCCGCGCGCACTATACTAAAGGGTGTCCCAACAAGAACGAAAGATTTAAATTTTAAATAAAACACAGATATTTAAAAAAAATCGTGAAACTTTATTATATCGTAAAGTAGACAGAATGAGGTTATGTATGGAACAACATATCGGGCAGATGGCCGCCGCGGCTTTGCTGGCACACACGCGATCTTTTAATGAAATTTTCAGTGACCGTTTTGCATAAATGCTGCGGTATTTCATTAATGCAGCGTCCAATTTCCTCTTTAAAGGCTTGAGTCGTCGTCGGCTTATTCACGTAAACCATCGACTTCAAAAAACCCCAAAGAAAAAAGTCTAATGGTGTTAAATCGCACGATCTAGGCGGCCAATTCTGGTCTCCAAAACGCGAAATAACACGACGAAATGACTGATGCAGCAATTGAATTGTTTCTCTGGCTGTATGTGGCTGGCATGTGGCGCCGTCTTGTTCAAACCACATGCCCTCCACATTCATTTCTTCAATTCTAGGCACGAAAAAACAGGTTATCATTTCACGATACCGAACACCATTGACTGTTTGCGCATGACCTGCCTCATTTTCATAAAAAAAAGGTCCGATGATTCCTTCAGCCCAAAATCCACACCACACAGTGACACGTTGAGGATGCATTTGCTTCTCGTGAATCACTCGAGGATTTTCCTCACCCCAAATGCGACAATTCTGCCTATTGACGAAGCCATCAAGATGGAAATGGGCCTCGTCACTGAAGATGATTTTGTCGGCAAAATCAGTATTTTCATGTTGTCTCTCCAATACCCAATTAACGAAATCCCTTGGCTGTTCATGGTCAGCTGGCTTCAGTTCCTGAGTCAATTGAACTTTGTATGCATGATGATGCAAATCTTTCGTCAAAATTCGCTGCATAGTGGATTTGGAGACACCAATTTACTGAGATCGGTGTCGAATTGAGGTGGATGGAGTTTGAGCGACATCATCACGTACATCTGCGACATTTTCGGTCGATGGACCTGGTCGAAGGCGCGTTGTTGCCTTTACATCACTAACAGACCCAGTTTCGGCAAATTTATCCATTAATCTCTATACAGTTGTCTCTTGGAGCATTGTTGTGACCCCAAATTGATCGCAATTTGCGAACTGTAGCCATTTTGGTAAAACAATTTCACAATGAGAATGCGTTGTTCATTCGTGTAGCGCTCCATTTTTACTAACCTCGTACCTTCTACTAGCAAACAATAACAATTGTTCACATATCAAACAATGACACTTCGAATGGCGCCAAATTTAAATCTTGCGTTCTTGTTGGGACACCCTTTATAAATTACACAATTCATTTTAAAGTTGACTCGTTTAAAATTTTTTTGACAGTTACTCATTTTTTATCGATAAAACTGGTGGACAATTTGCCGTTTTTGCATTTATCTTAATATGCTTGTACTCATTGTACCTGATTAATTTTCACATTACAATATATTTGCGGTCTTCTCCAAAATTTAAGCAATGCAGAAAAAGTGTAATGTCACAACAGCCATACCTAAACAAGAGCGGAAAGCGGAACATTTTTTCCGCTTAGCTTTTACGCTGAAATGCCATACCTAAATAAAAGCGGCAACGCTATGTCAAAACAATAAAAACAGAGTTATCAAAAAAATAAATATAACAACCGTTATTATTTTAACAATAAAGTTTATTGGTGTTTGCGATTCTTAAATAAGCATTTTATAAAAAAAAGTTTAAACACTGAGTTATATGGACGATTTAGAGGATTTACTTGCCTCCATTTTCTAATAACAAATATTTTTTTATGTTTATTTCTTTCACCTTCTTTATTTGTAACTTACTTCACTATTAAACGCACTGTCAAAATCGGATTTGCCAATTGATCAAATGAGAAAATGTAACACCAAACCACTTCTTTTGCAGAACACCAAAAATGAAAAGTTTACTTTTCAAAACGTATTTTACTTTCATTCCACTACTTTTGTGGAACACGCCTGATTATTTTAAATTTTTCAAGTCTTCTCTGTATAAATATTAATTGGTACATTATAGCCAAATTTCGACTACTTGCGTGAATACTATGGATACTGAATTTTCGAGTTTTGTTTAATTTTTTAAATTAATTTCTTCAAACTTCGATTTTGAAATTACATTCGAAACTTGTCCGAAACCATTTTTAAACAATATTTTATATGTACATAAACAATATATATGTAAGAATATTGATTATAATTAGAAAAAAACTTTTTTATAAAAATTTTATACAAATTAAAACATTTTTATTTGCAGAAATCAATTGCGCTGAACCACTATATAATAAATAATATGATGTTCTATACTGATCACACAAACTTTGGAGGATATTATCCATAGCGACAGTACCATGATTTTCTAAATTGAGTTTAGAATGCCATTTCCGAAATTTCTTATTATAATTTATTCAAGGAGAACATTTTAGCATAAAATCTATTACACTCTCTCCCTCTGCCTGTCTTTCGTTAGCTATGGCTCTTGACTGTGTGAAGTGAACTTCTATCCAGCAGATGTGTCTCGAACGGTGATGTCAACTTTTCTGTTTTTAAGCCGCATTCCTTTAAAGCGCGGTATTCGCTTTTTATTTGACTTTGTAATCAAATTTTTTTAAATCAAATATTTATTCAATTTATATGTATCAGTTATCTGGTGGAGATCGCATTTCTTTCTATTATATACAGTGGCCAAAAAAACTATTCGACATAGGCCATAAACTTTATATATTTATCAAGAAAAAAATATGGAATGTTGTTTTTAACAAAATAAACTTATAAAAGTGTTTATTAAGGAGCACAAAGTTATATTCAGTAAAAAAAATGAGATCTCGAAGTAAAAAAAGCAAAAAACACATGAATTAAAATATTAATAACAAAAAAACAACCAAAAAAAGTATTCGACATTGGTACCATTTTTAAAACACATGAATTGAAATACAAGCTTATTTCTACTTCAGTAGCGAGTTGCTTTTCCTTGCCTACGTATAACCTCTTTTAAAAGATCTGGCATAGATTTTACCAACGTTTTGGTATATTCTGGATCAATTTGGCTCCATTCCTCCTGCAGGATAACTTTCATCTGGTGTTTGTTCGTAAATTCACGTTTTCTGATTTTTTTTTCCAAGTGACCCCAAAGATGTTCAATAGGGTTAAGCTCTGGGGACTGTAGCGGCGTTTTTATTAATTTTGGACAATTATATAAAAGCCAAAGCTTTGTATTAGTGGCACAATGTTTGGGATCATTATCTTGATAAAACTGAAATCTATTTGCCAGACCCAATTATTCAGCACTTGACCTCAAATTTTGCTTTAGGAGGTCAATGTACTTTCGGTGATCCATAATCCTATCAATAAACCCAATATTACCCACGCCTGATGCCGCCATACATCCCCATACCATAACACCACCGCCACCATGTTTAACAGTTGGTACCATATTCCTTTCATCCAATTCTGTGTTCGGCTTGCGATGTACCAGAACTTTTCCATCACATCGAAAAAGGTTATATTTACTTTCGTCAGCAAAAATAAAATCCATCCAGAACTCCATTGGCTTATTTACATGCTCTTTCGCAAAATTTAATCTCAACTTTCTATTTTTCTTAGTAATGTGTGGCTTCCTCCTGGCTGATCGATATTTTTAATAAATAAATTGAAAAGTGCATTGCACTTTTTGAGAATCGAAATGACCATCACTCTTTTATACATACATATATGTACATAAATGTACATAAAAGCACAGTTTTGGTACTAGCTCTTCTTATAGTATTTCCCCTAGTTTGATTTAAATATTTAGGGCCGTATACAAAAACGATTCTTAAAATTAATGTCTGCTTGAAGTAGGAATTTTATATGGTAAACCCGGTTTTAACGTATCCTTTAACTTTAACAATCTTTTTTTTTTCATTCTACATTGCCAATTCAATTTTAAGTATAAATTTGTCCCAGTCAATGCCAGCTGCAGTTAACTACTTTCCTCTACTCGATAATATCAAAACAAAAACTTTTATTAAATACAACTATTTCAAAGTCATATTCAAGTGGCAGGGAGTGTAAATATGTACATATATAAATACGCTCATTCATGTCCGTCGTAGTTACAAGTACTTTTGTAATATTTTATTATACAATTTTTTGTTTTTATTCAAGTAAATAAACTTCGGGCTCATCGATAGACCTTCAGTCATATTTTTTGAAATATAAAGTGTTTATATAAAACGAAAAACACTATAAAGAAGTAAATAACGTATTAACTATTTAATTTAATATTTTTTTTTTAATTTTTATTATTATACTTTTTAAAATATATTAAAATTTTATATTAAGCTTTATTTAATTGATATTGTTAATATATTAGTTTGGCCCTTAGGGTCTTAATTATTACTTAATTATATTTAAATTAAAAGCCCATTTAGAAATTTAACCCAATAAAATTTCTCGTTAGCATACATATGTATATTCAAACTAAAAATGTATGTATGTATGTATGTACGCATGCAGCTGCGTTCAAAGAAATAGCACTAAAGTTGGGAAAGGTCTTTATATACTAATTTTACTCCTGGCAATAAAATAGCACGTAGACTACAAAAACGAAAACTTTTTCCTGAGTTCAACCCCAGTTTCAGACTCATAAAAACATCTCGCATTTTTCTGTTGTGCATTTGTTTGCTTTGTGTCAGTTGTTGCCGGAAGGTTTCAGTGGCGAAGACATAGTCACCTGTCATTGAACATTAACGGCTTCAGCTGTAACCAATCCAATCCTTCGTCGGTATTGTGTAGCACCAACGAAGAAAAATAATTACTAAAAACGAAGCTTAAAAATTTAATACGGCAACTGGACATCAGACACGCTACACCACTGCTACAAAAACAATTAAACTCCAAAAAGCAGTGTTGTAAGATAGCGAAACTTCACCTCCTATCATTTGTTCTACAATCCCTTTCCTATAGTTCCAGCACAATGCACCGCATGTTTAGAGGTCACCTCCTGAGTGCTGGTCCAAGATAAAAAAAAATTATCTTTTAGAAATCACATGACTTCAAATTGCTTGATTTACAGAACAAACCTGTAATGTTTTTAGCATGCAGATATGGTCAAAAAATAAGTACACTACTACCTCTGTTATATACACACACATTCCTATGTATATACATATATAACGATAATAGTTAGCCATATATACATATGTAGATGTGCATATTTACAGTGGCTCACAGCTTATTTTACGTTTTTATGTTTTTATAGTCTATTAAATTTAAAAACACTGAGTAATGGGATCAGTGAAAAGTAACATGAAATCATTTCGATTATAAAAATATTAAATATTTAAAATGAAAGCAGAAGTAAAGCAATGTAAGAGCTCCCATTTTTTTTTACTGATAAGCGTTTTGGCATGCGCTGCTGTTCCATAAAAAAAAAAATATGTTGGTCCACTACAAACATACATATGGCGGATTCAAGTGGTAGTTATAAAGTCATATGTTTTAAAATAATAACACGAACAACTATGACTGTGTAAACAACCCGTCGTCATAGTTTAGTGTGCTCTTTCAAAAAATTCATTCAGTCATAAGAAAAAAACATAATAAATATTTGACGTCAAAATGCCAAAAACAAGTGCATGCCTGGAAGCATGCTCGTGTTGTACCTATTCCTAAAAATGGTAAATTTGACTACGATAATATTAGGCCGATTAGCATCCTTCCAGCTATGTCAAAAGTTCTCGAAAATATTTTGAAAACTCAGATTTTAAACTATTGTGAACAGCACATTTTTATCCATAGCAGCCAATATGCCTTTCAACGTAATTTAAATACCACATCACTACTCCTTTCCTTAACTGAATCCATTCGTAAAAAATTAGATACTCGCCAACTCTGTACCTTAGTTTCTCTCGATATTACTAAGGCTTTTGATCGCATTAACCATTCTACCCTTATTGCTAAATTAAAAATGCACTTCAACTTCTCCAACTCGGCCTGCAAATTAATTTTTTCTTACTTATCTGATCGTACACAGTATGTATCCTATAATGGCTCCTTTTCCACTATCGGTCGTGTTACCTCCGGTGTGGCTCAGGGATCAATCCTAGGTCCGATTCTATTTCTTATCTATGTTAATGACTGTCTTTCGTTCTTGAACAACAGTTTTTGCCAAGCTTTTGCTTTTGCTGATGACATTATGCTGTTGTTTTCTGGTACTCGTGAAAATGTTAACGAACTCGAAAATCACTTCAATGATCATCTTCTTCAAATCTACAATTCGATGCAATTTAACTTCCTCGAAATAAATTCCTCAAAGACTAAAGCTATTAATTTCAACCCATCTAACCGAAATGTTAATTGTCCCAACCTGCTTATAAATGGTGTCCCTGTCTTATATGTATGTGGAATCGAGTAAATGTCTTGGAGTGATTTTCGACAGTAAACTAGACTTTAGTCATCACATTAATTATATTACTAGGATTAGTTGCCTTAGCCTCAGAAGGCTTTACTCGCTTAAATCATACACTCCGAAATTTGTTAGACTTCGCCTTGCGAATGCTCTTATAATGTCTCGCATTAATTATTGTTTGAAAGTATATTCTGCTACTTGGTCTTATAACGTCAACCTCATTGAGGCTATCATCCGCAGGATAACTCGATATGATTTCAATATTAAGAGCCGGGAACATCTTCGTACGACTGAACTGGTTCCATCTTTGTTGAAATGTTCTTTTAACGACTATCTTTAATCTACGTATTTTTTTTTTATCTAGGACCATCACTCAGGAGATGACTCCTACACATGCGAAGCATTGTGCTGGGAACTATAGGAAAAGGATAGTAGGAGAAACGACAAGAGGTGAAGCTTAATTAATTATTTTGCAGCTCTGCTTTCGCACGTTCTTTTGTTTTTATACTCGTAGCAGTGCTGAAGCTTCGGTTCAGTAGTCATTTTTTTATTATTATTATTTTACTTCGCCGGTGCTACACAATACCGACGAAGGAGGGCATTCTGGTGGTTGTGGATTGCTATCAGCTAAAGCCGGTATTGTTCAGTGACCAGTGACTATGCCTTCGCCACTGAAACCTTCCGACAACAACTGACACACAAAGACACACTAATACACATCAGAAAAATGCGAGATGTTTATTTTTATTTTAAAATTTTTGTCTGAAGCTGGGGTTGAACCCAGGTCTGTTTTTTGGTTGTGTAGTCAACGTGCAGACTACCATCCATCGTGCCATCGCCACCCTTCATTTCTACAAAATTATTAAAGCCGGTAAGCCCCTTCAGCTAATTAACATTTTTTCTTTCTCTAATTCCACACGTAATGTCAAAATAAATGTTCCTTTGGGTCATACCTCTCTCTTTGATCGCTATTTTGTAAAGAGGGTCCACCATTCTTGGAGTGCCCTTCCTAACGAGCTTAAACTGTTTTCTTATTCTTACTCTACGTATATGCATAAACTTTTAATTAATTTCAACGAATAATCCCACTTAAATAAAATTAAATTAATCTAATTCTTTTTTAATTGTATTCTTTTGCCCGTCACTGGCTATAGTTAGTTGTACAGTATATCCTTCTGTTTTATATGAATATTCTTATTTTTGCAATTCTATTATCCGGCTGGGGAGCCTAAATCACTTTTCAAATAACCTACAGTGGCCAAAAAAACTATTCGACATAGGCCGTAAACTTTATATATTTATCAAGAAAAAAATATGGAATGTTGTTTTTAGCAAAATAAACTTATAAAAGTCTTTATTAAGGAACACAAAGCTATATTCAGTAAAAAAAATGAGATCTCAAAGTAAAAAAAAGCAAAAAACACATGAATTAAAATATTAATAACAAAAAACAAGCAAAAAAAGTATTCGACATTGGTAACATTTTTAAAATACATGAATTGAAATACAAGCTTATTTCTACTTCAGTAGCGAGTGGCTTTTCCTTGCCTACGTATAACCTCTTTTAAACGATCTGGCATAGATTTTACCAACGTTTTGGTATATTCTGGATAAATTTGGTTCCATTCCTCCTGCAGGATAACTTTCATCTGGTGTTTGTTCGTAAATTCACGTTTACTGATTTTTTTTCCAAGTGACCCCAAAGATGTTATAAGGTCTGGGGACTGTGGCGGTGTTTTTATTAATTTTGTACAATTATATAAAAGCCAAAGCTTTGTATTAGTGGCACAATGTTTGGGATCATTATCTTGATAAAACTGAAATCTATTTGCCAGACCCAATTTTTCAGCACTTGACCTCAAATTTTGCTTTAGGAGGTCAATGTACTTTCGGTGATCCATAATCCCATCAATAAACCCAATATTACCCACGCCTGATGCCGCCATACATCCCCATACCATAACACCACCGCCACCATGTTTAGCAGTTGGTACCATATTCGTTTCATCCAATTCTGTGTTAGACCTGCGATGTACCAGAACTTTTCCATCACATCGAAAAAGGTTATATTTACTTTCGTCAGCAAAAATAAAATCCATCCAGAACTCCATTGGCTTATTTACATGCTCTTTCGCAAAATCTAATCTCAACTTTCTATTTTTCTTAGTAATGTGTGACTTCTTCCTGGCTGATCGTGCTTTTTTAAGACGTTTCTTATTGTTTGAGGTGTAACGGATACCTAAGTGTTCCTCAGTGTTTTTAACTAAAGTGTTAGCAGTAATTTTTGGATTTTTTCTTACTTCACGCACGATTCGCCGTTCATCTGAATCTGTAAGTTTGCAAGGTCGCCCAATCCTTACCTTGTTTATCACAGTTTTACTTGATTTGTACTTTTTTATAATGTAATATACAGTAGTTCTTGACTTTTAAACGATTTCTGATATAGTCTTTTCCTTTTTTCCTAATTTAAAATGATGTATTATTAAATTTCTTACATCAACAGAAGTTTCTTTCCCTTTACGTCCCATCATCGCGATCAATTGCACAGAAATAAGAAAAAAGTTCTTGTAAATGATAAACAAGAAACATAGAGATATTTTTACCAACAATGACATGAAGTAATGAGAAATTCACAATCAGAATGAGGGAAAAACAATGCCAGTCGAATACTTTTTTTGCTTTGCAATTTTTGTTTTTTCGTTCAAACAGATAGATGAGTTAAAAAATGTGCAATTTTTATTATTTTTAGGACCATAAATTATTAAATACATATAATACAATGTGATCTCACGTTTATACATATAAAAAACAAAAGGATACTAGCATTTCCAATGAAATTTAAGAATATAATTGCAATGTCGAATAGTTTTTTTGGCCACTGTATATATATATATATGTATAGGTATCTTTTTACATTTTTATGATTTTTTGACGCGAAACAAATTTCGCAAAATGATATTACTCTAATTCCAAATTCGCAATGAAAAAATTGAGAATAATTAATTTTATTGATAATGGAAAAAAGCAAAATTTCGATTCATAATTTATTCCTGTAATTACATATTCGTAATAGAAAAATTCTTTTTATTGGTAATGGAGAATATATATATCATATAATTAATAATATCAGCACAAGATGAGAAAAAAAAATATATTGAAAAACAAGTTGAAGAATTTTTTTTACATATTTAACAATTTTGCGGTTGATACCCTTTTCGTTTTTTAAGTTGGCAACAGTGGTTGCAAAAACCAATTGCTTGAGAAAGTTAAAGTGATAAGATTTATTTAAAACACTGCTAAGATTTCTCTAAAACACTGTAAAATGTAAATAACTAGATTATTTTGCAAATATTTAAAAAATGAAAAGGAAAACACATATAGCCTAGATTTAGAAGAATAATTTAAATAGTGGGCGCATTAATTTTAAGCAAAGGAAAGTTTTTAAGCACAACTTTTGCAATTAAAGCATAAAGCTAAGCAAGTAAAATTACACTTTGTGCATCAATGTTTGAATTCAGGGGAAGACCTGTATATTTTGTAAATAATTTACTACATGAAATCTGACATACAAGGACATTTATATATGTACATATACATATCGCACTGATTCCTCTAAAGAGAGTCAACTCAAAATATTTTAATTTTCACTTTTTGCAAGAAAACCATATACCACTGTATATGGTCAATGGTTTGGCTACTGTAAAAATCTTACATAATTTTCTCTACTCTTTCGCCAAAAAAAAAAAAAATACAGTTGTATGCCTCTTTGTTATATAAGAATAGCTCGTTTCGGGTCAACTAAAGAGAAACATTTCGAGTTTTCCTCAAATGTTAGCTCAATTCATATCAGTATTGTTTGAACTAAAATGAAATATTTTAAGTTGTGCCTGTTTATGTTATAACGGTTCTGTGCTGTTATATTTCGTTTTGTTTCTAATTGTGTGAAATTAAATTAACAAATTTCACATAAAAGGAAATCGCTCTAAAAACTTGTTATTTTTCGATAATATCTGAAAAAATTTTTAAAACTTCTTATTTCTACTTCATTACTATGATATCACTGTTTTTAATTTTTATTGTAAATATAGAAATAAAAAAACAGTTTTTGGCCTCTACTGAAAATTTGTAAATTTAGAGTTCACAACCCTTCGAGGAACCAGTGCGATATGTATGTATATGTAAATTAAATTAAAGTTAAAAAAACAATTCAAAACGCGGTCATATATACATATAAAGTACTATATCAGAATAATTAGATATACAAATAAATATGTTACATGCATATATATGTAATTTTTTTAATTTTATAATAAGTTAAACTAAATGATGAAAAAACGCAAAAACAAATTTTTTTAAGATTTAAAATTATGACCAACTTGACTGGCACTTGTCTTATTTGCAAACAGCAACACAATGTTTCAAAAAAAATTATTAAAAACAAATATAGAACAAAAAGAATTTAAACTTTTTAAACTAGATAAAGAGCTAAGATTTTAGAAAAAGTTTTCAAAAATAATTACGTATTTATAGCATATAATTCATAATATAATATATAATACATAATAATAATGATATACATATAATATAATACATAAATAAATAACTAAAAAAAATATTTATATAATTAAACAAAAAATATTAATGAGAGTTTTAAGCATAAGATTTATATATATATATATACACTTAATATAATTAATAATCGAAAAAAGTTTAATATATTTTTTTTGATTTGTTAATGAAGAACACAGAAAAAGCAACAAAACTTAAAAACGCTGTAAAAAGTTTAAATATTTTAATTTAGGATTGTGTTATTTCATTAATATCATTATATTTTGTTACACTTAAGTAGTATTAGATATATGTATGTAATTTTTTTTATTATAATTATTATTCGAAATGAATAGCCAATAATTTGCAAACACACCCACACACGCATAAAGAAAACTATGTATTTACATTTTCTTAGTTCTTATTTGTAATATAAGCTTGGACAAAACTATGGTACAAAAAACTAAATTAAAAACAACAAAAAAAAATTTTCTTTTTTCATAAAAAAAACACGGTTTTTCCAAATATTATTATAAGCCCTCCCTCCCCAATCACACAAACCACACACACACTTTTTATTTTAATTTGATATTATTTTTTTCAATATTTACGAAAAAAGTTTTATGCCGTAAACAAAATAAAAAATAAAACAAGATAAAAACAGCAAAACCGAAGATGTACAACTTTGCTTTGGCCTTTTTATAGACATATAAAAAAAATTCATGCTTTTCAATTCACATTTACCACCAGTCATCAACTGATTTATTTTGAATACAACAGCTAAATAATTTGCTTTGATTTAGTTTGTTTCTTACAGCCATACCTAAACAAGAGCGGAAAGCGGAACGTTTTTTCCGCTTAGCTTTTACGCTGAAATGCCATACCTAAATAAAAGCGGCAACGCTATGTCAAAACAATAAAAACAGAGTTATCAAAAAAATAAATATAACAACCGTGATTATTTTAACAATAAAGTTTATTGGTGTTTGCGATTTTTTAATAAGCATTTTATAAAAAAAAGTTTAAACAATGAGTTATATGGACGATTTAGAGGATTTACTTGCCTCCATTTTCTAATAACAAATATTTTTTTATGTTTATTTCTTTCACCTTCTTTATTTGTAACTTACTTCACTATTAAACGCACTGTCAAAATCGGATTTGCCAATTGCATTGCGTTGGCGTTGCGTTGATCCCGCGGTATTTCGGTATGCTACATACAAATTGTATGGGCATGAGAATTTTTGACAGCTAGAAAACGCTTTCCGCTCTTGTTTAGGTATGGCTATACGGGTTTAACCAGCCAGCAGTCCGGTTACTCATTACAAATTGAAAGCCTTCCGATTGTATCGGGTGGTTAAATTGTAAGGGCCGATGTTGAATGTGAACCACACCTAAACGCCAAGCTTTTTTCCGAATTTTATTTGACATTTCTCTATTTCAGACTTACTCAATTTGAACCATGGAGAGATACACAATCCAGAATGGTGGCAAGAAATGGCAACAGTGGATGATCAATTTTCGAAGAAAATCATCTTCAGTGATGAGGCACATTTTCACCTCAGTGGATTCGTCAATAAACAGAATTGCCGCATTTGGGCGAATGAGAATCCAAGAGTGATTGTCGAAAAACCAATGCACCCACAAAGAGTGACTGTTTGGTGCGGTTTATGGGCTGGCGGCATCATCGGGCCGTATTTTTTCCAAAATGAGGCCGGTCAGGCAGTTACTGTGAATGGTGTTCGCTATCGTGAGATGATAACGAACTTTTTATGGCCCGAATTGGAAGATATGGATGTGGACGATATGTGGTTTCAGCAGGACGGTGCCACTTGCCACACAGCTAACGAAACAATGGCTCTTTTGCGCAACAAATTCAATGGCCGTGTTATCTCACGTAATGGCGATGTCAATTGGCCGCCAAGATCATGTGATTTGACACCGTTGGACTTTTTTCTTTGGGGTTATTTGAAAGAAAAGGTGTACGTCGATAAGCTAGCAACAATTCAAGAGTTAAAGGATGAGATAATTCGGCACATTAACGGCATAGAACCTCCATTATGCCTCAGGGTCATCGAAAATTTGGACCATCGGATGGAGGTGTGCCGCCGTGGTCGCGGCGCCCATTTGGCCGATATTTTGTTCCATGCATAATTGAGTAATACCAATATATCGCAATAAAATAAAATTACAATAATTTCCTAAATAGTTTGTGTTTTATTCAAAATCAACATCGGCCCTTGAAATTTAACCACCCTTTATAATATTATGTGAATAGGGAAAATAAAACGAAAATAGTTGAGCCCTTACAACTCGCATCTGATTCGGATTTGTCTTTTTCCTATCCAATTGTAAAGTTAAATGTTTATTAGAAATGAAGATCAAAACAAACACAAATAAAAATTTTGCATCACATTACCATCTGATTTGGATGGCTTTGTAATGTATCATATTGTCATTTCGTTTTAATTATGAATTTTGTTCTTTTTTCTGAAGTAATTTTTCCGTTATTCTTTCTTTTTCATTTTTATTATTATTTCAAAGTAAAATTTGTATCAAGTTCATAAGTGTTTTTAAAAGTGAAGTGTTCACATGCCTATTATATTAGCGTATAATTATGACGGGACGCAAAATAAGAAAGCATTTAAAGATTTTAAACTTTTAAATATGGCCATTTTCGGTAAATTCACAATATTATATTTACAATAAATTGTCATACTAAACAATGTTATTTATTTATTCTCTATCCTTTAATTCAGAAGCTGCCAAGGGCGAAGGATCAAATGAAAAAGATTACCGAACAAACATTAAACACTGTTTCAAAGTGCATAAAGCCAGGCACTTCCGCAAACTTTCGTACAATAGAAAAATGGAGAAAAATTAAATAATCTACATATCATAAATACAAATTTTAAAGACGCTTCGTTTAGTATAATTTGAATTTTCAACATTTTGTTCTATTTTTGCTCTCTTGAAAAGTTTGGAAATTTGAATTAAAGTGTTTTGTCAAAATTTCACACTTATACATATGTATGTATTACTTTATCAATTATTTTCTTTAACTTTTATAATTAATTAATTATTTTTTATTTCTCATTATAACAATTAATTTAATATATATTAATAATATATATAACAATAAAAAATTAAAATATTGAAAAAAATGAAGTTCCTAATTTAATTATGCAATAGTTAAAATTCATTCCAAGATCAATGGCATTCAGATACATCTTATTGCACTCCGAATTCACCATAATAGTTCGACCCATCCAACATTCGCTTACAATGTATATTGTGTTGGACCCATCCAACCTTCGCTTACAATGTATATTGTGTTGGATAAATCTTACAGCCTAGGCCATCGCTGTGTAAATGTAAATAGAAATTGTATACAGACATTGGATGGGTCTTGCTTACATTGTCATTGGTCTCAAATCGAAGATGTATGTAGCAAAAAGTTCACTGGGCACTTACTATAAATTAGAGATAGATGTTGAGCCCACAAATAATTACGCAAAAATCCAATGATGCCACTCACCAATGTTAACGACTTTGTAAACATAAAAACCGCGAGCCAAGCAGTTAAAGAGATAATATTTTTTAAAAATAATGACACCGCTTTCTTCACTATAATATTATATTTACACCAGACTGAAATTATCTCGAAATCTAGACCGTTTCCACTACACTTTTTGACATTTACAACAAATTTTTCAGTATAGTATTTGACATTTGGTTCGAACAAACCAATGGCTGTATTTTTTGGTATAATTTGTAAAAAGAAACCATATTTGCATTTCAAAGTACTACTAAATATGAGAAGATCAAGTGAGAAAATAGATTTCTCACTAGATTTGCACGAAATCTCCTAAGTACTAGATTTCGCTCAGGTGTAAACGTAGTATAACGAATATTTCTCCAGAATGAATTATTTGTGAGAACACTGTGTTTTGTTAAGGTTTTCCTCATATTTTGATCTTCCTATAACGAATTTCGATGTAAAGGGGTTTTTTCTCTGTAAAGAACTTTTTCTTGCGAATGTCTCAATAGCTGTGAAGACTTTGTCGATGAAGTTAAATTTAAAAGATTAAAAGAAACAAAAAAAAATAACGGCTTTTTTAAATGTCGCTTAACTGCTAAATTTAATGTATTCATATAAATTTGTTTGGATGTGAGCAACCCTTAATTGAAAAAGTAAATGTTTACATGAAATACCATGTAGATTCGCTATAACGTAGCAGTTCGCCGCTTCGCAGGTATTACGTCATAGAGAAATTCGAATGTGTATGATTCTATATAATAACGTCGAGTTACATAGTTATTTGCCAAACCAATGTAATCTAGATGCCTTATCAAATTTAAATTTTAATAGAGAAACATTTTTTTTAATATTCTCTCACATTCGAACATTTCAGAACATTACTTTAAAGGACGTGTGTTTTAAAAAAATAATTTTCATATATATGATTCTAATTGTGCTTTTTCCCCTTAAAAATTATATGTGAAATTTATTATTACATACCTTCTGATATTCTCATACAGTATGAAAATATTATAAAGCATTTTATTACAAAAGCAACTCAATAACTGAGGAGGAGAGCATATCCATATAGTACTATTTCGCTAATGCTTACTTAGCTCATCAGTGGATTTTTCTTAATTTTTGAATACCAACCCAAGATCTATATGTTTAAAATTCAAATAATCAATCGAGAATCGATGTTGAATATCAAACATAAAAACCAAAAAATCTATAAACAAAAACATAACAATCCATGAGTTTACTTTTATAATACACACACTCTTCTATTTTTAGTTTTTTATTCTCATCTACACTAGGTTTGCCATCGGCCAGCATAACTAATGTATTTTGAATCAAATGAAAAATTAAAAATTAATTATTGAGTTGCTTTTGAATAAAATGCTTTATAATATTTTCATACTGTATGAGAATATCATAAGGTATGTAATAATAAATTTCACATATAATTTTTAAGGGGAAAAAGCACAATTAGAATCATATATATAAAGAGATATTCCCAAAATAAATTCAGTTAATAAAAAATAATTTTCTCCTAAAACAAACATGATTTCAAAAAAGCATTTTTAAAAGTAGATTTTTTACGAATTTTAAAGGTGTGTTTTCAAAACTGTACTGTTTAGATAAATAAATCTATATAACACAAAAATATAAGAAGCATCTAATTATTTTCGAAAGTTTCCTTTATTGTTTGGAATGATGTTTTAATATTTTGTGTGACGTAAAGAACCTTTGTTTATCAATTTGACCGAACACATCTGCATGAATTGGGCTTTCCCGCTTGTTACAGCTTTGGTATCTTTTCGTGATCAAAGAATTGCATAAGAAAAATTCTAAAAGTAAAATATGTCATTTATTTTTTAATAAAAATAACTATAAAATTTATTGCCATTTTATTTTCATAGAAGAAAAAAAAAATCGTTTACAACTACTTACAAATTTGTTTATCCTTAAACAACATTATTAAACTTGTAATATTTGCGCAGACAGTGTGGAACGTTTAAAAAAACGAAAAAATTAAGTTGCAATTACATATATCATAAAGAAGATTAAAATACTTACAAAAAACAAAAGAATAATTTATAAAATAAATGGTTTTAATTCAGTAATGGACTAGCACAATGATTAATTTATGTAAAAAATTAATAACAATTAAAGATTTAAAAAAATATATCAAATGTGAAAGAGACTACATTTTCTACTTAAAATAATTAAAAATGAAAAAGAGAACTGCTGTACTTATTTTTAAAGTAATTAACATTTTTAATTAAGAGAGGTGCTGACGGTTTTGTTAACGTTTGAAGAACTTAATGATCCAAGATGCGCATATTACCAGAAACAATTTTATTTTCTAAGATGGCACCAGCTGGTATATCAATGCGATCGCCATGATTGGCAATAATAATAACAGTGCCCTGTTTTGAAATGTTTGTTAATTAAGTAAATAAAATAAATGAAGAAAATATTATATAGTATGTAAATTTTTGGTTTAATGAGTATATTTAAACTTGAACTTACTCTTAAAGACACACCGCGACCAAAGGTAACATCTCCCGATACCGTTAGATGATCCAATTCTATGATATCGGGTATGTTGGCAAAACGCCCTAGGAACTCTTTAACTTTGGCAAAATGATTTTCACCCAATTTCACCAAAGGCGTGGTGGGGAACATACGTTGTGGTGACATAAACAAGCTGCCATTTTTCAAATTATACAAATTCGACATGACTAATAATAAATCGGAAGTCTTCTTTACAGGCAAGAAACGTGACCGTGGTACATTGATACCAATAGAACCATCAAAACATTTCATGGCAGCGCCAACAGCAGTTTCCAATTGTATAACGCGTACACCATTTTCTAAAGTCTTATTGTTGATAATGATTTCCAAGTTAAGAGCACGTTCTTCTAGCACACGATCAATGGCTGTAGAATTTAAGTGGGGATAAACAAGAAGGAGGATAAGTTAAGGACATAAAATTTACACTGACAGTATGTAACTGAAACATACCACTCAATTTCGCCCAAATATTGTTGGTGTTGAAAAATTTGAACGTTTTAACTGATTTAAAATCATCAACGTGTTCTTTAGGAACCTGGGCGATTTCCAAAAGTCTTAATTTATCCTCGAATTGAATTAAAGTACCACCCTATAGATAGCAATTAGAAACAGTTTCTTTCAATACATTTTAATTGACAAAATAATTTCAAATGCTTTTCGAAAATCTGTTCGGGACTAAGTTTCGCAGTGTTATATGTATGCATAATGCAACAAAATTCTATACACGAATGAAAAATTTTCAGAATAATAAAATTACCAAAAAAGTGAAGTAAAATAAACGAAAACAGTATTATATTAAAACAAAGCACCATTTTTAATTGCTTATTGTTATGTCTCTTGTAATAAATAAAAACTATTTTTAATTTCATATAACCAAGTCGTACGCAGAGATTTTTTGCCTAGTGGACATTCAATTAGATCAGTTAAGGCGGGTGCACATAGAATCTGTCATACTTTGCCTTTTTCAATTGACAACTAAGTTTAAATTGACATTTTCTTATGAGCTTTGTCACATTCAGTACGTCTCCGTCAAATAAAAGTAATCAAGGCAAATTTATTACCAGGTAAACTCAAATTTTGCCGTCAGGTGATACCAGAATTTGTAACGTATTTTTTGAGCCGAACGTCAAAGTTTGTTTACTTTTGTGAGAAAGTTAAGAAAACTGGTTGTAAATAATTTAAAATTATAGTAATATAATACTATAATAATAAGAATGCAAAATATATTACTTTTTATAATAATTAATTTAATTTGAACTCATATTACACTAATTTAACACGTTATTTTTAGGTTATGTTATATTTGGGCAATAAGCGAATTGTAATAATAAACCTTGAAAGTAATAAAAAATATTTTAGTGTGGAGATGTGCAAGGCGATATGCAAGGCTGCGTTAGCTAAAATTCTCATCAGATGATTTCTGTTCAGTTGTGTTCAACTCAAATCATGTTAATACGTAAACGGTTTTGAAAACTTGAATAAAATTGTTGTATTAGTAAACAAAAAATGCTGTTGTTGTAGGGACGAAATCACCTGGTATGAATTCGCCTATTTTTTGCATTTTTGTTCCGTTTTCCAGCCATTCCATTCTTTTTCTTTACGTGTAAAGTTTTAAAATCAGGTTTTATACCGCGTTTATTGCGAAACACTGATAACAACCTTTTTTTTCAGAAAAATTCGGTTCTGTTGTAACAAAAAATTCAAGGTTGCTGCAGCAGAAACAAAAATAAAATACTGTTACAGATAGATAATTATTTGCACGGGTTTGTTTGTATGTACATACTGTTTTTATCTACATTTTTTTTATAAAATTTGTGGCTAGTGGAAAAGAAATTGAAGACTTATTGTTATAAAATGAAACATATTCTGTTATTTTTTAACTTTTTAAAAAAATTTTGTTCGCAGAAATTTGTGGCAACGCTGGCTATGAGTTGATATTCATCAACAAAGTACTCATTGTGCCAATCTCATCCGCCGGTACGTTAATGTCATGAAATGAAATGTTACAGTATGACGGATTCTATCTGCCCCGGCCGTTATTATAAAATTCGGAAATTGCTAGCTTAATTAAACCTTTAATATGGCATTAAATCGGGTTTAATTTGCAAATGATTTGCAAAAAAATACCTTAACATCAGCTCTTGTCTTATCGGTGACTTCCATTACAAATTCGACGGGTTTATTTGGACGGTCTTCGCCACATAATTTGTTTAAAATATTCAAGTCAACAGTGGCGCCAAGATTATCAATATTAGATAGGAAACAATATTCACGACCCTCACTAATGAACTGTTTCAACAATCCCGATGAATGGAAGGTATCATAGAAATCACCGTGACCAGGAGGATACCAACTACAGGAAAAATTGTACTATGATTATTATTTTTAAAAATTTTTTTAAACAACTCACGCCTCAATATCTTTATCAATATCAAAATCTTTGGCAATGGGTAAGAACGATTCACGACTAATACGTGGAAAACAGCTTTGATTGAAGGTGTAGATTTGTACACGGAACCCTTTGTATTTACGTACAATCTTTTCGGTATCTTCATCGGTATTAAAGGAGTTCATCAGAACTAAAGGTACATGGGCATCATAAGTTTTGTTCAAGTGCTACAAAAAAAAAACAAAAAAAACAGATTCAATGGAAATTATATGAGAAATAAAGAAAAATATATCATAACTTACTTCAATTTGTTGTACTGTTAAGTCCAAAAAAGTTAGATCTGATCGTACGGGTATAACACTTTTAGGTCCATGACAACCCATTGAGGTACCAAGACCACCATTAAGTTTGACAACAACTAATTTGTCCAACATTGAACGTATCTAAATTTGCAATTTACGAAAAGGAATGTTTTTTTTTAAGATTTAATTATTTCTAAAAACATTTTGCAGTAAATAAAAATAAATAACAAAAAGCATTAAAAAGCTAAATAAATAAGCTGCTGGATTGTTTAAATATATGTATATGTATATATGTATATATGAATATGTATGTACGTATATACAGAAGGAAGTGTATGGATTAGTATTTCGCATGTTGTGTTCAAAAATAATTATTGGAGCCAAGGCGAATTCACCTTACAGATCTGTTTGCCTCTAGTAGTACCAAGGCAAATTCATCACCAGATAAACTCACTAGGAAATTCCCCCGTCAGCATTTGTAACGTGTTCTTTTAGCCGAACGTCAAAGTTTGTTTACTTTTGTTAGAAAGTTAAGAAAACTGGTTGTTAATAATTTAATAATTATAATAATATAGTACTATAATAATAAGAATGCAAAATATATTACTTTTTGTAATAATTCATTTAATTTTACACTAATTTAACACGTTCTTTTTAGGTTGTTTTTTTTTTATCTAGGACCAGCCCTCAGGAAATGACTTCTATACATGCATACAAAAAATTTGACGTTTGGACAAAAAGCGAATTGACGAATGCGCCTTGCGACAACCTTGTATTAATAAACCTTGAGTACTACTGTGCTGCATTTTTTTTTTGCCGAATTAGAGGCCGCTAACTTGAATTTGCCATATATTGGATTAAAGGATAAATATATTAAAAACGAAATACAAACAATTCGAGCGATCCTTCAAAAATCTGTATAATTAATAGGGAAACATGTTTTCTTTAGTCTCTTCTTTTTATTTATTTATTCTATTTCATTTACAGATAAAATCTTACAGATTTAATTATAATATTTAAATAATAACAATTTGAAAATGCTATTAGTATTCAAATTTAATAAAACTAAAAACTAAAACTATTACATAAATGTAAGCATCTTGCAATTGGCTCATTATTAGCGTAAGTCGTTCAGCTCGTACATACGATTATTTCTTAAATCTCTGGGAGGACAACATAAAGTAAAAATATTTTTAATTTATGATCAGTCTATATTATTAGACAAAACATTATAGGCGAGTAATAATGAGGAACAGGTTCTATGATCTTTTAGTAATAATTTACTCCTGACGTCGTAAGATGGCAATTCATTATGCCAAATTAACTTCAAAGTAGTCTTAGTAAAAATCCTTTGGATACGTTCAATAGGATTCGATGTACCCAAATGATAGGGATTCCAGATAATAGAACAGTATTCCAAGATACTTCGAACCAAAGAAATATACAAAGCTTTAGTAGTATATGCGTCCTTGAAGTCCTTAGAATTATCATCTCCTTGAATTGTCACAAATTTTTTAAAAATTGTTTATTTTCAACACTTCTATACATAAATTTGATGCTGCCAAGCTATTGATTATTACTGACCACAAATTCTCTCAAAATTCTGTAATTCTTCTTCATTTTCATCACTTTTTTTTACATAATTTTGATGCGCCTCATCGCTTGAGTATACCAGACCCAACATTTTTTCCAATTATAACTTTCTGTTTTCTGTCAAACAAGAAATTTTTAAAAAATAATAAAAGATTAAATGAAATGCCCATTGAATACAGCTTACGAAGCAATAAGTGGTGATCAACTGTATCGAATGCTTTAGCAAAGTCCGTATAAATAATATTGCATTGAGACCTGCACTCCATTGCTAATATAATATTTCGAGTTATTAAAAGTAAATTAGTAGCAGTTGATCTATTAGTCATAAAGCCATGTTGCCGACAAGAAATAAAGCGCTTTACGTGTTCAAATAACTTTTTCGTTTAAATTTTATCAAACATCTTAGCGAAGGAGCTTTGTTTCACAAGGGTGGCGATGGCACGATGGATGGTAGTCTGCACGTTGACTACACAACCAAAAAACAGACCTGGGTTCAACCCCAGTTTCAGACAAAAAAAAAAAAAAAATGTTTAAATAAAAATAAACATCTCGCATTTTTCTGATGTGCATTAGTGTGTCTTTGTGTGTCAGTTGTTGTCGGAAGGTTTCAGTGGCGAAGGCATAGTCACTGGTCACTGAACAACACCGGCTTCAGCTGATAGCAATCCACAATCACATCAGAACGCCCTCCTTCGTCGGTATTGTGTAGCACCGGCGAAGTAAAATAATAATAAAAAAAAAATAAATGGCTACTAAACCGAAGCTTCAGCACTGCTACGAGTATAAAAACAAAAAAAAGAACGTGCGAAAGCAGAGTTGCAAAATAATTAATTAAGCTTCACCTCCTGTCGTTTCTCCTACTATCCCTTTCCTATAGTTCCCAGCACAATGTTTCGCATGTGTAGGAGTCATCTCCTGGGTGCTGGTCCTAGATAAAAAAAAAAAAAAAACAATGGGTCGATAATTAGAGATTTGGCTGCGGGACAATTGGGCCAATGCGACAGATCTTCCAGCAATCTAAAAATTTACCATGTTTAAGGCACGAACTAAAAAGTTTCGAGATAACTTCTACAATATTTGTATAACATTTTTTGAAAAATATTGAGCGATATGTTCCAACTGAATCGTCTACGGTTACATTAAAATGTATATATCTATGACCGTTCATAGCGAATAGAAAATTTGAATAATTACAAATAGGATTAACAAAAGTGCTTTGGAAATAGTTCGAAAAGAGCTCACACGTGTTAGAGGTGTTATTAGATTGTAGAGTATTATTATAGTTACGATTTGGAATGCTATTATTATCTTTCTTGCTATTAATGAAATACCAAAATGCCGCAGAATCTGATTTAATTTTATTTTCAGTTTCGAAAATTTACTGTTTGCCAGTCTTGGGTTTGAACTGTGGTACGTTAAGGCGTATGTATGGCCATATCAAAATGGTTACAAATAGCGGAATAAATTCCATCTGGTTCACCCGTTACATCCAATGCGGACCAATCAACTGTTCCAAAGTACACGTTTAAGGCCGCGAAAGGAGCTTTACTAAAATTGTATTCCACAGCGGAATTGGAAATATTCTTTTCAAAAGATAAAAACTCTAATTTAAAATCTAATGCCTTGTGATGCACGGCACCTGAGTTCCGGCGAAATTGCAAAAAAATTTATTGGATCATTTGAAAAAAAAGGTCGAGAATTCTACAGATATCATATTTGTAACAATTGTGCTGATTTAAAAACACACACATTTACTTTCTAACCTCAAATTTGCCAACCCATTACATCTGTTCGAATAGCTGCTTTCTTTAATACCTAAATTATTCTTTTTTTAAATAAAAGACTACACTATTTTATTAATTTGTTCTTATGTGCATAAAAAAAGTAATTTCCGGCGATAAAATTCTTTGCTATCATTTGACCAAAATTCGTCGCTCATACGAAATTCAATATGATTTTATATTTTTTTTTTTTTTTTTCTATCTTGGACCAGCACTCAGGGGATGACCCCTACACATGCGATGCATTGTGCTGGAACTAGGAAATCAGGTTATGGGAAGGAGGATAGAGGGAGTAGTGTGAATGGACATTTGATTTGAATTTTCCCACGTCATAAGTGACAGGAAAGACCTCGGCAGGGAGTTTGTTCCACATACGCGATGTTCGCTGCCAAGTTGACTACAAATGGATGTGCTCTTAATGATGAACGCGTCGTGCGCGTGAATGATCGGGTTTCGGGAAAAAGTTCCCTGATTTCATCAGAGCACATCCCATTATAGTAACGATAGAACAACGAAACGCACCCCACGTTGCGACGATGCTCAAGAGAGTTAATAGAGTTGGCTACCCTACTGTCTCCTATGAGTTTCTTCGCTCTCTCTTGGAACCGGTCGAGTAACTTCAAAATAGTCTTTGAAGCACCGGCCCAAACATGAGAGTTGTATTCCATTTTCGGTCGGATGTAGGCGGTATAAATAGCGAGGAGATCAGATGGGGTGAAGTATGTCTTGCACCGTCTTAAAAAACCGAGGCACTTGAATACTTCTTTTGATACCTGAAAAATGTGCTCAGTCCATCGAACATCGCACTGAATTTTCATGCCAAGAACATCAAGAGCTTCTGATTCCTCGATGTTTATACCGCCCATAATTACAGATGACGCAGCGTCATCGGGCATGCGTCGATGTGTAAGCATGCTGCATTGGGTCTTTTGTGCATTGAAATCGACCCTGTTTGCCTGACCCCATTGCGATATTTTCATGAGGTCACAATTCAATGAGTCACTCATATTCTGCCTCAGCGAAGTGATCATAGTCGATGTTGGCCTACGACTAAATGAATATGAGTGAGAAAGGCTGCTGTCATCTGCGAAAGAGTGGATAGGGTTGGAAGTTTGACATAGGAGGTCATTAAGAAAGACTAGAAATAGGGTAGGAGAAAGAGTGGAGCCTTGCGGTACCCCTGAATTTATCTTATACTCGTTAGATGAGATCCCGTCTATTACAACTTTTATAGCGCGATCCTTGAGAAAACTCGATATAAATCGAGAGAAGATATCACCGACACCAAAAGCAATGAGTTTGGACAGAAGTGCCCCATGCCACACTCTATCAAATGCTTTAGAAATATCCAGAGCCACGACTTTACTTTCGCCGAACTGGTGAATATATATTAAAAAAAAAAATTCAAAATACTTATAGCTCTAGCCTATTTATAGCGTAATTGGGTGTGAAAGCAAAAAAACCTTTTAATACCTTTTCAATAAATCTATTATTATATGAGTAATAAAACTTAAGCGAAAAAGTTAGAAGTTAGAAAAGTAATTAATAGAAAAAAAGTTAAACATTTAAGGAGGAGAAAAACACAAATAAATAAATAAATAAATTTTACCTCATTCTTTGGAAAAACCATAGACACATTACACAGAGAGTTACAAAATAACAATTCATAAAATAAATCAAGGAAAATAGGGCGGAAAAATAATGGAATAAAAAAGTTGTAGTATACAAATTAGATAAAATATTTTTTGTAATAAAAAAAACTTAATAAAACGACAAAATTTATAACGATTGAAAAAAAAGTCGAAATTATATAAACAGTCAATTAATAAACGAAATAAATACAATAAGTAAATTGCAATTCAATATTAATTTGTATTAGATTTTTTACCAATATAAATCATTCTGAACACTCTGTATATTTTTAAATTAAATTTTTATTCCCATCGCAATAATTTCTTAACGAAATTTATATTGTTAGATTTTTGAATTTAAAAAAAAAATATTTTCGAAATATATATGTATGTACGTAGTTTGAAATTCATAATGAATCGTTTTAAATTCATTCGATTTGCATCATATAACTGAATATTGTGTAATGCAGTAAATTAGAAAATATTTACTTTAAAATTTTGTCTATACATAAATATAAATTCTGTCGTTAATTTTAAAGTATATACATATTTAAAATTTGTTTTTAATTTTGTAATATTTTTAATACAATTATGCAAAATTCTTTCATTTGTTCAACATTAGTCAAAATGATTTACGAGTATTTATCAATGTTTGCTATATGGTTTAGTTGGTCTATATGCACATTTCATTTGGTGCTAATACCAAAATAATATAATAATAAAAAAAAATACTAGTAAGAAGAATAATAAAATGTTTCTTGTATAAAGAAAATTTTGAAATTTTTCATTTTGTAATGCTTGAAGATTTTTTGGGAGTTCTTGTATAAGCATGTGAAATTTTTTAGCGTCTTTCAAGAGTTTTGTTTATAGGTCTACCGAAGATTATGGTATTAGCACCAAACGAAATGCCGCTTATAGACCAGCTAAGCCATATGGCAAACATAGAAAAATAGTCATATTTTTTAAATTTTAAGAATTATTATTAATATTATTATTTAATTTTATTATTATATTAATCAAGCTAAAGGTACATTTTTTATAGAAAAATTAAATATTTATTCTTATTTTATATTACATTATTTTATATTTCCGTTTTGAACACAGAACGTAATTATAGACGTTAGAACAACAGATCAGAGAATGGCGCATATTTTAAGGCACAGAATTACAGATTTTTATTATATAAGAACGGAAGGTAGAATTAGACTAAATATATTATATTGTTACATTATTTTGTCTGTATATATTTGTTTTTTAAAAAAAATTTAATTTTTTACATTGATAATAGGGGTGTTCCAGGTGCATAACAAAGCAGTCCGCACTGTTGAGAGTAAAGATAAAATTACTCTCTGAATGTGATAAAGTTGTCCAAAATTTGCTAGAACGCAAATAACCACAATGCAACATCTTGAAATTCTAGTGCTACTTACTTTCTCTAATAAATTTTATTTTACTGATTTTAGGCGCTTAAAAGTAAAATATTTGCATTATTGGCAACAGCTGTAAAAAGTGAATTAAATAAAATGAAAAAAAGTAAAAGCCTTTATTAAAGAAAGTGACAAATGCACAAATACATAAAATTTTTTTTTTTTTATCTGGCTGCAACTATAGGAAAGGGATAGTTTTTTTTTTTTTTTTTTTCTTGGACCAGCACTCAGGAGATGACTCCTACACATGCGAAGCATTGTGCTGGAACTATAGGAAAGGGATAGTAGGAGAAACGACAGGTGAAGCTTAATTAATTATTTTGCTGCTCTGCTTTTTGCACGTTCTTTGTTTATACTCGTAGCAGTGCTGAAGCTTCGGTTTAGTAGCGATTTTTAGTAATTATTTTACTTCGCCGGTGCTACACAATACGGACGAAGGAGGGCGTTCTAATGCGATTGTGGATTGCAATCAGCTGAAGCCGGTATTGTTCAGTGACCAGTGACAGGAGATGACTCCTACATATACGATGCATTGTGCTGGAACTAGAGAAAAGGGATAGTAGGAGAAATAATAGGAGGTGAAGCTTCATTATCGTACACGTTATTTGTTTTTATAGCAGTGTTGTAGCGTCTCTGATGTCAAGGAGACGTATTAAATTCTGAAGCTTAATTTTTAGTAGCCAATTTTAGTAGTTATTTTACTTTGCTATATTATTGCTACACAATACCGACGAAGGAGGGCGTTCTTATGTGCCTGTGGATTGGTTACAGCTGAAGCCGTTACTGTTCAGTGACTATGCCTTCGCCACTGAAACATTACGACAACAACTGACACAAAGACACACAAATACACACCAGAAAAATGCGAGATGTTTTTATGAGTCTGAAACTGGGGTTGAACCCAGGACAAATTTTTAGTTTTTTGTAGTCAACGTGCAGACTACTTCGACCATCGCCACCCTCTTTGTTTATAGCAGTGTTGAAGCTTCGGTTTAATAGCCATTTTTATTATTATTTTACTTCGCCGGTGCTATACAATACCGACGAAGGAGGGCGTTCTGATGTGATTGTGATAGCTGAAGCTGCTATTGTTCAGTGACTATGCCTTCGCCACTGAAATCTTCCGACATCAACTGACACACAAAGACACACTAATGCGAGATGTTTTTTTTATGATTTTAGTCTGAAACTGGGGTTGAACCCAGATCTGTTTTGGTTTTGTAGTCAACGTTCAGACTACTTCAGCCATCGCCACCCTCAATTTAAATGTGAACAAAAAACAGCTGATAATTTAATTCTAATTGCCTAAAGAAAAAGTTTGTACGACTTTGTATAGAAAATTTCACTCTCTCATTTTCTGTAAAAATTTAACAAAAATTGTTATCAAGATCGCTTTTGGACTAATTTGTGCGAGTTGGGACTGTTTTGTTATGCACCTGGAACAGTCCTATTATTTGCTTTTTTAAATTTTTATGCTGACAATGTTTAATTTTTTTTTTTTTTATTTTACTTTGGGAATATCTTTATATATGTGTGTACATACACTAGTGGAACAAACTAAAGCAACTTACCTGGTGTTATACTATTTTCATTGCAATATTGTAAAAAACGAACTTAAGGATTTTTAAGGATTACTATTACAAATCTTTAGGGTTATATTAATTTATTAAAAAAATTTTTTTGAAAACAAAAAATATTTTGTAAAAAGGAAATAAAAGAAACATTAAAATACTTCATATTTAGATGGCAAAAACTAAAGCAACTCTTACAAAATTTTTTAAATTTTGCCACATATCTTAATAATTAATCGCATATCCATTTTTTTGCAAAACAGCGGCACATCTGCGAGGCATTGAAGTGATTAATTTACCGATTTCGTTTTCTGAAATGCTTTCCCTTGCTTCTATTATTTGGAGGAAAAAATTTCGTTTATTATTCTGTTTTATTTTTCTGTCCACCATGTCCCACAAGTTTTCTATGGCATTTAAATCGGGTGACTGGGCGGGCCATTTAAGTAAATTAATATTTTCATCTTGAATCCAGGACTTAACATGTTTCGATGTATGTTTTGGATCATTATCGTGCTGAAAGATCCATCCAGCAGGGATTTCCTTTATTGTAAATGGCAACATGACAGTTTCCAAAATATTTTTGTAGAGGTAGCGGTCCATAGTTTCGCTTATTTCATACCGAGGTCCGACTCCATTGAGTGAAAAACATCCCCACACCATTACATTACCACCGCCATGCTTAACAGTTCCCTTACAATACCTCGGATCTAACCGCTTATTTACAGGTCTTCGAACACTTATTTTTTTTGAATCAGATCCTTTCAGGTTAAATTTAGATTCATCGGAAAACAATATTTTTCGCCATTCTTCAACACTCCAGTGTAAATGTGTCTTAGCAAATTCGATTCTCGCCTTGCGATTCTTTGGTGAAATAAACGGCTTTTTTGCAACTTTTCTAGAACGCATTCCTGCTTTTAAAGCTCTGTCTCGCACTGTTCTTGCTGTAATATTTAAATCTAATTTGTTAGCAATATTTTGCGATGAGACAAACGGATCTTTTTTGATTTCTCGGATGATCATTTGGTCCTCGTGAGCTGACGTTTTACGAGGTCTCCACTGAACCAGTTGATACAAATTTTTTAATAAGACGACAAATAACCGATTTATTTATGTTGAATCTTTCTGAGAGACTTTTTTGTGTAATTCCACTATTATATTGTTTTATTATTTCATTTTTAATATACGAATTATATTTATTTCTCGCCATTTTTGAAAATATTTCTTCAGCAGCTTCTTTTTTTTTTTTTTTTTTTTTGTCTTGGACCGGCACTCAGGGGATGACCCCTACACATGCGATGCATTGTGCTGGAACTAGGAAATTAGGTTATGGGAAGGAGGATAGAGGGAGTGTTTATTGACATTTGATTTAAATCTTCCCATGCTAAAAGTGACAGGAAACACCTCTGCGGGTAGTCTATTCCACATACGTGCCGTTCGGCCAAAAAACGAATTTTCCCTGTAATGCGTAGTGCGAGTCGCCCTCAAATCGACCACAAATGGATGCGCTCTTAATGATGATCGCGTCGTGCGCGCGAATAACCGGGTTTCGGGAACAAGTTCCCTGATTTCATTAGAACACATCCCATTATAGTAACGATAGAACAACGAAACGCACCCCACGTTGCGACGATGCTCAAGAGAGTCAATAGAGTTGGCTACCCTACTGTCTCCTATGAGTTTCTTCGCCCTTTCTTGTACACGGTCGAGTAACTTCAAAATAGTCTTTGGAGCACCGGCCCATACATGAGAGTTGTATTCCATTTTCGGTCGGATGTAGGCGGTATAAATAGTGAGGAGATCAGATGGGGTGAAGTATGTCTTACACCGCCTTAAAAAGCCTAGGCACTTGAATGCTTCCTTTGAGACCTGAAAAATGTGCTCAGTCCATCGGACATCACACTGAATTTTCATGCCAAGAACATCAAGAGCTTCTGATTCCTCAATGTTTATGCCACCCATTTTTACAGATGAGGCAGCGTGATCGTGCATACGGCGGTGTGTTAGCATGCAGCATTGGGTCTTTTGGGAATTGAAATCGACCCTGTTCGCGTGACCCCATTCCAATATTCTCGTGAGGTCACCTGTTAGCGAATCATTCATATTCTGCCGCGTCGCCGCGATCGTAGTTGATGTCGGCCTACGATCGAATGAATATGAATGGCAGATGCTGCTGTCATCTGCGAAAGAGTGGATAGGGTTTGAAGTATGACATAGGAGGTCATTAAGAAAAATAAGAAATAGGGTAGGAGAAAGAATGGAGCCTTGGGGTACCCCTGAATTGATTTTGAACTCGTTTGATAAGATCCCGTCTATAACAACTCTTATAGCGCGATCCCTGAGAAAGCTCGATATAAATCGAGAGAAGATATCACCGACACCAAAAGCAATAAGTTTGGCAAGAGTGCTCCATGCCACACTCTGTCGAATGCTTTTGAAATATCTAGAGCCACTACCTTACTTTCGCCAAAATGGTGGATGGATCGACACCATTTTTCCGACAGGAAGGCTAATAAATCACCCGTGGAACGTCCTCCACGGAAGCCATATTGTCGGTCGCTGAGTAAGCTATTGGACTCCAGATATTTCATAAGATGGAAATTTAGCATACTCTCCATTACTTTAGAAATGGTAGAGCATATTGCGATTTGGCGATAATTTTCAGGGTTGCTTGCCTCTCCCTTCTTGGGGATCGGCGTAACATTTGCAACTTTCCAGCACGACGGAAATTCACCTGCATGATAGAGGGTGCTGAAAAGGATTGCGATAACGTCGAAGAGCACTGCTTCAAGACCAGTGCCGGAATTCCATCCGGGCCAGGAGACTTATTTATGTTGAGGTCTGATAAAACCCTTTTAACTGCACGAGCCCGAAAGTATATCTTTGGCATAGTTACGGATACACGCTCGGATGCGGGCAGTGGTTGATTGCTTTCCGGCAGGTGAGAATTACCTGCAAACATTTCAGCTAGGAGGTTAGCTTTATCAACCGGGTCTGTGAATATTTGATCAGCCTTTAAAAGAGACGGGATAGAAGAACTAGCATTTCCCTTAACTCTTTTAACGAATGACCAGAAGCTTTTACTTCCCCGTGGGGCAGTAAGAACTTTAGCGCGAAGACTCTGCTCGTACAAAGCTTTTGCACGTCTTAGCACTTTGGCACACGAAGTTCTCGCCCTTTTGCGCATCATATCAGTATCTGCGTTTTTATTATTCCGCCAGACACTAAATGCTTCCTCTCTGGATCTGACTGCAAGTCTGCACGTCTGATTAAACCAAGACTTTGGTCTAGGCCTAATCGAAATTTGCTTCGATGGTATGAACGTTTTCATACCAAGCATTATTATATTTTGGACCATTTTAGCCATGGCATTGACATCATTGTCGAGGAAGCAGAGCCTCCAATTGAAATGCCGAAAGAAATCGTTGAGCTCAGCCCAACGTGCCTTTTCGTAAATATATTTTAAACGTTTCATAGCTGGCGGTGAAACGCCTCGAAGTTCCGCAAACGAAAAGGAGGCAGAAATGGTGCAATGATCCGAATTACTGAGAGGTGCGCTATTGTTCATTTCATACTTTTCAGGGTGTGAAGTGAGAAAAAGGTCGAGGGTGTTGTGTTGGTGCCCGTCAACACATGAAATATGTGTTGGTTCATTCACTAATTGCGCAAGGTGATTGTGCGCTGCGAATAGCTCAGCATATTGGCCTTCTGGAGTTGTATTGCTCGAATGGCGGAGCCACGATAAATTATGGACATTGAAATCACCAGCAATAACGATTTCACTGTTCGGGTAATTTTCGAGGATCCCCGATATATTGTCGGAAAGGGCATCGAAGTTCAGTATAGTCTTCTCCCTTTCCGTGTGTGGGCTTCTGTAAAGAAACCCGAAATGCAGAAGATGTGCCCTGATTTTGAATTTAACCCAAAGACAGCTAAATTCGGGATCATGCGTGTCTAAAGATTGCTGGCACTGGTACACAACTTCATTGCGTATATAAATTGCAAGGCCCCTGTGAAGATAGAAAAGAGATAGGAGGCGATACCCAGGTATGTGAAAATCCTGTGGGTCAGCATCCTCAGACACCTGGGTTTCACTTAAGGCGAAAACATCCGGCCGATGGAGACAAACGTGAACATAGACAGAGAAGAAATTTGCCCTTAGACCACGTATGTTGCAGAAGTCAATTCTAAATCGGCCTGTCATGATTAACGCGAGAAAACCTAAATGAAATGTCTATCTTTTGTATTGAAGTTGCCACTGAGCTAATCGCTGCTTGAACGACTGCCGGTGATCAGTGTTACTCCTTCATCACCAAACAGTCTAGCAGTAACCAACACAATGGCACCAACAATGCAAAAGATTTAGTCCGGTATTTTAAAGGGAATTAGCACAATGACGCGAAAAAAGGCCATGAAAGACCTCATCCGGTCACCGTGACCCGAAGTGACAGCACTGGTTGGTAGTGTCAGCACTGATGTATTTTAAATGTCGTTCCGTCACTGGTAACGGAGCTTTTCCTTTTCTTATATTTGTTTTTTGTGTAAGTTGTTGTTGTTTATTCGTGTATATGTTTGGAATATTTTATTTTTGTTTTGTTTCCAGATTTTTTCACTGTTAATTGTTATAGTTTTTTTTTATTTTATTTTCAGTTTATTGTTTTTGTTAATTTTTCGTGTAAGTGAATTTTTTCAGTTGTTTATGTTTATTGTGTTTTTCTATTTGTCACTATCTTGTTTATTTATTTTTTGGCACTTGTCTGTTTTATTTTTAATGTGAATAAATTTTATTTATTTGGACCAAAAGAAGACGCGTGTCTACCAGACGAACGACTAAACACCACTCCCTTTTTTTAGCTTTAAAATTCAAAAATTTTATATTTTTTTTAACATTTGCACAAACTTCTAAAGCAAAAACAAATAACTGCATAAAATAACGGGGAAAAATTAGATATGATTAAAATAGTATTAATTTTTATGAAAGTTTTAAGAACAGTTGCTTTAGTTTTTGCCATCCAAATCTGAGTCATTTTTATTTTTTCTTTATTTTTTTTATACTTAAAATGTTTTTTTTTTTTAAAGTTATTTGTTTAATTAATATAGTCCTAACACCTCGTAATAGCAATCCTTAAAAATTCGTAAGTTCCCAATTTACAATATAACTTTGAAAATGGTATAATATTAGGTCAATTGCTTTAGTTTGTGCCACTAGTGTATATATGATTCTAATTTGAATATTTCCTGAAGAAGCCAATCAATGATATTGGAGAAATATTGATATAAAAAAAGAATAAATATTTTATTTTTCTTTAAAAAATTCACCTTTAGATTGATTATCGTAATATAATTAATAATTATTATTATTTTACCATATTAAGATACCAACCTGTTCATTTTTAGGGGATTTGAGCGAACCGTAATCCATAACAGCATTTGCAGGTAATTTTTGAATTTTATTCCAATCAATGGAGGGCCCCTCTGAAATAACATGAAATATTTGCAAGTTATTTTACTTTTTTTTTTTAATTTAAAATTTCAAAAGCAACTACCTTCTTGCAGAAAACGTCCAAACAAATCGGAAAATCTGGTCATTTCCTGTTGCAAGCAGACACGCCTTTCCAATTCAGACGTTTGCAATAATCTGTCCAAATCATTTTCCAATTGACGCAAAGCATCACGTTTTGTCACTTCATGAAATTCTTTGGAATCCGAAGGTGCTCTTTGGTGGCCACGTACCTGGAAATTTAAATAAAAAAATTTATATTTTATTGCATTTCAGCTGTTTCAATTATATATTGCTTTTGCTCATTGTTTAGTCAAAAATAATCTTGATTTTTTTTTTCAACAAAACAAATACCATCATTGCCACATATAATCACACACTAACGATAATTATTTTTAATGCTAAATTTAAGTGCAAGAGAAGTATACTCCGTAAATAAATGAGAATCTTATTCATTTAAATTTGTTGTATAACAACAAATACTATTTATTGTATTTGAAAACATTTGTGTTCCATTTTCGAAATTTCGAAATAAAAACAACATTTTCGAATATATCAAAGATTTGAAATGTTCCATAAATATTTTTCGCAACTGATTTCCAACATACGAGTACATATTTGTATCTGATGATCTGTCTCGCTTAATGCAGTGTTATTGAGAACTATAGTTCTGAAATCAGTTATACAGGGTGGGCCAAAAGTCACGGCTGTATGTAAAAATTTAATAACTTTTTTGTTTATTATTATTTTTTATTATTTTTTTTTTTAATATAATATAAGCTTTGTACGATCTAGATTTTAATTATGAAAAATAATATCAGAGAGATGACCACCATTTTCAGCAATGCTCAATTGGGCTCTTAAACAGGCGTTTTGCATAACTGCACGCAAAGTTACAGGCTCTATTGCACTGATCTCAGCTTCAATGTTGTGCTTTAGTTGCTCTATAGTTTGGGGCTTGTTAACATACACTCGTTCCTTGAGATAACCCCATTGAAAATAATCAGGAGCAGTTAAGTCTGCTGAATTTCTATCTGAATTTCTTGAGATAATTCGGTCTTCAAAAATAGAAAAAGTAAGATTCTACCACTTTGGTACGTTGCTCGGTCGTTAAATTTTGCATGGTGGTGTAACACGGTTCGATGAATAAAATCAATAAAAAATAATAATAAACAAAAAAGTTATTCAAGTTTTACACGCAAGCGTGACTTTTGGCCCACCCTGTAGTATATAAATATGCTTCCTTTTGAAAAGAATAAATTGCGTTTTGAAGAATTTTACTTTAATGGCGTACGAAATTTATAACATTCAAGAAGTGAAAGTGACACATTCTCGAATCGTTTTCACATGAACTTTTATATTCTTAAAATGCTTGAAGTAATTCAATGTTTTCGAAAAGAAATTTATAAGGCGTCTGTGATATGGTGGGGTAACTTTATATTCAAAAATTTTATTTTTTTCTTAGATCAGTGCTCTGGAGATCTCCCACATATCGAATGCTTCAACCGGAGCTATAATGGTATGTTTTTTTACTTATTTTATTTTGCCGACGTTTTATTGCTCACACAGGTTAGCACAAGGCTCCTATCCTGCCCTATTTCTTATCTTCCTTGATGATTTTAAGGTTCTTTAAAACATCCGAAAAAATATATTTTCATAATTTCTTTGATGTAAAATGCTCAATTCAATATTATAAACTTATTATAAGTCTTGACATAATTTAACAAAATTTGAAGGAATTTTTGTAAAAATATGTAAAAGTCTTGCTAAGCGCACATTCCTCTTAAGCGTTTAGATAAAAATAAAATTAAATGCAGTATAAGCATTGAGAGTGTTGTAGGAGAAAATTAAAGAAATCAAAAAGCATAAACAAAATTCACTCAAGTGACAAAATTTTTTGTGCGAAACCACAATGTTTGCTGGTGCTGTAATACAAAAATTTCACACACGCTTTAGTAGAGAAATTAACGTTTTAGGCTGAACAACAAATTAAAACAGGAGAATCAAAAATGAATTGGCATAAACTGTTTATGTGGACCCTGATCTATGGCTTGTTAATTCTTAAAGGGAGACAAGCTAAAAATATTAAGAAACGAGGTGTAATGGATAACTTCAATGATGGCTTAAAAGTGGCTGGGCAGATGTTTGGTAGGATGCCAAGAAAATCATAAATAAAAAATGTTCATTCACTTTCCCTATAATTTTTAAAGGCATAAATACAGCTGCTGATGTGGCAAATTTAGTGGCTAAAGCATTCTCCAATAACAACAGCAACAACAGCAATCGTAATAAGCCCGATCTCTTTTCGCTTTTACAAAACGGTTTAAATCTGGCGTCCTACAAACCGAGCAACTCGCAGAGTGACCCAACCAGTCATGAATCTCAGGAAGCCCATCAACAGTCCGAAGAAACCGCAACTGCAAAACAGTTTCAAACAAAAGCCTCACCAGCGACAACAGCTAAAGATGAATTGGGTGTAAATTTTGGTACTTCAAATCTTATAGCCAACATGTTACGCTTGGTGGGTTTTGATGCCTCCAAATTGGGAGCTTTAGCTATTAATGCTTTAATAATGATAGCATCAGCAGTAAGTTTGTTTTCCTGGTTTTAGCTGCTGTTCAGCAATAAGTAATTGAAATTATTCTTAAAATCATTTAGATTGGTAACATCGTAATGGGCAACACGAAAATGCAGCACTCACTTAACAATTTAAAAAATAATCGAGAAAATGAAAACATAGAAAATGTTGAAACTGGCCCTGAAGAAAAATATTCACCGAACGAACATCAACCCAGAACAGTGGCTGATGTAACTTCCATAGAATGGTTTTTACAAAACTCTTCGACCAAAATGAAGCGTATACTCAAAGAAGCCACACACAATGATTTGGCCGACAAACTAATCGATATGATAACAAATTATGAATCAGCAGAAGACCAGGCTTCTTGTCTGAAAATGTTAGTATGCAAAAGTTCACCTTTCATCTGGGGTATGCAGACGTCGGTAAGGCAACATATTGAACAAAAGAAAAATAAAAATGGTGAAAATGTTATGGATCAAGTTTTAAAGGATGATGAGAGTAAACGTCTATTTGATGTACAAAATTTATTTACACATTTGCCCAGTGTTGCTGAGTATCGGGAACATGGCGAAAAATGTGAAAAATTATATTCGATTCATTGCAACACTACAGATTTATACGATAAGAAGCAATAAAGGTTTTATTAAATATTTTTACAATAAAATAGGATTAAGAAGAAGAATAAACTACGTACATTTCCTGTCCATTATGATTACAGTGAAAGCTCCTATAACAACAAAAAAATGGTTTGTCCCTTAAGTGGGGATATCTCCAAAAGAAAACGAAACGAAATTAATAATTTTATATGTCTTTCGATGCACAATAGATTCTCTGCGTATACCCTACAACTTTGGGAGCCACGTTCACGAATTAATATGTTAAAGAACCATTTATTTATTTTCGGAACAATACATACATTGTGTCAAAGTTAAGGGAATAGTTGATTCTCCATAATCCTTTGAAGCGGTTCAAATAAAAAGTTGATTGTTCCAACTTACATGTATTTTATTTGCAATATTTATTTATTTTTTTTATCTTGAACCAGCACTCAGGAGATGACCCTTACATATGCGGTGCATTGTGCTGGAACTAGAGGAAAGGGATAGTAGGACAAATGATAGAAGGTGAAACTTCACTATCTTACAACACTGCTTTTTGCACGTTATTTGTTTTTATAGCAGTATAGTAGCGTCTCTGATGTCAAGGAGGCGTATTAAATTTTGAAGCTTCGTTTTTTATTAGCCATTTTTAGTAATTATTTTACTTCGCCGGTGCTACATAATACCGGCGAAAGAGGGCGTTCAGATGTGGCTGTGAATTGGATACAGCTGAAGCCGTTCCTGTTCAGTGTCCAGTGACTATGACTTCGCCACTGAAACCTTCCGCAACAACTGACACAAATGCGCACAAATTCACAACAGAAATATGCGAAATGTTTTTAAGAGTCTGAAACTGGGAAAATTTTTCGTTGAGTAGTCAACGTGCGGACTACTTCGACCATCGCCACCCTAAATGAACTTTTATTTTTCTGTTCTTATTTGTTGGTTGACTATGTGAATTAGGGCACACGATCGAAAAAAATTACCAAATTTATAATAATAAAAACGGAACTCGAGTCCATTAACCATTTCGGTTGATTAAAAAAGGTATGTAGGCAAACAACAAAGAAAAACCAATTCAACATTGTTACATTTTCTTCAAGAATTCAGGGTTGGGAATATATCCTTTATACTTAAAATTTTACATTTCATAATTCAAATTCAAATATAAATTTCATTAAATTTTACAATTCAAATATTATCACACTGTGGATAATACCTTAAACATACATATAGGCCCCTATTATCAGCTGCATTGAATGTCAAATTCATATTATGAGCTGGCAGCACTATCGAATTTTTTATCAACCACAAATTTACAATTTTAGCTTTGATAGTTCAGTTTTTTTATCAGTATTCATTTGTAGTCACAGATGATAAAATATTTACAACTGTGAATGTACGAAATGCGTGAGATTCACAATAGCACTTTAGTCGAAGATCGAATTCAACTCATAATAGGGGCCATATATAGGATTAATCTATTTTTACAGAGAATCAGTTCAAATTTAAAGTGAGCGATTCTTTTGTAAATTTGTACGCGTCGATTTTTATTTCTCATAAATTTATCCGTTAAACTAATTTTGAAGTGAATCAATTTAAATAATCAGTGGTGCCCACAAAGAGAAATGAGAGTGTGTTGGTTATTTAAAATAAAAATGAATATGAATTCGTGCAATTGCACCGAATGGACAATTCCTGTAATGCATCAATAAGCAAATCTAATTTCTAAACATTTTCAATTTATGTAATACTAGATTAATCCGGTGCGCTTAGCTGCCCCTACAACGACTTATGTAGTTGTCCGCCATTTTGGGGCGTCTGCTATATTGGTGTTTGTGATTACATTTGATTTGGGGTTCGCCTCTGAAAAATCCCTTTAATTTGATACCCATGGTGTATACAAAATAGTTGCCCGATATTACGGACCGTTCGCCATATTGTGTTTGCAGACATTTCATGTTATTTTAAATTTACGGAAAAACATTAAATACTTAGATCTTTCTATTTTGTAATTTATATTTTATTTTAATTTGGACCATAAGCTACCTTCTGTTTTTTACTAAAAATGGCTACTAAAAACGAAGCTTCAAAATTTCATACGTCTCCTTGACATTAGAGACGCTACAACACTGCTATAAAAACAAATAACGTGCAAAAAGCAGTGTTATAAGATAGTGAAGTTTCACCTTCTATCATTTGTCCTACTATCCATTTCCACTAGTTTCAGCACAATACACCGCGGTTTTTGCGTGATGCTGGAACAAACATTCAAACATACAAAACTTGCATATTTATAATATTAGTAGGATTTTGTATAATTTTCTTATTTCTTTTTTATGTGTTGTTCAAATTTGTAACAAAATATGAATTTGTATGATTTTGCCTAAATTAGTACCGAGAAATGCAAGAAAATTTAATAAAAAAAATTAAATTTCCGCTTATATTAGCTATACGCAGTAGACCTTTCACTATTTATTAGTAACGAGCAACAATTTCACATATGTAATTAATTAAAATGGGCTAATGATCGAAAACATACAGCCAGTAAAATTTACATTGCTAAGAAATAAATTAAGCCAAAGACCAAAATTGTAACTCTAACTGACAAACACTAGCAGAACGGAAAAACATGATGTTTTCGAAGGCTGCTACAACTTCATCTTCAGCGTTCTTCGTATTTCGTCCACTGTGTATGGTTATCAGTTGATGTAAATTATTAGCTTAATATATTTAATATTTCCTATTAATAAAATACGAGAATTTATCTCCGTTATATTTTGTCCTTGATATTTTTGCGTGATTCTAATATTTTTTCCATTTTTGGGCATCTTCATGGTTTCCACTAAAAAAAAATGGGAAGTGTAAAAAAATTTTTCACATAAATAGTTTTTGTCAGTTGCTTACATTGAAACATAAAACGAGAATCAGCACTGCTGTGCAACTGTGAAAAAATTTTGTTTCATTTCACTGGTTTTGTTCATATAAAAACATTAAATTTTTTTCATTTCTACATTGAACTATGAAAATTTAAAAAAGGTTTTCATTTCACATAATCACCGAACGAGAATTAAACCCCTGCTGTCTTGAATGTCTTTCATGCTTAATAATTAAGTTCCCTTTATTGTTTTTATCACTTCACCACCTGTGTTTTCTCTGTACTATTTCCTTGTAATTGTAAATTTGAACAACATTCAACCACAGTGGGTTAAACCATGTCATTTTGTAAGAAAAATATTTCAATGTCACTCTTTAATTTCTGTGTGTGAACACAGTTTAATATTGTATATTTAAGTAAAAAATCGACTAGATAGCATATCAGCTAAACAAAATTTTGTATTAGACAAGACCTTGAACATGAATTTTGTATTCCTCAGCTTTATTCTTATTCTTATTCGTTCTTATAAAAGTTCAACGAAACCGGCAGGCACAACGTTATGAAATTTATAATAATTTTTTTGTTTAATTAAAAATAAAATTAAAAAAAAAATACAAATTACCATGAAATGTTGTTCATTTTTATGCTTAAAGAGAAAGAGAAAGATAACAAAAGAAAATAATAAAGGAAATATTTTTTTTCTCTTAAAAAATGGACAGAAGAAATTTTTGGAATCCAACAACTTAACATAAATCCAGTTTTAATTAAGCGTTATCTATGTATTTAATGATGCCCCCCATTAAAAAGATAATTCTAAATGCCGCCCAGCAAATTGTAATACACAAACCCATATGGCGCGATGTAAACGGTTTGAAATTTGTATTGGAAAATCTGATTGTGACAACGCTTCGGGTAGCGAAACAAGAGAAATAACATTGCAGTTCCCAGGTTCGTTTTTTTAGTTTCCCAGTAAAATACAGTAGTTGAGTAAATTTTGTTTAATTAAATAATTTTACTACCAAAAATATTTCAAGTACAAAAAATACAAAAAAAGTAAGCGAATGGAAAAATTGCAAAAACTCGCAGGCTATTCAAAACTGCTGATCAATTTTTGTAAAAATATGAGATGTATTGAGTACGCACTATATGGACAAGTCCCAGAAATAGTTCTCGAACTAAAAATGTTTCAAATTAATTCAACAATTTTTTTTAATTGAATATCAGTCTAGACATATAATTTCTGAAATACATACGAGTACATATTAAAAAAAATTATTTCGATGAGCATTAATATAAAAATTATTACCAAATTCTAACATACGTCAGATCACCTAACGTTATACAAGAAACTAACGTTTGTTAGGTGGTCCGAAAGATCGAAAGCGCTCCTTTCAGTTCAGCTCTTTTTGCTGAACTAGTTCATTTGGCACGTTCAGTAGCTCTGTAGTATCAGATGACTTTTGTAGCTCAATTGATTTTGTATTTACTTGATTTTGTGGCTCAGTTGAGTCAATCAAAAAAAAATCATTTTAGCAACTGTGACAAATTAAAAATATAAAGAAAATAAAAAGATAAAGTTGATATTTCGAAATTATAAAAATAAACAGAAGTTTATTTAAGAAAATAATAATAAGTTTGTTTCTTTATTTTTCCGGTAAAGTTCGATAAAATAAAAGTAAACTATAATATATCTCAATAAGAGACAAAAATGTTCCAAAGTTCGGGAACACAAAAAAAAACACAAAATGGAACAAAGTTTGACAGATCTATAATTGGAACAATAAAAATCAATGCGCTCAAGCCACAAAAAATTTAAAACGTTAAAATTCTGGGTTCGTTGGTTGACTATCATAAAGATGGACAAACTTAGAAATAAAGCTCGATAACTTGAACAATAAAAACCTATGTGCTTAGGTACAAGAAATTTGAAATGTTAATATTCTGCTTTTCTTAGTTCCGGGATCACATTTCTCCATAAAACTGGTCGCGTGGGCATATGCACTTGGCATTTGTATTTTTTTTGACTACAAATTTCATTTAGTATTTTAATACAAATTTTGGAAAAGAAAATGCAGAAGAAAAGAATAATGGATTTTTTATGTATTTATGTAGGAGTACTATATACGTACATATGTCAATAATTAAAATTATTTTATTAAAAGCCAATTTCATAAATATAGATTCCTATTAAAAATACAATACAATTTTGTTCCATTTTTAGTATTCGAAAAGGTAAACAACTCGCGAACGTAAACAAATCCGGTTTTAATTAGTTCACGTTATCGCGAGTGCACTGTAATTTCGTTACTTTGTTAGGCCCAATTTACATGGTAAATTTTTATTCATGAAGTTTTTTTATATTGTTTTGGAAATAATTTCCAAAAACTTCTCACATTTATACAGTGAATTATAATTCAAGAATATTTTTATTTAAGTATTGATTTTTTTAACGTACTATCGCTTAATATTTTTTATTTGATCAAATATACAAATGAGTACAAAGAGAAATACGAAATAAAAAGATGCAAAACAGAAATCATGAATTTTTTTCTACGCCTCTTTCTTCTCTGAATTTTTTTCATCGTCTAAATTGGGTGTTATTGTTTATTTATGAAACAGCTGAATGCTTGTTTACTTTTCAAAACTATCCCGAAGAAACAGTGTGGGCTGTTTCGTGCAAGAAGATCAAAAACATTACCTCTCAAAACGTTTCTCATTTACCCAATTTTTGTGTAAGAGAACACTTTCTGGTAAGATTTGGATCCCGCGAGTGCCCAATTTAGAGTAAAAAAACAGACAATGACGTGAAATTACCTCATCTGGCATCACCTGTAGTTATTAACAAATTTTTCATAGAACAATTTTTTGAGAGGAGGAACCTCAGTGCTACCAGAAACCAGCGTTGGCATTCTCTTTTGCAAATTTTTGATTAAACAAACGCCTTTCAGTAAAATTGAGTACAAAATTGCACACATTTTTGAGTCAACGAATACACTTCTTAAAAAAAACGTTTACACTACTTGTCAAACTTCATTTCATCTGATAGCCATGACTTGTTAGTAAATTAGCCATTGGCTTAGGGAGCAAGTGATCTGTCAACAAAATTTTATATCAAATAATGAAAAAATTATATAAAATCATGCAAGCATACTGATCAGTTATTTAGGTTGAAAGAAAAAGATAAGATAAACAATTTCTGTGTTATTAAAAAGTATTGAACCTGTAATCCTGCGGTATTAATTTAAGTGTTTCATTGCATCGTTACACAACCATAAGCTTCATACCACCATTATGATTGGAGTATAAGGCGACGTTTTTCTTCCATAATTTGTTACAAAACCATTTTTATTGCAATTTTACAATAAAATTTCTTATCAGTGAGAAACTATTTTTATATTTTTAATCTTTTTATTGGGATCAGAATAGTTAATTTCATTTAATACTTGTGCCATTATCACAATAACAAGCTGATGTAACATAATGATCACTGATATCTGTTGCACTAATTTTAAATAAAATATGTATGTATATGTGGATGCGTACATATGTATATACGAATGTGAGTTTGAACTTAAATAATTAAATACAAACATGCAAAGCAATTTCATTGGAATTGAGACAATTTATAAGGCCATTTATTCAATCTTATTTTAAGTTTATTCAATTATTAATTCAAGCACTTTGCATACACCAATTGAAAGCTAATATTTGTAATTTTCCGAAAGGCTTGTAAATAATAACTTAATTAGGAAAATTGATCCCTTGCGATACTATTGTTTGGGTATAGTTTACAATCAGCTTAGAAATATAAATGTAAAATAAGCAACGCTGTCACGACCAAATTTAAATCAAGTCATTATTTTTTCAGAAATTTAATATGATTTTAATCAATATTTAATGATGTGGAATTTTTTCCTGTGTGCACATCTTATGTAGATCAAGTCTATACTCCCTTCCATTCATGTTTTCGTTTTCTCCGAAAACATAAAGAATTGACAACTCAAAGTTGCATTAGACGTGACTTACAATATGCCATTGCCATAACCGTTGTAATATTCATAATATTTTCTGTAGTCGATTAATGCTGCCATAAAGAGCTGCTGTCAATTGATTATTGTTTCAAAAATGAGGAATAATAACAAGAGCAACTGCGTCAGTTGTTTGCGATAAAGGCAGAAACCAAAATTGAATTGATATCTATGGTTATGGCCTCGATTTTCTGCTACAAAATGTGAGTGCCTAAGTTTCAATTTGATTTTAAATTGAGATATACCGGGAAGACGTTTTCGTCGTGAACTTTTGATGGCGTTTATCTTCAGTTGTTTTGATTTTACATAAAAAAATATATAAAATAATATGTTTTGCATTACAAACATTTGCACTTTTCATTCTGCAATGGTTTTTTGTTTTGCAAATTTTAATAAGTGTAGGAAATCGCAATTTCATATACGGTACGGCCACACGTTAAATTTTAGGGTTAAAATTTTTTACACATACAGCTCTCAAAAATTCATGTGAATAGATAGCTGAGACGTACGCTACATGCTAGTTTTGAGAAAATTAAAAGCAACTTCATTTATCAACATTGCTTCGCTGTTCATAAGAACAGGTATCAGCTGTTTTCTTGCCCATAATTTGAAACAAAACTTTCCCAGAGAATTTGAAAGCAAATTCGCACCAAATTTTAAAAGTATGAGTGTATTAGTAAAAAGTGAGAGTTTTAAATTTGAAGGCCAAAAATTTATCGTGTAACCCCCAAGAATGCATATATTTTGGTCTGCTATGGTAATGCAATGTGTAGCAAATTTGCTACATCTGCAAGATATGCACCGGCAATTTGCAATGAGGAATGGTTTCCACTATTATTTTATTCACTGATATTCAACAAAATGTAAGGCTCTATTTTTACTAACCCTATCATCTGTCAATTTGAATATTTTCTTTCTTAGCGCAAGAATTGTGTAAAATTCAAATCAAGGATAACATAGTCGAGCTACATATTGTGACATAATTGGAGAGAGGAATGTCAAAAATTTGTGTATGTTTAGATAGATACAGAAGCATTAGTTGTACTGGTTGTAGCAACAATACCACCTGATAAGTCGATACAGCAAATCAAAAATTTGTCTTTTGTTTTCAAAGCAAATATTACGTATGTACATGTTTGGCGAAGGTGTCTCATACAAAACATTTTTTTTCTTAAATTTAATTTTATATGGAATTTAATATAATAAATAATTAATCAATATCGCCCTTCTTTTAAGAATTTTGTGCATAAACAAATAAATAAACAGAGTGAAATATACAACTTACACGTCCCAAAAGTATATCAATTGGACGGCTCATATTTCGAGGTTGCGCTTAGAACTTCTTTTTAAATTAAATTTATTCAAACTAAAATTATGTGAGCTTCTTTGTCTCGCATTTAAAGATGTATTTTATTGCGAAAATTCTTCCACAAATAATAATTATTAATAAAAAATCTTTTTTCTGCCCAACACCAATAAACACTTTAAATAATTGTATAAATATCACTTGTTCCTTTTAATTTAACAAATTGCAAAAAAATGTATTTTTTTTTTATTTATTTAAAAATCACAGAATTTGTGCATGCGAATAAATATGTACTTCTAATTGCCGTAATGTGCACAACAAAAGTTTTGGCTCCGTTTAAATTTCTTTTCACTAATGAATTGCTTTCAATTATTAATTAAACCGTGTATTCCTCCTGACCCAAGATATTAAAAAAAGGCAGCTTGGAAATTTCTAAACAATTCAAACGATCGTTCGATGTAGTACTATTGCATTCTGAGGCAGAAATTAGAAATTTATTTAAAATCAAGCACTGAACGAGGTTTTTTTTTTTTGGTTTGTTTGCTACGCGACTGGAAGCACTCTTATGAAATACTGTCAGTCGAAAATCTTTTAAAAGTTATTGGTCACGATGACGGAACGAATGTTTGTTTTTAATTTTTTAAGCAACGTTGTATGTCGTATTGATGGTGGTATTGTTTGTTGTTTTAGTACACACTATTAAATATGCTGATAATGTGGGAGCAACTTGACTTGACAATTCTGAGGTACTTGAAAGATATTTAAAAGAATGTTTCTTTTATTTTCTCTTTTTTCTCAAATACAGCTGTCAATCTGGATGAATGAATGAACACATTTCTTTCGCGCACTTACGATTATATACGAAAGAAACCTTCTTTCGCATTGTGAGACACAGGCAAGCAATTAGTTTTCTAAATTTTATTCGGATCGGTTACTTCTACAGAAAACCAAAAACACGAGCATTTCTTCTAAATGAAACCACTAACAGAACTAAAACTCAGGCAATTAGAGGAGCTACCAACCAAAGGTAAGAAAAAGATAAATAAAATAAATGTACTGTAGTGCAGACAGATGATGAAGAGATTAGAAGGGTTTAATACTTTAATACTAAAACTCTGTTGGGCGTGCTGCTGTGCCCATAATGTTCAGTAAGCGCATTAACATTTTATCTATAGGAGCCAGTTTATAAATTATTCGACGAAAGCTATTTCCCAGTTTTATTATGTGTGGAGGGTGGCGATGGCACGATGGATGGTAGTTTTTTCGTGAAACATCCGTCATAACGTCCGTTAACGCAAAAGCGGTAGAGAGTTCATAAATTAGATTTTATTAAAAGAAACAGCTAAAAGCCCTTTTACATTGTAATACCGAGTAATACGACATGTCAAAAACTTAAATCAAATGGGAAAGTATTATAGTGTAAAAACAATATGTTACGAATCTGACCAAAATACGGATGGGAATTTGACAGTCGTATGGATCTCACCATTTTTTAAAAATTTTCTAAAAGCTTATACTTTTAATTTTATCAGGGATGTGTTTTTGCGTAAGAAACCTAAGGAAATAAAAAAAAAACAAAAAAAAATTTGCTTCTAAACCGATTTTGTTCTTACTACTTATACTTTTCATTCTATTTCAAGTGTGATAGTGTGAAAGCAAAATGTAAATTGGTACAAACAAGTTGTGAAGTGGAAACGGAAAAAAGGTAGGAAAAAGAAGAGTACCTTCTTATTGAAGTGTGATTTTAAGGTATTCAAATTAGATTTTTTTGCGTCCCATGTAATGTGAACGGCGGACAATGTAAAGATGTGCTATACAGGTTGACTTAAAGGCTAACATTACTCTCATTTGCACCACCGTTTGGCATGGAGCAGATTATGAATAGGGCCTGATCACGCCTGGTCGCGGTATTGACGGAGCAGTTGGCGATCGGCAGACACGACGGTGGCAGCTGTCGGGAACGGTATAAAGATGAGACGGATTTCCAACTGATCTGCGAGTGCCCGTCCCTGCACGAATTTTTGATCAAGCGTGTACGCAACGGGGATTTAGTACATCTCTGCAATTGGTTCAACGCGAATCCCGTACACGGGCTAGAACTCGGATGAGTAACTGGTACCTTCGGGACGGAATTCCGCGATTCTACTCGAGCGCCTGCATGCAAGCGGCCATGTAAACCAAACAATGTCTAAATTGTCCATTAATACCATTTCACATGATCTCCTCAATGCTTCTCTCCCCTCTAAACTATAGAATTTCTGAAATAAATATTTCATAGTGTGAACTGGGAGTTCAAATTCGTTTAAAACCATTAGTGTGAACATAGCATAAACTTCCAATTAGTTAAAATTTTTCAATTATAAATGTGTTAATGATCACTTCACTTCCTATAGTGGAAAGTTAAAAACCAGAATTCATCTCTATAGTGAATAATTTTCCACTCGAAGGGGAAATATGCTGTCCATAAATTTGCAATCGTGAAAAAATTTACCGTGAATAATTTCCCGTCAAAATAAAATTGCCCCTATCGTGAATGGTTTTTATGCCGTGAATTTTTCACTTCAATTTATTCACTTGATTTTTGCTGGGGAATTGCATCCACTATTATAGTGGAAACAGACATAAATAATAAATAAAATGTAATCCAACAGACCAATTGAGTGTGTTTTCTTAGAGTATACAAAGATATCGCGACCCAATTTCGGAGTTCTTTAGTTCCAGGTCTAAGCATTTTATTTAAATTTTTGGAGTTCTCTTATTTATATTTATTTTATTTTTAAATTCTTTAATTTTCACACTTTTGTTAATTCTTGCATTCAGGTACTTTTATTGTTCAAATGCAATACTTTTTATGCGGGTGACTAATTAACTGCCCCTGAATATTTAAAAACAAAACTTAACACTTAAACGCACGAATTTTTATTTCTGTGTTAAATTTAAATTGGATTGTTTTTTTATTAATTAGTATGTTTTTGAAATCTTCTTCTCTTTTCTACATTCACTAAGAATGATAACGTGAAGAAAATGCGGCGTAAAACTCATGATACTAATTTTCACCTCGAGGGAAATGAAAATTTTACGTGAACAAAAATTTCACTTTTTATACGCCATACAAACTCCTTAGTATGTGTTACTCGTATATTATACTCGTATTTAAATTTATTTTAATATTCCACTTATGTTATTTTTTAATTTTTTCCCCTTTTTCACAATTAACTTAAACAAAATTTTTGTTTAAATTTAAGATTACACTCCTTCAAATAACTGTTTTCATAAGAGGAGTGTAGAGCAAAATTTTCAGTCAAGCATTACTTTTATCTATTAGAATTAAAAGAATAACAATAATAATTAGTAACTAAAACTATTGAGATAACCAAATTGCTTATTAAAATACATACGTTAATGACACGCTCAGTATGAGTGCGGCAAATAAAAAATAACAAATGAGAAGCCATTTTCAAATATTTAAAACAAATAAAATCTTATCAGTATAAAATTTTTAAATTTTCGTATTCGTTATAAAACAATGGGTGTTTCTTTTAAAGGCATAGAAATTTTTAAAATAATATACTGATAAATACAAGTAATTTCAAACAAGAGGACGAGGCGTACTGAAGCAAAAATAATCTTGTTTATATTAATTTTAGTGTCTTGTTTCGAATCTCATTTTATCCAATTGATTAAAATTTTTAAATTATTTAACTTTTTACGTAATGTAATACATATTTAAGCAAAATAAATCAAAGACACTTGTAAAGTACACTGACAAAAATAGTAGAACCAAACAGTATACTGTTTTCGAAGTCTTCATGTTCAGCGTCTTCGTCTTTCTTTCTTTTCGTGCCCACTGATGTTTCTGAATATATATCATATGTAATTTGAATCTGTCTGTAAATTCTCGAACAGTAACCTATTTCAAATTGTAACCTTTTAAGTAATTGAATAATTTATAACTTCCCCCTATAGGAATAGGAAAATAGGCTTTTCATGATATTTCGACATTTTGAGGCGTTGAAAGCCTGTTCTGACAATTTTCGCAATAGTGTCAGTATGGATGTGTGTGTGTGTGTACGATTCATAACGTATATAAACAATTCATCACTTAAGAACGGGTCAAGAAAATGCCGCATTCGAAAGATACTTATTGAATATTGAGCTCAATTGGACGTCGTCAGATAATGAACCGATCTGGGCCCAAATCGCGGCATTCGTGATCGAGTAACTTCGATTGAAATTTTGCTATTTGAAATCGCGGTATACGATATCGAATAATTCGTATCGAAATTTGAGATTATGGTACTCGATAACGAGTACTAGTTCGAATGCTTTCACTCGAGATTTCATTCGATAGATTAAAAGCTGTCGTAAACTGTTTTTTGTGCTTGCTGGTTAAAAAATAAAAAATAAATTCCTGTTTTTTATATTATTTTATTTTATATTATTTTATTTTATATTATTTTATTTTATATTATTTTATTTATATATTTTTAAATATATTTATTAAGCTTGAGGTCTTTTTTTATTTTATTTGGTTTTATTATTCGATATTTCGTTAACAGCTTGTTAACATCATCAGGAATAATAGGAAATAAAAATAAAAAAGGTCAATTAATAATATAATTAAAATTTATTTTATTTATATTATAAAAATTTCTTTCGTCAGAATGTCTCCATACAAAAGAGTCATGGGCTGATCCACCATATCTAGAATTAATTGCCAAAATTTTGTAATTATGGTCACATATCCACAAAAAAAGAAATTATGTTTTAAAAATTAAATTAACTTTTTCTCCAACAGACTGAAAACTCACCACCATAGAGTTGAGTCTGTGGAATCCTTTACGATTGAAAAACATATGTTCATTACTGGATGGCCTCTGTGCCATCTACACATACAATAACTGTGTATGAGTTAAATGTATATATATACAAGGTGGGCCAAAAGAAATCATCCGGGGCAAAAGTCGTCACCCGAAGTTCTTTTGCTGTAATTTTTTATTTTCATGAAACACTTTGGTTCAGCTTCTGATATCGGCCAAGTAGCTGCCGCTAGATTTTAATGCCATCCAAGCAGAACCAAAGTTTGTCATTAAAAAAAAATATCTTTTGGCCCCCCTGTTACGTTAACAAAATACTACTTTATATATAGTTACTGTTACTCACCTCCAGGAATCTTATATTTTTCCATAAATGCATTCATACATTCAAATGAATTCTCATATTAGAACTTCATAAATGCCGGACACAGATTTTCCTCCAATTCTTTGATGCAGCTGGTAACGTACTTACAAACAGTACTTTGGAACTAAATAGTCATTTCCAACGATATGCTGGAAACTTCCACCGGCTAAAAGCGACATTGTAGCAGCCAACTGAAGCTTTGGTGACACCGCTGTTGACGTGCCGTGAGACAAATCTACTTGCGACAGTACGAACTTGAACGCCTCCTTTGTCAATCTAAATCGTGTCTGGAACCTAAGAGTAATTAATTCGATAAACAATAGACACACTTATGTATGTAATTATATTATCCATACGCTTTGTCGGATAATGCTAGTGCATCGCTATTGTTTCGTAATTGTCTTCGCCTATACAGGGTTATATCTTTTTCTTCCTCAAATGACGACAAATAAAACAGGAACACGGGATCCATTTTCTACAAAATATTACTAATATTAAGACCAAACATTATTTTAGTTTTAAGAATTTTAAATTTGCTTACCTTGTCTTTGTTATAATTTTGTTCATTCTTTGTTTATATTTTATTCTATTACAAAGCACAGAATCTTTGACATTTTAACACAAATTTCGATTCGAACGCTATCGAATGCCACGATCTGGTTATTCGAAATGTTATTCGATACGAAAGATAATTCGATCACGAATGCCACGATTTGGGCCCTGGTTTGTAAAATTTCCAAAATCAAAATTTCGAAAAATTTTTTTTATAAAATAAATGTTAAAGTAAAGGGTGGTTAAATTTCAAGGGCCGATGTTGATTTTGAATAAAACACAAACTATTTAGGAAATTATTGTAATTTTATTTTATTATGATATATTGGTATTACTCAATTATGTATGGAACAAAATATCGGCCAAATGGGCGCCGCGACCACGGCAATAGTGGATGATCAATTTTCGAAGAAAATCATCTTCAGTGATGAGGCACATTTTCACCTCAGTGGATTCGTCAATAAACAGAATTGCCGCATTTGGGCGAATGAGAATCCAAGAGTGATTGTCGAAAAACCAATGCACCCACAAAGAGTGACTGTTTGGTGCGGTTTATGGGCTGGCGGCATCATCGGGCCGTATTTTTTCCAAAATGAGGCCGGTCAGGCAGTTACTGTGAATGGTGTTCGCTATCGTGAGATGATAACGAACTTTTTATGGCCCGAATTGGAAGATATGGATGTGGACGATATGTGGTTTCAGCAGGACGGTGCCACTTGCCACACAGCTAACGAAACAATGGCTCTTTTGCGCAACAAATTCAATGGCCGTGTTATCTCACGTAATGGCGATGTCAATTGGCCGCCAAGATCATGTGATTTGACACCGTTGGACTTTTTTCTTTGGGGTTATTTGAAAGAAAAGGTGTACGTCGATAAGTCAGCAACAATTCAAGACCTAAAGGATGAGATAATTCGGCACATTAATGGCATAGAAACTCAATTATGCCTCAGCGTCATCGAAAATTTGGACCATCGGATGGAGGTGTGCCGCCGTGGTCGCGGCGCCCATTTGGCCGATATTTTGTTCCATACATAATTGAGTAATACCAATATATCATAATAAAATAAAATTACAATAATTTCCTAAATAGTTTGTGTTTTATTCAAAATCAACATCGGCCCTTGAAATTTAACCACCCTTTACTAAGCCGATCTAGTTCAAAAGTAATCAGCTCCTTACCTTACAAAGAAACGTCGATTACTGTCAACTTCATTAAAATCGGGAGATTCTTGAGAGAGATATCGTTCATGAAAAAATCGTTTTTCTTTCTAATAACTGCAAAAGTCTGCGTCAAATCGACACGAAAATTTTTATACTTAAAAAATTTATCGAATTTTAACAAAATCTGTAAAATGGTTCCAAAAGTATTGAGGTCGAAAATTTGCGAAAAAGGTATTCCATGAATAGTCAGTCAGTAATATTGCAATTTTTATTTTTATTGTTATTATAGATTCCAATGATTGCAAGTTGGAACAATAGAAGCAGGAATGTGAATATATAGCCAATCCAATGTAACGTAACATCTCGCATTTTTCTGATGTGCATTAGTGTGTCTTTGTGTGTCAGTTGTTGTCGGAAGGTTTCATCAGTGTCAAAGGCATAGTCACTGGTCACTGAACAATACCGGCTTCAGCTGATAGCAATCCACAATCACATCAGAACGCCCTCCTTCGTCGGTATTGTGTAGCACCGGCGAAGTAAAATAATAATAAAAATGGCTACTAAACCGAAGCTTCAGCACTGATACGAGTATAAAAACCAAAGAACGTGCGAAAGCAGAGCTGTAAAAAAATTAATTAAGCTTCAGCTCCTGTCGTTTCTCCTACTATCCCTTTCCTATAGTTCCAGCTTCGCATGTGTAGGAGTATCTCCTGAGTGCTGGTCCCAGATAAAAAAAAAAACGTGTAAGAAATAAAATCTCAGTTATAACTGCTATAAATATTTATAATACAATCATTAAACCACATTTTGAGTACGTTTCAAAAATTTTATACTCCAGCTGCAGTGATCATCAAATTGCAAGACTTCAAAAGCTTCAAAATAAAGCTATACGTGCGATATTAAAATGTAACCGTTTTACATAAGTAAATTATATGCTAAATACGTTAAAATGGTTAAATATTAAACAACGACTTCAACTAAATACCATAAATTTCATACAAAAATTAAAAATTGGAGAAGCGCCAGACTATTTAATAGAGCAGACGAGATATGTGGGAGAGGTTCTATCATATAATCTCAGAAATGCAATGGATTTCAGATTGCAACAGGCACATACTAATGCGATGCGCATTATTCCATAAAGGATTGAGGTTATACAACACGATGCCAAATGAAATATAAAAAGAACAAAATGTAAAATTATTTAGGAAAAAAGTTATAAATTCTGTCAAAAATGATTTAGTTCAGAACACATAATACTTTATTTTCTGTATATACAATGAAATTTTAATCTAAAGTATTTTAGATACTACTCAATATATTAATGAAAAAATATATACAGTTACATCCGACCGAAAATGGAATGCAACTCTGTTGTAGGGCCGGTGTTTCAAAGCGTAGGTATGTTCCAAGTGAAACAGCCCGAACTCGAACAAATAAGTCCAAAAGCGTTCTAGATAGCAATAGGTGTGTTCGTTTACCCCAAATCTTACCCCTAAGCGTTTTCTTACGCAAAAATTGGGTAAATGAGAGAGGTTTTGAGAGAGTAATGTTCTTGTTCTTGAGAAAGCCCGTACTTTTTCTTCGGGCTAGTTTGGGCATGAAGAACAAGCAATCAGTTTGTTTATAATAAACATTGAAAATAACAAAGAAAAATTACAAACAGCAAACAGCTGACAGACATTAAAAAAGTTGTGTTAAAAATTTTTCTTAACAATAATTAATTACAAACATTTTTGTTATTTATACCATAAATTGTTAAAAACTTTTCATAAAAAAGACCATCGCTGAAAAATAAATATAATTAAATAAATTCTTTCAATACTTGTTTTTTTAAATAAATTCTTTCACAAATAGTTTTTTTTCGGTAAACTGTCATCAATCACATTAAACTTTCAATGAAAATCAGGGATAATCAAGCTCGTACAATTGTACTTTTTTCAGTACACTTTGCATTGCAAAAGTACTACTTTACTCCACTAAATATTAAGTACCAAGGTATATTCATATGATTATACGTTGTTCAGTAATTTAAATTAATTATAGCAAAAATATATTGTCGATTTTTCTTAATATAATATTTAATTATTAAATTATTCACAACCACTTTCCACAACTTTTTCACAAACTTTGACGTTTGGCCTGTTGAATGAAGTGACCAGCGAAATAGCTAATAAGTTTAGCTGCCCTACAAGAACATTGACGGTCATTTGACCAGTCATATGACCGTCATTGCTGACCGAATTATCGGTCATTGCGTAGAACAAAGTTTATATCATTTTCTTAAGGGCAATATGAGAAAAATGACCGAAACTTCTGTGTGCATGTGATAGTCAGCGTTGATGCATATATATCGCTCACTGTACACGGATATCCTAATTGAAATGAAACACTATTTATTTCAATTCTTTACGTTGATTTTATTTCAATATTCTTATATGTACATATGTATATAAAAAAAAGAAATGTAATATAATATAAAATAGAAATATCCATCAGAACCTTGGAGTGGGCCATCATCTGTGAATTTTTTCTTAATATAATTGCCCACAATTATTTAAAATATACAAATATTAAAACAAACTATTCAGGGATTCGCATAAAAATTAATTCTATCCATCAGCAAAGACAACATATGTCGTTGTTAAAACGTGTCGCCGAGTACCGAACACAAAAACGATGCTCTCTTCCACACCCGTAACATGCTTCCAAACTAAATGTTTTCTGTTCTAAACTTATTATTAATTTTTTAAAATTTTATTATTAGAATTTCCTATTATTCCTGATGATGTTAACAAGCTGTTAACGAAATATCGAATAATAAAAAACAAAATAAAATAAAAAAGACCTCAGGCTTAATAAATATATATCAAAAAATAGTTAATAGTAAAACTTAACACAACTTTTATGTTTTTAGTACATTTGGGGTCAAAAAAGTACAATTTTAAAATTGTCAAATATCATCTCCGATATAAACAGAGCTGTAAAAAATTGACATTTCTTTTTTTCTGGTAAATTTTATGGTGTTTTCGTTTTCTTACTTTTGTACATTTTGCTCTCTTATTGAGAGTAATTATAGCTTACTCTCATTTTACCGAACTTTACCCAAAAAGTAAACGTACAGACCTAATTTTGAGAGAAAACGGGAAAGTAAAATTTTTCATTTCCTGTACAAAGTTGCACAAACTTTTTCTTTAGGTAAGTTCGTCCTAGAACTAAATTATCAGCTGTTTTTTATTAATCAAAAAATTTGCAAAGAAACGAAAAAAGTTTTTAGTTAAATATTTATGAAAAAGCAAAAAGGAAGATTTTTCAAATAAACTTGTAGTTGTAAGTACATATATTTGTACATATTTATCACTTTAATAATGGCTTCTACTTTTTTCCAGTTTATTTTCATTCACTTTTTGCAACTGTTGCCAATGATGCAAATGTTTTGCTTTTAAAACATTATGCATTTTAAGCGCCTAAAATCACTAAAATAAAATTTATTTGAGAAAGTAAGCAGCACTAGAATTTCAAGATGTTCCATTGCGGTTTTTTGCGTTGCAGCAATTTAGGGCAACTTTGTCATAATCAGAGAAAAATTTGCTTTTCTGTTCCCGAAACTCGGTCATTCGTGCGCACATCATCATTAAGAATGCATCCATTTGTGGTCGATTTGGCAGCAAATCACACCATGCATTACAGAGAGAACTCATTTTTCGGCCGAACAGCGCGTATGTGGAATTGACTCCCTGCAGAGGTCTTTCCTGTAACCTATGTATGTCTAAAAACACTACTCCTTCTATCCTCCTTCCCACAACCTCATTTTCTAGTTCCAGCACAATGCATCGCATGTGAAGTCGTCATTCCTTAGTGTTGGCCGAAGTTAAAAAAAATTGGCATCCTCTCAAGTGGTGTTCTCATTGCAATTGGTACTCGTTGTTTCGCCAACGAGGCTCTGTCGACATACAATAGGAGGTATATCCAAAACATTCTCACATGGTAAATATGTTACCACAACGTGTCAGAAGGCTTTAATTGGTAAAAAAAAAGTTTTTGATTTGCCTGTTTTCTATTCCGAACGTTTACGTAAAGCAATAAAAACATTTTTCAGTTTTGCATGAACGTTACGTAGCAGAAATCACCATACCGTCACTAGATTGAAGTGATTTAGACGCGCTTTGGTTCCACTATCATTTGAAAAAGTACAAATTTATAATAGTTATAACTAAATAGTAAATAAAATAATTATTTCCGTTAGGAATTTTGAATTGAAGACATAAACAAATTTGAGTTTTTCTATTGTTGTTTCAATGTTAAAACCCAAACGAAAATGTTTATTCTATTTACAAAGAGAGACAGTTAATCTTGTTTATTCGAAGTTTAATTTCAGAAATCGGTTTTATTATAAATTTATTAAAAATTTTTTTGTTCCTTATAAATGTTCTATCCAATTAATTAAAATGTGTAAATTTTAAATAGGCTAATGTTCGATAAATTTCAGGCAGTTAAACTACATTTCATATTTACTAAGAAACTAACTAACTAAAATCAAACACTGGCAGAACGGAAGGATGATACAGCTTCATCTTCAGCGTTCTTCGTGGTTTTGGTCACTGAGGGCTCATAAATCAGTGACAGTTCTTCTCGTTTTTTAGCTTAAACTAATAAAACAGTAAATCAGTAAACTTTTAAACAATTTATAAACGGGCAAAATTGGTCGTTTAAACTACGTTTATTGGTCAAACGATTTTCAGAACTGTGTGCTTTATAAAGTTTAAAAGCTTCTTTAATCAAGTGCAAAAAATTGATTCCTCTCTGTAAAAAGCTTTTTTCTGTTTACCTTTATCGTAGTGCTGCCACACTATTAGTTTTTAAACTGTATATAATATACGGAGTCCTGATTTACGGCTGTTGAGTTTAAACTACATATAAACTTTGCTTCAGTTTAACTAAACCAGAGTTTAAATTTTAAATCATTTATTAATCCTGAGTGTGGTCATCAGTAGATGGTCATTATTAGTCGGGTTTGCATTGGAACACTCAAGTGCGGCAACTCACAAATCCCTGATTATTAGCTTTAAAATGTATTATCGCTGACGAGGACCTGGCAGAACGGGCGGTGACGTGGTGCTGTCTACAGACTTGGTGTAACCAGACGTGGGTGAGTAAGGGGCGCCGCTCTGCGCCTTCCCGAAGTAATGCGGAAAGCGGTTGCGGGAACGAATCTACGCAGAGGAGGAGAATGGAATGTTTTGGTGGTAACACCACTCGACGCAGATGACGACGGTCTATGTAAGTGCGAATGCATTTTTAATCCCACCTCAACTCACCAGCAGATACAATAATAATGTTTTTCATACATATGCATGAGGGTGCCGATGGCTGATGTAGGCTGCACGTTAACTACAAACCAAAAAAAACTTGGGTTCGAATCCAGTTTCTCGGATTAAGTCATAAAAACATATTCGCATTTTTTCTAATGTGCCTTTGTGTCAGTTACATCTGTGCCAAATCGTTCGTTTCAATGATCGGTCTTTTTCGTTGAATTGAAAAAAATTAACTCGTTCGTTCAATCGTTAATTTTTGAAAGACAGTGCGAAAGAAAAGAAATGAACGAAACAAAAATATCATAAAGTGAACGACAGAGCGAAAGAAGACAAATAAAGAAAATAAACAAAACAAAAATACCATAACGTGAACGACAAAAAAAAAAGAGCTAAAAGTAACTTTTTAAACATATGTTGGAAAAAGGAGAAAAATTTCAGTAGTGAATATGTAAACAAAATTTTTAATTTTATTAAAAGTTCAAACACAATAAGAGGAAACAATTATATATTCATTACTTTATTGAACATGTTTTTAAATAATTAAAATGCATAGGCTACTAAAGGTAGGGGCACATAGAATCCTGCATACTTTGTCTTTTTCAACTGCAACTAAGTTCAATACATGTTTTTTTATATGGGTTGTCATATTCAGTACATCTCCGTTAAGGCAAAGTACGAAAGTTGAGCAACTTTTAACGTACGTTGAGTAGTTGCCAGCTATGAACATCGTTGCCGATTCATGTTATTTTCAACCAAATTTCCTTATATTTATTTGGTGTGGATATATGAATATAGCAGAAGCAGTGTGCTCCTAAATACGAAGTTTCAAAATATAATACGTATACTTAACAGCAGAGGCGTTACATCACTGCTATAAAAACAAAGAACGTGCAAAAAGCAGTGTTGTAAGATAGTCCTGTTGTTTCTCCTGCTATCCCGTCCCTCAATGCATTGCATGTGTAGAGGTCATCCCCTGAGTGGTGGTCCAAGATAAAAAAATAATATACGAGTATATAGCCAGCAAAAAAAAAGTGAATGCGTTCACTATGAATTTTCATGTCTTCTTAAGCACTTCTTTATCTGAATTAATATTTAATTGCCTTCTTAAATGTAAACAAGATTATCACTGTTGAACTCATGGAAAATACATTCAACGCCGCCGATTAATTTATATTATATATATTTATTTATTAATGTGCTTTGATTTGAGCCACTACAGACCTTCGAAAAAAATATCTACGATAACTTAAACAAAATTAAAAAAAAAAAACATATATTGGCCAAGTTACAGAATACAACAACCAATCACATGCGGCGTATTGCATTCATATTATATATTTCAATTACAAATTTAATTAAAACATTTCAAAATCTATAATACGTTTCTTTTAAAAAGTTTATAAAGAGGACATTATGTATGTATTTGTAAAACAAAAGTTTATTGTAAAAAACATGTTCAAATAATTCACACATGTAAAAATTTTACTTGAAAGAACTAATTATTACAAAATTTTTTATGTATTGAAATTAAAATCTACCTCCAGATTCGAAAAAGAAAAGAGAATTTTTATCGGCCTGCATTATCAATTTTTAAATCGAAAACAAAAATGTTTTTCAATTAAAAATATACATATGTATGTAGCGATGATTAAATTAAACCCTTGAGGATTTTATATCCTCAGGAAAATGTTCAATTCAAGAATTCAAAGATTTATTTATTTCAAAAAAATGTAATATTAAGTTTAAAAGATTTCACAAAGAAATGTAAGATTAAGTTCAAAAGATTTCACAAATGCTCGGAACCATGTCCGTCCGACCTTGCACACTTCACAACTTGATTCCTCACAACTTCCGAAAGAATAATCTTTTTTCTTCCACTTATTTTCAATCAACCTTCTTTTCCTTTTTCTTCTGTCTCTTGTCCGTAAGTGTTGTACAACTCAGTAGGTACTGTCCTGTGTTGTATAACCTAGTACGTACTGTTCTGCCCTCTATTCTACCCTCTCATCCCACATTCGGCCATCCGACTCATCATCCGTCCCGGAGGAGTTACTGCAGTCGTCATCAACTTCAGAATAACACCATAGCTTCATATGATCATTACTAGTGACGGTTAAATTTGGTCCATCAAACGAAGCAGCTTTTCGAACATTGTATCGGCCGTTCCTTTTAACTTTTGTAACTTCATAAGGACCAAGGTATTCATTTGATAGCTTTTTACCGGCAACAAACTGTGTTCTTTTGATTGCTACTAAGTCGCCTTCTTTGTAGTCTACATTCTTCTTTCTTTTTCGGTCGAAGTTTTTCTTGTATTCATCTTGTATCTTCTGTATTTGCTGCTTACTTTCATGTCTCATTTGTTGTCGTTTATCCTCCAATTCAGCCTCAAGTTCGTTTCTAAGGATTTCAATTATATTTGTGCAGCTCTCATTTTTCATTCTTACGCCAAATATAAGTTCAAACGGTGATCGATTTGTAGATCTATGCAAGGTACTATTCAAAGCTCTCTGTACGCTATTCACTTCTTTGTACCACATTTCAGGTTTTTCTGCAGAAAGTTTTGATAATACGGATATTATTACTCTGTTTACACGTTCAACTTGACCGTTTCCTCTCGGCACACCGGTTGTAGTTACGATATGTTCTATGTTTTTAGATTTACACAATTCTTCAAAAGTTTTCGAAGTGAACGCAGACCCTCGATCACTGATTATGCGTTGTGGATCACCGAACACTGAACACCAATTCTCCAGTTTATTAATAACTTCTTCAACGCCAGTCGTTTTTGTAGGGTATATCCAAACAAATTTACTAAACCCATCTACTATGGCAAAAATGTATTTATACCTCTTAGAAGTTGCATCCATGGGACCCAAGTGATCCACATGGATTGTACATAGTGGCAAATCACCCTTATCTATACACTCTAGAAATCCCTCCAGTTTCCCTTGCTTTTTATTAAACAGAATGCATTTTATACAGTTTTGTATAACCCTCTTAACTTTACTCTCCATGTGTGGAATGAAATATTGCTGTTTTACTTGATGGATAGTTTTGGCAACACTGAAATGCCCCAACTCATGTGCCTTATTTATTATTTCCTTTTCCATGTTACGGGGAACAACAAAAACATCTTGCCCCTCCACTGATTTACATAATACTCCTCCAAGTAATTTATAATTGTCATATGGACGAATTTTCAATACTTCAATAATAGTTTTTATGCTTTCATCACTACTTTGCGCTTTCCGGAGGCGACATTTTAACTCTGATTCTAAGCTAACGACATTCACTGCATTTCTGCTGAGTGCATCTACATGTTTCATGCGTTCTCCTTTTCGATGTTTTAGACTATAATCAAAGTCTTGCATATACATTACGTATCTTGAAATTGAGTGTGTTAGTTCACTTTTGTCGTACGTTTGTTTAAACGCTAAACAATCTGTTACTAAATCAAATTTTATACCCAATAAATAATGCCGCAACTTTTTCATAGCTAAAAACGCTGCTTTGATTTCTAAATTATAGCTGTGTAATCTTGATTCAGATTCAGACGTTTTTTTACTATAATAATAAACGGGATACCATTTTTCCTCAAATTGTTGTACAAGTATGGCCCCAAAACCAAACTTTGATGCATCTGTATGCAACTCTGTTCTTGCTTCTCTCGAAAATATTTTCAATACTGGTTGACATATCAGCAAATTTTTTAGTTTATATATAGATTTTTTAGCTTCATCATTTATTAGAAATTTTACATCTTTTTTAAGCAGGTTTGTCAAAGGTCTAGCAATTATTGAATAGTTTGCTATGAACTTTCTAAAAAATCCAGTAAGACCGAGAAAGGATTGTATTCCCCTAATATTACGTGGTTCTGGAAAATTTTTTATTGCTTTCAGTTTTTCTTCACTTGGAGTCACTTTACCTTCTTCTATAATAATTCCTAAAAACTCAACTTTTCTTTGTAAAAACTTACATTTCTTCCAGTTTATTTCCAAATTATTTTCGGCAGCAACAGAAAAAACTTTTTGCAAGTAATTCAAACCTGTATTTTCATCAGCAGAATAGACGATGATATCGTCCATATAAATTTGCATTATGTTATCATTCACTAAGTTGGAGAAAATTGCATTTATAAAACGTATGAACACAGCTGGTGAGTTGCAGAAACCAAATGGTGCATAGTTGAACTCAAATATTCCTTGTTTTGTTACAAATGCTGTATACTTTTTGCTCTCCTCTTTAACTGGAACATGTAGAAAGGCATTTTTAATGTCCAGCACACTGAATACTGACGCACCCGATAAACAGTCAACTAACTCTTCCATATTTGGAACAGGAAATCGATCCTTGAAACAAACTTTATTTATACGCCTGTAATCTATACACATCCTTTTCGAACCGTCTTTTTTATCAGCCAAGACCACTCGGCTACAATAATTGGATACAGATTTACGAATAATACCTTGCTTTAGCCATGTTTCTACTTGCTCTTCCACTATTTTCTGTTCTGGTGGTGGCAAACGACTTGGCGATGAATAAATTGGATCTTCTTTTTCTAGCACGATTTTCATTTTAATACTATTTGTTACAGCCCGAACCGGCGAATAATTGTTTTTCATTTTTTCGATTTGTCTTTTGTAGGCGGTTGGTGCCACAACACTGGATTCTTCGTTAACACTTATGTTCATTACTTTTTCAATTTCTTTTTCGACATTGGTTTTAATTAACGAGTGAAATTTATAACCTTTTTCATCCGAAGAATATCGAAATTTTTTTAAGATATCAAACCCGATAACAAAGTCATGACCAATGGCATTGTCTGGAACAACAACCAGATTATGTTTTAAATATATTTCATCAAACTTGGAATTCACCCTTATAATGCCAATTGGTATTGTCACTGCACCACCGAAACCGACTATTTCCCGCTTATAATTCTCAATTCCTTTTCCAAAGTCCTTAATAAAAATACTTTCCTTTATTAATGAAATGTCCGCGCCACTGTCTATTAAACAATCAAATTCTTTGCCGTTTATTATTACTTTCTTTAGACTAGTATTTTTCATTGTACAATTCACTTGGTTAGTTGTTGTGTTTTTGCAATCTTTCGCTATGTGGCCAGTTTTGCTACACTTAAAACATTTTGGTCCTTCCAAAGGACAAGCACTACGTTTATGATTTTTTGATCCGCAATTGAAACAATATACGGTTTTTGTATCGTTAGTATTTTTGTTAACTTTATAATTGTTTTCTCTTTCACTGCTACATCGAAAAACGCTGTCATATATTTCGTACTGCTCTCTAAGCTCTTTGTAATTTTTAGCACTATACAAATTTAATTTATTTTCGCGTTTACCCTTTATACCGTCCACAATATATCGGATAATTGAACGTTCATCTACTTCCCCAAAGGTAGCAATCCGTCGCATATGTAACATGTACTCATGTACTGTTTCACTATCTCGTTTTCTGCGGGCGCGCAGCTGCGAATGAATTTCGGCACTTGAGTATTCCCTGTGGAATTCATCAATCAACATCCCCTTTAGAGTTCCAAAATCGAAAACTGATACTGATTGGAGAAATAACTCCGCGGATTTTTTCATCTTATTTCGCGCAAAAACAAATTTTTGTGTATCACTCCAACCATAAGCACTTGCATTGTCTTCAAAGTTCTTTATCCACATTTTAATGGGCATACCACTATCGCCTTCAAACACTGGAATTGCTCCGTCAACAGCCACTTGATCAAAACCTACTTGAACATTTTCTTTTTGTGACATTGTTCTGGGTTCTTTTTCTATTTTGTTTACAAAAATGCATTCACTGTATTTTCCGTGTATTAGTTTTTGTTCTATTAAATTTGTCTCTACTTGATTGTTTAAGCACTTTGTTTTTATTTCTATATTTTCCATTGCGGTTTCGTGTTCACTTTTATCTTCAACATTTTGTTTGTTTTGATCACTATTTCCTCGGAGTTTCAATTCTTTTATTTTTGAACGCGTTTTTATTCTCTCTTCATCGTCTCTTTTTTTAGACATATTCTTTAAAGTTTGCACAAAATTTTAACATTTTCTATTTTTTATCTTATTGACTTACATTCGTGGAAAGGGTTTTTAACTCTCTTTTTCGGATAATTTTTTTTTTCGAGTTGTATTTAAACTCTGAATGTTTCAATATCAAACGTTTCAATTTTCTTCTTTTAGTTATACATATATTTTATACACAATACTTAGTACATAAATGCAGTTTTATATTAAATACCGTTAGGTAAATTCCTTATCAACTTTTAGTTCTCAAAAACGTTATATACATAAATTGTATACACTTCTTTTTTCTTCTTTCAAACTTTTGCCTATTAGCGAAATCTGGCCTTCGGACGAGCCCCCAAATGTAGCGATGATTAAATTAAACCCTTGAGGATTTTATATCCTCAGGAAAATGTTCAATTCAAGAATTCAAAGATTTATTTATTTCAAAAAAATGTAATATTAAGTTTAAAAGATTTCACAAAGAAATGTAAGATTAAGTTCAAAAGATTTCACAAATGCTCGGAACCATGTCCGTCCGACCTTGCACACTTCACAACTTGATTCCTCACAACTTCCGAAAGAATAATCTTTTTTCTTCCACTTATTTTCAATCAACCTTCTTTTCCTTTTTCTTCTGTCTCTTGTCCGTAAGTGTTGTACAACTCAGTAGGTACTGTCCTGTGTTGTATAACCTAGTACGTACTGTTCTGCCCTCTATTCTACCCTCTCATCCCACATGTATATTTTAAATAGAGATATGATGACCTTACTAAGAAATGTTTGATAGGAATGTATGTATGACGATAATTAGAGTCTAAGCAACTGGTGGTGATAGCACATGTCCATTGGAATATTCTCTAAACGAATATGGCCAATGTTGCTATAATTTGAGAGGTGTTTTCAAATCACGTGATTTTGAAGAAATCAATGAGAAGAAAACGTATATTTTTTTAAATGGTCAGAATTAATACAACCGAGTTTAAGTTGAATTCAATAATTTAAACGTCAAAATCACAAAAAAAAACAAAGAAAACGATCAATAAAGTCCCAAATTACGACTTCGATATCGAACGAAATGCCTATGCAGTTTAATAAAAATTTATTTCAAACCTCGAATCAAATTGAATGCCGTAATTTGACGCCAGGTTTTAGTAGACGTATATACACGGTGGGCCAAAAATAATAACCCGAAGCATAAGTAATCAACCGATGTCCTTTTACTGTAATTTTATTTACATCGTGACTGGCAAATCAGCACAATCGATAATTCCAACGGAGCCTCCCTCCCTCCGCACCGTTTATTACTTTTTGAAATAATCGTCTTTAAAAATATAAATTTCCCACCAGACATCCTGTATATAAAAATTACATGTTTGGATGTATGTATGCATGTATGTATGTTTGTGCCTTATAGACAGCTTAACCCATTAAACGCCAAGATCATTACACATAAAAAAATATTGTAACTCATTTATTTTTTAAACTTAAATACAATTAAGATATATAGAAAAAACAAAAAATTAAAAAAAAAATATTTGGAAGTGTACTTTTAGAGCTGTACTCGGGCGAGTACAGTGACGTCATGAGTATGCTATTTTTTAAGGTATAAAAATTTTTAACACATTGAGCAACATTGCATTATTATCTTATTCTGTTATGACATTCACGACATCGTAACTGATTTTTTACCCTCTTAGGAAAGTGGTTTTCACCACTAAATGCAACACCAGGAGCCAGCGACCGTTTCGAAATATTCGTTTTCTGGGTATAGCCAATACATATCCTCTTTAGGCATTGAGTGATAACCACTGTATAATAAAATTCCGATAAATACTTTCAAGTCTTCTGCGTTGAAGGAGAAATTGATCACGTTAGCTTGTGACGCATAAATACAAGTTTGCTCAACGATTAAATTAACCACTTTTTCATCAAATAAGACTTTAAAAACCTCAACCGGCGATTTTCCACTTAACTCTGCGATCATATTGAGCTCATTGTCCGAAAAAAATTGGTTTGATGCATTTGAATATCACAAGGTTCCTTTGTCCACTTAGAAGCAAATTCGCTTGATTTTGAAGACATCATTGTCTGTCGCAACTGTTCAAGTGGAATATCATCTTCGTTATCGCTGCCGAAAAATACTTCGACTTCACCTGGTACATCATTTGGCATACGATCAAAAAGAATATCATCAGCATTACCCTCCTCTTCGTCTGTGTTATAGTCCGGATCTGGTGGAATAATCTCTATATCGAAATTTTCGTGAGCACCTCTACCCGCAAAATTAAGAGCCGTGCTTAAATTTGTAAAAGCTTTACCATAAAAACTTGACGGTTTGATAGCTGTAAATTCCATTTTGGTCCAAGAAAAATTCTAAAAAATTTATACATATCAAGCCATTGTACTCGATTGGGTACACCGATTTTGTTACTCACATAAGGTTGTCCAAAAAACAATTTTTGTCCTGTAACTTTCTTTTTATCGTACACACAATCACTCTTCTACAGAAAACTATAAGAAACTCTTATCTGGACGAAACAGTATTTACTCTACGCAGCTCAGTTGTTACTGACCTAGGTAAAAATCATAAATATGATAAAGTGATACACAAAAACAAACAAAAAAAAAGCAATAACGGTATATTTTTCAAAATATTTTTAATGTGTGTTTTAAAGCACAATGTGACAAATGCAAAAGCAGAAGAAACATTGTATAATTTTTTTTGCAAACAAATTTATACGTACTTAAATATTGCCTTTTTTCTGTACTCAAGCGAGTACAATGGCCGGGAATGGGTTAACACGGCTGAACCGATTTTCTTGAAATTTTCACAATATCTCTCTGTATATCGGCAAGAAACTATAGGATATATAAATTTCAAAAATTCCAACTAGCCGTTGCCATATCTTGAGAACGGTTGAAGTGATAGTTTCTGTATTTGGTGTGAACAAGTCCAATACTTTCCTTATAGCTACAGATCTGAAATTCGGTATAGGGGAGAGTAAATAATGCTAAAAATATGAAAACTGGCAATTTTTATCAGGGAGATAGGCTGATCCTTTATTGCATGTGGCACTCCCATTTGATGTACGGGTGCGCACATAGCCATAGAGCTGAAATTTGGTATACGAATCGGAAGGTAGGGAGGGGAGGTAAAACATTTTTTGACAGTCGTACCAAATCTCAGCAGATTTCTTTCGCACAAAGTATTATAAAAATCGTAAAACTTGTATTATTGTCTGTAGCCCTTAAGTTGCATTAAACAAATTTACAAGAAGCAAAAATTTTGAATTTTCTGTAACTAGTCATATAGTACAATATTGTAATAAAATATTCAACAACCTTGTAAACTCACAATTTTTGTGTGGTAACATTGTCACGAAATGTATTTCCCGTCACAATTCTGACAATCGTGAGAACACCCTTAATTTCCATTGTCACACAATTGCCACATTTTACAGTCATTTGTTATTGTCACATGTGCTTAATTTAGTGCACCGTTCAATAACACCATTGGCAGATAAATATTTCTGTTGGCAACGCTGCCTTTAAATATTTAGATACAACGTTAAACATCGGATCTGGCAACTTTTGCCATACAATTATCTGACAACCGTGTGAACAGACAATTTTTGTTGACATATAAATTTATTGTGTGACAACGAAATTGTACGGTTTTCTTAGAATATTCTGAACAGTCAATTTACACTTCGATGGCTATTTTTCATTGTGAGTGTATTGCCACCATATTGCTATATCCTACAATATTGTAAAATCTCACAATCCTGTGTACAAAGCTTCACTTAAAAAATCATTTTTTTTACTGTTGAAATGTTTCTGTACCACATGCCGCCATTGATAAACAGTAATGCGTTGAAAAACTACCTATAAGTTTATAGTGTTACCATACTATTATCGCATTTAAATACAAACCTTTAATTAGCACTGAAAAATTTAAGCTGCATTTAAATACAACTTAAATTTAAATGAAAATTAACTAAATTCGTATTTAAGTACAAAGTCAAAAACTGGCCATAAGAAAGAGTACCTATTACGCAAACTTTCGAACAGCTGATCCGTACGTTTAAGTTTACATCAGAGGAATGGAGCCATTAACATTTGCAATAACTCATCCGGTTAATGACCCTCGCCTTGTTGTCAGGTGTTGTTTGGATAACAAGTCATATTCTTTGTGGTTTAAGTTGTAGCAACTAAAAAAAAAATTTAACTTTTCGGCTACAATTTAAAAAAAATATAAACTAAAGGAAAAAAATGCCATCCATTCAACAACAATAAAAAGCTCGTGTCCTGATTAGGGAGTTAATATTAAAAAACACCAACACAAATATTTTTGAATTCATTAAGGTCACTTGAAGGTTGTACATATTATTAGCCAAATAAAGATAATTTGACAAAATAAAAATACTATTAATAAATTGGAAGGTATAGATTTCAATGTATGTAGATATTTTCCTTCACTTGATACATAAATTTTGCACTTTGCAGAAAACCAAATGTCAGCTCAAGATCACAAATTCCGAAAGGAATGTTCTGCTGCCCTTGTTCTTTAAATTATTCCACTTACCTTTCCTTCAGCTGGGACATTCAACATTTTCACACAATTATTTTTATTCTCTGCGACACAAGTTAACAATGTATTGTAATCACTTATTTGTTAATGTATATTTATAAATAAATTTGTTGTTTTAGATGCAAATTTTAGCCGCCAAACCGATAATACAACATACAAAGAACGAAGGAAAATATATTAAAGAAAATTAAGGAAACCATTCAGTCTAACTTCTTGTATTGTTTTTATACTTTTTGTTTTGATTTTATGGTCTTTTGGCGATGCCATTTGTATAAGATGGCTTTAAGAATTGCCTTGCTTCGAAATTAAACAAATCGGGAAAAATGCGGAATTATAAATTATATCGTGGGGTAGTGACTGCCACCGAACAAAAACGTTTTTTCAAGCAAAACTATAAGAATGTTTGGATTAATTTAAAAAATTAACTGCACGATAAATTTATTTATTAATAATAACTTGGATCACGACATACATATGTTTTCTATTGAACGTTACAGTCGTTATAACTTTTTGCACAAAAGTTATTAAGATTTAACCAAAATAAAACAAACCATATTCGATTTATTAAACTAATATTTTTGAATGTCTTTCAAGTAGGTCAAAGTATTTGTTTAAGCAATCGCAAATTAGAAATCGCAACTGTAATCCATAAAATACGACATTTATATGGGCTGGACAACAATCATTCAATGAAAGACATTTAAAAAATATACATTTTCTCAATATAACTAATAAAAAAGTTTTATTTATACGTACCATTTAACAAAACAAAAATAAATTGTATAACATTCTTGTATATAATTTTTGTAAGTAAGAAAAACAAAGTTTAGTTATTGCTTCAAACATAACATATTAATGCAAAAACGAAATTAAATTAAGTATCTTAAAATTAAAAATACGGCATGCAGCATAACAATTATGTAACTATTTTTTCATTTATTCAATTTTAGCCAACAACATTAATGAATAAATGAAAACATAGTTACTTAATTGTATTGAATGACTTAATTTTTCTTTTTGTCTCTTAAATACAATCATACAAGGTATAGAAAAAATAAATAGATTTAAATCGAATAATAATATGTTTGTTGTATAAAGAACATTTTTAAAGAATCTATTTGGTTTGTTTTGTTTGCACATTACGTGATTCTCACAGATTTTTTGGGAGTTCTTGTATAAACATGTGAACTTTTTTAGTTTTTTTTTCAAGAAGTGTTACTTTGACATTGGAAATTTGCTTCAGAGCACAAAATTTTGATAAATGAAGCAAAACAATTTTTAGAGAAGTCAAAATTTGTGAGTATGCGGCAATGTTAGGACTCGATATCTCTTAATATATTCGATAAGGGATTTAAAATACCACACATTAATTATATATAATTATAAAATATAATTACTAAGTGTATCATATCAATTAAATTGCCCCATTATCTTAACAGGCGATAATGTGGCAAGGGATTTCTCTGCTGAACTCCCTAACGGATGTCAAACAAAAAGGAAACAATAAACAACTGTATGTAAATAGAATGGGGATAATGAAAACAATGACTCAAACGGAAAATTCAACAAATTGCTTAAGTATTAAGTATTACTTTACTACGTCGTATTTGGATTAATTAAAATATTGCAAAATGGGAATATGTACATCATGTTGTGGAGGGTCATCCGAGAAAACAAATTTAATGCCATCACCCGTAATATAATAAAAATATTAAAAAGATTAAAATTTGCTTAATTCTTTTCTGTTTAAGGAAACCCGTAGAAAACAACTGGCGGAAGCTGCTGAAAAAAGACTTCAAGAAAGTGAACGTAGAGGAATTAAAGACCCAGAACGTTTAAAAAGGCAACAACAGCGTAATGAGGAGTTGCAAAGACGTGAAGAGGAAGCTGCACGAATGGGAACATCTGGTCAACCCACATTAAAGGTAAGTAATAATAATAAAAATAATGAAATTACTTTGTTTTTTGTTTGTGTTTCAGTGGCAGCAAGATTAATTTACCACCCTACATTTTTCTCAATAATGTACGTGGAAGTCTGAAAACAAATGTAGCTTGTTTAATGCATAACTTTATAACAAAGTATTTAAAAACGAAAACCTAAATTCGTCTAGTATATAACCCAAAGATACATACTACATATATATATCAATAATTACCTATGTACAACTAAGATTAAGTCTTTTTATATCTACGCAGCATTTTTCATTATTAATTTGTTAACAATTTATTTCATTTGCTTCTACATTTTTATACCGAGAAGCCATAAAAAAATTTTAAATATTCGTTTTACTGTGTTAATTTGAATGCTTGTACCAAATCAAATTATATACATAGATTAATAAAAGTGTAATTTGAAACTAAATGAAAACTATTGAAATTTTTAATTTATAAACAAAATCGACATTTCTTGAAGAAGGTAGACAAAGGAATAGCTAAATATTGAAAAATATTAACAAATTATTATTAAAAAAGAGGTCAAAAAACTTGAAATATTAAAAATAAAAATTGTTTACAGATCTTGTTTAAAGTACTGAAGGACTAGAAACTTGAAATTGAACAAGCACTATTTCTTTCTATAGGCAGTTTTTAACTTTAAGATTAAATTAGTTAATCTCGAATGTCTGGGACAAATTTTTTGGGTGAAAGATTAGTTATATTTTAATATGTACTTGGCTTTTGAGCTCTATTATGTTTATTGGCTTGAGATATATGTAGATTATCTGTGGTTGAAGCAATATATTAATATTCAAATTGAAAACTTGGCGTTAGTCTCTGGTAGGTATGTACTGACATGTGGTTTGTAAATCGCCAAACTTGATTCCGTGTTCCGAAAATCACGCGTTTTGCTTGCGATTTACAATTTTTAATACATGTATGTAAGTCTCCATTTTTCAATTCTAATAATTCTAAAAACCTTCATTGGAAAAATTACTCGATACTTCTTTTAAATTATTCACATCATTGTCAACATACATTTTTCGAAGATCACTTACATCAAAAGACACACAAACCTAAGAAAAAAAAGGACATTTTATAAATATATATAATAAAAATATTACGAAACCATTAACATTTTAGGGTAGGATAAAAAGAAAACACTAATGATAACCGCACAGAAGGGAAAAAAACGCGAAGAGGACTCAAGATGAAGGTGTAGCAGCCTTCAAAAACAACATTTTGTTCCGTTGCGTTAGTGTTTGTCAATGTGATTTACAATTTTTGTCTTTGAGTTATTTTGTTTCTTAGTAACACTCCCTTGTAATTTTGACTGTCTCTTTGTCATCGATCATTAATTAGCCTATTTAAAATTGAAAAATTTTGACTAATTTCGAGAACATTATTAATTTAATTTATTCATCATTTTATTGCTTCTTTAAAGTTTGGTTTGGTCTAAATATACCAGTTCAAGTCGTTATACTCTTGTGATTTGAACTTGGAAACAGTCTTGCGAATTACAGAACATCTCTCCTGTGAGTTCAAGTCAAAACCGCAAATATTATGCGATATGTGCGTGTCATAACATACATATGTATGTACCTGCATGTATGTTTATCCGTGAGGCATGTTTTCATGGCTTTAAAAGCTTAATATTTGTTTAGCTATTATAGTTTAATGTTCATTAAATAATAGACGATAAATTTGAAATGCGTTTTTATTTTGTAATGCTTTTCAAGCCACTGTGCACTTTGCCAACAAGTTATCGATACCTCGTACTTTATTTACTTAAATCATTAGTGCTAGTGACTTAAATTATTCTAGTTCTGTTTTGTAGTAATTTTCTTTGTTTTGTTTTATAATACAATTGATTTAGTTATAAAATTATGCTTAAGTTGTTATTTTGTTTAAATATATTAATATTGATAACACCAAATGAGTTGCATTTAGATGACAATAGCTTTAAAGATGAACCTACTGGGAAGAATTTGTGGTTCCCCTTACCACCGGATTATCAGAAAGATCAAAATTCTGAAATTGCCACTGTGGCAGGTGCGGTGAAAACAAGTGATAAAAATTATGATTCAGAATCGCCAGGTTTGTGGTTTCCGCATCCTTCGAATTATCAAACTGACATAAAACTAGAAAATGCTACCTTGTTGAGAGCTGTAAAAACAAATAAAGTTTTTTCTGAAAAGAATTATACTACAGATTGGTCGCATTTATGGTTTCCTTACACACCAAATTTTCAGACGGATAATAGTGGGGGGAAAAATGTTGAATGTGATAATGGAAAGGTAACTATTACATTCCCAAATAATTTTTATATAATGCATCATAGAGCTTTCTTTAGTATAATATAAGAGTCGATTTCGATCCAGACGACAAACGACACTCCTACAATTATCTTTGCATTGCTAACAGAACATGTTATGATCCGAATTTAAATACAAGTGCCTTAATAAAAGAAGATTTAATATCACCGGCTTACGAACCACCCGTAAAGTGTGTTAGTGACATTATCGAATATACGGAGTTATTACCAACGTTGTAAGTAAATAAAAATATTTATCCGTATATATATGATAAGTATTTCTTGTACTTAATTTCGTTTTATTTATCATAAAATCAATGTGTAATTTAATATTAAAACCTTTCAGCGGTGCTTATCGTCCTTTAGCTCCTAAATTTGGTACCTATAAGTTCCTGCCTCCCCAACGTTGGCTACATAGTTTAGCTGATGGTGCTATAGTATTATTGTATCACCCGTGTGCCTTTGCTGGTCAAATAAAACAATTGCAAAACATTTTAAGAGGCTGTTTATATCGTCATATTATAACGCCATCTATACTGTTGACACCACAACGTCCTGTGGCTCTGTTGGCCTGGGGCAAAAGTTTAAAAATGTCTGTTATAGATGACGACATTGTTGTCAAATTCATTAAAAACAATGCCAAGATGGGATTCCGACACAAGAGTAAGAAACTGAATATATCTTCAGAATTATACGATGCTGGTTTATTGATTGAAGCTCATTTAGTAACAGACGATCAAGATGAAGTCATTTGTGGTTATAAAGAAATGAGATGAACTTAAATATAGACTATAGAAATATATGGAAGAAATGCTCCATAGTCTGCTTAGATTATGCAATTTTTCTTGACCCAACTTTCTTCAATTCTCTTTTAAAACTGCCGGATTACTTTGCCACAGGCATCTGTTGCGTCAATTCTTTTAAAATTACATAGAGACAACACACAAACAAAATGAGAATGAAATAACAGAATTGAAGTTACTTTTTTCTTTACTCCCACTCCAATAAACTCATTCTGCTTCAACAAAAATCGCATAATCTAAAGCACACTTATTACATACATATGTATGTAGATTGTTGTTTATTTTTATAAATTGAATATATTTAGGTATAATAATTACAAAATTTTATATACAAATGGGACCATTTTAAATAATAATTAACAGTTTTTGGAAATATATATTAGGTGTGTTTTTTTACTTTTCTGGTAATTCGGTGAAATGAGAGTAAACTATAATTTATCTCAATAAGAGACAAAAATGTACAAAAGTAAGAAAACGCAAAAAACCATAAAATAGGTCTGTTCCTCGTGCATAACAAAAGTGCCCAAATAAATTTTATTTTATTGATTTTAGACGCTTCTAATGCAACGGCTGTAAAATAAGGACAAAAATAAATTTAAAAAGAACTAAAAGCCATTTTTTATTAAATAAAGTGATTAATATGCACAAATATATGAACTTACAACTTCAAGTTTATTTCAAAAATCTTTTTTAAATTTTTAAATAAAAACTTTTGTTTCATATGTCAATAAGAAACAGCCGATAATTTAATTCTAGACCGACCTTACCCAAAGAAATAATTCGTGCAACTTCGTACAAAAAATAAAAAATTTTACTAATTTTATTTCAAAATTGCACAAAAATTGTTATCTGGAACGCTTTTGGGTAAATTTAGAGGATTCCTTCTTACACGTAATGCACTCAAAGATAAGCTCGTTGATAAGCATTTTTCGCAATTGAACTGATCTAGATTCTGAATATATGTATATAGACAAATTCATGTGCAATATAACTTCCAATTTATACAGCAGCGCTCTAATAATATTATAACAATTATTTTTTTCATAAACATTACTTCTAGCTTATTTGTAACTAAGATGTATGTTCTATAATACTAATTGTATTTGTTTTGAAAGATTGTTAATTTTCGTCTATGTTAGGTTAGGTAGGCACGTCGCCGGTGAAAATAAAGAGCCCAGCCCACTTGGTCCATATTGCTAAAATATTTTTTGACCTCTTCGCAACATCGCAGTGTTTTTATTTTTAAATAAATAACTTATTACCTTTTTTACCTATTTGGAGAAGTTCAGTTTTCTCGGAAACCGCTCGGACTATTTCCATCACAGTTCCACCATTTCGTAGATGAAAGTGTCTACTTTAGTCTACTTTACTATATTAAAATTCTACATCTTTAAATTCCCAAATTCTTTGGTAATACCAAAGTATACTTATTAACTCCACGCTATTCTAAACAATATAACAATAACGAAAACAACGGGCACTTTATTTACCTAAAATATCATGGATTTTGTCAAAAACAGAAGCAAAAATAACAAATTTATTTGTGCGCTCTCTCAAAATAAACTAATGAGTAGAAATGATATTATTAAAATTTAAAAAAATTTTGATAATCACGCTGTGTATAAAATAAAGTCCCCGTCCATATTGTGAAACATTTGCTGCAAAACTTTTTTGAATTCTCTTTTGAAGCTTCTGCAGTGTCCATACATGAAACTTATGCTTCATGTTTCGTATTTTTTATTCCTCCCTTCTATCTTCTTTCTTTAATTTTTTTTTGACATTTCTCAATACCGAATGTAAATATAAAATAAGTACCCTGTGATAGAAGTTGTGAATATTTTTTTTTGGATACACATTTGAAGCACAAGGTATAATTTGAAGCAAAATGGACGCTAAGAAGAAAAATTATATAATAATTTTTATATAATTTTATATTTTTTTTTTAAATTTTTGATTATATTTCACAAAAAATTAACAATAAAACAGGGTAGCTATTATTATGATAGAAGTTAACAGTATACCAAACGAAAAGAAATAAAATGAAACGTCAAATACACCTCATCTCAAAAGATGCAAATAAGAAATTCAACAAAAGCTGCATGTACATGAAACAGCGTACATACTTCCACTCCTCTTCCCCTTCTCATCAACAAACTCAAAAGTTTTGCAGCAAATGTTTCACAATATGGACGGGGACAAACGAACAACAAAAGTCACCTGTAGCTCATTTCTGTATTTCTCGCATCGTAAAATTACTCACATGAAGTGTGAAGCAAACAAATTTTATCGTGAGAAAAAAATGTTTCTGCATTTGAATGCGAAAACAGACAATACTGATTCTGTTGTTACTGGAATATATCCAGTAATTAAGTGTCAAATTCAAGTCAAACGTCAACAAAAGAAATAAATAAAAGAAAAACAAGTAAACAGTGAAAAGTTAAAAAAATTGGAATTAAATATAAAGAAAAAATATAGTAAAAATCCGAACAAAATATATAGTGCAGCAATAATAACAGCTGAACATACACTTTTAGTGCCTCCCATTGCCATTTGAAATTACAATTTGCGTTTAATTTATCAAACTGACCTCTACCAAAATCTAAATTGGATGACATGTAGTCCACTAGCTTTTATTTTTGTTGTTTAGATATTCTTTCTATTTTCTAAATTAAAGAAATAATTTACAAACACATTTTATTACTCACCTTTTCAGCTGATTTGGACTCCATATTACGTTATTTATTTAATTATTTAATAAAGTACGCACGAAATATTTCTATAAATTTCTAAACTTTGCGATTCTCGCACCAATTTGAAATGTGACTTGTTTTAACAGTTCTCATGAGAAACTTTTCACAAAACGTTGGTACAGAAACACTTTTTCTCACATCCTTCCAAAATTATTTAAATGACAGTTAATTCGCGCAATGTAAAGATAAAGAAACACTTGTGTGAGAAAAACCATGTTTTGTTTCAATTTACACTCTTTTTGTTACAATTCCCTCGTTCCATGCGAGAAAGTTTACGATGCGAGTAATACAGAAACGAGCTACTGATTAAGAGTGCTTTACATTGTCCCACAAGTCGTACGACATGCCAAATTTTTGTGTAGAAGAGCACAAGTCGGATCGTCTAAACGGAATATGTAATGAAACTATAAGATTTTGGGAGAAAATACGGATGAAAATTTGACAGTCGTATGGCTCTCTTGATTTTTTAAAATTTTTCAAAAACCAACACACACCATTAGATCAGGGATGCATTTTTATGTAAACAAATGTGAGAAAGCCAGGGAGGGAAAACTGGTTTCATAAATTTATACCAATTATAAAATCAAAATGTACATTTTAGACCACGACAGCACAATTTTATAAAAATATACGTATATTTTCCAAAAGTACACTAAAAATTTTGACCACGAAAATAACATATTCGAAAGTTATAAAAATATTTTTCAAGGTTATTAAAGGTTATTATGAAAGCAGCGAACGAGCAGAGAAAGGGACATCATCAAGAGATTTGTTGTTTCTCTCACCCCCTAACTCTGTTCGGTGGTTCCTTTTTCTTCTAAATTCTTTAATATTGTTGTTTTGTTTTGATTTTTATTTTCTAGATGTGAAAATTTGCCGTATTTTTCATCTACTTTATGTTCACAATTTCGCAATTTTTAGCACGACAATGTTACAAACATAGGTTATAGGAATCTGTGGTTACAAAACACAACAATGTGGTGTTTTGTGTTATGAAAATTATGTACTATGAAAATTAATTTCATTTAATAAAACAAATAGATACCAAAAAATCACAAGATCTCTAAAATGTTATTTTATTGGCTAATGCACAACAAATTTCTTTTTGGTAATTTTTTTAGGTTCGCTATGTTTTTTTTGCTATATTAACACAAAACACGATTAAAACCACAAAACACCATTAAAACAAGCTGCACTATGTTTTTTTACTATAATATTAACACAATTAAAACAAAGAAAACCATAAGAAATTATAAATTTGTTCTTATGCACAAATTGTGGCTTATGTTAACAAAATTTTTCACCACAAAACACCAAAATACTGACAAATTTCTTTTTGGTAATTTTTAAGCTTCGCTATGTTTTTTTGCTGTATTAACACAAAACACTATTAAAACAAGCTTCACTATGTTTTTACCTATAATATTAACACAAAACACAATTAAAACAATTAAACCACAATAAATTATAAATTTGTTCTTATGCACAAATTGTGGCTTATGTTTACATTTTTTTTTGTTTACTTTTCCTCTCGTGAAATTGTATATTTGTCTCTTTCTCCCCCTATTTGAAGAAAATCTGATTTAAAATTTTTTCAGACCCCCAGCTGACACTTCTAGGTATTCTATGCCAATGGTGTAAAAGCCAGAAAACAACCATTCGATTTTTACTCTATTTTTTTTAAATACGGATGGAATTTCATTTTATTTTCTCTCTCATTTTACGTACGACAAATCTTATCGTCTAAAGCACCCTTTAGTTGAGTTTACTTGATAAATAAACTTTTGCTAATACCATGAATATAATAACCCTATAAATGTTACCCTGTTTTCCCCGATTTTTAATTGCGTTTTTAACATTTGTACCCGTAATCTTCACGCCAGAGACCTTCGCCGAATACTTTAAGCAGTGGCGGCGGCTAGTAGCAGATATAAGCGGCGGCTCACACAAAAATATGTCTAAGTAACAATATATAAATAAGAAACTGTTAAATATAATTATTCTTATAGAAATAACACTATATCGATAAAAGAGATAAAAATATACATTCTTTGGTACATTATTATAGTTATTTATAAATGTTTAAGCATACGAATGTAAATTGAAGTTGCTTTAAATATTATTTATTTTCCATACGGTAGAACCAGCTACACTGTTTTTTGTTAAGATTATTGAAGTTTTGCTTTTAGTTTAAAGTTTTTTGCTCAGTAGATCTTGATTATGTCGGATATCTGATTCCAATTCGCTGAGCTCTTCGGTTTCATCGGAGATAGAAGAATTATCGTCAAAATATTAAGTTCTTTTGGAAGATATTGCGTGAGATATTTTAACAGAACTTGTAATAGTTTTGCTGGTTTTTTTGCATTTTAATTTATTTAAAAAATTAAAGCTTATTTAAGAAAATACTTATAAAAATAAGAAACTTTTAAATTTATGTATATTATAAACAAGCAAAAAATTCTCGAGAATAATGGAACAATATTCTTGATAGAATCTATTCAGTGCTGCAAAGAACAAACAAAAAAATAAAAGTAAAAAATCCGAATTGATATTTATCGACATACTACTAAAAATTAAATTCATATATAGTGAAAAAGTTTTTGTAAAGAAATAACCAAAACAAAAGGAAAGGAAAAAAAAAGTACAGTAACATTTTTATTTCTTTATCAATTATAAAAAGTTTTTTGGAGTAAACTAAGAAAAATCGGAGGCTTCCTTTAAGCCGGTTTGTAATCGTTAAATTATCGACGGTGGTTATCCAAAATTTCCGGCGCCTCTACTTAGTCGGCTATTAGTCATTCGGCGCAGGTCTCTGCTTCACGCACATCATTATTTGTTTTGCTATATTTTTGACAAACGTGAGAAACATTATTTATTTTTTTATTAAAAGCAGTGTTTATTTAACGAATTACATTAATAACAACATGGATGAATTACAAAAACTGGAACATTTGTCTTTGGTATCCAAGTTGTGTACAGAATTGGATAATCACTTGGGTATTAATGATAAAGATTTGGCCGAATTTATTGTAGAATTGGAAGCAAAAAATCCTACATTTGAGGGATTTCGTAAAGCTCTTGTAGAAAATGGTGCAGAATTTCCTGATTCATTAATTTCTAATCTTCAGCGTATTATAAAGTTAATGCAACCTCCAACTGGAGATGAAGACTTAAAATTGACGAACACGGAAGCAGGTTGTGCTTCGTCCAGCAAAAAGTACAGAAAAACTGAAAAATTGGCACTTATGTTTCCAGGCTTAGCATTGGCTAATGATAAATTTAGTAAGATTGATACACCGGTATCGAATTCTGAATCTGAAGACGAAAAAGAGCCTGATAAGGAGAAAAATAAAAACGAAATTAAAAATAAAGTTAATGTCAAAGATCTAGCGGCAGTGGATGAGGCTATGTTAGAACTTGAAGCTTTAGCTCCTGACACTGTCAACAAATCTTCCAGAAGTGAAACAGACATTAAGCACAAAATCGAAATAAAATCGTCATCAATATCCAAACCACTTCATCATAGTGATAAAGACCGCAAACGACATCGAAGTAGTGAGCATCAAACAGACAAAGATGATGCACGGACTAATGGTAAAGATCATTATAGGGATACAATTCCAAATAAACGTTCCCGACCGCATTCACGGGAGAAACTTCGACGATCCCGTTCCAGATCGCCAACAAAAAGGAGAAAACGTTCTAGAACATGTTCTAGAGAGAGAAAAAATGAACGTAGAAAGCGCTCGAGATCCAAGGAGAGGTCGCGCCGTTCTCGTTCTAGGTCAAGAGAAAGGTATAGACGTTCAAGATCTAGATCTAGGCATTATTCTAACCGAAATCGAAGGTCTCGGTCCCATGGATCCAAAATGCGTGATAAAATGCCCCCTCCTGCCATAATGGCAGATGATCCAGAATCTGGAAAAATATACTCGGGAAAGGTATCAAATATTGTACCTTTTGGTTGCTTTGTACAACTTTTTGGCTTACGAAAGCGTTGGGAAGGATTGGTTCACATATCTCAGCTACGCTCTGAAGGGCGTGTAACAGATGTCACTGAAGTTGTTAATAGAAATTCGAATGTTTATGTTAAAGTCATGTCGGTGACAGGTCAAAAAGTTTCACTTTCAATGAAAGAAGCTGATCAGAATACTGGCCAGGATTTAAATCCTCTAAGTCACGCTCCTCCGCCTGACAGTGAGCTTAAAGATCGTAATCCAGATCGTCCCTTTGGAGGAGGGACTTCTCTGCTCAATCTACAGGGTGGAGGTGATAACGATGAAGATGATTCTCGAAAACGCGTTACACGCATTTCTAGCCCAGAACGTTGGGAAATTAAACAAATGATAAGTTCTGGTGTTTTAGACCGTAGTGAACTTCCCGATTTTGATGAAGAAACTGGTGTACTGGCAAAAGATGAAGACGATGAGGAGGATATTGAAATTGAAATAGTAGAAGAAGAACCACCTTTTTTGGCTGGCCATGGTAGAGCTTTACATGATTTGTCCCCAGTTCGTATAGTGAAAAATCCAGATGGGTCATTGGCTCAAGCCGCTATGATGCAATCGGCTCTATCAAAAGAACGTAGAGAGCAGAAAATGTTACAACGTGAACAGGATATGGATGCTGTACCTACAGGGTTGAGTAAAAATTGGATTGATCCTTTACCAGATGAGGATTCTAGTCGTACCTTAGCTGCTAATGTTAGAGGTATGGGTTCCACTCCGATGGAAGTACCAGAGTGGAAGAAACATGTAATTGGTGGAAAAAAGTCTTCCTTTGGCAAGAAAACTGATATGTCTTTAGTCCAACAACGCCAATCATTACCTATCTACAAGCTAAGAGATGATTTGATTAAAGCTGTAACTGATAATCAAATTTTAATTGTAATCGGTGAAACGGGTTCAGGAAAAACTACACAAATTACACAATATTTAGCTGAATGCGGCTTTACAGCTAGAGGAAAAATTGGATGCACGCAACCTAGACGTGTAGCAGCTATGTCCGTAGCCAAGAGAGTTGCCGAAGAATTTGGCTGTCGCTTGGGTCAGGAAGTTGGCTACACTATACGTTTTGAAGACTGTACTAGCCCAGAAACGGCAATTAAATACATGACAGATGGTATGTTGTTGCGGGAATGTCTTATCGAGGCAGATCTAAAAGGTTATTCTGTTATTATGTTGGATGAAGCTCATGAACGAACAATACATACTGATGTGCTATTTGGCCTACTAAAAACAGCAGTGCAAAAACGACCCGAATTAAAACTAATTGTAACGTCAGCCACTTTGGATGCTGTGAAATTCTCCCAATACTTTTTTGAAGCTCCAATTTTTACCATACCAGGTCGTACATTTCCCGTAGAAGTGTTATACACTAAAGAACCAGAAACAGATTATCTAGATGCTTCTCTAATTACGGTAATGCAAATACATTTGAGAGAGCCTCCAGGTGATATTTTGTTGTTCTTAACTGGCCAGGAGGAAATTGATACTGCCTGCGAAATTTTATATGAACGAATGAAAAGTCTAGGGCCTGATGTTCCAGAATTAATTATTTTACCAGTGTATTCTGCCCTTCCTTCTGAGATGCAAACAAGAATTTTTGACCCTCCTCCACCCGGCAGTCGGAAAGTTGTTATAGCAACAAATATTGCTGAAACATCGCTAACCATAGATGGTATATTCTATGTGGTGGATCCAGGATTTGTTAAACAAAAAGTTTACAATTCTAAGACGAGCATGGACTCACTGGTAGTAACTCCTATATCACAGGTATGTATAGCTATTTGATAATAAGAGTGTTAGCAATTTACATATATATTTTTGTTTGTTTCTTGTATTTAGGCTGCAGCCAAACAGCGTGCTGGCCGCGCTGGTCGTACTGGTCCTGGAAAATGTTATCGACTCTACACCGAAAGGGCATATCGTGATGAAATGCTGCCCACGCCCGTACCAGAAATTCAACGTACAAATTTGGCTACTACAGTTTTACAATTGAAAACTATGGGTATTAATGATTTATTACATTTTGACTTCATGGATGCTCCACCAGTGGAATCGTTGGTGATGGCTTTAGAGCAACTGCATTCTCTATCGGCACTAGACGATGAAGGTTTACTAACACGACTAGGTCGCAGAATGGCTGAATTTCCTTTAGAACCCAATCTTTCGAAAATGCTTATTATGTCAGTGGCTTTACATAGTTCAGATGAAATTTTAACTATAGTTTCTATGTTGAGTGTTCAAAATGTTTTCTATAGACCCAAAGATAAACAAGCTCTGGCGGATCAGAAAAAAGCTAAATTTAATCAAATTGAAGGTGACCACTTAACACTTTTGGCGGTTTACAATAGTTGGAAAAATAATAAATTCTCGAATGCCTGGTGTTATGAGAACTTCGTGCAAATACGAACACTGAAAAGGTCACAAGATGTCCGCAAGCAATTATTAGGCATTATGGATAGGCACAAGTTGGATGTTGTATCGGCTGGCAAAAATTCTGTTCGTATACAGAAAGCTATTTGTTCCGGTTTCTTTCGTAATGCTGCCAAAAAAGATCCGCAAGAGGGTTACCGAACTTTGGTGGACTCCCAAGTTGTCTATATACATCCATCAAGTGCTCTGTTTAATCGGCAACCTGAATGGGTCATTTACCATGAGCTAGTCCAAACAACAAAAGAGTATATGCGTGAAGTAACTACTTGTGATCCTAAATGGCTGGTGGAGTTTGCTCCGTCCTTCTTTAGGTTCTCCGATCCGACGAAATTGAGTAAATTTAAAAAGAATCAACGTTTGGAACCGTTGTATAATAAATATGAAGAGGCTAACGCGTGGCGTATATCAAGAGTGCGACGAAGAAGAAATTGAAATAAGACTTTTTATGTCACTTCAATAAACTATTATTTTTGGGATATCTTGATAGTTCTTGAGAAAGAAAACATATTATGGATACTTAGAATGATAACATGCATAAAATCTAATACAGTACTAGGTATGTTTTTTAGTTTTTTTTGGTAAAGTTTAGTAATATGAGAACTATAATTTATCTCAATAAGAGACAAAAATGTACAAAAGTACGGAAACGGAAACGACAATGTAAACAGTGCACTGGCGATAACTTGAACACCGAATTACTTTTAAATAACTGTTCTAAAAGAGGAAGAAAATTTTAAAGCTCTATAATTTGAAAAATAAAAACGAATCAAAATCATAAAAAGTAGGCGCATATAGAATCACTTACCGTCATGTTTGAAACTTTTCTCGTACTCAATCACAATTGAAAAGAAACTAATAATAAATTGGGTTTGTCATCATATTTTAGATCTGTGGTGATCTGAGTTTTAGTTTTCCTTTTTGTTATCTCATGTATAGTCTTTGTAATATAGTGTGGTTTGGGGCCGCTTTACTTAATTTATTATAGTCAGTCGCGTTTTAATTTGGCATATTATATACCGAATATTTGTATACATCTGAATGTAGGATTCTTTTATTAATATACCTTGTTAATTAATAACATAAAATCTTTAATCTGCTACTAATTCAATTTTAAATTACAACATATCATGTTTATTTAATTTAATTTTCTTATATGGCATGATTTATCTATTAATAAATATATAATTGGTCTTAAAGAATTCCAACTTATTGAAAATAAATAAATAAATAAATAAACTCACTAGTACAACACCACAAAAATCTTTCTACGTTGTCAAAAATGATTCATACAATTTTTAAAATGCACCAGAAAAGAATAGTCGATTTTTTAATACATGACATGTATGAATGTAAAGGGTGTCCCAACAAGAACGCAAGATTTAAATGACTGATGCAGCAATTGAATTGTTTCTCTGGCTGTATGTGGCTGGCGTGTGGCGCCGTCTTGTTCAAACCACATGCCCTCCACATTCATTTCTTCAATTCTAGGCACGAAAAAACAGGTTATCATTTCACGATACCGAACACCATTGACTGTTTCCGCTTGACCTGCTTCATTTTCATAAAAAAAAGGTCCAATGATTCCTCCAGCCCAAAATCCACACCACACAGTGACACGTTGAGGATGCATTTCCTTCTCGTGAATCACTCGAGGATTTTCCTCACCCCGAAATGCGACAATTCTGCCTATTGACGAAGCCATCAAGATGGAAATGGGCCTCGTCACTGAAGATGATTTTATCGGCAAAATCAGCATTTTCATGTTGTCTCTCCAATACCCAATTAACGAAATCCCTTGGCTGTCCATGGTCAGCTGGCTTCAGTTCCTGAGTCAATTGAACTTTGTATGCATGATGATGCAAATCTTTCGTCAAAATTCGCTGCATAGTGGATTTGGAGACACCAATTTACTGAGATCGGTGTCGAATTGAGGTGGATGGAGTTTGAGCGACATCATCACGTACATCTGCGACATTTTCGATCGATCGACCTGGTCGAAGGCGCATTGTTGTCTTTACATCACTAACAGACCCAGTTTCGGCAAATTTATCCATTAATCTCTTTACAGTTGACTCTTTTGGAGCATTATTGTGACCCCAAATTGATCGCAATTTGCGAACTGTAGCCGCAAAACTTTCACCATTTTGGTAAAACAATTTCACAATGAGAATTCGTGTAGCGCTCCATTTTTACTAACCTCTTACCTTTTACTAGCAAACAATAACAATTGTTCACATGTCAAACAATGACACTTCGAATGGCGCCAAATTAAAATCTTGCGTTCTTGTTGGGACACCCTTTATATACATACGTACATATGTATATGTCAATAATTCCAAATTATATAATTTTTGTGATTTATGGCCTGTTCACCGATGTCGAACGATATCGTTCGTTAATGTATAAATGAATATTTAAAAAGACTATTTCATAAATATGGATTCTTATTAAAAATGCAATACAATTTTATTATAAGCTGAACAATTCGCTAAAGTCAACACCACCGGTTTTAATTAGTTTACTTTCTCGCGAGTGCACTGTAATTTCGTTATTGTTAAAGGGTGCTTTAGACGATAAGATTTGTCGTACGTAGAATGAGAGAGAATATAAAATTAAATTGCATCCGTATTTAAAAAAAAGAGAGTAAAAATCGAATGGTTGCCCAGCTGTCCGGTTACTCATTACAAATTGAAAGCCATCCGATTGTATAGAATTATGTCAATAGGGAAAATAAAACGAAAATAGTTAAGCCCTTACAACTCGCATCTGATTCGGATTTGTCTTTTTCCCTTCCAATTGTAAAGTTAAATGTTTATTAGAAATGAAGATCAAAACAAACACAAATAAAAATTTTGCATCGCATTACCATCTGATCTGGATGGCTTTGTAATGTATCATATTTCGTTTTAATTATGAATTTTGTTCTTTTTTCTGAAGTAATTTTTCCGTTATTCTTTCTTTTTCATTTTTATTATTATTCCAAAGCAAAATTTGTATCAAGTTCATAAGTGTTTTTAAAAGTGAAGTGTTGGCGGCATTTTTTGTGGTAATATAGTTATAAATTATTAAATAAAAATAATTAAAAAAGGTAAGTGACTGTTTTATTTTTATTTATGTGTTAATTTATATACATATGTATGTATGTTTTGTATTTTTAGTGAATAAAGCCAGGCACTTCCGTAAACTTTCGTACAATAGAAAAATGGAGAAAAACTAAATAATCTACATATCATAAATACAAATTTTAAAGACGCTTCGTTTAGTATAATTTTAATTTTCAACATTTTGTTCTATTTTTGCTCTCTTGAAAAGTTTGGAAATTTTAATTAAAGTGTTTTGTCAAAATTTCACACTTATACATATGTATTACTTTATCAATTATTTTCTTTAACTTTTATAATTAATTAATTATTTTTTATTTCTCTTATTATAACAATTAATTTAATATATATAACAATAAAAAATTAAAATATTGAAAAAAAAATTAAGTTCATAATTTAATTATGCAATAGTTAAAATTCATTCCAAAATCAATGGCTTTCAGATACATTTTATTGCACTCCGAATTCACCATAATAGTTGGACCCATCCATCCTTCGCTTACAATGTATATTGTGTTGGATAAATCTTACAGCCTAGGCCATCGCTGTGTAAATGTAAATAGAAATTGTATACAGACATTGGATGGGTCTTGGTTACATTGTCATTGGTCTCAAATCGAAGATGTATGTAGCAAAAAGTTCACTGTTATGTACCTGGAACAGACCTAATATGTGTAATTACTTATAGATTGGCAACACTTCTTGTGATTGACATGGACCTCTGATACAGGTTGCCATTGGACACTTTTAGTGCTATATGCTAGTACAATACCTTTTTATAATTATTAGCACTTGGTGCTTTTCTTATTTAGTTCATAAAATTACTATAAAATAGAAAAACAATTAGATATGTCAATAGAAAATTGAAAAAGAAGAAGAAAAATAAAGTGAAAAAAGTCCCGGCAAAGCTTAGTTTCCGAGTTATGGACTTACGAATTTTCCATATAGAAATGCACATTTCTACTACATTTCGGAAACCAAATGGCCAATATTGGTATCATTTAAAAGGTTTTGAAAATATCTTGCTATAAACATAAAATTTATTTATTAGGGAATTAAAAACATATTTTCAAGAATTTAGTTTAAGGCCTGAAGATTTTGGTATTAGCACCAAATGAAATGCTGCATATGCCCCAGCTAAAGCATATCACAAACATAGATAAATAATGTTTCAAATATGTAGACATACATATATGAAATGTGAATGTGCATTTCTTTTATTTATATTAAAAAAAGTGTTATAAAAACTTGTAATTGTTTTTAACTGTAGAAAATTTTAAAACTTTTGCGTCGAGAATTTAGCTGTTTTAATATGTCATCTTCTGGCCATAGGTATGTGTGCTTTGGCAACCCTGCTCTGATACCACCATAAAATATTTTAGGAGTTTGACGACAAAAATCACGTAAAAACAAAGAAAGATAAATTTGAGGCAATTTATTGTGTTTAAATGATTTAGAAAGTTTTTAGAATTAGGTAAGTAAAGATATAAAGGAAGTTTGAGCATAACCCAAAGAATACACAAAAAATATCAGTGAATAAAATGAAGCTCAGTCGGCTTCTTTTTAATACACACATACTTATTACGTTTTTATTCAGAAACATTAAGCAAACTACTAATTAAATTTGTATGCTATAAAGCTATAAATTATATACATAGGTATATACATATGTACATACATTTGCTTCCACGTTATCACATATCGGACTACATTTTTAGAAATGTAAAGTGCCAAAATTAATCAAAAACCTGATCAGTTTTTGTTAAATTTTCTTTTGAAATTGCATTCATACGCGAAAACAATTTTGCGTCAAATTTTGCTTGTTTTACAATACTACGGTTAAGAAAAGAAGGTCAAGTCTGCGTCCCTTTCCATTCTCTCTTCTCCACTCTTCCAAATACTCAAGATTTGATGAGTCAAACTTGATATGTGTGAATCGTGGGTTATATAGTGTGAATGCAATCGCCGAATTCACAATCTTTTGCAACGGATGTTTTGTGGTATTAAGGGCCTTTCATCATGCAAAATTGTTGAGCTTATTATTAGTGCACTTGCTACATTTTTGCAATGTGCAAGATTAAAAGTATTAGTTCTCATTGGTATTATGCAAATTACAAACGAAAACCTGTCAATTATAGAGCGAAGGCGATCTGCTGACGGTAGCCTCAGACATTTTTTGTACTTTATTCAGCATGTTTTTTTTTATTAATATTTAAGATTTTATATAATACTTACATATAGAGTGGAGGACATTAGGTTAGCACATTAGCTAGGTGCGCTCTTCTGCATATGGATCATTGTGTTCACATGTATATTTTTGTAAACAAGATGATCCTTACGAAACATTATTGTCTGTTCCAAAACGAGAAAATTGGATTCTTCCCTCTAAGATATTTCTCCAAAAAAACTTGGCTTTTCTTTTTTTCTTTCAAGTTCTTTGATACGTGTGTCTTATGTTGTACAATACAGCCGCGCAAATTTCTTTGATTTACCCTCATTATTGGGCGTTATGATGTCATTGTGGATTGCTACCAGATGAAGCCGGTATTGTTCAGTAACCAGTGACTATGCCTTCGCCACTGAAACCTTCCGCCAACAACTGACACAAAGACACACAAATGCACAACAGAAAAATGCGAGATGTTTTTATTATTTTTCATACATTTTTATAATTTTTCGTTTTGTTGTGAACGTGCAGACTACTTCGGCCTCACGAGAATGAGCACTAATAAAAATTACCGACTTGGCACAGCTCTAATAAATAGTAAATTCAGTGTGAACTGTCTTATAAGTTTTTTACAACCAAAACAATTACTTGTGATTAAATTTTAATGAAAATCTTTAAGCTAAATCGGATAGCTGTGTTCATCCGCTATTTAACCAGGCCTCTTAGTTCAGTTGTTGAGTAGCACTACTTGAACTTAACTAAAATAAACTTTTTCATATCGAATTGGTGGTAACACAAAAGAAAGCCCAGCTGGATAATAAAAAACAAAAAATTATAATATTTTCGAACATACAATTAAAGAAAATGAAAGTAATTCTATAAAATAATGGGGAAGTTAAAAACTTGTTTGTCGGTATTGTGTAGCACCAGTGAAGCAAAATAATTACTAAAAATTGCTACTAAAAAAAAGCTTCAAAATTGATTACGTCATCTTGAAATCAGAGCCGCTACAACACTACTATAAATAAAAAAACTTGCAAAAGCAGAGTTGTAAGATAGTAAAACTTCACTACTATCCCCTTCCTATAGTTCCAGCACAATGCAGCACTTGTTTAAGGGTCATCCGCTGAGTGTTCGTTCAAGATAAAAATGCATATACAAATTATGGTTTCAAATTCTGTCAGTTTTGGGTAAATTTTCGAATTTGGGACCAGGGATGGCAATTTAGCCTTTTTCGGGATAGATTCAGCCGGCTTTTAGTCACTCAAAACGCGAAAAAAAAACTAAAAAAACGCGCAAATTTAGCATTTTTCATTCTATTTACAAAAATTATTGGTATAAACATATTAATATATCCATTCTCAAATGCAGAAGTTAAGTGTCATGAATTTATTCAAATTCATACATGCAACAGCCTAAAAAGAGATAATATATGTTGTTTAAGGTACGAGTAAAAAATACCTGACGAAGTGTGCTCTAAAATTATTTCAATCAAAACATAGAAAAAGCTGGTGGACTCCCAAAGTAGAGTACGGGAACGCAGCTGTTATGTAAAAAATTTTTATACATTATACTTATATTATATATATATAAGTATATATAACATTTCTATAATAAATATTTCTGTGGACTTTTTACAAAACATCATAAGTGAAATTTAAAAATTTTTTAAGAGAGCAAAAAAATTATTTAATAAGTAATTTTTGTTTCGTATTTTTTTACGTTATTATTTGTCTTCCAAAAAAAGCGACTTGTGAAGATTCCTTTACGATGAAAATACTAAGAAGTTTTCTTATCTTAACTTTAAAACTTTTGTCAAAAGTGCACAGAATTATAATGTGGAACACACAGTACAGTTCCGTCACCCAGTTATTAATTTGATAAACCACAACGCAATTTTGTTATCTTTTTTGTTCTGACAGCATTATGGATTCTATTACATCAGGATCTTCAAAACTTGGACAAACTAAATTTCATATTCTACAATCAATATCTAGTGAATCAATAAAAAGAGGTCCTCGTGCTATTGTGCGTTCGGTGGATTTGAACGAAGGCATAGAAATTAAACGCAGATATGGTAATTTTTTCTTGAAAAATAATTGCTGCGTTTTTTTTAAATTTTCAGTGGTCTTCAGCAATTGCGATTCCACAAAAAAAAATATAATACGTACTTAAAAGTAAAAGCATCATTAAAAAATGTGTATACAAATTTATAATATAATTCGTCGTTTTTTACATCATTCATAATAATTTTAATTTTCACTAATTTTGACAAATTTTGTAAAAAATACTTTATGAGAATATCATAAAGTATGTCATAGTACATTTCACATATTTTTTTCGGGAAAAATCACAATTTTAAAATTAGAATCATATAATTTTAACAAGTTTAAGGTTTCTTCGTTTTATATAAAAGTAATATTTATATTTTTCGATACTTCGCCACGCCTTTCTGTGGCTTCTTCAGGAAATTTATATATAAAAAAATTAAAAATTTATTTTCTTATTTAATTATTAAGCTCGAGGCCGTTATTCACTTCAATAGTTGCAGTTCTGATCAATAATAGGAAAAATATGCAGTGCTTTTTTTCAACTTTTTTCTTGCTGATTTTGAAAACTTTAAAAAATATATAAAATCCGCTATATTTTTTAAGCAGAACTTAAGAAACAACAGTATTCTTGACTATTTGAATAATTTTTTTAACGTTTCTTTTATTTAAGTGCTCTCAAATTAACAAATCCACTTTGAAATTTTGTAACGAATTCATAACGAATAATTTTTGAGTTTTTCGTTTTCTGGAGAAGGCAAAAACGTTTTCACTTTCGTTTTTACAATTTTCCTATTATTAAAATTTAATAGATATATAAATTTATATACATATGTATATAAATGTAAAAACCGACAGCTAAGCTCTGAAAATTAAAAAAAAAAACTTATTTTACCATTATTAATACCAGGGGTTTTCACAATTGTGGTTATGCAAATTTGCAGTTTGCAAATTTTATATGCATTCCAGTGAAAAAGTATAAATTCTAATAAAAAATAAAAATATGGCAGTTGAATAAAAAGTATGGCACCGCTTTATATATTTCAGTTATATTTGTGTTTCGTTAATTATTTTAATAATTTCCTACTATACAATTTTAACTAATACTTTTCGTTTTTTACAAAAAAAAATATGGCGCTTGATGTCAATATGTATTTCTTGTTGACATTAATTTGCAAGGGAGCATATGTTTGTAAATATGTATTTACAGCTATGGACATATAAATGGCACACATTTAAAATGTGCAATGATTTTAGTATTTTCTATCTAAACTCCTTTAAAAATGCAAGTTCTCTTCAAAATCTCTTCTGATTGTTGTTGGCAGAAATATTTTTAATAGTTATTTACCGTTACCTTTTTTGTGTAAACAATGCTGCTTTTAAGTGGACATATAAATGGCACAATAAACGAAAAATATTCAATTCTCGCGTAGATTCAATTAAAATCAGTTTATTTTTTTGCGTAGTTTACAAAACCGAAATAAGCCGATAAATTATTAAAAAATGAGCTCAGGCAAACATACCACAATTGAGGAAAGACGGATCATATGGAAATTGCACCGAGATGGTAAGAAAGTGGCGGAAATTACTGGAGTAATGCAAATTTCTCGAAAAAAAGTGAACAATGCAATTAAATCATGTGCTGGGGATTCCCATATATTGATTAAAGGTAAAAGTCGGAAACCAAGACCTCGAAAAACAGATGAGCGTACTGATGCAGTCATAGTAAGAATGGCAAAAGTTAACCCATTCAAGTCATCACGGCAGATAGCAATAGATATAAATGATTCCATGAACTTGGAAATATCTAGCAGGGTTGTCAGAAAAAGATTAAACGAGGCAAATTTGTTTGGACGCATTTCCAGAAAAAAGCCACTTCTCTCAAAAAAAAATATTTCAAAACGTTTAATTTTCGCCAGAGACCATAGAGAAAAATCCATAAATTTTTGGAAAAACGTGTTATGGAGCGACGAAACAAAAATTAATAGGATGGGACCTGATGGTAAAATATTTGTTCATCGTCCTAAAGGCCAAGAGTTCAATTCTCGGTTCACCCAGAAGACAGTAAAACACGGTGGGGGCAACATTATGGTTTGGGGTGTATTTTCTTGGCATGGAGTAGGTCCGCTTGTTAAAATAAATGAAAAAATGGAAAAGTTTCAATATTTAAACATTTTGAAAAACTATATGGAGCCATATGCCTTCAACTCCATGCCAATTAAGTGCAAATTCATGCAGGATAACGATCCCAAGCATACCTCCAAAGTAGTAAAAAAGTGGTTTTGTGAGGAGAAGATTGATGTTTTCGATTGGCCAGCCCAGAGCCCTGACTTAAACCCCATAGAGAACCTATGGAACGAAGTCAAGGTTGAAATAGCGAAACATAATTATAAAAATATGAACGAACTGTGGTGAGCAGCGCAAAACGCTTGGTATGAGATAACTAAAGCAAAATGCGAAAAACTCGTTGAAAGTATGGGCAGGAGGTGCGAAGCTGTCATCAGAAACAAAGGGTTTAGCACTAAATATTAACAGTAAAATGCTGGTACACAGAAAAAAATCGAGGAAAGCAAATTTTTTATATTTTTTCAAGATTGTGCCATTTATGTGTCCAACTCATTTCAGGAGTGTTTAGACTTAATGAATTTTTTTAGTTTTTATATTAATGAATTTTAGTGTAAGCTTATTTAATATTAAATATGAGTAATACAACTTTGCAAAAAACCAAAAATTTGTTGTTTATTATTAATATTTCCGATATTGTAGCACAAGAAAGAACTAAAGGTAAAATGTGCCATTTATATGTCCATAGCTGTATATACACAACTATTTTTGCTCAAGTTTTTTTTTAGTGCAAACGAAGTAACATTTTTACTTAGAATTTAAATTGTATTATATGAACTAGTAGCACTTAAATATTTAATTATTTATATTAAATGAATTTCCTTTGGGAATATCTTTATACATATTTGAATCTAATTTCAGAATTTTTCTTTAAAAAAAAACAAAAATAGAGTACAGTACTATACCGATAATACGGGCACGAGGTTTCTCGGACACATCTATGATCCGGACACTGCTACAAACCGGACAGTAAATTTTGTTTTTCTTTTTTTTTTGTTATTAAGTGATACTCTTTGTATAATAACGAAACTTTTTACTGTAAAATTAATAATAATTTTTGCAATTTTGCTTTATTTAGTTGAGTGTGTTTGTTGACATATTAGGTCGTAAAATATTTTATATAAAATTTCTTAAACTTGCAATTGAACAGCAAATATTAACATCTGTATACCAACATGTCAGGATTTATGGTGTGCGGATTGTCGAGATAGTACTGTATTAGATAGGTGTGGATTTGGTGAATGGGTTTATAATTAAAAAAATATAATATGTCTGTGTTATTAAATTTACGCAATCAGCAAGGAAATGTTTTATGTTTAGAGGTGTGGTATTATCCCAATCATATACATTTATGAGAATTCATTCCTTTTAAAATCTTATCATGGGCAAGCATAATATAACATATCTTGGGGGTTACACGTTCAAATTTTAAAATTTTCTCACTTTTTACTAATACTCTCTCCTACTTTTAAAATTTGGTGAGAATTTGCTTTCAAATTCTGTAAGCAAGTTTTGTTTCAAATTTTGGGTAAGGAAATAGCTGATACCTATTCTTGTGAACAGCGAAGCCAGCGTCTTTAAGGTGGTGCTGAATGGTGTTGTACTACCACACACGTTGTTTGTTCAAGATATGTCAAAAACAACTAATGCAAATATTACAAAAACAATGTGTTTTTAAGGTTTGTTGTGCAAAAAATTGCCGCCTGTTTTAACAACACCACCTTGTTTGATACGCTTTGAGCGAAGCCATCTTCATAAATGAACTTGCTTTTAAATTTCTTAAAACTTGCGTGCAGTCAACGTGAAGCTATCAATACATATGAATTTTTAGAAGCAGTATGTGTAAAAAATTTGGAAGCAAAATTTGAACGTGTGGCTGCAGTGTTAAACGAAGTCTTATGATTTTATTTAATTCCATACGACTTACAGTAGAGATTTTAAGTAGCCAGTTATGAATCTTATACTACTTATTTATTTTAATTGACTTATACCAGTTCCAGACACTACTGATTGCGATTAATACGATCTTTCTTTAAATACTCTTTTATATCATAAAAATTTATATTAGTAACTTCAATTAAAGGTAATCTCATAGCGATCTTGGTGGAATCATCAGCAAATATAAAAAAATGTCCCGGTATATAAATAATAAAAAAATTTGGAAAATTTTGTATTAAAAACTTCCTAATGTTAACAACATAGTAACTGCTATTGATACCTCTAATTGAAAATTAATTAATAAATGCAAATAACATAGTTGCCTGAAACATCGCTGCCGGTAACTGACTCATAAATAGTTATTTTCGCATTAGAATTAATTTCAAGAATCATGTTCAGTATTTGCAAATAGCGTTATTTTATAAACTAACGAGTTTAAGGCAAAATTGTTATTGGCCACATAAAAATTAATCCACTAAAATAATGAAAAGTACGCAACAATCAACATACCATCGTGAACAATCGCGGATATACATATGTATGTATATGTATACAAAAGTCATATAATCTACAATCAACAAACCTATAACATTGGGACACTACGTTCAAAACTGCAATCAACATTTACAAAGAAATACGAGATTATACGTACATATGTATGTATGTATGTACATATATTATAATTTAAAGTTTTTGATATGTAAATACATAAAAAATTTTATAAATATGTGTATATAAGTATAGACATAAAAATTTAATTTTCCATTTAAATTAAAGTAATTCTATAGGTTAGGTTAGAAGGCCGCCAAGTCCCAAGGGAATCAGCTCAATTGGGTCTTCCCGTTTCCCATTGTGTCCCCTGACCGGGATCAGACCTCATTCCGACTCATCGTTTCCAAACCACCTCTACTTCCAGATAAACAAGCTTATACCCTTAACCCGCACCCCAACACCACCGCGAGGCCCAGAAGGAAGGGGAACCCCATCGCAGACACACGCCCAACGGCGAGACCGGGACAGTGACACAGCAAAAGCTCAACCGTCTCCTCTTCCTCATCCCGACAGCTCTTGCATAAGTCGTTATACGGCAGACCCAATCTCCTGGCGTGCAGACCAATGTTACAGTGGCCCATCAGCACCACCAGCGGAGTCGGCCTCTCGGCAGTTCCCTAAGTCCGGCCGGAGTCGTACCGGGGCCAAATCATCCTGGAAATCGAGCAGGTGGTTCCGTTCGACCACCCAGTCTGCACAGTCCCGTAGACCTCCCGCTCCAACTGCATCCTGCAGTATACCAACGGAATCCCGACATAACCATCGATGTGCCCGTCAGGCAGACAAGCCCCCTCCTTGCCCAGCCCATCTGCCACGTCGTTCCCAAGCACACCACTGTGTCCCGGTACCCAGACCAACTCAAGGTTCGAATGTTCCGCCATCTTGTCCAGAGACGCCCGGCATTCACGAACCAAAATCGATGTCGTATAAACACCCGACAGCGATCTTATCAAAACCCTACTGTTGGTAAACACACGTATATACTCCGCATATATCCCGTGGTACCTCATCCAGTTCTAAAGGGTGGTTAAATTTCAAGGGCCGATGTTGATTTTGAATAAAACACAAACTATTTAGGAAATTATTGTAATTTTATTTTATTATGATATATTGGTATTACTCAATTATGTATGGAACAAAATATCGGCCAAATGGGCGCCGCGACCACGGCGGCACACCTCCATCCGATGGTCCAAATTTTCGATGACCCTGAGGCATAATGGAGGTTCTATGCCGTTAATGTGCCGAATTATCTCATCCTTTAGCTCTTAAATTGTTGCTGGCTTATCGACGTACACCTTTTCTTTCAAATAACCCTAAAGAAAAAAGTCCAACGGTGTCAAATCACATGATCTTGGCGGCCAATTGACATCGCCATTACGTGAGATAACACGGCCATTGAATTTGTTGCGCAAAAGAACCATTGTTTCGTTAGCTGTGTGGCAAGTGGCACCGTCCTGCTGAAACCACATATCGTCCACATCCATATCTTCCAATTCGGGCCATAAAAAGGTCGTTATCATCTCACGATAGCGAACACCATTCACAGTAACTGCCTGACCGGCCTCATTTTGGAAAAAATACGGCCCGATGATGTCGCCAGCCCATAAACCGCACCAAACAGTCACTCTTTGTGGGTGCATTGGTTTTTCGACAATCACTCTTGGATTCTCATTCGCCCAAATGCGGCAATTCTGTTTATTGACGAATCCACTGAGGTGAAAATGTGCCTCATCACTGAAGATGATTTTCTTCGAAAATTGATCATCCACTGTTGCCGTGGTCGCGGCGCCCATTTGGCCGATATTTTGTTCCATACATAATTGAGTAATACCAATATATCATAATAAAATAAAATTACAATAATTTCCTAAATAGTTTGTGTTTTATTCAAAATCAACATCGGCCCTTGAAATTTAACCACCCAGTATATATATAATTCTATAACTTTAAGAACCTTTCCTGAAAATATAATTAAACATTTTATATTGCTTATAAAACGGAAATTAAACTTGAGCAACGCAATATTCAAAATGTATTTTTCTCTTATGTGAAGTTCAAATAGTTTGTTTGTAGAGTTGTGTTGTTCTGCTCTGAGCTAGCTCAATTGAACGATTCAGTAAACTGAGCGAAGTGAGCGCTCACTTTTTTTAATGATTCTAGTTCAGTGAAGAGCGCTTGCCATGTTTTTTTTTCGTTCATTTTATTGGTTCATCAGTGCTACCAGAACCAAAAAATTTTCTTAAATAAAATTTCTATGATGCCAGATCCGAATATTTCATGTCATTGGCAATTTAGTGCAAACACTCAGTTATGTGATGAAAATCGTTTAAATTTTCTTGAACAAAATGTAAAGAAATATACAAAAAAAGTAAAAAAATAAATAAAAAATGATTATAAATCCGTCCTTATTTAAACGAAAATATTCAACAAATCTATTTAAATAAATACTAGTTAATATAGAAGTGAAATTTAAAAATTTAAATACCCACAATTCATCTGGCAAATTTAAGGGATCCGATTTATCTCTTAAACGATTTCTTAGAATATTTTCGCTATTCATCCTATTATTTTCTTCCAAGAAAATTTGCGAAACCGCAGCAAAAAGAGTCATTTTATAAATAAAAATGATAAAATATGTTGATACAAATTTTATTTTGTTATTTTGTTTGAATATTTTACAAACATCACTCACATACACATATGTTTACATATTTTACAATTGTATTATTAGATTTTATACAGTTGTATTTAGAGAAGATATGTGGAACGAAACAAATATGGAATATGAAATCGATCGAAATTCATCACACTACTGTCGATTTCAAAAGACGATTTACTTTTTAAATCGATCGATTTCCATCACATACCTGAGTAGCCTATAATAACAAATTTCAGCACCAAAAACATATTTTCTTTTTCTACTACTGATTAAAGCTGACTTGGTGCAAATGAGGTAAAAAATCAGTTCAGAAACAAAATCAACTGAGCGACAAATTCAACTAAGCATAAAAATCAAATGAGCTAAAAGTCAACTGATACTACTGAGCTACTGAAGGAACTAAACGAACCAGCTCACCAAAAAGAGCTGAACTGAAAAGAGCGCTCACTTCAAAGAGCTCATGAACCCAACTCTATTTGTTTGACCACAATAACTAAATTAGTTATAAAACAGGAAGGTTACTCTGTAATTCGATTCGAAAAACAAAATCATTCGCATCTGTGTTCCGAATCGAAAGCTAAATTGTACTACGTAGTTTGTTCGCGACGATAGCAGTGTTGCAAGTTGAAAGAAATTATAAAACTTGGCAACACTTGCCGAAAATTATACATAGGGGTTACACCTGTATTGTTTATTATTAACTACATAGCGGTTACAATATTTCTTATATTTTTTAAATACTTAAATTTTTCTTGCTTTCGTTTTATTTCTCGCTATAAAAATGGCTTTCGAATACATTTCTAACGTTTTTAACATACAAAACGTCCGAATTCTTTATGCAAGGTTTAATTTTTAAAAGGATTTTTTATTTACGTAAAGGGAAAAATTAACTTCCGCACTCTCGGGACATACATACTTATGTACAAAAATAGTATTATGTGGTACCATTTGTGCGAATTCCAATATTTTTTCTTTCGAATGAAGTTACGGAGAAACCCCTCAGAAAAACAATTTAAGCAACGTATTTTTAAAGTGTATTTTACAGGTCATAAAAAATTTATTATATTTTTTGTTATGTTTAGGTGAAGGTTCGAAACCTTTATTTGCTGACATAATTAATCAAACAACTGCAGATGACCATGTTACCTCAGTTCAAGATAGTGTCCTTCAAAGGGAACCGAAAACCAGTGCAAAGTATTCTTCAAATGTAAGTAACTTGCTGGAAATTCTCATTTTTGGAAAAGTTTCTAATGATAAAAAAACCATTCAAGAATTTATACAGACAGAGCGGTAAACGAATGATTTTCATTTAACGTTCCACTAATACTGTTTTCACACCAAAAGTTAAAACCACAAACAGATGATTTTGCGTTCTCACTATAAGTTTGATAAAATCAGGTTTTAAGGCACAGTTTGTGTAATAAAATTTCTTTTATTTTCTCCTCCCAGAAATCGATGAAAGCATTTTCAATATGATCAGACCAATAGTTTTTTTCTTTCGCACTTTGCGCCATCCTTTTAAATTATTGTAGTGACTTTATTTACCAAATTTTCCTTTATTGTTTTTATTTCATTGAGTGCCATTTAAATTTCCAGCTGTTTTCAATTTTTTAACTTGGTAGCACTGCCTTTAGTACATAAAAATCAGGATTGTATTTCATTAAATCAATTTAAAACCAATTCAAAAAAGTTTTGAAGAAAATATTTTTATATGATGAAACCATCTTTTAATATTTGGTTTTAACGTAAAACCAACTTTTCCATTAAAACCAGTCAGTGTGAAAACGCTATAACAAACTTAAACAAAATATGTATATGTAATTAAGCACACGGATATTTTTCTTTTACAAGCTTATTTTATACAATATTTTGTAGCGTAAACTTTATTGTCGATAACACACACTTTTCCCAAAACAAATAATTCTTTTGCAGAACATGCTTGAGACTTTTCCTAGTTAAAAGATGGCGGTATTTTTGGTTCCATTTTTTTAATTAATCACTAAAGTTTAACATCAATTTACGCAAAACATATTTTTGTCATGTAGATTTCAATAATATACGAACGACGATATGTATGTGATGGATAGATGTGATCGGTTTGTAGTGCTTTGATATCTTTTAATATTTTTAGAAAATCATGGAAAAATTAGAAAAATAGGTCAATTACGAAACACCGCACTTAAGTGGGTGTAATTCTCGCTGTTGAATTACTCTTGGATTTTCCGTAGCCCTTTTTGCCGATTAACGAACCCATTCAATTGGAAATGGATTTCGTCGCTCATAATTAAATTACGAATAAAATCATGATTTTCTTCTGAAGTAAAGTTCAACGATTTGGAACGTTGTTCAATTGTGTACTGTTCCATTTTAATTTCACCAAATCTTTATAAAATACTGAAAGCAAAAAAGAAAAATAATAAAAAAAAGTTTTCCTTGCGAAACCTCCATTTTAGTTTTTGAATTAAGCTGCTCTTCTTACATGTGATTTGCTGCTTTGTACGTGTGATTTGGTCGCGAACGTCAAAAAGAAAACATGAATTGTGTGTATTTTTACACAATAAAAAAGAAGCAAATGAACAAATATTTCCTTTAATAATATTGATAAATATTGAAATTCTAACTTCAGAATATTAAATTTTTTTTTCGAATGGACGCCAAGTACAATTGCGATTTCAATTGTAACATTGTTGTATAATTTTTTAAATTTTGATAAAAGTTTTTCCCATCCTGTGTTTTTTTTAATCTGGGACCAGCACTCAGGAGATGACTCCTACACATGCGAAGCATTGTGCTGGAACTATATGAAAGAGATAGTAGGAGAAACGACAGGAGGTGAAGCTTAATTAATTTTTTTACAGCTCTGCTTTTGCACGTTCTTTGTTTATAGCAGTGCTGAAGCTTCGGTTTAGTAGCCATTTTTATTATTATTTTACTTCGCCGGTGCTACACAATACCGACGAAGGAGGGCGTTCTGATGTGCTGCGAGATGTTTTTTTTTATAATTTTGGTTTTAAACTGAGGTTGAACCCAGGTCTGTTTATGGTTTTGTAGTCAACGTGCAGTCTACCATCCATCGTGCCATTGCATTTTTTGGAAAATAATATTCAGCATCGGGTACTTTATTTGTAAGAGTGATAATGAACAACAACACTATATACAATTAATTCATACAAACACTTATTTCATGTATGTACTTTTGTTTGACATGTATACTTGAGAAATAACAACAAAAAGCAACATTGGTTTGAACGTTTCGGAGGTGCAGAAATGTCCCCCATATCGCCCTCCTGGTCCTAGTTTAAAAAAAAGTAATACCCTATAACCTTCCTGGAGTTGCTCAGACTAAGTGCACCAAATTTGATTGGTCCACAAATGGCAAAGTTAAGCTTGTTTATATTATAAATTCTGTGAAAAACCATGTGGAAGGAGTAGCATCATTAAAAAAGTAGGCGTAAAGGTGGGCGTCAAGAGTCCCAATTATATGGTGTGAAATTTCAGGAAGATCGGTCTAGCGGTTTGGGCTCCTATGAGGTACAATCAAACAAACACACATTCAGCTTTACATACATATATATGTATGTATATATAGATAGAACTCAAGCCCTGTAGCGAAAGTCTTTTCAAGTTATACACTGTTTGTTTTGTTTGGAAATGTTCAATGAAGTGTTTGTAACGGTTTACTGCTAAGTAGTGAACTGTGTATTTTTGCATTATATTATTATATGTACATAAATATGTATATTCTTAAAAATTCATTAGAAACTTTTCTAAAGTTAGTTCTATTCAAAAGAAAGAAAATATTAAAAATAAAAACTAAAGGAATCGAGTTCATCGAGTTCATGGAAAAGTATTTTTCCCCGTGCGAAGACTGATAGATATGAAAGAAGCCACAAGAGCAAATCTCGTTCACCACTGTCACTAAGGCGAACAGGAAGAGTCCCATACTATCGTGATGAGAAACGTGAAAGAGATCGTTTAAGACGTTTATATGGGGGTTCATACTCTCGCAACCCTCCTAAATCGTATGGAAGAAAAAGTAGTCCAAGAGAGAAACGTGTTGAACACCCCTCAACCAGGGAACGTTATCATAGATATTCGCCTTCCCGGAAATTTAAAAAATACTACAGAAGTCGTAGATCACGTACTCGTTCTCCCCAAAGGCGTGAGTGGCACAAAGATTCTAGTAAGGATCTTGGTAAGGAAAGCTCAACTTTGGCGGCTCCTCCTACTCGTCCATATATTGCAGTACCGGTAGCTGTGCCATCTGATTATGCTGCATATTCGTTTGTATGTTTATTTTCTTTTTCTATTCAGTGCCCCCTAGGTTTATACAATGAAATAATTCAACAGAAAAGTTGTTTAAATTATGTATTGCACAAACCGAAGGCGCGCCATATATTCCTATAGTATAACGAAGCATATTTATTTATATATTACCTTTTTTTATAGCTTGGATGGCCGTCGCCACAGTTGCATTGGCAACAACCTCTTGGTCGACACCCATCAACCTCACAATTTGCTCCTTTTCCCATATGGCCAATGGTACCTCCACTGAGGCGTCCGCATCAACCGCCGTATATGGGTTTCCCTTACGGCTTTGGTCCTCCACTAAGATATCGTCCACCAACACAATCACTGTCGAAAAAACCATAAGCAACTTTTGCAGTTAAATAAGTTTAATTATAAACATTTTATTATCATATTACAGTCGAGTTCGATTATAATGAAATCCGCCGGTTGGGGAAATTTTGTTTCTTATAGGGGAAGTTCATTATAACCAGAGTAAATAATTTTTTATTGGTAATCTTTACAATTTTTTTTGATTATTTTCTTTATTTTTTAAAATGGTTGACTTTGGAATTTCATGTACATTCAAAGCTCGGTATAACAAATACTCACTTTAACGAATTCGCGCTATTACGAACGGTTAATTTTCTAACGACTGGTTTTGCTTTTTGACGCTCAATATAAGGAATGGTTGAAAATGTGAACATGAAGAAGACGATTTTTAAAACAGAAACACAAAGAACATGTTTGTTTTTTTTTTTACCATTGCTCAGGGACTATCCCTTAATATGCAATGCATTGCACTATAACTAGAGAGAGGGATAGGGTAGAGAATAGACAGGTGGTGAGAGTGGTAGGAAAATATAACTTAATTCTTGCACAACTTCTCAGTTGCGTGTTAATTATAAAGCAAAGTTGCGGCGTCTCTGATGTTTTTTTTAACGCACTATTTTTAAGCTAACGGAGAAATTTTATTTATTATTTTACTTCGTCGGACGTTTTATTTAGTGCTTAAATACCGACGAAGGAGGGTGCAAAAAATTCAAAAAAAACTTTTCTGATTTGACCTGGCTGGGAATCGAACCTCGGTCTTTCTGGTTGCAGAGCCAACACGCTGACTACTCGCCATCAGCACCCCCATCGTCGTTATACTTGTATTACCGTTGTATTTTCTATGTACGAAGACGCTGATTTGTTATACATGTGAATGGAAGTTTCTTTTTAATTGAGTTTTAGTTAAGTTTAGGAGTGCAAATAAATATGAGCAATAGAAAAAGACTTTCTTTAAGTGAAAGAATTAAGATTTTTAGAAGAGTCTGCAATTTCTAATAAATATTGAATATCAAAACCTTCCATATGTATATTAATAAAAATGGAAAAAAATTGTTTAAAATTTGGAAAACACTAACAACGGTTTGAAAAACCGACGATATCTTCGAAAAGGGGAGTAACCCGATATGGAAGAAAAATTGTATGAATTGTTCCGAAGCCAATGGAAAAAATTTATTCCCGTAAATAGAATAAAATTAAAAACAAAGACTAGCTTTATACAGGCGGATTTAATGCAAGTGATGGGTAGTTAGGTCGATTTAAGAAACGATATGGAATACGACTTATAAAAGAGTCTGGTGAAAAGCTATTATCGAGAGATGATTTAGTGGAGCCATTCAAAATAAAAGTGCGAAGAATTTTACTAAAGAAAGGCTTAACACACGACTTAATTTTGAATGCAGACGCAACAGGCACGTAGAAGTTGGAACCATATTGCCCATTAATGAAACCAAAATTAAACATGCAGATGTAATTAAATGTTTGGAAAATGCACCCAATGGAGTCAACAAAATAATAGTTCTTTTTCGAAGCCATTACTACTAAGAGAAATAGAAGAAGAAGCTGTTCAAAAAAGTTTGCAAATCGTTCACAAACAAACATATATATAAATACCTTTTCCACATCTCTTTAGTTATTAAATTGAAAATATTAATTTTATTAGCACTAAATGCAGAATATATTTTTAAGAAGTAAACTTAATCTTATTAACTTATGCATACAAAAAAACTTCGCTAAATAACGAATTTCTCAGTATAACGAATAGGCCTGCCATTATATCATTCGTTATACCGAGCTTTGACTGTATTTCACTTTTTTTCCTGAGTTTTTTAAGCAATAATTAGAGAATTTTTTGTTTATATTTTTGTGTTTTTAAATATTTTACTTCCTGTGAGCACGATCCAATTATTACCTCAGTGCACCTCCACAACAATACCAATAACAACAGGCGTTACCAAATTGCGCACTTGTCAAAAACATTTGTCTACAAATTAAAGAGAAATATTGTTTGTTGCAGTTGATTGTAGAAAAAATAAAAATAATTTGTAAAAAGAAAATTCTTAAATTTTATTATTCATATAATATAATCCATATATTTTGAAAAATTTTGTTCAATTATGGAAGAGATTAATGCAAAAGGTTTGCATTGGAAATACTTCATAAGAATTTCTCCAAACCTGTTTTTTTACCCATCGGCAAATCTATAGAATATGCAATGTAACAAAAAGGAGAGTAAACAATTTTTGACGCTAAAAGCACAACCCTCAACAAAATTATCAGGAGAATCGCTCTGACCTGTTTATTGGATCTTGGTGTGGGTTTAAATTTATTCTTTATTTTTTAACTAAGAGTAAAGCTAATAGTATTACCAAATTGCGCTAAATAATTTAAAGCTTCAAAATACGCCAGAGAAATATTAGGATTTTTTTTGTTCGTTATAACCGTATAAATTTCTTTGCAGTTTTGTTTATTGAACAGTTCGCTATAACCGTACTAATTTGTATGAAATATTAATACAAAACTGTTGGGACCGGATAATTTGTTTGTTCTAAGATTAAATACGTTAGCCGAACTCCACTGTAAAATCTGCTCCAGTTTTTAGTCAATAATTAGTTTGTTAATACATATGTATGTACATGGAACCTTAATTATAATTTATATTTTTTAATATTTTATGTATGTACTAGACCTTTCGACCGACTTCGCAATCTGTCTTAGCGTTTACGCATGCCAATAAATATTTAAAAAATTCAACACATTCACAATTTTTTACTAATACACACAAATATAAAATTTGCCAAAAAAAAAAAATTATTTTGAATGGATATAATTACTAAGAAGTGAAATTAATACATACCTTTGACTTTTGAGGCATGTAGTTTGAAAATTAAAAATTATTTTCTGGCGAGCAAAAGCGAGTGCATGTTTAGAATAAGTGTACTAAAAGTGATATTAAATGGTAAATAATAAAAGAAAATGTATGAAACTTTCAACAAATATTCTTCATAATTTAATAAAAATGAAAAATGAATACGCAATATGATGATAAAAGAAGAAAAACAAAAAATTAATTAAAAACTTATGGCAACACCATTCAATCAGTTTTGCACGTTTCGTTTGATATGAGTAAATGTAGGTTTTACTTCTCTGAGCAAATCAAAATTTACCGTCATATTTATGCTGTTGGTAGTTTTCTTCTTCTTTTAGATGTTAGTTTTGTTTTACACAGTTAGTTTTGTTTTACACAGTTAGTTTTTATCAGTAATTGGTACTCTACAAATCAATATAGCACAAAGATGAGGAAAATCAACATAGACATCGAAAATAGTATTGTAGCTTTGACAATAAGTGGACATTCATCGAGAGTAATTGGTGATAAATTGAATGTGAGTCAACATACAGTGATTACAGTCAGAAAACGTAGAAATGTAGCTTATATGCCGAATAGTGGAGGTCGCCCCAGACTGTTAAAAGATTCAGACGCGCGATTAATGGTACGAGAGATGACAAAAAATGATTTGATAACACCCAAACAAGCTGCTAGTATATTAAAGAAACAAGTGAATGAATGGACTGCTCGAAGAGCGCTTCACAGAATTGGTTTAGTGGAAACAGTCAAAAAGAAAAAGCCGATAAGAATATAAAAGCACGTCTTGAATTCTGCAAAAAACATAAACATTGGACCATAGAGGATTGGTCCGATGAAACAATAATTAACCGCTTCCAATCTGAAGGTAAGCAATACTTCTGGAGAAGACCTAATGAAGCTATTCAAAAATATCAGGTAAAACAAACGGTTAAGCATGGCGGAGGCAGTTTGATGGTTTGGGACTGCTTCACCTGCTGGCATTTAGGACCTCTGGTAAGAATTAATGGTATAATGAAGAAAGAGGACTACCTTCAAATTCTACAAACACATTTACCTGATTTTGTAGACCAATACGCTTATCCCGAAGATGAAATTATTTTTCAACAGGACGGAGACCCTAAGCACACGGCAAAAGTTGTTAAAAATTGGTTGTCTGGGCAAAAATTTAAGGTGATTAAATAGCCAGCGCAAAGGCCAGACCTAAACCCTATCGAAAATTTGTGGTCTATTTAAAGAGGAGATTAGGACAAGACAATCGAGCTCCGTCTAACATAGAGGAACTTTGGAGCCGGGTAAAGACAGAATGGGAAAATATTCCAGATGAATTTAAGGAGAACTTGCTGGAAAGTATGCTCAAGCGTATGAAAAACGAAAAAATAGGGATTATGGATACCGTACTAAAATGAATACCCTTTAGTAGTCAAATGGAAACGTGCAAAACAGAGTTACCTTATATTTTTATATTGAAAGTTTCTGTTTTTGTTCTGTTGTTATTAAATTGAATACACTTATTTTTTTGCTATTATAATAAAAAATAATTGCTGAAATTTCATGAATTTTGCATATGTAGTTATCATTTTACTCCACCTTAATTAAAATTATTCTTAACATGAATTCGCTTTTGCTCGTCAGTATAGGCATTAGTTGTAGAATAAATAAGCTATCTTGATTGCACCACTCAAGGCAAATTCATTACCAGTCCTACAAGAAATGGATGACCGAAACTAAATACACACGCATTTTTTTTCTAATACATTTGCAGAAATTTTATATTTGCCCGAACATATGATTGTTATTGCTGAAGAATAAAATAAATTTTTATGTGAATGAATCCCTGAATAGTTTTAATATTGGTGTGTCGTGAAATATTAATGTGTCCAATTATATTTAAAAACATGAATATTTAAGTGAAATTGAAAGATAAGTATATTGCGTTAATTATTTATATATGTATGTATATATTTTTAGTCATAATGCATTGAAAACTTTATTCGTTTTATCTATTCAGGTACTTCTGCAGCAGTGTCTCGGTGAAAAGGAAGAAAGAATCCGCGTCAAAAAAGTCGAGCTATACCAGGCGACGTTGAGCCAAGGACAGGCTACTATTGAATTATAACATTCGCAACTTGCCAGCATGGAGGCGATCGACTGTTTTTGTTCACAGATGATAACGCACTCCAAGGTTCTGTAATTTGAAGTTTCGGTAATTTTTCTCATATTGCCCTTATGAAAATTATAGAAACTTTGTTCTACACAATGACCGATAATTCGTTCAGCAATGACTGTCATGTGGGAACATTGCACTTGAACATGCAAAATATCAAAAAAGTTTGATATGTTGGACACATGAAAGGAAACACAAATTTCAATAAGAAACATCGCTACAAACGGAGGAACATTAGTAGAAACATGCCCATGTTCCAATCAATGTTGCTCCGTTTGTAGGCTGCATTACTGTAACTTAACACATTCTTTTTAGGTTATGTTATATTGCACAAAACACGACACATGAAACTTGAGCGAATTGACGAATTTGCCTTCTCACAACCTTGTATTAATAAAAGATGGCACCACTGATAAATCTCACATTGGTGCCAGATTTGACGATTTTTTGTCCCGAAAATAGCAAAATCGTCGGGTGGATACTAGCATCCCGCCTAGGCCATTTTTACAAAAAATTTATTTTTAATAAATGTTATATAAATAATGTGTGCCCTTTTTAAAACCTTAATCCATTTTTTGATATCTCGAATATATTGAGAGATATTGTCTCTTATCCACAATTTTAGAGTTCCCTAGGGATTACAGTATGTGGTTTCTATTTTGGGTGTCCTTAAACAAATACTTTAACCTGCTTGAAAGACAATCAAAAACATTACTGTATTAAACGCTATATGAGGCAAAAAACAGGTTTGTATTATTTCTTTTAAAAACGACTTTTCATTTTTTGTGCAAGAGTTATAACGACTAATGGCGTTTTGCTCTCTGACGAAAATGTTACATATATTCTACATCTCGTGTTCGTTCTAAAAGCATCTCACGCTCCTTTCTAAATATGTTGCACCAATAATTGACAAAATATGCAACATATTTGACCCTCTACTCTCCAGTAGGCGTGAGATCAAAGTATATTTATCAATTAAAATCAACTTATCAGGTGATATTTTTTGCTCCTTTGTGTTTTAGACGCCATATATGACAAAATTAGTTTACATTTACCGGTTGCCCGGTAGTCTAGTTAGTAGTGTTCTAGTTTATCAGTGGGTGGATCTAGGTTCGATTCCAGCAGAGACTATGGTCTGTATCACTACAACACGTGAACGTTTTTTCACAACAGGTATCGCAATGGGGCCATAATAAATTGGACCAAAGTGGAACCTTTCTTTACCTTTATATCCATCAACCTGCCGACCTAACCTATGCGCAGCAATATAATTTTTCCTCTTTTATTTAATTTGAGAGGGCGCGCCTTTCACAGTTTTACTCATTTCTTTATTATGAGAGAGGGTTGCAAAAGCAATTAAGGCATACATAAATGAAATTAATGTTTTTCTTGTAGCCTGTGTGTGTTTACTTTTGAGAGATCAGTAAAAAAATAAGTTTGATACATATTTGGCTAATTTTACACAATAGGTCTGTTCGTTTACTTTTCTGGTAAAATGAGAGTAAGCCATAATTTATCTCAATAAGAGACAAAAATGTACAAAAGTAAGAAAACAGAAAAACCATAATATTTACCACATAATAGGTCTGTTCAACGTGCGTAACAAAAACATTTGCATCGTTGGCAATGGCTGTAAAATGTGGACAAAAATAAATAGAAAATAAAAGTAAAAGCCATTTTTTATTAAATAAAGTGATAAATATGCACAAATATATGTACTTACATTTTAAAATTTATTTAAAAATTTTCTTTTTTAAATTAAAAACTTTTGTCGTTCTTTGCAAATTTTCTGATTAATTTCTTAGTATCATATATAAATAAAAAACAGCCGATAATTTAATTCTAGACCGAACTTACCCAAAGAAAAGTACATTCAACTTTGTACAGAAAATTAAAAATTTTACTCTCTAATTTTATTTCAAAATTGTACAAAAATTGTTAATAATTGCTGGCACGCTTTTGGGTAAATTTAGAGGATTCCATTTTACACGTAGTTCACTTGTTGAGAAGTATTTCTCGCAATTGAACTCATCTAGGTTCTGAATATATATAGTCAAATTCATGCGCAATATAACTTCCAATTTATATAGTAGCCTTATCTAATAATATTATAACTATTATTTTTTCATAAACATTATTTCTAGCTTATTTGATGCCTACATATTTAATAATTCTTATGTTACACTTGTAGTCCACCAACTATAAATGGCCCTATGGGCTCGGTTGGTTATTGTTATAAATAAATAAAATATAATATCTCTTTATATATGATTCTAATTTTAAAATTGTGATTCTCCCGACAAAAATATGTGAAATGTATTATTACATCCTTTATGATATTGTCTTAAAGTAATTTTTTTTAAAAGCACACTCAACAACTGAGGAGGTAAGCATATATATATATATATAGATGAGCAGAAAAATCTAAATATAAAAATATGTATGTGTTATAAAAAAAGTAAACTAATAGATTGTTATGTTTTTGTTTATACATTTTTGGTTTTTTGTTCGGTATTCAACTTCAATTCTCGATTGATTAGTTGAATTTTGAACATAAGAATCTTGAATTTATAGTCAAAAATTGGGAAAAGTCCACTGCTGAGCTAAGTAGGCATTAGCGAAATAGTACTATATGGATATGCTTTCCCCCTCAATTTTTTAGTTTGCTTTTATATAAAAAAAATACTTTATGAGAATACCATAATTATGTAATAATACATTCACATATTTTTTGGGGAAAAAGGTCAATTTTAAAATTAGAATCATATACATATAAATAAAATAATTTGTGCGAGTTCGATCAATTTTGTTATGCACCTAGAACAGACCTAATATATATGACCATGTAGAATTACAAATCTTCACCCATGCATACATCCATAAAAACACAATAATTTGGCTTATAAAGGGTGGTTAAATTTCAAGGGCCGATGTTGATTTTGAATAAAACACAAACTATTTAGGAAATTATTGTAATTTTATTTTATTATGATATATTGGTATTACTCAATTATGTATGGAACAAAATATCGGCCAAATGGGCGCCGCGACCACGGCAACAGTGGATGATCAATTTTCGAAGAAAATCATCTTCAGTGATGAGGCACATTTTCACCTCAGTGGATTCGTCAATAAACAGAATTGCCGCATTTGGGCGAATGAGAATCCAAGAGTGATTGTCGAAAAACCAATGCACCCACAAAGAGTGACTGTTTGGTGCGGTTTATGGGCTGGCGGCATCATCGGGCCGTATTTTTTCCAAAATGAGGCCGGTCAGGCAGTTACTGTGAATGGTGTTCGCTATCGTGAGATGATAACGAACTTTTTATGGCCCGAATTGGAAGATATGGATGTGGACGATATGTGGTTTCAGCAGGACGATGCCACTTGCCACACAGCTAACGAAACAATGGCTCTTTTGCGCAACAAATTCAATGGCCGTGTTATCTCACGTAATGGCGATGTCAATTGGCCGCCAAGATCATGTGATTTGACACCGTTGGACTTTTTTCTTTGGGGTTATTTGAAAGAAAAGGTGTACGTCGATAAGCCAGCAACAATTCAAGAGCTAAAGGATGAGATAATTCGGCACATTAACGGCATAGAACCTCCATTATGCCTCAGGGTCATCGAAAATTTGGACCATCGGATGGAGGTGTGCCGCCGTGATCGCGGCGCCCATTTGGCCGATATTTTGTTCCATACATAATTGAGTAATACCAATATATCATAATAAAATAAAATTACAATAATTTCCTAAATAGTTTGTGTTTTATTCAAAATCAACATCGGCCCTTGAAATTTAACCACCCTTTACATGTTATTTAAAGAAATCCCAAATAATTTTGAACCAAATCATGAAATAAAATTAACTATTCTTTGTTCATTGCATTTTTGGGATACTTAATTTTACTTCCTTTGTTATTTTCAATATTTATTATAAACCAGCTGATTGCTTGTTCTTCACGCCCAAACTAGCCCGAAGAAAAAATACGGGCGTTCTCGTGCGTGAAGAACAAGAATATTACTCTCTCAAAAGCTCTCTCATTTACCCAATTTTTGAGAGAGAAAACGCTTTTGGGCAAGATTGGCGCCCGCGGGCAATGCATGTTGCTTTTGGTACTGTTGCAAGGCAAATTGTTACAAGGTAAACTCACTAGCAAATTCGCCCGTCAGTTGATATAAGAATTTGTAAAGTATTTTTTGAGCCGACCGTTAAAGTTTGTTTACTTTTGAGAGAAAGTTAAGAAAAGTAGTTGTAAATAATGTAATAATTATAATAATATAATACTATAATAATAAGAATGCAAAATATATTACTTTTTGTAATAATTAATTTAATTTTAACTCACAGGCTGGCGATGGCACGATGGATGGTAGTCTGCACGTTGACTACACAACCAAAAAACAGCCCTGGGTTCAACCCCAGTTTCAGACAAAAAAATTTATAAATAAAAATAAACATCTCGCATTTTTCTGATGTGCATTAGTGTGTCTTTGTGTGTGAAAAAATTTAACGTTTGGATGAAAAGCGAATTGCCGAATTCGCCTTGCGACAACTTTGTATTAATAAACCTTGGTCTACGTACAACGATTTTTCGTTGTTGTACAAGGCAAATTCAGTACTAGCAAGTATGAATTCCGTTTGCATCAAGGCGAATTCAAACCAGGTGATCTCGTCTCTACAACAAAAGAATTTTTTTTTACAAATATAACAGTTTTATCAAGTTGTCAAAGCAGTTTATTTATTAAGATGCTTTGAGTTGAACATAACTTAGACAACTGAACAGAAATCAGCTGATGAGAATTTTAGCTAAAGCAGCCACCTGGTATGAATTCGCCTTGCTTTGCAATTAACAAAGTCGTGAAGTGTATGCCACATACATCAACATTTTTGTTTTTGGGTTAGTAAAAAAGCCTCTGAGAACTGAGGTCAATATTAACTTTTTCGCGTTTTTTTAAGTGTAAAGATATTACCGTTGGTAAATAAATATCTTTGTATTTCTTTTATTAAAAAAGCACTGACGACATTTTTTCTATTTTTTCACTGTATTCTTTTTAAATTTTTAATGCGTCACAACTACGATGTTCACTCAAAGTTACCAGGAAATAAAATGAATATTGAGAATAACAGTCGCACACTAAATCAAAATTCTTCAATATTTTAATGAATAACAAAAGCATTTTGATAATCGTCAATAACACACAGAAAGTATATGTGTGATTATTTCTTGCAAACAAACTCACAAAAATTTAATCTGAATATTGATGTGCGTAGCATGCACTTAATACTTTTTAAGGGTGCTTTAGACCATAAGATTTGTCGTACGTAAAATGAGCGAGAAAATAAAATGAAATTGCATCCGTATTTCAAAAAAAGAGAGTAAAAATTTCTGGCTTTTACACCATTGGTATGGATAAAATAAAGTAAGATAAAAACATTATCATTTAATTTAACTACAGCTGTTTGCTTGTTTTCCCAGGGATGGAGTTCTTGTGCAATTGAATTTTTTTTTAATAACCTTGAAAAATATTTTTATAAGTTTCGAATATGTTATTTTCGTGGTCAAAATTTTTAGTGTACTATTAGAAAATATACGTATATTTTTATAAAATTGTGCTGTCGTGGTCTAAAATGTACATTTTGATTTTATAATTGGTATAAATTTTGAAACCAGTTTTCCCTCCCTGGCTTTCTCACATTTGTTTACATAAAAATGCATCCCTGATCTAATGGTGTGTGTTGGTTTTTGAAAAATTTTAAAAAATCAAGAGAGCCATACGACTGTCAAATTTTCATCCGTATTTTCTCTCAAAATCTTATAGTTTCAATAGTCCCCGTCCATACTGTGAAGCATATGCTGCAAAACTTTTGAGTTTGTTGATGAGAAGGGGAAGAGGAGTGGAAGTATGTACGCTGTTTCATGTACATGCAGTTTTTGTTGAATTTCTTATTTGCATCTTTTGAGATGAGGTGTATTTGACGTTTCATTTTATTTCTTTTCGTTTGGTATACTGTTAACTTCTATCATAATAATAGCTACTCTGTTTTATTGTTAATTTTTTGTGAAATATAATCAAAAATTAAAAAAAAAAATATAAAATTATATAAAAATTATTATATAATTTTTCTTCTTAGCGTCCATTTTGCTTCAAATTATACCTTGTGCTTCAAATGTGTATCCAAAAAAAATATTCACACCTTCTATCACAGGGTAGTTATTTTATATTTACATTCGGTATTGAGAAATGTCAAAAAAAATTAAAAAAAGAAGATAGAAGGGAGGAATAAAAATACTAAACATGAAGCAAAAGATTCATGTATGGACACTGCTGCACTTTCAAAAGAGAATTCAAAAAAATTTTGCAGCATTTGCTTCACAATATGGACGGGGACTTACATATTCCGTTTAGACGATCCGACTTGTGCTCTTCTACACAAAAATTTGGTATGTCGTACGACTTGTGTGACAATGTAAATCACCCTTAAAGGCTCCTTGGGGGTTACACGATCTTGTTTTCAAACTCTCTCACTTCTTTACTAACCCAGCAGTCCGGTTACTCATTACAATCTGAAAGCCATCCGATTGTATAATATTATGTCAATAGGGAAAATAAAACGAAAATAGTTAAGGCCTTACAACTCGCATCTGATTCGGATTTGTCTTTTTCCCATCCAATTGTAAAGTTAAATGTTTATTAGAAATGAAGATCAAAACAAACACAAATAAAAATTTTGCATCGCATTACCATCTGATTTGGATTGCTTTGTAATGTATCATATTGTCATTTCGTTTTAATTATGAATTTTGTTCTTTTTTCTGAAGTAATTTTTCCGTTATTCTTTCTTTTTCATTTTTATTATTATTCCAAAGTAAAATTTGTATCAAGTTCATAAGTGTTTTTTAAATTGAAGTGTTAGCGGCATTTTTTGTGGTAATATTGTTATAAATTATTAAATAAAAATAATTAAAAAAGGTAAGTGATTGTTTTATTTTTATTTATGTGTTAATTTATATACATACATATGTATGTATGTTTTGTATTTTTATTTGTTGTAAAGAATAAAATGAGTGGATTTAGTAAAAGAAATTTAAGAAGACTAAAGAAAATAGAAAGTGAACGTTTGTAACAAAATTCCGAAATTACAAAATATTGAAAAAAATGAAGTTCCTAATTTAATTATGCAATAGTTAACATTCATTCCATCCATTCAGATACATCTTATTGCACTCCGAATTCACCATAATAGTTGGACCCATCCAACATTCGCTTACAATGTATATTGTGTTGGACCCATCCAACCTTCGCTTACAATGTATATTGTGTTGGATAAATCTTACAGCCTAGGCCATCGCTGTGTAAATAGAAATAGAAATTGTATACAGACATTGGATGGGTCTTGCTTACATTGTCATTGGTCTCAAATCGAAGATGTATATAGCAAAAATTTCACTGGGAATCCACTCATACTTTTAAAATTTGATTAAATTGCTTTCCATTTCTCTCGGCAAGTTTCATTTCAAATTATATATTCAATTGTCTTATTTTTTCTACGATTTTGCAAAGCTGAAATGACAATTTTTTTATATTTTATCGGTATTTTAACGATTTGTACAGAATTTGAGCTGGCAGCCCTGCTCACACATTAAATTTATCTTTTTTCACCGTCGCCAGCAGAATTGCTTGCCTCAAGAACTTCTGAGAAAATTTTATTTAATTTTAATTTGGAAACGCATCGGTGTAGGTAGCTATACAGTAATTTTTTTTTAGTTACTTTCAATCTTAACGTCTGGGAATTTTACCAAAAATTTATTATTTGTTCTGGAAAAGATTTCTTCTGTGTATGTGAGTGGATGTATTTTTTTTTACTTTGTGCAAAAGTTTCAAAAAACAAAATACTACAAGTTCATATTTTGGAGGAAATAATTTGTATTTTTCGTAAATAAAAAAAACTGCGTTGCATTTCATCTCTTGGTTCACCCCTTCAGCCTTGCGCCAATAATAACCATCATACAAACAACCAACTACACATATATTTGATTCAACTCCACAAACAGCAAACAACAAGCATCATGCTTAATTTTTTGTTGTTTTAATCTCCATTCATTTCTATTTTATTGGCACAATTGGAGTGGTACGAAAAGCACACATAAACAAAAAGGCAGAGCATATTAAAACAAATACTACCTACATACAATTTTTAATTGTGGAACGAAAAAGTCTAAAACAATTCAGATAAAAGATACTCAAGCACAACGAAGTAAGAAAAATAAATTGTAAATCATTTAATAGACAACACGTCACGTGAACATTACGTGAGCAAAGATTTGAAACGAATTAAAATAAATACAATATTTATGAATAAAATCTTAAAGCAGCATCGCTTTTAATTTTTGTTATAGAAAGTCAAGCACAATCCATAAGTCCAAACAGCTGTAGACTTTTTAGTTGCTCGCAAGCTGAAAGGCAGGGTAGACGGTAAAAACAGTCAATTATTTGGAAATCAGAGATATAAAGATGGACAATATATCAGACACTCCCGTACCAGATCCTGGTTTTGGTGGAGATAAAAAGGAAGCAAAACACTCGAGTGCATTGAAAAAAACCAGCCGCTATCGTAGTCGTTCATTGTCTGCTTCATCTACCGCTTCATTTTCATCTGCCTCTTATACGGGCAGTAGTTCGGATGATGGTGATGACGTACCACCACGGGAAAAGGTTCAAAAGAACTCCAAAGGTTGCTCTGATTTTTGTGTACGTAACATTAATCAAAATGCCTTTGGTAGGCGCGAAATTGAAATAGCCGAACAGGAAATGCCTGGCATTATGGCATTAAGAAAACGTGCTGCCGAGGATAAGCCATTAAAAGATGCAAAAATTGTTGGTTGCACTCATATTAATGCCCAGACCGCAGTGCTGATTGAGACATTGATCGATTTGGGAGCATCAGTACGTTGGGCTGCTTGCAACATCTATTCGACACAGGTATGTATTCTTTTAATTTAATAATGGGTATATAAATTATAGGATGAGTATTTCCTATTGAATTAAGAGTTTTTTAATGTTGTTATAATTATTTATCTATGTTTCTTATATTGTATAGCTGGTTCATATTTACATTTCATTTGCCGCTAATACAAAAATCGTCAGTAGAATAGCTAAAAAATGTTAAATGTTTATACAAGAACTTCCGAAGAACTATTGACAATTACGAAATATACAAACAAATTAAATTAAAAAAATTCTTCAACAATTTTCTTTATGCAACCAATATTTTATATTGGATTGCAATTTAAATTTTTATTATAAATAAAAAACCAAGTAGAGAATAATTTTTGAACCAAAGCAAGTTCTTAGTAAAAGCAACAAATTTCTATTTTTTATCATATGAAATTCCAAATCCGCTTTTGAATGATTATAATAGATCGTTTCACAGGAGAGGTGTCTCTAAGATTTTATACTCTTGCAATTCAAGGCAGAAATTGTTAACGCTTTAAGTGCCAGCGAAGTAGAAAGTTTATTGACGAACTGTTGATAAATTAAATATTATAACTTAAATACTGAAATTTTTTTTAATATGAATGCTTAATTTCGTACTAAAAACAACAGTTTTTCTAACAAAACAATGAAGGTATGTACGCTTTCACGAATAGCTGGTTTGAAATATTTCCTATCCGCAACAAATAGCATTTTAAACAAAGTCTCCGCAGCTCTTTTTCATTGTAATTATCAAGCTGCCAGAAATAAAATTCTTATTTAAGATTTTGTTTTCTTTTTGTCTTGTCATGGTGTAATGATTAACAGGTGATGTTGATTCTACATTGCAACAATATCTGACGTTTTTTGCCTTTCAGATCTGACGCAAAACTACTTGGAATTGTTTCATTATTTTTGGAGTATATAGTGCCTATATCGTAAGAACATATCCTTCAAGGATTTTCAGGACACCCACAATTGATGAATGTCGATCTAATTTTGAGCTAAAACGCATTTTTATTGTATCAGATGGGTTGAATTTGTTTGAAACATTAAAATTTACAATTTTTTAAATTAAGTTATGTCCACTTCACTATTTGTTAACGATTAGTACTTTTGTAATTTAAAACGCAACTTACTTCTGCGGCTCATTCTGACAAAACTGAAATGTGATACAAGAGTTTCGCAATACTTCAAGTAACGGTAAATCGAACAGCGGAATAATGTGAGAAACAAACATAAAGAACAATCAGCGTAATCAGTAAAAATATTGAGACAAAACCCACGCAATCGACCATGGTCTGAAAGGTATATAAAAAAGGAGCTCAATTGTTCCATCAACACAACCTGAGAACTCATTACAACATAACTTGTATTCTGAATAAAATGTAAGATTTAATTCCTGTGTTTTTTTTCTTACAATTATACCTAATTAACATTGTCAACCAAGTTTATTGAGTATTTGCTCTTTTCCATATTATTGTTTTTGCGGGTATAAACGGGAACGGAAGATGACGATTTTTTTTTAAATAATGCACATAGAAAGAAGTGTATTAGTTCTTCGTTTTTTGCTACTTTTCTTTTTTAAGGCCTTTATCACATCTTTTTGTTATAGCAGACATTGACCTTCTTAGTTGGTTGAACTAAGGGTTTTTATTTAATCTAAGAAGGAACTTTCCATCTGTTTCTTTGCACAGTTTCTGCAATACTGTTTTACATTAGCGATTTATTACTTATTTTCACATAGTAAATATTTATTTGGAAATAAATAATTTTTAAATAGTCTAATTGATCGCTTATATTAATGGAAAATTGTCAGGTAATGTGTATATACATTATAATGGAACAATTTTTAGAGTCATCAGGGCCTCAAAGCTTTAAGTTCAGCTTTGTTGGTAGTATAAAACTCAAACAAACAAATATATTATAATATGATTACTTATACAATGCTCATTTAGGCGTTTGAAACTGTCATTTGAGCAAGTTCATTTGGTTACCGAGTATTTTGGAATTGAAACATAAAAATTGTAAGAGCAGGTTGACATACATTAAGTTTCACTCGTCAGTTCGTGAGTTTATAGGAGAAAGAGATGAGACATAAGAATGGAACGTATCAGTTTTATTATCCGTAATATTCTACAAGAATTAAAACCTGATGAAAAAAATTTCGTGTATAAATGTAAACTAACGCACATTCAGAAGAAATTTGATCAAATAAAACTTGTACTTGTGTTAACCAACTCTTAAGAGTTCTCTTTACAAAACGGTTTTTTTGAATACGCCGTATGTAGCGTTTTTACACTACTCACATGTAACATATTGAAATGCTAAACTAGAGTTTATTACGCTAAATGTCACATAATGCCCGCGGGCGCCCAATCTTACCCAAAAGCGTTTTCTTACGCAAAAATTGGGTAAATGAGAGAGGTTTTGAGAGAGTATTGTTCTTGTTCTTCACGCACGAGAATGCCCGTACTTTTTCTTCGGGCTAGTTTGGGCATGAAGAACAAGCAATTAGTTTGTTTATAATAAACATTGAAAATAACAAAGAAAAATTACAAATGTCGCAAACAGCTGACAGACATTAAATAAGTTGTGTTAAAAAAAAATTTTTCTTAACAATATTTAATTACAAACATTTTTGTTATTTATACCATAAATTGTTAAAAACTTTTCATAAAAAATACCATTTTTTTAAATAAATATTTTTGTTAATACAAATTATTATTTCCTATTTGGTAGCGAAATATTGAAAAATAAATAATTGTTAAAAACTTTTCATAAAAAAGACCATCGCTGAAAAATAAATATAATTAAATAAATTCTTTCAATACTGGTTTTTTTAAATAAATCCTTTCAGAAATAGTTTTTTTTTGGTAAACTGTCATCAATCACATTAGACTTCCAATGAAAATCAGGGATAATCAAGCTCGTACAATTGTACTTTTTTCAGTACACTTTGCATTGCAAAAGTATTACTTTACTCCACTAAATATTAAGTACCAAAGTATATTCATATGATTATACGTTGTTCAGTAATTTAAATTAATTATAGCAAATATATATTTTCGATTTGAATTAATAAAATATTTAATTATTAAATTATTCACAACCACTTTTCACAACTTTTTCACAAACTTTGACGTTTGGCCTGTTGAATGAAGTGACCAGCGAAATAACTAATAAGTTTAGCTGCCCTACAAAAACATTGACGGTCATTTGACCGGTGATATGACCGTCATTGCTGACAGAATTATCGGTCATTGCGTAGAACAAAGTTTATATCATTTTCTTAAGGGCAATATGAGAAAAATGACCGAAACTTCTGTGTGCATATGATAGTCAGCGTTGATACATATATATCGCTCACTGTAGACGGATATCCCAATTGAAATGAAACACTATTTATTTCAATTCTTTACGTTGATTTTATTTCAATATTCTTATATGTACATATGTATATAAAAAAAAGAAATGTAATATAATATAAAATAGAAATATCCATCAGAACCTTGGAGTGGGCCATCATCTGTAAATTTTTTCTTAATATAATTGCCCACAATTATTTAAAATATACAAATATTAAAACAAACTATTCAGGGATTCGCATAAAAATTAATTCTATCCATCGGCAAAAACAACATATGTCGTTGTTGAAACGTGTCGCCGAGTACCGATGCTCTCTTCCACATCCGTAACATGCTACCAAACTAAATGTTTTCTCGTCTAAACTCAGTCGTACGGAGCTTCAAAAACTCTAGTCCGAATTATAAGTTTACAAACGAGTAAAATTATCCTTTCTGTAAAATTTATGAATTTGCGAAAATTCAAGAATACTTTTGTAATGAACTGCATTAATTTTTAACTATTCAACAACACGTTGGTTGTCTCGCAACGAGGTGGTCTCTCGAGTAATAAGAACTCCTTCAGTATTACTTTAATTTGATTGATTTTGAAACAAATTCTCAATATACAAGAACTCATTTTATCTTTCTGCTACTAACAGTTAATAATAGTAAAACTTAACAAACTTTTATGTTTTTAGTACATTTGGGGTCAAAAAAGTACAATTTTAAAATTGTCAAATATCATCTCCGATATAAACAGAGCTGTAAAAAATTGACATTTCTTTTTTTCTGGTAAATTTTATGTTTTTTTTCTTTTTCTTACTTTTGTACATTTTGCTCTCTTATTGAGAGTAATTATAGCACTCTCATTTTACCGAACTTTACCCAAAAAGTAAACGTACAGACCTAATACATATAATGAAAAATAGTAATAAATTTATAATTATTTCTACAATTTTTGCACTTTGCTTATTATAAATCCGTACGAACGGATACTATTTACTTGGTAAAAAAGATGTGTACAACACTGAATACGATAATTTTGTGTCCGTTAAAGCAGGCTTCATATGAGTGATTTATGCGTTGTCAACCTCTTTTTACTGGTTAATGTGGTTGTGAGCGCACAAATCATAAGAAATTGGGATTGTACGCTAACACTTGATAATTTTTTTATTTAAATTTATAAAGAAACATCAAAGTGTATGTATTGCGGAGATAAGTAGGAAGCAAATAGTTTTGTTTTCTTTTTAATTTTTTGTGCGAAACGAAGGTGGCTGCAAGTAATTTTTAATTGAAAAAGGATGGAACAACTTTTATCAAAATTTCAAAAATTATATAAAAATGTTATAATTGAAAACGCAATTGTAAAAAATATTTATAGTGTTCTGGAGGTATAATATCCATATCTAACAATTACATGTAAACGCCTATGTCTTCTTAAAAGCCAATCGTCCATTTGCTTCCTTTTTTTAATTTTCTTTTTTTGGTGTAAAAAAATTAATTATCCGAAGAGCAATTGTATCATCCGCTTCTTAATTCGTGTTTTCTCACATTATGCTGAGAACACAATTGAAACGAACGACGAATTACGTCTTGCACAACGAATTCATCGCTAACAGTTCGTTCCGCAAATTCTCAGTGTGATACACAATTACGCCAAACAAATTAGTGCTGTCATATTTCGGCGATACTTTCATTATTTTTGTAATTTTTCGATGGCTGATTGTATAGGCATTCAAAATTTTACTTCTTCAATTATTAATTCACTTGTATCCATATTATTTAATTTCTTAATAAAATTTAGTTTTCACATGACATGCGATAGTGTTACCGAAAAAACAAAATATTTGAAAGAATGAAACATTAAAACAAAGCTGGAGGTCTCACGTGGAGATAAAATCTTGCATAAACATCCAGACAATATTTCACATTCATTACATTTGAGTATTAAAACCAAAGAAAAAATTCGTTCGTGTATTTATATTGATAACAGCAATACAATTAAAAAAAATAGTTTTCGTTTTCAATGTAAATACACGAACGAATTTTTTTCAACCGTTTTCTAAAAACAAACAGTAAATTTTGATTTATATAAAATAACGTAATATGTTCTCTGTGTACTTTTTTTTAACATAAAACGCCAAAATATTATATATGCGCACACTACGTATGCAGCACTGATAATCAATACCAAAAAAAATTTAATAAATTAAAACAACAAACTTTGTAAGTCCCCGTCCATATTGTGAAGCATATGCTGCAAAAGTTTTTTGAATTCTCTTTTGAAAGTGCAGCAGTGTCCATACATGAATCTTTTGCTTCATGTTTAGTATTTTTTATTCCTCCCTTCTATCTTCTTTTTTTAATTTTTTTTGACATTTCTCAATACCGAATGTAAATATAAAATAACTACCCTGTGATAGAAGGTGTGAATATTTTTTTTTGGATACACATTTGAAGCACAAGGTATAATTTGAAGCAAAATGGACGCTAAGAAGAAAAATTATATAATAATTTTTATATAATTTTATATTTTTTTTTTAAATTTTTGATTATATTTCACAAAAAATTAACAATAAAACAGGGTAGCTATTATTATGATAGAAGTTAACAGTATACCAAACGAAAAGAAATAAAATGAAACGTCAAATACACCTCATCTCAAAAGATGCAAATAAGAAATTCAACAAAAACTGCATGTACATGAAACAGCGTACATACTTCCACTCCTCTTCCCCTTCTCATCAACAAACTCAAAAGTTTTGCAGCATATGCTTCACAGTATGGACGGGGACTAAACAAAATTGAAGTCGATGTTCTACTTCAATTTCGTTCTATTTCAGTTGGTTCTAATTTTATTTCATTCTGTGGTTCTGTAATATTATAATACAGTATTTATTTATATGTATAAAACATTTCGGCTTTGAAGTGTTTGTTTTGAAATGTGAAAGAAGGAGATGGGTAGTGCTTGAAATTTTTACGATATTTTGTAAGACATTTTTATTGTGCTTGCGCAGCCCTCTATTACTCATCTCTGATTAAAACCCTGCTATGCTTTTGGCAACAAGCTACCAATAGTATTTGAAAAATATTTAAGTGGTTATAATAATTAAATTGCTTTAGGAAAACTTAATTTTTGCTTCTATTCTGTCTTCTACTGTACTTTATCCGCATAATCTGAAAAATGTACATGAAATGAAAAAAACCCCATTAAAAACTAGCATGTGAATTTTCTTTTTCTTTCATAAATTAATTTTTGCTTGTATCAATTGACACCATTTAATAGATTGTATAATAATAAAAACAAAAACAAAATAACTATAAGCTTATATAGATTTTTTAATGGTGGTATCTAATCATTACATATTTATTGTTTGTATGTGTATACAGCAGATATGCCTCTATTTGTCCTATTTCCTTCAATAATGATGATTCAAAGTCTCTAAATTAAGTGGCTTTAACGTTTAATGCTCTTATACGCATATTCTTTTAAATTAAAACTGTTGTGGCATTATGTGTAAATTAGTTTTATTGCTGCCGGCTTTATGAAAGAAATTAATTAGAGCCCTTATAATAATTTTTCAATTATTTAAATGTGTATGCATGTTTCCATGGACGCAAGTTGTGAATTTTCATGCCTTTATGGCTGGCGTTCAATCACTTAACCACTGTTTAATTTTTTTTTATTAGTTTTTGTCAAAAAGTTTTCTGGGTCTGGGTTGTTTTTTAATTCAGAAAATATTTATTGTGAGGTAGGTCAAATATTGGTATGAAAAATTATTAATAACTGAAAAGAAAAATGATTCTAATTTTAAAATTGTGCTTTTTCCTGAAAAAAATATGTGAAGTGTATTATTAAATACTTTATAATATTCTCATAAAAATTTTTTTTTTTAAAAAAGCAAACTCAATAACTGAGGAGGAAAGCATATCCATATAGTACTTTTTCGCGAATGGTTACTTAGCTCAGCAGTGAATTTTTCCTAATTTCTGACTATAAATTCAAAATTCAACTAATCAATCGAGAATTGAAGTTGAAACCGAACACAAAACAAAAAATCTCTAAACAAAAACATAACAATGCTTGGCTTACTTTTTTTATTACACATACATATGTACATTGTACATATTTCTATTTTTAGATTTTTCTTCTCATCTAAAATAAAAAAAACTTAATTAGAATCATATGTAGATAAAGATATTGCCAAAATAAATCCAGTTAATATGAAAAGAAAAATTTAAAATTTTTATTTTAATATTTTGTACCTCTATATCTCTGGCCCGACTGACCAGTATATACATATATACATATGTGCATCTTATAAAGCTAGATTACGATTAAATTTAATTAACAAGATTTTTCCATAGAACAATGTGCTGTTATCTGTTAATTATAAAGGGTCTCCCAACAAGAACGCAAGATTTAAATTTGGCGCCATTCGAAGTGTCATTGTTTGACATGTGAACAATTGTTATTGTTTACTAGTAGAAGGTACGAGGTTAGTAAAAATGGAGCGAAGGGAGTTCGTTAATTGGGTATTGGATCTGCATTATTTGTGCCATTGTATTTAGCCCATCGTGTCAAATACCATCCCCGTCACATTAATAGGGTACGCTATGTAACGTCCGAATCACACGCTGATTAAAAATGCAAGAATTTTTGTATTTATCTTTGACAGTATCTTGTAAGAATCTCTTATATTTATAAAATTTTAAGCATTGGTGTTTGCAAAGTAGGTTTTTTAAGATCTTAAGCTATGTTCACACGATTGTCAGATTGTACAATATTGTAGGATACGGCAATATGGTGGCAATCCACTCACAATGAACAATTGTTACCCTCTGGTAGTTTGTCTGTTCACACTATTGAAAGAAAACCATACAATTTCATTGGCACACAGTTCTGCGACAATAAATTTTTCTGTCAATTATTGTATGGCAAACGTTGCCAGATCCGACTTTTAACATTGTATCTAAATATTTATGGGCAGCATTGCCAACAGAAGCATTTATCTGCCAATGGTGTTATTGTACGGTGCACTAAATGAAGCACATGCGACAATAACAAATGACTGTAAATTGTGTGTCAATGGAAATGAAGTGTGTTCTCACGATTGTCAGAATTGTGACAATATTATTGGCATACAATGCACCGACAATATATTTTGTGACGATGTTGCCACACAAAAATTGTGTGTTCACACGGTTGTTGCACATTTTGTAACAATTTTTCTGTCAATATTGTAGTAAATGACAATCGTGTGTACATACCTTCAGCAAAAAAATACATGCAAAGAAGTACTTAATTACAACTGAATGTAACGATATGCTGTAGCTTTTATCATTTTATATTTCTGCAAAACGTATATAGTTGGCATAATTACATTACATGAGTGTAATTTTATGTTTTTAGACTTTAAATATTTAAAAAAAATGAGTTAAACAACGCATTTCGCCTTTTTGTTTACTTTTTTTTGTCTTCATTGAAGTAACAATAACTTTTCCCAAATCATTTTCTAAGGAGTGGTAGCGGCCCATAAATGTCAAATATTCAATATATCAATTTTACTTATTTTTCTTTATTTTAACCGCACCCATTGTGCGCGATATATGGTTAAAAGGTTTGACACAAAATATACAATATGAATTTAAGAAAATATATACATGAAATACAATTTTACCCATTATATCTACATACATATGTATGTTCCAATTTCCCATTTAACATTTTCTTGGGAATAGTAAAATATAATTTAAATTGTGTTTATATATTCATTATTACAGAAGATATATAGGGTACAAAAGGGTAATTCAGTTCTCAGCCGTTTATCACCTAAAAGGTACATATTACAAGTCCAAAAAAAGTACCGCACAAAAGTACCCGCTTACCGTGTTTCCACCCCTCTTCCCTTTCTGTTCATTAGAATTTTGAAACATCGTTTCTTAGTGGGTCTTCACACTTTGGGAAAGGAAACTTCCTACCAAATTTCAAGTTTCCAGCTTCGTGCATGTGAGATTGGCCGAGATAAATCAGTTAGTCAGACACTCAATAGACTTATGATGTTTTCTTTTCAACAAAAAGTGCATTGCATTCCTTGCCAGATTTTCCGCTATTGATTTAAAACATTTACACTTTATTATTCCGCTATAAAGATATCTTAGAGCACGTTCAAAGAAGACATTAAAGTGAAAATATTTTTAATAAATAAATTGAAAAGTGCATTGCACTTTCTGAGAATCGAAATGACCATCACTCTTTTATACATACATATATGTACATAAAAGCACAGTTTTGGTACTAGCTCTTCTTATAGTATTTCCCCTAGTTTGATTTAAATATTTAGGGCCGTATACAAAAACGATTCTTAAAATTAATGTCTGCTTGAAGTAGGAATTTTATATGGTAAACCCGGTTTTAACGTATCCTTTAACAATCTTTTTTTTTCATTCTACATTGCCAATTCAATTTTAAGTATAAATTTGTCCCAGTCAATGCCAGCTGCAGTTAACTACTTTCCTCTACTCGATAATATCAAAACAAAAACTTTTATTAAATACAACTATTTCAAAGTCATATTCAAGTGGCAGGGAGTGTAAATATGTACATATATAAATACGCTCATTCATGTCCGTCGTAGTTACAAGCACTTTTGTAATATTTTATTATACAATTTTTTGTTTTTATTCAAGTAAATAAACTTCGTGCTCATCGATAGACCTTCAGTCATATTTTTTGAAATATAAAGGGCTTATTTCTGATTTAAGAAAGAACGCTTTCATTCGCATTCTATGAGAAAGAACATTGATTTCGATTTCTCTACACACTTTCTATGCGAACAGTGACTCGATCTAGAACTCGAATGAAAACGTAAGTGTTTTCATATAAAATCCGATTTCTCTGTTAAGAACGTGTGAGAATGAAATGTCAAAATCACTCACTTTTGGTTTTGCTTTCGTATTGAGAATTTACATATGAGTATACATACTTGTAAATAAAAAAAGAAGAATAAAAAATCTAAGTACAATAAAAAAGTATTTACAAATGGATAACAAGTGGTAAGTATAAACTATTCATATGATATACATATGAATGTATGTATTTAACAATTGTTTTTTCAGTTTAAAGAAGTCAACAATGCAGCAACTGAAACACTTTTATAAAATTAAAACAAAAAACACAAAATTTACAAATATTTTTTTAAATTTTCTCACCCTTTTATTTATTGATACTTTCCACCAGCTGATCACACTTACACGCAGTTGTATTAGCTTTAGAATAACTTCGTAGTATTTTTTAATACTTTTAACAGAAATATAATAATTTATGATCTGGCATTGCTTCTACTTATTAAAACGTAAGATACCAAAATTGACATACGTAACTTACTGCGAAAGAAAGTGAGTGCCAATGAGAAATCCAAATTGATTCGAATTCGAGCGAGTGCTTTTCGTTCGCTTAAGTTATCTTTCTTAGCTCAGAAATAGGCTGAAAGTGTTTATATAAAACGAAAAACACTATAAAGAAGTAAATAACGTATTAACTATTTAATTTAATATTTTTTTTTTAATTTTTATTATTATACTTTTTAAAATATATTAAAATTTTATATTAAGCTTTATTTAATTGATATTGTTAATATATTAGTTTGGCCCTTAGGGTCTTAATTATTACTTAATTATATTTAAATTAAAAGCCCATTTAGAAATTTAACCCAATAAAATTTCTCGTTAGCATACATATGTATATTCAAACTAAAAATGTATGTATGTATGTATGTACGCATGCAGCTGCGTTCAAAGAAATAGCACTAAAGTTGGGAAAGGTCTTTATATACTAATTTTACTCCTGGCAATAAAATAGCACGTAGACTACAAAAACGAAAACTTTTTCCTGAGTTCAACCCCAGTTTCAGACTCATAAAAACATCTCGCATTTTTCTGTTGTGCATTTGTTTGCTTTGTGTCAGTTGTTGCCGGAAGGTTTCAGTGGCGAAGACATAGTCACCTGTCATTGAACATTAACGGCTTCATCTGTAACCAATCCAATCCTTCGTCGGTATTGTGTAGCACCAACGAAGAAAAATAATTACTAAAAACGAAGCTTAAAAATTTAATACGGCAACTGGACATCAGACACGCTACACCACTGCTACAAAAACAATTAAACTCCAAAAAGCAGTGTTGTAAGATAGCGAAACTTCACCTCCTATCATTTGTTCTACAATCCCTTTCCTATAGTTCCAGCACAATGCACCGCATGTTTAGAGGTCACCTCCTGAGTGCTGGTCCAAGATAAAAAAAAATTATCTTTTAGAAATCACATGACTTCAAATTGCTTGATTTACAGAACAAACCAGTAATGTTTTTAGCATGCAGATATGGTCAAAAAATAAGTACACTACTACCTCTGTTATATACACACACATTCCTATGTATATACATATATAACGATAATAGTTAGCCATATATACATATGTAGATGTGCATATTTACAGTGGCTCACAGCTTATTTTACGTTTTTATGTTTTTATAGTCTATTAAATTTAAAAACACTGAGTAATGGGATCAGTGAAAAGTAACATGAAATCATTTCGATTATAAAAATATTAAATATTTAAAATGAAAGCAGAAGTAAAGCAATGTAAGAGCTCCCATTTTTTTTTACTGATAAGCGTTTTGGCATGCGCTGCTGTTCCATAAAAAAAAAATATGTTGGTCCACTACAAACATACATATGGCGGATTCAAGTGGTAGTTATAAAGTCATATGTTTTAAAATAATAACACGAACAACTATGACTGTGTAAACAACCCGTCGTCATAGTTTAGTGTGCTCTTTCAAAAAATTCATTCAGTCATAAGAAAAAAACATAATAAATATTTGACGTCAAAATGCCAAAAACAAGTGCATGCCTGGAAGCATGCTCGTGTTGTACCTATTCCTAAAAATGGTAAATTTGACTACGATAATATTAGGCCGATTAGCATCCTTCCAGCTATGTCAAAAGTTCTCGAAAATATTTTGAAAACTCAGATTTTAAACTATTGTGAACAGCACATTTTTATCCATAGCAGCCAATATGCCTTTCAACGTAATTTAAATACCACATCACTACTCCTTTCCTTAACTGAATCCATTCGTAAAAAATTAGATACTCGCCAACTCTGTACCTTAGTTTCTCTCGATATTACTAAGGCTTTTGATCGCATTAACCATTCTACCCTTATTGCTAAATTAAAAATGCACTTCAACTTCTCCAACTCGGCCTGCAAATTAATTTTTTCTTACTTATCTGATCGTACACAGTATGTATCCTATAATGGCTCCTTTTCCACTATCGGTCGTGTTACCTCCGGTGTGGCTCAGGGATCAATCCTAGGTCCGATTCTATTTCTTATCTATGTTAATGACTGTCTTTCGTTCTTGAACAACAGTTTTTGCCAAGCTTTTGCTTTTGCTGATGACATTATGCTGTTGTTTTCTGGTACTCGTGAAAATGTTAACGAACTCGAAAATCACTTCAATGATCATCTTCTTCAAATCTACAATTCGATGCAATTTAACTTCCTCGAAATAAATTCCTCAAAGACTAAAGCTATTAATTTCAACCCATCTAACCGAAATGTTAATTGTCCCAACCTGCTTATAAATGGTGTCCCTGTCTTATATGTATGTGGAATCGAGTAAATGTCTTGGAGTGATTTTCGACAGTAAACTAGACTTTAGTCATCACATTAATTATATTACTAGGATTAGTTGCCTTAGCCTCAGAAGGCTTTACTCGCTTAAATCATACACTCCGAAATTTGTTAGACTTCGCCTTGCGAATGCTCTTATAATGTCTCGCATTAATTATTGTTTGAAAGTATATTCTGCTACTTGGTCTTATAACGTCAACCTCATTGAGGCTATCATCCGCAGGATAACTCGATATGATTTCAATATTAAGAGCCGGGAACATCTTCGTACGACTGAACTGGTTCCATCTTTGTTGAAATGTTCTTTTAACGACTATCTTTAATCTACGTATTTTTTTTTTATCTAGGACCATCACTCAGGAGATGACTCCTACACATGCGAAGCATTGTGCTGGGAACTATAGGAAAAGGATAGTAGGAGAAACGACAAGAGGTGAAGCTTAATTAATTATTTTGCAGCTCTGCTTTCGCACGTTCTTTTGTTTTTATACTCGTAGCAGTGCTGAAGCTTCGGTTCAGTAGTCATTTTTTTATTATTATTATTTTACTTCGCCGGTGCTACACAATACCGACGAAGGAGGGCATTCTGGTGGTTGTGGATTGCTATCAGCTAAAGCCGGTATTGTTCAGTGACCAGTGACTATGCCTTCGCCACTGAAACCTTCCGACAACAACTGACACACAAAGACACACTAATACACATCAGAAAAATGTGAGATGTTTATTTTTATTTTAAAATTTTTGTCTGAAGCTGGGGTTGAACCCAGGTCTGTTTTTTGGTTGTGTAGTCAACGTGCAGACTACCATCCATCGTGCCATCGCCACCCTTCATTTCTACAAAATTATTAAAGCCGGTAAGCCCCTTCAGCTAATTAACATTTTTTCTTTCTCTAATTCCACACGTAATGTCAAAATAAATGTTCCTTTGGGTCATACCTCTCTCTTTGATCGCTATTTTGTAAAGAGGGTCCACCATTCTTGGAGTGCCCTTCCTAACGAGCTTAAACTGTTTTCTTATTCTTACTCTACGTATATGCATAAACTTTTAATTAATTTCAACGAATAATCCCACTTAAATAAAATTAAATTAATCTAATTCTTTTTTAATTGTATTCTTTTGCCCGTCACTGGCTATAGTTAGTTGTCCAGTATATCCTTCTGTTTTATATGAATATTCTTATTTTTGCAATTCTATTATCCGGCTGGGGAGCCTAAATCACTTTTCAAATAACCTACAGTGGCCAAAAAAACTATTCGACATAGGCCGTAAACTTTATATATTTATCAAGAAAAAAATATGGAATGTTGTTTTTAGCAAAATAAACTTATAAAAGTCTTTATTAAGGAACACAAAGCTATATTCAGTAAAAAAAATGAGATCTCAAAGTAAAAAAAAGCAAAAAACACATGAATTAAAATATTAATAACAAAAAACAAGCAAAAAAAGTATTCGACATTGGTAACATTTTTAAAATACATGAATTGAAATACAAGCTTATTTCTACTTCAGTAGCGAGTGGCTTTTCCTTGCCTACGTATAACCTCTTTTAAACGATCTGGCATAGATTTTACCAACGTTTTGGTATATTCTGGATAAATTTGGTTCCATTCCTCCTGCAGGATAACTTTCATCTGGTGTTTGTTCGTAAATTCACGTTTACTGATTTTTTTTCCAAGTGACCCCAAAGATGTTATAAGGTCTGGGGACTGTGGCGGTGTTTTTATTAATTTTGTACAATTATATAAAAGCCAAAGCTTTGTATTAGTGGCACAATGTTTGGGATCATTATCTTGATAAAACTGAAATCTATTTGCCAGACCCAATTTTTCAGCACTTGACCTCAAATTTTGCTTTAGGAGGTCAATGTACTTTCGGTGATCCATAATCCCATCAATAAACCCAATATTACCCACGCCTGATGCCGCCATACATCCCCATACCATAACACCACCGCCACCATGTTTAGCAGTTGGTACCATATTCGTTTCATCCAATTCTGTGTTAGGCCTGCGATGTACCAGAACTTTTCCATCACATCGAAAAAGGTTATATTTACTTTCGTCAGCAAAAATAAAATCCATCCAGAACTCCATTGGCTTATTTACATGCTCTTTCGCAAAATCTAATCTCAACTTTCTATTTTTCTTAGTAATGTGTGACTTCTTCCTGGCTGATCGTGCTTTTTTAAGACGTTTCTTATTGTTTGAGGTGTAACGGATACCTAAGTGTTCCTCAGTGTTTTTAACTAAAGTGTTAGCAGTAATTTTTGGATTTTTTCTTACTTCACGCACGATTCGCCGTTCATCTGAATCTGTAAGTTTGCAAGGTCGCCCAATCCTTACCTTGTTTATCACAGTTTTACTTGATTTGTACTTTTTTATAATGTAATTACAGTAGTTCTTGACTTTTAAACGATTTCTGATATAGTCGTTTCTGTTTTTCCTAATGTAAAATGATGTATTATTAAATTTCTTACATCAACAGAAGTTTCTTTCCCTTTACGTCCCATCATCGCGATCACTTGCACAGAAATAAGAAAAAAGTTCTTGTAAATGATAAACAAGAAACATAGCGATATTTTTACCAACAATGACATGAAGTAATAAGAAATACACAATCAGAATAAGGGAAAAACAATGCCAGTCGAATACTTTTTTTCTTTGAAATTTTTGTTTTTTCGTTCAAACAGATAGATGAGTTAAAAAATGTGCAATTTTTATTATTTTTAGGACTATAAATTATTAAATACATATAATACAAAGTGATCTCACGTTTATACATATAAAAAACAAAAGGATACCAGCGTTTTCAATGAAATTTAAGAAAATAATTGCAATGTCGAATAGTTTTTTGTGCACTGTATATTCTTTAATTCTTTGGTTATTTATATACAGTTTGTAAAAAAATGTTTTCAAAACAAAAATTTTTTACGAATTTATTTAAATAAATATTTACAACAACAATATCATTATATTTGTGAATTTTTTTTTACAACTGTTGTTTTGTATGTTCTCGACAAGCAGGCGTCGAAACTTTGACAAATTTATGAACATATTACAACAACAACGCTACAAAATAATTTTGAATACTTTAAACAGTGTAAAAAAAGTGTTTTCAAAAATGCAAAGAAAAGAAGGAACCGTTCGTTTTTTGCATATGTATTGCGTATAATAGTTTTATACGGACGCTAAGAGTAGCAGTTGTCTTTTATTCATTAAATTAATCTCATAGAATAAACAAATGATTACCCAATTATATATAAACTATGCCAGGAAAGCGACTGAACAAAGACATTACCCAACTGGTGTATTTTAATTACTATAAAGGAAAATCTCACAGAGAAATTGCTGAAATGTTCTCTCTTAACCTAAGGACGGTATATAATGTTATTAACAGTGCTGAAAAAGAAGGAAAACTGGAACCAAAACAAACACCAGGCAGACCAAAAAAAGTAACTCGGCGAATTGAAAAGAAAATTTTGAAAATGATTGATGAGAATCCACATTTCAGTACTATAGGAATTGCACTTAGCATCAGTAATGAATGTGGAGTGAGTATCCCTCTCAGACTGTTAGAAATGTGCTACAAAACCATAAATACTCTTCAAGAGTTACGAAGAAAAAACCTTTGCTATCCGCGGTAAATATTGAAAAAGGTATAAGTTTGCCATTGAACACCTTTCTTTACCTCCGGAGCACTGGGATGATGTTATTTTTTGTGACGAAACGAAAGTGATGCTTTACTACCATGATGGACCTCAAAAAGTTTCGCGAAAACCCCTGGCGGCTTTAAAAAATAAAAATATAATACCCACTGTAAAGTTCGGTAAACTATTCGTTATGGTGTGGGGTTGTATTTCGAGCAAGGCTGTTGGCGAAATAAGAATATTAGAGGATATAATGACCAAGGAAGTCTATCTAAACATTTTAAAAAAGGAATTGAGTGCAAGTGCTCGGAAATTTGGTTTTGTTGACCCAGAAAAGCTCAAGTATAAATTTTAGCAGGATAATGAACCGAAGCATAAGGCATATATTTGTAGATCCTGGTTGTTATATAATTGTAGAAAAGTGATCGATAACCCAGCACAAAGCCCAGACTTAAACCCTATAGAAAATTCATTGGTCCACCCAAAGAAAAAAAGTCGGAAAAAGGTCACCAAAAACAAATAACATTTATTAAAGAAGAGTGGGAAAAAAATACCTGAAAATTATGATATACCAAAGCTTATCCATTCAATGTCTAGACGCTTAGAAGTTGTAATTAAAGCTAAAGGAGGGCACACCAAGTATTAGCACCCTAAAATCTTTTTTTTTTACCATTTAGAATAAATTTAATTAAATTTAACACAATTTTGAAAACATTTATTTTACAGCGTAGAAACTGAAGTATTTTTTAAGTTACGATTATTATTTTGTTATTTAAATTAATTTTGCTTTTTTTTGTGCAAAGTGTTTATAAACATCTTCAATTGAATACATTGAAAAGACTTTTTTTACAAACTGTACATATATTTTTATATACATATGTATATTCTTGTCTTTCCTTTTTAATATTTGAAATATTTTTAATTCTTATTCTTACAATTGATTTTTATTGATTGTGCATAATTATTACTTGTAATTTATGGCTATAATATTTTCTGTACAATACATAAATTATTGGCCACGAAGGCTTTTCTTGTATTAGTATTTGATGAAATAAATAAATAAATAAATAATAACTTACCTGTAAATGTTGTAATAATTCCGTTTTTAAGTAAAATTGTAATTTGATGAAATTTTTTTTTTTTTTATAAAATTAAAATTTTGCACACAAAATTTGCGCATCTTTCAGGAAATTAAAGATTCGTTATAGCTTGGCTTTTCGCAGTATTTAATATTCATATTGTTCTGTCAAAATTTATATATATTATTACTAACTATCCGCTCGGAACTTCTACTTTAAAAAAATACATTCAATATCATATCGGTATTTCTAGATGTAGATCTATTTACATTTAAAATTTTATCTAAATCGCTTACCCGGCAGGCAGATATAGGCTACCAATTCCCCTATAAGATTTTTACAAAAATGCGTAACCTATGGGTGGATCTAGCAGCCGATCTATTTATGTTTTAAATTTTATGAAAATCGTGACGCTTAAATCGGCCCTCAACTCACGTGTCCTAGTTTTAAAGAAGAACTTAGCATACAGGTCTTTCTATATGTGTATTTTGCCACAATTTTCGAAAATATAGTTTTCATCACGTGCCGACGTTTTGAGGTTCTGGGAATTGATTCTGACTATTTTCGCGATGATGTCAGTATGCGTGTGTGTAGGTTAAGTTAGGTTAGCAGGCCACCAAGTCCCAAAGAGAATCAGCGAGGTCCCGCAGGAAGCGGAACCCACGGGAGAGCGGGACAGTGACATAGCAAGTGCTCAACCGTTTCCTCCTCCTCTTCATCACGCCAGCTCCTGCAGAAGTTGTTATACGGCAGAGCCAATCTCCTGGCGTACAGACCAATGTTACAGTGGCCCGTCATCCGGAGTCGGCCCGTCGGTAGTTCCCTAAGTCCGGCGGTCCGGCCGGAGTCGTACCGAGGCCAAGTCATCCTGGATTATATTTATTTTAAGATTATTTAATTATAGTTTATAACTAAGATTAATGTAGGTGTTAAAACCCCGCCCTAATTCATATTTTATCAGCTCTTAAGCGTCTCACACATTTTCAATATTATTGTACAATAATATCGCCAAACTGTATGTCATATTCAAAGGTGGCACAATATATACAGCCGAAAGCAGTCTAATTTACTGTGAAATATGTTGGGAACATTGTGCAATGGGTTATGCTTACTTTCTATTGTAAAAAAGTTGCGCCATATGATATTATGTTTCTTACTGCACGTCTCTACGATCAATAATTATTTCCGAACATAAGAAATAACGTCGTCAGAATGACGTCACAAATATGTTAATTTCCAAGCTTATGTTTTTAGGTAGAGAATACTTTGTGTACTGAACATAAATCTAAAAATTTCGCTGTGAATGGAGTAAATAAATTCCCTTTTTTGTATTTTCTCTTTTTTTATTCTTTATAGTTTTTATATTTAAATAAATCTATATTTTTTCACAGCTTTTTTACCCAAAGCATTAAAATTGTTCGAGCGATATCCATGTCGAAAATTTGCAAAAAAAAAAAAAAAAGTTTGTTTTTAATTACTCCACAATTTCTTGTCATATCGATTTTTGATACGCATGTTCGTTTAAGCTTGTCCTGTAAGGTCATATGATTCCCATATTTTTTTTAGTTATTTTGAGAATGAATTAACTGGACTTAACTTCTTAGCTTGTCTATGAAATAATAAATGTGATTATTCTTTTCATCCGAGTAATTTTTTCTTATCAAATGCCATTAATTTCGAAGATTATCAAGTGATGTTGTTGGGAATATTGATGACACGAAACAAGGTATATCAATCATCATTTCATTTGTTATTATTTTTTTTGTTTATTTAATTTTATTTGATGTCATAATTGGACTGCCTATTTTTAAATCCAAACAAAAATACATACATATGTATGTACATACGTGAAATCAATTATTACGGTACAAGTAGAAATTTGCTTCTCATTATTATTGTCAGTTGCTAAGACAAAAGTCGTATAATAGAAATATGTATAAAAAAAAACTAAATTAAAAATGGGGCATTCAATGAGTTCGTACGAATGGAGAGCTTTTTGTTTTTATTTTTATTAGAACATTATGTGGAGATTGACTACACATTTAAAATTATTAAGGCTTGCCCAACTCTTATTAGCAATTACATACGTACGGTGGCTCAAAGTGATATTGGAATAGAGCATAAATATTCATGTTACGATGATTTAGATTGAAATTAATTATTTTCAATGTGACATGACTCCATTAAAAAAAATATAGAAAATTACACACATACCAAGCATTTACATATTATTACCGTTGCTCTGCCGGCGTCTTGTTCAAGTCGACGGCTGGTGAAGACGCAGGGTGAAAACCTAGGGTTAACAATTCAACCGAATTTCAGTTGCGTTGCCTGAAAGTCACTAAAACACAATTGGAATTAACAATTCTGAGTTTGCAGTTGCCATTTGTAATATGTACCACATTCTGCTACTCCACTGAGGTTCGGTTTTTTTTTAATCTGGGACTAGCACTCAGGAGATGACCCCTACATATGCGATGCATTGTGCTGGAACTATAGGAAAGGGATAGTTAGAGAAACGACAAGAGGAGAAGCTTAATTAATTATTTTACAGCTCTGGTTTTGCACGTTCTTTGCTTATAGCAGTGCTGAAAGCTTCGGTTTAGTAGCCATTTTTTTATTATGATTTTACTTCGTTGGTGCTACACAATACCGACGAAGGAGGGCGTTCTGATGTGAATGTGGATTGCTATCAATTGAGCCGGTATTGTTCAACGGCCAGTGACTATGCCTTCGCCACTGAAACCTTCCGAGAACAACTGACACAGTAATGCACGTCAGAAAAATGGCTAAACCATGCCGCTCGTCGTTCAAAATTTGGAAAAAGCGTTTTTTTTTGGCCAAAAATCTGACATATGGAGCCATAACTACAGAACTGTAAATAATAAAAACACGCTTAATATCTCAAATGAAAGCTAATATGGTTCTTTAAAATTTATATTATATAAATAATTGTTGTTATTTTAAGTCAAACCGAGTTACAACAGCTTTTAGCCCCAAAAACGTGACCTGGTACCACTAGGAGCATACTTCGTATATTTTGTGATACATTTTGGGTTTTTTTTTTTTTGCAAATTTTTGAGTTTAAAGTAGAAATATAATAAAAACAAGTAATACTGATAAGTGTAATGACATATTTTATTTTAATATATAAAAACCAGGTATATAATGCATAAAAAAACAGAGACAGAAAAGGTACAGACGTAGTACCTACATGAGTTGGTAATTATACATATTAATGTAATCTATTCTAGATCTTTTGTTAAACTAGTTTTTGCAACGTCAGGATATAATGCTCGACATTTGCTTACAACTATTAACTCTGTTTAGTTTTTAAAGTGCCTTTGAGCTGGTTAGATCGAACAATTATCTAGTGAAGATAGTTTAATTTAATTTTTTTTAATTTTCCAAGTGTGAGTGTTATTGTTTTTATAACTAATATAGTATTATTTTAAAAGACATTTGAAAACATTTTATTGAAATTAAAGTTTGTAATTTGGACTCTGAAATGGCATCCACATCAGGTGTACAAACCAGGACCAAGGATAAAATATTTCTCGTTGGATATCCCATTCACCACATCACCGGTTGTAAACTACCGTCAAATCGTCAAGTTTTGTACTGTGAAATTAACTGTAAGAGAATCAGCAAATATTTATATTTTTCTTCTCATCTACATTAGGCTGTCCATTCGACAGCTTAGCTTTTTCAAGAATTTTGTTACTGAAGATTTTGATATTAGCACCACAGGAAATGCTGCAAATATACTAGATGAATCATATAACAAACATAGATAAATAATCGTAAAAATATTAAAAAAACACAGATCATAAAACTGAATATCAAATACAAATTAATTAGAAGACATATGGTTTGCGTTTGATAACGATAGGAATACATCATTTAGAAATTGCGACTGGCTACTGGAAATTAGTTTATGACAAAATTAAAAAAAAAACATATGACAGTTCATTGTTCACAAACATCACCAGAAATCAAAATTATATTAATTGAACTTTCGAAATTCGAAAAAAAATTCACAAAATATTGTAGAAATATGAAACCATCACATGTCGTTAAACGGTATGCAAAAACCAAAAAATTCTGAAAATCTAAACAATTTCATATTTTTTTTCCAAATATGTATTCGAAAGAAATCTTTGTACGCATTTAGTGGGGCATTCCGTAAATAAAAAAAGTGATTTTTCCATAATTAAATCGTCCACGTAGTGTGTTTTTATGGAATACAGGACTTTTTCCAATGATTTCAATAATAATTTTCCAGAAATATTGAGCATGTGGATTGCGGAATCAATCACACATAAAACTTCAGAACACATTTCTAATACGAATACAACAAACAATTATTTTTTAACTTTGGATATTTTTAATTTTATTAACAGAATGAAGTCGCTGCAGCCTTGGCGGAAGCAAACATTCCAATATTCGCCTGGCGCGGCGAGACCGAAGAAGAGTTTTGGTGGTGCATTGATTATTGTGTTAATGCTGTAAATTGGCAACCAAACATGATACTGGACGATGGTGGGGATGCTACACACTTAATGTTGAAAAAATATCCCACAATGTTTAAGCTGGTCAAGGGTATTGTGGAGGAGAGCGTAACCGGTGTACATCGCCTCTATCAGCTGTCCAAAGCTGGCAAATTGACCGTACCGGCTATGAATGTCAATGATTCGGTAACAAAAACTAAATTTGATAATCTCTACAGTTGCAAAGAGTCCATATTGGATAGTTTAAAACGTTCAACAGATGTTATGTTTGGTGGCAAACAGGTGGTTGTCTGCGGTTACGGTGATGTCGGTAAAGGCTGTGCTCAGGCTTTAAAAGGTCAAGGTTGCATTGTGTACATAACTGAAATAGATCCAATATGCGCTTTACAAGCCAGTATGGATGGCTTCCGAGTCGTCAAACTAAACGAAGTTATACGCAATGTCGATATTGTGGTCACCGCCACTGGTAATAAGAATGTGGTGGTGCGCGAGCACATGGATAAAATGAAAAATGGTTGTATTGTTTGTAATATGGGTCATTCCAATACCGAAATCGATGTAAATAGTCTACGTACACCCGCTTTGACATGGGAAAAGGTACGTTCTCAAGTGGATCATATAATCTGGCCCGAAGGAAAATATATTATTTTATTAGCCGAGGGACGTTTAGTCAATTTATCATGTTCCAGTATACCATCATTTGCTGTGTCAATTACATCTGCCACCCAAGCTTTAGCTTTAATTGAGCTTTTCAACGCCCCACCCGGTCGATATAAGTCCGATGTCTATTTGTTACCGAAGAAAATGGACGAATATGTTGCCAGTTTACATTTACCAACATTCGATGCTCATCTAACCGAATTGACGGATGAGCAAGCAAAATATATGGGTCTTAATAAAGCTGGCCCCTTTAAACCAAATTACTATCGTTATTAAAAAATACCTCTTGCTTTTAATTTCAACCAGCATGTGAATTTGAAGAAGAAATTTAATGATTTAAAAGGCAAGCCACCTGCGCACATGCTTAAATGAGCACTCAAAAAAAAATAAAAAATTAATAAACAAAACCAATGACAAAAACAAAAACTATTTACCACTGCAGATGACACTAGACAATGAAAATATTAAGAAAATAAAATTCTACTACGGATAAAATGGAGAACACGTAAGAATTTACTATTATTATTATTATTGCGTCATTTCATACATTTGATAAACTACAAATATTTAGGTCTTGAAAAAAATTTTATGAAAACACTAATAAAACTTCTACATTAACGGCCTTGGTGCATAATATCTAACAATTTATAAAATGGTTATAAAAATTGTATACAAATCTGTTTCATAAACCTTTTACAATGCTTGCCTAAGCATGATGAGTAGGGCCTTAAACATATTGCTTAAAAATAAATAGATGTTTTAGTGTAAATTCTAACAAAAATCGATAACTCGGAAAACGGGCTCTTTTGGCATCCTAGGAGATCTGGGCCCAAATGAAAGTTGTCCATATTGAGCGAAACTCCTCGACATTTCGATTACATTCGAATGCCGTAATTTGTCCCCTGTTAATTTACTTTTTTTAAGACCCAAAAAATATGTATGTATGAATTTGCACTACTAAAGTTTTATATGCAAATATTATTGTTCTTAGTAAGAGCGCCCTAAAAAGTGTAGTTGAAATTGTGCAGTTATTTTTATATTTTTCCGAATTTAGTAAAGCATCACTAACAAAACTTGTTGTTAAACATTTCTATATTCTCTTTAAAGCTTAAAGGTTTATTTTTTTTATATTTCTTCAACCATCGATTAATATCTTCAGAATATTTCAATATTTTATATGATCCTAATTTTAAAAACTGTGCTTTTCCCCGAAAAAAAAATATATGTCAAATGTATTATTACATACTTTATGATGTTCTCATAAAGTATTTTTTTACAAAAGTAAACTCAATAACTGAGGAGGAAAGCGTATCCATATAGTACTATTTCGCTAATGCTTACTTAGGTCATCAGTGGATTTTTCCAAATTTTTGAATACAAATTCAAGATTCTTATGTTCAAAATTCAACTAATCAATCGAGAATTGATGTTGAATACCGAACAAAAAACCAAATTTAAAATTCCAATGTTTTAAATTCAATATATATATATAAAGACAAACATGTTATAACTCGAGCCCGGCTGGACCGATTTGAACGATTTTTTGGCATTTTGGATTCGTCTTTGCTCAGGATCCCATAATAGCTACTAAAAATTTTCAAAAGTAGGACCAGGAGGGCGAAGGGGTTAAATTTCTGCCCCTCCGAAATGTTCAAACCGATTTTAATGAAATTTAGAACGTAGATAGATCTGCATCTAAAAACGCTCATAGGCTATACACATTTTCAAAACTAGGACCAGGAGGGTGATATGGGGAAAATTTCGGCCTCTCCAAAACTACATAGCCGATTTTGATGAACTTTAAAACTTGGATGTATTTGAGTTTAAAAGACACATTGGCAATTGTGCAGCTCCGGGAAGGTTATAAGGTATTACTTTTTTAAAAATGGGACCACGAAGGAAAGTAGGGGCAATTTCTACGCCAAACGAGACCATCTAATCGATTTTAATGAAATTGAAATGAATTTATGTTTTTGCATCTAGAATGGCACACATGCTACATACATACATATATAATTTTTATATATAGAACCAGGAGGCGACATAGGGGTAATATATGCCTTTCCGAAACCGAAGGAGATAATAACGGGAGCGAAGCCGCGGGTAAATTATATATATATACATATATATGATCTATAAAATATGTAAACCAACAAGCTTTAGAGAGAATATAGAAATATTTATTATAAAAATAAGGTAAAAGATTAAGAATTAAAAAAAAAAATTCTTTTTTTTTTGCGTGAAAGTATACCTACATATGTATTTTTTGAACGCTTTTAGATTTAAGAAAATTCTGGAGTTGAAATAAAGAGAGTAGACCTGAATCGCTTGCTATTTAAATTCAGTCGCATCTGCTCTATAGTTTTCGAGCTACAGCCAAAGGAGCATGACCAACTACGTGGACTGCTTGCTATTTGGACCCGGTAGATGGCGCTCCGCTCAATTTATAAGCTAAATATTTTATTTTTAAAAGGGCTTAACCGATCAATGTACTAATACATTTGTGAAATTATATAAACATTTCGGACTTCTAAATTTGTTCTGTATAACAGGTTCCGAAAAATAGGCCGAATTTCGGTCCACCTAATTGCTGAACTGATTCCAAGAAATTTGGTAAAAATGATCAGACAAATATGTGTAACGAAAAAATTTGGTCTAGGGTACTAGGCGCAAAAATAGGTTAAAATCCGGTTCGCCTAAACGGTTGTACCGATTTCGGTGAAATTTGGTTTACACATTGAATTGGCTATTTGAAGTTATATATTATATAAAAATCCGGTACTACTAAACGACTAGGCTGAAATTCAGATGAATATGGGATATAAGGTGACCCAGTGAAGGGCACGTAAGATTCGGCACAGCCAAATATAGCAGTCTTCCTTATTTCACTTAAGAAAGTGTTTTTAATTTTTTTTTATCTACCATACTTTCATAGTGTTTAAATGAGAACAAAGATTTATGATTGAAGAAATTAAACTGTATTTAAATACAACTTAAATCTAAATTACTACGGTATTGCACCAAAAGCTCGATATGAGCGATTACTAGAGTGAAAACGAAAATGGCTCACGATCATATATGCTTACGTCAATTACAGGAGAGAGGTGCACTTCTAGTTGCAACTTTTCGTACTCAGAAAAAAAATTACCATTTTTCGATTTCTTCTATAAACCAACGATCCCAACAAATGTATTATTTAGAAATATTTTCTGAGCAAAGATTTTTTTATGTTTTAAAATTATGCTTACGAGCTGTATTGTTCCCCACCTTGAAAACCAGTAATCGAACTATACTTGAGCTTGGCTAGAGCGAATGTAATGCTTTGGCAAGCCACCGGTGTAGCTTATTTGGCCGGGCCCTATGGTCCTTCAGTTCAACACAAAACACAATTATGTATTCACGAATACGTACATAAACATACATATATTTTTTGAGCTTATAAAATTTTTGCAAACGAACTAAAAATAAAAAAATTAAACATGAATACTCTTTTGCGCATTTATACATTAAATGAAAATTATGATCCCTATGAAATATGCGTTTATTTTAGAAAATTCTTTTCCGTTTATTGTTTATGTAAAATTGAATTCATTCAGCAAAAAGCCAAGCAATAATTATTCCATTTTATTAAAATAGAATTAAATTAAACAGTTTTCACAATTTAGCCAATAACTAACTATTTTTTTAAGTATGTAATTCAAATGCCAATAGAAACAAATAATTTATGTACTTAATTATTTAATGCTTTAAATTTGTAATATTTTTTTGTATGTACTTATTAAATGATTAAAGATTTATTTATGAAACTAAGGAAAACCAATAAGTTTATTCTTGTGCGTTAAGTTCAAACAATAACAATTAAAAATAAAACGCTGAATTAATTTTGAACAAGAGAACAACATTTTTAATAAAACAAGAAAATAAATACAAGAACAGTATATACCTAATTTATGTAAAAAATAATAAAATGTAAGTTTATCAATAAAAGAAAATTGTTTATAAAATATTAAAAATTTATATAATTTGTGTTTTAAGTTTCAAAGAAAAAATGTTAAGGTTTCACTGTGCAAAGTTGAAACTATGCAAGTTAACTTGCAGGTCTAGTTGTAGTCTTACAATTTATCTTTAGATGAAGGGAATAGTATGTAGTAACCTGGCATGTACTGGCTATTCGTTTTGTTCTATCATACGCAATTGCTAACATGTATGGTCTTATTCAGAAAAATAAATTTTGCTTTATTAAAAGGTTATAAAAAGATTTTCCACATAAAACGCTCTTTATAAGCCAGAAATATTTTTATAAATAAGACGGATATACTTTTTTAATCTTTCTAGTTCTTTTTTACCTGTTTAATAATCACCCTTATTCTGTGTTTCGATTACGTTCCCGCATTCAGTTACGTACGGATCGAAAAAAAGGTATTTGCAGATAATCTTAATCGAATGAAAAAGAAGAGTACGTTTAAAGCAGCAGCTTTGCTATGAAACGTGTGAAATAGGAACAGAAAAATAAGCAATTTTGTAAACATTTTACTAAAAACTTAAATTTAGTGCAAAAAACAGTGATAAATGAAAGAAATAATAAAAAATTAAATATTGTGGGAACTATAACATCATAAGTTAAGTACGGATAGCAATAAAAAAGTAAACAGTATTTGTGCCCGAACTATTCCAGTCTGAAGACACCTGTAGTGACGGAGGTGATATATTAATTTTTTATACATCATTGTAGAAGAAAAATATAGTTTATTTATTTTAATTTCAAGAAAAATTAGAATCAATAGAAGCGGCATTGTTTTTAAAAGAATTGAAAAATATTCGACATATTTCACCATCTACTTCAAGTTTTGTGATAAATTTTATGGTTTTTTGCTTTTGTACATTTTTGTCTCTTATTGGGATAAATTATAGTTTACTCTCATTTTACCGAACTTTACCAGAAAAGTAAAAAAGCACCTAAAGTACGGGCGGTTTCGTGCATGAAGAACAAGAATATTACTCTATCAAAACATCTCTCATTTACCCAATTTTTGTGTAAGAAAACGCTTTCTGGTAAGATTGGGCGGCCACGGGCGCCCAATTTAAAATAAAGAAACACGCCTATTAATTAATCAACTTCGAAAAAATATGTTGCTGTACTGAGAATAATTCAAAGGAAAGTAGTCCTTTATTATTACGCCATATAAAAAATGCAAACTTTTGTGTTAAAAGATCAAAACGCAAGCAGAACGCGTGACTTTCAGAACAAGTAAAACAAACTTTGGCGAGTTTATACAATTGCATAGTACTAATATAACAGTTTCTATTGTTTTCTCCTCCTGTGAAGTTACAATTATGTTAGTTAGGGCCTTTCTCCATGAGACTAGGAATATGTAGGACACATTCTTCTTGGTTGGTTCACATCTGAAATGTGATATAATTCAAACGATATTTAACACTAGCAATGCAAAGTTTGTCTAAATCTTAAAAAAAGATTCTTAAGGTACGGTCACATATGGCAAATATTTGCCCAAAAAAACGGCAAGTAATTAGTTAATATTGCATGGGATATAAAGGTCAGAATAGATTGAAGTAATAATTTATTGAAAATCGAATGTGTTTCATTTAAGATAAAAAGACCTGTTTCAAATCAAAAGTATTAAATAATAAAAAAAAGTGTATAGAAGTTAGTGGTTACGTTTTTTTTAGGCAAACATTTGGCATATACGACCGTACCTTTAGACTTTTGAATTGAAGCATTTTGAGTTGTTTATTTTCTTTTAAAATGTAACTTATAAAAAAAAATTGGAAAAACTCTTACAATTGGAAATTAGGTATTTTTAGTTTATTGCGTTTAAAGAAATATGTTTTTTTAACACTTACTCGCATTAATGCAGACTAAAAATATTTTTAATAACAAAAACTTAAAATATGAAATTATCTTTTTCTTTTATAATTTTTAGTCTATAATTTTCCTTTTAAATTATTTTCTTCTTTCAGTACAATTACTAATTCCTTGCAGATTTTAAAGTTGTCAAAACTACGATAAATGTAAAAATAGTAAAGAGAATTAAAGAATTACTTTTTAAATTACTAAAATTCTTGTTCAGTGTATTTAAATTGGCATACAAGATGTTTGCCTATTAAAGTACTGCGGGGATGTATGTATATTTGTATTTGTTTATTCCAAGAAATGGGGTTTTAAATGTTTCAACATGCCAAAAGTACGAAAACGTTTAACTTTCATTACTTTCATGAGCTCATCATCACAAATGGCAAATTGTTTATTTTTTGGATCGTATAAGTTGCGTTCCTTAATTATGGCCCAAACTTTTTTGACCACTTCATGACGGGGTAGAGCTTCGGCTCCCATTAATGCAGACAATTCTGGTGACAGATTGTATGATCTGGTAAAACCTGTCGATTTACGGCCACTTGATGTCTTTTCACCGGAAGCATTCTTCTTTTTTGCCACTGCCTTTTTCTTCGGCATTTCAAAATCTGAATCCGAGCCGGCATCTGATTCTGATCCCGAATCAGAGGCAGTCAACGACTTGCGCTTCTTTTTGGCGGGCGCTGTTTTACGTTGTGTAGGCTGTGGACGTTTTTTGGCAGGCTTTTTTTCTTCCTCACTACTAATTTCTTCTTCGGTAGCGCTGCCGTCATCTTTGTCTTCCTCTTCTGATTCATCTTCTTGCTGTGCATTAATGAAATCCATAACAATTTTGTCGAATTCTTTTTTGCGGCTAACCAACGAGGACTTCAATTTTTTCTCGACTTGTTCCCGTACCTTCTTGGCCGAGACCACGGACAAATCGGCAGTCTTCAACACTGCATGGATTTCATTCTTCAATTCCTCTGTAGAAATGTCAGCCATTTTGTGTGAATCTGTTGCAGAATTCTGAATTAAAAATATTTAAATTACACATCTACAGCCCAGTATAGTTAACATGATATTACCTGTTTAAATTAGTATAATATTTCCCCGTTTGTTTTTTACTGTAGTGCCTTTTGATTAGCACTAAACTTTAATTTTGTTAGGAGAAATGTGATGGAAGAAAAAAATTTCGGCGTCTATTTTCTGAATTCACGCCGATTTTAAGCAGCGTTGAAAAAAGCAGTAGCAAGGCGAATTGATACCAGGTGGCCAAATATCAGTGATGTTAACCAAACGGCAATTACCGTGTAGTACCAACAAAGTTTAAAAGTTTTAATTTTTAAGTGCTAAACACAGAGTTAAGAAAAGTACACACACCGTATAAAAATCTCGTACATAAATGTAAACCAACACAGCTCAAAGCAACCAACACATATTTTTATTTTCATAACATTTAAGTGTGCTTCTAACTTTTGTTCGGTGCCAAACACTATCATACATGTGTTTCGTTTTAATATTTAATTTTGTAACCCTGTCCATATTGTGAAACATTTGCTGCAAAACTTTTTTGAATTCTCTTTTGAAGCTTCTGCAGTGTCCATACATGAAACTTATGCTTCATGTTTCGTATTTTTTATTTCTCCCTTCTATCTTCTTTCTTTAATTTTTTTTGACATTTCTCAATACCGAATGTAAATATAAAATAACTACCCTGTGATAGAAGGTGTGAATATTTTTTTTTGGATACACATTTGAAGCACAAGGTATAATTTGAAGCAAAATGGACGCTAAGAAGAAAAATTATATAATTTTTATATAATTTTACATTTTTTTTTTAAATTTTTGATTATATTTCACAAAAAATTAAAAATAAAACAGGGTAGTTATTATTATGATAGAAGTTAACAGTATACCAAACGAAAAGAAATAAAATGAAACGTCAAATACACCTCATCTCAAAAGATGCAAATAAGAAATTCAACAAAAGTTGCATGTACATGAAACAGCGTACATACTTCCACTCCTCTTCCTCTTCTCGTCTACAAACTCAAAAGTTTTGCAGCAAATGTTTCACAATATGGACAGGGACTAAACAATCATAAGAAGTTCACGTGTACGAATATTTTAAGTTCGTGTATGTATGCGACAACAAAGTACACGTACGATAGATAGATTCGAGTCTGCCTATACATTATGTTGATGTGTCGCCGTCCATATTGTGAAACATTTGCTGCAAAACTTTTTTGAATTCTCTTTTGAAGCTTCAGCAGTGTCCATACATGAAACTTTTGCTTCATGTTTAGTATTTTTTATTCCTCCCTTCTATCTTCTTTCTTTAATTTTTTTTGACATTTCTCAATACCGAATGTAAATATAAAATAACTACCCTGTGATAGAAGGTGTGAATATTTTTTTTTGGATACACATTTGAAGCACAAGATATAATTTGAAGCAAAATGGACGCTAAGAAGAAAAATTATATAATAATTTTTATATAATTTTATATTTTTTTTTAAAATTTTTGATTATATTTCACAAAAAATTAACAATAAAACAGGGTAGCTATTATTATGATAGAAGTTAACAGTATACCAAACGAAAAGAAATAAAATGAAACGTCAAATACACCTCATCTCAAAAGATGCAAATAAGAAATTCAACAAAAGCTGCATGTACATGAAACAGCGTACATACTTCCACTCCTCTTCCCCTTCTCGTCAACAAACTCAAAAGTTTTGCAGCAAATGTTTCACAATATGGACGGGGACTGTACGTGTACGACAAGAAAATTACATGAACGATATGAAGATTCTCGTGTGTCTTAAATTTAAGTAAATGTTTGTGTGTGGAAAAAGTACATGAACGTTAATAATACGTACATTTATTTACGAACATTTTTGCTGGCAACTATTACTATTTCTACTTTTCGTTGCAGTTTTATCCCGTAGCGTGCTGCTGTATAGTTTTTACCGTTAGTTTTTCTCTGGATACTCAAACATAGTTGCCAGCAAAAAATAACGCCATTGCAGTTAAATTTTATAGGTTTCTGCCATAAATGGCTAATTAACACCTTTTTGTTAAGATTAAAAAATGCAAAAATACATTCGTTGATTTTACTGAACGTACAAATTTTAAATACTTTAATTTGTTATTACTACATACTTGTTTCTTTGACTGCCTGTATGTCTTCGATCACTAGCCCATATTAATTAATTACATATGTATGTAAAAAATTACGTTCGAGTTAAAGTACATCTAACAACATTTAAATGCTTTATTTTGTTATTACTGAATACTTGTTTCTTTCTGTTCTTGTTGTTTTTCTAAATCCAAATAATGTTATTTTTGTATAATACTTTGTGTATGGCATTTTAACCTACAAACGGTAATTTTTGAGAGCTGTACGCTAATATAACTAAAAAAGTTAACATCACTGCAACATATTTAGAAAGGAACGTCATCGCTTTATAGAATGTTGCACCTGTGTGAAGAAATCGTACCGTGATTACACTACAGATACAATACGTTTTTGCACAGTTGAAAAGATTAATGTTGCATACGTTTTAGAATGAAACACGAGGAGTCACGGAGTGTAGCATATATGAAAAACTTTTGTCAGCAAGGAAAACGCCATTACTTTTTCATTGACAGCTCTAAAACGTGAACAGTGCTAAAATGTACACATTTAATACAGACATATACTATTTTAAACATCCTAATTGTTGGATTTGCTTTTGCTTTTTTAGTACAGTGAATGAATATATATATATATACATATGTAAATATAACAAAAATTATTTCAAGTTTTTAATATCTTTTCTGATTTATTTAGTAAAATTTAATATGTGGGAATAAACAGTGCGCGTTTTTTAATTTTTTACTTTCAAAAACATGAACAAATTTGAAAACGTGAACATCCGTAGTTCATATTTTCGCGAGTTCCTTGTATTTCTAATCAAGAAGTAGACCACAAGTAAAAAGAAACAATTTTTGACAAAGTAAATGGCAGCGGCGAAAAACTCACCTGATCTATCGAGGTTACCTGGTGTGAATTTGCCTTGATTTGATTTTTGTTAAAGTGTCAATGTTGTGTTCAAGACAAATTTATTATCGGGCAATCTCATTAGATATTTCGCCCGTCGGCAACAAATTGTAACGTGTTTTAAGCCAAACTTCAAAGTTTGTATACTTTCGTGAAAACGTTGAGAAAAGTGGCTGTGAATAATTTAATAATTAGAAAAATTTAATATTAGAAATAAATGATAAAATATTTGTCGTGTTCAAGTTCAAAATTAATTTATCACAAGAACATTTGAGTATATAACGTATATACATATCTATTTTCTATGCCACAGCACACGTCATCAGTATTCTTTGTGTCTATAGAGAGGTAGTTGTGAAGTCACTAATGTCATCATTTAACCCGACAGAATTGAAAAAATAGTACTTTTTCCCAAAAGTACGGCGTAAAAATAAGTTACAAAACAAGGCGAATTCATACCAGGTGATCTCGTGCCTACAACAACACCTTTTTTTGTTTACAAATACATTAATTTTATTCAAGTTGTCAAAACAGTTTACGTATTAACATGCTTTGAGTTGAATACAACTTTGCAATTGAACAGAAGTCAGTTGATGATAATTTTAGATAATGCGGCCCACCTGGTATGAATTCGCCTTGTTACAAATAGTTGAATCAGATGACGGATCAATTCTCTAAACAGTTTAGAGTAGAATAAGAACAAATGACCGTCATTGCTGACCAAATTATCGGTCATTGCGTAGAACAAAGTTTCTATCATTTTCTTAAGGGCAATATGAGATAAATGACCGAAACTTCTGTATACATCCTCCTCTAACTTATGAATTTTGTCGTCCATAGAATGTGTATCCGAATTGCCCTAATGTTGTTTACTAGTCAGCGTTGATGGATATATCGGTCACTGCTGATCCGCCAGCACTGTTGACGGATATCCCAGTTGAAATGAAACACTATTTATGTCAATTCTTTATGTTAATTTTATTTCAATATTCTTATGTATATCTTCTATATATATAAAACAGGATGTGTGTATGTATGTAATGTATTGACTCCAAAACGGCTGTCCCGATTTTGATGAAATTTTCAGGGAATCTTCAGAATATTCAGGCGGGTGACACTATGAAGTCTGATTTTTGATTTTCGGTCTGCGGGCGGAGGGGCGTGTCAAAATCCAATTTTCATATTACACCACCTATGACATATACATATATTTATTTTTTTTGCTTTTTTTATTTTAAATAAATAAATCGTGTGGTAATACAACACTAATGTTTGCTTATGGCCAGCAACGCGGACCGTGTCAGATAGTATGTATATAAAAAAAGAAAAGTAACATAATATGAATTAGGAATATCCATCAGAACCTTGGAGTGGGTCATTCATTTCTTGTAGATCTGGAATTGAATTTGCCTGGTAAAAACTGCTGCTGTTGTCGGAACGGATTGAATTTGCCTTGAGAATACATTTAATTTTCAGCAACGTTGAAAAATCTTGTCAAAATACATGGTAAATTCACTAGTGTAGTGGACCGTTTATTAATGCTAACCGTTTTATTATTTTCAATTAAATTCTTTAGTACTATTTCCACTAATTAGTTTTTAATATTATATCATTAAGTAAAAATTCTTTGTACTTCTGGAGTACAGTTAAACAATAATTAAAATATTTAGCCAAGTCAAAAACCTTTAGTACTTTTTTGAATGGAGATTGCGAGCAAATTTTTAACAATTGTCCAAAAATATTGCCGGACATGAAATTACCATAACTTACAGCTAATGTTATCAATCTGGTAACATTACACAGGCTAACATTTTTGACACTTAAAATGAAAATGTCAATAAAAGAAGAAAAACAATAGGCAATAAATAGTGTAAAGTAGATAAAATAAAAGAATCCGCGACGTCTGTGCATAAAAGTGTAAAATTCAATAAAAGTTAGTAACAAAATTATCTAAAAACGCAAACAAATTAAAATGCTAGTGGTTAATATATGATTTGCGGAAAAGTGTTATAAAATTAAGCATCGGGAGTGCTCAAAAAGGTTTCTAGAAATTTTTATAATGTAGTAGAACATAAAAAAAACCTGAAATAGATATCAAGAAATATAGACAAAGGCAAAAAAATCAAGACAGCTAAAAGCAAGATTAGCTACCAGTTAGTAAGTGGTGTGGTTGGTCATTATTTTTTTTTTTTAAATTATTGACCAGTACTAAAGTGAAAAATTGTCAATTTAGACAAATTTCATTATGATGTTTATCCAAACTTAAAAAAGTTATTACAAATTTATGAATGTGAATGCTTTGAACAACTAAATAAGTCGTTTCAATATATTTAAGGTAAGTTTTATAATCGTAATTATCTGGTCTTCTCCCCGAATTATATATAATTATGATTTCTAATTCTAATGTTTTGTGTAGCAGTTTTTTTTTGTATTCATGTTAGTGGATCATCACCCAGGCACAAAAATTTTATTTCTTTCTTGTCTCCTCTCAGATTCTTTGCCCAAGTATATTTCCGTTGAGCAGCTGCTCAACGTGCTCGACTACGCCAGTTGTTATTGCTTGCTGCCATGTCAGTCGTTTTGTTATTTATTATTCTAATATATTTTTTAGTTTGTATTTTTCGCATTGAAATTAATTATTTGTTACTGTTTTGTAATTTATACATACAACTAACTAACAGCAAAGAAGCTGTTTGTACGTGCGTCCAAGTAGCTACTTATGTATGTATGCAAACATCTATTGAAAAACGCCTACATTGGAATTTATTTTACTATGTTTATAAATAAATCGTCATTCTGAATAATTTAATATTTCCAAAGTGCTTTTTAGAACAAGTTTTAATGTAGTTTCTAATTATTTGAAATTATTAAAAATTATTGCCTTTTTAAAATTTTTGTTTTCCTTTGTTTGCCGGCGAAACGCCCTAATTCTCGCTTGTATTTTGCATCCAAACGCCTTGTATGCACTTGTTTGCGTGATTATGCATGTCCAATTTTGTGTTTTTATCAACATTTTCGTTTTATCCTTTTTGTTGTAATTTCAAGTTATTCCCCAGTGTTGCCAAAGTTATTTCCCCAATCGTTCATAAATTCAATAAACTAATGGTGATTTCCTTTCTGAACAAAAATGTTGCCCTTTCGCTGGATAACATTTTCTACAGTTTGCCCATACCTTTAAAAAGTGATACATTTTTTACTGCCACAATGGTACAAAATATTTGAGATTTAACATTAATGTATACTTAGCGTTTCACTGTTTCTACGGTTTTAGCACCATTTTATCAATAAAAATCGTCAGCAACATTGTTTTCTAATCAGCTGCTATTGCCTAGAACAAACTGCAAAAAGTCTAAACCAAAAATGTATCAAAAAAGTTTACATTAAAATAAATAATAAATTAAACAGAATCTGCCTCTAACAAAAGTCTGATAGACTCTAGTCAAAGTGAAGGGTATATTGATTTTCATAATTTTTATTTGTATAAAAAAGTACTTAACATTAAATGTAAAAAAGGTTAGTATATCACCCCGACTTGAGAGTAGAGGGTCAAATATGTTGCATATTTTGCCAGTTATTTGTGCAACATATCTAGAAAGGAACGAAATAGCTTTTTTTAATGTTACATATTTTTTAGAATGGAACAGAAATAGTAACGAAATATAGCATATATGTAACATTTTTGTCAGAAAAGAAAACACCATAAAATAAATTTTTTAAAATTAATGACAATTTTATTTAACAGTCTGAATGTTTTTGCATGATTTTCGATATGTACCTAAGGAGAGTACTGAAAACGGATACAATTTTAAATAATTTTTTGCCGACTATGCTTATACACTAGATCGTACTTAAACAAAAAATTCCCCGTACACCGCCGGCCCATCTAATATAAAGTATTTTTGGAAACAGATTTTTGGATTAAGATTCAACTTCAAAAGACAAAGATATAAAGAAAAGTTTAAAAAGGAGGCGCATATTTTCGTTAAAACAATTTTTTTTAATTAGTGTTCAAAATTACGTAATTAGCACTTTGTTTGTACAGTCTATTATTGTACATATACATACTATACATACTTACATATTATACTATGTTCAGACATGCATTTTAATTAATATAATTGCAGCAATTTAATTTAGGCAATTACCGATTCGAATCGGAAAATTTACGAATTCGTAAAAATGATATTACGTAGTACGATTTTCGGAAAATTATTTCCGAATGTTCATAAGTTATGGGAATTGTTTTATCCCCTTTATGAAAGCGAAAAATCCCTGTTCGGAAATGCAATTATGTAGTACGAAAACAATTGTCAAAAGTCTTCTTTCGAATGCCACTTTGACTACATACACACTGTTTTTGATATACAAACAAAAATATTTATACATATTTAAAAATGTAAGTATTTACATTATTCTCGCGGTATTCAGAACAAATCAATACGATTTAAAATGTGTTTGAAAAAATGGTATGAAATAGTTGTACTGAAACCAATTTCAAATTCGGTTTATTTTTTATGAATACATACATAGTAGGCACTGGGAACGCCAGGGAAACATCCTTAGCGATCTTCACTGCCTGTCTCAGGTGGTCTTATGTTCCGAGGCCATGGACTGAGTGCTTGGTGGTGTTCAACCCCAAGGGGGGAGGACTACGCACACAATCTCGAAGGATTAGAGACCGATCTGTCTGTCTTCGTTCCTTCTGAAGACTTTGGAAATGCTGATCGATATTCATCTGAGAAGGGCGATCATGCCTACACGAAGGGTAGGTCCGCATTTGCCTTGACTCGAAACTGTCCTGGCACATGACTGTGCGGGACAGGGCAAGGAGGGCAGATATTGCATTATTTACGTGCAGGAAGGCCATAAGGAGGACCTGGGGCATAGGCCCAAGGGGTGGTGCCTGGCTATTCGAGACGGTGATGACGCTTATACTAATGTATGGCGCCCCTTGCCAACGCGGGCCACCTACCGAGGGGTGGTGGAGAGGGTACTGCGTACTTCTGCCTTGATGGTTACGGGTGCGTATGTTACTACCCCATCCAAGGCTATCCTCGTGATGCGGACCTAATGGTCCGGCGGCGTCCTCGTCTATTAGGCTCAAGGCGATTGGCGCATGGAAGGAGGCGGCCACTGGCCATGTGACGGTGCTGCGGGGGTTGGGAAACCTCCCGTGGAATGTGGAATACTGCTCACCCAGGCCTCTGCCTGACAGGAGATTCGGCGTGGACATGTCTGGGGCACGCGGAATGATGGAAAATCGCCCGGGTGTGGTTGATGTATTCGCGGACGGATCGAAATCAGACGGAGGAGTGGGGGGTGGGGTGTTCATTCCCCAATGTGGGCCGTTGAGTTTCAGGCTGGACGATCGTTGCACCGTGGTACAGGCGAGATATCTTCCATGGGGAGGGCGGCGAAGTGGATGAGGTACACGGGACAGCGAGAAGATCGCTGTCGGGTGTTTATATGACTTCGATCTTGGTTCGTGAGTGCTGGGCGTCTCTGGACGAGATGGTGGAACACTCGAACCTTGAGCTGGTCTGGGTGCCGGGATATAGCGGTGTGCCTAGGAACGAGGTGGCGGATAGCCTGGCCAAGAAGGCGGCTCGTCTGCACATCGATGGTTATGTCGGGATTCCGTTACGATGCTGCAGGGCGCAGTTGGAGTGGGATCTCTTTGGGACTGCGCGGACTGGGTGGTCGAACCAAAGCACCTGCTCGATTTCCAGGATGACTTGGCCTCGGTACTACTCCGGCCGCACCGCCGGTCTCAGGGAATTGCCGAGGGACGACTCCGGATAAGAGTGGCGGTGCTGACGGTACACTGTAACATTGGTTAGCACGCCAAGAGACTGGGTCTGCCGTATAACGACTTCTGCAGGACCTGTCGTGATGAGGAGACGGTTGAGCACTTGTTGTGTCACTGACCCGCTCTAGCCGTTGGACGCGCGTCTGCGATGGGGTCCCCATTCCTGCGGGACCTTGCGGAGGTTTCTGGTCGCGATGTAAGGGTGATAAGCTCTTTTATCCGGTATTCGAGGTGGTTTGGAACCGATGAGGCGGGATGAGGACTGATCCCGGTCGGGCGACACAATGCGACGCGGGAGGACCCAAGTGATCTGATTCCCTTGGGACTTGGCGGCCTGCTAACCGAACCTAACCTAACCTACATAGTATGTATGTAATAAAGAAATTTATTAATTGCTTTTATTTTATAATTCTTCAAAGGGAAACACCCAAAAAGAGTTTGTTCACTAAGCCAAGGCAATATGAAATAATGGTATAATTCATTATATTGCATCCGGATTTGGCAAAAGAACACCTAAATGTTTCTAATGTTAAAAACAAATCTAGGGAGTTATGACAGAGGCTAGCACAAGATTTGAATGCTGCTGGTACACCTGCACATGAGATAGAGAAGTGGAAAAAGGTATGTATAATATGTATGCATATAAATATAAATGTTTTAACTTGGAAATACTTATGTAGAACTTGTTTAACACGCTAACTAATCAGCCAACAGCAGCCACAATACATAAATGGCTATTTTGAAGTAACAAAAACCACCCTGATTTGTTCCACTCGTCCAACAATTGTCACAGAGTCGCAAAAGCGTTATTCAAATGAACAAGATCCGATTGTGGTGAAGTAACGATCATTCAATGGTCTTCAGAGTGCTTAAAAACGATTGTAGAGTGATATAAAAGAACACTTGTAGAACAATCATCATTTCGAATATACAAATACGATTGTTGACTGCTAATAATTTTTCAATGCTCGCCGAAGTGTGTAAACAATCGTTCGTAATATGATCGCGTTTTGAAACAATCTGCCAAATGCCAGCTGGGAATTGACATAAAAGAAGTCACCATGCAGTTAGAAATAAAAAAATAAAATAAAAACAAAAATCGCTACAAAAAGTGAAGATGCACTTTACTTTCTAGAGTACCGTGTGTTGACCGGATCAAAGTTTCTTTCATCTTGACTTATCTGGGAGCATATCTAAATTTCCGCCAAGTGTTACCAGGGGCTTACAGTACATCAAGTATATTGTTGGCCATTACTGCGACGATAAGCGAAATAGATAAGGAAAATATGAATGCTCTCATTTTTATAGATTTTCGGAAGGCTTTTCATTCCGTTTGTCCTTATATTTTAATTCAGAAGCTTCTTTACCAATTCAATTTTGGTTCAACCTGTTGCAAATTGTTATGGTAAATGCTGAGGGATCGCAGTCAGATTCAGATGGATGACGCAGGAATCTATATTGCGTCCCCTGCTATTTCTCATATACATTAATGATATATTTCTACTGATCTATCGTACTTGTTATACATATGCGGATGATGATGTTTAACTGATGCCTCATCCAATGTCCGGAGTCTAGCTCTTTTTGAGGAGCAGATTAATCGGGAACTCCACAACGTGGTCGATTAATCGAAGGCAAATTTTCTTGACTTAAACCCTTTGAAGTGCAAAGTTCTGTTCTTTTGTCCACGTTGGGATATACACCTTAATGTTTTTCTTGGTAATGAACTCTTGGAGGTTGGTGAGCAATATAAATAGTTGCGTGTTGTTATTGACAGCAAATTAATGCTAATTTCTATTTTGAACAAAAATGTTGCTTTTTCGAAGGATAACAATCTACAGTTTTTTTTTATTTTGGACCATCATTCAGGAGATGACCCCTACACATGCGGTGCCTTGTTCTGGAACTATAAGAAAGGGATAGTAGGACAGATGACGCGAGGGGAAGCTTCACTAGCTTATTACTGTACTTCTGCACGTTTTTTGTTCAGTGTGCTGCAACGCCTCTGATGTCAAGGAGAGGTATTAAATTTTTAAGCTTTTTTGTAACCATTTTTAGTAATTATTTTACTTTGCTGGTGCTACACAATAACGACGAAGCAGGGCACCCTGATATTCCTGTGAATTGGTATCAGCTGAAGTTGGTACTATTCAGTGAACAGTGACGCAGCCTTTGCCACTGAAACCTTCCGACAACAACTGACACAAAGACACAACAATGCAATCAGAATAAATGCGAAGTGTTTTTATGACTTTCTGAAACTGTGGTCGAACGCAGGAATTTTTTGGTTTTGTCATGAACGTGCAGACTACTTCAATACCTTAAAAAATTGTTACATTTTTATTACCACAATGGTACAAAGCATTTGATACTTAACTTAGCGTTTCCCTATTTCTACGGTTTTTAGCATAATTTTATCAATAATAATAAATTTTTTTAAAAATCACGCGCCTTTTTTTAATAAAATCACAAGAATAAAAGTTATTATTTGTATAAAAAGTATCTATGCAAGATTTAAACCAGTTCAATCTCTCACCTCTACTTGAGAGAAAAGGTTCACTATGTTGCATATTTTGCCTGTTATTGGTGCCATATATTTTGAAAGGAACGTCATCACTTTGTAGAATGTTACATACTTTTTAGAAAGGAACACGGGTAGTAACGAAATGTAGCATATATGTAACATTTTTCTCAGAAAGGAAAACGGGATAAGTTAGGCAGCACATATAGGCTCTGTAATTTCTCATGTGTCTTGGTCGTTACGTCGGATCAGGTGCATACCGTTTCACCTGCCTCTGGGAAGTATGTAGTATATAGTGCCAATGGCTACGTGTTTACCAATGTGTATGGGATTGCGATTTTCCCCTGTACTTCTACTCGAAATCTGGGCAGATTGAGCAGATGCTTTAATAGGGTATTTCGTTATATCTATGGCATTAATGTTAGCGAGAGTATATCGCGCAAATATAGTTGATTTGGAGTAGATCTCCCATACAAAACGAAATCTACTTTCCCATTAGATTTGGTCGAAATATCAAATCTAATAGCACTTTGAAATGCAACTATGGCTTTTTAAAAAATATACCAAAAAATACAACCGTTTAGTGTAAGTATATACATATCAGACGAACCAAAATACGACGTAAAGCGTTGTCTTGCTGTCAAAATTTCACATGCCCATAAAAAATGTATGAAACCAATTGAATTAACACGGCGTCAACGCTTTGCAATTGGAAAATCCAATTTTGACAGCGCCTAAAGAAGTGAAGTTGGCTTTAAAAAAAAAAATTAAATTCTTGAAAAGTAATGACAATTTAGTTGTTTCCAGGTCAATTTAGTAATATATCTCCATTTCTTACTTTTATTTAGAGTTTTTTATTAATCAAAGTGAATCAACATTACTGTTTCTGGAGCAACGTTAACTCTCTAATTTAGGTTACTCATTTCAGCATAAAATCTAAGCGCTAAATTACGTTGCGCTTTCCGTCGTAATTTAGGTTGGACTTATGTATGCATATGAATACGATAGTATATCCGATACATGTAGTTTGTTCGAACCAAATGTCAAAAAAAAAAATCATAAAATGAAATCTAGCTAAATGTCATAAAAATGTGGTGTAAACGGCCTAGATTTCGCGATAGATTTCCGATCAAATCTACTAGATTTCAGCCCACTGTAATTGGACTATAAATAAAAATTATTTTTTTACCAGCCAAGATTTTTCAATAAAAATTTATGGCTGTAGTGCCTTGTCCTGCTATTGTACTTCTAACTTGAAAATAGTGCTAAAAAAGTACAATTGTATTCCAAAAAGTTGTTTATGTTTATTTATTTACAAGTGCCGTTAAATTAATAATTCTGTTTTTGGTGAGAACAAACTTTATATTTCAAATCAAATGAATTTAAAAAATTAATAATTCTTATACACACTTTATGCTCATAAGTGAAACACATTTTCTATGTAGTAGTATTTGCATCAGTTGTTTTTGACATATCACAACCAGAAAGCTGTGTGATTCTTGGATTGTTGTACAACAACTCTATTCACCACCACCTAGTTAAAGACGTCTTGGTACCAACTTTAGCATTTCTGGTTACTTACGCCGCTCCTTCATGAAGAGCACAAAAATGTTGAAAAAGTCAAATGTGCAAAATTTTTGTATAATTATGGTCTTTGGGTAAGGTATTCCCTGAAATAAAAAATCATGGGCGTGGCATAAAGGGCTATTCTGTCCGAGAAATTATCGCAATAAAAATAGTTTTGCATTTTTAAAAAAATATTACCAGAGCCGTATGTTTTCCATCTGTTATTATTATAGAAAAATGAATCATTTTAAAATAAAAATAAATTGCAATAGCCAACCATAATTCCTATTTAGCGGTGGGCAAATAAAAACAAAGTGCCAATTATGAAAATATGTACATATAGTATAATGAATTAAAATAAAAAGAAATATAAGCGACAGGTATACGAGTATATGCGAGGGCGGCTCAATTACAATGAGAAAAAGCTTTTTGCTTTAAGTTTTTCTAATATCACAGAAAAAAATAAAAATTTTGCAATAACAATTAAGAAATGAAAAAATTAAAAATCAATTAAATTATATTATTATTCTTAATACTTTTTTTTAACCTTTTTTATTATTTTAACAATCTGTTTTTTTTAAGCTTTAAGGTTTTTTCTCTTTTTATTTATTCTCTCTTCGATATTTCGTTAACCTTCGGTTAACATCTTCAGGAAGTTTTTTTTTTAAGTTAAAGAAGGTTAACGAAATATCGAAGAGAGAATAAATAAAAAGAGAAAAAACCTTAAAGCTTAAAAAAATAGATTGTTATATTATTATTATTAAATAGCAAAAAAATAATTGAATTCAATTCGAAAGCTTAAGCATGAAACACATTCGCCACAGCATGCTACGACCTACAGAGACTACAAATGTGGTTGTCTGAATCCGTTGCTTTGTAATCGGCTACCAAATTATTTAGTGACGGTAACTGCATCATTCTTATTTTTTTTCCAAAATTCTTGTAGTCTGGGTGGGCCACATCATAGAAAATTTTGTTGTTGCGCACTTCTTTAGTTATAACTTCATCCATTTTACGTGAAATATATATATTTATATCATTTAAAAGCAAAAATAGCAATAAAGTACTTACCAATTACAATAAACCAATCAAAAAAGAAACAATTCAAAAATATAAACAGCTGTTTATTGTTGAGAAAGTGATTCACTTTGAACTATGAAAAAAAAAACTGATATTTAATGGAAAATTATAAACTGTAAATTTTTCAATAACTATACATTATATTAAAGAAACTTGACCTGATTTGCTTAATAGCTCAATGCAGCTTTGCACTTTTATATGAAAATTTCAGAGGTCCAGAAGTAGTAAGCATGGTTCGCGCTCAATTTTGCTATTACATTTTTTTTTATCACGTACGGAAATTTTGTTCCATTTGGATCAGCTTCACTAAAATAAATTTGTTCCTTTTTATACCCTTCTCTTTTTTTAAGTAGTCACTTTTCTTTTTATATTTTCAACACTGTTTTTGTTTTGTAGCCAAGAAAAATAGAAATTAGTACAATCAATATATATTTATCAAGTAGCCGCATCTCTACCACAAAACAACAATACCAAAAACAACAGTCATTTTGTTTGTATAAAACTAGCTAAATATGTCAAACTTGTCTTTTTACTGCTCTCTACACAGTAAACACACACAGGCTACAATAGTAAGAAAATCCTTAATTTCATTTATGTATGCCTGAAGTGCTTTTGCAACCCTCTCTCAAAATAAAGAAATAAGTAAAACTGTTAATGGCGCGCTCTCTCAAATTAAACAAATGAGTAAAAATTACTTTGGGGCCCATAAATGTAAATAAATTTTGACATATACGACGTGTAAAACATAAACGAACAAAAAAAGTCACCCCATGAGTTGATGTTACTTGGACAAAATCAGCAAGGACAACAACCTGCAGCCGTGTTGCATTGTTCTCGTCAAAATAATCGTTCTCATATAAACGTGTGTATTTCATTTTTGACATCTTGAAGTCGATAGCTTGCTGTGGCAAATGTGTTTATTTGGTATGCTTTATTGGGTATTAAATTATTTTTGAATGATGAGTGTTACATATGTATAAGTACAAATGAACCAATTCACACTAGTACCATTTTTAAGCCGCACAATTTTTGTTCTTTCCATAAGCACTAGACTAATTTATCTGACATAAAATGTATACGTATACATAGCTTTGTGTGCGTTAGTATTTTATTGCACGCAGTGATGTTAACCGTACGGTAATTCTCCTACTACCATCCCTTTCCTATAGTTCCAGCATAATGCTTCGCATGAGTAGGAGTCATCTCCTGAGTGCCGTCCCCAGATAAAAAAAAAATGACTAATGACACGTTAACTAATCTTTTAATATTACTAAAATGTATGTCCTGGTTTTACTAAAAGTGAATATAAATTATTTTATTGTGGATACTTGTTTCTTTAAACATTTTTTCTTTTAAATTAAATATATTGAATTAATAAAATTGAATTTCGTTGTAACAATGGAAAACAAGGGAAAAGATTATGAAATAAAATATAATTTAAAAAAATATTTTCCCTGGATAAGTTTAACATTGTTAAAACGAAATCTTGGAAAAACCGGCTTGTTCAACGATAGTCGAATGAAACAAAATTTAAATTCTTGGTTTTGTATTGCATGTAATACACGAACGATATCGCTGAACAGTCCGTAAATTTCATTAAATTTAAAACACAAAATAATATAAGATCTCAAGCTCATTTAAATCTACTATAATTCAGGAAGAAAAAAGATCGAAGAAATTTTAAGAAAATATATTGAATTACAAATATAAACCTGGTTTAATAAGAAAATATTATTATTTTTGTGGAAGACTTTCCGTAATTTTCCCTAAAACACGGTGACATTTTTACGGAAATCGAAATAAAAAAGTTAACATCACTGATTGCACGACGATGACCAACTGAAGACTAAATACGCTCTATAAAAACAAGAAACACAGAACCTGTGTTTTCGTATGTGCATATGCATTAGTTTTATACTGCTAATGCGGGGTTGTAGCTGGTTGAAAAATTATGCCAAGCAAAAACCATTCCCTTCACCGAATTTGCCTACAAGGTGCCTCGTTATGCCGGAATAATTGGGCTAGTGTGAATGTGGTTAATAAAATAAGCAATCATTCTGTCATTTCACCGCAAAAAAACATAAATTTATTTATTTATTTACTTAAGAATTGAGCCCAAAAATGAATTAAAAATTTTTTTGCATTGATTGAACTTTTAATTGGAAAAATATACATATTCTTCTAATTAAAAGTGTTAATTAAAAATGAAAAAGTAAAATTTTTTCTGGGTTCAGATTTCGAGACAAAATAATTTCTGACATTATATCCTTTTTATTGACCATTGCTGAGGGGATGTATGCAGAGCATTGGTTGGAAACTGGTGGAAAAGGGATATTATATGGATGAAACAGCTGGAGCAGTGAAAAGAATAGAATGGCTGTGCTTAATACTTTGCACAACTCAGCAGTTGGATGTTTTTGAGAATTTGTAAAGCTGAGTTTCTTTTCGGTGGCCAAGTGTTCTGAAGATGTTCTTCTATGTATGCAATACAAGCACCGCAACTATTTGGAAAGGAATAGTGTAGAGAAGAGACATATCGTGAATATATAGAAGAATAGAGAGCTCAATTGGAAGCCTCCGTAGTCTTAAGCAACGCGATCATTCTTGATCTATTCTGCACCTCATACTGTCTGTCGACTGTCGATTACGCTCATGAATCGAACCAGCTTCTTCCCATTCACGAGCGTGAATTCGTCCAAGAACATTCTTCTATCAATAATTCCCTGACAGGTGGTGATGAGGTGTTCCATAGATTCGTCATTATCACACAGATGGTCGTGTTAGTGATGCCTAGTCTGTAAATATGCTAATTGTAGGTGAAGTGACCCGTAACACCTCCCGTGAGTACAGGAATTCTCCTGTTATCCACTCTGAGAGCCATTTAGGTGTACATTCTGCGAAACTAAATTATTAAACCAGCATTTTTTTGCAAGTATATCAAGGTGCCCCGGTAGTCAAGTGAGTAGTGTGCTGGTGTATCAGTTGGGGGTTATAGGTTAGATTCCTAGCAGAGACTCTGTTCTGTATCACTACAACACGTCAAAGTTGTTTCACAACAGGTATCACAATGGGACCATAATAAATTGACCCAAGTGGGCTGGGAACTTTCTTTGCCTTTACATCCAGCAACCTGCCGACCCAACCTAACCTAACCTTGCAAGGATAGCGAAAGAAGCAAAATTTAAACAAAGATTAAGCTGCAAAATTAAAAAGAAATATTTCCAAGGCTGTAATGTGTGCCTCATTTGGCCCTGCCCTCGTAAATATTCTATTTTCTATTATTATTATTATTATTTCTAAGGTACGACAAAACTTATTATACGATAATGTAGAAGAACAGTGAATCATATTTGATTTTGAATTTATAACTATTTTGCGATATGCAACAATTGTTCGACTGGCTCAAAGCGATAAAGACCGGCCGATCAATCGATCAACCGACAACAACAAACACATCAAATACTCAACATACTGACATGATTTAATATTTTTGTTTCTTTCAATTTCTAAGAATACGAGTACATATTCTCGGCATTCATTAATTTATTCAGCCAGTGTGACAGGAGAGAGAGACATCAATAGAAAATGTTTCTCGATCATCATCATCATCATCATCACAAACTAGGACAATAATTTGTGAATAATATACATATAGACAAACGAGACGAAATTGTTTTCATCTACTGGTTGCGATTGATGAGGTACCAAATTGTATTTTTCTTTTCAATGATATCGATAAGAGAAATAAGTGAAGAAAAACTTTTAAATCTTTTTGCATTTTTAGGGTTTCATACTGCACTATACATACATACATACATATATACATACATATGTATGTATGTATGTATATATACACGTATGGCGCAATGAAAAAGGTCAGGAAATTTGGCTAAAAGCCTAGTAGGGAAGCAAAATTGATACTACGAATGCCCGTGTGCATGCAATCAGAAGTTTGAAAGAATGTTTTCATCCTTGACTGTCCTCACACAAGATAATCCTCTTCTGATTACAATACATATAGCGCGATACAAAGGAAATGAAAAATATGGAAGCATTGTAAGAATTTTTAAAGTATCAAAAGAAATAACAGCGATGCTATTTGCCAGCACTACAGTACGTACCAATAGAACAATTTTATGCCATTGTTGTGGATAAGAGTGTGCGAGGGTCTTCCTAGTCTACAATTGCTTTACCAATGCATTGCTTTTGTTATTCTTTTCTTTTGCTTTTTACTGTTAGGTTTGGTTAGGCAGATCGCTGATGAAAATAAAGAGTCCAGCCCAAATAAAGAGTTGGACCCAAAATTCAAAGTGGGAAGAGTCCATTAGGAACCGAAGAAAACGGCGGTCTTACGAATGCATCGGTGCTATCGCGACAACCCCTGCTGCTCTCGATAAACGCGCTTAGATCCCTGAGCCCCATCTACTCCTCATCGTTGCGCCCAAAGCAGAAGTCGTTGTACGGCATGAATCCCAATAGGCTAGTGTTCAGCCATCGTGGCGGTAAGACTCATTTTATTTTCATGGGACTTTCCACAAATAACATTTCTGCAAGCGATGGAGTGATAACTCCGCACGTTTCTTGGGGGCTTCACTATAAGAAAAATTTGGGTAAGTCTGAGTTAACACGACTAACATGTCGCTAACATGACATGAATTGTGTGAACACCAAAGAGAGTTAAAAGAAGAAAAAGTAAGAATGATGTCAATAAAACGAGTACGAGTATGTACATACATAAGTATTTACATATGTATATAAAATCCTAAACAAATGAATATAACGTAATTTCTATACCACAAAAGACAAAAAATTTTTTCACAACTTCACAAAAACATGAACTAATAAAAACACAACATTTCGCACATAATAGCAACTTTTAGGAAAATATGTTCATCTTCTTTTAAGTACTCACCTGGAGTATTGTAATTGGAGAGCGGCAAGAATGGTAAAAATCAGTAAAATTGTGCATTCCTACTTTGTATGAAGTGTAACTGTTGAGAGCATAGCATTCTTGAACTATTGTGTTTGGATGTGTATCTCTCAATTTAAAAGTTATTAAGGACCTCCATGAAAACGCTTTAAATTGACATTTGAACAATTGTGCACATTTGCGCGACTTGTACCATGAAGCGCCCCTTTTAAACTTGCCACTACAGGAATTTAGGCAACTGGAGATAACGCAGCGTCGGGCTGTATTACTATTTTTAGCAAACGTCGATATAAAATGAAATTAAATAAAATACTAAAAATTGAAATTTGTGTCTAGAAATTGTAATTTGCTTTTAAAAATGCCTTAAGATAAGCGAAAGACTCAATTGCTCAGGTTATTTGCAGAAGTTGCTATTTGAGATAAGTCAACACTAAACTTTTTTTGGGAAAAAAGTGACGACATGTTGTTTTTCTAAATGCACAATTAAACAACGCAAGTTTACGGGTCCAAATTGCCGGGCAAGTTTACAAAATTTGTGCACATAAATTTCCATACAATGTATGACAGTTCATTTGTGACAGTGTAAAAATGCACACTTTGCCATGTTTTTAAACGTTTTCATGAGGACCCTTATTGTTCGGCTCATTCAGTTTTTTTTTATGTCGAACCAGCACTCAGGAGATGACCCCTACCCGTGAGGAACTAGGGGAAAGGGATAGTTAGAAAAATGACAGAAGGTGAAGCTTTACTGTCTTACAACTCTGCTTTTGCACTTTTTTTTGTTTCTAGCAGTGCTGCAGCACCTCTGATTTCAAGAAGACGTATTAAATTTTGAAGCTTCGTTTTAGTAGCCGTTTTTTTTAGTAATTGTTTTACTTCACTGAAACTGGGGTCGAACCGAAGACTTTTTGGTTTTGCAGTCAAAGTGGAGAATACTTCAGCCATCGCCACCCTTAAATGAATGCATCCAAATAATAGCCGTGAGACGCAGCAACGCTGTTTTACAGATTTTCAATAACACGCAACTGCAGAGTTGTGCTCTTTTCTGCTGCTGAGCACTGGTTGAAAAAATAAAAAGATTTGATGAATCTCACAAATATTGTACCGTTAGAAAATAGTAAAACTGGAATGATTTGTTATTGACATAGTCACCAGTACTAGTGGCTTATTATACCCTAGAAAATTTAATTTACTGTAGACATTTAACATGTGTGTATCACTGAAAATCAACTAGTGACCTTGGTCATATAGTCAATAGTAGTAGGTACTATTTAGCAACACCTATGAAACGTTTTACTGGATTTCCACACTAGTAATATTTACTTATTAGTACTTTTCTGGCAACCATACATTTTTTGCTGCGGGCTGGCAATGCAACTCAACTTCGATTGCCATTCATAATCGAATGATATTGTTTAAGGGTGCTTTAGACCATAAGATCTCCATCCCTGGGAAAACAAGCAAACAGATATAGTTAAATTAAATGAGAATGTATTCATCTTACTTGATTTTATCCATACCAATGGTGTAAAAGCCAGAAAACAACCATTCGATTTTTACTCTTTTTATGAAATACGGATGCAATTTCATTTTATTTTCTCCCTCATTTTACGTACGACAAATCTTATGGTCTAAAGCACCCTTTATGACATGTTTCATTTTGATGCGTATCTATTTTCAAAACAACAGGGCGAGTCTATAAAAAAAATAATAATTTAGCTGTCAAAAACGTTTCCACCCATCCGTCAGTCTAGTGCATGAGCATTAGTCTTATAAATATGGAGGTGAGGGTTCGATTCCCGCTTAGACCCTGGGTGTTTCTACAGACAAGCAGTAAGAGCTTCTTAGAGTTTGTATTGTCCTAAAAACAAAAAAAAAATGAAAAATAAAAAGTGTAGAAGATTCGTTGTCATCAGCAAGTCACAAAACCTGTGGATGAAAGTGATGATTTGGAGACACTTGGACCCAGGCTTCCTACAGGGCATTTAACATTCGAATAATCACTATTTATGACCCACCGTAATAATTTTAGTGTCCAATTCTTTTTTTTTATAAGATTCCAAGTCAAATTAGAGATTTTTAAGCACATCATACAATTTTGTGAACACACTCACACACCGATGTATGTGTGACTCTAAAAATGGCAGATTTTAAAATTTTCGTACACAAATCGTTAGCGTTTTTAACTTCTTTTTTTCTAATTATTGTTTTTTAAATTGGTAACCACCAAAACATGCAGTTTGTACAATTTTCTTTTAGCTGGTAAGAGGTGGCTCGTGTGTTGCAGCAGTAGCAGCATCAGCAACAACATTTCATCTTTATCATCTTGAATTTATTATTTTTTTACAGCAACTAAAAATTAATTGCCACTACAAGTGTCTCAATTTAGTGAATTCTTATAATGCGAAATAGTGTCAAAAGTGGGTGTTGTGTCGGTTCTCATTTGTTGATCTGCTTTTGGACTGGGGCTGGTGAATTTTGTTCATTATTGTTGTTTACATTTGCTGTTGTTGTGGTTTTTATTAAGACTAAAATAAATATGTTTGTGAGGTTTAGCGCTGTAAGACTGTAAGTTCTAATTATTTTTTATTAAAAGAATTTTTTATTATTTTCAAAAATACGAATAACATGCTACAAGTTGTTTAAACAGATTTAATGTTATTTAGGAATTAAAACAGATTAGGCAGACTTATCTAAATAAAGAGCTAAACATACATAAATACTTGAACACTAATGGGAGGCTGTAATATTAAATCGTATTTTTTGATAATGAAAATTATGGTTTTTAGAAGTTTAAGGAGCTACTCAGCGCTGTTTTTTTCTTCTTGGACCGGTACTCAGGGGATAACCCCTACACATGCGATGCATAGTTAGTGCTGGAAGTAGGAAATTAGGTTATGGGAAGAGGGGTAGATGGAGTAGTGTTTATGGACATTCGATTTGAATTTTCCCACGTTAAAATTGACAGGAAAGACCTCTGCGTGGAATATATTCCAGAATTTTCTCTCTAATACGTAGTGCGATTCGCTGCCAAATCGACCTCAAATGAATGCGCTCTTAATGATAAACGCGTTATACTTATGAATAAGTAGGGCTCGGCAACAAGCTCCCTGATTTCATTAGAACACATCCCATTATAGTAACGATAGAACAACGAAATGCACCCTACGTTGCGACGATGCTCAAGAGAATTAATTCAGTTGGCTGCCTTGCCATCCCCAATGAGATTCTTCGCCTTCCCCTGTACTCGATCGAGTAACTTCAAAATAGTTTGTAAATCACCGGCCCATACATGAGAGTTGTATACCATTTCCGTCGGTTGTAAGCGGTTTAAATAGTAAGGAGATCAGATGGGGGTGATATGTCTTACACCGTCTTAAGAAACCAAGGCACTTGAATGGTTCTTTTGAGACCTGAAAAATGTGTTCAGTTCATCGAACATCAGACTGAATCTTCACGCCAAGAACATCCAGAGCTTCTTATTCGTCAATGCTTATACTGCCCATAAATTACAGGTGAAGCAGAAGGTGATCGGGCAGGCGCCGGTATGTAACCATACAGCATTGACTCTTTTCGGCGTTGAAATCGACCCTGTGCGCGGGCCACATTGTGATATTTTCGTGAAGTCACTATTCAATGTTGCTGAGTTGAATTCTGAACGAAGGTCGTGTAATTATTTACAAACGAAAAACATAGAGTTAGTTCAGTAGTAAACCAGTTATTATTTTAGTTATTTATTTACAACAACAAAGTTCATGATCGTCATTTATTTATCAGGTTTTGAGGAAATGAGGACCTTAATATACTGTATTGAATTTATTTAATCTTTTTTAAAATTTTTTCACACACCTTTTTTTATTTTTGTCTTGTTTTTTTGTATGTACTCGTAATATCCATGTCCATATCCATCTCTTCCTGACATATTGTATTTCGTAATTGGCACCCACTTCAAGCTACTGCTTGAATATGTTCAAGAGTAACACATACAAAGCTAAAATATGATTGTTTTTAAATTTGTAGTTCCTTCTTTACTTCGGTTTGCTGTTTTTTTCAAAATTTTTATTTTACCTTTTGCAGTTTCTCACTACGGTAATGTTTTTAAAATTTTAATTTTTTCGACGCAAATCGAATTATTTGTTTCTATACATCGTATGATTGTCAACGCGTGTACCATTTTCAAAATGTTTGGTTGTGTGTCATTGAGTTGTAAACTATTTAAGTCTCTAAAGGGTGCTTTAGACGATAAGATTTGTCGTACGTAAAATGAGAGAGAAAATAAAATGAAATTCCATCCGTATTTCAAAAAAAGAGAGTAAAAATCGGATGGTTGTTTTCTGGCGTTTACACCATTGGTATGGATAAAATCAAGTAAGATGAAAACATTCTCATTTAATTTAACTACATCTGTTTGCTTATTTCCCCAGGGATGGAGTTCTTGTGCAATTGAATTTTTTTTTAATAACCTTGAAAAATATTTTTATAACTTTGGAATATGTTATTTTCGTGGTCAAAATTTTTAGTGTACTTTTAGAAAATATACGTATATTTTTATAAAATTGTGCTGTCGTGGTCTAAAATGTACATTTCGATTTTATATAATTTATATATAAATAAATTTATGAAACCAGTTTTCCCTCCCTGGCTTTCTCACATTTGTTTACATAAAAACGCATCCCTGATCTAATGGTGTGTGTTGGTTTTTGAAAAATTTTAAAAAATCAAGAGAGCCATTCGTATGTCAAATTTGCATCCGTATTTTCTCTCAAAATCTTATAGTTTCATTACATATTACGTTTAGACCATCCGACTTGTGCTCATCTACACAAAAATTTGGCATGTCGTACGACTTGTGGGACAATGTAAAGCACCCTTAATGTATACTGTTGTCAAAATAATATGGCAGCATTGCAGGCACAATAATTAAATGACAACGTGTTGGCATTTCATTGCATTTGGTAAATACTGAAAACATGGTAAGTACTAAATATTTATAAATAATAATTATTATTTATTTATTTCTAATTAATTTAGTCAATGAACATAATCCATACAGACTAATAACAAAATTTAATAAAAAAATATTAAGTATTTACTTAATATATGTATGTATAAGAATATTATGAATATACACTAAAGCCCCGATTTGCGTCGTTAATGGGGACGGGAGGAAAGCGACGCAAATTGAACCGACGCAAATCGAATTATTTGTTTCTATACAAATGTTCTGATTTCGAATTAATTGGGAGAAAAACTAAAAAATTTCGACAAAATATATACATATTTAGATAAAAAAAGTCATATGAATACGTTTTTATTTGTTTAATTTCATTCAATAAACGTTTTTAAAGTTAGAAATGAAAAAAAATAATAAATTAAATTATTAAAATTAATTTTTATATACATAAATACATACGTATATACGATTCACATAAACATTAAAGTAAAAAATAGTGTTATAAATGTTATTCAGCAGATAAATCTAAATTAACAACAGTTGTTTCCATTTGGTTAGGTGGTCTCACTGTCTAAGGTTTGCTGAATTGTTAAAGATTTCTTTTGCGCATAGATTTCCTTGTAGCAACTGATGGCGTGCTCAACAGATGATGCTACGCTTAAGCATCGAAATCAAAGTGACGCAAATAGAATCGACGCAAATCGAAATCACAACGACGCAAGTCGGATTATACTAATTTTTAAAAAGCGACGCAAATCGAAAAAACGCAAATCGGATCGACGCAAATCGGGGCTTTAGTGTATAAAACCTTTTAGAAAATAAAATTTTTGTCTACCATTAAAATGGAACTACACTGTAAGCACGACTCAGTAAAAAGTTCTGTCTGAGGGGAACTGCATTAAATTGGCATCACTGGGCAAGCACAAGCACAATCATTAAAATCGGCGCACCCAGTAGGGGGAGCTCTATTCCTCATTTGCCCGCCATTAAAATGGGACACACTGTAAGTGGCGATGGCTGAAGTAGTCTGCACGTTGACTACAAAACCAAAACAGACCTGGATTCAAGCCCAGTTTCAGACTAAAATTATAAAAAAAACCATCTCGCATTTTTCTGATGTGCATTGATGTGTCAGTTATTGTCGGAAGGTTTCAGTTGCGAAGGCATAGTCACTGGTCACTGAAAAATCCCGGCTTCAACTGATAGCAATCCACAATCACAGCAGAACGCCCTCCTTCGTCGGTATTGTGTATCACCGGCGAAGTAAAATAATAATAAAAATGGCTACTAAACCGAAACTACAACACTGCTACAAACAAAGAACGTGCAACAAACAGTGCTGTAAAATAATTAATTAAGCTTCACCTCATGTCGTTCTCTAACTATCCCTTTCCTATAGTTCCAGTACAATGCATCGCATGTTTAGGGGTCATATCCTGAGTGCTGGTCCCTGATAAAAAAAAAAGTGGTCCACACACTGAAAAGTTTTGAGGAGGTGGAGATGCATTCCCCCGATCCGCACGTTATTAAAATTGAACCATTCTATAATAACGATCTTTTCAATGAATGCAGAATTATCAGAATTGAAAAATTTTGAGGGGAACCTGTATTTCCCCGATCCCCCCGCCATTAAAATGGGACCACGTTGTAAGTACGAGCTTTACAATGAGAAAAGAATCATCAAAATCGGTCCATTCAGTAAAAAGTTCTGAGATAACATATATTGGATTTCTTTCAACCACACCTTGTATTTTAGGAGCCAAATGAAATAACTCTAAACCAAAATGAAATAAGTCCCAAGCAGATAAAATTAAATGACTTCTAATTGTAACATGAAATTAGTCTTACTGAAAATTGTGTTGGGACTTACTTCATTCCCTTCTGGTATTGGGAATTATTTAGTTTCTTAAAGAGAAATAAAATTTTCTTATTTTTCATATGAAATAAGTTGCAAAGAAAAAAATTAAACAGTCCCATTTTAGTATGAAAGAATCGTGGGAAGTTTTTGAATTTTTTTCGTTGGAACTTATTTCATGGTACCTGTATTTTCTGCTTCGCAAAAGTTAGCAGTAGTTGAATATTTTCTAAGACAACATTTACACATTCTAGTAGAATTTTTTCTCGGCCCACACAGCCATTGGCATCCAATTTATATAATTTTTATTGTTTAAATATGTTCCCATATGTTTTATTTAAAATGTTTTTACATTCATTTATTTATTTGTTTTGTTTAGTTTCGTCATAAAAAAGTATTATAAAAGAGTTGAAAAAAATTGGAAATTAAAAAAAAACAAAAACAATTAATTGATTCAGTGTGAAAAGAAAATACTGACAGTAGAATGGACAGACATGAAATTTAAATGCAAATACGTATAAAACATATGATTACGCAGACCCTTAAAGTGATTGAATCATTGGATATGAAGTGAAATATTTGCCGTTATTCTACTTGTCGTCGGCAGTATCGTCGTCAATTTGAAGGCAACAACACTTTGACACAACATCAATACTAATATCGTATGCCATAACAGGTTTATAACGACATTGTTTGAATCAGTTGATTCATTTTGTTTACTGTATATTGTCATCATTCTCTGGCGCACAGCCTGAGTAAAAAAGTGCGATTTTTCATGTTTTTTTAAAATTATCTAATTGTTTACGTGAATTATCCTGTGAAACAGACATCGAGATTATAAGTCCTATTTTTGGTAAAAAAAATTGCTGCACAAAATATGGAAAAGAAATTTGGCTTAAATAAAGTTTAAGGCCCAGTCCCTGGAAAGAAACCAAAGTATGCCACCCTATAGAAAAAATTAAATACAAAAATGAGCCGAAAGCGTTAGTTTCAGAGTTAATACCTTAGTATATCTGCTTTATTTCCAGTAACCCAATTTTACCAGAAACCGTTTTCTTACCCAAAAATTGGGTAAATGAGAGACGTTTTGAGAGAGTAATGATCTTGTTCTTCACACATATGTATATGATTCTAATTTCAAAATTCAAAATTGTTATTTATTATTACATACTTTATGATATATATGTGTATATCATATATATTGTTTATATATTTCGTAATTCTCAAATATTCTTGGGAGTTCTTGTATAAATATGTGAAATTTCTTAGCTTTTTCAAGAATTTTGTTAAAGGTCTACTGAACATTTAGAAAAAATTAAATACAAAAATGAGCCGAAAGCGTTAGTTTCAGAGTTAATACCTTAGTATATCTGCTTTATTTCCAGTAACCCAATTTTACCAGAAACCGTTTTCTTACCCAAAAATTGGGTAAATGAGAGACGTTTTGAGAGAGTAATGATCTTGTTCTTCACACATATGTATATGATTCTAATTTCAAAATTCAAAATTGTTATTTATTATTACATACTTTATGATATATATGTGTATATCATATATATTGTTTATATATTTCGTAATTCTCAAATATTCTTGGGAGTTCTTGTATAAATATGTGAAATTTCTTAGCTTTTTCAAGAATTTTGTTAAAGGTCTACTGAACATTTTGGTATCAGCATCAAATGAAATGCCGCATATAGACCAACTAAACCATATAACAACCATAGATAAATGATTAATTATTTTATAAATTTTTGTCCCAAATGAAAGCTCTTTCTTTGCTTCCAACATTATGACACTAGACCGTAAAAATATAATTCATTTTCGTTTCTTATTAATTAATTTATTGACAGACCACGATGTCACACAATATCCCTCGGTCGGTTAATTACATTGAAAACAAAAACAAAACCAAAATTGGAATTGTATGACTCGTACAGCAGGCTGTCAATTTCCTTAAAAAAACGTAAAACACTTTCCTTTCCTTAAAATTGTAATCGATTTGATTGCAGACTGAATAATAAATCATTTAAGAACTCTGTGTTTTGTATACTTCTCATATTAAGACTGTACAAGTTTGTGTGCATGTTTTGCACTTGCTCTTGTTTTTTATTTTGATTCTATAAGATTGCCACACCTACGCATTTCGCACGGTTGTTCTATTTAGTAGCTGCGTTCGTTTTTGGTAGATGGTGTCTAAAGCTTTTGAAATATACTCGTACTATGTACAGTGAAGTCACGAAAATGTGAACAGTACAAATTTAATTTAGGAAAATTAAAAAAATTCCTGAATGTTGAAATCCGTGACTTCTAAAATATTAAAATTTATGAAAATGGCACTAAAGACTTGCAGCCATATTCATAAAAAAATTCTTTAAACTGGTCATCGGCAATGGGATTTGTAGAGAATGGGTTTGTACTTTCCTTTTACACTCTGGGTTGCCAATAATTTGAGATCTGAAAGTCTCTATGAATATTTTAAATTGTTCATTAAATTTTTTCTTTTATTAATAACACTAATTATTTCTTCTTTTATATCAATTTAACTTTCCTATTAGTCAAATTGTATTTATCGAGTCCATATTATAATTTAATTTATTTTTTCTTCACAATATGTCAATACTATTCCCGAAATTTTTTTATATTTCAAAATATGTTGAAACGAAATCTCTAAATGCAAAGAGCATCGTATTATTTTTGGTTTAAAGAAGGGTCAATCTATCAATAAAGTTTCATACTTTATTCATACATGCTTTATGAAACCTGTACAAGCCTATTAATCAATTAAGAATACAATTTTATTAAATTTTGCTTATAAACTTTTTATAAATCTACTGAAAGTTTTTATGAATACGACTGTTGATCTCTATGTGGTTTGATTTTATTTATAGATAGGCATTGAAAATTGGTTTAATATATGTTGGGTCATAGAGCACTCTTGTTGCGTTTAGGAATGCATAATCCTATACATTTTATTGTACAATATTAGTTATTACGCAATAATATTGCAAATGTATGGCTAGGTTTTTTATGTATTTCGGATTTACTGTATCCAGATTGGTTCGTAATTTTAAAGTATGTAAATTCAGGGTACCAGAAGGTACTATAGTACAGAATGAGCTATATGGTTTGAATTCTTTATAACTTTTTGATTTATTCGATTGTTATATATATTTTTTTCTGTTCTAAAAATTCACGTCATTTCTAATCATATGCCGTCTTAAAGTCACACTTATGATTTTGTGCTGTTCTGTAAATCGGACGATTTTTATTTGTTTTGGAGGAGACACAATAAACAACTGCTTCCCTTATTTTAACTGTGTTATAAATCATAAAGTCATGAAACAGCAAAAAAGGCATCTCTAAATTTTTAAAATTGTTGGAACGAGCGAAATACCTCGAATGCAGCACTGTTGCTGTTTTTGTATTTCTTACTATGACATTTATCATTTATACTTTTACCACTGTTTCTGTTCTTGAATTAAAATAACTGTTTATTTTTCTTGTCTTCTTGAAGAGTCCAGTTATTTAATAAACTCGTACAGTAAAGCTCCCTTTCTTTTATTGCAAGAAGTAAAACCATTTTTACACGTTTTAATAACCCAAGTTTCAATAGGTTATGGGCCCAGAGAGAGCCTTACTTAATATATATATATTTCTTTTATCGTGAAAATATAATTTTGTAATTTTAATAAAACAATGTCGGGAGCAGGTATCCGTATACAACTATTAAATGCGGAAAATTATTATTCTTGGAAGCTTCAGATGAAAGCTTTCCTAATAAAGAACGACTTATGGTCGTATGTAAATGAATCTAAAAAGATTCCTCCTGCAACTGAAGCGGCAGCACGTGTAAAATGGCAGGAAAATTATCAGAAAGCTAGTGCTGACATATTACTATCAGTGTCACCATCAGAGTTAAGTCTCATTGCAGAGTGTGCAACATCGTTGAATATGTGGCATAAATTGGAGTCCACATTCCAGTCTAAGGGACCAGCTAGAAAAGCAACACTTCTAAAACGTATAGCGTTGGCCCGTATGAAAGACGGAGAAAATGTCAAAGAACATTTGAATGATTTTTTTGATGCCATCTCAAAATTGAAGGAAATAAATGTTGTTGTTGGTGATGACTTATTGGCTATTTTATTGCTATACAGTTTGCCTGACTCATATGACACTTTTCGGTGCGCCCTCGAAACGAGGGATGAACTTCCAAGCCCATCCGTTCTACGTGTAAAAATATTCGAAGAAGATCAAGCCGGAAAAGCTAAAGAAGATCGAGCAGAACAAAACGTATTGTATGTGAAGCATAAAAAATACACAAAACATAAAACTGAAGATGTAAATATACATAAAAATCAAAGCAAAAGGTTATGCTTTAATTGTGGCAAAGCGGGCCATTTTGCCAGAAACTGCTAATCGAAACATATCAAGCAGGCAACTACTTGTCTTGCTGCAGAAAGAGCGCTGCACAACACAACATAAACTGCGATGATTACATCATGTGAAAATGATTATTGGTGTTTAGATAGTGGCAGCACAGCACACATGTGTGCCGACATAAACAAATTTGTAAATTTTAAAAGATCAGAGAAAAGCTAAACTTAGCAAATGGCAACACAACGAAGATAACAGGAATTGGCAACGTGAAATTATGCTTGAGTGAAAAAGGCTGTCAAGAAAAAGCAAATGTGCAGGATGTTTTCTACGTCAAAGATTTAACAACAAACTTACTATCAATTTCAAAATTAACAGATAAGGTTATGAAGTTTATTTTTATAAAGGGGAAGCATACATTAAGGAAAACGGAAAAATTCTATACACAGCAAGACGTATTGGTAATTTATACTATTTACAAAGTTCTGTAAATTTTACTGGCGCTGCAAGTGTATGCAACAACATTCTTAACTGGCATTACAAAATGGGACATCTAAATGAACGAGACTTACGAAGTATGGTTAAACATAATTTAGTGCGTGGTATGCAGATGAACCAAAATGAGAAATTTGTAACTTGTGAGATTTCTTTAAGTGAAAAACAAGTTCGGGAAAATTTTCCAAAAAGTAATGAGTAACGTACTAAAGATTTGTTGGAGATAGTCCACAGTGATGTTTGCGGACCGATGAGAGTCCCTTCCAATTCTCAGGCTAAGTACTTCGTTACGTTTACGGATGATTATTCCAGGTATTGCGAAGTTTTTATGATTAAACAAAAATCTGATGTTTTGAATATATTTAAAAAATATAAAAATGCTGCAGAAACATTTACCGGCAAGAAAATTAAAATGTTGCAATCGGATAGTGGTAGTGAGTATTGTAATGTTGATTTTGATAAATACCTGGAAGAATGTGGTATCCATAGACGTCTAGGTACACCCCACACACCTCAGCAGAATGACGTTTCTGAACGCCTAAACAGGACGTTGATCGAAATGGCTAGATGCATGTTGAAGCATGCAGGTGCACCACCGAAATTTTGGGCTGAAGCTATTAACACAGCCTGTTACATCAGAAACCGATGCCCCACAAATTTGTTGAACGGTGACATCCCTTACAAGCTGTGGTCCGGAAAGATTCCTGCAATGAGACATATCAACATATTTGGTGCCAAGACATATGTTTTAATTAAAGGCAACTCAAAAGGTAAGTTTGATTCGAGATCTGAAGAGTGCGTACTGGTAGGTTACTCCAGCAAATCTAAAGCTTATCGTTTATGGTCACCTCGAAGGCGTAATATAATAATAAGCCGCGATGTACGCATATTGAATCAAATGTATTTTAATGATGAATACGAGATCGTTTATAAAGATAACTTACAGCCGTTGATTAACGATGAAGATGAAACCATAGAGCTACCGTCGACAAACACAGCACCACCTTTAGTCAACGACGAATCTACAGATGAGGAATCTGAATTTGAGGGTTCCAAGATTGCAATCTCTGTTTTCCCGGAGACCCCGCTACAGTTGCTGAAGTAATGCAAAGTGGTGACGAGTCATGGATTAGAGCCGTAGAAGATGAATATGTCGCTCAATTACTGAATAATACGTGGAATATTATTGAGCGTCCAGATAATCGAAAAGTTATTGGTAATCGCTTTGTATTTAAAACAAAGGAAAATAACAAAAAGAAAGTTCGACTTGTGGCCAGGGGCTGCTCGCAACGACAAGGCGAGGATTTTTCTGACACTTACTCACCTGTAGTTAGATCAACGTCAGTAAGATTACTGTCTGCTTTGTCTACAAAACTAAATCTACAAATCCATCAAATGGATGTGGTGACTGCCTACCTACATGGTGAATTGTATGAAAAGGTGTTCATGGACATACCTGAAAATTTAATAAATATTTTAGAACAGCTGAGCTCAGGTAAGATAATTGGTTCGTGCATAGAAAAATCCAGACAGATTGAGAAGATAGCGGAGAAATGGTTAGAAGCGTACAGGGCCTGCAAACAACCAGTGTGTGAAATCGAAAAGGCGCTTTATGGTCTCCGTCAATCTGGTCTAAAATGGTACCAAAAGATAACATCAAAATTTTATTAACTTAATTTGAAGGCATCCCAGCAGGATCCATGTTTATTTATTTTAAAAGAAAACGGTAAAATTGCAATCGTAACGATTGCAGGTATACGTAGACGATTTATTAATAGCGTCAAATAATAATTCTCTTTTGCACAAAATTAAGAAATCCCTGGCAGAGTCTTTTAAGATGAAAGACCTTGGGCCTGTCAAGGTTTGTCTGGGAATCGAATTTGACCAGAATATTAAAAAACGCAGAATACACTTAAGTCAAAGTCGGTACATAGAAAATATATTAGCAAAATATAATATGAGTAACTGTAAACCTGTTCGAACACCCCTTACACCAAATTGTAAACTCAACAGGCCAGGAGAAGTTGACGAAAGAGTAATGCGAAAATATCCGTATCAGAACTTAATAGGCGCACTGATGTATTTGGCGGTCAACACTCGACCGGATATAGCGTATGCTGTGAATTTCTTGAGCCAATTTAACACCAAGTATAACGAAGAACATTGGCAGGCTGCCAAACGCATATTACGATACTTGAAAGGAACACCGTATTTTGGCCTTTTATATCAACATGATGATAAACAAGTTTATGGAGCGGTTGATGCAGACTGGGGTGGAAATGTAACAGATCGCCGGTCATATTCTGGTTATGCCTTTGTGTTGTCAGGGACGGCAATATCTTGGGAAGCCCGCAAGCAAAGGACGGTGACCTTGTCCAGTACTAAATCCGAATATCTAGCCATATCAGAGGCCACTAAAGAGGCTATATATTTTAAAGAACTGTTGTACGAAATAGGTGTAGAAACTAAAGCTATTACGCTTTATAATGACAGCCAAAGTGCTCAGAAGTTAGCAAGCAATTTCGGTTTCCATTCTCGCACTAAACATATAGATGTAAGGCACCATTTTATAAAGCAGCGACAGCAAAATGGTGATGTCCATCTAGAATTTATGCCGACCGAGGAAATGCCAGCAGATGTGTTTACAAAGAGCCTGTCTGCAGAGAAGCATGCCAGATGTATTGCAGCCTTGGGTATGATCACTGCCGATGGTCATTAGTGACAGCATTCTCGTTACTTCGAGGGGAGGTGTTGGAACGAGCGAAATACCTCGAATGCAGCACTGTTGCTGTTTTTGTATTTCTTACTATGACATTTATCATTTATACTTTTACCACTGTTTCTGTTCTTGAATTAAAATAACTGTTTATTTTTCTTGTCTTCTTGAAGAGTCCAGTTATTTAATAAACTCGTACAGTAAAGCACGCTTTCTTTTATTGCAAGAAGTAAAACCATTTTTACACGTTTTAATAACCCAAGTTTCAATAAAAATATTTCAGTGTTTTTTTTTTCATAAAACAACTATTTGTTCAAGAAAATTAATAAAGAATAAATTGACTAATTTATTTAAATATTTTATTATAAAGTTCGCCATGTAATAGTCGCAAAAATAACCACGTGATTTGAAAACGTTAGAAACATTGCTGAGCATTTTAAAACCACAAAATTCTATGCACAGAACACCTTTTTTTGTGGATTCAAAACACTTTCACGAAATGTGATTTTCAGAACATGCCTGATTATCAGAAGCTTTTAAATCCGGTGAATGTGGTGGCCAGATAAAATCGCTTGTGGGCGAAATGGCATAGTCAAACCGTTGCTGATATTCTGTCGGGTTCAATTGTTGCACAAGTTGAACTTTATGTAGAAGGAAGTGTAATTCTGCGGTGACCGATGTGATAGCCAAGTTGTGATGCCATGGTCTCCCGTAGACGTTCTTCCAACACTAAGAAGAATTCTTCCAGACCCATGTTGACGAAAATTTCTAACCGCATTGTTTTTTTACTAACGGTATCGGTGCAATGCGCACATTAAAATGATTGTTGGTTTGACAAACGAAATTCAACTGTTTTGCTACCATGTTCGATTGTATAGTTATTCATATTAAATTCCCCAAGACTTCTTCGACTCATTCCAAATGAAATTAATGAAAAATAACTAATTTTATATTCTCTGCCTCCTCTAGCTAAGAAGTCAAAAATAAAAATTTTTAGCCGGCTCGGTCAACAATTTCCCCTAAAATTACCAAGCCGTCACACATTTGCAATTTGAAGATTCAATACCTTCGGTTCTATTGTAGCTACATAGTTCGATTTTGATTTGTTTTAAAGCACTTATTGGGCACTACAATGCTACTGTTACCATAAAATGTTTTTGAAAAATATTAACGTTCTCTCATTTGTCAGGGTTCGTGACAAAGAGTTGGAAAAATAAGGGAGAATGTAAGAGTAAGTTTTAAAGAGAATATTCTCGAATTTTTTAAGCCGGCAATGCGATCAATCCTCCCTGTTCTGTAAACCGAGTCGATTTAAAAACGAGTGATTTCGCAACACCTAAGTTTGTACATTCGTTTTAAGAACGAAACATTTTTGCGGATTCGGTTTACAGAATATACCCGAATGTTAATAGGTTTTTTTTTTGGATGACAATATATAAAAATTGTTCGCTTTTCAAAGTAAAGATAAATGAAACACACATAAAGGAATGATTTATTTCATTATAATGCTTGGACCTTGCTATTATGTACGAGATGGGCGCTATCTCGGCGATAACTGAGCGCTGGTCCAAGAAAAAAAACTTGGTTGTCAAATACTCCGACGTTAGGGCATTATCCGCGTAGACAGGATCCTTGATGTAGCCAAAAAAAAGTCTAACGACATCAAATCGCATGATCTTGCAGATCAATTTACGTTACCAAAACGTGAAATTACATGATCTGGAAACTTCTCATGCAATAAAGCCAACATCGGTCGTGGTGTGTGGCTCGTGGTAATGTCTTGTTTAAACCAGATATTGTCTAGTTCATAACCTTCAAATGGAGACCATATAGAGCTGATAGGACCAATTGCTGATCACGCCGTGGAATCGACAAATTCAGATTATCCATCGTGATTTCAATAGCGGAAGCGGTATTTTCGGCAGTAAACACATTGCGATGATGCACAGGCCTGATCGCATCTGTAACACTTCTCAGAGCAACCTAAATTACAACCCAAAGCGCTGTCTGGCTGTCAAAATTTCTAATGCCCATACCAAATGTATGAAACCCACCGAAATAACGCGGCGTCAATGCATTGCAATTGTGAAATCCAATTTTTACACCGCGTAAATAAGTGACGTTAGCTGCAAAAGTACTGTTGTTTATTTTGCCATTTTGTTGAGTAATGTAACTGTAGCTACTTTCAAGTTAATTTTGCGTCTTCATCTCTATTTCTTATTTCTATTTGGAGTTTTTTTATTAGTCAAAGTGAGTAAACAGTTTCTGGTTCAACGTTAACGCTCCAATTTAGGTTACTCATTTCAGCGTAGAAACTAAGCGCTAAATTTCGTTGCGCTTTGCGTTGTAGTGTCTTCAAATGTCTTTATAATAATCCTGCCAATTCCTTGCACAGTAGTTCGATTATAACGAGTGGGCTCGTTCAAACCACCACATTTGTTGTAAAAGTTTTAACTATTTGTACACGTTCTTCGGTTGTTAAAAGATCCAAATTCGTAAATGGCAAATCTTTCACTAAATAAATGACACTTCTGATTATATACATATATTTAACAGCAGACAGCTTTGCCAGATCCGCGCATTGGAAACAACTAAATTAATAACCCTATACCTATGTACACGGTGGGCCAAAACTAATCACCCGGGGCATAAGTAATCACCCGATGTCTTTTTGCTGTAATTTAATTTAATAAAAACCTTTGGATCTGCATGTATGGCCATCAACTCTGGCGGCGGTCACTTAGCCCATATCAGAAGCAGTGCCAAAATTTGTCTTTAAAAAAAAATTACAGCAAAAGAACATCGGGTGATTACTTATGCGCCAGGTGATTACTTTTGGCCCACCCTGTACTTTAACGTAAATTTTTTATTAAAAAGAAAACAGTTTGGTTTCAGTAAAATAACCATCTAACAACGTGTAATTGTATATTGAATATTATCGAACATCATGATTGATTTGGCTTGGAATTACACCTTCTCAAACTACTGGAAGAAAAAAAAAACAAAGAAATAATTGTAATTAAAAGAAGTTATAAAGAATTCGAACAATACAGTTTTTCTGCGCCACTCTGTAGATGTGTTTTTGGGACAAAAATTCGTGAAAAAGTGTTTACTTCCCCCTTCACACTGTCCAGTTACTTTTGAAATACACTGTATAAATAATGTTGGAAGAGAGAAATATTTTATGCTTTTAGTGAAAGTCCAAATTAATAAAAAAAAAATTATCTTTCGAACGATTGCATGATTTTTCTCCATATATTCGGAAGAACAAATTATTTGTTAAATAAAAATTTTATTTTATTTTATTGAAACAAAAAGACAAAAAAAACTTCAGATTTCATATTTATGCATATGGGATGTTATTTAATTTTCCACAGAAACTTTTCATTCATTTCCTTTGCCCTGGCATACGAGTATATACTCGTGCATACCTACACACATACAGTTGCGGTCAATATAATAGCAGTGGTCGACATTTTTTTCTATTTCTTTTAAGATCGGCCTAATACAAAATTGTTGTTTGATTAAGTTCTCGCCGATATGATAGCCGACCAGTGTTGCCATCTCTTTTTTTTCGCAAAAAACATCAAAAAAATATTTTTTTCTTGTTAGAAATTGTTTTTTTTTGTGATTTTATTGATACGTATTAAATTCAGTTAAAATATATTTTATTTCAAATAGAACAATAAAACGTTTTTTGAGTATAAAACAAAATGGCGCAAAATATTTACTTCATACATACATACGTTAGCTGTTGCTGTGTAGACTAGTGAATGAGCATTAATTAAACTTATCAATCTGTAGGTGCGGGTTCGATTTCTGTCGAGACCCTAGGTGTTTATTGTGGTATCACAATGGGCCTAACTAAGCTCTGGCCCAGATTGGACTATTGATACGCTGACGGTCATAGTTGTTCCGATTGCGTCAGATAAACTGGGTCTCCATCGGTTGGTGTATGCGGAGGCCCTGTTTCGTTGCCAGCATGAGGGAACGTGCAGTATTACTAGACTCTGATGGTCCAACCTGGATGGGAAGAGGACTAAGCATCTTCTTTCCTTGAATCGCACTGTAGTTGTTCTCACGGATCATTGTCTTATTGGAAGGCATGCCGATAGACTCGGCATTCCCTGTCGGAATTTTTGCAGAAGCTGTGGGTTTTGTGGAGGAGGAGACGGCGCCTCAACTTATGTGCAAGTGCCGAGCTCTTGCCACGAAACGGTGGAGGTTCTTGGCCTCACATTTCCTGTCATTAGTGACTGAACTTTCTCGGGTGAGAATTTGCCCAATAGAGGTATTTATCTGGAAATCGTGGTGGTTTCGTGTGGTGAATGTCTGATCCCCGGGTATGAACGGCTTGTGGTATCACAATGGTCCTAATTAGGAAGTTCTCCTTCGCGGAGAGTCCGCTACCTAACATAACCTTGCTATTGCTGTTGGTACTATTGGTATTGGCAAAACAGTATAAACGATTTGCATTTAAAATAATTTCCAAAAACTATTCAATATCTTCTCACCCACTAAAGTATGTATATTCGTTATGCACATGTTGAATATTCGCAATTTCGATAATTGGGAAATATTTTTATTTGTAGGCTTGGTTAACAGGCACTTCAGTCAACAGTCTAATGCCCATATTCACATTCTGTAAGTAATGACTTAGTTTAAGTCCGGTTCATAATTTCATGTGGATTGCTGTCAAACTACATATGTACATAAAAAAGTGTCTAGGAAAAATTCAAGAGAAAATGTTTAAAAAGTAGTACTGCGTTTTATCGCGGAGCAATATATGAAGTGTTTCTGTAGTATATACAATGACTACTATTTTTTTTACTTCAGCTGTATACTCGTATACATACATACATACATATGAATACATATGATATTGAAATAAATTTCAAATTGTATCTGAATCCATTTGATGCCATTTCTCTACTAAATAAATAAAGTATTTGATTTGTTGTTCTTTTTATTAAAAATTACCTAACCAAGTGTTTTAAAAAAATTGTCAAAATTAATTAACACAAAAAAAATAGTTAAAGCCGAAATAAATTTAAATAAAAAAATGTGACCTTGAGAAAAAGTGTCAGCATCGTTGTTGTACTACAAAATGTTGTTTTTTTTAGTTTTCATAAGTAAAATATACTGTCAAAAGTAACACGATTTTTTCTTTAAACACACTCATTTCATTTATGTTGGTGTGTGCGCTTGTTCTTTAATTATTTCTTTGTAAAATAATTATGAGTGAAAAATTAAAAGATTAAATTTAATTATTTGTTTACCAAATTTTGCAAATACAGAGTAATAAATTTGTTTGTGTATATTTTAATCAAAACGAAGACGAAAAGGTTTCGCAAGATTATTGAAATATTTAAATTATAAATATTTTTTGCAAAATTTATTCATTTATGTAGCTGCAATTTAAATTGAGCTGACAATAAGTGATAAAATTTTAAATATAAATAAAAAGAATATACGAGTATACTATGTATATAGACCAGACCAGCGCCAGTTAAATGTTTGTAGGTGGTGAGAGGTGCTTAAACGCATCCCACTAGTGCCCGCACAACGTGTTCATCATTAAGAGCGCATCCAATTGTGGTCGATTTGGCACCGAATCGCACTACGCATTACAGAGAAAATTTGTTTTTTGGCCGAACAGCACATATGTGGAATAAACTATTCGCAGAGGTCTTTGCTGTCACTTTTGACGTCGGAAAATTCAAATTGAATGTCAATAAACACTACTCCCTCTGCCCTTTTTCCCAAAATCTTATTTCCTAGTTCTGGCACAATGCACCACATGTGTAAAGCTCATCCAAGAAATAAAGAAATGTAAGACCAATCCCCCATAATATTTGCATTTTTTTTCTTCTGAACATACCTACCCCGTACCTGCACGGAGGGCTCTCATACAAATTTTTTTACTTGTTGTACATGGTGGCGCAGAATGAGCTATATGGTTTGAATTCTTTATAACTTTTTTAATTATTATTTTTTCTTTCCTTTTTTCCGCATTTTGTGAAGAAGGCTTGAGGAATTAATTATGAATCATTACACGACCGAACACAGCTGCACACATACTGCAATTGCCTCAATGGCTTTGTTAAGAGACATATTCGGCGAACGCATTATTTCGCGCACAAGCGATTTTAACTGGCCTCTACGTTCACCAGATTTAACAGCTCCTGACAGTTTTCTTTGGGGATATTGGAAAGAAAGAGTGTACGTTAACCAACCAAGAACCATACTCCAAGTAAAAACCAACAATCGAAATGAAATCATGGCCATTACACCCGAAATTTTTCGAAAAGTTATGGAAAATATGCTAAAAAGAGCACGTATGTGCGAAGCAGAAAATTGACATCACTTACAGGATATCATTTTTTAAAGCTAATTGCAAAAAATTCCAGAATAATATACTGTATTTAAAAAAAAAAATTATAATAATCGCATAAATAAAAAAAGTTATAAACCATTTAAACCATATAGCTCATTCTGCGCCACCCTGTAGTTTTCAGGGGTCATCCCCTGAGTGCCGGTCCAAGAAAAAAAAAGATGATATGATATGATAGCGGCTTAAAAACCGCCGGTCTGGCAAGGCTGTCATCTTTTAAATATCTGTAATCTGAAGTGTTATCTGAAATAAAGGTTTTGCCATTTACGAATATGGATCGTTTAATAAACGAAGGAAGCGAAAGAATATTTAAAACAGGCCGTATCAAACTATTTAGGTGGGGTTGTTAAAACAGGTGGAATTTTTTTTCTGTACATACATACATTTGTGCTTCAAACGTCAAAAGCATATTTTCTTTGTAAAAATTGCATTAGTTGTTTTTGACATATCGTTGTAGGTGGATTGTTGTACAACAACTTTATTCACCACCACCTTGTTAAAGACTTACTGTACAAATGTGGTGGTTCAAATGTTGCCGCTTTTCGAGCACTACGTACAAATACCTACTGCAATTACATGAACAAAATTGTCTTTAACATTTTTTACAAATACTGAGTATTAAAAGATAAATGTTTTAAATGAATAGCTCAAAATCAGGCAAGATATCTGATTTGAAAGAGTTCTTCTTCAGAAACAACTATGAAGCCAATATTTAAGTCAGTAAGTGCAGACAAAGTAGAAAACTTATCACTGGAGAGCTCAAAATTTGATGTAAAAAAGGATGCAAACATATTAACCGTCTCATCACAAGATTTAGAAGTTTTACCTTGTAAACGAGCCCTATATGGTATATGAAACGATTGCACTCTTAAACTTTTCGAAATACCAAAATGCTTTCGGGTTACTTTTAATCTCCTGTTCTTTAGACAACAGATATTGCTTAAAGAGAAATTTATTCAAGAAATTAAATTCCCGACGGTAATGAAGAAATTTCGACTCAGATTCAGAATCACCCTTAACTACAAAATCTTTATGAAATTTATTACGCAAATTCTTTAGCTTTTTAAGACCACAAGTGTATTACAAAAGTTTATAAGGCCTGGGGATTTTCGTAGGAATGTTATTACAGCAAATGTCATTAACTTTCTCTAGAAAAAGTTCCATCCAATTGATAGAGTCAGCACATCAAAATTACAAGACTTAAAGTTAAAATCTTTAACAATAAAGCACTGACACTCCACGGTCAGAAAAGTAAACACCGTAAGTTTATGTCAAAAGTCCACTTAATTTTTATATTCTTTGTTGTTTCGGTGTGTGCAAAAAGCATGTTATCGTTATGGTTAGGTAGTATGTGTGCGTACTTTGGGTAATCCATTTATAATTTTTGACATCAGCCGCGTCTTTACACAAACAAAAATTCCTTTGTTTTGTTGTATTATTATTGGGCCCGAAACACTGCGACCAAAAAGTTCTATTGTGCAATGCCCGTCATATTAGACCCCATCATAAGGCTTCTAAGGATTCCAAGCCATATTCAGGGTGTGATGTTCGACAGGTTGTGTGGAGGCGCCACAATTCCACCTATGTCGAGAAAAATCTGTCTGCCGAGTGCAGCAGAATGTGTGACTTTCACAAAATCGACAGATATAGGTCTCGTATGATTCAGAGTTGTGCTGCTAGAGCGTTGTCGTCTCATAGCAGCTGACTGTTGAGCAAGCTTCCTTGCTTCGTCAATATCATGTATATCAGGAAGTATTTTAGCAGTTTTTTAGCGTCCCTACTGAGTCGAACCTTCTCGTCCTCAGTTCCTCAGCCATGAACAGAAGAGGTGAGGAGTTGATCATCCTCTTTTGCGGTGATGTTGGAGCCCTAAGACCACAGCAATTTCCATCTCCGCTGGTTCGCAGGCCACTTGTGAGGATGTTGTTTTCCGTGAGGCACTGCTGCCTCCTTTATTATTTTTTTACTTCGTTTTCCTTTCTATAAGGAAAGTAAGGGGACGGACTTAGTCGAGCCGCGACAGTGCCCCAGTGTCGCGATAAGGTTGATTACAACTAGAAAGAAGTCACGGTACGAATAACACCTGGGATTACGGGTTTTATTGAGTTGTCCTCTCTAGATGCACCATTTTTAGTCGAAAGCAGGGGCACCTCGTGCAGGAGTCGCAATAACCACAATGCTCGGTCTTTAGACAATGGTGGGGGTGCTGATGGCGAGTAGTCAGCGTGTTGGCTCTGCAACCAGAAAGACCCAGGTTCGATTCCCAGCCGGGTCAAATCAGAAAAAAAAAATTTCTGAGTTTTCTGTGCTACAGCACCCTCCTTCGTCGGTATTTGAGCAATAAAACGTCGGCGAAGTAAAATAATAAATAAAATGGCTCCATTAGCTTAAAAATAATGCGTCAAAAAACATCAGAGACGCCGCAACTTTGCTTTATAATTTACACGCAACTGCAGAGTTGTGCAAGAATTAAGCTCTATCTTCTTACCACTTTCACCACCTGTCTATTTCTTCCCTATCCTTCTCTCTAGTTCCAGTGCAATGCATTGCATATGTAGGGGATAGCCCCTGAGCACTGGTCCAAGATAAAAAAAAAAAAAAAAAAAAAATTGGCGATTACAACCAATTGCCTCTACTACGATACTTCACCCCCTTTTTTTTGTTGTAATCTTGTATTTATTTATTGCCGTAGTTTTATCACCTTGTTTATTGCATCATGGTCTAGAATAGAAATGCTATACAATAAAATTTATTGTATTGTTGTTTGTTTCCACTGGTAGATTCTATCTTGTATACTCGTTTCAGCGTTATGCATAAGTTAATAAATTCTTTTTGAATTCAAATTTAAAATTCATTAAATTAAAATAAAATAAAAATGATTGGGAAACCTTTTTATAAAGCAGAACGAGAAAGTTGGCTCAAATTAAATTGTTTTAAAATATTACTATTTTAGAACGAGCAAGCAAGTGAAGCCCCGTATGTGATACTTTTTCGCGAAGAGTGGTGGAAGAAATAAAATAAGTGGGCAAAACAACATGTGTACTGTTTGAAAAATATCAATACATAATGCAAAATAGACTAAACGTTTCTACTGTTGCCAATTTGATACAAATGAAAGATGTATTAAAGTCAACAAATTTGTGTTGCTTCAATTTTGAAATAACAGAAAAGTTTATAATAATAATTTCTTTTTAATAACAGATCTTTGGTATTTTTAGATTTACTGTACTATGTAGGTATGTACAGGGTGGCGCAGAATGAGCCACATATATGGTTTGAATTCTTTATAATTTTTTTAATATATTATTTTTTCTTTGCCCTTTTTTATTTTAATGTGAATAACTACATAATCGAACAGCGTAGCAAAACATATAAATATTAAGAATTAGTGATATTTGCTTTAACTACACACATGCGAGTTATTGTTCAGGAACTAGAGGAAAGGGATATTGAGAGAAACTTAGACTTTTTATAAATCTGAATCTGGGCTCGAACCCAGGAAATTTTTGGTTTTGTAGTCAACGTGCCACCATCACCAAACAAACAACTCTCGCAATGTTCTTCAAATTTTAGTGACCATATGGTGCCTTAATTAAGCGTCAGCTGATTAAAAAAACCATAAAATTAACCATAATTACAGCATTCACCTTAAAGCCCAATAACGGTGACATGTTTCTGTTATTTTAATTGAATACGAATAAAATCTAATTTTCTTTTTGAGAACATTAAAATGTTATTGCTTTCTTTTTGTTTGCTTTTGTTCATTAAAAAAATTCATTTTGTCCCAAGTTTATTTATAAATCAATTTATTTCATGAAACCGAGTGCAGGTGGTCGAAAAATAAAGTGATTTATTGGTGCACAAACAATACATACATATCCACATAGTATCCATACATACATACATACATACATATATGAGTATGTATGTACCACATTACCACATACTACATACATTGTAATATCATTTAAACGATGGCTTCGATTGAACTAATTGGTAATTAAATGTAAAAGTTTTATAAACTTAAACTGATTATTGCAGACAATAAAAAATTATTGTGTAAAGCAACATTTTGGTAAATTAAAAATAGAAATGTTCCTTTTTTTACTTTTTAAAAAGTATTTTTAAAAAGCTCGAAGCAGGTAACAAATCAATTGCAATAACTAAATAGAAATACATATTCTCGTTTGTACTTATTTTTAAAATTCAAACTAAAAATAATTATTTTGACTCAGTGTGATGGCGGCAAAGTCGTTAAAATTAGGCGGTATTCAATTAAATCGCAAATTTGGAATTTAAAAATTAAATAATGTTTGTTATTTATTTTTGCAAATGTTCGTTAGTTTTTCTGTTTGTATATTTTAATTCTCCAATTATTTTTCGACGATTTTATAGAAACATAAAATTTTTTGAACTTTTCCGAAATTTGATTGATGTTATACTGATGAGTTGTCATTGGTGCCAACAAAATGCTCCTGCCAATTTTCTCTTATTTTAATCGCTGTTAATTCAGCCGCACGAACAGCCCGATTTTGATATTCTTCCGATGACAGTGATGAATAAAAATTTCGCACATCCCCCGCCCTTCACCGTTTTTGCTTAGCAACAAGTTGCTCGTGTCTCAAATCTGTAAATCGAATTACCAGAGGACGCTCGTACAGCATATATGTAATACCTCAGTTATTCTAATATCACAGTGTGACAAGCAATCTGTCGCAGCCTGATCTCTGAGATAATAAAAATATCTTATCTATAAATCATCATTGAAAATGTCGTCGAAGAAGTGGTGCGCTTGGAACCTGACCCTCAGCACCATGCTTTAATATATTGGGATTTATTATGGTGCCGTTGCGTGACGAAAACGGTAAAATGTGGCAACACGTCCCATGTTTTATATTGGATTGTAAATACGACTACGATAATAACACTCATAATAAGGACCATTAACATACATACAGCCGTTTAGCCTAAGACATTTGGGGTTCGTGATGCATGTCTATTGACCATGTCTTCCTTGTGGGCTTTTAGAGGCCCTGAGTTTTACGTTAAAATGACTCTATGGCTATTTTACTCATATATACCTACATATACATAAACATATTTAAGTATGAATATGCGCTCTTATTGGGCTTAAAAAATTCAGAATCTAGATAGATGCACAAATATTTCGCACTGTTATATAATCCGAGTTCCACTTCATTGAGTATTGGGAGCGCGAAAAATGGTTTCTTTTACTTTCTCGCGAGAAGGACATTTACTTATAATGCTGTAGGAAAACGGCTACTGCAGATGAGAATATATATTTAGATTGCTAAATTTAAATCAGAAAAATCAGTATAAAGAAAAGAATACTCTACAAGAAAATCAAGTTTATTTACATATATCAATGGAAATATATTTGGGGTATTCACAAGATAGTCACAAAGTCAGATATTTCAAAATATTAACACGAAAAAATATCACTGCTATGAATAAGCCGCCATAATTTAGTGTGCTATTGAAAAAAATAATAATCAAAGAACAATTGTTAATGTTGATATCGAAACTTTTTAATATAGTAAATGAGACTCTACATTTAAATCTTATAATAATTTTTAATTAAAATTATAAAATTGTTCTTTTGGCATACAAAATTGTTGAAATAAATATAATCGAAAATAGCTGTTGCCAGTGAAAAGAGCTGAATAATTTTTTGGACGTCGTTAAGTGGCTGCCAGCTATCTGAGTTACACAAAAAACATTTGGTCACTTTTATAGCATTACAAATTGCGGCTTTTCTTTCTTCTTATAAAAATGTAATTTAATGTAAAGGTATAAAATAAAAATTTTGAAAATTTTTTTTATCTTATATCATTTATAAGTAGCGGCGGCTTATAAATATTATCGCCGGCTCGACTGAAGAGTTTCAGTGTACGTCTCAGATATCTATTGTTATTTTACGATCGAACAATAAACATAGCTCGAAAAGTTTTATTAAGTCCCCGTCCATATTGTGAAACATTTGCTGCAAAACTTTTTTGAATTCTCTTTTGAAGCTTCAGCAGTGTCCATACATGAAACTTTTGCTTCATGTTTAGTATTTTTTATTCCTCCCTTCTATCTTCTTTCTTTAATTTTTTTTGACATTTCTCAATACCGAATGTAAATATAAAATAACTACCCTGTGATAGAAGGTGTGAATATTTTTTTTTGGATACACATTTGAAGCACAAGGTATAATTTTATAATAATTTTTATATAATTTTATATTTTTTTTTTAAATTTTTGATTATATTTCACAAAAAATTAACAATAAAACAGGGTAGCTATTATTATGATGATCTTAACAGTATACCAAACGAAAAGAAATAAAATGAAACGTCAAATACACCTCATGTCAAAAGACGCAAATAAGAAATTCAACAAAAGCTGCATGTACATGAAACAGCGTACATACTTCCACTCCTCTTCCCCTTCTCGTCAACAAACTCAAAAGTTTTGCAGCAAATGTTTCACAATATGGACGGGGACTAAGCAAATGTTACACGATCAATGTTCAGCTTCAATATTTGTCATTGTATGCGTTATTTTATTAAAAATAGTCATAATGTAGCATTCGCTTTAGTTTATAACTTTTTTGTTTGAAGCACAACAACAATTTATTTAAACTATTTTAAAATATTAAGACATTATGACAATATGACTTTATAACAGACATTGTGAATCCCCCAATTGAGTTCTGAATGGGAATATGTAAATTATCAGCGGGTCACATAATTGGAACTTTATGTGAAACATCCGTTTATTCAACTATTTTGGATGTTTAAACGCTTCAGATGTTCTAATACGATTGTTAAGTTGAATTTGTTGCCACATAACTGCTTCTGCTGCCGTAAAAAGAATATTTTAAACACCGTAATCTTCATGGAATTTAAATAACAACCACATTTGATTTTCAAACACATCATTTCTTGTAACCAAAGAAATCAGTTGCATCCAACTACTTGTGTAATCTTCACATCAAAGTCTACTAAAACTGTCCGCTTCGCACTCAACAGTTCCCAAGAGTTTTTTCTTTTTATTTTTATAGCCCAATTAAGTTTAAATCCAAATGCTTACATTCATCATTGAAGTGAACAAAAATTACAAACAAAAATAAAAACTGAAATTATACTATTAATATTATTAGTGATAAAAAAAATTATATTCACCAGCAGTCACTGTTATTAAGTGCAAAATACGTCAATCTGTAAAATATTCTTCTCGAAAGCACGACATTATCACAAAAAAATACAAAAATAAAAATTATATTTAGAATTTTTATTATTTTTGCATACAAGATTCATAGCAAAAGAATTTTTTCGATATAAGAAAAAATAAAAGAAAGAAATAAAGCAAGAACAACAACTACAACAAAATAAAATTGTCACTAGTCAGTCAGTGTATTTGTAAAGAGTCTTAAAGAACGAACGTTTGATAAAATGTCCGAAAGTGTGTCAGGGAATGATGTCACAGAGTGTGTTCATGTAAACAACAGAAAAAATATCTTTTTTTTCCTTTTTCTTTGAATTTAAATTTAAAATTCTAATCTAAATCAATTACTTATAAAATGGTTTCATTATCTGAAATTCACTTTCATACTCGTAATAAAAATATCAGGTGAGATTTGAAATAATCTAAGCAAATACATACTATGTGTATATGAAATATAAATACAATTCTATATACAGTCACACAGATAAAAATATTAACGGCCATATTCATAAAAATATATTCTGGATTTGAAATAGACAGATACAGCAAATATTGCTCAAAATTATAGGCATATACAGGGTGGGACAAAAGTCACGCCTGCGTGTTAAAATTTGACTAACTTTTTTGTTTATTATTATTTTTTAGATTTTATTTATCGAACATCATATTTTTACACGCAGACGTGACTTTTGGCCCACCCTGTATATCTCATCACAATCCTCATTGTCATTCTCAACACAAGGTGTCTTATAAATTAAATTCGACATATCCAATTTTTGTACCTTATCCTTAATAAAAAACGTGTTCAATGTGTTATATGTTCTATAAGCAATTGCATATTTCCCTGAATCACATATCCCTGACTTTCCTAAACGTTGAGCTATTCCAGGTACATACATTAGTAATTTATTGTGAATTTTAAAAAATATTTTTTTCATTATAAACAAAAACCAATTTTCCTGAAGAAGCTACACAAAGGAGTAGCGAAATATCGAAATAAAAATAAATATTATATATAAAAAATGGACCTGCAGCTTAAATAATTAATTAAATTAATTTAAATATAAAATTAAAAACTTTAATATAATAATTAAGTGCGAAGTCGAGTCGTGTTTTTCTGTTTATTTCGCTTATTAATGGTTTTCTCTTTGGTACGCAAAACACTTTGCACTGCTTCTGAATGAACATTAATATTGTGGTAATTGTCGAAAGTGTTTCGAATTTCCACGGATGGTGTTTTAGGATTTTTACTAATTACACTTGTTATATATCGCCCCACTCGCAGGGAAATTTTTGGTGGACGTCCAGGTTTTGACTTGCTTCCTAGGGATTGAGACTCTGAAACGTTTTTTATTACAGTCTGCACTGACTGTAGATTTGACTTGGCACGTCCAACAATTTTAGCATTTGAACTCAAGGAATTCCCATCTTTCCTCACTTTTAAAATATATTCACGCATTTCGCTACAAATTTTCTTGGTTTCTTATCCTTTTTATCAAAATTTTTTTGGCAAAAATTACTGCAGTCTTTAAGAATTTGCTTGCAAATTAACCATTACACACTTTCCGTATATTATTTTTTCTTTAAATCTACTTAAGGCCCGTTCAGACTATTATACAAGTATTAAGACTTTCATCACATTTTACGATACAGAAATCTAAATACATTTATTGCGACTGTCAAAAAATCTAACGTAAACTGACATTTTGTATTCACACCATCACACTTGAAATAGAGATTAAAATTTTAAAAATGTTAAGCCTTTATATGAAGAAAAAAATAACAAAAAATGGACGGCACGCCACTGGCGGCGGAACAGTTGGCTTGTGAATTTTAATCAGATGAAAAGTATTATCGTTTAGAAAATTTTCAAAAAATGAGAATGTATTATGGGATGTTAATATTTTATCGTAATACTTGTGGTTTTCATAACATTTTGCGTTCACACTATCACACTTGCACGTATTATTTGAATTTTTGACAAGTATTTATACAAAGTATAATAGTCTGAACTGGCCTTTAATTGTTGGCATCGTACGTATAATTACTTGTGCTGCCAGATTAAATTTTAAGTGCAATAGCGTATTGAGCGATGAATTACCGAATTTTTTGTAGTTTGTTTTTGACAATGGGTGGAGTGAATAAAAAAGTAGCTTATGCTACAAAGTGTTAAGTACTAGCACTAGCTTTCAGTGTTCAGTACTAGCTATGCGGAAAAGCTTATGCTACGATTGGTGTGAATAACTCTTAGCTAATGCTACATAGCTAGTGCTGGGAAATTACTAGCAAAAGCTGGTAAATGTGTATATTAAATCAGCTGGCAAAAATCGCTCATGAGTTACCACTTTTTTTAATTTTAAATACTGGTAGAGACTTCTGCAGAAATTTATGAAAGATATCATAAGAAAAACATAGTGGCAATGTCGCAATGATTTATTATTTTATGATGGCTGATAAAGGAAAAGATGTTTTTTGAAATATTAAAAAATTACCAAGTTTTATTTAAAAAGTCACAGGTGCCTTTAGTGAAAACAAAAAATGTTCTGCTAACCACTTTACGTTTTCTTTCCGAAATCTATATAAATTGAAATAATCGGCAGAGTGAGAATGCATCCGCTTGCGGTATTCTTTCCTTTGACGTATGTTCATAAAAGCAGCCATACTAATATTTGAATTTATATAAACAAAAATACATTTAACTTTTTAAGTCTTAAAACAGAAACTTCCAGCATCTCAATCACTTGCTTAAAAAAATCAAAGCATAAACTAGTAATTTTAAGTGTTCACTAGTTTTTATTCACACCTTTTTCAAGTCAACGCTGGAAAAACTAGCTTTTACTAGTAAGTAAAAAGTACTAGCTTTCACTGAAATTTTTATTCAACTGAATACTAGCTTTAACTTCAAATTTTGTAGTAAAAGCTTTAACTACCTTTTTATTCACTCCACCCAATGTGTCGATGCCTTGCAAATGCAAGCAAAAATATCGATCAGAGTACGTAATATTATCTGTGTGACTGTATTATAAAGAGAGATTTCTTCACCTCTTGGGTTTTGAAAACTGAAAAAGAACACGGAAAATTTGCCACTGTGAATGAAATATTTATTTGGTCTGTCATCATATCTCCTACTATCGCTTTCCTATAGTTCCAGCATAATGCACCGCATGTGTAGGGGTCATCTCCTGAGTGCTGGTCCTAGATGAAAACAACGATACGATTCTCGTAATAACAGTTAGTGAATCGTACTACCGGTCTATTTTGTTTAAACTGCACTTTAATGAGAAAATAAAATGATGATCAAAAAATTGCATTGCATAAGCATACAACGGCATTAAAATATCTTTAACAACAATGAATTTTATTTGTGATAATGAATTGTCACATTTTGTATACGAAACATGTTCGTAAACTTTAAATATAATAAAATTTTCAGGAATTCTATTTATTATTTCCTTCAAGAGCATCTTTAAATTTTAAAATTTCATACACAAAAATACAAGAATAAAATTACTATTTTTTCGTATTGGAAATAACGATTCTCACAACAAATTTACGACTCGTCTAAAATAGGCAAAAAAATCGCCAACTACTTTCACGAGAAATCTACAGATATGACAATACGCTGGTTGGCAAATCGTGTGGTACGAAAAACTCACCACAATAAAAACGGTATTTCCCGCTGAAGAAAGTAAGAGCGTAACATAGAATTTACACAAGCCAAATTCATACCAGGTGGGTGTATTAGCTAAAATTCTCATCAGCTGATTTCTGTTCAGTTGTCAAAGTTGTGTTCAACTCAAAGCATGTTAATACGTAAACTGTTTTGACAACTTTAATAAAATTGGTGTATTTGTAAACAAAAAATGCAGTACGAGATCACCTGGTATGAATTCGCCTTTCACGAAATTTCTCTATGCGTATTATGAATAAAAAGAAGAAAAAAAAAGTTAAGTGGAAAGTTGTTATTGAAAAAGTGTGAGTGTAAAACTTTAATGTTTAATAATTAATAAATATTTAATAATTAAAAAATATTCGCATATAAATATTTTTGAAATTGAATGCCATTTATTAATTACAAATAAATTAATGCTTTTTCTAAATTAACTGTTTCATCTGTTGTTATTTAATATCTTTATGAAGCTTTATGATTTTTATGATTCCGTTATCTAAGTGAATTTGAATTTTTTTCCAGTTTTTTTTCTTTTTAAATAAAATATGCGCATGAGGCCACATGAATCTTATCTTATTTTACCTGATATTGAATATATATATGTGGAACCAATCCCCTCATTTTATGTTGATACTCTTATCTATTTTTATGCGAGTTTTCGAGGATCGTATCTTTCGCGTAAAAACAGAATTTAGTGTATTTTTATCTACATAAAGAATTTTTACTATAGTCTCCACTCTCCTTTCGATATTGTAAATTATTCTATTGGACGATAGCGCCAATAAATTTGTAATGATTGTTTTTTTTTATTAGCTGTATAACTTTTAAGAACTCTGTACTAACTCGGTGCTCAAATTGGTTTCATAAAAATATGCAGGTGTAAATAATTATTTAAGCTTAATATTTAGTTTTATTGTAATTTCAATATTTTGCTACTCCTTTGCGTAGCTACTTCAGGAAAATTGGCTTCAGTTTGTAATTATTATAACAATTGTTTATCATTATAAAAAAAAATTTTCCTGAAGTAGTTACACAAAGGAATAATCGAAATATTGAAATTAATATAAAACTAAATATTATTTATATACAAAAGACCTTAAGCTTAAATAATTAGTTAGATTAATATTAAAAATAGGTAAAACAAATTAGAAGAATTATTAAAAAATGTGTAAGTGGTTTTTTTTAATTCATTTATTATTTGTTTTTAGCAAATTGTTATTCCCAATAATTTACAGATTTAAGGTTTGTAATCCCCTATTAATATATGGTTCTAATTTTCAAATTGTGCTTTTTCCCGAAAAAACATTTCCTCCTCAGTTACTGAGTTTGCTTATATAAAAAAATACTTTATGAGAATATCATAAAGTATGTAATAATACATTTCACATATTTTTTTTCGGAAAAAAACGCAATTTTAAAATTATAATCATATATAAAGAGATATTCCCAAAATAAATTCAGTTAATATAACCCCTATTAATCTTTAAATATCGGGTTGAAACCAATTGGAAATATTCGTATAGGATTTATGTAAATTATCTCAATCTTTAATTCAAATTTATATTTATTTAATCCAAATAATACAAATTTCTTAATTTTTTGCTGTGTTGCCATATTTAAGAAAGAAATGGCGCCAAATTTGTATCTTTAACGACTTTGTTAATTTTCTTTTACAATTGGAAACATTCTTCATCATTTCAATGATTGACTAGCATTTCACATTAATAATTTGTATTTTCTATACCCATCCGCATGGTCATTAAAACTGTTAAACGGAATCATTAGTTTTATATACGAAATTATAATTTTTTTAAGATTCTTTTCTTCTTTTCTTTATTTTCAGGTGAGTTCTGATGACGAGTTAGAGCAGCATACATTTTGTCCACTACATTAAGGTATTTATTATGAATAGTAATAAAAAAGCAAACAATTTATATTTTTTATAAAAATTTTATGAATCGTTAAAATATGAAAAAATGTCGTTAAAATATTTTTATGTGTATTTCGATTTATTAAATTTATGTCCTCAACGCACAGTTTTGATGTGTATAATTACTTCTTTGCCATATTTTAACCATATAACTATAAACCATGGTGAAACAGAAAGGCATACATTTTTTTGGCAGAAATGTTTAACCGGTGTTGCCAAACAAACAAACTTTGTTGTAAGCAACTTTTAAAGTAAAATCCTCAAAATAGAGTTCAGTCAAAGCGAATTCACTTTACATTTGGCATTGATAGCAAATTGCGTTTCGTTGTTCTATCGTTATTTTAATGGGATGTGTTGTAAAAAAATTAGGAAACCTGTTCCCGATACCCGGTCATTCGCGCGCACCACGCGATCGTCATTAAGAGATCATCCAATTGTGGGCGATTTGACAGCAACTCACACTACGCATTACAGCGAAAATGGTCGAACTACACGTATGTGGAATGGACTACCCGCGGAGCTCTTTCCTGTCACTTTTGATGGGGGAAAATTCAAATCGAATGTCAATTAACACTACTCCATCTATCCTTTCTCCCAAAACCTTATTTCCTAGTTCCGGCACAATGCACCGCATGTAGAAGGGATTTTGACAGCCCGTTAATAAGTAGTTGATTGCAGAAATAAAAAAAAATTTTTTAAATTCATATGAATTTATGGCGTTTGCCGTTTTTGTTTACATATGCCATTTCATTACCGATTAACTTCTGTCCATGTAAAGAATTTTACATAGTTTTGTTCAATTGGTTGACAAATGTGTAAGTTTTTAAGTGTTGCCATACTATCAAAAAAGATGATACTCGTATTTAAATATGATTTCTTTTATTAATTTTCGATAAAGTTAAAAAACACGTCAAATAAATTTTGAATTCATCGATTAATTTAAACTCTCGATTAATTGATTAATCGTACTATTAACGGATTAAATAATGGCATCACACCATTTTCATAATAAAATTTTGTGTCTTTCTGTTTCCAATTCTTCAATTGACCACTTTCGTTTTTGACACATGTCGCACATCATGATTGTTTAAAAGTACAGTAAGACCCACAAATATTTTATAAGAACACAAATTGGACAAACGAAAAAAATTATGTCTTTCGATCCTACTTAAAATAAAACAATTCACACCTTCTTTCGATTGTTTTTATTTTTTTTTGCTCAACTTGACTTTTGCCACTTTTCTTTTCGATTTCTCACTTTTCTTTATCGTTCATCATCATGATCATCATTTTCACATTGTTAAAAGGAAAAACAACTACTTGTTTATTATTCTTCTTTTTCTTTAAAAACATTATTTTTAACGCCAAATAAAATTTTATATAATAGATGTTCGAAAAGTTTCGAAATTCACACACAACATAGTTCTGGAAGAGAATTTACAGCCAAGCAAAGAGTTTAATAACAAAGACCAAGAGAGCAACGGAAAGAATTTGTAAAATTCATTCACAAGAAACTTTTAAATGATTTGAAAGCAGTGTTTCGTGCTAGTGTTTTTCAAAATTTTCAAATCATTACGAATTTTGCAACAAACGTACTCTTCAGATTTGTTTTTTTTTTTTTGTTTTTTCTTTGGCGTATACGAGATTTGAAAAGAATTTGTGTTTAAAAACACTTTTCCTCAACGACTTGTGTGAGTAAAATTTTCCTCTAAAAAAGCTATAAGAAAGTTTTTGTTTTTCGTAAATGTTTTCTTCTGGTTGTATGTATTTTAGTGAAACATTAATTTCGAATCGAAAAAATCATGCCAGTGGTCTCTGCGGAGGTTTCACGTTAAAACGTATTGAATTCTAAAGGCGCGCATACACATTTTAAGTTTAATTTTTCTTAAAAAAAATTAACACATAAAAATTATTGTATTTTAAATTGAAAACCAAGTTGAAACGAAATACAATTAAAAAAAAATTAATTAAGAAAAATATTCAATTACGGTGTTTTACATAAAAAAATTCTGCTTAAAATTTTGCAAAAAATAAAAATTAAATCAAATTAATTTTCTAAACATAGAAAACATAAAATTCAATTAAACATACCATTTTGAAAATTTCCATTAATTAAGAAAATTTATTTAATTAAAAAAAAAGTTTGCAAAACAGCAAAAAACCAGTGTTTATTTAAATCAATGTAATTTAAATTTAAAAGTAACAAAATGAAAAGTAATTTTAGCAAAATGTTATGAATTATAATAGAAAAATTTTGAAAAGAAAAAGAGTTTATAATATAAAAATGAAAACTAACAAGTGAAATTTAATTTGTTTGTTTGAAATAAACAACATTCCAATATTTAAAATTTAAAAAAGAAAAACCAAAGTTTGGAATAAAAGTTTGAACAAAAATTCGTTAAAAGTTATTAGAGAGGGAGAGAGTTTTGTTTTGTGCTGTGCTGATGTTTTTAAAATTTTAATAAAAAGTTTCAACATTTGCTGTGTGGGCCTTCGCGGGGGACCATGCCGGTCATTGATGATTCAGATGAACCACCAGCAAAATGTTGCAAATATTGTGAGGGTAGGCTCATGTTATTAAAATTATATATTAACTATATTATTATTGTTAGTATTATTAAATATAGCTGAACGTTTGACATATTAAGTACTTAGTAAGTACTACTTACCCTTAAAACGCTGTAATCTAAAGTGATAAAAGTTATCGAATATAATTTTAGCTAAAATTTCCCTCATAAATTTCAAAGCATTATCTCAAATGTTGTAGGATAAATTAAGTTTTACTTTGATCACGTCAAATAACACTAATTCATGAATACCAACTACAACAAAAAAAAAAGCAATATAGTCTTCAACAGTCGTTTTGTCGCTTTTATGCAGTTAGGTTACTCCCAGATAACATTATGAAATTTTTATTTCACAATTTCTCATCTATAAACTCTGCATTTTTTAAATAAAAATTTTAACTGGGAGATATTAAGTTAAATGAAATATGTATGTCCTCTAAAAATGTGCAATGCATACTGAAACAGTAAAAGTGCGCTATGGCAACACCTAACGACACCTTACACGCATACACAAAGCTGATCTTAACTGTTTAATGGTTCACGACATGTTTTTGATGCCAGTTCTAGCTGCGTTCCGTAAGCACAATATGCACACAAAATTCTTACACTTTAGTTGTCATGCATGCTGAATCTAATGGTGGCTACAGACGATGCAACACGTTTATGCAGCCAGGCAAGTTTCGTAGTTGATTGCATAGCTGTAGTGATGTTTATAGGTTAAATTCGTGTGGCATTCCATATTTCAAAATCATTAACATATTTTGATATTTTCTGGTAGCATTGATGTTCGTTGCATAGTGTGAATCGTTGTTTAGTATTTTTACTGATTCATTTCATTGGAAACAAGCGAGCTGCAAAGTTGTATTTTTTTTCAACGGTGTTTCTCCAGTATTTGTGTAAAAATATGCAACATGAATGATAAATGCGTTGTACAAACTTGTTGCATCGTCTGTAGCAGGCATTAAGGGGTATTTCTAAAAAATACATATACAGTGCTGGAAACAATAATATCAGTCCCAAGGCGAAATCATACCAGGTTACCGCATTAGCTAAAATTCCCATCAACTGATTTGTAGTCAGTTGTCAAAGTTGTGTTCAACTCTAAGTATGTTAAAACGTAACTTTTTTGACGACTCGAATAAAATTGTTGCATTTGTAATCAAAAAATGCTGTTGTTGTAGGGACGAGATCACCTGGTATGAATTCAATTGATCAGTCCGTATCATCATCCTTATCTCTTTCTTTCCAACAAACAAAATCGATTTAGAAATAACTTGTAACAAGCTTACTAGCATAAGTCTTATGCTTAGAAAAGCATTGTGAATATCATTGTTAAATAACAATTTAATAATGAATAGTGAACCCTTGCGATAATATTGCTTTTGTAAAACAGACCTGGGTTCAGTCCCAGTTTCAGACTAAAATTTTAAAATAAAAATAAACATCTCGCATATTTCTGATGTGCATTAGTGTGGCTTTGTGTGTCAGTTGTTGTCGGAAAATTTCAGTGCAAAGGCACTGGTCACTGAACAATACCGACTTCAGCTGATAGCAATCCACAATCACATCAGAACGCCCTCCTTCGTCGGCATTGTGTAGCAGCGGCGAATTAAAATAATAATAAAAATGGCTACTAAATCGAAGCTTCAACACTGCTATAAACAAAGAACATGTAAAAGCAGAGCTGTAAAATAATTAATTAAGCTTCACCTTCTGTAATTTCTCTAACTATCTCTTTCCTATAGTTCCAGCACAATGCATCGCATGTGTAGGGGTCATCACCTGAGTCCCATATAAAAAAAAATATTGAAGCAGTTTAACGCAGTGAGGCAGTGTTATTGTTAATATTCATTTTATTTCTGGCAACACATTTCTGGTATTTTTGGTAACAGATTGTAATTGCGGCGCATTACAAATAGAGGGATATATATGAGCGGAATTTACATTCTCTTAATGGTATGAATACCTAAGCTCTCGCCACACTAATGCCCATCAGAAAAAATGCAAGCTGATTTTATGATTTAAGCCGAGAAACTATGCTCGAACCAAGGACTTTTTGGTTTTGTAGTTAACGTGCTAACTAATTCAGTCACCGCCACCCTCACGCCACATCAAGCTCTGCAAGCATATCAAGAGCTGCGACAACTGGAGGCGGTGAAGCAATACGTCCGCAAACACGAAAAAAGAAATCACAATGAAGCTGCACAATTTGAGGAGCAAAAGTTAATAGAAATGAGTACAGCGAATAATCGCATGCAAATTGGAAAAACTATTTTAAGAATGCAAGCACAAGCTTCAAGGATTCAAACGGAAGCGATTACAGCTAAATAAAATCTTGTTGTAAAGCTACAACAGCTAATTGATAGTTTTGTAAAAAGAAAATTGACCCCGAATTTCGTGTGATAAATCCATTAAAACAATTATTACAGATATTTTCTATTTTTTTTTATTTGAGTTTATATTTAAATTTCTTTTTTCTTTTTATTTTATTTTATTTTGATATTTCAAGTTAAATAAGATACGTACGAGTATATTAGAAAAGTTTCACGCCTACAACTGGAATGACACATTTTTTCATTACTTAAACGGGAATCGCAATCAGTGTAATTGTGGAAAGATATTGTGAAAAGTTTTTATAAAAACAAAAATTAAAAGTGTTTTGTTCAGCTTTATGTAAATTGGAAACTTTAAGTAAATTTTTTACACAACTAGTTTTTATGTTAATTTTGACGTTGTTGAAGTAAATGACTGTTATGTTCTTATGCACATACTACATATGTACATACATACATACATATCTACAGAAAAATTCTAATCCCTTAATATTTTACGTTTTGTGTACGTTTTATATGACTACAAATTGAAAAATAAAAAATATGAAAAAAAAAATTCTTATAAATAAATTGCATTTAAACTTTTTGTGTGAAATACACGTACAATGAATTCTATACTCGTGGTTTCTTTTTTGTTTATTCCCTGTAGGAAAAGTAAATAACGAAACAGTACTGATTCATTATTGACATTGCTACCAGTACTACTGACTTACTATACCCCAGGCAATGTAATTTTCTATAGACATTTAACATGTGCACTAGCATTGAGAAAGCACTAATACTTAAGTACTGATGACTAGATACTCCACTTGGGGACATATGTAGATACCAGAGATTCCCACTAATGCCGAGTACACACTTGGCATTTATTTTGTTGTCATTTTGTGACGCCATTTTGGAAATGTGTGCAATGCTGTTCAAATAATAAGTCCCCGTCCATATTGTGAAACATTTGCTGCAAAACTTTTTTGAATTCTCTTTTGAAGCTTCAGCAGTGTCCATACATGAAACTTTTGCTTCATGTTTAGTATTTTTTATTCCTCCCTTCTATCTTCTTTCTTTAATTTTTTTTGACATTTCTCAATACCGAATGTAAATATAAAAGAACTACCCTGTGATAGAAGGTGTGAATATTTTTTTTTGGATACACATTTGAAGCACAATGTATAATTTGAAGCAAAATGGACGCTAAGAAGAAAAATTATATAATAATTTTTATATAATTTTATAATTTTTCTAGTTTTTTGACCTTTTTTTTTTTTTATATTAATAACACTAATTATTTTAAGCCTAAGGTCTTTAAAAATATTTTTATTTTGAATTTTCATTGACAAGAACTTTTCATATATTGTGAATTTTTAAAAAAATTTTTTTATTATAAACAAAAACCAATTTTCCTGAAGAAGCTACACAAAGGAGTAGCGAAATATTGAAATAAATATAAAATATATAAAAAGACCTTAGGCTTAAAATAATTAGTGTTATTAATATATAATTTTATATATTTTTTTTTAAATTTTTGATTATATTTCACAAAAAATTAACAATAAAACAGGGTAGCTATTATTATGATAGAAGTTAACAGTATACCAAACGAAAAGAAATAAAATTAAACGTCAAATACACCTCATCTCAAAAGATGCAAATAAGAAATTCAACAAAAGCTGCATGTACATGAAACAGCGTACATACTTCCACTCCTCTTCCCCTTCTCGTCCGCAAACTCAAAAGTTTTGCAGCAACTGTTTCACAATATGGACGGGGACTAAGACACAATTATGTTGTGTCAATGTGAAACAAAAGTGTTTCGTTCCTAAATAACAGCAATGTGGCAATATCGTCTACATTTGGAAGGAATTGTGACGTAACGTCATTTATTTACTTTAGCAATTTAGCGACTTGTTTAATATTATTTGGTAATATACAAATGGGTAATCGTAAAATTATTCAATTGGCCACCGTATGTTTGACAATAATAAGGAAAAAAATTATGGCAGCCAAGAAAAAAAAAAGAAAACGGTGTGTAAGACCAGGACTCAATATGCGGGCCACCTAGAGATTTCATTTTACGAATGCGGGATGCAACGTTTACGAAGCTTTGTCGTCAATTTAATTCCTTGTCTCAATTTGTTGACTTTTCTTTAAATGCAAATGCATAATACACTAAAGCCCCGATTTGCGTCGATCCGATTTGCGTTTTTTCGATTTGCGTCGCTTTTTAAAAATTGGTATAATCCGACTTGCGTCGTTCTGATTTCGATTTGCGTCGATTCTATTTGCGTCACTTTGATTTCGATGCTTAAGCGTAGCATCATCTGCTGAGCACGCCATCAGTTGCTACAAGGAAATCTATGCGCAAAAGAAATCTTTAACAATTCAGCAAACTTTAGACAGTTTTGTTAACAAAACAGTGAGACCACCTAACCAAATGGAAACAACTGTTGTTAATTTAGATTTATCTGCTGAATAACATTTATAACACTATTTTTTACTTTAATGTTTATGTGAATCGTATATACGTATGTATTTATGTATATAAAAATGAATTTTAATAATTTAATTTATTATTTTTTTTTCATTTCTAACTTTAAAAACGTTTATTGAATGAAATTAAACAAATAAAAACGTATTCATATGACTTTTTTTTATCTAAATATGTATATATTTTTTCGAAATTTTTTAGTTTTTCTCCCAATTAATTCGAAATCAGAACATTTGTATAGAAATAAATAATTCGATTTGCGTCGTTTCAATTTGCGTCGCATTCCTCCCATCCCCATTAACGACGCAAATCGGGGCTTTAGTGTATATTCATAATATTCTTATACATACATATATTAAGTAAATACTTAATATTTTTTTATTAAATTTTGTTATTAGTCTGTATGGATTATGTTCATTGACTAAATTAATTAGAAATAAATAAATAATAATTATTATTTATAAATATTTAGTACTTACCATGTTTTCAGTATTTACCAAATGCAATGAAATGCCAACACGTTGTCATTTAATTATTGTGCCTGCAATGCTGCCATATTATTTTGACAACAGTATACATTAAGGGTGCTTTACATTGTCCCACAAGTCGTACGACATGCCAAATTTTTGTGTAGAAGAGCACAAGTCGGATGGTCTAAACGTAATATGTAATGAAACTATAAGATTTTGAGAGAAAATACGGATGCAAATTTGACAGTCGTATGGCTCTCTTCATTTTTTAAAATTTTTCAAAAACCAACACACACCATTAGATCAGGGATGCGTTTTTATGTAAACAAATGTGAGAAAGCCAGGGAGGGAAAACTGGTTTCATAAATTTATTTATACATAAATTATATAAAATCGAAATGTACATTTTAGACCACGACAGCACAATTTTATAAAAATATACGTATATTTTCTAAAAGTACACTAAAAATTTTGACCACGAAAATAACATATTCCAAAGTTATAAAAATATTTTTCAAGGTTATTAAAAAAAAAATTCAATTGCACAAGAACTCCATCCCTGGGGAAATGCAAACAGATGTAGTTAAATTAAATGAGAATGTTTTCATCTTACTTGATTTTATCCATACCAATGGTGTAAACGCCAGAAAACAACCATCCGATTTTTACTCTCTTTTTTTGAAATACGGATGGAATTTCATTTTATTTTCTCTCTCATTTTACGTACGACAAATCTTATCGTCTAAAGCACCCTTTAGAGACTTGAATAGTTTACAACTCAATGACACACAACCAAACATTTTGAAAATGGTACACGCGTTGACAATCATACGATGTCACAAAATGGCATAATTTGTATGAGGCTTAATTATTGTTTACAACATATAAATTTCGTATTATTTTGGCTACAACACAACACTGATCATCTTTTTTGCGATTATGGTTTGTAGCAGCTACGTGTTGTGTATCTCACAGAGTTGCAATGTCATTGTTGTATATATTTCCATCAAAAAACATACATACATACAAACATGCACGCCAACAAGTGTCAAGATAAAAAATCAATTTTAATAAACGTATTTTCCGTCAGAAATAAATAAAACAAAAAGGATCATGGATATTAACATTGAACTATATTTTTTTCAAAATATTTATTGCTTTAATTCATCGCAAACATAACATTAAAACATAATATGCATACTTTAACAAAAAAAATTAAATCTCTTCATGTAAAAAGCAAAAAAAAACTCAAAAATTGATATAAACTAAAAACAAAAAAAAAAAAAATCTCAAGACTAGACAAAAAGTATATAATATAAATACCTATGCATAGTATATAGCCTTGAAATTTCTTTTATTAGTTAGTTCTAATATGGCTTTTATCAATTTTATTTCAAAATCTGCCTCCTTTTTTATTTCGTAGATTGATTTGAGAATTTTTATAAGAATTACTTTCTAAGCGTTTTAAAATTTTTAAAAATTTCCCCTTGATTTTTAATATTGCTAATCGTTCGATCTCCCGGAGGTTCTATTTTTTTGTAAATGTGGCTGTGCGCATTCAACAAAAGGTGAAAGCTTCTCAGGTGGAAATGTTGATTCCGCCCCATCAGAATCTTCCTGAGTTCATTCCAGAACCACTAGAGTTTACTTGTGTTTGCATTGACACAAGTTGGATAGTGCTATTCCAATAAATTCAATCTCAGTAGCTTAAAAATTACTCTTGTTACCAGCGAATTTTCTTTTTAAAGTGGCTTTATAGTGAGTCCATATGTATGATTAAATATAAATAATTTTAAGTAAAATAATATAAATTATTTAGTAAATCTCATACTAACTGGTTGTCAGTCTTTTGTAGTTTTTATTGGCGGTCTTAAGCCATTCAATTACTCGGCAAATTGACCCCATTTCTTCTTGAGATGCATTTTGTTATTAACAAACTGCGGCTTGCCTTGGCCAATATCTGGATTTTCTTGACCTCATGTTTTTCATAGTTTTTCCATTTGTTTTTTATTCGTAATTTTGCTAAGAAATATTTATAATTAATTATTTTTTTATTCTGCTTTTTAAATTTTATATACAATATACTTAAAAATTTTTCTTCCTTAATATTTAAAATTCCTACGGACAACATTTTCTGAGTTTCTAGATTCGCTTTTAAATAATGGGATTCCGTCGATGTTCATACCCAATTTAATTTCGTCGAATTTTTTTTAAATATCTTCTACTTTCCTTAGCTAAGTTTTTATTCCTATGTGGCAATAATTGCCGGGGAAAACTTTTCTCATTGATACTTGTTGCTTTTTGCCCAACAAAACTGTTGCTGAAAGCGATACCTCCACACCTTCCGCCTAGAGTATAACCAGCATCTGCTTCAAAGATATTTCGAAAGTAACTGTTTCAATGTACTATTTTTAAAATTTTTCCGTCAATTTTGTAGAAGACAAAATCTTCGAAATACTGCACTAAATCTCTGAAGTTTTAATTTTCACTAAAATTTATTTCATCATTGTCATCACTACTTCTATTTTTATTCAAAATTATATTTCATGGATAAAAGAACATTGCGTGTACCACTTTTATTTTCAACAAAACGGAACAATTGAAAACACCCATTAAGAAGAAGCATAGGTTTTCAACTGTCCAAATTGTCTCTACACACAAAACGGCAAAGTAAAAAGTGTAGACGATGTGTCGACAATATCACCAATTCAAAAGTGGTGACTAGGAGATACTTCGCCGCATGCTTCCTTCAGGGTATACATATATTTGGGTGTACGGAAATTTTTTGCGATACTGAAGGAATCTAGCAATTTTGGTCTGATCCGGCCAAAGTGGCAGCCCTGGTTGGAACTCTTGTTTGTGTTTCTTTTTTGTATTTTATATCTTTGTCCCCGTCCATATTGTGAAACATTTGCTGCAAAACTTTTTTGAATTCTCTTTTGAAGCTTCAGCAGTGTCCATACATGAAACTTTTGCTTCATGTTTAGTATTTTTTATTCCTTCCTTCTATCTTCTTTCTTTAATTTTTTTTGACATTTCTCAATACCGAATGTAAATATAAAATAACTACCCTGTGATAGAAGGTGTGAATATTTTTTTTTTGGATACACATTTGAAGCACAAGGTATAATTTGAAGCAAAATGGACGCTAAGAAGAAAAATTATATAATAATTTTTATATAATTTTATATTTTTTTTTTAAATTTTTGATTATATTTCACAAAAAATTAACAATAAAACAGGGTAGCTATTATTATGATAGAAGTTAACAGTATACCAAACGAAAAGAAATAAAATGAAACGTCAAATACACCTCATCTCAAAAGATGCAAATAAGAAATTCAACAAAAGCTGCATGTACATGAAACAGCGTACATACTTCCACTCCTCTTCCCCTTCTCGTCCACAAACTCAAAAGTTTTGCAGCAAATGTTTCACAATATGGACGGGGACAAAGAGAGCAAAAATGATTTAGCCCTACGCCATTGTTTTTGTTGTGTGTCATTAAGAGCCAGTGATGCCACTCTAGTGTTCCTACATTTTAATCAATTTATAATAAACAAACTTTAATTAATGTCATCAATGCAAATGTTTTTTTAAAGGCACATTTCATAAAACCGCAAAGGAATTAAAAAGAAATTAAAGATACATATAACTAAAGAAGAGAAAAAAAGCACAAATAGGTTGATAAAAAAAACAAAACACCCAACTAAATGATGTTTGTCTTAAATCCTCTAGAATGAATACTTGTTGCTGGCTATATAAAATGTTTATGTGTGCGTATATCCATACATGCATACATATACATTTGCATTAAGTGTGTATTTAGCTTTGTTTATATGTTGGTCATGTTGATGGTTGGTATTGCAAATGTTGGCATTGATAGGTTGCCAATAAAATAACCTTTTAACGCGTGTATGCTGGGTTTTGTACAGATTTTAAGTTAATTTTTATTTAAATATTTTTTTTTGTATAAAATTTAGAGAATATATATATATATATATATATATATATATATACATATGAATATAGTATGTATATATGTACGAGGTTTGTTCAAAAGAAAAAGTGAATTTTGTTTTCTTCGATTACAATGACGTGGTGCATCATGAGTACATGCCAACAGGTCGTACGGTTAATAAGGAATACTACAAAGAAGTTATGCAACGTTTGCGTGAGCCCAATACGGTTCAAACAATCGGAGTTGTGCAAAAAAGAATCATGGATTCTGCATCACGATAATGTACCAGCTCACACATCAATGCCTGTTCATGATTTTTTAGCCAAAAACAACACCCTAATCATGCCTCAATCACCAGATTTGGCTCCCAGCAACTTTTTCCTATTCCCAAAAGTGAAGAGACTAATGAAAGGAAAGCGTTTTCTCACAATTGATGAGATAAAGTCAAAATTGAAGAACGAGCTAATGGCCATACCGAAAGCGCATTTCAGAAGTGCTTCGAGGATTGGAAGAAGCGCTGGCATAAGTGCAGTATATCTGAGGGGGATTACTTTGAAGGGAACAAAATGGATATTGATGAATTAAATACAAGAGTCACTTTCTCTGTTGAACACACCTCGTATATATTCGTGCTATTTTTCATTTAATTATATTTTATTGAAGTGTGACAAATATTTAATGAATTTTTGGTTGGCTTGTTGTCATTTTAATACAGAAAAGAATAATAAGAAATTATTCAATAAAAGACGTTTATTTATAAGAATACAAAAAAAAAAATTAATATTAATTTCCGGCACAATAACTAAAATATGAAATATGCATGTACAATAATTTAGATAATGTAAAATTATGATTTTTTTTTCGACAAAAAATATTCTTAAAATAATGTGTTAAAAGAATATGATTAAATACTGACATATTTAATAGTAGTGTTCATTTACTTTCCCACTAGAAAGTTGTAAGGACAGAGTTGCATTAGCATTTGCTAAATTACTCGCTCAAATGATCAGAAATAAAACGTTTGTAAATGAACGCATTATTTACATGAATTTTCTTAAGTTAATTCACTTTTATGGATAGTTGTACTAAATGAAAAATACATATTATTGAAAAGATTAATTTGTAAGCAAATCACAAATAAGCTGCTTGAATAAAAGCTTTATTTCCAACGGACGTTAAGCTTGTGTTATTTTAAGCAAGGACGGATTCGAATCTTACGCCAATAGTAAAAATTATTTCTGATGCACTATAGTTTAAATGCTCCTCCTCCATCCCATTTTGATCAATGAATCGTCCGCAAAATGAAACAATAAGCTAGTTTAATATCTGCTGCTTAAAAATACTGCATTAAAAATTAACAAAATTCGGGACTAGCTCAGTTATATAAGATTTGTTTTATTAATTTTTTGGGTCAGTGCTCAGGAGAAAAAAAATGGAAAATGATGAATAGAAAATAGTGGTAAAAAGCACTTTTACATTTATTTAGCACTTTTAGCATTTTTTATTTAATTCGTAAAATTACTTTAAAAACTGATGAAGAGGTTTGTCTCACTGTATAAATAAATTTTCTTAGCATATGCTACATTTTTTGGTGATCAGTGATTTAAATCTCGCCTTCCCAAAACTATTACTATTTTGACAAAAATTTCAAAATTTCCAATAGATATACGATAAAACAAATCAAGGCTATCGTAATTTATATTTGCGCTATTGAAATGGGGAAAGAATCAGAGTCAGTGGAGATAAACAGATAACTGAACAGATACAATCGAATTCTGGACTCACGTTCACAATTTTAAAAATTCCATTAATGAAAATCCCCTTTAAATAGTTTTTACAATTTGTATTGTTGCTCTTAGTTTTGCCTTTTTCAAACGCAGAAGTAGAGCTTTTATTCAGTTGATTGGGCCTAATTAAAAGCCAACTCAGAACTACAATGAACACAGAACTGTTGTGTGCAGTTACATATATGTTTAAGTCAATGTATTAAATTAGACAAGGTTTGCTGCCAATCTGTCTATATAATAATATCGGACGATATTGTTAGAAAAATCGCTTCATCTGCAAATTACCAAAATGAATTCATATTTGAAGAATATGAAAATAACGTGGTTGAAATTTTGAAGACTCTCAATAACTTTTTTTAAAATATATTTAGCCGTTTTGCTTGTAAAAATATGCTGATGGCGAGTAGTCAGCGTGTTGGCTCTGCAACCAAAAAGACCCAGTTTCGATTCCCAGCCAGGTCAAATCAGAAAAAAGTTTTTTCTGAGTTTTCTGTGCTACAGCAACCTCCTTCGTCGGTATTTGAGCAAAAAACGTCGGCGAAGTAAAATAATAAATAAAATGGCTCCATTAGCTTAAAAATAATGAGTAAAACTTTCACCACCTGTCTATTCTCTACCCTATCCCTCTCTCTAGTTCCAGTGCAATGCATTGCATATGTAGGGGATAGCCCCTGAGCAAGATAAAAAATAAAAAAAAAAATATCATTAAAATTAGTTTTTTTATTAAACAAAATGGATTTTTTACTATATATGACTATATATAATATGATAAAAACTGGTCTAAATTCCCCAAATGAAAAAAACTTTTAAAATGTGTGTAGATATTTGAAATGTGAACAATTTTTTTTTAATTATATTTTTTACAGAAATTAGCACTCTTTTTTTTTAAAACTGTACAACATTTTTAATCTTTAAATCATATGGCAACCGTGATGCAGTTAGTTGCGTGTTTTTTGAGAATTTTTAAATCAGAGTTTGTGGCGTCTCAGGTGTTATGTTGTGGCATTAATTTTTAAGCTGAAGGAGAGCCATTTTATTTCTTATTATTTTACTTCGCCGTTATATTGCTCAAATACCGACGAAGGAGAACGCTGGTCTTTGGTCTGATGGCCGCTTGGAACCGCTAATCTTCTGGTTGCAGAGTAAACACGCTAAATACTCAGAGTCAACAGCACGGTAGGTTAGATATGCAGGTCGCTGGTGAAGATAAAGAGTGCAGCCAACTTGGGTCCAATTCATCATGGATCCGTTGTGATACATGTGAAAACGAAGAGAAGGGGGATAGAATAGAATATAGTAGATAGGGTAGGTCAGGAAGAGATGCACCACTGGACGAAGATGCGACAGAGTGGGAAGAGCCCCAGTAGGAACCGAAGAAACCGATAGTCTGACATATGTCGTGGTGTTAACTCGACAACCATCTTCCTGAGCCCCATCTCTGAAGCCGCCAGCATGCTAAGGCGCAGGTCCCCGAGTGCAGGGCACCCTCAACGTTGCTCCCAGAACAGAAGTCGTTGTACGGCAGACCCATGCTGCTGGCTGGATGATTCCCAGTAGGCCAGTGCCCGGTCATCGTGGCGGGAAGATTCCGCACCCTCAGCTCTCTAATAACTTGCCCCACCTTCGCCTATGTACATCGTTCACCACTATGGATGGTTCTTCGTGTACTTGAATACGTTCTGTAAACTGTTTCAGTTCATGAACAGAGCTAATGTTGTCTATCCATAAACAAATGCCAAATAATCTTTTGTTTGTAAAATTATTTATTGTTTGGGGTTTCGTTTGAAAAAAAAAGAAATATTTGTAAATGTATGATTTATCGTAATACAAAAATAATGTGAGCAATACAAAAACAAGAACGGAAAACGAAATGTACATGATTAAATTCAATTTAAAAGTAAAGTATTCTTGTCAACACTCAATTAGTTAAAAACAATCACATACATACATACATACATACATGCATGCATACATAATCACTATGTCCCCGTCCATATTGTGAAGCATTTGCTGCAAAACTTTTTTGAATTCTCTTTTGAAGCTTCAGCAGTGTCCATACATGAAACTTTTGCTTCATGTTTAGTATTTTTTATTCCTCCCTTCTATCTTCTTTCTTTAATTTTTTTTGACATTTCTCAATACCGAATGTAAATATAAAATAACTACCCTGTGATAGAAGGTGTGAATATTTTTTTTGGATAAACATTTGAAACACAAGGTATAATTTGAAGCAAAATGGACGCTAAGAAGAAAAATTATATAATAATTTTTATATAATTTTATATTTTTTTTTTAAATTTTTGATTATATTTCACAATAAATTAACAATAAAACAGGGTAGCTATTATTATGATGATCTTAACAGTATACGAAACGAAAAGAAATAAAATGAAACGTCAAATACACCTCATCTCAAAAGATGCAAATAAGAAATTCAACAAAAGCTGCATGTACATGAAACAGCGTACATACTTCCACTCCTCTTCCCCTTCTCGTCAACAAACTCAAAAGTTTTGCAGCAAATGTTTCACAATATGGACGGGGACTATAGATAGCATTGCCAGCGTCACAAAGAGCTGACTATTGTGTCGTGAAGCTTTTACAATTTTACAATGAATAGCAGAGTTGCTTTCACATTTACTTTTTACAAATCATTTTCATCAAAATAAAATTACAAATAATTACAATGTGTTCAACTTGTACCTTCCGAGATCTTATCCCATCTATCTGATGAAATATTTATTTGTTAAATAACAATTATATGCATAAATATTTGATCGATCCCAACCAATAACTAAACTTCTGCCTCAAGTGTTTACAAAAATTGGAACATATCCAATCTTAAATTATGTAAAGAATGTGACAACTTACGATATTTAAATATATAAATGACGAAACAAGTGATACGATTATTGAAACTTATTTATAACTTTTTTATTGTTCTCTAACAAAAAAAAAATGTTTTTTTTTTTCATATAAATAAATAGATTTATTTTTAAAACAATTCAAAATAGTTTCACAACGGTACAGAAGAGAAATTTTTGACATCTAAAAAAACATTGGCAATATGTTGGACTGGCTATTAGCGGACCAACAGAGGTTCTGTTTACGCTTTAAAATTGTGTGTATAAGACTTTGATAATCTTAACTTCTTCGAGCAATTATCACATTGACTTTTGTGATGGAAGAAAAATTCACAGCTGAAAACTATTTATGAAATCCTACATCGTGTACGAGTATTCGATTCTACCAGTACCAGTTTAAATTCATAACCTTAAACCCTTCAAAGACCTACTTATGTTATTATGTTTGGTGCCACAACTCGTTCTTTTCCCCTCTAATTTTAACATTTCTTTGCGATAATTTTTTCTTTTTTAACTTTGACCTCTTAGCTCACAGTACAACCATAGAAAAATTTCTCTTCGCATTGATGACGCTGTGTCATCAGAATTCTAACACTAATGATATGACAAATGTCGTCAATAAAACGAAAACAGACATCAATCTGATGACAAACGTCATTTTAGAATTTTGTAATAATTTTAATGTCAAGTGTGCATGGACTGCAATGACATTAATATGATGTCACTTATTATATATGATTAAAGCATAAAATATTTATAAACAAAAAAAATAAATAATGTTATAATGTTTGTAATTGGTATTTTAAAAAACTAACAATTATTTTAAAAAACTAACGCAGTAAAGCATAGATACACAACATGCAGCCACACAACATTGAAGAAATCTGTCATATGACACCTTTAAGTCATACTGATGACACATCACATGTGTCATCACCATCAAAAAGAATGAGAGCGAAGAGAGTAGTAGTTACTCAAAATATATAAGTACAAAAAAAAGTGACATTGGCTAAAGTAGTTAGCACGTTGACTACAAAACAGAACTCAGGACCGAGTTCAGGACCAGTGTTCGACTAAGTAATAAAACATTTTTTTTTATTTTTTCTGACCTTTATTTGCGTGCCTAATAGCTTCTATAAAGCAATCAATTTTCAATCAATTGTATTGATGACAGAATTGTGTTCATTGGCATTCATGTCCAGCTGTCATCATAATGTGGAAAAAGTGTCATGGGGTCTAAAGCGATGACACTTGACATTGATGTTAAATTACATCATCGGCGTTACGATGGTTTTTATATCAGTGACATTATATTGATGACATTTTATTATTAAGTTGATGACAATTTGTCATGTCGTTGTCATTGCATTCACGTAAAATTTGTCATTATTGGCATTGATGATCAGCTGATGTAATGTTGACCCCTATAATGTTGATGCCAACGACCAATTTATAATGACCAACTAATACTAAATTCAAACTAGCTTCTTCATTGTTTATCTGGCATATTATCTATGTCTTAGAAGTTTTCTCTGATCTGTTCTTGGATAGAATTAAGATTTTACTCACCTCTGTTGTTCGGTTTGCATATAAGATACCGCGCCGAGACCACATATCTGAATTTGTTGGGCATTTTCAGGGCTATTCCATTTTTTTTTATAATTTTCTGAAATTTCGAAATAATTTTCTTTTTTTTTTATAAAATAATCATGATCGGTTTATGTTATATTTTCTTTTGAACCTGCATTTATGTTCATACACGAAAACAATTTACCGTCAAGTTTCGCTTGTTTTATAATACTGCGGTTAGTCTGTACCCCTTTCCATTCTCTCTGCCCCGTTCATCCAAATACTCAGGAGTTGACGAGTCAAACTTGATGTGTGTGAATCATGAGTAATTCTAATACATTTCACACAAATACACTTTGTCTCAAAAAGCATTACATTTTCATAATTGCATTGTAACAATAACACAGTTTCTATTATGTTTTTTAATATTTGGGTTAGGGTACTTTCTACTTGAGACCAACGATATTTAGTTAAGTGTTGCTAGGTGGTGGAATTGATTACCCCTTTCTATCACTTAGCAACTCTAATTAAGTCTTCAAATTGAAGCATTTACGTTTCGTGGTATCAAAACGACAGTAGGTGCTAATTGACCCCTTGGCATGTGGTACCACATGAACCAACCAACCAATCTAAAACTTTTACGATATTTTGACAGTTTAATATATGCTTACATATGTACATATGATACATGTTTTATGTTTTATGGAATACAATATCAGATAAATGTCCACCTCTGTTAGCCTCACAAATGCGAGCCCTTTTGAGCACATTTTTCATTACATTCTCCCACATTTCACGCGGTATTTCATTAATTTCATAACGAATATTTTGTTTGAGTTGCTCGAGCGTTCTGGTTTGTTTGCATAAACCTTGCTTTTCAGATATCCCCATAAAAAGAAGTCCGGAGCAGTCAAATCAGGCGACCGTGGAGGCCAATCAACATCACCATTTCTTGAAATAACTTGTTGTGGAAAGAGTTCTCGTAGTAATTCCATCGTATTCCTGGCTGTATGCGATGTGGCACCGTCTTGTTGATACATGTTAATCAAGCCCAAAGCATGCAGTTGTGGCGTTAAAAATTGTGGCTAAAGTTGTTCTTTGACGACCAAGCTCCTGAGTACGGCGTCGAATTGAGGTTGATGGATTGTTTTGAACACTTTCTTGAGCAGCAGTAATGTTTTCAGCCGATCTTGCAGTACGTTGTGGTCCATGCTTGGGCCTATCACCTACAGACCCTCTTTCTTCGAAATCATTCACTACACGATAAATAGTGCGTTTCGTTGGCACGTTGTTTCTCCCAAAAATTTCACGTAATTTTCACATCGTCACAGTAATCGATGATTGATTTTGATAAAATTTTTTAACGATTAAAACACGTTGGTTTATCGAATATTTTTCCATAATAAATTTGCCACGTGTCTACTTCACAACTGCCAAATATGAACTGTCAAGACTAATGTTTACCAAAATGGCGGCAAAACAAAGTAGTATACCTTCCCGGTGGACACCCTGTAGTATGGTATATTGAATGGTCATACATAAATATGTTTTTATTCCTCTATAGCTATACGAGGTCTGTTCAAAAGAAAATGTGAACTTTGAATTTTTTTGAAAAAGCATTTATTTGTTCATCAATATCCATTTTGTCCCCTCCAAAGTTATCCCCCTCAGATATTCTTCTAATCCTCGAAGCACTTCTGAAATGCGCTTTTCGGTATGGCCATCAGCTCGTTCATCGATTTTGACTTTATCTCATCAATTGTGGCAAGACGCTTGCCTTTCATTGGTCTCTTCAGTTTTGGAAATAGGGAAAAGTTGTGGTTGAGGCATGTTTAAGGTGTTGTTTTTGGCCATAAAATCACGAACAAGCATTGATGAGTGAGCTGGTGCATTATCGTGATGTATAATCCATGCTGTTTTTTCCACAATTCCGATCGTTGAAGCCGTATTGCTTCACGTTGCTTAACTTCCTTGTAGTATTCCTTATTAACCTTACGACCTGTTGGCAAGAACTCATGATGCACCACGGCATTGTAATCGAAGAAAACAAAATTCACTTTTTCTTTTGGACAAACCTCGTACAGGAGCATGACTAATCATGATCTTATCACTGAATTGAACCAATATGATAGTTTTTTTTTCTTATGAAAATTCAATTACTCGTTCGTGCGAGGGAGCTTGCTAATTCGAATAACGATATGATTTTGATTCTTCTTTTTAATTTTTGCTTATCTTTACATTTAAGTACTTATCTATTGAATATATTTTTTATTGATTTTCAATCTCAGGGTTTTTTCTAACTATGTAATATATTTTTTTTGCCATGAAGGCAAATGATAATCACAAAAAAAAATAGAGAAACTAATGTATGTATGTATGTGTGTATATTATGTCAATGCCACAGGGGTAATAACTTCATTCTATTATTTATTTTATCATGATATCATGAATTCACTTCTTGTGTTCTCTTCCATTTAATTAATTTTTGATAAGTTTTATCAAACAGATAGTAGTTATTAATAAAGTTAATGCATTTTTTTCACATAAAAACTCTCCTTTTCCACTTAGAAAAGTTACTTTTTGTAATGTGCAGCAAGTAATATTTAAACAAAAACCTTTTAACAGGAACATACAAATCTACATACATACATACATACATAAATACGTATGTATGTATATCAACTAGTTTTTATTCATTTTGTAATATTTCAGTTTAAAACGTTTTAATATTTTGCCATTTGCTGGCAAAGTTTTTTTTTGCATATCGAGCCTTTGGTGCAATACTGTAGTAATTCAATATTTGAATTTTTTGAGCTGGGTATGCAGAAATGATCTTTGGGGAAATATATATCTAAAGGAAAAACGATTATGGTTCTATCTCTAATGCAATAATGAAATATTTCCTTTATGACAAGAAATTTACAAACAGAAAACATTACAAAACATGTCTCTTTATTTAAAAATTTGTAAAAAATAAGTTTAGTAAACGAAAATACTATCAAAAAGATGGCTCTACACTTCAAATGCATTTTTCTCAGTTCACGATTTTTTGAATTACTACGGTATTGCACCAAAGGCGCGATATGCAAAGTGCAATACATACATATGCATTCATGCATATGCACACATGACTAAGGAGAAAGTTTGGTATAACGAATCTCGACTTAACGAAAATCCGGCATAACGAAAGAAACAGACACTTATACATACATACAATATAGCGATATAATGACAACAACAAAATTGTACAAATAAACCAAGCAAGCACATTTTTAACTTTAAAAAAATAATGAATATTCCATACGATTTTCGTTAAAGGTTAAATTCGTCGTTACTTATACTTTTGCCATAGCCATTGCCATAGCCATAGCCATAACCATTGCGACTGCCATTGCCATATCCATAATATAATTCTTTCTCGTCAATTAGTGCTGCCATCAGTATAGCCAAATTTTGTTTTTCTAAAATCTCCATATCGACCAAAAGAAATCTTATTTTCCTATTAAAAATCTTTCTTCATTGAAATAACAATTTTTTTAAATCAAATTCAGTTAAAATATATACTATTTACATACATTTTATGTTTGTGAATTTTTTATACTCGGTGTAACATAAGTTTTTAACATAAAGTTTTACTAATTTTTTTTGATTGTTCAAAATGTTTTTTTAAAGATTTCAAGATTTTTTTTCAAAATGATCTTCAAATACCACACAATGAATGGTTGGTGTATCTAATTAGTTTCTTACTTTGTTCATATTCATACAAAATTCTTTCAACGTTAGCTGTTGCTATGCAGGTATCACAACCGGACCATGATCCTTTGGACCCAAGAGGGCTGGCCTCTTTTATGTTTTTGCACCGGCAACATGCACCAGCTGCTGCATAAACTATTTATTAAAGAGCGATAAGCTTCCAAAGCAATCGAAACGATTTGTATTCAAAATGCCATCCTAAATAATTTCAATATTTTCTTCAACCAATGAATTCAAGGAACACAATTCTCGCCATTCGTCTTAAATTTGTTGAATATTTTTTTATTTTATCTTGGACCAGCACTCAGAAGATGCGTCTCGTTGTGCTGGAACTAGGGGAAAGAGATAGTAATAGATATGACAGGTGGTAAAGCTCCACTGTCTTACAACTCTGCTTTTTGCACGTTCTTAGTTTTATAGCAGTGTTGTAGCGCCCCTGTTGTCAAAGAGACGTATTAAATTTTTGAAGCTTTATTTTAGTAGCTACACAATACAGACGAAGGAGGACGTTCTGATGTGCCTGTGGATTGGTTACAGCTGAAACCGTTACTCTTCAATGACCAGTGACTTCGCCACTGAAACCTTCCGACAACAACTGACACAAAGGCACACAAGTGCACATCAGAGAAAAAGCGAGATGTTTTTATGAGTCTGAAACTGGGGTTGAACCCAGTTGAACGTGCAGACTGCTGCAGCCATCGCCATTAGTGGCAATGTTTGAAATATATTTGTAAGTTTTGGAAGCAAAGAAGTTAACTTTGCTATTGTGCAAAAGAAATTGTAGGTGTCTGTAATGTAAAAACGAATAATTTTCCTGAAATCTTATTTTTGGAATATCTGTTGTACAGAGGCCCATAACTCGGAAAATATGGGTTGCCGCCAAGTTTAATATTTTACATTTTCTTTTTGTTTTTAAATTTTTTATCACATATGCTATTTTCTTTTTGGAGCTGCTTCACTAAATTGTACTTGTTCCGGAATTTTTGTTTTATAAAAAATTTTAAATTAATTTATTTTATTATTTTTTACATTTACTGTTGTTAGTTTTTTTTCTTTTTCATGATGAAAAAATACAGAGAAGAAGTCAACGTGTACAGTCTAAGACTTAGGTCTTCATAGGTACATTCACAAAATTTCAGAAAATCACCAATCCAAAAGTATAAGAATAAAAAGGGATAGATTTCTGGAAACGAGTTTAGTTTGCCGACGAAAGTAAGTTTATTTTGTTCGGAAATTATAGTCATGGAAAAGTTTGGCGTAAAAAGAACACTGTACTTGAACAAAAGAATATTGTTCCCACAGTGAAACATGGTGGTGGCAGCGTGTTGGCTTGGGATGCCACAGCGGAGTCTGTATATATGCATACAATGGGGTGTAGAAAATGAAATTTCCACAACTGGACTGTATGAACTGGGCGATTCAGCTGTTATTTTAAAGAATAATTTGCCAAAAAAAAGCAGCTTAAAATTTTCAACTTTTTTAGAACCTACTAAAATGTAAATTTATCAGAAATATGTGAATAAAAAATATTTTTAAAAAATTTTTGGGTCCGGTTACAGCGAATATTCAGTTTTTGCGACAGGTCTGGCTTTTAATCAGTCGCGAAAACGGAGCGTGTACTGTGCATATATATACATATGTATGCATATTGTTTATATGACCTTAAGTTTTATTATTCAAAACCATATGCAAATTCTCAACCCAATTAGATAAACATACAGTCTAAGAAAAAAGTCTAAATACACACCCTTATTTTAGATTATTAAGAAATTTGTAAAGAATTTTATGGAAAATTTTATTGTAACATTTAAGGCACCAATAAATAGTTTTGTTTTTAAATTAACAGCCTATTTCTGAGCTAAGAAAGATAACTTAAGCGAACGAAAAGCACTCGCTCGAATTCGAATCAATTTGGATTTCTCATTGGCACTCACTTTCTTTCGCAGTAAGTTACGTATGTCAATTTTGGTATCTTACGTTTTAATAAGTAGAAGCAATGCCAGATCATAAATTATTATATTTCTGTTAAAAGTATTAAAAAATACTACGAAGTTATTCTAAAGCTAATACAACTGCGTGTAAGTGTGATCAGCTGGTGGAAAGTATCAATAAATAAAAGGGTGAGAAAATTTAAAAAAATATTTGTAAATTTTGTGTTTTTTGTTTTAATTTTATAAAAGTGTTTCAGTTGCTGCATTGTTGACTTCTTTAAACTGAAAAAACAATTGTTAAATACATACATTCATATGTATATCATATGAATAGTTTATACTTACCACTTGTTATCCATTTGTAAATACTTTTTTATTGTACTTAGATTTTTTATTCTTCTGTTTTTATTTACAAGTATGTATACTCATATGTAAATTCTCAATACGAAAGCAAAACCAAAAGTGAGTGATTTTGACATTTCATTCTCACACGTTCTTAACAGAGAAATCGGATTTTATATGAAAACACTTACGTTTTCATTCGAGTTCTAGATCGAGTCACTGTTCGCATAGAAAGTGTGTAGAGAAATCGAAATCAATGTTCTTTCTCATAGAATGCGAATGAAAGCGTTCTTTCTTAAATCAGAAATAAGCCCTTACGTTTTCATTCGAGTTCTAGATCGAGTCACTGTTCGCATAGAAAGTGTGTAGAGAAATCGAAATCAATGTTCTTTCTCATAGAATGCGAATGAAAGCGTTCTTTCTTAAATCAGAAATAAGCCCTAAAAATGTAATTCAAAAGTATTATAAAAACAAAAACAACAAAAACATATAAAACTCACAGGAAAAAAGTCTACATACAGCAACAAAATTAAACATTAAGTTAACGTTTTTAATATAAAAACACAGGCCCAGGTCCACCCTGGGCATCAATTACTGCTTGAAGACGACGGTGCATCGAATTAACCAAATTTGCTGGTATATCTGGTGTGATTTCAGCCCATGCGCGTACAAGAGCAGTTTTCAGACTTTGGCGACTGCTTGGAGCATAATACAAAAGCCAGTCTCGAACAACGTGAGCGGTATGCTTCGGATCGTTGTCTTGTTGGAAAACCCACTGATAGCCCAGGCCTAAACTATCAACGGATGACTTTAGATTTTGTTCCAATATACTTTTATATTGATAGCGATCCATATTGCCTTCGACAAAAACCATCCGACCCACTCCAGATGATGCCATAGCCCTCCAAACCATAACACTGCCACCACCATGTTTCACTGTAGGTATAATATTTTTTGGATCAAGCGCAGTGTTAGGTTTTCTCCAAACCTTGGATCGACCATCATTTCCAAAAATGTTGTATTTACTTTCATCAGTAAATATAACGCGTTTCCAAAAATCCATATCCTTGTTTAGATGCGCCTTAGCAAACTCAAGTCAAAGTTTACGATTTTTTGCTGAAAGTAATGGCTTTTTTCGTGCTACTCTGCTTTTAAAGCCGTTCTCGTGTAAAGCGTTTATAACTGTTCTTGGTGTAACAATAATGTTAGAACATTTTTCAATGTGTTCCGCCAATTTTGGGGCACTTAACTTTGGATCCCGATTGACTTCTTTTAGAATGCTGCTCACATTGCGTCTCGAAAGCTTTCTTGGTCTACCAGTTCGTGGTCTATTTTCAGTACTATTTGTCATTTTATAATTTCGGATAATATTTTTATTTATTTTTGAAATTTCTCCAAGAGATTTACCTTCTTTCCGCAGATTAACCACTACATTTCTAACTGAAATCTCTATCTCTATCTCTCTTCCATTTTCGACGATTAAAGTTTAAATATTGTCTTCTTAAGATATCACTTTCTCAATTAAAATGAATATAGTGCTTGTAAAAGCAATTACAACAAAAAATAACGGTTGTTTTCCTGCTTTTGTTCTTAATTTTCCATTTACTACGTGGAGTTACCTCACTGTATGTAGACTTTTTTCCTACGATTTTTTAACTTTTTTGTTATTACTGTGTTTACAGTATTTATGAATTGCATTTTTATTTTATAAATAAACTTACCCTAAATATTGTCATACATGTTTTTTACATTTTCTTTACAAACTTCCTAAAACTCAAAAATTAGGACGTGTATTTAGACTTTTTTCTTAGACTGTACGTACGTATACCTGTTTTAAAGCACAGATATGTATGTGTAGTATGTTCATGAACGCACAATGAAAAAGAACTCTTTAGTTGGATATAGAGAAATGATATTTACCGTTCATAAGCCATTCCCTCATTATTGTTAAACAACATACGATATAGAGGCAGCAAAGTAAACAAAATCATACCAGTATGCACGTGTGTGCATGAATATACAGTAACACAGATAATAGTACGTACTCCCTCTAAAATTCAAGTTTAAGAATAACCCTGGATTTGTGGTCAATATTTTTGCTTGTATTTGCAAGTCGCCAACACACTGTTAAAAACGAAGTACAAAACGTCCGGTTAATTTTCCGCTTACAGTACTTTTACTCTTAAAACTTAATCTGGCAGCACAGATAATTGTACGTACGATGCCAACTATTAAGTACCCGGTGGCGTTTTTTGAGCGAATTATTGATGTTGATATTTTCATTTATGATTTCTCTTTACAATACTAGATCTCAAGGCGTAGTTTGTATAACACATTCACTATAGATCAGGGATCCGCAAAACAGCGCACATGTGCTAATGATTTCACACTAATAAAGGTAGCATGCCAAGGTAATTTAAATTTTTGTTGAATAAAAACTTTAGTCTTGTCAGATTATTCAAGCAAGCAGGTTCTGTATTCGCATGTTACTTGAATACCAAGGCTGCCACTTTACTGATAATTATTGATATGAGCAGATTGTGTAGTATTGTGCAATATTGAATTAATACGAGAATGATATTTTATTTGCCGAAAATTACTTTGGTAAAGCTGAGTGCTTAGTATGCCAACGCACAGTGATGCGTAATTATAAATATTTCATAGGTAGACACTATGGTTTATTTCATTTATAAAATAAATATAAACGACGTTATTAAATGTGATTTTAAGCTATAGTACAGATTCACCGTATAAAAGGAAGTTGAAAGTAATCGACATTGTTTGTTATTATTCGATACAAAGATGAACTCTGTTGGAATTTGACTGCTACAAGTATTCGTCAATAGTTGAAAGAAAAAAAAGTAACGGATTATTAAATATTTGTTTGTTTCTAGTTTGTCACAGCAGTGAGGAATATTGAAACTTTGCTACATTGTCTGTTATCCGTGGATATAAAGCTGAGTTTGTTTGTTACGAATCTTTCGGATGGCCACGAATTACATAAAAATCATATATGAATATCGATGATATTGTCAGTTAGAACTCGCTAATACTCCAGCGCTTACCGAATAAAATTAATTCGGGGGCATCTATGATGTTTTGGGCAATAGCTTAAAAAATTCATGTATGACGCCTAAGAAAATTCAGCAAATTTCATTGTCAGCGTTTGTCACAATGAATCATCATGACATTCGCCACTGGGTAGATTGAAAGAGAAAGTAATATACGGAAAATGTTAATTGGTTAATTTGAAGCAGTAATTTTGTTAAAATGGGTAAGAAAACAAAGGACATTTGTACCGATATGCATCTACATATTTAAAATTGAGGAAAGATGGGAATTCCTTGAGTTCAAATTGCTAAAATTGTTGGACGTGCCAAGTCTACAGTACAGACTGCAATAAAAAATGTTCAAGAGTCTCAATCCGTAGCAAGCAAGCCAAAAACTGGACCTCAAACACACATTTCCCCACGAGTTGTGAGATTTATAAAAAGTGTGGTTAGAAAAAATCCTAAAACAACAGCCATGAAAATTTGAAACACTAGACAATTACCACAATATTAATGTTCACTCAATAACAGTGCTAAGTGTCTCTCGAAAAGCAGATAGAAATAAACAGTAAAAACTAGACTAGAATGTGCACATACATAAGTATTAAATTAAAGTTTTTAATTTTAAATTTAAATAATAAAATAAATAGTTGTATTCATTTAAAAATTTTTGGTTTTTTTACTTCTTTTATATGCGGTTCTTTTTAAGCGGTACGCACTATTACCTGCGTGACTGTATGTTACACAACAACAGAACGATTGATACTAAATAAGCATCAATAATCAAAACAACAACAAACAATAATAATAATGAAAAGAGAGATAAAAAGTAACGTAAATAACTAAACATACCTCTAAGCAGGGCCATGCTCGTTCACCTTTACTTACACGCTAAAACAAAAACGAAACAGTAATGAAAAGATCAATTTATTAGAAATTAGTGAATTGAGTAGATATTTGAAAGTGTGTGCGTGCGTATAATTAGAAATATAATTAGAAAAATTATCGCCATGCATAACAGAGAAATGCACCGGTAACCGAACTTATGCTTAAAATCGGTGTGTTTTTTTTTATGATACAGCCGTTATTATTCAATATGATTGGGAGTCAGAGCTGTAAAAGATTGCGATCGATTTAATTGCAATCAAATGATTACGCGTTAATTTTTTGATAGCATTCTAAATTGCAATTGATTTTAAGATTTCAATTTCAAATTATGAAATCAATACAAAAGAAAGAAACAGCAAATGCCAGAAGGAAACAATATGTGAGCAATACAACATCATTGAAGTAAAATAAAAATTAAATTGGCCGTAACACGTAACTGCAGAGATGTGCACCTTCCGACCACCTCACCACCTGTCTTTTCGCTACACTATCCCTCTCTCTATCTAGTTCCAGAGCAATGCATTGCATATCTGGGCATATCACTTGAGCCATGCTCCAAGAAAAAAAAATGTGCACGGAACTTTTATATTTCTTCTGACCACAAGAAGTCCGTTATTATCTCGGGATAGCGAACACCATTCACGACCTCATTTTCGACGTAGTACGTCCCGATGACGCCGCCAGCCCATAAACCGAACCAAACTGTCACTCTTTGTGGATGCATCGGCTTTTCAACCATCACTCGTGTATTGTCATTTGCCCAAAAGGGGCAATTCTGCTTGTTAGCGATTCCACAGAGATGAAAGTGTGCCTCATCGCTGAAGCTGATTTTCTTTGCAAAGTCACTATTCACTTCTGTCTGTTCAATCAACCACTCGACGTATTGACGGCGCTTGAGGTCCAAAGAAAGATACTAAAATTAATTTTTTTTTTAGTTTAACCACTAAAAGTACATACATATGCATGTATGTATGTATGTATGTATATGGAAAGAGTACCAAACAAATGTCCGCTTATTGTTCAACAGCAGTTAAATGCTTCTGTAATTTTTATTCTATCTGCCTTAGTTTGTGAGATATTAGGTTGTCGATTTTTCACCTTTTTCACCCCTTAATATTAGAAAATCCAAAATTCCTTTCTTAGTGGATCTAAACATGAAAGGAGGAGTCTACATACCGCATTTCAATCGATGATGGTGGCTGGGCGAACACTTTTCCTTTCCCACCAGTTAAAAAAAAAAACTTTCCTTATGAAAGAATTTTGGAAATTGGTCCACAAACGATGAAGTTATTCGATATTCACTTAACACAAAAATTTTTGAGAAACAAACACGAAACTGCACGTTTTTAAAACAATGACACATTTTTTGTTTGTAAAGAAAACACCGTTAGTTTAACAGTTACCAAGTTAGTTTACCCATCACTTTAAAACATTTCTTTAATTTATTAATGTTTATTTGAAAAATATATGCAAATGTTGTTCATACTTCTGAGACAAACGACTAACACAGTTCTCCATTTCCAATTTTAAAATTCCAAAAGTTTTGTTGTTGTGATTAATAAATATTTCACACTTGTTATTTAAATTTAATAAAAAGCGTAAATGCTAGTTGTAGTTTTTCTATCTACTACGTTGATACACATACATATGTATGTACATGCATCTATATTTGGCAATTGTGCCGAAAACACATTTCAACAATTATTCATGCATTTCATTTCCAAAAAAAAACGGCATTCGCCCTCTTCTCGAAAACTTAATACAGTGTAACCTCAGTTAACGCAACCTCGGTAAGCACAACCTCTCGATAATCGCACCGCCCAAAATTTTCACAACTTTGCAAACAAAGTTGAGTACAGTAGAGCCGGTGTAGAGAGAACTAAATCGTGCAAGGTCTATTCTCTCAACCCTCATCATCAATATTAATTTTTTTTTATAAATTTTTTTCAAGTTTAAACATATAGAAGTTACCGTCGGCAAAAAACATACGAGTATCTGTTTATTAATTTATTAAAAAAAAGTACTGATGATATTGTTTATATTTTTGGCTTTGCTTTTAGCTTTGCACGTCCCAAAAAGCCATCATTGAGCGATATACTTCAATTAATTCGATTACAAAAATTGTTTACTCTATTTGTAATGCGTCACAATTACGATGTGTACCAATAAACCATAAATGTGTTGCCAGAAACAAAATGAATATTCACAATAACACTGCGTGAAACTGCTTCAATATTTTTTTTTTATCTGGGACCAGCACTCAGGAGATGACCTCTACACATGCGATGCATTGTGCTGGAACTATAGAAAAGGGATAGTTAAAGAAACTATCCGAAAGTGAAGCTTAATTAATTTTATTTTACAGCTCTGCTTTTGCACGTTCTTTGTTTATAGCAGTGCTGAAGCTTCGGTTTAGTAGCTATTTTTATTATTACTTTACTTCGCCGGTGCTACACAATACCGACGAAGGAGGACGTTCTGATGTGCCCATGGATTGAATACAGCTAAAGCCGTTACTGTTCAGTCACCAGTGACTATGTCTTCGCCACTGAAACCTTGCGACAACAACTGACACAAAGTCACACACAAATGCACATCAGAAAAAATGCGATATGTTTTTATGAGTCTGAAACGGGTTGAACCCAGGAAAAATTTTTCGTTTTGTAGTCAACGTGCAGACTATTTTGACTATCGCCACCCTCTATATAGTACTCTGCAGATCGAATGTTCCCTCTATACACTACTCAATGATTGAGTAGTTCCTTTTATTCTGTATTCTCTATAACCCGACTCTTCTGTATTTCTCTTTCGTTTTGTTTTTTATAAATAAATTCCGAAATTCAAAAGTTTGTGCAAGGTCTATTAATTAGGTCTATGCACCTCTAAAACAATGAACAACACAAAAAAACAACATCCATTTTTTTTTTTTTTTTGTTAACTTTGAGATGTCAAAAACAGAAGACTTCTACTCTCTCTAAAGTAAACACATACACGCTACAATAGCAAGAAAAACATTAATTTCATTTATGTATGAATTAATTACTTTGGAACCCTCCCTCAAAATATAAATGAAATGAGTAAAATTGGTAATTGCGCGCTCTCTCAAAGTAAACAAAAGAGTAAAAATGATATTGGCGCGCATAAAATGTAAACAAATTTTGACAGTCAAGTATGAAATGCTACGCGGCCAAGTAAAACACATGGTGAGTTACAGAGACCTATTAAATACTTGTAGACTTTTCCTTTGCGCATTTAATATTTTACTTAAGTACAAAACTCATTTTAGTTTACCGATATTCTAGGAATGACAAAAAAATTTTTCGTGTTTAAAAAGTCTATTTTTGTGAATGGATGTTCTAGTTCATTAAAAAATACTTGTACTGATGACAACAATCAGTACAAATTTACATAGAATGTGTCTTCTGCTTTTATTCTAAATATATTTTTGTTTTTATTTTTATTCTTTATTTTAATTAAATAAATGCAAACATTTTAAAAATAAAATAAGCTTTTTAATCGAGAAGCAGCCATAGAAATGTTTGCCTCGGTTTTCGTGACATCCCAAAATTTCTATTGGTTGCCTTAAGCGAGGTTACACTGTATTTCGGTTTCATACAGTTTGGAAATTAAAAAAAAAAAATTGGAAAATTCAATTGCAAGCTTTTCCAATATTATAGTGAGGAATTGTTTTTTTTTTGTAGTCTCTGTATAGATAAAAAAGAAAAGCAAACACGCGGCGCTCATTTTTTAATTTAAGATAAAAATTTAAAAAAAAATTGTTCTAACCAAACAACTAGGAGCGCTATTGAACTTTGATTTTTATTTTTTATCCAGTTGAGAATTATAATTTTTTTTTATATGACTAAGCTTTACCGCATTCACTGGTTTTTATGTAAATAATTGAATTTGCATATTAAAAGAAAATGTAATTTTGTTGCTAGTACGGGCACACATTCATACACAATTACATACATATATACATATGTACATACATTATTATTTTTTATAAAATTATAGTACTTCTTCTGGGGAAACTGTTGTTATTATACAGGGTGTCTGGTGAAAATCGCGCGTTCGCTGTGGAGACATTTTTTAAGAGTAATGATTATTACATAATTGCTCGTCGGCAATTTTGTTCAAAGTTCGGTATTCGGCGAATAAGTGATGGACCGAGTGTAAATTTAATTCGTTCGTGGGTGCAGAGATTTTGCTCAACTGTTTCGGCTATGAATGCCCCACGGCCAGGAGCCAGTCGATCCGGAAAACATTGAACTGGTTGAAAGCAGTGTACGTGAAAATCCGCGACTATCAATACGGAAAAGAGCAGCCTCACTGGGACTTACAAGAGCGATTATTTATGAATCTGAAAAGAATCTGAAGGATCTAGATGACATACTCTTTAAAAAATAAAATCCGCTTTTTCATTCTATCGTTCAATGCTCTTAATAAAACTTTGTGTCAATTATTAGGTTTTTTATTTAAGTTTGAAAATATAAATCTGCTACCAGACACCCTGTGGTATATTAAATTTTATACGAGGGTGTCTCCTCATTTCGTTAATCAATGTGAATTAATTATTTAAATTCTTCAAAAATAAATAAACAAAGCCAACATACATACAAAGTACCATAAAACAATCATCTTTATTCCAATTGGCGACGACGTCATCGACGCTAAATCTTAGCCCCTATTACGTCGAAATGCTGCGGATTTGTACGAAATTAACATTGGCATTTAAAAAATTCTACATTTTCAGTAAATGTCAATTAATCTTTTAACTGAATTGTATATCGATTATAAGGAGGCTAAGTTTTGGTGTGGGCTTCAACGTTGCCAACTGGAATAAGGCTGAAAAAAAAACACAAATTTAGTAAACATGTTTCATGTCCATGTTCAGGAAAACGCAGCGTTTTTAAATCGCTTACGGTTTGGAAAACGAAAAACGTGCGATTTGCTAGCGTTTTGCTTATTTCAAAGTTGTGCCAGAGCAATGAAAGCACATGTTTTATCATAAAAAAACATAAACAAACAAATTTTGCTTGCAGTATTGTCTTTAAAAAAGCAACAAACAAAACAGACAATTGGGAGGAACGTTTGACAAACTCAAAGGTAATTTTTAAAGTTCATATTTTTAAATTGCAATCGCGAAAAGGAAATGTTACAAGTTTTCAGTAGTACGATTCCCTAACTTTTATTACGAGAATCGTATCGTTTTTTTTATCTAGGACCAGCACTCAAGAGATGACCCCTACACATTCGGTGCATTGTGCTGGAACCGACAAAGGATATAATATTTATTTTGTACCATGCCCACTAATCCGATTCTACCTTCTTTTTGACCGATAATTTACATTGGCTTTTAAACAATCTGTTACCGTTTTTGAATTATAAATATTTATGTTGTATGGGCGTGGCATCTCCCAATGGCAATTTTTGAAATCAATATAGCCTATATGTTAAGTTAGACAAAGTTACATATCCGTGAAAATCGGTCCAGCATTTCTAGAGTTATAAGTGTTCGAACAAACACGACTTAGTTTTATATACAAGGTGTCTGAAAATTAATCATCAAATTATGTTTTTTAATAACTTTTTTTTACTAAATAAAAAAAGTTATTTTAAGTGGTGGAAATCTTTATTTGGACCTGTACAATTTTTTCTCTTAATTGGATAATATGATATCAGCCAAGTGGCTGCCGCCAGTGTTGATACACATTTGTGCCCGTGTTATCGCATTTTCCATAACTTTTTTGTTTGTCTTTTTAAACAACACAAACTCTACGAAGCTCTTATAGCTCGTCTGTAGAAACACCCAGGGTCTAGTCGGGAATAAACCAGCACCTCCATATTGATAAGTTCAATGCTCATGCCCTGGACTACGGAGGCATAATATTTCTGGTGATAACTGTTCCCATTTCAATGGAATATTCTCCTTAAGAACTGCGAGTGTCTGGGGCTTGTTGGCATAAAACCGCGACTTCAATAATTAGCTCCTATGAAAGAAGTCTGCGATGGTTAAATCGGGCGATGTTGTTGGCCATGCCAAATCGACAATAAGGGGAGCTAACGCGACCAAGAAATGCTTTAAAGCTGCGATGTTCTCGACAGAACGACCAGTCTGGTGGCGGCCACGCCTTAAAAGATCTCTTGTGGTTCCAGTCTGTTCGAGTCGAACAGCTAAGCGGCGTAATGCAGTTGGCGTGACACAATTAGGAAATCTACGACTTAATTCACGCTGAGCTAACACCACCGACAGATTATTGGTTAAAAAAATCTACAGAATTATTCCACGCTCTTGCGGTGTATAGCGCTCCATAGTTTCTCTGTTTGTATTGTATTTGGAAAAGTTATTACATCTTACGATAGGGTGATTAATTTTGCGCCACCCATTATATAGATTTTTAATCGATCAGCTGTTTAGGCTGAGCACAAAATGTTGAGTTAATGTAGCGAAAAAATTTTAGGATGGATTAAATATCATAAATTACGCAACCGCTGAGCTGAGCGCAATAGTCCACTATGCGTTTCTAAGACAAACACTCAAGAGTTACGTCTTAAGAACGCGCCCAATTACTAATGATCTGCTTAGTGCACTTGCATTCATGCATTCATTCCGATCGTTTAATGTATGCTTAAATTTATTATTTTCTAAATAGCATGATGCAAAAACAATTATTTTATTTAAATTTTCTATATTAAGTAAATTTAATAAATCATTTATTTTTCTTCGTTTTTCATATTTTCAAAACACTAAAATTCTTTTCAAATGAATTGCAATGTATTTTAAGTTTAAAATGTGCTAAATTTGTTGACTCTGATATTTCGTAAAGAATTATTTATGACACGTCATTCTAATGTCAGTTTGAATAATTCAAAAAGCGTGATTAGGTCTCGTAGCAAGAGCAGTCAGTTGAATTTTAAAGGCTGAAATGGCTGACGAATTAACTGAATGAAGCATGCTTGATGGAAGGAGAAAAACTTAAATTGTCTCATTGTCAAGCAAAACACGAAAAATTAAATGTCACTGTTTGATACAGAATTTGCTATTTCTCTGTTAATTTATTTATTGCATCTTTAATTAAGTGTTCAAATCATAAGTTTAAATATTCTCAATTGAGGACGAACAGTGTGTGACATACATTTGAATATTTAGTTCGACTGATCGATAATCTTTTTTAAAATCGCATTTATTCTTGTGAATAATTGCCTAAATCATTTATTTGTGCCATACCCTTCTTTCTTTAATTGAATTTGAAAATCCATCAAATTAAAAAAAAAAGAAAAACGGAAAAGCAATTTTTGCGTTTACGGTATGCTGGTTAATTCGTGTGTTGTAGAACGCCTGCCAAAAATTTTGAAAGTGATCTACTTATAATTAAAATTAAAATGTTTTGACAAAAAAAAAACAATTTATTTTTGTTTTACTAAAACATTTTCCTTTTTTGCCAAGAAAATTTAACTAACTAAGCTTTAATATTTCAATTATTTTTAACAGCAAATTTACACCCACTACAATTAATATGGGTCATATTTTGATGTCATCAAAATTGTCTTTATTTTAAAAATTTTCTTTAAAAAAATCTATTAATTTTTCTTTTATTTACGCAGAAAATTTAATGCATAATTAAACCAAACAAAAAACTCTTGCGCTAAAAATATTTTCTAGTTTTTCTTTTCATAAACAAGTGTAGCAAAAATTAAAAAAAAAAAAATTAATTTTAAAACGGCTTCAGCGATTTTTCGCAGATACATAAATGAAAGGAGAAAAACCATTAGAATGTTGTTGTTGTTGCTGATCCGCAAATTCACCAACAACATGGCGAATAGTGGAAAACATATTTTTTCTATTTTCTTTTTACTACAAGTAAGAAATCACGCATGTGACACTTTCGTTAGAGCGAAGTATATTTCTTCTCGCCATTTTATAGTGGAATTCAGCAACCAACCGGTTTGGACGAAACAGAAAGTAAATAAATTAAATTACATACATATGTATATGGGCATTTCCAGGAGCTAGAACGGGCCTGGAGCAAGACGAGAAATTTAAAATTTTCTCTTTTCCATTTTTTATAACACATTAATGGGACCATGTACGAGGTTTGTTCAAAAGAAAAGTTGAATTTTGTTTTCTTCTATTAATAAGGAATACTACAAGGAAATTATGCAACGCTTCTGTGAGCCCAATACGGCTCAAACGATCGGAATTGTGGAAAAAAGAATCAGTAATTCTGCAACACGATAATGCACCAGCTCACACATCAATGCCTGTTCATGAGTTTTTGGCCAAAAACAAAAACCCTAATCATGCCTCCACCATCTTATTCACCAAATTTGGTTCCCTGCGACTTTTTCCTATTCCAAAAACTAAAGAGACTAATCAAAGGAAAGCGTTTTGCCACAACTGATGAGATAAAGTCAAAATCAAAGAACGAGCTGATGGCCATACCGAAAACGCATTTCAGAACTGCTTCGAGGAGTGGAATAAGCGCTGGCATAAGTGCATAATATCTGAGGGGGATTACTTTGTAGGGTATAAAATGGATATTGATGAATAAATAAATATTTTTCAACACGCACCTTCTCTTTTGAACAGACCTCGTATGGTTCCACAAGAACTATTACTACAGTAGTATATTTTTAATGACACAATCATATTAACCCTGGATGGATACTCTTCGTCGAATCGACGAACATCATTTACTCTTTATCATATAACTCTTTTATGTGTGATCATATTACGCTCTTCTTGTCAACAACGTTATATGATATCAAAATATTTAAGTTTTTGTTGTTTTTAAAATTTACAAAAAGAACAAAACAAAGTTTAAATTCGTATGGAAAAAAAATTTCTTTTTTTATATGTAATTTTTTTCTTAATTTTTTAAAAAAAATGCTTAACTAAAAAAATTAGTTTGTTCTTTTTTTAACTTGAAATTTTTTTTTTTTATATTTCGTCAATTTGACGAAGGAGTAACTTTAATGTACTAAAATGAAGGGTAACCATACAGGGTTAAATGTCTATAGTAAATTATATTGTAAGGGTTGTGACTTACACTGTACTGGTGACTACGTCAAAGGCAAATCAGTGCAGTTTTAGTATTGGCATTTCCTGCACGCATCTGCTTTTGTTTGACGCTTTTATTTGCTCGTCTCCAGATGTCTTTAGAAAATGAGTGCATAGAACAATGGTGGATTATGTGGGCTAAAAGGACATGATTGGACATGACGGTACAACTGCAGACCCTCGATCTGCACAGAAAGAAAAAGCTTGTACTAAATTTAAGTTTTTTCTACTTAATATTAGTACGAATTCAAAATTCACCTTTTCTTTTGAACAGCCTTCGTATAGTGCGAAAGGTAGCTTTTATCAATTTTTTGTTTCTGATGTGGAAGCAATAAACATGGTATCACGAACGGACCAAACTTTAGAATTCGCTTTCCACTGTTTTTGGAAAAACAAAAAATTTGCGAATTAGAACAGCATTTTTGAAAAGAATTTTTTTTTAAACTAAATTAAAATAATACGGCTTTCTACCAGGAGATGGTTTTGCTAGTGAGTGTGCAGCACATGGGCCGCACATGTGCGATAACGAAAAAATATCTTTGTTCTATGTCCAATACTTTTGGAGATATATGGTTGCAAAAACTGAATTTAGACGAGGAAACATTTGGATGGGAAACATTTAGTTTAGAAGCAAATTACGGGTGGGGATCGTTTTTGTGTTTGGCACTCGACGACATGCATTGTTCGAATTTTAGTTGCTTACATAACAATGACAATGGAACAATATTAACAAAAATAATGGAATGTCGCCGGTAACAATTTCGTCTGTGTGACCACGAATGAAAAAACAAAAGAGAATTCCAGATGTTTTCTTCCAAATGTTTTCTCGTCTGAACTCAGTCAAAGAGAGTACTAAAATTAATTTTTTTTTTGGTGTTTTACCCACTAAAATTACATATACCAGTACATGTATAATTAAATAAGTTAGTGCGAGATCAATGTGTAATGAGCTAAATGATGTATTTTATATTATGTTATTAATTATGATTTTATATACAATATAACAAAAAAGTTGTTTTATTATTTTTTTTTGGAGAAAAATTGACTAAAAATTTGCAAATATACAATTTTTCCAAATTATTTTGAAAGAGCAGTTTTTTTTTTCTTCCAAAAACAGTTTTTTTTTTTGGAAATTGCCAGTTTTTGTAAAAAAAATAAGAGTCCGATGACAGGGGAGATGTGTAAACATCTAGTAATGAAATATTTTTTTGTTTTCCTTATTTTGCTTTGTTTTAGTAAATTTCTTATTAAAAGTGCAAAAAATCCTTTTAAAAGTTATTAAAATTAAATTTTTTTGTATTCATTTTATTTATTTGTGTTTATTTGCCTACGATAACATAATGTACGACAATTAGTGAAAATTAGTAGCTACTACTACTACTACTACTATTGCGCACTAGATGGTGTTAGTGTATTTCTATGGATCTGTTAAGTTTCTCTGTACTTATTGTTGTCCGTATGATTACACAGCTTACACCGCGTTATCGTAATTACAATCTTACTCTAAATTTGTGATTGTATTGTGAAAAAAATTTTTACCCCCTAGCGTATAGATGTTTACACATCAAAAACATGGCAGCACTGTCAGTGAGTCGTATGGATTTGTACAATTATCATCAAATATTAGAAAATGTGGCCTTAAAATTTTCCACGATTACCGTAGTAGAAGCCAAGATATGAAGCATGTAAATGGTCAAATCATATCTTAATCGGGTTAAAACTCAAAATTTGGCAATCAACGGTATTACACAATACCCGCACTTCCACTACTAAAATTGCCTTCATGATTGTTCACATCATGATTAGCAGATACATTTTGCCACAAACGCACACCCACCCATTGTCATTCTTTAACAAAAATAAAGAAAAAAATGGATAAACAACAACACCAAAATATGTGCCCCAGAAATTGAAGAGTAAACAACTAGCCGGCCAAAATCTCCCCATACAATAAAAAAATAACGGCTGTAATTATACAACAACAAAAGCATTTACAACAATGACAAATTGTTTGCGAATCAATTAATTGTCTAGTTGTTGTAGTTAACGATCAAGAATAAGCACTGCAACAAAATGGTGACTTTGTTTTGCATTCAATGCGGCCATATTTTTTTTTTACAAAAACATATTTTACAATTTCCAAAAAAAACTGTTTTTTTCAAAATAAATTAGAAAAATATAAATATTAAATATTAATATTAAAACATTTCGCATTTTTCTAATGTGCATTAGTGTGTCTTAGTGTGTCAGTTGTTGTCGGAAGGTTTCAGTGGCGAAGGCATTGTCATTGGTCACTGAACAGTAACGGCTTCAGCTGTAACCACTCCACAGGCACATCACTGCACCCTCGTTCGTTGGTATTTTGTAGCACCGGCGAAGTAAAATAATTACTAAACATGGCTATTAAAAAACAAAACTTGAAAATTTAATACGTCTCCTTGACATTAGAGGCGCTACAACACTGCTATGGAAAACAAAGAACGTGCAAAAGCAAAGTTGTAAGATAGTGAAGCTTCACCTCCTGTCATTTCACCAACAATCCCTTGTGTAGGGGTTATTTCCTGAGTGCTGGTCGAAGAAAAAAAAACGCGTAACAGCAGCAAGAACAAATAAAAATTTTTTCTCATGTTTTCTCCTTCATCATACGTGCATACATACATACATATATTAAAACAGAAATGGGTCAGTTTCGAAGAATATTGCTTCGTTTTATATATGTAGTTTGGTCGGATAAAAAACTTTTCAGAGCCAACGCTGACATGTAACCGTTTTACTTATTTTAGTATTTAAATTTAAAAAGTAATTAATTAAATTAAAATAATAATACTAAGTTGCAGTAGGATGTAATTATAAGCACATGTATGCATATAATATGTGCTTATGTATATATGTAGTATGTATGTATATACATATGTATGTATGTAGTGATGCCAATATACAATTTCGCAATTTGAACCCAAATGAACCCATTTTAATTTTAAGAAATGTCACTTTGTTTTTTGTTTGATTTAATGTTTATTATTTGTAAATTTTCCTTATAATAGAATTCGCCTCAAATGCTATTGTAATAGAATTCAAGACATTTCGTGCATGTCGCTTTAAAAATGTTCTTTTATTCTTTCATTATTTCTACAATATAATAACGTTTGGAAAATTGGTGCTGTGATGAAGTGTTTGCATGTTTACGTGTTAACATACATGCATCATATGTATGTATGTACATTGTGTGTATGTATGTACATTGTGTGTATGTATACGAGGACCAGGTTATTTACTCAATTTATACGATTTTCTTTATCATGGCCTGGTGTACATAAATAAAACTGTCAACAGCACAAAACTGATGTAACAATCTACGTAGTACGTAGCAAATACATTTAAAACTTAAAGTTATACAGGGCATGACATTGTTTTTCCTATAAAATTTTATATGTACATATAAATATTTTGTAAATTAAGATATCAGGTCAACGACATTGCTTGTTGCTAATTGGACAATAGGCGAAAAGAATAATAAAATAACCCTAGCGATGACAGAAACTAATTTTTCTTAATTTATTGACTAAATGTCACACATACAATTAGGGGATTCAAACAATGTGTTATTAAGTTAAGTATATGTTTTAATGTTTTACAATAGTTGTTGTGTGCTTCAGAACTTTGGAACTACATACATATATTCATAAAAAATTCGAACGGCTGAAATCCTTTTTTCGATGGTGTTTCTACAGACAAGCTATAAGAGCTTCGTAGAGTTTACGTTGTTAAAAAAGAAAACAAAAATAAAACATTGTTCACATTTTTTTTTCCTTAAGCTATATTTCTATAATTGAAAAATAAGTAAACAAGAGAAAATCACGTCATCTAAAAATATACAAGTGAGAAAATTATGTTTGTGTAACCTGGCAGCCACTGAATGATATTCTACTAGCCGGCATTAAAGAAATTTTGTCAACAACAACAGCTGTTTTCGCGAATAATTATTTCAATAATTTTATAAATAAAAATGGACTCGTTACACTTTTTGCAGGCACGAACTGGGCTATTATTTTCTCTTGTTTGTGACATTTTTAGGGTGGCGATGGCTGAGGTAGTTAACAACAAAACAAAGTTCGTGGGTTCGAGCCCAGTATACGATTAAGTCATAAAAAGACTTTTAATTTTTCTGATGTGAATTAAGACCAGGCCCATAGAATCCGTCATACGTAATACTTAGACTTTTTCAACTGACAACTAAGTTGAAATACTTACATATTTTCTTATGAGGGTTGTCACATTCATTACGTCTCCTTAAAAACAAAGTACGAAAGTTGGCCAAATTAACTTTTAACGTACTTTGAGTACTTTAACAGCTATAAGCTGCGTTGCCGTTTTAAGTTATTTTCAATTAAAATTGGTTAGATTTTTTACTGTGGAGATGTGAATATTTTTTGCAGTTTAGTGAGTTTTTTCAGCCTAAATATTAAATTTTTTTATATTTTACTTGATAAGTTCTAATATCAGGTTTTATATCGCGTTTAATGCACCATACTCTTAACACCCTCTTGTTTTATTAAAAAATCGTTTCTGTGGTAACAAGAAATTCAAGTGTGCTGTAGCAGAAGCAAAAAAAAAAAAAATAAAAATAACAGTATTTATTTATTTTAATTTATTTATTGTTTTACATTTAAAGAGGGTCTGTGTCCATAATTTTTTGTCTAGATTTTTTATAAAATCTGTGCCTAGTGTGGAAGTAATAGAAGACGTATTTTTGTAAAGTAAAACATATTCTGGTATTTGGTTTTGTAATTTTTTTTAACCTTTTGAAGAAATTTTGCTTGCAGAAATTTTTCGGTCGTGACAACACTGGCTATGAATTTATATCCATGAACAAAGCACTCATTGTGTCCAGCTTATCCGTTCGTACGTTAATGTCAGTTGGAAAAGAAAATCATAACTTATGACGGATTGTGTGTTTGCCAGCCTTTATTGAGCCTTTTTGTGTCAGTTGTTGTCGCAAGGTTTCAGTGGCGAACTCATACATACAAAATGAAAACACAAAAATTTTCTGTAAAATAAGTGCTACCAGTTAATTGTGAATAACATCCGAATTTAGGAATAGATTTTAATGAAATATATAACATATAACAGTACCAAAATTAATAACAACATTTCAGATTTGGTTTTTTTTTTTTACATTTTTAATAAATTTTTTAAAAGAAATTTTTTTCAATTTTCTTGAAAAAAAATTTTTTTTCTGAAAACATGCTGAATATCTCTTAAACTAAATATAAGGATTTGCAAAAAGTGTTTAATAACATACGGCAAAGGTTATTTTAATCTCGATCTTCGTGTGTTATTGCTAATTCAAACGAAAAGCTAGTTCTCGAGTTATTGCAAATTACGTGGTGCAACCTCCGCTTTTTTTCTATATAACGGTAAATGTCGCGAACAAGAGTCAATCCAAAGAAAGTAATTTATAGGCATTGAATTGGAGCACCATATACATATATTCAAATTGTCTAAGAAAACGCAGGCTAAAAAATTCTTGTTGACCAGTGTTATCAATGAATATATTTTCATAACCTAAACGAGTTTTTTTTAAATAAATTTATAGTAAAATATAAGTAAGCTGTATGATATTTTTCTACTATACGAGTATATATGTACATATGTATGTATATACGATTTGATAAAGCTAATTAAATTGGCAGTTATTTTGCTTCAAAGTATTACTCATTTTCGTTTCCTATAGAAGGTAACACCTAGTAGTTAGTAGGCAAACATTGCCTGAGTGTCACTTCTATTTATTTAAAAAAATATATACATACATACATACATACATATGTATATTTAGAAATATTTTTATTATCAACTGACTAAATTTTCAAATAACGCACTAAATTATGACTGTTTGTTCACGGCAGTTATGATTTTTTGTATAATTATTTTAAAACATATGACTACATTTGCTTCCCCCAAATATATGTATTTAGAAGTTTCTTACTTAAACGCAAGTCTTCTTTAACCCACCTGTGCATTAATGCAATTTTATTTATGCAAATTCTTGCTTTCATCGAATTGATCCGGTCTCGTCATTGACTATTTGTGTTTATCATCCCAGTTAGCATTTTGTGTCATATTCGAATCTTTTGGGAATCACCATTACGGGCAAAATAACCGCATATGAACTAAGTTTTCGATCGTAATTGATACTGTTGTTGTGAGAAAATGGTACTCTACAATTGAATCATCTCAAAGAATCATTTATGATACCATTTATTGAAAAATTTTCTGGTAGTATCTTTTTATTTTTTTTTTTATATTCGACCAGCACTCAGGAGATGACCCCTACACATGCGGTGCATTGTGCTGGTACTAGAAGAAAGGCATAGTTAGAGAAATGATAGGAGCGGAAGCTTCACTATCTAACAACACTGCTTTTTTGCACGTTATTTGTTTTTACAGCAGTGTTGTAGCGTCTCTGATGTCAAGGAGACGTATTAAATTTTTGAAGCTTCGTTTTTAGTAGCCATTTTTTTTTATTAATTATTTTACTTCGCCGGTGCTACACAATAACAACGAAGGAGGGCGTTCTGACTTGCCTGTGGATTGGAGACAGCTGAGGCCGTCACTGTTCAGTGACCAGTGACTATGCCTTCGCCACTGAAACCTTCCGACAACAACTGACACAAAGACACAGAAATGTAGATCAGAAAAAAATGCGACATGTTTTTATGAGTCTGAAACTGGGGTTGAACCCAGGAAAAATTTTTCGTTTTGTAGTCGACGTGCAGACTACTTTGACCATCGCCATCCTCAAAGAAAAAATAGACGTTTACATGTAAAATTATTGATAAATATGGATATTACAACTCCAGAACACTATAATATTTTTTTCCCATGAACGCCAGTCCAATTATAGGATTTTTATATAATTTTTTAAATTTTGATAAAAGTTTTTCTCATTCTTTTTCAATTAAAAATTACGTTTCGCACAAAAACGATAAAATTAAAAAGAAAACAGAAATATTTGCTCCATACTTATCTCCGCAATACATACACTTTGATGTTTTTTTCTAAACTCAAATGAAAAAATTATCAAGTGTTCGCGTATAATGCCAATTTCTTATGATTTGTGCGCGCACAGACCCATTAACAAGTAAAAAGAGGTTGACCACACGTAAATCACTCGTAGGAAGCCTGCTTTAAGGCACACAAAATTATCATATTCAGTGTGTACATATCTTTTTTTTTATCAAGCAAACAGTGTCCGTTCGTACGGTGTTATAATAAGCGAATTTAAAAAATTTTAGCAATAATTATGAATTTATTACTATTTTTCATTATGTGTATATACATATGTATCTTCATTATGTGACATTTGGCGTAATAAACTCTAGTTTATAATTTCAATATGTGAAAAACGCTACAAACGGCGTATTTAAAAAGCATTAAAAATATTGATATGAACACTACGTTAACAACACTATTCCTGAATTCTCATTTTTTTGTCAATGTTCTACTGCACTCGCTATGCTTACCACAGAGGTCTAGCCTATGATGCTTACTATGGTTAACGGTTTATTTGCTTCATTCTGATGTTTTATTTTGATTTTTACTTTAAAATAGAACTCAAATACTGTCAATCACTGTAGCCAAAGCTTTTCAAGTAATGTAGAATTTGTTTTGGTTGAAAATGTTGAAGTGAAGTACTTGATTTTTTTGTAAAGACTGAAGTAAAATAGAGTGCTTGACACTACTGCATAGTAGTGGAATTTGTATTTCGAACATGTTGTGCAGCCCTTCAACTGGAACTAGAGGAAAGGGATAGTGAGAGAGATAACAGGAGGGAAGCTTCACTATCTTACAACTTTACTTTCTTTGTTTTACCGCAGTGTTGAAGCGTCTCTGATGTCAAGAAGACGTATTACAATTTAAAGCTTCGTCTCAGTAGCCATTTTTAGTAATTATCGCGCATCCAATTTATGTTCAAAAGTGATAAAAATAAATAAAATTGCAGAATTTTGAGAGAATTTTTGGGTCGGTTTTAATCAATAGATGGGGCGCAACTAATTTATGTAAAAAAATTATGAAAATGAACAAAGTTTAACAGATTGCCTTCAAACATATGATAATCAGCTGCGCTCAGAAGGCCGCCTGGAACTCAATTCGCCTGCGATACATATGTACATACTCGTATATAAAATTTTGTATAAATCAATTATGACAATTTTAATATGAAAGCATGAAGGAAAAATTAAAAATAACACAAAATAAAAAAAGTATTGTATGTAATAATATTACTTAGCATTGTCGGTCTTTTTATTTTATTATTATTAATATTATTACATACAGTAAAAATAGAAGGTCAAATAAAAAGAAGAATTAATAAAAAAAGTGTTATTCATTTTCAGTAGATACCGGTTATAAGAAACTCAAAAAATCTTACAAAATTGTTTCTTATAAGCAATTTTTTCCTATAAGCAATTATTATTTATTAGAAAGTTCTTTCCTATAAACATATATATGTATATAAGAAACTTTTTTTTATAAGTGTATATTCAATAATATATGATATTTACGAAACAATTCATATAAATAAAGAAACTAATTTAAATGGCTTCAACAAAATATAAACAATAAAAAAAGAATTCAGTTTGCATTTTAAAAATGTAATAGGTTTTTCTAATACACCCATAGTTTAAATAACTTAAGAAAAGAATTAATTAATTAAAAATAATTGAGTTTATACTTAAAAGAAAATTAACTTATGTAGTTTTTCTAATATATCTTCATATAAAACGAAAACCACGTAACTACATTTTTTAGATTTTGCAGGAGAGGGGAAAAACGTAATAAAGTAGTTAAGTAAGCCACCGGAAAAAAATTTCCTTTAAAACTTTCGCAAAATTACAAGTCACTAATTTATAAAAAAAAATAAAAAATTTTTGCGCACATGCATTTCACATGGTACGCAATATTCAACCGAAAGCCCGATTTTTAAATTTTGTTCACTTACATAGTTTTACGTTTCAGATGACGATATATGTATGTACATATATTAATTTGTTTCAATTCACTTGTAAATAGTGTTTATGGTTAAAAAAATCTATAGTTGTATACTTTTACCATATTTACACCTTGCAATAAACGTCGCTAATTTTGCATGCAACTTTTTGTTTGAGAGTGAGCGGTGTAGAGAAGAAATCGGGGTGAAAAACTGACATAGCGACTCCTGACGAAGACATTTTTGCATTTTTTTCGTTTTTGTTTTGTTTTCTTTTAATTTTTAAATTCAAAAAGTGTTGTCATCTTTTTTTACTCAAGAGAAAAACGTTAAATTTTTAGGGAAACTTTTGTACGAAATTTTTTTGAATTACAATTAAATGCGAATTTAATGAAATATTCTTTAAAATCTATATAGTATTTAGTAATGCAAAAGTATAAAATTACTATTTTTCAGTTGAGTTTATTTATTTATAACATTTAACAACTTATAGTATAATAAACAGTAGTATATCATAATAATTATTATTAAGAGATTGACTGATAAATAAACGAAACGGCAGAAGGTTAAAAGGTTGCTACAGCTCTTAATGTAGACATCCTATCAAACGTACAAGTGCTTAGTAATTTTTTTTAAATATGTACTGTAAGGTTGTAAAAAGAGAAAAAAGTTCTTTATATTTACTTTTAATGAACAAGCTATTTTTTTTATAGCAGAACACATTGAAAAGATATAAAGCTAGGATTGCATTCTTCTGAAAAAAGTTATAAATGTATTGGTATTGGTACTTTCTAAAATGTCACTATCAAGCTGTTAAAATTAACCCTAATTTGGTACTTTTTATAATAATAAAAATCTTAAGCTTCTTCTAATCGTTGTAGTACTGCTCAAAGGTACCTTTTTCGAAAAGTTAATTTCTCAAAAGCAATATTTACATATTATAATATATGCGTTGCAATTCCTTTTTTACAATTAGCATTTAAAGGAACTTATCATCGCTTAATAGCAATAGAACACGCTTAGTAGGCAACACCGCCTTATTGTTTGTATTCCATTTTATTATTATGTTTTTCTTTTAGCACCTTTAAAAGTTGAACGACAATAAATGCTTTGAAATAATTCAAATGTAAAGTAGATGCTACACGTATCAATATTCAGCTTCAATATTTATCTTTGCGTGCGTTTGTTTGCAAAAAATAGTCACACATAATACGTTAATATTGACGAATATCAAAATACTTTTCATATTCATCAAAATATTGAATATTGAAATATTGTAATAGAATTAATTGAAATCTATCGCGTATTGAAGGCTTTTAGGGAAGTGCAAAGCAAAAATATTGTGACAAAAATAAAAAAAGTATCATCAGTATTTTTTTTAATAAATAAAAAATAAACAGATATATATTATGCCGAAGGTAACTTCTATATGTGTACACTTGAAAAACCCAAAAAAAATTAATATTGATGAGAAATATTGACGTCGTGTGTCAGAGGCTTTAATATTTATAGTAACGCAAAGCATGCTCTTAAAAGCGACAAGGTTTGAAAACAACTTTAAAAGAAAATAAAGAAAAAAACGCGTCGTTTATTGCAAAGTGTAAATACAGATTTTGTGTGTATTCAGTGTTGCCGTAAGAAACAATTTCTTATATGAAACCTTTTTTCATATCATCTATCATATTCGGTGTTTGGGAAAAGTTTCTTTTAACAGGTTTTTTCTTATATACGATTTTCTTTTATAGAGCATTTTTTATATAGAAAGTACAGAAACGACATGTTGTTTTTGGTGGACTTTCTTATAAGCGGTTTTTTCTTATATGCGATGTGCTTATATCCGGTATCTACTGTGTTATGAATCAAGCATGTCTGAATTTTTTTTCAATCGCTCAGGTGAAAAATGAGTTTTTGATAATGAAATTATTATTTGAGCATATGAATGAATTATATGTAATCGATCTTTTGATCGATCAAGTGATAAAACCTTTTTTGATCCTCAAAAGTGATATGAAAACAATAATTTAGGGCATTTTTGATAAAAAGTATAACCCAAATGTCAGCTGGGATCGCTTGTTTTGATTATAAAATTTATTATCCAATACACAAATGTATGTACATGCTGAGACATGCATACATTGTCCATATTATTAGTTTGTACATACTTGTTTTACAAATTAATTCAAAAGTACTACCAACAGCAACAGAATGTAAACAACATATTGTTGCATGCAATTTAATTTGCAGTCTTCAGGAAAAGAAAAACAGAAAAAAAATATAAATTCGAATATGGGTCATATCTGTGCTGCTATTACAACTAAAATAAACAATAAATATGTAAAAAGAAAATAAAGTAAAAATATTCCCGTAATGTGCATAATCAACTCCATTCTGTGGCACTCTGTGGCATGTTATGTATATGTACTCGTACATATGTTTGGAAATGTGAGGGCCATTTGGAAAGTTTAAGAAAAATTTTGTGGTATCATTGTTGGTCGACGTTATTTTAGAGATTATGGCGCTCAATGGTCATGTATTAAACCATGTACACACAATTGTCAGATATTACAATATTGTAAGATATGGCAAAGTACTGACAATGAAAATTTGTCACCAATAGCTAAATTGTCAGTTCAGACTATTGTAAGAAAACCTGATAAGTTCATTGTCATACAGTTGTCCGGTAATAAATTTATCTGCCACTAAAAATTTTCAGTTCACACGGTTGTCTGATTATTGTATAGCAACAGTTGCCAGATTTAATGCTAAATATTGTCTCTTAATATTTACGGGCAGCGTTGCCAATAGAAATATTTATCTGACAATGGTGTTATTGTAAGGCACATCTGACAATAACAAATGACCGAACATTGATAATAATGGAAATAGAAATGGATGGTGTTCTCACGATTGTTAGATGCCTGATAATATTACGGTGGTGCAATATACTGACAATGCTTTTTTTTGACAAGTTCACACGGTAGTTATACATTTTATGACAATTTTTCTGACAATATTGTAATATCTGACAATCATATATACATAGGTTTAGAGAGGATGCGAAAAGATGGCATTCGAAACGCGGCCCAAATTCCAAAACCACTGCTCAAACAAGCAAAGGGAAAGTGTATATTTCAGAGGGATCGTTTCCATCTTTTTTTTCGAGAAAAAACTAAAACTTACAATTAGAGAAAAAAACTTTCTTTTTTATTGAAACCAAAAACAGCAAACAATTTATTGTTTGTTTGTTTTTTAATGATTTTAGAAATGAAAAGTTTTTTAAACTACAATTCAAATAAAACTCTGTATTTTGTACTCTGTTCGATGTTAGACTGCTGTCTAATGGCTTTATCGAACAAATTTCCATTTGGTATACAGTCCAAGTACGATAATCCGTACCCCGTTAATTCGAAATAACAATTAGTATAAAAAAAAAATTGATAATGGAGAAATGAAAATTGAATTTGCTAAAAGATATGGCATCGATTCTTCAAAGCTTTCATCAATTTTGGTAAAAAGAGAATTCATAGTGGTAAAAACTTTGGGTAGTGTAACGTAAAGCGATAAGAAGAAGCTGAATAATTAGAACTAGAGCAGTACCTATTTTATGGTTTACGCAGTGTTGACAGTCCACACCCCAGTAAATCATTTTTTTTTTATTTTAACCTTGCTCTATCGAAATCCTTTTGTTTCGAAAACTCGTGTAATTCGTACAAAATAATTGGTCGCTTGGATTAGGGAATTAAAGGGATTCTACTGTATATGCGCATTCGATGGCGATTGCGTTATTGTGAATTTGTATAACAAGAACAAAATTAATAGCATGAAATAATAGTAAAAAACTTATTTTTGGTATAAAGAAACTGCAAAATTTTTCGGCACTTAAAAAAAATGCTATAAACAGATAACACTGCACAGTTGGCAACGCTGTTCAAAGGTTACAGCATGTTATTTCCAAGGCTAAGCTGTTAGCGCATTCACTCTACAACCAGAAGATCGCTTCTTCGTCGGTATTTGAGCACTAAAACGTCGGCTAAGTAAAATAGTAAATTAAATGTCTCTTCTTTAGCTTAAATAAATTAATCCGTCAACATAAAATCAGAGATGTATCAACTCTGGTTTACAAATTCACAGAACGCGCAACTGCAGAGTTGTAAAACAATTTCATGACTCCACCTTCTGTTTGTGATCCACACTATAGCTTTCTTTTGATAGTAAATTTTCACAGTTAAAGTTCTTTGTTCAAGAGTGTAGCGTTCCTTGGTTAAAATTTCCCAACTTTTCACTAAATAAATATCCAAGGATGACAACTAAATTCTTGACATTTCATCATTTGGCAGCCAATTTACTTTCTAACCTCGAATTTCCCCACCCTTTAGTTCCGCTGCAATGCATCCACGAAACAATAAATTTAAAAAATCAGCCCTCTACAGTCTTTCCTAATGGTTATCTGTAGTGCGATTCACTGACTTTTATTACGATGATGCAGTTATCAAGACTGTATTGTAAATTTTTTGCCTGGTGCGAAAATCGGGTGTAGCGAACATCGAGTTCGTACTGTATGTTTTTTTTTAACAATTTTTTACCCACTGTCCACTACAATCCTTTTTTTCCGAACAAATTTTTTTCCACGCACAATTTCGGTTTGTATGATTTTGACGATTACAGGTCTACCTGCAGCCTTATTCTCTAATTCTCGTAGCTAAAGCTAAATCTCGATCGCTAAAAAGCTAAAAATATATTAGGGCAAATATTTTAGCTACATATATCTCTAAATTAGTATTCTGTAATATCAATCGCTTAGCTAAATTTTTACATTTCGCCGTAGCTAATTTGCTATCACTATACTTATCCTTTCCCACTGCCTTTATAAATTGCTGTTGAAAAGAGACAAACATATTGTTATAGTTCTTTTATAATATAAAAGTTATTTTGAAAAGAATACCAAATTTTTTTAATTTTCCTAATATACAGACTTACATACGTATGTATTTGAATAAAAAAAATTTATAAATTAAATGTCGTGTTTACCAATGAGATCATCAACCGCCGAAAGTATGGGAACATATTTGAAGATGGCAACACTTTTTGTTTATAGTATTTACATATACATATATTTGGCAAATAATAAAAATTGTTGTGTCTTATTTTTTTAGACAAATAATATTAAAATAATTCACTTGACTTCTTCTTGCCCAACCACAGATTCCTTCGCCATAATTCCAACTATTCTTTCATCTAACTCTGTCAGTTTATATTTTTGAGCGCCATTTATACCGCTTCTTTCCAATGAGTTTTTATACTCTTGGTACTTCTGTTTTGCTTTACTTCTGTGAAATTATAAGAAACTGGAAAGCGTTCACATCTCCAAAGAATGGTAAGAAAATTACCTCATATTTGTCCATGCCCTCTTCCAATTTTCTACATTTTTTAAGGCACCTCCCAAAGCGTTAAGCTTCTCTGCCAAGGCATCCCATTGCTCCGTAAGGCTTTTCAGTGGAGTTTATAAATCTAAAAAAGATTTTTGTTTTACTTTATTGGCTTTTAGTTAGTTAAACTCCTTTTTACCTGTCGTGGGCAAATTCGCGGTGCTCCTCCAAATATTGGATCAGCATGAATTTCTGTTCCTTAGTCACCCGCTTAGTGACTTCTTCCATTGTTTTGCTAAAATAAAAAAAAAATTTCCAACATTATTCAATTAAAATCCATTTGTGTATTACTTACTTTTTAGCAGCTTAAAATTTCCGTCGCAAAAAATTTTAACTTTAAATAAAAAACTACCGCTTATTTGGCGTTAGAGAATACAAAACTATAAAATTTTAGCGATGACAATGAAAGCTAAAATTACGGCGAATTGAATTTTAAGACGTTGCCAAATTAAGCAATATACATTACAGAATTCCACTTGTTGCTAAAAATCGCTAAAACGACTTTTTAGATTTTTAGCGATGGAGATTTAGCTTTAGCGAGTTACAGAATAAGGCTGCTGATCGACGAAATACTAAAAGCTTGAAAAAAATGGCAACTTTCTGCGTTCATTAATCGAGAATAGCTTGCGTGATTTGGTTATTTCTCCGAAAGTAGAGCGTAGTAACTGACAAACATTTAATTTTTTTTTAAATTTAAGAGGTCGTGCTGGATTTAATTATTTTTCACCAGGTTTACGAAGAAACCCATTAATGAGATAATTTACACGAAATAGCCGTGGTTTTCCGCAACGCTAATTACTGCAAATGCTTACTTCAGAAAGCCTTTTCTAACTTAGCGACCGTCCAGAAATTGCCCACGAACGTTCAAACCTGACAATGCTCAATAGTATGAAAGTAAAGAGAAAAGCTGTTTGGCTCTCGGTTCCACTTAATTACTTAATATCATTGTATAACTATTCGCATTCAAATGACGTACTCTATTCGCAAAAAGGGAGTCATCACACATTAAACAATACGTGTGCACTTGTGAAGTTTAAAACTTCAACAATTTACTTATTTATATTTAGCACGCTCTGGAGTGGAATCGAACAAGTCCAATAAGCTCAAATATGCTGTAGAATTAAAAAATGCGAAAATCCATGCGTTCACGTGTTTCACAAGCAATTTCACAAATTTTTACTTTGAATACGATTGTGATTTGATTTTGAGTACATTTGTGAATTAAATTTTAATCGTTTGTCAGTGTTTAGCAAGCCATTTATTTTTTTTTCATATAAAATTCTATATGCCATTTATAAATTGTAGAAATTGTGTATTTTTTTTTTAATGGGAAAAAAGAGGAAATCATTTTGTCTGTGTTTTTTTTGCATTGCGCCTTTCCGTTCACTAAAGGCCACAAGACTTTTTGAAGTTGATACAGTCTCTTGGCCATAATGTTAAGACAATAAACAAGTGTTTTTTATATTCTTTCTATTCCCAAAAAGTAGAAAAAAATTGCTTTCAAGATGGTCATTGACTTTTACAGTCACAATTAGACCGAAAATAGAAAATCAGCAAATCAAGGAGGGAGCAAAATTCAGTAAAAAATTAAGAACGTTCCTTATTTTGTTATATGGCCAATTTAATATCTTATTTATGTGGTGAAAATGAGCTAATAAGGCCTAATATTTTAATGCAAATAAAACAACTTTTTATTTCATTCTCTTCCCGACGTTTCGTCAATATTTGTTCACTTTTTATCAAGGGCTCGAAATAGTATACTTGTATATACAAATTGAAACCTTTACAGGCAATGGAATTACATGCGATAGTTATATACTGAGAAACAAACTAAATCCAAAGGACGTTTTATTGATAATAACACAGCGGTTTTCAGTATATGGCAACACTATGATATATGAATTTTACAACAGCTTCTTTGTTCTTACGCACAACTTCCAAAGGCGGACACACTCTTTTCGGGTACACAGTCGCCTGGTCGCCCGGCAACGTTATATTTATGCAATTTCTCTTGAGAGGACATTTCCCTTGTACGTACACATTTCTGCGGTACCTTCGCTCTCCGGATATAGAACTTAGCATTACCTAAAGCGCGGAAGTGATTAAATTAACTTCAGTGAAGTAATTTATTATTTTTTTAATTACTGTAGAGTATTTAAAAAAATTTATTTATAACTCACCCAATTGCTGTCTGCCTGTGTGTCAGTTGTTGTCGGAATGTTTCACTGGCGATGGCATAGGCACTGGTCACTTGAACAATACCTGCTTCAGATGATACTAAACGACAAATAACATCAGAGCGCCCTCATTCGTCGGTTTTGTGTAGCATCATTGGGTAGCTCTATCACTATTCCTTTCCTTTAGAAGTAGTAGGCAATCATTGCCTGAGTGTTACTCCTCTTTATAAATAAATGCCTGTCCGGTTCGATTATGTTGGCAACGCTATTGAGGTTCGGTGGCCATTCATAATTGAGCGGTTAAAATTCTTGCCGGATTTTTTTGGAGCGATCCAACTAGCGCTACATGTCCGGTAAAACAACATCGGTCACAGAAATTGCTGGTCATATTATCGCGCTTTATTGGACAAAGTAAATCAAGTTATTGCTTATGCGTTTGAGACACTTTCAGCCACAGGAAATTTATTGTAATAGTATAGTATTTTGGTTTTTGCATTCTTCTCAAAAAACCCTTTCACTTGGTACCCATATAATTGCTAGACCACCCTCGTATGATTATTCTTTACCCAAATAAATAAATTTTATTGCAGATAGTAAAATAATCTATTAAATAACAATGTCTTCAATATGTCGAACTCATCTTTATAGAACTGTTTGCTTTTGGCCATTAGAAAATAAAATAAAAGCAACAAATCGTATCTAAAACACACACACACACACACACACACACACACACACGTGTACATATATTTTTATTTGAAAAAGGCTGCATAAACATGAAATGCTTTACAAATTAACGCCACTCATCCTTACAATTTGGCCATTTGCTAAAATACTGACAAAAAAAAAACTACGATTATAACACAATGGCCCACAAAAAGTGAATAATGAAGTGAAAAAAAAAATAAAATAAATAAATAAATAACACTTTATTAAAGTAATTTGCTTATGGTAGCACTTTTGGTATCGATAAAAAATAACAAAAAAAAAAAAAAACAATTCGATAGAAAACTGAAAATTTAAAATTAAAAAAGAAAAAAATGTGCAGAGCACGTTGTTAAACATGACTATCGAGTTATTTTTATCGAGCAGTTTTTATTTTATTGATTTAATTATCTCTTGACTCCTTTTGAAACTCACTAACTAGTCACTAACAAAACAATTACACGTTGCTGGTTTTTGTCCACCCGTTTGCGTACTGTGTCTTACATTTGCTTGCAAGATCAATTTCATTTAATTGGCTCGTTTGACAAAATAATTCACTAATATATCGATTAAGGATTGCAACCGAACTTCAGTTGGGTTGTCAGAAAAACACAAAAATATACTGGATTTGAGGGAACTAGCGATGATGCAGGGGCGATCTGTATTTCCTGCATTACCATTTTTAGCAACTGGAAAGTGAACTATAGTTCGATTGCAATCCGTAATACAGGCATATTTTGCAATCCAGCTTTGCAATTTTCGTTGCAGCAACTCTTTTTTTTTCTTGTGCCAGAGCTTGTGGACGGGTACAGAATTTCATGTACCGTGCAATTATCTTTTGTTTAACAATTACTTACGAGACAACCAGAAGTTTGATGTAGGTGTATTGGTCTTGTAGGTGAAAAGAATGTCTAAAGCTACGGTCACATTAGGCAAATATTTGCCCAGAGTTTTTAAAAATTACAGCAAGAAAAATTGCAAGTCTGTAGAGGGAGTGCTCGAATTAATTGCAAGTCTGTAAAGGGAGTGCTCGAATTAATTTCGGTTGCAAGCAAAACCATATCAAGCGAGTTTTAATTTGTGAAAAATCTAAAAAATCGTTCGTGTTTATATGAAAACTCGCAAAAAAAATTTGAGAATTCCATAAATACAAAATAGAATTCCGTACGTAATTTAATGATTTTTTTTTTGATTTAAGAATTTCCTGGATGTTGTTGACAAGAAGAGCGTAATATGATCACACATAAAAGAGTTAGATGATAAAGAGCAAATGATGTTCGTCGATTCGACGAAGAGTATCCATCCAGGGTTAATATGATTGTGTCATTAAAAATATACTACTGTAGTAATAGTTCTTGTGGAACCATACGAGGTCTGTTCAAAAGAGAAGGTGCGTGTTGAAAAATATTTATTTATTCATCAATATCCATTTTATACCCTACAAAGTAATCCCCCTCAGATATTATGCACTTATGCCAGCGCTTATACCACTCCTCGAAGCAGTTCTGAAATGCGCTTTTCGGTATGGCCATCAGCTCGTTCTTTGATTTTGACTTTATCTCATCAGTTGTGGCAAAACGCTTTCCTTTGATTAGTCTCTTTAGTTTTGGGAATAGGAAAAAGTCGCAGGGAACCAAATCTGGTGAATAAGATGGTTGAGGCGTAATTAGGGTGTTGTTTTTGGCCAAAAACTCATGAACAGGCATTGATGTGTGAGCTGGTGCATTATCGTGTTGCAGAATCCATGATTCTTTTTTCCACAATTCCGATCGTTTGAGCAGTATTGGGCTCACGCAAGCGTTGCATAATTTCCTTGTTGTATTCCTTATTAACGGTATGGCCTGTTGGCAAGAAATCATAATGCACCACGCCATTGTAATCGAAGAAAACAAAATTCGCCTTTTATTTTGAACAAACCTCGTATGTAGGCATAGACTCAATAGTAAGAGATTTCCACTCTACAGTGCGTAATATTTGCTCCAGCAAATATTCAATTTGTTCAATTAAATGTGTTGTAATTTTTTAAAGGAAAATTGTTATTTTGCGTGCAGGCGCATCCATTTTGAAGACAAAAAAATCTCACAATAAAAAAAAAAATCGCGTGGCAGCAGTCAAAAAACGAATTAAAAAAAGTAGATGGTTCGTTGACAATGTCAGCAAAAGTCACCAAAGTCGACAATAGTGTTGACTTGATAGACACTTGGCCGAAGGCTGCCTGCAGGGAATTTTTTCGTTAAAGAAGAGCCATTTTATACATATATTATTTTAATTTTTAATGGCTGGAGTAGAGCTTGGGAGTCAATTCGCTAATTACTTCAGCCAACAGCAATTAAACTCCTCTGTTAAGAAGGACAATTCGAGGAGTTACGTTTTTTATTTTAACGAAGAAGAGATCCTTTCCAAAAAGTAGTAAATGTCGACTTATGCAGGGTGGGCCAAAAGAAGGTGTTTGAATTCCATATAACTTTTTTATTATATTATTTTTTTCTTTTGTTTTCAGTATTTTGTAAAGAAGACTTGGGGAATTTAAAATGGAACAGTACACAATTGAACAACGTGCCAAAATCGTTGAACTCTATTTCAGAAGAAAATCATGATTTTATTCATAATTTAATTATGAGCGACGAAGCTCATTTCCAATTGAATGGGTTCGTTAATCGGCAAAAAGGGCTACGGAAAATCCAAGAGTAGTTCAACAGCGAGAATTACACCCACTTAAATGTACCGTTTGGTGCGGTGTTTCATCGGAAAGGATAATTGACCCATATTTTTTTGTCGCCGTTTCCATCACTGGTGTCAGATATCGGACAATAATGGAAAAGTTTTTAAGGCCAGCCGTGGAAAATCATCTGCAAGAATGGTTCCAACACTGCGAGGGACACAATGAATTCGAACCCCTTTGGTAATTTTTGGCCACCCTGTAAAAATGAAGAATGTTTAGATAAAAATTAAATGTGCTGCAATTTGTAAACACTGAGTTTTTGCGTGTCAAAATTAATTTGGGCGAAAAATTAAATAAAAATTGTATTTCCGTCTGCACGTTGAAAACAGCTGTTGGGAACGTCTCGACTCACGTTGCTATTTGATTTGGCGTAATTCAGCAGTAAAAAGAATTCATTTTGTTTTTTTTAATACTATTAGGAAATTTCTTTGGCTATTAAGACCACAATGTGTGTGTGTATGTGTGTTTGGTTGGAAAATAAATATTCGACTTACAAAATATGTTTAAATTTCAAACGCGCAAGAAAATATTACATGCGTTTCCATAAACCAGGAAAAAAAAACAATAATAATAATATTTTTCAAATGCCTAAATCGTGTCTATGCAACAACAATAAATATTAAAAAAATGGCAGCTTTTTAATGTTTTTTTTTTCTTTGTTAATTTATTTTTAAATAATAAACGAAAACTGAATCAATAATAAAACTGTCTACCATTGAATTAAATTCTTTTCTCCAGCTTTTATTTTGTGATTTATTATATTTTGGCCATGATTTTGTAATTCTTGGAATTTGTGTGTGCGCGGCTGTGTGTTATTGCTAAATATTTTATTAAATATTTTTTTTTTGTGGCAAAGTGGAATGTTCGCTGATACGAAAACTATATTTCGATTGTCGCTTTGTTTCGTTTTCGATTAGAGCTTTATTGAATGAAAATGAAATGATGGACGGCCATGTAGACCAGCGTTCGTGCGGATTGTAACGCACTTAATTGGGCGTTTTCTTCTCAAACTCGCTATTACTTCTTTCTTTCGCTCAGTGTAGAAATGTTCCATTACTTAAGCACATCAGCTTTTGGCATTTGCTTAATGAAGTTAATGTAAGTCATGCCTTAATTTTCTTTCGATATATTTTTTTTTATATTTCACTGCTTCTTATTGCCATGCAAATGTGAGTCGTATTACAATTCTCTTTTCAATTTGTATGCAACAAGTTGTTGGTTATAATCTGCCACAAACATCTCCATACTAAATGCAACCGCAATAAAATAAACTTGAACAAAAGAGAAGAACAAGTGCCACGAAAAGTAACTTGACTTTAATAAAATAACGTTTACAACTTGTGTTTCTTTTTTAAATGTCTTTCACTAGTTGTTGTTGTTGTTGGTTGCTGTTGTTTGTAAAGAAACGAATTATGGTATAAACTTTCTGCTACTTTTACAATCTAAGAGAATAAAAATAAAAAAAACCTAAAATGCAATTGCAAGCTGTCGTTGCAGCTAAATTTATTGCTTCCCCCTTTTTTTCTTCTTTTTCTTTTTCGTTTTTGTTGTGAACATTTTTCTGCTTGTGTTGGAAAGAGCTTCCTCCGTATCATACAGTTTAAGGAAAATGTCTTTATTAAAACGAAACCATTTGACTAAAGCCTTGACTATGATGTGACTATGACTAGACTATGAGGGTGCCGATGGCTGAAGTAGTCTGGATGTTGACTACAAAACCAAAAATTTCCTGGGCTCAATTCCAGTTTTGGATTATAAATATTTCGCATTTCTTCTGATGTGCGTTAGTTATCTTTGTGTGAGTTGTTGTCGGAAGATTTCAGTGCCGAAGGCATAGTCACTCGTCACTGAAGAGAGCAGAGCAGAGCACCCGACTTCGTTGATATTGTGTAGCACCGGCGAAGTAAAATAATTACTAAAAATGGCTACTAAAATGAACCTTCCAAATTTAATACGTCTCCTTGACATCAGAGGCGCTTCAACACTGCTATAAAAACAAAGACCGTGCAAAAGCAGAGTTGTACGATAGTGAAACTTCACCTCGTTTTATTTCTATAACTGTCCTTTTCTCTAGTTCCAGCACAATGCATCGCATGTGTTGGGGTCTTTTTCAGAGTGCTAGTCCAGGACTATGACTACACTGTGAATAGACCATGACTATGACTAGACTAAGAGTAGACTACGACTAGATTATGAATAGACTATGTCCAGCATTTCGATTTTCGTTTATTAAGGGAAATGAAGTTAAAATGCCTTTCCTGTGATGACTGAGCCTCAGTTTTGATGTCATATACATTAATAACCGCACTCTTAAGTCGCGAATTTTAAAAATTCTCGTTTATTTACTGAACACACATCATCTAACTAAACAATGAGTTCAGTATTACTACGTGGTGACTAGGATCATTGCTTATCAGCTCCTTAACTATACAGTACATCATGTATGAAATAACTAACTTTAATTTAGAATGTATTAAAATTTCGAAATTGAATGCAGCACATAAATTTCAACGAAAATTATAATACAAATTAAAAATTTATTTAGCAAATTTGTATCGAAATGAATTTGTGAATTTTATTATAAAATAAACAAGGTGAATGCCAATTTATGTTTTCTTCTACGATAAAACTAATACTCGGTCTTGATAATTTTGTAAGTAACAGAGATTATCATCATCTGCATCTGCATCAGCATCAGCATCAGCAGGAACAAAATAAATAAATAAATAATAGAAATAAACAAGATCTCGTTATAAATAAATACGAATAAACAAAAATGCGTTCAAATAAAACAATTTAATTAACATCAGCTACCAAAACTTTTTCGTTTTTAATTAAACAAAAAAAAAAAAATTTCCCAGTCGATGAAGAGGAAAAAACATTTTCCTATTAAACGATCATGATCTTCACTTAGCTGATCATAATAATGATAATAGTGATCATGCTGTTGCTGTTGATTTCTGTTTATAATGTTGTTGTTACGTACGTGTCTCTTAGACAGACAAACAGGCGCAGCATCATTGATAAACATGACGGAAATAAAATATTGTAGAAAATAAAACCAAACATTAATACGTCTGTACGTTCATTATAAACGTTGATATAATTTCAGTTATTGTACGCTTTTTGTAATTTTACTCATTTTATTTTTCTTATTGATTTTCAAAGCAAACATTTCGCCAATAAATTTCTGCTACAATTCAGCAGAATTATAATAAAAATAAATACGAAGAAAAGTTGTTAATGAAAAACGTAGAAGGAGCTTGCAAACTTATTCACAAGGACTCTGCTATGGCCTGCTCGTAAATGTATTACTGCACTCCAAAATACGATTATTATTTTTTTCGCCGGAGCTACACAATACCGACGAAGGAGGACGTTCTGATGTGCCCGTGGATTAGTTACAGCTGAAGCCGCCCGACAACAACTGACACACAAAGACACACTAATGCACATCAGAAAAATGCGAGATGTTTTTTTTCTTAAATGTTAGTCTGAAACTGGAGTTGAACGCAGGTCTGTTTTTGGTTTTGTAGTCAACGTGCAGACTACAATCCATCGTGCCATTTGATGTATTATTTTTTCAGGTAATGGGAGCCATTTTATTTATTATTTCACTTCATCGACGTTTTATTGCTCAACTACCGACGAAGAGGATTGCTGAAGCACATAAAATTCAGAAAAAAATTTTTCTTACTTGACTGGGCTGAGAATCGAACCAGGGTCCTTTGGTTGCAGAGCCAATACGCTCCCTACTCGCTGTCTAGAACTCCCGTATTAATTTTCGTCAAAGAATCAGTTCTTTATTTGCATATATGCATACAGGGTGTTGTTTTTTTTTTTAGCACCATGAGAACTTCAAATGATTATACAAGACAGATATATTGTTGGAGTGACATTTTTTTATTATAATCTGGTAGATAATTTCATGGCATTTATTTTTTTAATATGATTTTCGGCATATCTCTGCAGTGGCTACGAGTGACAATAAATCTGGCCATATGGCGCCAAGAAATATTGGCTACCAATGCTTCAAGTGTTGCCGGTTTGTCGGACATAATAATAGTCCCATAAAAAGTAATCTAGAGGCGTTAAATTGTACGAACGAGAGGGCCAGTGAAGAGGACCACTTCAGTAAATAAAATTGATTTTGCAATAAATCGAATGTTAAGCGCGATGCAGGGCAAATTGTGCGGTCTTATTGGAACCAAATGTCCTTGATGTTTAGCTGATTAATTTTTGCAAACAAAAATACAGTCAGCATGACTCGATAGCACTCGCCATTCACCGTAACGTCAGCTTCTTGCTCATTTCGAAAGAGCAGCAATATTCTCTTCGGTACGCACTTTGTCTTATTGATGCTTTTGAATCGAGAAGAGTAAAAGTTGGGCGAAGACGATCAGTAACTGCACGATTTGCAGTTTCCAATGTTGCATTTACGAATGTTTGACAGTTGCAGTGTTGCCATTATTTGCAGCGCAGTGATGCATTTACGAACAGGCTCATAGTTTTTAAAAAGTAGCGTGCTGATTTTTACAAGGAATTTATTGTATGCCAATTATATTCGCCGCATTCGGATTTATTAGCACAGAGAAACTACAAGAAAAACAATTTAGAGAAAATCAAAATAGGCCCATAAATTTGTTTTATTGTCAAAAGAATAGTTAATATTTGATTTCATTATAAAACAACTAATAAAAAAGTCAAAATAAATGTGTATTTTTAGTGCGTTGAAATAATTATAAAAAAAAAAAAGCAACCAACTATTTTTTTCCATAAGGCGTATTGGCAGCAACTCAAACTGCCGTTTGGCATTAAAATAAGCATTTCCAAAAGGAAAAATGTTTTTTTTTATAAATTAAATGAGAAGAAATTATGTTATTAATAAATAAATTTAAACTTAAAGTTTTACTGCTGTATTCATAAAAATTTTTAGATTTATAGAACGTGTATTGATTGAATTTTGTATGGAAATTTGTCTAATAAACCTTTCATTAATAAAAAATTTTCCTATTAATACGACAGTTAGTTTTTGCTTCATTTCCCCACTTTTGTTTATGGATTCTTCGTGGGCTTTTTTTTTTAATTAAAATTTTACGGCATCTGAATTGTCGGTTCAGTCTGCTTCATGAACTGACTAGTAGGCAGGCAGCATGTGATGAAACAACAAATTTGGCGGTTTATTTTTATGTATTTTGTGATTTAACATTTGCCATTTTGTGACTTTTTTCTAGACGTACAATGAATCACCATGAAACTTTCATTTCTAAATAAAAATTGCTTATAAATTTTATTAAATCACTTGTTTTTTATTTCAATTTAACATTTGAGGGTGGTTATGACAGAAGTAGTCTGCACGTTGACTCCCCAGTTTCAGAGTCATAAACACATCTCGCATTTTTTCTGAATTACATTTGTATCTGGCTTTGTGTCAGTTGTTATCGGAAGGTTTCAGTGGCGAAGACATAGTCACATAGGCTGTAACCAATTCACATGCACATCAGAACGCCCTCTTTCGTCGGTATTGTGTAGCACCGTCGAAGTAAAATAATTACTAAAAATAGCTACTACGAAAATTTAGTACGTCTCCTTGACATCAGAGACGCTACAATACTGCTATAAAAACAAAGAACGTGCAAAAGCAGAGTTGTAAGATAGTGAAACTTCACCTCCTGTCATTTCTGCTACAATCCTTTTCCGATAGTTCCAGAACAATGCGTCGCATGTGTAGGGGTTATCTCCTGCGTGCTAGTCCAATATGAAAAATAATTTATTATTTATTTAGGATTTGTATAGTCATATGGCTCGATTATCGATTGCAAACGAATTGTTGTTCAGTTGCCAGTTTTGAAATATGGTAATGCAGGTAATAAAGATTGAAACTGCATTAGCTCCAGTTGCAAAAATTCCATTGCTTTGTAGTGTTTTTTTGGCCTTCGTGGCAACGTAACTGAAGTTCCGTTGCAATCCATAACCGATTCAATGGTCTGGCAGCATTTAACCATTACTCGGGTAACCGTTTAACGGCCTGCCCTACTACGTCAGGTTACGTTCGGATAGATTAATAAAGTCGCCGCGGAAGAACGAAATATTAGCGTCTGACCCACTTTGGTGCTCAAAGTTTCTTTTGTGGTACTCATAAGAGGTCAACATTTTTTCGAAATTGACTTTTTCATTCTCACGAAAATTAAATGCAATACTGTCAAAAATAATAATATAATAACAGTTTCTCCTATAAAGTCGCAATTATGTTATTTGGGGCATTTCTATCTTAGATAGCGGAGAGAAAGTTAGAAAGTGAGATAGTACTCCTTAACTCTGCTGTCGTAAAGCAGCGTTGCTGCGTAAAGAAGATTGTTATTAGTTTTTTTTTAAGATAAGTTAAACTCAGACAATGATTGCCTACTATTAGGTGTGCTATAGGAAAGATATAGTGAAAGAGATGACAGGTGAAGAAGGGAGAGACAGCGGAAAGCTTCACTATCTTACAACTCTGGTTTTGCATGTTTTTCTTTATTTGTTTGTTTTATCGGTGATTATGTGGTTTTGTTTTCGGCACTGAAACGTTCCGACAACAACTGACACACTATTGCTCATCGGAAAAAATGCGAAAAGTTTCTTGACAGTCTGAAAAGGTGCTTGAACTCAAAACCTTTGTTTTGCAGTCAACCTGCTAACTATTGCAGCCATCGCCACTTTGCCGACGCTTAAATACCAACCAAGAATGGCTCTTAGCATAAAGACTAATGGACATTATTTTTTTTTTTTTTTGGGTAGACGACGGATTGATATTCTTTACAACCGTAAAGTCAAATCGCTAACTGCTCAGCCAACAGCAGTTGCTTGCCTGACAAAATGGCAACAAGAATTTTTTCTTAAATATTTTCTAATTGCCATTAAAAATTACTTATCACAATTAAATGCCAAAACATTTGTTGCAAAATCTTTTAAGATTAATTATTCCAATTTCATCGTATTTCCTCTGGCATAAAAGAAAACGGAAAAGCTTAGCAACAAACGTTTCGCAGTCGGTATGACTGATTAAGAGGACACCTCTATTGATTAATATATCGATTGACCGATTACGCGAAGACTGTATAGTCGAATCAAAGTTTTGTCCTAAGATCATTATAGTCTCGTCATAATCTTAGTCATAGTCCAGTTCCGGTAAATAAAAATTAGTATGGCTGGACAGATTTCATGTCTTCTAAAATCCCTGTTTTTGATTTTCGGTATTAATTTATAGATCCAGCCGACCTTGCGAGCGCCCTTGCCATTTATATATAATTTTAATTTACCCGGAATATTCTCGGGGATTCGGTTGTGCTTTCAGTATTCTGTTTGCTCCTTCTCGTGAAGGGAAATCTATGGGCTGGATACTAGGGAAAACTAAAGGTGCACCTGTAAACTTCGTTGTGTTTTTCTAAAGAATGAAATGGAACGCTTATCTCCTGCCTTCTATGCTAGGTAAAGGAATCACAACGCCTTTGGCTACAGTATTTCTCTAGTTGTAAAATAGAACAATTGCCGCTAAAGAACTTGATGTTTTCAAAATCTTCTGACAAATAGTGGAAAATGAAGCTTAATTTACTGTACTGTCTAATTACCCGCGCAAGGGCGTTCCTCTTATGAAGAATCTGCGGCTGTGGTAATCGCACAGATCCACAGATGAAAGATCCTGCAGTGCCCTACTAGTCGGTCATTTTGGATTCCAGAAGAATCGATTCTGATCCATCTGCTGTTGCCATTCAACACAACAAAATACTGATTGAAACACTGCCAAAAGTTGATCAATATCAGAGATTAGACAGCTCTGGACCCCTCAGCACGGTTTGAAAACCGTGAATTAGATTGCGACTTATGAGGCACTCTGTTATACTTTCTTAGAGCAGAAGGACGTTAGCGAGTGTCATAAAATTTACTCGTTGTTTAAACCACCGTGGGATTAGGCTGTCATTGCAGGCGCCCACGGAAATCTGGAACACGAGTTGGTGTGTCTAATCACAGTCTAGTCCTACAGCACTCTCCAGATTGCTATCTTTCGCTTGAAAATATTTCGATCCTGCACACAGACGCTGGGTCTTTCCCCCCAATAATGCACACACAGATATTGGGTATGAAATTTATTATTATTTTTTGTTTAATCCCAACATTTAGTGCTTAAATATCGTTTTCTTAATTTCATTTATTTAACTTTGAAACAAAATTAATTTCGTAGCAAAAAGAAGAAGAACAATTTTTTGGCACGCATTTCTGTGTTTTTTTTCTGCTTCAAAAATTCTTGGAGGTTTTTTAAATGCAAAAAGAAGAGAGAACAGATCACACAAGGGAGCTTAAAATGCCCATAAATTGTAGAATTTATGCAAAATGTTGAAAATATAAGACACATGAAAATAAATCTATTTATGTTTCTAATGCACTTATAGGCCAATTTTTTTTAATCCTCTTGCATGTTTTTTTTATTCCATTTAATTGAAAATTTTTCTATTTTTCTTGTCTGATGGCCGCCTATAGAAACAGTATTTAGTTTTTATTTTTAAACGAAAATGAAGAATACTCTTCTTTTTTTTTTATTATTTTTTTTTTTTTTTTTTGGTAATTTTGTTACAAAATTCTTATTGCTAAGTTGCTGTTAGTTATTTAGAAAATACACTTTGAAACGCGGCGAAAGTCGTGTAACGAGACGTCAATTGTGTTGCCCAACATTGTAAATGGTTGCTGCTTGCTGCTGGCAAGATCGTTCGTGTGCCATCCGTCAAAATGTTGTGTAAATTTTTCTTCTTTTCCCTTCGTTTTTTTTTGTTCGTTTTACAATTTCATTATTTTTTGGTGCATAAACGTAACATAAAGAACAGCGAAAATTACACTCACTGACAGACAGACCAGACAAATCATCGAGCGGATAAGATTTTGTTTTGTTTCAGTGAAAACGATCTTCTTGTTGAACTTCTTAATGTCTCTTGTTATTTTTTATTTATTTGTTTAATTTTGTTGCTGTTGTTGTTTTTGATTAGACAACTGGACAGAAGAATTTCAAAGGGCCAACAGTTTTGTAATACTGGAGAGCTAATTTTTCTCTATGTATTTGCGTTTCAGTATTTGGAAAGCAATTATCTAAATTTGGTGGAATGTTTGAAAGAAAAGCAAAATTTGACAAAGTGCCAATTTTGCATAAACTGATAAAAGAAAAATACTTAAACCTTCATTAAATAACTTTATTTATTTTTTCCAGTATTTATTTTGATTTGTATTAGACATTGAAATGGGTCTTCCAAATCGATTTGCTAAAATTGTCTCAAAAAAGTTGTCCCTTTACTGTTTCATTAGCATAAGGCGGTTTCCTTTCTGATAAGAATGTTACATACAAATATGCGGCAATTCGTTACTATTTGTGTTCGATTCAAAAAAGTATATTACGTCCTTTTCTGAATATGTTGCCCCATAACTGGCAAAATATGCAACATAAGTGACCCTCTACTCTCAAGTTGGCATGAGATACTGACATGTTTTAGATCGTTGATGAATACCTTTCAATACAAATAAGAACTTTTATTCGTGTAATTTTATAATAATAATTTATAACGGGAGATTTATAAGAACAATTTTATTGTTGATAAAATTATGGGAAAAACCGTAGGAACAGTGAACCGCTAAGTTAAGTCTCAATAATTTTGTACCATTGTAGCAAAAAAAAATGTATCAGTTCTAGAGGCCCTTTAACATTGTAATACTGAGTAATACGACATGTCAAAAACTTAAATCAAATGGGAAAGTATAATTAGTGTAAAAACAATATGTTATGAATCTGACCAAAATACGAATGGGAATTTCACAGTCGTATGGCTCTCACAATTTTTTAAAAATTTTCAAAAAACTTGCACTTTTTATTTTATCAAGGATGTATTTTTGCATAAGCAACCAAAGAAAATAACAAAACAACAAAAAAATCATGTGCTTCTAAACCGGTTTTGTTATTTCAAGTGTGATAATAGTGTGAAAGCATAATGTGATATTACTTTAAATTTTTTGGCAGTCGCACCACATCTCATTATATTTCCCTTTCACAAAGTGTCATGAAAGTCGTAAGACTTGTATTATAGTGTGAAAGGGCCTTTAAAATTATGGGCAAACTGTAAAAAATGTTATCTATGGAAAGGGCAACATTTTTGTTCAGAAAGAAAATCACCAATAGTTTTTATTTTTAATTGTCGACTTCATCCGTTCGTTGTATCATTGTATTTGTGGTATTAAATATATTGCACAATGTAAAACTGAAATACATTATAAACATTTATTTCATTTGCTGTTGTCAAAATAATGTGAATGCCATTTATTGGAAAGAACATCTTTTCCCATTGGCTCACGAAAAATTTTGAATGAATTGGCAAAATTAAATAGATTTAAATCAAATAATAAAATATTAAGTGAATTTATTTTGGGAATATTCATTTATACATATGATTCTAATTGTGCTTTTTCCCTTATAAACTATATGTGAAATTTATTATTACATACCTTATGATATTCTCATACAGTATGAAAAATATCATAAAGCATTTTATTACAAAAGTAACTCAATAATTGAGGAGGAAAGCATATCCATATAGTACTATTTCGCTAACGCTTACTTAGCTCATCAGTGGATTTTCCCAACTTCTGAATACAAACCCAAGATCTATATGTTTAAAATTCAATTAATCAAACGAGAATTGTTTGAATATTAAACATACAAACCAAAAAATCTATAAACAAAAACATAACAATCCATGAGTTTACTTTTATAACATACACACATTTCTATTTTTAGTTTTTTATTCTCATCTACACTAGGCTTGCCATCGGCCAGCATAACTAATGTATTTTGAATCAAATGAAAAAATTAAAAAATGAAACAAAACAAAAGAATATCAAAATTTAATACCGTGCACATGTAGTATTTTATATTAACTGAATTTATTTTGGGAATATTCATTTATACATATGATTCTAATTATTTTTCATACTGTATAAGAATTTCATAAAGTATGTAATAATAAATTTCACATATAGTTTATAAGGGAAAAAGCACAATTAGAATCATATGTACAAATAATAAAATGTTTGTTGTATAAAAAAAAGGTTCAAAGAAGCTATTTGGTTTGTTTTGTTTGTATATTTTGTAATTCTCAAATATTTTTTTTGGGAGTTCTTGTATAAACATAAAATTTCTTAGCTTTTTTCAAGAATTCGGTTAAAGGTCTACTGAAAATTATGGTAATAGCACCAAATGAAATATGCATATAAACCAGCTTAACCATATAAAAGGCCAAAAACGTTATTTTCTTTCTTAATAAAAATAAAAGTCGTTCTTCAATGTTCAAAAGTATATCTAACAATTCATTTATTTGACAATCTATCAAAAATAATTTTTATATTTTTCAGAGTGAAAATTTATAAAGCAAGGGTAACTAGATAGTTTTTGTTGAACATAAAACAGGTATATTAAATATTTTAAAAAACATATAAATGAAGATTTCCGACACATATAACAAAAATAAAATAAGCCTAATGAATTTTGAATAACGTCGAATAATTGAAAGCATAGTTACATAAAGAAATTATTAGCAAAACCTAGATTGGAAATTAAGTAAGTAATGGTGAAAGATATAAATGCAAAAGCACCATATATTTATGTGTGTCTACACCTATTTGCGCATAATTATCTTCTTCTTATTTGTATTTTGACGTTTACAAAATACATTGCCACAAATACACATTGATGAGAATTCCACAAATAATTTACTAAGTACTTTTTCCAGGGAATTAATTGCAGGATGCTCGAAACTTAATTCAAAGTTAGTATAGTACTTTGTATGGATATCGGTAGAATTTTAGGGCTCTCCGACATAAGAAAATATTCTAAAATTAATCACATAATTTTTATTGAAACCAATCTAAATCATACCACCAACTTTATGTATTTGTAGCTCTGTAATTACCCTTAGAAATTGCTCACCAGCCTTGTATTTCTCGGGTTATATCTGTGAAATATGTATGCAGGCCATTGAAATCCTCAAATTCAACTTGAGCAAATTTTGGAACCAGTAGAAAAACTTTTTCACCTTAATTTTTCTTTCATTCCATTCTTTTTCTCTACAAAACTGAAGCGATTCGCCAAAGTTTGTCGCCTTCTTTGCAACGTCTCTCGTGCGTCAAGCACGTATGTACATAGATGCCTTTAGCATCAGCCTACTATTGGTAGCAATAAAAACTAATGAAATTGAACGCTTCAGTTAGTATGTTGAAAGTATTCAAGGTATAGAAGTCATAAAAGCAAACAAGTGGAAAAAGTTTCTCATAAATTACTGAAAGAAATTGAAATCGTCGAATTAAGATGAAAAAAGAAAAATAAAAAAAAAGATATTTTTTCTTTAACATTAAAGGAATATGAGAGTCCTTTTTTATAGCAAGAACTTTATAGAAGAAAAACTTAAAATTAGCAACATTTTAAAAAGTAATTTTTTAAAAACTTGGTTTTACCTAAAAAGCTGTTTTTTTTTTTTTTTTTTTGTAAAATAGAGCACTGTGAAAAGAAAATCATTTATTTAAAAAGAAAGTTTTCTAAAAAAGCACCGTTTTTCTAAATATGTATGTACTTAGGTACTTTTTCTTTAAGAAAATATTTTGTTCCAAAAAGTGAATTTTCAAAAAAAAAATTTTTTTTTTTAAATTTTTTTTATTTATTTCATAAATATGTACTATTTTCCTTAATTGGTAGTTTTCTTCTGAGAGGCTACTTTTTCAGAAAAAGTTTTTTTTGTTTCTAAAAAGGTACTTTTTTCTAAAAAGGTAAATAAAATAGTTTTTTCTAAAAAAGTTAATATTTCTATAAGAAGATACTGTTTTTTCACATGTCAAAAACTTAAATCAAATGCGAAAGTATAAATAGTGTAATAACAATATGTTATGAATCTGGCCAAAATACAGATGGGAATTTGACAGTCGTATGGCTCTCGCCATTTTTTAAAAATTTTCTAAAAGCTTATACTTTTCATTTTATCAGGGATGTGTTTTTGTATAAGCAACCAAAGAAAATAACTTTACCACCTGTCTATTCTTTCATTATACCTTTCTGCGAGGTACGTTGCAATGGCCAGCCTATGTGTGGGGTACATACCCTGGGCATTGGTTCGAAAACAAATAAAGCAGTTTTTCTGAAAAAGGTTTTTTCTCTAGCGAACGGTTAAAGCATTTTTCTTATAACACTGAAGTGCACATTAAAAAATAACTACTTTGTTTTCAATTCTATTATTTGATAACAACCCATTGGAATCTTAAATCATACGGCTTGAAAATATCTGTTTTTCATTCCTTGTGCCCGTTTAACGTTTAGCAAGTGTGTAGTTTACGTTTTTCAGCGCTTTTGCCCTCGAAAGGATTTTACTTAAAACCAAAAATATATCGCCTATATATGTATATATTTATATGTATACGAGTATATCTAAAACGAACTGCGTCCGACTCCGCACACCTGAGGAATCAATCAATTGATTCAGTCATCTGTGAAAATCGTTGATAAAACAGAAATAATAAGAAACGATTCGAATCAACTGTTTTTTTTTGTATCGTATTTTCTTTTCTTTTTAGATTTTCTTACCACATGCAGGTTTATGTTCCATGAATTTGTATGAAGTGAAAACAATTTAGTTTTTTTTTTGTGGGGTTGATATGGTTAAAATCTCCGAACCAATATTTTCAACAAATGAGATAAAAATTAATGTTTTGTACAGAATGTTGTAAGAAAGTTGACAATATTTAATTTGAATACTTTTCTGAATACATTTACAGCTGGAAAGTTTCCTGATGAGAATATTGTCATGCTTGTGGTTGCAAAAGTTTAAGTGATTGAAAAAAAAAAAATATGTGTATATAAAATCAAGAAGTCTGTGAAGTTTATGAGAATTTGATTAAATTTTTTTGCACAGAAATGACTGCCAAATGTCAGTAATAAAAGTACCATACGCTTCGGCTAAACTGTGAATCCTATTTTTAGACGTTTTTAGCTTTTTTTTTTATCTTGGACCAGCACTCAGGAGATGACCCCTACACATGCGGTGCATTGTGCTGTAACTTAGAGGAAAGGGATAGTTAGATAAATGACAGGAGGTGAAGCTTCACTGTTTTAAAACTCTGCTTTTGCACGTTCTTTCTTTTATAGCAGTGTTGCAGCGCCTCTGCTGTTAAGGAGAAGTATTATATTTTTAAGTTTTTTTTTTTAGTAGCCATTTTTTAGTAGTTATTTTACTTCGCCAGTGCTACACATTACTGACGAAAGAGGTCGTTCTGATGTGCCTGCTTACGATTTTAAAACGCATTAAAAAAAATTTTTAGTTCTTGCTCCAATTGAAATTTTTAATCCCGTAATGTTAAGGAGGAATGCATTATCAAATAGAGCTCTTCCTATGGCGCAGCTAGAGACAGACCCCACCTCTCCTGAGCCTTCCCCATTAAAAACTCCTCTATCTGTGCATTTGCAGCACCAAAAGGGCCCCTATTGCAGAAATAATAGCAGCAGATGGCGAATCGGCCAAACCCAGTCCCACCAGCTCATGAGCCAACTCATTACTCCTGATGTTCATATGCACCGGAACCCACACTAGCACTCACCAACAACACGTAACATACGCCCGGCGACACCAATGGTCTTGGTGCTCCTGGGTTTCAAATTTTACAAAAATTACCCCAAAAGTTAAAAAATGCATTGTCCCGCCTTTGGCGAATTTGGTACTTTTTTTGTCGTCTTAATTAATCGTGAACAGTTTTCGTGAGTCCAGTCACTAAAAAATATACGCCAAGATTTTACGTTATTATTTACAAATAAAAAAGTGGGTATAAACGCAGTAATAGACAACTAAGTTGAGTTGTGAATCATAATAAAACTTGCTTTTGACGTTAAATATTCTTCGTTATAGTGAACTCATTTGTAACGAACCCACGCTCCACAAAGGTACTTTCATAAATTTTCCCCCTTTTTTTAACCAACTCGTCAAAATATGTGCCAATGGCAACATCAACTGTCAGTCCTACATTGTCACTACATATAGTAGCATTTTTAGTCAGCTTAAAAAACAAACAAAATTTTATTAAGACTGTTTTAAAATATCGAGAAGTCCTTAAAAAATTATTTTTTAATGGAAGAAAACCTCACATGTGTCCATATAGTCGTAAATATACACAGTGCCAAGAAAATTTAAACTACGTATGGAGATAGTTAAATGTTGTTTTCATTAAGTATTTCACTACGCTCATTAAGAAGTTCTCCAATATCGAAGTATTTTTGCTGGTCCCCTGGATATAACCCTCGTGGTTATACTTCCTCAATATTCGAATTCTGAAAAAATAGTTTCTCAGTGGCTCTAAACAGTGGGAGAAGCAACTGGCTACCACATTTATAGTTTCTCTATTTATTGTTTTGGGCTGGATCAGTCACGTTACTCTTTTATATATATTCATATATTGTCATATGATTTCAAAAAAGTTCCAAGTTATAAAAAATTCAAAATCGACTTTTTGATTGATTATGATGCACAGTATCAAAATACATGTTCCTGCCAAAATTTACACGCCCACAATTAGAAAGAATATTATTATTATCAAAAAAATTTCCAAAAAGCCCAATTGCAAGCGTAAATGATAGTCTAAAGTCTTTTGCTTCTTCTGTAAAGAGGGTGGCGGTGGTCGAAGTAGTCAGCACATTGACTACAAAACGAACAATTTTCCTGGGTTCAACCCCAGTTTCAGACTCATAAAAACATGTCGCATTTTTTCTGATGTGCATTTGTGTGTCTTTGTGTCAGTTGTTGTCGGAAGATTTCAGTGGCGAAGGCATAGTCACTGGTCACTGAACAGTAACGGCTTCAGCTGTAACCAAACCACAGGCACATCAGAACGTCCTCCTTCGACGGTATTGTGTAGCACAATCCCTTTCCTCTAAGTTACAGCACAATGCACCGCATGTGAGGGGTTCATCTCCTGAGTGTGTAACTTAGTGGTTTTATGCATTCATATGACGATATGTATGTATGGGTATAGATAAGTAAACAAGCAACTGAATTAAAATTGTTTAATTGTTTTTATTAGAATTAAAAATATATTATAAAAATACTATATTCTTTTGAATATAATAGCACGTTCGCACGGACAGCATTATACGTGGTTTGCTCTCCCATTCGTGGTTCATACCCCAACCATGATTGATACTACTTGGTTCGTCATACAAAATTATGAGAGCGAACCACGTGGGTTCATTCTGAACACAGTATAAACCACAGAGAAATTAGTATCATCTCTAATTTTGATAACAAATTATCGCTAGTTTATCTGAAGTAACAGAAAAAAAAACAAAATATAAATAAAAAAAATACACAAAAAGTGTGCAAAATAAAATAAATGAAGACATTTGCAAAAATAATGAATAATATACATAATGCATGTATAAAATACGTATGAATAAAAAATGTAAAAAAAGAGGAAATTGAGTAGCAAACAAATGAACACCATAGTTGGCAATCGTGGCGTGCTGACGTGTGAACATAGTATAAGTATCATATCATAGTATCTGCTCTTTTTATATTTTTATTTCCAATTGAGTACATTTTCTTATCTTTATTTTTTTTTCTTTTCAGGTGAGTCACGGTAAAAGTAACTTCGGTAAATATTTTTTATAAAAAATAATCTAAACAGTAAAAAAACCCACTTGATAATGTTTTCTTTCTTTATTAACAATAAAACATATTTTTCAGAGGCACTTTACGTGCCTGTAGCTAAATATAGTGAAACCTCGATCACCCGCCATTGTTGGGATCGGGAGTAATCTGGATAATCAATTTTCTCGGTTAATTGAGTAACAATTTTTTGTGGTTTTATTTTTGGTTATTTAATAAATAAACATTGTCGCGTACAAAAATATTTATATCTGTGGACTTTGGACAAAAGATCATAAGGCGATAAAAAAAAATTTCTTTGTATTTTAAACGTAAAAGAATCTTAACAAGTCGATTTGTTCCAGGTTGCGTATGATTGTTGTTTAATACTAAGCAGTGCACATACGCACTGTTTTTGAATATAAAAAACTTTTTGAAAAAAGTGTAATTAAAAAAAAAGAATATTTTTAAGGAAAAAATTATCTTTGTAAGAAAACTGTAATTATTTTTGTAAAAGAATACCTTTTTGAGAAACAAGAGTAATTTGTAAAAATCTTTGAAATATTTGATAACTAAAGCCATGTACACACGATTGTCAGATTTTGCAATACACGCACAATGAAAAATTGTCGCCGAAGTGTAAATTCTCTGTTCAGACTATTGTAAGAAAACTGTACCATTTTATTGTCACACAATAAATTTATCTGTCAACAAAAATTGTATGATCACACGGTTGTAAGTTCATTGTATGGCAAAAGTTGCCAGATCCGATGTTTAACATTGTATCCAAATATTTATGGGCAGCGTAGCCAAGAGAAATATTTATCTCAACATGGTGTTATTGTACGGTGTACTAAATTAAGCACATCCGACAATGTCTGATCAATGAGAATGGTGGGTATTCTCACGACTGTTAGAAGTGTGATAATGTTATTGTCGCAGAATGCACGGCGATACATTTTGTGAAGATGTTGCCACACGGAAATTGTGAGTTCACACGGTTGTTAAACATTTTATTACAATTTTTCAGTCAATATTGTAATATATGACAATCGTGTATACATAGCTTAAAACTAGAAATTATTTTCTCCGTCAGGATAAAGATCAAAAATAGAAATGTTTGGGCTGTTGCGAAAACTGAGTTGTTGCGAAAACCGGGTCAAAAATTTCTATGTCTGTTTCTCGATTAAAAATATTATTTTAAACCAAATCAAAAGTAATTAAAATAAAGAATAGAAACAAAAAACAAAAATATATTTAGAATAAATAAAAAATTCACATTCTATATAAATTTGTACTGATGGTTGTTATCAATTTGAAGATACATATTTTTAATGGCAAAAGAGTACAATTTTCGAGTGTGTTTTTTTAGATGACGTATTTTTGATTTAAAAAAAACTAAATTTAAAAATAAACTTTGTTTGCAAAGTTGACATAATTGAGGTTTTGTTCTTTTGAAAAGTTGCGTTAACACAGTCACCAATGTTAAGAATTTGGGTCTTGCGATTATGAAGGGTGGCGTTAATCGAGGTTACACTGTACATACATATATATTTAATTCATTTGAAATTTATTTCTCAAACTATTTGAACTTATCGCGAAGAATTTAGTAACTATTTCGCAAAAAATTAAAATTCTCATACCTGGTTTAATTTCACTGTGTCAACTCAAATGAAAGTCACTGTTGTTGAAGACGAAAATATAAATTAAACAGAAATTAAAGAATGATACAATACGGACGCTACAACTGTGCCTATTCATAAGCATATAAACCAATATCGTCTCTTTTTAGACGTTAAACCTTACGACTGAGCTTGGGAACTGAGTAAATAATTTTATAAGGAAAATGTAGCCTTTTTAAAGTGCCTTCTAAAAATTTTCATATAAAAATTTCATATAGAATAAAACGTAGATTTGTATTGTTGCACACTGAAAAAAAACTCGTCATTTATACAATAAATCAGCCAAAGATGCCCTTCATTGGATCAATGAAAAATGTTTCATTACATTTATGAAACACGTACGTAAGTGATGTTCATCTATTTTTCTTTAATTTAACGAAACATTTTTATATACGAAATGAAAATGTTTTATTGATATAATAATGCTGTTGCATAACATAAACGAAATTAATTCATAAACTTGATGAAAACTTTCCAGTATGTATGTCAGTGTAATTTACAATTTTTAATTGAATTGTAGTGTTTTATAGTAACTATCACAAGTAATTTTGACCACCTGTATGTTATCGATCATTAGCCTAAAAAAATTAACTACCGCATAAAAGGGATTTCGAAATATGGAACTGCATATGTATCTAACAATTTATATGGAATAATTCATTGTTGCTTATGCCAACTCATCAGTAGACCTCCAACAATATTACTTGAAAAAGATAAAAAATCTCACATGTTTATATAAAAACTCCCAAAAAGTCTTTGAGAATTACCGCATATAAATGCAAAAAAAAACTAAGTAACAGCGATATGTACATATAGTACAGCTGAACGATACAACTCACATAAATTTATTATTTTAACAATCTATTTTTTCAAGCTTTAAGGTTTTTTATATTTATATTTATTCTCGATATTTCGTTAACCTTCGGTTAACATCTTCAGGAAGTTTTTTATTTTTATCTATATATATCGAATATAAATATCGAGAATAAATATAAATATAAAAAACCTTAAAGCTTGAAAAAATAGATTGTTAAAATAATAAAAAAGGTTAAAAAAAAAAAAAAGTATTAAGATAAATTTATTATTTTTATATGAAGAATATTTCATTGTATTGATGCAATCCTGTCATTGCATTTATAACACTTTAATTTGTAGTTTTTAAAAGTCATAAAATGACGAAAATAATTGCAAATTTAATTAGCTTTAGCGAAGCGTATACATTAAGTAGAAAAAAAGGAGGCAGCTAACTTATATTTTATCATAAATTTATTAAAAATAACACTCGTTTAGGTTACGGAAATATATTCATTGATAAAATGAACAATGAACAACTTATGAAGAACAAAGATTGCAGATTTCATGTATCTGATGTCATTGTTCATGTTATTAATGAAAACTTTCAGCAGAATATGTAAAGAAACCGTTTCATTATATTAATGTTGGATTTTTTTCAGTGTATAAAACTACCATTTACAAATTATAATGCAGCTAAACTACAGTAATTCGCATTTATAAATTGCAATTTCTTCTTTATAAAGCAACCAATTGCTAGTGAACTGCAATTAATTTACACATCTACATACGTCTGACTATTTATAAAGGTTTGTGCGAATTAAATTAATTAAAAATATCCAATAGAATGCATTAAATTTTAAGGTGATATAATTAACACTCTTCAGAGTGCGTTACCAGCGAGATTATTAAATAGCACAGGACAGGCTGCTCGTGGAAAGCGCCTAAAATTGCAGCAAATTAACAACAACAACAACAACAACAACAACAAAAGTACAACAATAAATGTAGAAAATAAAAAAATAATTTGTGGTAGAGCAGTTTTTGGGGCAGAGCGCTTTTCATATAACCAGAACAACAAAAACAAAAACAAAATATTCGTACAAATTATAACGAGTGGCAACAATGTTGTGAATTTTTGTTGCTGCTTTCAGTAGATTAATTTTTAAATAAATTTTATTAGAATAAATGTTCAAACTGTTGAGCTCTGCATAGTTGCTGACTGTCGCATAAAGAGATTATTTAATATAAATTTAGAATCAGAGGTAAATTGTATATTCCACAGGTGTTTTTAATTGCTAAAAATGTTTCTAAATAATTTTAATGAAATTTCAAATTATATGCACACTGAACTAATTACAAAATGTTATTGAATAACAATATTTTAATTGATTCATTATCAAAATTTATTTCATATTTGTGGAAAAGAAAGGTGTGTAAATAAAAACCATCTATTATTTTGGGAATTTTTTTTTCTTTGGAAATTTTGCATACATTTTTATGCAATAAATATGTAAATGGGTGACTTTTCTAACTGAAATCGAAAACAAAATTATAATTTGAGATTTTATTTTTATAGGGAATACAAAAAAATTTCAGTAAACTTGTCAGACGGGAACCGATAACTTCTACAAATAATAATGCAGTTCAAACCGGCAATTCAACTGTAGTTTAGTAACTATTTACAATCAAACACTTAAGTTTATTTCCAATAAAAGTATCTCTAACTAAAAGATAAGCGTATTTCCTTAGTCGTTAGTTTGGAATTATCAAATTCCCTGTCCCAAATGCGGCAACATTTTATTTGATTATTTTAACTTTTTAGAATTTTTCGGTTTTTAATATTTAGTCAATCGTACCTTGACTAAATTTCCATTCAATAACCTTGACTGGGTAGATAAGTAGATAGATTTCGCTTTCATACGCCCACGTGCATATTTGAATTTCATCTGCAAATTCCAATACCAACAATTTGGCAAGAGTTTTTCATGTAGAAGATTCAGTTAATTTTTTTTTCTATCATTTTGGTTGTTGTCATGACTGCTTAGGATTTTTTTTGTTACGATGAGGGGGGTGAGCAGGGGATAAGGATTTTATTTACTGCTGGTGATTTTGAAACAAACAAAAAAGTCACCAGAAAAAAAATCTATTAAAAATACCGGCTGGATTTTCTTTTGCTAATTAAAAGCCAACTTTATTGTTGCTGATGAATAAAGAAATTGAGAAAAAAAATTAAAATTGTGTTGATTATAGACATAAATATTGTTGAAAGAAATTTACGATAATATCTAAAAAGTTGTCACTTTTAAATTACAATTTTGGAAAAGTTAATCGGAAAGTTAAAGAGGAAAAAATATACACATGCAAAGATACATATCAGTCGTTCAATTCTACTGGGTATAAATTGATTTTATAAAACAAACTGACACATAAAACAATATAAAACGAGTGATCCATCTTTCATAACGGTATTGCAACATATAATAACTTTGACATTTGCCATCACACGTTCTTACTAGAGAGACTGATCTATTAATGCAAATAATTATTCAAGAATGCCGGGTCAATATGTGTGCCCGAAAATATGTAAAAATGGATGGTTTCAAAAGTCTGTTTTTTATATATATATATTTTTTTAATAAGAATGTAAGCCAAGAAACACAGAAAATAATATTAAATGTTCTTAAGACAAACTATAGGCATACATATGTATGTTGTAATAAATAATAAATACTTAATTAACAACAATTTAAATATATTTCTAAATATATCAATTCTTTTTTTAGAGAATTAAGTCGGAGTTAGTAAAAACGTAGATTCGATGTTTGATTGCGAAAGCGAAATAATTATCGGGAAAGGCTCACTCAGGAGAGTTGGGGGTCTATCTCCAGCTGCGCCACAGCAAGAGCTCTGTGGCCGCGCTGTGATTTACGTAGAACTCGGCTTGGTTGAAAACACAAACAGCTGACAGAATTGTTTGAACTGATACGTTTTTAATAACTGACAACTAAAGTTGAATGATACTGAAAAGTCTAACGCTGGACGATACGTTTTACTAAATAGAACTTCAATATTCCTACCAAGGCGAATTCATAACAGGTGAACTTCCTAGCCCAGCTGGCCGACTATTTACCACTTTTAGATGTCAAATTGTATGAATTCTTTTGACTAGGTTCAATGATTATTGGTTGTTGTTGTACTAATAAGTTTACCTGGTATCAATCGCTTAGATGCCTACCAACAATGGTGGCATTGTGTGTTGCACTTCAAGAATAGAGTAGAGGTGAAGTTGAGTACAAATGAATTCGTATACAACTCAACAGTTGTACCATGTTCCCACGGCCTGCAATATTCGTGGTTTGCTCTCCCATTTGTGGTTCGTACCCCAACCAGGATTGATACTACTTGGCACGGCGTAGGTGGGGTTTTTAAAACAGGTGGAATTTTTTTGCTGTACCTGCGTTTGTGCATCAAACGTTAAAGGAACCATGGTTGGCAAATCGTGGTTCATATTGTCGTGTGAACATAGTATTATTTGTTTTGCTAGTTTTTAAAGTAGAGTACCAGAATCGCGGGCTGTTAAGTAGACGCATTTTAAATTTTAAAACTAATTAGACACATTTTATTTATTTCGAATAGCGCCGAAAGAGGGCGCTGTGGTGTTCAGTAGACACTAATACACATCATAAAAATTTTATTTATTTCGCCCACTACACTAATCCACATCGTAGAAATTTTTATTGCCTGAAGTAGGATTTGAAGCCTCGACTCCCGGGATGTGGATTCCGAGTTACTTCAGATGAGGGAATTTAGACGTGTCACAACAAAAAATAAGAATAACTATACAAAAAGCAATATTCAAACTTTGGTGAAGAGCGCAAATATATTTTAATGGGAAAATTAATCAGGTGCAAAGAGTACAAGCATATTAAGATAAATGCCAAAACGTCAAATCGTCCACTAGTTTAATCGATAAAAAGTTTCAACTTAAAATTGACGTTTCAAACTTAAAATCTTTTATATGTTGACAACTTAGCGACAACAACAGCAATCCACAATCACATCAGAACGCCCTCCTTCGTCGGTATTGTGTAGCACCGGCGAAGTAAAATAATAAAAAATAAAAAAATGGCTACTAAACCGAAGCTTCAGCACTGCTACGAGTATAAAAACAAAAGAACGTGCGAAAGCAGAGCTGCAAAATAATTAATTAGGCTTCACCTCCTGTCGTTTCTCCTACTATCCCTTTCCTATAGTTCCCAGTACAATGCTTCGCATGTGTAGGAGTCATCTCCTGAGTGCTGGTCCTAGATAAAAAAAAAAAAAAAAAAAAAAAAAAAATTTACAATGTTTGCGATTTTCAGCTTAGTTTTTGACCGTATAGTTTTCTTTAGTGTTTTTTTAAATGAAAATAAGGAGGCAACACTTAAAAATTAAAATATTATATTGTATTTGTTTCTTGCTGACGTTTCTGTCTCTTTCTATCAGTTTCATATTAATTAATGATAGTGTGTCATACAAGCTTTACAGGGGAACTAATTTGTGTCCAAACCGCACGTATGTGGCAGAAACTCCCTGCAGAAGTCTTTTCTTTCACATATGACAATGTCCACTAACAGTACTCCCTATACTATACGCCCCCTCTCCAAACCTCATTTCTTAGTTTCTGCAAAATGCATTGGATGTGCAGGGGTAATCTCCTTAGTACCGGTAGAAGAAAAAGCAAAATATACTTGGTAATTGTAGCAATAATATAATAAAAATTCTTTCATGCGATTAGATTTTCGTTAAATTTAGTTCTTTGCAATTTCTATCAAATAAATATTTATTTTTTGCTATTAAAAACAGCTGCTAACATTTTAGAGGAGCATTGAACGAAATACGATGTATTCATCATACACATTTTGTAATTTTAATGGTGCATTAGGCATACACATCCCACGGGGGTGCATGCCCAGCAGTTCTGATATCGAGAATAAATATAAATCTGTAACTGAAATTCTAAAACTTTTCAGCAGAGCGAAAAAACTATTTAATTTGTCATTTTTGTTTCATATTTTTTTACGTTATTGTTTGCCTTTTTAAGAAATTTATAAATTTAGTACAACTAAGTTAACTTTTCTGTAATTTTACTTTCAATTAAATTCTCTAATGAAATGAAGTTTACAAATTAAATCAACAACAAGTCCAGATAAGTTGATTACTTTTTGTGTGATATCTCAAAAACTAAAATTCATAGAAAGGCGTTGATTATTCTAAACAAATCGTCTGTGCAAATTACTTTACGATTAAAATAGTAAGAAATTTTCTTATCTCGACTTACGATTTCTTGTCAAAAGTCCCCAAGAATGCAACTTGTTGGATTTTAATAACTAATAATTTCAAGTTCAAACTGCTTAATTTTTCACAAATATAACAGTTGTAAATCTTTCATTATATTCAAAATAGGACAGACAGTAGAAAATGTTATACATTGCGTGGGAATATACATATAAAGTAATCGACTGCCTTCTTTGGAAAAACCACTAGCCGAACCTTTATGGCTCTGAAGAAATTGAGATTGCTCTGAAGATTAAATTATTTAAATATCATATTATATTAAAGTCAGTCAAAAGTCCAGCAGACCGAACTGTTGGGTACCTCTTATCTCTTGCAATGCAAATATAAGAATTTTGAAATTCAGTTTTGGCAATATTTTTGTTTCAAAAAGTATTATTTCTAGTGAATCACCATGTTAAAAGTAGAAAAAAAAAATAAAAGGCTATGAATTGTTGCACTGAAATAATTGAAATTTTTATATTTTTATTATACGAACGAAGACATATTTTTATTTTATTTAATTTGTCGTTTAGTTCAAGGCCAGGAAATAATAAACTGCAACAAGCAGTATTTGCAATAAGAGAAATATTTATGAAATAACAGCCAGCAAATACATATGCACATACATAGGCACATACTCGTCCATACATGTGTATGTTTACATATTTAAACACAATTTCCGTACTTCACATAGTCAGGCGAACTATTGAACATTTAGGAATTCAACACTCAAATGCGTTTTATCTTCTTCGAACACTGATACCTCGATTTGCGATATACATTTTTATTTTTATTTCTTTTTATTTACAGTTGCATTTAAATGGGTAATACATAATTAAAAATTAGTACGTTTCTTTGGGATTAAAATACACTGTGTCCGTTGTTGAAGGTTCCAGTGGCCAGTACGGGCTCCTGCTTCGCACCGGCGAAGTAAAAGAACTACTAAAAACGAAGCTTCAGAAATTTAATATGTCTCGTTGACGTTCAATGCTCTTAATAAAACTTTGTGTCAATTATTACGTTTTTTATTTAACTTTGAAAATATAAATCTGCTACCAGACATCCTCTATATTGTTCAAAATACCATTTTTGGTGGAATATATTTAATATATCAATATAATATATAAGATACTAGAAAAATCAACGAAAAAGTTTAAATAATCCAGATTTAAAATTAACAAGAGTTAAACAATTAAATTTTTTTTTGTTTGTTTCAAACAACTCCTATTAAGACCACCAGTAACAAACCCTAAACATTTCAGCAAGTATGATATCACAGGTTTCACTGTATTCACTTTTATTTACATATGTATATACAGCTATAGAGCAATAACGGTGAACATGATCTAATATTATTTTCACTCTTAAATTTAAAACTCGATTTCAACATTAAAATTATAAACAGCTGATTTCGCGTTCGCACATAAGTTTTATTGAATTTGGTTGACCTAATAAATTCAGTAAAAAAATATTTTTTCTCGTAGAAATAAGTACTTTTTCCAGTACCTGACTGGTTTTAAAGCAGAAGATGGTTTTACGTTAAAAACAGAGAACTCTATGTTGGTCTTCGATGAAGTATGGTGGACTGGTTTGGTAGGCTGTGTTGACAAACAGGACGGGGGGTGAACTCAGAAACGAGGTTGCGGACAAACTGGCTGAGGATGGGGCCTCAGCTGCCGCAGGACTGGGACATTACAGGATGCGAATGGAGCAGGGTCTTTTCGGCGTTGCACAGGCTAGATGGTCGAATGAGAACTTATGGTCGAACTCTAGTATGACTTGGCCGCGGTTTGATCCCTGCGGACCGCCATACTGATGGGTGAGTCGTGACGAGGATAAGTCTCTCTATCCGCGGTACAGGGTGATTTGCCACCGATTGGATGGAACGATGATCGATCTAGTTAAGGCAGCACAACGGGACCCGGGAGTACCCGACTGGGCTAATTACCCTGCTTACTTAAACCCAATCGATTATAAATTTCAGAGAAAAAAAAAATATGAAAAACATTTTTGCAGAAAATAGATATTTTTTACGAAAGAAAATTACTGCGTGTGACTGGATTCATGCATTGTGGATATATTTTTTAAAAAACCTTTCCAAATATGTTGCTCACATTTATTTATTATAAATGAAGCAGTTTTAGTACACACTGTTGTTGGTATTTACTGAGTGTGTTCTATTTTCCTTCAAAATTGCGCAAATGACGGCATTATTAAGATGCGACTTAAAATGCTTTCTTGACACACACATGCTTGCACATTATTGGGCGTCGCGTTTTTCAATTCAGTTGTAATAAAAATATTTGTAACAAATAGAAATTAATAAATTTTCTATAAAATCAACAGCTGTAAATGAAGCAATACTCAGTTATTCACCGAAAAAATTATTAAGATTTTTTTTCGCATTTGCCTTTTTCGCAATTTTACACAAAAAAGAAATCGACTAAATTTCTATGAATGAAAATAATTCTTTTCTTTTCGCTTGAAATCAAAATTAATATTTGAAAATATTTCAAATTTTCCTTTTTAATTTTTTTGGTCGTTTGTAAATTAGAAATGATGTGTCATTTTAGTGAACGCACTCACATGGTGATATTTTGTGACTGTTATTTAAAGCATTTAAATTTTAATAATTTCTGCGGTTTTATAGAAATATTTTTATTAAATGCAATTATATTTTCATTTGAATGTAACAAGAACCTTGAAAGTTTATTGATCTTCATAAAAAGTGTACAACTTTTTTTTAATTTAAATTGTGTGTGTGTGTGTGTTTTTAGTTGTAAAAATGTTTATTGGACTTGTGCAATGGACAAGTGAACAGCACATAACGATGTGAAATGTAATTTTAAAAGCTTAAACTTGTTATAATTTGTTGAAAGCAATTTATAACAAGAGATGCAATTTTGTGTTACAAAAATTGTTTTCATCTTGGAAAAAGTGCAGCAGAAATATGTGGCGACTCTGGGGACTCTCAACAGAAACTTTAAACTTTTCCTATTAGAATGAATATTTGCCAAGGAATATTTGGTTAGGCATTCCAGAACTCCGGTAAAGGAAATCACAGCGGTCGGTCCTCTTGGGTCCTCAAAGTTCGTTCTGTGTTACTTGCTAGAGACAGATGGAGTAGAGTAGCAAAGATGTAAGAGAAAGAGAAAGGAACTATAAGAAAGAAGAAACTTGATGAAAGAGAGAGGAAAGGGGGAGGAGAACGGAAGAGAGCAGTCGTCGTGTCCAACCCAAATGTCAGACCATCCGATTTCCATAAAATGGTTAGAAGGTCCTCTGGTTCTATCGCAGGCCAAAAGGCTGATGACACACCGTCTGCCCAAAAAGTGCAGGCGACGTTCGTCTAGTACAGAACAAATGCTCAAGAGATATGACGGTGTCTCTTCCTCCTCCTCATCCTACCAACTGGAACAGTAGTCGTTATAAGGGAGACTCATCCACATTGCTTGTGTCCCAAAAGAACACCGGCACCAGATCCTTGATTCGTGTCTTGGGAAATCCGAGCAGCCTCTATGTTCTTCTCATACCAATGCAAGGCCAGAAATCCTGGCAATGGAAGAAGTCAGCTCATCCCGCGACCTATGTTGCCATCATCAACCCCATGTACCGCATTTAAGGGTAACACGAGAGTGCTACGCCACACTGCTGAGGGATGCAAAGCACTCGCAACCAAGCTTCGAAGCAGTGTACGCCCCCCAGGATAGGCCTTATAGCAGATTTACTTTCGGTCACGCAGCGAATATAACTGACCCATATTCCATGAAACTGCAAGCAGTTCGCCGCCTTCTTAATTACACACACTATCGCCTACAGTATATTTTGAGTTGAAATTCATCTTGAGCGACGAGGTGCATTTTGATTGAAGCAGTTACGTCAATAACTGGGGTAGTGAAAATCGGAGTGGGATGCACGAAAAGCCGTTACATCCACTCTAGGCTCCAGTGTATGGTGCGGGAGGAGTGATTGGACCGTAGTTTTTTGAGGATTGTTACTGAGTTGCTGTTACTGCCGAACGCTACAGGGCCATGATAAGCGACTTCTTACTGCCGGAATTGAATGCTTGGTGAACGTGTGCTTGCAACAGGACGGTGCAACCGCACACTTAGTAGGAACCACAATGGATATTGTGAAGGAAGTATTTCCTGGTCGCGTAATATCCTGTTTGGGTGATTCATCGCCAGCAAGATCGCCCAATTCAACCGTCCCAGGCTACTTTCATTGGAGCTAATCATTGAAGTCGCTTTTTTATACCAACAAGCCCCAGATAATCGCAGTTCTTAAGGAGAATATTCTACAGGAATGAGAATAGTTATCACCAGAAATATTGTGCCTCCGTAGTCTAGGGCATGAGCATTTAACTTATCAATATGGAGGTGCGGATTCGATTCCCAGCTAAACCTTGGGTGTTTATATAGACAAGCTATAAGAGCTTCGTAGAGTTTGTGTTGTTTAAAAGAAAAAGAAAGTTATGGAAAATGCGATAAAACGGGCACAAATGTGTATCAACATTGGCGGCATCCACTTGGCTGATATATTTTCCAATTAACAGGAAAAATAGATTTCAAAATAATGTTTTTTATTTAGTAAAAAAGTTATACTAAAACAAAATTGGATGATTAATTTTGCGCCACCTTGTAGTTAAGATTGCGATACTAATTTATATGTATGTAATTTATTTTGTGCAAAATATGTATAGGGTGATTTTTTTTAGCTGCACGAGGACTATCGATAACTAAAGGAACATTAAGGTTCTTAAAGTGTTTTAGGAAATTGTGTTTTTTCAATAATGGTTAAGCTCAGGAAAATAATTCTTGATTCTGATTAGTGATTCTTCTTAACAAACTAATATACTGACAAAGTGATGTCAATGTAGCGTTTAATTAGTATTTAATAATAGCTTTAGTATATAACAGTTTATTTGCTACATATTTGCAAAAAATTTAGATTGAGATATGAAAATAAATATTTGAAGTTAGATTTTGCAGACATAATGATCAAATAAAATGCTAAATAAAATAAAAGTAGATGCCACTTGATATCAATGTTTGTCTACTACCGTTAACAACAAGTTACAGAATCGCAGAATGGTTAGTGCACGCAACCTGAAACGATGATAGATTTAACAATTGTCGAATCGTTAAAAGCTACTTAATTGTACTGCAGCCCCAATCTTCAATATAAAGCGCAATAATATTGATCGGTACAATTATTTAAATAAAAGAAAATTAATTTCTTTTTACTGTCAAACGAAAACTGTAAATCAATATCGCACTCACAGGGAAAATCACTTTAATTCATTGAGTATTAATTCACCAGAAGATAAGCAATCAGTGGCATAGACAAAATCGTGCATGAACAATCTTGTTGCTACATTTAATTAGCAACTTGTACAATTGTGTTTGTAACAATAAATAATAATTGAATTTTTTATACAGCTCATATTATCTCATCTTTTGACTGAAGTCACTACCTTCAAATTCAGGGCCAGATATACATATGTACATATACACACACATAAGTAGTACCCACTCGTTTATATTTACGGATTCCAATAACTTAAGAAACAAATAAAATGATAAAAATAGAAGAAAACATTTTAATAAAAAAAAAAGAAATTTTTTCTCTGCTTTCCAAACTTTGAAAATTGTTTGTGTTCCTTTTGATAATAATTTTCAAAAATTTATTAATAAAACTCATACCGCCTCTGCCAAAAAATCCATGACGTAAATAATGCTGCTGCATCATGATGTTGTTCTTAGTAACAATTTTTATTAAAAAACAAAAAAAAAACATTTTTTTTTCAATTTTAGAAATCTTAATTGTTGTACAAACACAATGTGACTGTGTGTAAGCAAAAAGTTCCATAACAGCTTGTTGCCTGACATGACTCGATGACATTTTAATAGAGAAACACTTTAAACGTACAAGTAATGAAGCGCAGTGAAACACACGCACGCATGTACGAAAAACAATTTCATTTTTATTTTATTTTTCCAATATTTTTTCTGTTTCTTGGTGACACATTATGGAAAATTTATTTTGTTTTTTGTTCGGTTTCATGTTCATAAATAATTTAATAAAGAACTATTGCTGTGCACTGAGAGAATTTTTTGATAAATAAAAAAATTACTAAATTTAAAATAAACCATATAACAAACATATGTATGTAGATAAATAATCGTCATGAAGTTTGACTAACGTTGAATAATTGAAAGAATAATTACATAATTGTATTGGAATATTTAATTTTTCGTTTTACCTTTTAAATACAATCATTATCAACCAAGGTGTTGACTAATTGCAAGAAAGGCTTAGAAAAATTAAATAGATTTAAAATCGAATAATAAAATGTTTGTTGTAAATATAAGGAACATTTTTAAAGAAGTTATTTGGTTTGTTTTGTTTTTATATACCGTAATTCTCAAATAGTTTTTGGGAGTTCTTGTATAAACATATGAAATTTCTTAGCTTTTTCAAGCATTTATTTAAAAGTCGACCTTTAGATTTTGATTTTGACAAGGTGTTCCGAACATTGCCGGGGATAACTATGTATAAAGGGTGTGTACATGTTAGTGAACGTCACCATATTAAGTCGGTGGTAAGACCACCATGGGGATAGACCCCGTAGACGCCCACGTTAATCTTAGACAAAATCTGTCCTTTAATAGTCCACGTATGTCCATATTTGAGTTAGTTAAAAAAAAACAAGTGTGTGATATTGAGGATACTGTGCAGCCAAACGGCTGCTTCTACCATTTTATACATTTCATAAGCTTTGCAACATGTTGCAGGTGCACAGTTGTGGTACACGTTGAAATACCACTTTTTTGCTTATTTTTTTAAGTCGTAAGTCATTGTCCTATTCAGGTGGAAATGAGTCCAAATTGCGAAGTAGCTACTTAGACCATCAATATTTTTATATGTGCGACATACATATTTATAAGCTACATTTTTTTTAATTTTATAACTATTCCAAATTGTTTCTGAATTAATTTTTTTTTCCAGTGTAGGAGTTGTGTGTAGTAAATACAGCCAGACAGTGGCATTATTGCTGCACACTGTTGTTTACGATTTTAAGCCTGTCAATTTATGAATTATGTTGTTCGCACATCTTGTGTTGTCGTTGTTGTTACTGCTGCCATAATGGCATTGTTGTTGTGGCAGCTTATCTTTATTCGCAGTTTGAACAGTTGAGAGTTGACGGATATCCTCGTTCCATTTTTGTTTGTTTGTTTTATTTCATTTATCAGCTGTTTGTTGTTAAATAAATGTTTTATGTTTCTCTTTTTATTTGTTTTATTTTTGCATTGAGATTGTTTGGTTGCAATTAGTTTCTGTTTGTTTTTCTTAAGAAGTTTTATTTTATTTTGGCACTATTTAAAGATGAATTATAAATTCTGTACGAAAAACGTTGAAGCTTTTGATTTTACAGTCGGTAAGAGATTTCCACTGGATATCTTAAATTCCGGTGCTGGTGGCATATTTATATTCTGAAAAAGTTGAGCTTTACAAGAGTAAAGGCTGGGCGTAAAATGAAGTGCCACAATCAAAAATTGATAGTATATCGTGTTTTATTTGAAATAAAACGAAAATATACAATATGCAAGATTTTGTTTCGTCAAATACTTGTCTAATCTGACAGTTTAGTTCAGTTTAGTTATTTACATTCTTATCCATTCTATACGGCGTAATATATCTTTTGATGTTAAAGAAGAATCTAAACTAAAGGGTTTTCCAATAAGTGCTTTCATTTTGATCTGAACAAACGAGTATTTTTAACCGAAATCATAGAATGGTTATTTGATTGTAAAGAGGAGGGCATGACATTAATAATGGACGACAATGTTAGTCAAATGGTCGCCACGACTACTTCTGCAGGACCATATTCTTTCCATGACCAATTTGATATTTGTTTTCGATGACTTCACGAATTGCAGATGATTTGAATCGATTATTTGATTATCCAAGGCCAATTTTGCTCGTTAACGCATCCTCCGAGGTGAAAAAAGGCCTCTCCAGGTCGAGGATACAATCAGTGAAGATACTGCGTTGCTTATGTTGTGTAGTTGCGTGCTCCTGTCTTAACTGAACTTTAGAATCCTTAAAACGCAAGTCTTTCTGCAAAATACGTTTTCCTGCCGGTTGCGGAATGTCCAAATTTAAAGATTGACGAGAGATGTACAAACCTGGGTTTTCTTATGTTGTTATTGAACGACATGCACGAATTTAATTTTTCCCTTCACTAACGTGTGCCAACAGCTCAAATCATTCCACAAGTTGCACAATTACTGGCACAGAAGACGCTTCACAACCTCGAAATAATGCCTTTGTTTTGCGTACTGTGAACACAAAATGTTCACAATTTTTGTTGTGAATTTTAATAATTTCAATGTATTGTTGTGCGAAGTATCCCGTTCCATTTTTATTAATGGCGTAGTTTTTACTTGTCATCCGTTAAGTAGTTACAAGTTGAGTCATTGAAATGAAACATCCTTTGGGAACACCCTCTACAAGGGAAAATATAAAAGATATCTGTGGAATGTGTGTCTTATTAAACATATTAATCCAGTTTTATGGCACAGGGTGACCAAAGTTATTGCAAGCTTCTAATTGTAGCTGTTAGTTTTTCGTTATTTTCGAAATGCCATTTCTTAGGTTATTATTACAAATTTTGTAATCTGTTCTCAGGACTACAACTCTAGTGTGAAAAGATTCACAATTTAATACCACTCGTTGACATCGGAGGCGCTTCAACACTGCTATACATCAAAGAACATGAAAAAGCAGAGTTGTAAGGAGCTTCACCTCCTGTCATATCTCTAACTATGGCTTTCCTCTAAGTTACAGCACAATGCATCGCATGGTCTCAGGGGTCTTCTCCTGAGTGCTGGTCCAAAATAAAACAAAAAACAATAGCGAATTCAAATCTTGCATTATTTTTGGAGCACCCATTGCCAGACAAATGTAACTTTGTTGTTGTCACTGTAAAAACTTATTAATAATCTCTCAGCAGCTTTGATTAATCAAAATTTTGTGCCAACTACTCTGGATTTAGTAAATAGTTTTTAAATAGCTTTTGGCTAGCCGCTATAAAAAATTTTCTTTTAAACATTCATGAGGGTGTCGTCAACACTGGCATTCATGCTAATGGTCGTCATAAAATGTTGTAAAGAATTTGTATATTGACATTTTTTATTCATACATGCACGTACACATGGACAAACATAAGCCAAGTGCATGCTCATACATGCTTATGATCGTGTGTGCGTATATCTGTATTGTATGTTTTTTACAATCTCTTATCTAATGTCTATATTGTGTATGTAGATTATCAAACACATGTGTAGTATTCAAATGGTAGTCATAAAGTCAAATGTTTCCAAGTAATAACGATTAGATATTTATTTATGTTAGTTATATGGTTTAGTTGGTCTATTTGTATATTTAATTTGGAGTTAATAGTAAAATCGTCAGTAGACCTTCAACCAAATTCCTGAAGCGCGTTGAATAAATGAAAAATTTTTAAAGTAGTAACACCAAAAAAATATAACTGCTGTGAGCAACCCATCGTAATTTAGTATACTATTTAAAAAAATTCAATCAGATGATAAGAAAAAAAAAACATTTATAAATATTTGCTTTCAAAATGTTAAAAACAAGTGAAAAACTAAAATAAGTGGACTTTGTAATATAGTAAATTAAAACTTCCCTTACTTACTTCTTGAAATGAATATAATGGAAAACAGCTGTTACTAGTGATATGAGCTGAATAATTTTTGCTGAACGGCGGCTAGTCGATAAATGATAAGTGACTGTCAGCCAGATAAGCTACACACATAAAATTTGCTCACTTATAAATTTTTAGATGTCGTGATTTTTTCTTTCTTATTTACTTTAACTTATGAAAATTTAATTTAATTTAAGATATACAAATCTGAACAATTTTTAAAAATGATTATATCAATAAGAAATAGCGCGGCTTATATATGTAAAACCGGCTCGACCACAAGTATTAGCCGTTCAACTAACTCTTCTTCTTTAATGACTTTTGTGTTAGATGTACAACAACAATTTTTTAAACTATTTTAAAATATGAACACATTACGACAATATGATTGAATAGCACACCTTGTGAGACCTCAATGTTATGCATTTAAAAGTGTTCAATTAAAAATGAAGAGCAGTCGAACTGAGTCGCTCTCCTTGCTCGTCGCTTGTATCATCCAAGTTTTCAGGAAAAATTTCGAGATGGGAATGCAGAAAATGTATTTTGAAAGACATTCGAGCTCCAATCTCGCAATAATTTTACAACAAACTGTCGATTATGTGCTTGAAAACCGGGGATTTGCAGTTATCGAGAAAGTGGTGAACACCATCTTGAAATGATACCCATGCTGCTGCTTCATTGGGCGTTAAACATTTTGTAAAGTTACTGTCGGCCATTCATTTTCGAATATCAGGTCCGACAAATATTCCCTCTTTGATTTTGGCGTACGATCATTGATCGTACGGGGAACTGGCTTAGACACTGATGATACCTCAGGATATTTACATTTTGCTATTTTTTTTTGCATTTAGACCGACAACATTCAAGCAAAAGTAACAATCATCTACATGATTTTTCGGCTCTCTCCATCGTTGGCAATGAAAATGAAAAACATACTTTTTTACAGCGAGACCACTTTCATAATATTGCGCTACACTCGTTACAAAACAATTTCGGTACCCACGGCTTGTGAGTGTTTGCTACAGAGAAACCAAAATAATAAAAATATACATTTCTGGTCACATTAGTAATAACTTTGCCACTTTTTCTGAGCATATAATATTCGCAAAATTAACAAAAACACTTTGAATCAACTTTACAATTCTGTCTTTGCATTCTCATACGTTTTGGATTAAAAAAAAAACTTTAAAAATACAAATTAAATAACCAAATGAAATGCTGCATATAGACTATCTAAACCATATAACAAACATAGATAAATAATCGTAATGAATTTTGACTAACGTTGAATAATTGAAACAATATTTTCTATTTTATTAAAAGTGCATTAAAAAAAACGTTGACATATACGTTGTCATAAACAGGTTGTGGCCGCCATGTTATTTTATAGAACTTTTGTGATTAACAAAAAGATGTATTTGGTTTTAAACAAGTTTTTAAATTAAAATTTTACAAATGAATGAATGAATATTGTGTATAGAATATTCATGAGTAGAATAGTGGGATCGATTATGGCCTATTAGGCTAGATCTTTTTCAGAAGAATTAATAAATGAAATTAAAATTTCGTTGTGTTTAAGTTCATGGTTAATTTATCACAATAATGAGAAAAATTACTTTTGGTTAGAATAAGGAAAAAATAACTGTTGATCTCCAACACCAGTTCAGTAGAACACGTATATATGTACATACATATTTTCAGAGAAATAGTTGCAAAGCCATTAATATCATTTATTTAACCCGACATTAAAATTTTTTTTTGCATCAATGTATTAAAGAGTGGGTAAGTCAAAATATATCATATTTTTTATTCATTTAATAGAATAAAAATACTTTCTGTTCAATGTCCGGCAGTCGATTAAAATATGTAGCATTTTCGAACAAAGTTTTTGTAGTAAAATGAATAGGAATTTTGTTCGATATCGAATGCCGTAATTTGTGCTCAGGATTGTTTATTCGGTTTTAAAACGAATAAAATAATATGAGTTCGTTTCAAAATAAAAATTTACTTTCTTTCGGTTTACAGAACATGGTCGATTGGCTCTTGTCGATCACCTTAGCGTTAGTGTTATGCCAGCAACGCAATGGGGACGAACGACGAAAAATCAACACAATACCGACGTCGATGAAATTCGTCGTGTGTGACAAACACTGAGATAGATTTATTTATATTTCATACGCCGACGAACAAATTAGTACTTAGGTACCGTTTTTCATTTTAGTTTTCAAATACAAATACATATTAGTAAATAAAGTTAATTTTTCTTTTAATAGTTGGTTAATTTTTAAAATATATAATTTAATTTCAATATACACAATTATTTACCATAAAATTGCTTTCTAATTATTTTAATGTTTAATTTTTTCAAGTACACAACTTTGCTGATTATGGCAGCTGCAATTTTTTCGTCGTGTGGCACACTCCGAATTTACCCAAAGTACTTTTACCGACTAATTCGTTGAGCACGACGAAATTCGTCGTTCGTCCCAATTGTGTACACTAAGGCCCAATTTTTGACTTTGTAGTTAAATCGTATTTATACTTAATGCTACTTAAATACGATTTTCTATTTAATTTACCATATGCATTCCACTATTTGTTTTTATTTTGCACAACCAGCATGTGGTCAGGCAAAAAGCTATTTTTGTTTAATTTCATATATACGCACATTTATTACAATATAAAAATGTTATAAAATATGAAAAGGTTTATGTTTTTTTTTCACTTAAAAAAGGGTTTTTTTTTCATCAATTTTGAAATGTTTCTGTACCACATGCTGCCATTGATAAACAGTGTTGCATTTAAAAACTACATATAATTTCATAGTGCTACCATACTTTTATCGCATTGAAATACCAACATTTAATTAACACTGAAAAAATTAAGCTGTATTTAAATACAAGTTAAATTGAAATGAAAATTAACTAAATACGTATTTAAGTACCAAGTCGACAACTGGGCATATTATTAATTATTTTATAAACATGTATCTACTCTCTATAGTCAATTATTTAATTAAGTCTGTGTTGACTTACGTTTCGTTCTTTTTATTTCTTTCTTTTAGGTAAGACGATTTCCAATACAAATTTCCTATGCAAATAAAGAGTTATTGTTGTTGGGTAAATATGTCCCTTTTTGTTTCGTTAATTTAACATTTTTAATTGTCTTTCGAAACTCAATTAATTTTTCCATTTATTTATTAGATTGTGCTATGAATATAAAATAAATAAAAAAAATATTATTTAACATTATTGGCAATATTTTCATTAACAAAAAAAAAAAAAAATAAGATAGAACTCAGGTTATTGAACCATTATTACACTCAAAATATTCTGTACATAAAATTAACTCAAATTGCAATTTAAAATAAATTAACCTTCACTTAAGAAACGGTGTACTAATTTTTAATTGAATTTACCGAAAAGTTCATTTAATTCTTAATGATAAAATATGAAAGGACTTAATCCCGTAAAAACAAATGTATTTTCCTTTATTTTGACTTAGAAATAAACAAACAATAAATTACGGAAAAATTTAAAGATTTTTCTTTTGTTTCTGCCATTTTTACTACCAAAAATCTTCGCCAAAATCAATTTTACTATTTTACTTTGTTTTTTATAGTTCAACTGTGGAATAAATAAATCAAATAGAAGTATAAGAATATATTTTCCTATCACCTATTTACCGTACCAAAAATAAACCTTAAGTTCCGTAAACAGCTGATTTACTAATTTAAACCGTTAAATAATTTTTTCTCTTTTATAAGCCTTCTTTTTAAAATTATTTTTATAATAAATATTTCTTATTTTGTTCAAAAGCTTAAAGTTTTTATTTTCAATTTATTGCAATATTTGGTTTTTATACACCGGTTAGGTTAGGTTAGGTTAGAGGGCAGTCGACCAAGACGGGTCGACACAAGTAGCACCATAAGTGCCATTTTGCTACTCTAGCCTCGTAGAAACCAAAGGACGTCACAGCCACCCTGTGCCGTTCATGTACCTCACCAAGTCCGTCAGATCCAACCGAGAGCACAGCCCCAAGTTGTCAAAGAGAGGCCCCCAAGGAATATCAGCCTCGATCTAGCCAGACCGAGGCACTCACAGAGAAAGTGCGCAACAGTCTCCCTCTTCGAATCCGCCCCACAGCCCCTATACCGAATGGAATGCCCATCATGTCAGTACGAGTGCCGACGGAACAGTGGCCCGTGCAGACGGCCGTGAGTCTACTAATGGACAATCGGGAAAAGCTAAGGAGTTACCGAGTTCTAAGTAAATTATAACGCGGCAGCGGGCTCTGGCTATGACTTAGCCGGAGATAGAACCCCTCCTCTCCTGAGCCTTCCTCCTGAAAAACTCCTCTAAATGTCCCATATGAGATCGCTGTCATCGGTTAAAATCTTCAGGAAATTTTAAAATTTTATCTTGTATTTTATTTATTTTACTATGACAAAAACTGATAACATAAACAAAGGAGAATTTTCAATGCAACCGAAAATCGATATTAATATGTACAGGGTGGCGCAGAATGATATATTTGGTTAGAATTTTCTATAACTTTTTTAATTATTATTTTTTCTTTGTTTTTTTTTTTTTAGCATTTTGTGAAGCAGATTTGAATTAATTATGGAACATTCGAAATGAAATCATGGCCATTACACCCGAAATTGTGCGAAAAGTTATGGAAAGTTATTCAAAAAAGAGCACGTATGTGCGAAGCAGAAAATGGACATCACTTACAGAATATCATTTTTGAAAGCTAATTGTAAATAATTCCCCAATAATATACTGTATTTTCAAAGAAAAAATTATAATAATCGCATAAATAAAAAATTTATAAACCATTTTAACCATATAGCTCATTCTGCGCCACCCTGTACTTGGTTTTTTTTAAATGAATGTCAATAATAAAATGGATGTTATAAATAAACGTGCTTAGAATTTGAAATGTTTATTCATTTAAGAATAACCGACGGGAGTACTTCGTGGCTAAACTACAGTCGCTTACTGTGATAATTTTGTGGGTGTATTTTTATTGTCTATTATTCAGTAGATTTGCCATTATTTATTTTCTTTTAATTTAATATTGAATGTATTGATGTATTTTTCGTCTCAAGAGTTTCGAGAGTGAATCTTGATGACACAGCAGTCAGCTTTAAATTGCAAGACGCAATTCTTTGTTTTGCTACGGGAATAAAACTTCAATTCAGTTCTTATTTATTCTATTGATACTATTGTTACTATTGTCATGTGTATTATGTTATAAATGTGTTAATAATACAATATAAAAAATAAGTATTATAAAAGGATGTTCAGGTAGAGACGGTATTTTATCGAGCGCTACAATAAGCAATAACAGTTCTATTGAAGTGTTTTACATTTATTATTTAATATCTGGGTGACCGAGCTGCACTCGGAGTTCCACATTATATGCACTTGTTTTATCAGAAATGTTATACATATTCACCCTTAGTATACTTGGTATCGTCCTAGCTTTTAGTTTCAGCCTGAAATAACTTTGAAATCTTAAGAATTGCTGGGAAAATATTATTTTAAATTTATCACTTCTCAGCAGACAAGGTAAAAATACACGATTTCTGTCGAAGAAATAATTTTTCTGTTCTTCGCCAGTGGTGTCAGAATCGGAAAGGAAAAACATTTTTATCTAAATTTTTTTTTATATTTTTCACAGCACTTTTTCTACCAAAAATAGGATGTATATTCTGTAACTTCTGTACTGTTTGTTTGTTTCGCAGGGTAATTCGTGTAAAAAATAAAAGAAACTTTCAAAAAACATGAAAAATCTCACTTTTTGTCTTACTCTTCCTGTGCTTTACAGAATGATAACCATGTAATAAAGTAAGCAAAATGAATCAGCTGACACAAACAACATCGACGTCGTTCCACACCTGTTACAGAATACCATATTAGCATTGTGTTAAAGTGGTGTTGTCTTGACGACGATATTGACGACGCCAAGTAGAATAAGGGCGATTATTTTGTTTTGTTTTATTATTCAGACCAGGGAGCTTTTATAGGGTTAGTGTTATAAACGAAGCATTTACGTTTTATATTCGTTTATATTATATACTTTGCTGATTTGGAACTTTCACACTCTCAAAGTGGCATATATTTTGAATTTCCAATGTTGAAATATTTTTAAAACCTTCTTCTTAGAGAAGCCTCTTGTGTGATGCCCATATCACGCGCTGATAAAAGTGTAACATACAGGCATCGATTTCGCCTAAAAATGGGGGAAAATCTGACGAAAACAGTTATCCTGAAAACGAGAGCTCGCTACAAAGTAAATCTTATCAAAATCGTTAGAGCCTTTTCCGAGAAACAAACTTTACCCATTTAAAGATACATTATAGCGAACTCCGATTATAGATCGATTATAGCGAACTCCGCGCGACCGCGCAGATTTGGTACGTTATAGACGAAATTCGTTATAGCCGCCAGAAAATATTATATTATTGGTTGACCTCACAATATTTTACTTATTTTATAAAATTGTTGCCAATGTAAACTTTGGATTTTCATATAGCTATTACACTTTTTTTTTAATTTTTTGTTCATATCCTTGAGAGAATTTCTTTTCTATTTATGACATTTTTAGTTGCTTTTTTATTATTTATTTTTTAACTAAGAGGACGACTGTTAATCAAATTGCGATAAATAATTTAATGATTCAAACAAAAACTTCAGACAAAAATTTGCGATGTTTTTGTTCGTTTTATAAATATAAATTTCCATATATTTTTGTTCTGGATTTGAGAAACAATTCCTTATAAACGAAAATTTGCTATAATCGGCGTTCAGTATAACCGTAATAATTTGTATGAAATAGTAAAGCAAAACTGGTGAGACCGGAGAATTTGTTCGTTGTAAGCGAAAATTCGTTTTAAACGATGTTGGTGATAATCGAACTCCGCTGTATTAGATATTCTGTGTATTGAAACTCTTCACAACCGATATTATTTCTCTGAATGAGTATAAAAAAAGATTCGAGGGGCCGATCAAGAAACTTTAAATAATAACGAAAAAATATTCCTCTTGTTTCTCAACATACTGCCACTCTGACCTTATCATCAGATCAATGACAGACGCCGAAAGAGAAGATGTTTTAAATATCACATACTTATTTCTTCTCAATGCTATTTATTTTTTTTCACATCAATCAGCAGTTGTTGTATGATGACATACCACTCAAGCACTTATGTATGTACATTTGTACGCGTATCTTTTGACCAGTGTTGCCACTGAAAAATGTGGAAATTATATGTGACTATATCCAACTTACACATTTGGAGAAGAAGTACACATGCTATTTTTTTTATTTATTTATACAAAAATAACTATTACACATAAAATATACATCAATAGGAAAGTAGCTCCCGCGTCATTGTAATTACTTTTTACATGCGGTCAGGCTTGCGATTTTGCTGTTCTTTCTGTGTTTGTATAGGGTGGGCCAAAACTCACGCCTGCATGTTAAAATTTTAACAACTTTTTTGTTTATTATTATTTTTTATTATTTTTTTAGATGTTATTCATCGAACATCATATTTTTACACGCAGCCGTGACTTTTGTCCCACCCTGTATGTAGTTAAGCAAAAACTGAATATCGTGTAACATCGTAGGCCAGATCGTAAATTTGTTTTGGAAATTCACTTGCTGTCGAGTCGAATATGTTTTTCTTTATAAAAGAAATAAAAACAAATTACACATATTTATGCTAATATGTTCATACTTCCTACAATCGAAAAGCATTTTTTAAAAATTCAAAATTTTAGAAATCATATTTAAATTTCGGGAGAATCACAATTCAAGGAGGCATGCAGAGGGCTTTGCGTCTTTTTAGAAGGAATTAAAAAACAAATTAATAAAAAAGTAATACTCAAAGTAAAATTACAAGCAGATTACACAAGGGCTACACATTCGAGTAGAAATTACTCACAAAGTGGCAACACTGCTTTTGATTTTTACTCGGTCTGTGGGAATTTCTGATTTTATTTTATTTTCGTGTGTTTGCCCAAAAATAAATTCTTTTTAAAATAATACTAATTAATTTTAAGTAATTATTTTATGCAACGTTTTTAATATAAAAAGGTCAACAAAAAGAAAAAAAATAATAAAATTGGTTCTAAAAATTAAACAGTTCATTCGAAATATTTCAGATTCACAATGGAGATCATTTAAAACTTCATATCAATTGTCAAACGTTGTCACTTCGTAACTGCTGCATTTTCTGATTCGCACATACGTGCTACTTTTACCATATTTTCCATAACTTTATTTAAAATTTCGACAACAGACACTCTGTTTTTTCTTGCAAATACTCCAAAAGTAAACTGTCAGGCTCGGTTTAATCCGGTAAAAGTGGAGGCCAGATAAAATCGCGTCGTGCGCTAAATAATGCGATCGCCGAATATGTCGCTCACCAAAGGTTTGGGGTACGTGCAGTATGTAGTGGATCCTTCTTATAGAGACAACAAAATTGGATGGTTCTCCACTGCTGGTTTAACAAAATTTTCCAACATTGTCCGATATTCACACTCTCCCGTACACGTTCAATAATTTTAGTAGTGTTTATGGTTTTCGTTTGTTGTTATCGCTCTGAGTGCAATCTGCACATTAAAATGACGACAATATTCATGCTGTAGTCACACAATGGATTGCTGGATTCTAATGCGTAGTTATTCATATTAAATTCCCCAAGTATTCTTCACAAAATTCTGGGAGAAAAAATAATAATTAAAGAAGTTATAAAATATTCACACCCTCATCTCAATCTGGGCCACCCTGTTGGTTGGTCCACGTAAGATTCCGTTTCGAAGATGTCACTCACTCATCCGAGTCCTAACCCATGTGACAGATTCCCCCACAGATCCATCAGAGATATATACTAAATCCAGTCCTTCCGTTGAGATATAGCATGAGTTCAACCATATCCGCGACACCTGGGACAGGTCGTCCATTTCATTATTGCCCAAAGATTGGTTCCACACCACGTGTAACGCCGGGCAGTCGCAGAATAAATTGTGTTCAAGATTTACGTCACCACCTGGCCATAGGGCCTAATCGTTCGACGTTCACCACCGCACCCATAGGCACATGGAAAGACAACTGACTAGGTACAGTGCGGCTCGTTGGCTGCCCGTGGCATTAGATGAGATCAAGACTGCAGTCAGAGGAGCTGCAATATACAGTCCGCAATCAGATCTGTAGTGGAATCTCGAAGAGTCACCTCTTCTGTCAATTTTAAAACGCAAAGGAAGTTCAAGGCGCTGCATCACCTTCCCAAATCAAAATTTATTGACCAAAAGTTAAAACCTGATTTTAACGGTAAAACCATAAACAGCTGATTATGCGTTCTGACCATAAATTTAATTAAATCAAGTTTTAACGCACAGTTTGTTTAATAAAATTTAATTTATTTTCTCCTTCCACAACTCGATGAAAGCATTTTCATTATACTCTGCCTAATAACTTATTTTTCTTTTGCACTTTGTTATTGTCGTTGCTACTGCGTCCACTGCTTTAAATTATTGTAGTGATTTTATTTACCAAATTTTCCTTTATTTGTTTTTTTATTTCATTGAGCGCCATTTAAGTTTCCAACTGTTTTCAATTTATTTTTGAACTTGGTAGCACTGCCTTTAGTACATGAAAATCAAAGTTGAATTTTAGTAATTCAACTTAAAAATAGTTCAAACAAGATTTGAGATGGTTTTAAGAAAGTATTTTTTTATGGTAAAACCAGATTTTAGTAGTTGTTTTTGACATAAAACCAACTTTTGCTTTAAAAGCAGTCAGTGTGAAAATACTATTAGGTCCATATCCTACATCATAAGTCAAACGACTAAGGAATGCATTCACCAATTGTAAGAATGAAAGGAAAAATCTTTAGATCACAGGAGCAAAACCCAATATGACCCTAAAATCATATCTACTTGGCCGTTAGTAGAACTAACGTTTCTAGCGGCAATTACGAAGAGGTGTGGGAATAGGTACATCCTAACTTTCTCAAGCTGCTAACGAGACAGTTGGCACTCGCAGAGCAGATGGAAGACCTTATATTCCCTATCCGCTTCTCGACAGTTGGCATTTCTGTCGTTCGCCCAGTGGCCCATCAATATCGTGACCAGCCGTGAGAACTCCTCCGATTCATATTAATGATCCACTCCGAGTGTTTATCGCCGAAGTGTAGCCACAGTTTTCTTGCGATCCGACGTGTGCTCAGACCGTTCTAGCTATTCTCCGTTTTCCGAAGAGAGTGTCCCATGATCGACAACACGGCTGGTATCGCGTCCGCTCTGTTCAATCTATCCGGCCGTTCATTGGCGAAAATTTTTCAATGTGCCGGAATCCAGATGAGAGTAATGTCCGCCCGACAGCTCCAACTGGATATCATATCCTTACATACCTAACCAAGACCGACTACTTTATTATTTGAAGACGGAAACTACAACGTAACCAGTTGAAAACACTAGTTTTTTGTAGAAAGACATACATAAGTTTTTCAATGTTGCCACATTAAAAAAATTTCATTTATACGAAAGAAATTTCTTCTTCAAAATAATTTATTTATAACTTCTTGATTGTTAATTTATTTACAATCTTTTACATTTGGGGTGGTCTTTACTCATTAACAAAATAATTTATATTGGCAACACAAAGTTAACTCATGGAAATTACTCTGTATATTTTTTCCCCACAAGTACGACGCTGTTCCAGGCATCCAAAAAATTATGCATACCCGAATTGGAATACTAATTTAGTGGTCGCTAGAAATTTCGACTTTTAAGTTTCGTATATCAAGTTACTTACAGTTTATAGTGTAAAATCGTATATTTCTGCCATGTGAAGCACAAGATTATAATGTTTTTGCATTTTGATCCAGTCTATTAATCTATAGTTGGCTTCAAAATAATCGTCCTCATTTGAATATGTGTATTTTAATTTTGAAATATTGTAACCACGGTATGGGTTGTCTAACTGTTTAGGGCGTTACGCATCAGTGCTTATCCATTTCGACCTTATGCAATAGTACTTCAATAACAACTTTGATTTGCCTCGCAATAAATAAACATTTTGAACTTGAATTGCAAATTCATATTCTATTTAAAACCTCTTTTTTTCTTTCTTGATTGTTAGAATTGAATAATTATTCTTAATAGTTTTAAGAAAGATGTTCATTTCATTTGTAACAATTAGACTGTGAAAAATTTATTAATAACACATGCATTTTCGATAATATTTTTGTTGAAATAAATTGAATTGAATTGAATTAAAAACAAAAAAACAAAATTGTCAAAATGTAAAAGTGAGCAGCAGTATTAAACATTATTAGAGAGTATACACAAATTTTAAATAAAAATTAATTTATTTCATTTGAATTAAGAATCAGTCATAGAAACTTATACTTGACTGGTTTCCTTTACTACCTCAAGAATCTTTAGAATTGCAATAGAATTCTGCGTAGAAAGCTTTGCATGCCATCTGCTTCTCTGTAGCGCATTTTTGTTGCTGTAAATTTTTCATTCATCACCCGGTGTCACTCATTGTGAGGTTCATTTTGACTAGTATATGGCTGAATACACATATGCACACGCAGATATACACTCTTGTACGCTTGAGTGAATGAATGAATTACAAACTACACGAAATAAAGGATACCCGACGAATGAGATTTCTATTATATCCAGCTGATAGAGCACATCATATACATATGCAGGCCTGAGGAATATCAGGAGAGTGAGGGTGGCGATGGTCGAAGGAGTCTGCACATTGACTACAAAATGAAAAATGTTCCTAGGTTCAACCCCAGTTTCAGACTCATAAAAACATCTCGCAATTTTTCTGATGTGCATTTGTGTGTCAGTTGTTGTTGGAAGGTTTCAGTGTCGAAGGCTTAGTCACTGGTCACTGAACACTGCTTGTCCAGTTGGTATTCTGTGGCTTCACAGTCACTCAGAATATGCTCCGGCGCATCCCTTCATAGGACACTAACTTTAATTTCTTATTTAAAGAGAATTAAGGAAATGTTTTTTTTTTTTAAATAAGAAAATCTCATATTTTCTTTCTTTATTGTGACGTGGAGTGTATGTAAGAACGTACTCGTATATATTTGAACATAATAAAAAAGTTAATTTAGTTTTTGAAATAAAAGACAGTCTGTCGGGTATTAATTGTTCTACACATTTAAGAGTTTTTCTTTTATTAGTTTCCAAGCTGATGCTCAGCGGAATACTGCTTCAGAAAAATTTCCCAAAACAGCAACAGAGTTGTATAGAATTAAGTTCTTTTGATCCCTTGACCATTTTTCTCCACCACATTGTGTCTTAGAAAAAAGAAGGTGATGAACGCATACAATTGGTGGGAATTATTATTGTCCAGTTTGCGTTACTAAGAACATTCAACCCTCGTGTTTAAATAATTGGCATATTCAAGTGGTTGTCATATATTTTAAAATATTAACACAATTGCTATTTCCAAATTCTGTCGGCTGATAGAAAAAAAAACTTTTCGAAACGTTTTTTTTTTTAAAAATCAGAAAAACAATTGGAACTACGAGTAAAATAATACCCAGTATGTTGTGTGCAAATCTTCTAAAAAGTAAATTTTCAATTAAAAGTACGAAATTGCTCTTTTGGCACACACAAAATAGTTGAAATAAATGTAAATAAAAACAGCTGTTGCCGGCGATAAAGCTGAATATATTCTTGGACGGCAGTTGGTGGAAAATCGTTCAGTGGCTGGCAGGTTATACAAACAAAATTTTCTCATTTGTATATTTTTAGATGTCGTGTTTCTTTTCTTACTTATTTGCAAATTAAAAAATGTATTATAATGTAAAGATAGAAAGAAATTGTTTATTCTTATTTCGTTTACAAGTAGCGGCACCTTGTACACATTATCTCGCCGCCTCGATTAAAAAGTCTCTGGCGTTCTACTAAGATTTCTACTGTTGTATTATGATAAAACAAAAAACATAGTTCAAACATACATAGTTCTGAAGCACAACAACAACAATTTTAAATCATTGTAAAATCTTAATTATGACAATACGACTTAATGGCACATCGTTGGAATTATTTTCAATCTTAATTTGCACAGAAATTGTACGAAAACATGACTTCTTTCTGTTTGTTTATTTTTTTTTGAATTGGAAGTGCACATATGACGTACCAACACAATGATGCGAAAGAAAAAAAATTTGTCTTCGAATAAATCAAAAGGAATATTGCATTAAAGAGTATTCACTAAATTTTAAAATCATTAGAATGTGTTTAATTTGTTGTGGATTTGTTATAAAATTGATATTTTTCCAGTGTCATTGTTAGTGTTCGTCCATATATTTGAATTTCAACTAGAGTTTTAGTTGTGTTCCCCCCCGAAATCTACAAAGGGACTTTTTTTGGTTTATTAGTTAATATTGCAAGATTATAAAATTGATAAAATCTGCTGCTAATTTCGCTGATCTTTGCATTATTTTGGGTACCTTTGGGGTATGATTTATCAACCACTGCCATTTTACCATAAGATATTTCTGATATATGTACAGTCGAACTTCTCTATAACGTAGCAGTTGGGGACCGTCAAATTTCTACGTTATAGAGAAACTGCAGACAATTTTGACTACATATTTTTTTATGTGGAAAATATATTTATTAAGACAAAAAAAATTGTTTTTACATGAACACATTAATTTTTTTTTTTTATTAATACATACATATGTGACTAAATTGCAAAAATGCTAAAAATCGATTGCTAAAAACTTCGCAATAGAGAGATTATTTAGTGTGAATAATTCTATTTAGGTCTTAAAAAATTTTAAGTTACAGAGAGAACTTCGCTATAGGGAAGGAAGTTCGTTATAGGGAGACAAAAATGTTGTGTTCACGAATTTTATTTGTTATAGAGAAGATTTCGTTATAGAGAAGTTCGCTATAGAGAAGTTCGACTGTACTTATAAAAATGTGTCCGAAGTTTAACGATGATACCTTTGCTGGAAGTATTTGTGACTGGCGACTCCATACAGCGGCGACGACTGTGCGGTAATTTGCAATAATTTGCAAATGTGCCAGTTTTTTTTTTGATTTCAGATTGAGATTTCTCGCGAAGACTCTCTCGCCTTGACATTTTGCCGGCGTAGATCTTCATTTTATTTGATTTCATATAAAAATGCAAAGAACAGCGCTGTTTTGTGTTTCAAACCTTTACGCTTATTTTTCTGCAATGGGTTTTTTGTGTTGCAAATTTGCATACGTGTAGGAATTCCCAATTTCATACATTTTGTTTGACGATTTGCTGCAACTTCATGGAAGATATTTTCGCTAGTTCTTGCATTCTTATCGGATTATTTAAAAGCATATTCTGCTTAAGTAGTATTTGTAGTAGACTCATAAAATTGTAACTCACTTGAGCGCCGCAAGTACTTTGTATGCAATTCAAATACTTTGTGCATTTTGATACGTACCCTTTTGATGCTTGCTTTTGTATATTTGCGCCATTAAAGCAGTTCATACTCATTTCCTCTCCCCGTAGCACAAAACTTTACTCATTCGGAATACTGAGCCTCACAATGGAAATATGCCAGCTTGAATATAAAAATTTATTCTTCCTTTGGGCATAGAATCACACAAATAATTAACAATTTGACTATTTCATTTCATTCTATTCAAAGTGAAGGCCTCGTCATACTCGTAGAAGTGGAAGAGTGCTTTTAATTGTTGTGCAATTATTAGTTAATAAATTTTGAATTTTATGAATTATAAATCAATAAAGTACGTTGTTAATTAAAAGCAAATTAATCGAAATGTTCATGACAATTCAAAATGCAAATATTATTGGATAATTAAAACAAAAATTATTGAATAAGGCGCTAATATTATCATTTTTAAAGGTTTAATTAAACATTTTTTATTTAGTAAATTATAAAGTGATGAAATTAAAGAATTATTCTTCGTGTTACAAAAAATATTTTTATTGAAAATTATTTACTTTCGATTAAGAATTAATTTCAATAGATTTGAATAGAATTTAAATGGGAATGTCCAGCAATATAGAACGACGCTCTTAGAACGCATGTTTGTGATTTTTGAAAATCCCTCGCACTAAAATCCCTTTTTTTTAAACCCAACTGAGCAAAAGGGGAAGTGTATGGCCCATTTAACATATAAATTACAGCAGGTTCACACCCATCAAGTTTACTTGATCAGTTTTTGTTCAATTTTCTTTTTAACCTGCATTAGCTTTCATAGACGACACCTTCTTTCGCTTCAAGTTGCGCTTATTTTAAATTTCGTGCAGAATATTACGAAGAGAAAAGGAAAAGGGAATAATATGAACTTGACCTTTGTCCACCCCAACTGCCTAAAACTCAATACTTGACGAGCCAAACTAGATGTGTGTGAACCGCGAACGATTTAAAAGACATATTTTCTATTTTCAAATCTAAAGATCAATAATGTGTCTTTGCTAGGAAATTGTTTTTCGCAATTCTTTATACCGCCTCTAGTCCAATGCTTCACGCTTAAAAATTATTTAGAATTTTTTTATTATTTTTTTTTATTGCCAAAAAAGCAAATTATTGCATACACACACTCAAACAAGCGTTACGGCATGAAAACAACAACAATTTTCACACTTTGCCAAATTTAATTTGAATTTTTAATTTTGTTTTTAACTACCGCCAACCCACAGCAACAAGCGAAAAAGCGACAGGCGTCAAACCCGCCCCCTGCTGAAGGCCCCCAAAAAAATAAACTCGGACGATTTTAACAAGGAACTGCATTAAATATTTTGCATTTGCCGTAATACTGATATAAAATTTGTTATTATTCTTGTTATTGTGGTTTCGTGAATTTAAATATTTTTTTTTTATATTCTGTAAATATTTATTATGGTTGTTTGCATAATTTGTGTGTTGATTTCATTTTTTGTTTTATGATTTCAAAATACTTTTCGCTGTTTTTTTTCTTGTTCTTTTTCAAACCGTAGCTGACATAATAAATTTTTTCTTTAATGGCGGTTTTGGTTGCATTTCATTTTGTTATTCTGGCTGTGGTTTATTGTTTCCGCATTTCAGTTGTAATAGAAACTCGTGAGTTTTTCAAATATTCAGGCATAATAAAATATACATATGTATATGTACATATATAAATTGTATATATCGTTATTTGAAATGCAAAAGGGCGTAACTACCAAAAAACTTAAAATAGAGTTTTTAATGGACATTGATACATCCCATCAAGGCACACTTCTTCACAAATTTTTAGCTTTCTAAGTTAAATATAACGACTTCATTAAAGAAATTCTAAAGTTCGTAACAGCAAATGATTGTTTTCACAATTAAAAAATGTACCATAATTGTTAAAAAATGTGCCATAATTGTTAAAAAACGTTAGGTATGCACTACTTTTCTAAAATATTTCCCTATATTTTTTGTGCATAAAAATTAAACTCATCATTTTATTTGGATGCTATTGAGAAAAAAATCATATTTCATCCACAACACTTTTCATTTTATTAAGTTGTTTGTCTCTCCTGTAAAATTACTAATAGTGATGATATAGCCTTTTGCATTTCAGGTGACGATATGTATGTGTATGTGTGTGTGTTTGTATATATATATATATATGTTTACTTATAGACGCGTTAGGGTACATATATACAACTTTTCCGCAAAAGCTCTTTTTTATTGTCGTTATATTTGCGCGTTGTTTTAATTTGTAACGTTCATTGGTCATGGCGTTTGCTTATAAATAATCTTTTTGTTTAATAGTTTATAGCAATCATTTTTTGAATTTAATTATTTATAATTGTAAAAACTATATATCGGGTGTTTTTTTAGCTGCATGAGAACTATCGGCATCGGTAACTACGGGTTGACAGCTGAGAATGCCAAACTGTGTTGACATATCTGTTCAGTTAGGTTTGGCAAGTCATCAGTCATCGTGTAACGCCGCAACAACGCTTGCTAATTGTGAACATGCACTATGAAAAATTAAAAATAAATCCGTTCCCCAAGTTCATAGAGTACGTCGTCCATTTTACGGTCAACATCATTGGCTTAGCCAGCAAGCAATTCTTGATTCAAAACCATTAACAAAACAAAGAAATGTGCGTACCGAAAAGAATATTGCTGCTGTAGCGCGAAGTATTGAAGAACTCGCCGAAAAGTTGATTCGTTCTCGTTCTCAACTTGATAGCCTTTGTCCTTCGAATACGTGAAGAATTTTACATAATGACCTCGGCTTACCTGCCTACAAAATGCCTGCAAAGGTGCAGATTAGCATTTTTATCGCAGAATTCTGTTTAGTAGTGAAACTTATTTCTGATTAAATGACTACGTCAATAAGCAATGCGAAGGCAAGGACCGAAGGCAATCCCCAAGGCGTTAACCAATCACCATTACATTCATTAAAATTGACTGTTTGGTGCGGTTTACACGCTGGCGGCATCATCGGTCCTTATTTATTTCGATATGATCAAGGAGCTGCCGTTACGGTGAATGGCGAGTGCTATCGAGTCATGCTGATTAAATTTTAACAGCTAAACATCAACGACATTTGGTTCCAACAGGACGGTGAAACTGCCATCAAACACGCTTAGCAATTAAAAATCAAACATTTATTTCTAGAACTGCTGCTGTTTCTCGTTCGTGCGATTTAACGAATCATGCGCCCTTATTCTATTTGGCGACGTCAATATCGTCGGCAATTTGAAGACAACACCACTTTAACACAACATCAATGCAAATTGCTTTTCTGTAACAGGTTAAGAATGACGTCGACGTTGTTTGTGTCAGCTGATTCATTTTGCTTACTTTATTACATGGTTATCATTCTGTAAAGCACAGGAAGAGTAAGACAAAAAGTAAGATTTTTCATGTTTTTTTTAAGTTTCTTTTATTTTTTACACGAATTACCCTGCGAAACAAACAAACAGTACAGAAGTTACAGAATCTACATTCTATTTTTGGTAGAAAAATTGCTGTGAAAAATATACAAAAAATTTTAGATAAAAATGTTTTTCCTTTGGGATTCTGACTCCTCTGGTGAACAACAGAAAAAAATTTCATAGTGGAAAGAAGACTTCTTATTGATAAATTTAAAATCATATTTTTCCAGTAATTAATTTTGTTACGTATTTTCGGCTGAATAAAGCATCATAGAATCATGTATTGAATACAATATAGTCTAGTTTTGAAAAAGGAACTAGATTAACATTTATTCCAAACATCATAAATTGGGAGCGACATTACGGTTTTCGGCTGCGGGATCGTACAATTGAAGATTTTTTTTTTTTTTTTGTCATGGACCGGCACTCAGGGGATGACCCCTGCACATGCAATGCATTGTGCTGGAACTAGGAAATTAGGTTATGGGAAGGAGGATAGAGGGAGTAGTGTTTATTGACATTTGATTTAAATCTTCCCAAGCTAAAAGTGACAGGAAACACCTCTGCGGGTAGTCTATTCCACATACGTGCCGTTCGGCCAAAAAACGAATTTTCCCTGTAATGCGTAGTGCGAGTCGCCCTCAAATCGACCACAAATGGATGCGCTCTTAATGATGATCGCGTCGTGCGCGCGAATAACCGGGTTTCGGGAACAAGTTCCCTGATTTCATTAGAACACATCCCATTATAGTAACGATAGAACAACGAAACGCACCCCACGTTGCGACGATGCTCAAGAGAGTCAATAGAGTTGGCTACCCTACTGTCTCCTATGAGTTTCTTCGCCCTTTCTTGTACACGGTCGAGTAACTTCAAAATAGTCTTTGAAACACCGGCCCACACATGAGAGTTGTATTCCATTTTCAGTCGGATGTAGGCGGTATAAATAGTGAGGAGATCAGATGGGGTGAAGTATGTCTTACACCGCCTTAAAAAGCCTAGGCACTTGAATGCTTCCTTTGAGACCTGAAAAATGTGCTCAGTCCATCGGACATCACACTGAATTTTCATGCCAAGAACATCAAGAGCTTCTGATTCCTCAATGTTTATGCCACCCATTTTTACAGATGAGGCAGCGTGATCGTGCATACGGCGGTGTGTTAGCATGCAGCATTGGGTCTTTTGGGAATTGAAATCGACCCTGTTCGCGTGACCCCATTCCAATATTCTCGTGAGGTCACCTGTTAGCGAATCATTCATATTCTGCCGCGTCGCCGCGATCATAGTTGATGTCGGCCTACGATCGAATGAATATGAATGGCAGATACTGTTGTCATCTGCGAAAGAGTGGATAGGGTTTGAAGTATGACATAGGAGGTCATTAAGAAAAATAAGAAATAGGGTAGGAGAAAGAATGGAGCCTTGTGGTACCCCTGAATTGATCTTGAACTCGTTTGATGAGATCCCGTCTAAAGGGTGGTTAAACTTCAAGGGCCGATGTTGATTTTGAATAAAACACAAACTATTTAGGAAATTATTGTAATTTTATTTTATTATGATATATTGGTATTACTCAATTATGTATGGAACAAAATATCGGCCAAATGGGCGCCGCGACCACGGCGGCACACCTCCATCCGATGGTCCAAATTTTCGATGACCCTGAGGCATAATGGAGGTTCTATGTCGTTAATGTGCCGAATTATCTCATCCTTTAGCTCTTGAATTGTTGCTGGCTTATCGACGTACACCTTTTCTTTCAAATAACCCCAAAGAAAAAAGTCCAACGGTGTCAAATCACATGATCTTGGCGGCCAATTGACATCGCCATTACGTGAGATAACACGGCCATTGAATTTGTTGCGCAAAAGAGCCATTGTTTCGTTAGCTGTGTGGCAAGTGGCACCGTCCTGCTGAATCCACATATCGTCCACATCCATATCTTCCAATTCGGGCCATAAAAAGTTCGTTATCATCTCACGATAGCGAACACCATTCACAGTAACTGCCTGACCGGCCTCATTTTGGAAAAAATACGGCCCGATGATGCCGCCAGCCCATAAACCGCACCAAACAGTCACTCTTTGTGGGTGCATTGGTTTTTCGACAATCACTCTTGGATTCTCATTCGCCCAAATGCGGCAATTCTGTTTATTGACGAATCCACTGAGGTGAAAATGTGCCTCATCACTGAAGATGATTTTCTTCGAAAATTGATCATCCACTGTTACCGTGGCCGCGGCGCCCATTTGGCCGATATTTTGTTCCATACATAATTGAGTAATACCAATATATCATAATAAAATAAAATTACAATAATTTCCTAAATAGTTTGTGTTTTATTCAAAATCAACATCGGCCCTTGAAATTTAACCACCCTTTATAATAACTCTTATAGCGCGATCCCTGAGAAAGCTCGATATAAATCGAGAGAAGATATCACCGACACCAAAAGCAATAAGTTTGGACAAGAGTGCTCCATGCCACACTCTGTCGAATGCTTTTGAAATATCTAGAGCCACTACCTTACTTTCGCCAAAATGGTGGATGGATCGACACCATTTTTCCGAGAGGAAGGCTAATAAATCATCCGTGGAACGTCCTCCACGGAAGCCATATTGCCGGTCGTTAAGTAAGCTATTGGACTCCAGATATTTCATAAGACGGAAATTTAGCATACTCTCCATTACTTTAGAAATGGTAGAGCATATTGCGATTGGGCGATAATTTTCAGGGTTGCTTGCCTCTCCCTTCTTGGGGATTGGGGATCGGCGTAACATTTGCAACTTTCCAGCACGACGGAAATTCACCTGCATGATAGAGGGTGCTGAAAAGGATTGCCAGAGGACGCGATAACGTCGAAGAGCACTGCTTTAAGACCAGTGCCGGAATTCCATCCGTCCAGGAGACTTATTTATGTTGAGGTCCGATAAAACCCTTTTAACTGCACGAGCCCGAAAGTATATCTTTGGCATAGTTACGGATACACGCTCGGATGCGGGCAGTGGTTGATTGCTTTCCGGCAGGTGAGAATTACCTGCAAACATTTCAGCTAGGAGGTTAGCTTTATCAACCGGGTCAGTGAATATTTGATCAGCCTTTAAAAGAGACGGAATAGAAGAACTAGCATTTCCCTTAACTCTTTTAACAAATGACTAAAAGCTTTTACTTCCCCGTGGGGCAGTAAGAACTTTAGCGCGAAGACTCTGCTCGTACAAAGCTTTTGCACGTCTTAGCACTTTGGCACACGAAGTTCTCGCCCTTTTGCGCATCATATCAGTATCTGCGTTTTTATTATTCCGCCAGACACTAAATGCTTCCTCTCTGGATCTGACTGCAAGTCTGCACGTCTGATTAAACCAAGACTTTGGTCTAGGCCTAATCGAAATTTGCTTCGATGGTATGAACGTTTTCATACCAAGCATTATTATATTTTGGACCATTTTAGCCATGGCATTGACATCATTGTCGAGGAAGCAGAGCCTCCAATTGAAATGCCGAAAGAAATCGTTGAGCTCAGCCCAACGTGCCTTTTCGTAAATATATTTCAAACGTTTCATAGCTTGGGGTGAAACGCCTCGAAGTTCCGCAAACGAAGAGGAGGCAGAAATGGTGCAATGATCCGAATTACCGAGAGGTGCGCTAATGTTCATGTGTTTAATGTTTTGTAAATGATTTTAACATGGGATTGTCACAGGACGTGGTGGGAAAGAATTTGTCTGAGATTCTGGATGTCATGGAGAGGAAAGTTTGTCCACAGTAGATAAAATTCAATATGACAGATGTTGGAAAAAATTAAGCAAAATTAAATTTTTTTTTACAGACAGGAATTTGTGATCTTAATTTTTTCCACTTTTAATTAAACTTTTTTTTTTATTTTGTAACTTTTACTTTTTTTTGCAATTTTTTTTAACACTACAGTACACTGAATATTGAAAATGGCGACGACAAAATCATAAAGGCAACATCAAAGTCAAATTTTCTTACAGAATACCATACATACATTGACAGTCATAAATAATTTGCAGTAAGAGATAAAAATAGTGTTGTCTTGTATTGACGACACAAGTAGAAGAATAATTTTTTTTTTTTGCCAAGGAGACATATTAAATTTTGAAGCTTTGTTTTAGTAATTATTTTACTTTGCTGATGCTAACACAATATTGTTGAGTGCGCTCTGATGTGGCTGTGAATAACTATCAGCTGAATCCTGTACTGTTCCGTGACTGCCTTCGCCACTGGAAACCTTCCGACACCAACTGACACAAAGACGCAATAATACACATTAGAAGAAATGCCAGATGTTTTTATGGTTTAGTCTGAAACTGGACTCGAACTACAAACCTTCTGTTTTTGTAGTCTAAGCGCAGACTACTTCAGCCATCGCCACCCTCTAAATTATTTATACATATTTAAGTTTAGGTGTAGTTTCTCTAATACAAGCAGTATCTGACTAAAAAGAATTTGCAAGAAATGCACGCAATATGTTGAGTAATTTGCATACAAGATTTGTTTAGAGAAGTACTACTTGCATTATAGAACTTTAATTAATTTAATTCAATCATATTTTCCTGAATTTAAAGTGAAATAAATTTTAAGGAGGCTGTTATGTTACTTTCAGTGAAAAACTACATAAATAAATATATTAAATTCTAATTGAACTAAAATTTAAGTTATTTAAAATCAAGTCAAAATTAAATTACGTCGTATAGAAATATTTTATAGCATTTAGAAGAAGATATTTTATAAATTTTTTCATACATGTATTTTTTCCACAATTAATGTAATCCTTGCCCTCATCATCATCATCATCGTCTACTTATAGTGAAATTATGCCAACAAATTGAAGATTAGCGTAAATTTATGTGAACATACAGGGGTCGAATGGCACATATTCACCCTCCATACAGTCCCATCGCCAAATTCAGCATTGTTATGCCATGTTGCTCTCTCCATCATCATAATCAACACATCGAATATCAGACGTTACACAACGAAGAATTTTAATTTATGGACAAGTTTGCACATGTGTAAACCACACCAAAGCAAATTGAAAGCAATTATGTATGTATGTATGTATTTATGTACGCATGTTTTGTATGTACGAATGAATGTGTGTAAATCTTCTGAAATATATAGTACGAGTATATGTACAACAAATTGATAGAACTTATTTAGTGCGTATTTAAGTACTCGCGTGCGCGCGTATGTATGTGTGGAGTATGTATGTGCGTATGAGTAATTAGAAAAGTTTACATAAGTAATTTCCTTGAGAGTGTGTTTTTTTCTACTACTGAATAATTTTTCCCAATTTCGGTTCAACCTTTAATGCCCGTATTTACAGTTAACGTTAACATTAGTAAACCAAAGACAGGAAATACGGGTCTTAGTCGTTATAAAATGGTTTTTTTTTTACCATGGACCAGCACTCGGGAGATGACCCTTACACATGCGGTGTATTGTGCTGGAACTAGAGGATGAAGATAGTGAGAGAGATGACAGGGAGTGCAGCTTAACTATCTTACAACTCTACTTTTGCACGTTTTTTTTGTGTTCTTTATAGCAGTGTTGCAGCGCCTCTAATGTCAAGGAGACGTGTATTAAATTTTGAGCCTTAGTTTAGTAGCCATTTTTAGTCATTTAGGCCGCTCCGATGTGCCGGTCGATTGGTATCAGCTGAAGCCCAACGTTTTGGCCTTTATTAACCCTTTCATAGCTCTGTTGCATGTGGACAACAATAATTTTTTAAAGCACATTTATCATTTCTATCGTTAAATTTTTCCAAAACAAAATTTAACTTTAGTTTTGTTTTGTACTTGAACATAAGTGAAGAGTTTTGGTATTTCATATTTAAATTAAAAAAAAAAAAAAAAATTTGAATTTTTTGAGCTTTTATATGCACCATGTTGGCTGTGTATAACATTTTCTCATATATACAAGGCCATAAAAAATAAATGTTTTCGATTTTTATTTTTCTTTTTATCTTAGCCCTAACATATTCTAAAAAAAAGTTTGAAGACAATTTAGCTGCCCCAACGAGTTTGGTGTATGAGAGGATTAAACTTTGATTTTTAGTTTTAAATTTTTTTACACATTTTTTTATACCATTTCTTTATCCACTGCCTGTTGCTCTGAACACGAACGGACTGTGAAAAAAATATATATTGAAAATAATGTTTGTTTTCCATTTGCAATAATAATTACAATTAATCGATAGAAATGGTCGTTCGCATTTAAATAGACCGTCGCAACCATTAACTACCCGAATTGCTTGGATTTAATCTTTGATATGTTCCTAAGTATTCAAAGAAATATTGCAAATTATTCTTGGATGAATGTAAATCAGAACCATTAACTGTTTGCTTATGTGCAATAAGTGGCCAAAAAATAAAGCATCAAATTGCTCGTAACGATAAAGGGTCTTCCAATAAGAATCAATTAAAATGCCTTCTTTGGAAGTGGTTAGTGTAACTAATATAGTGTCCACATTGGTGCATTTATACACTTAAAATATTCTCTACTTTAAATTAACTGAAATTGCAATTTTCAATAAATGAAAATTCACTAAAATTCTGGTAGACTTATTTTTAATTTAAATTTAACGAAAAGTTAATTTAATTTTTTAGCATTCAACTCAAATCCGTAAAAAGAATTATCTTTTCCTTTATATTGTTTATTTGAACCCAGAAATAAACAAATAACGAATTCCGTAAAAATTAAGGGCTTTTCCTCAGTTTCTGCCATTTTTACTACCAAATAATCAACTGATTTCTAGTTTCTTTTTTAAAGTTCAACTGTGGGTTAAATAGAAGTATAAGAATATAATTTCCCTTCAATTATTAATTTTTGTTTGTTGTTTGGGCTAAATGGCCAGCTGTTCGACGTTCAAAAATCTTTTTTCAAAAATATAAAAAATTTCACATGTTTATATAAAAATTCATCTAAACTATTTGAAAATTGCAAAATATTTTACCGTAAGAAAAACAAACCACAAGTTCCGTAAAAACAACTTTTAAAAATTTTTTATTCTTTTATGCTATGCGATAGCACGATGGATGGTAGTCTGCACGTTGATTACAAATCCAAAAACAGACCTGGGTTCAACACCAGTTTCAGACTAAAATTTTTAAATAAAAATAAACATCTCGCATTTTTCTGATGTGCATTAGTGTGTCAGTTGTTGTCGGAAGGTTTCAGTGGCGAAGGCATAGTCACTGGTCACTAAGCAATACCGGCTGCAGCTGATAGCAATTCACAATCGCATCAGAACGCCCTCCTTCGTCGGTTTTGTGTAGCACCGGCGAAGTAAAACAATAATAAAAATGGCTACTGAACCGAAGCTTCAGCACTGCTACGAGTATAAACAAAGAACGTGCAAAAGCAGAGCTGTAAAATAATGAATTAAGCTTCACCTCCTGTCGTTTCTCCTACTATCCCTTTCCTACAGTTCCAGCACAATGCTTCGCATGTGTAGGAGTCATCTCCTGAGTTCTGGTCACAGATAAAAAAAAAATTTACTGTACCAAAAAGTGTTTGCAAACTTGTGTGTAAGTTCATTTTAAAAATGTTGTCAATAAGTAAAGTTCTAGAAAAAAATGCTAAATAACTATACGAATTCAGTATTGCCATGTTGGCAACACCTGAATTTATTTTTGCAAAAAACATAAAATTATTGTTTAAAATAACCTTTAGGAAGTGTTGTTGTATAGTTGTGTTCCTTTTTATTTCATATTTTTTTTACAAATACAATCAAACTCAATCAATCAATACTTTATTCATTTTAATACATACTAGTAAATTAATAGAAAGCTTGGTAACACTGTTTCTTCATTTGGCATTTCGACTGTATCGAATTTTCGGACTTTCACTTGCATGTGTAAATGCCAGGTAATACTTAATTTATATAAAAGAAATTTATATTTGATTATGGATTAAATATGGCTAACAATAAATATTTAACACCAGAAGAATCCGTACTTGAATCAAGTATTCTGTACATGAAAATCCGTACTTGCGTACTTTTGACACCGCTTGGGATTGATTTAAGTACGGATGGTTTGTTAGTGTACGCATAACAGATTTATTTCGCCAACGCTTTTAGTGCTCCAATACTGACGTTGGAGAGCAGAAAGTTAGCTTAGTTATACTAAATTAAAATTAATCCTGAAGAAATTTTAAATTTCATTAAGATATGGGTTAGAAAAATATTTGATGACTAGCATAGGTTTTGAACCCCCCCCCAACTTTGAGATGCCCAATGGCAGCAAACACAATCGTTTGAAAATTCTGACAAACTATCTACTGAATTTATATATCGAGCTGATCTTATTGGAAACCGCTCTAAATATAGTGAAAAGTTAACGTGTTACTTTTCTTTCATTTTGTATGAAAAAGTAATTCAATTACTTACATGCATTCATACTCATATACTCGTTATCCATTTTCTCTCATTTAAGGTTTTCTATTTTTCTACTTCAATTCACAGAAAAAAGCAAATATTTATCGGTTGTTAATAAAACCTTTGGTTTTCATGCAGATGCGGATACACAACCATGCCGATGTAAATAAAAATAACTGTATATTTACGTTTGAGTGAGTTGAATGTGTGTTTGTACATATACAAATTTATTGCATTTGTTGAATTAACTCTGCAGAAAATGATAATAGTAAAACTCTACTGATGTGCTACTGACTTAGAAATTTATCTTTATATTTATATTTAACTACAGAAATTTATCAGGTGCATGTTATTGAGGGTCATCTACTACTGACGTTGGTCCTATGTAGTCAATAGGTAGTTCTTGGGCTGAGATAAATCGCATTCATTTTCACCACAACAAATTGAGGCAATAAAAAATAGTTTTGCAGCTGTAAAGAAAAAAACGTTCTCTTCTTATAAAAGACAAAATAAAAAGTGTAGACGATTACTTGACAATGTCATCCAAAAGTCTCCAAACCCAATTGACTTGAATACACTTGGTCCCCGTCTTCCTACAGGGAAGTATGTATTTGCAAAATTGTATTTGTGTTGTGTAATAAACACAACATCGATAAGGATGCCAATTATTGGGATTAAAATCCCGGGAAATGTTTGAAATAAAGTAGCTGAAAAGAACTACATTAAAAGCATTTCGAACATCCAAAAAATTAAATAGAAATGTATTTGGAAAACCAATTAATATTTCCATAATCATGCAATACTCATTTTAAGAAAATGAATTTTGCTTGCTGACTTTAAAATAATGCTTTCACACTTAAAGTTAAAACCTGATTTTAGCATTCAAACTATAAACAGCTGATTTTGCGTGCACATAAAAGTTTAGTTAAATTTGGTTTTCACATACAATTTTAATAGCAAATTTGTTAAACAAAATACATTTCTTTCCTCGTATAAATAAGTGTTTTTTTTTGCAGTATTTTTCAACTTTGTATAACATTTACTTATTTCTCTCGCAGTATTATTTGGTTTTGTTGTTCTATCAGTTGTTGGCATTGTTTTTCAATTGGTAGCACTGAGTTTAGGACAGATAAAACAATAATAACATATACTTCATCCGAATTAAATAAGATTTAAATTTGATTTTAACAAAATTATTTTGTATGATAAAATCAGGTTTTAATGATTGCTTTTAATAGTGTTCTCACCAAAATTTAAAACCTGATTTTAACCTGATTTAAACTACAAATAGCTGATTTTGTTCTCACTATAAGTTTAATCAAATCAGGTTTTAAAGCACAATTGTGTAATAAAACTGCATTTATTTTCTCCGTCCACAACTCGATGAAATCATTTTTATTATGCTCTATCCAATAGCTTCTGTTTCTTTTATACTTTATTATTGTTGTTGCTGTTGTTGCGTCCACTATTTAAAATTATCGTAGTGACTTTATTCACCAAATTTTTCTTTATTTTTTTTTCATTTCATTGAGCGCCATTTAAATTGCCAGGTGTTTTAAATTTTTTAACTTGGTAGCACTGCCTTTAGTACATTAAAATGAAGGTTGTATTTCAATCCACTCCAAAAAAGGTGGTTAATGTGGTTTTAAGATAATATTTTATATGTTAAAACCATGTTTTAATATTGAAACCAACTTTTGCTTTAAAACCAGTCAGTGTGAAAACAATATAACGGTAAAACCAAATTTTATATTAAAATTAGGTTTGAACTTTATGTGGGAAAACAATATTAGTTGAAATTTGTATAAGCGATCACCATTTACCGACCTTCAGTTCAGAAAAAATATCTCACTTGATGCTTTCGAAAGTCAGAGTTGTATATTTTATTACGTTCGGTCAAACGTTGATTACTTCATCTGCGATTGTGGGTTGAATAAATATTTTCGTTTCGGAAGATTATTTCATTTCAGTCTGATGAGAAACCTCTTTTGATAGATTTTTGATCAAAAAAAAATTTTGTTAAAAAATAAATAAAAATTTGTGGCGATCTGGCTACCATTGCGCACGTTGTTGCTTCTAACCACGTCATATTTTAAACAAATTCAATTTCTAATCATGCATAATCTTATTTTGCATCATAAGTTATTTGTAGCGTTCATATTTACAAAACTAGGCAAGCACTTGATTCCAACATTCATAAACACATAAGTAAGTTAATTCACATTTATGCTTCAGTGAGTTGAAAAGTGGTCCTCGTTTGTAGTGGTTGTGGGAGAATCTTGGAACTCGGCACACATACAAACTTTTCTTTACACTTACTTATCAACAAATCGCACACATATCAAAACATTTTCATACATATTAAATTATATAATTTAATTTGTTTTGTGAAATTCATATAAAAAAATCATTTACTTAGGAAAAATTTCAAGAAATTTTCTTTGATAATTAAAATGAAATAATATAATAGCATGAAATTTTCGGGTATTCAGTTTCGCTATCGTCTTATATAGTTTCATTGAAATGGTAACACTGCTCTTCTCAACAGGAATCTGTATTTTAATATCCCTTCGGTATGATAAAGCTGTTGTCGTTTCACTTAATAGGCGGGATATTCAAAAAGTCACGGAGTTACTATTCTGGTCCCAACATTTTTTTATAATTCTAAATTTTATTTAAAAAATATATTTTTCTATAGAAATCATTCTCACAATCTTATCCAATCAGCTGTAGGTAATATAAAGTATCAGATGCCAACTGGAAGCAAATCACTAAAACTTCTCGTATGAGTTATTTTTAATTTGGTATCCGAACTGATTTTCATAATGATAAATGATCTCAAAAAATATACATTACAAAATCACAATGAGAGTGGCGATGGCCGAAATAGTCTGCACGTTGACTATAAAACCAAAAAATTTCCTGGGTTCAACCGCAGTTTCAGACTCATAAAAACATCTCGCATTTTTCTGATGTGCATTAGTGTGTCTTTGTGTGTCAGTTGTTGTCGGAAGATTTCAGTGGCGAAGGCATAGTCACTGGTCACTGAACAATACCGGCTTCAGCTGATAGCAATCAGAACGCCCTCCTTCGTCAGTATTGTGTAGCACCGGCGAAGTAAAATAATAATAAAAATGGCTACTAAACCGAAGCTTAAACACTGCTATAAACAAATAACGTGCAAAAAACAGGGCTGTAAAATAATAAATTAACCTTCACCTCCTGTCGTTTTTCTAACTATCCCTTTCCTCTAGTTCCAGCACAATGCATCGCATGTGTAGGGGTCATCCTCTGAGAGCTGGCCGAAGATAAAAAAAATTTGTATTTCATAAGCATCCAACGGCATTTAAATATCTTTAACAACAATGAATTTTATGTATGAATTGTCATATTTTGTCGGTGGCATGGCGTGACAGAGAATATGTGGCACATTGTCCATACTCGTTACGGCACTCCAATAAGGGTCATTTCATCCAGTAACGCAGTGTGTTAATGTCAGTGGAAATTGAAACATTTCTTCTTGTAGATTAATTATTTATTTATGTTTTCTAATCAAATATTTGCAAAGGCTACTTAGTTTTTCTTGGGTATATATTCGGTAATTCTCAAACAGTGTTTGGTAGTTTTTATATAAATAAATGTATGCGATATTAATAATTAACGCGTACGAATGTGCAGGTTTCATTAGAGCACCTGTTCTTCGCGATAGTGTGCCAGAAGATACGTGAACCTAGTGTTAAATGTGGTGTTCGCTATCGCGAAACGATAACAGACTTCTTGTGGCCAGAAATTAAGGACATGGACCTGAACGATATGTGGTTTAAACAATGGCTCTTTTGCGCGTGGCCGTGTTGTCTCACGTTAATTGGCCGTCACGATCGTCTGATTTGACACCGTTGCACTTCTTTCTTTTGGAATATTTAACAGAAAAAGTGTTCGTCAATAAGCCAAAAGCAATTAAAGACATTGAACTTCAATGATGTCTCAGAGTCATTGAAAATATCGACAATCGGATAAGAGGCATGCCGCCGAAGCCGTGCCAATCATTTGACCCATATTTTGTTTCTCACATAATTGTCAAAGATCCCTCTATCATAATGAAATATATTAAGAGAATTCTCTGACAACTTTTTGTTTTATTTACAATTAATATCGTGCGTTTGCGATTGGGCGGTAATTTGCAGAGTTGCTTACCGACCCTAATTGGGGAATTAGAGTTACATTTGCAACTTTCGAGAACGAAGGAAATTCGCGAGTATGGTACAGAGTGCTGTAAAGCATTGCTAAAAGACGTGGTAATATCGAGGATCACTGCTGGAATTCCATCCGGCATAGGAGACTTATTTATATTGAGGTCTACCGAAAGCTTTTTCCAGAATTTGGTTGAAGGTCTACATACAATAAAACCAATAAAAACATGTTTTATTTGGCACGTTTGCAAATATTGTGTAGTGTAATGGTCGGTACTCAAAATCTTACCAATTGAAAGAAAGAAGCAAAGAAGAAAGTAAAATATTAATTTTTGTTTTTGTTAAATTCGTCATTTGAAGCTGCTCGTAGCTGCCTGCAGGTAAATTATTTGTAACCATGTCGCATGACATTTTATGTGGGAAGTGGATCAACGGAAAAACAGACTGAAAACATAATTTCCCCATAAAACTTAATATACGCCAACGACTTGTTCTTATCAAAATTTTGAAATGTTCTATTATTATAAAGTGGTGACAAAAATATTATTTTTAGTTAAGTTTAGTTAGTTCTCCAAATGCTGACAGCGTAGGAGCAATGAAGTTCATATACCATGACCATGTTGACCAGAAATTCGTTTATAACCAGCGAGCGTTTGGAAGAGAATATTTTCAAAAGTAACCTTAATGAGTCTGCTTCAATAACTGATTAATAGCATACACGTTTAACAAAGCACTCGCGCTTATGATTTTGAATACATTAACCAAATGTATAGCAGAAAGTATAAATACCATTAGAAAAGGGTCGAAAATGACTTTAAACTACAAAAAAAGAAATAAATGGAATCTTAAATGAGTCATCAAGAAGAGTCGCAGGTAGGGTACCATTTTCTCGCGACGAAAGTATATTTTATGATCAGGAAATGAATGCATATTCTGCGTTTTTAATCTCGCACCAGATTAAAAAAACTCGAATTTGATTTAAAAAATGTTGGCTGGGTTAGAGTGTATATTCGCTAAATACAAATAAAAACTGGTCGTCTTTGTTAATTGTGGAGATTAAAAAAAATTAATTACACAATATTATCATTATTTGGATAGATATGATTTAATTAATCGGTCAAATTAAACATGAGTTTTCTGTGTGTAGCACTGTATGCGTATATATAAAGGGTCTGCCAATAAATGTTTTCATTTTTAAATGTAAAAGAACGAGCATTTCTGAACGATATCATCGAATGTTTATTTCATTCACATTTCTTTCCAATAATGGAAAAATCACAAGATGTCGGTGTCTCAATTGTGATCGCCTCTTGGAAAAATCACACGGTCACGAAATTTTTTACGTAAAAGAGCGATATTATCGTTACTTGTGTGGCCATACCAATATCCGTACTAAATAGTCACACATTGAGGAAGGAGAGGCTTTTCAACAGTAATGATTGGATATCCAAGGCCCATTTTTGTTTGTTAACGCAACCTCCGAGAGGAATGTCTCGTTTATGGAGAGCTACCGAACTTTTATTCAGTTTCCAGTTGCTGAAACAGCTTCGATCTACTTTACCTGCGTTGCCATTTTTAGCAACTGGCAATTGAATAACAATTCGGTTGCAAACTATAATCGAGCCATAAAATGGGTCTCACTAATCAAGATTTTTCGATGGCATTCCGGATCAGGTTCCAAACTACGACATTCGTCATCGAAAGATTCCTATACATTTTAATATAATTTTGTTTGAAATTTCGATTCGAATCGAATGCCATCATTTGTCTCCAATTTGAAGCATTTCAAGAACGCAAACACGACGATATTTATGGTCGGTAAGCATAAGTTCTAGTGTTAAATGAGCTTTAGAAGCTTTAACACAAAATACGTTGGGATGCCGTTTGTTTAATGCCCAGTTCCAGAGATCAACGATGAATGGAAAAACCTGAGTTATTCTCAACACTATAAGGTACAACAGCAATATGCTCGGCAGCTCTTGAGCGATTCTTCACATCACCAACTTGTCCCAAGAGCTCAAGTTTTTTTCACTACTATTACAATTGCTGGCCGATGTGCTTCGCGACAACCCAAAAATGCTTTATGGCCCTAAATGGCTAAAATGGTAATGTAGGTAGAAACTGCATTATCTCGACGTGATAGATCCTGCATTATCTCTAGTTGCATCAATTCCAGAACATTTTAGTGCTTATCTGGGAACCGCAAATCTGTGGTTGTCGCCTGCAACGGAACTGGAGTTCGGTTGCAATCCCTAATCGACACATTAGTTTTTTTTTTTTTTGGCAGACACAAATTTGTATTTGCCGCCTGTCAACGCAACTCAAGCTCTGTGGCAATCTATAATCGAGTCACGAGTTTTGTGATCTAATAGCGAATTTTGGAAATTTTAATTCATCCTTGAAACGTATTACTTGTCAGCTGTCAAATATGTAGTTACAGGTTGACGCATAACAACTATTAGAAAGGAGGCTCTTCAAAATGAGATGTCTTATTGAAACACCCTGTATTTACATATTCGAATTTTTTTTTCGTGGGTGCTGAAAATATACTTAAAAAAAAAAACAAACAAAGATAAATAGAGAAAAATATTTTTTGTGTAGGGTAAGGGCATAGAAAACTGAAAACAGAAAACAAAAAACGAAAAGCATCGTTTGTTAGTTAAATAATTACCACAGGAATTCAGCCAAATAATAAAAATAAAAATAACTAGACGCGCCAACTTATCTCATGCTGCCATGCCTCATGAGATATTTGAAATTTTTAATTCAAATTTTCAAAATAGAAAATGAAACAGTTTTATTTTTAATTCAACAATTTGTTTTTAATTTGATTTACTGTATTATAAATCTATTCTATTTGGGTATTTAATTTTTTTTAGCTGGTTAGCTGGCTTCAATTCAAATAAAATTGGGAATAATTTATTTTATTTATTTCTGTTCCGATACTATCTGTTGCAATAGACGGCGTTTAAACGTGCGACATGTCGAAAATAGTTTGTTTTTCTTTTTTAAATTAAATTCGGTAGCTGAGAATGTGTGTATCATGAAAGCAAATTTATTTGTTTCTATTGAGCAAAACTCAACTTAAAATTCACTCAGTGTGCAGCGATTCGCAAACGCTGATACAACCCGTCTGTATACGAGTATGTATGTACATTAGAAAAGTATTTTTATTGCTTGTGAGTTTTCTTAAATTTTAAAAATAGTCAGCCGCATTTTGCAATTGACAAGTGAATGTCAGTCAGTCGTTTGGCTCAACCACACACACACACACACACAAACAGCGACACCTACTGACACATGAAATAATATATAAATGAATGCGTAAAGTCAGAAGTATTTTTTAAGTTCCTCTAAATCGTTTGATAACAAACAACATTTTATTGCTGTTTTCAAACGAATTTACGTATGACATAGGGGACGTGTGCTTATGTTTGCAGGTATGCCTGTGCATGTTGGCTTACAGACATGGTCAGAGAACTAGCACACTTTAATTTTACAGTAAATTTTGGTCGTTTGGCATTTATTGTGTTGAAAGTTTTGATGCGATCATGAGTGAAATGTACCCTACAAATGTTTTGTTACACCAACATGAGTGTGCAATGAATGAAAAAACTCGCAATAATTTTTTTAGTACTAATATTTGGATTTTTCTTTATTGAAGAGAAGTAAAACTCTAACAGTGATCTGCCCACAACTGTGGGTTTGTGTGTGACCTTGTTTTGGAAAGGAATAGTCCAGAGATGAGGAAAAGGGTGAGATGATAGGGTGGGGTTTAATTCTTATACAATTCTGCTATTGCGCGTTTAATTTGTTAAGCGGCATTAAGGCGCTCACCGAAGACCAATGCATGTAGCATATTTTTTCTAAGCTAGACAGCCGACAAAAATACAGACAACTTGAATCACGGCGAAATTTCGTTTATTAAAATTTCCAACATATGAGGAAGACGATGGCTGAAGTAGTCTGCACGTTGACTACAAAACCAAATATTTCCTGGGTTCGGCTCCAGTTTCAGATTAAATAATAGAAACATTTCGCATTTGTGGTTGCCAAAAAACTCTAACAAGCAGTGGAATTTTGGTAACTTTAGTTAATGCAATTTCGATCTGCATTACCTGCATTACCATTTTTAGCAACTGGCAACTGAGCAACAATGGGTTGTTATCAATAATCGAGCCACAAGAAACTCGTTCAAAAAAATAATCGCGACCACAATACTTAAATATTTATTAACATATTTCCTATAGTACTAGTTATGAAGTATAGTACTAGTTATGGCTTTTCTTTATTAAGGTAACGATATGTATATATAAAAGTGAAATTGTTTGTTTGAAATCTATGGACTGGTAAACCTGTAAACCAATCTTGCTGACATTTTCACCATATGGTATCTCTAGTGGTTGTGAGAAAAGAACAATAAGCAACGTTTTTATAAATTATTTGTGACATCTCCCATACGAAGTATGTGTTTGTAAATGATCTACAACGTTGACTGATCTTTATGAAATTTGCATTGTGTTTTGCAACATGTAGCAAAGATTGCAATGGACACTTTACTCGATCAATATTTCAAGTGTGTGTGATAACCCCGGCAAACACAAAAGAAATTTCTGTAAATCTGGAGATGGCTTTAGTTTCAGATTTAGATTTCAGATTATGAAAAAAAACATTTCGCATTTTTTCTGATGCTCATTAGTGAGTAAAATAATTACGAAACATGCCTACTAAAAAACAAATCTTGAAAATTTAATACGTCGCCTTTATATCAGAGGCGCTGCAGTATTGCTATAAATAAAAAAAATTGTGCAAAAAACCTCCTGTAATTTCTCTAACTATCCGTTCCTCTAGTTCCAGCACAATGCATCTCATGTGTAGGGGCTATTTCCTGAGCGCTGGTCCAAGATATAAAAAATACATATGTTTACTTATTTTCGCAGGTCGCCAAATCCAAAAGGAATCAGTTCACTTCGGTTCTTCTAGGTTCCATTGTGTTACCTGAGCGTTATCAGTCCGCACACCGTACATAATGTCTGTCACATAGTGGCCGGAATTGGATAAGTTGGTGTGGGAGGTAGCAAAGTTATTCTAGTTGATTATACATTTTATATAAATTATTTTCTTCATTTCATGAAACTATTATCAATGGCATAGAAACAACTATCCATGCGGTGATGTACAAAATATTTTTTGATTTGTCTATTTTAAACTACTTTTTAAGAAAAATTTTAATTTTCTAAAAGACGATGAAGTTATTGCTAACTTATGGATATGTCCAACATAGAGATATAAACGCGAAAAACGTTTCACTTACGCTGATACAAATTCACAAGGAATGATGCATATCAGCTTTTGTATTTAGTTAAAAGGGGCACGGGGGTGAATGTAAGGGAATTTAGTCACGCTGATGACACAATTTTAAAAAATTTTTGGTGTTTAATTTTGTACCGCATATTTTGATAATAATAAAAAAAAACAGATGTTAAATATGCCGAAATACGCCTCGTAGGCCACCGACTCATTATCATTGCAATATTTGCTTCTTGCTATTTTATTTTCATTCATTGCATTTTATTTCTCAAATTCAATTATTCATAAGCGGATTTATTGAAGCCTGTTAAATAATTCCAACAAGTATATATTTATTTATGTTCTTTGTGGCTTAAAGTGGTGCAGAAGTGAGAGCAAAGCTGTGTATTTGATGGCACTAGTGCGTCTATTTACAATATCAAATTTTTTTCTTCTTGTCTGCAACTGACATATGAGTCGTCAATTGGTTTGTGCATTAAACAAATCATGTATCAAAAACGAAGCATTTATTTGGCTTTTATAGCTTTAGGCAGTCTCCAGTAGAGATGAGCTTCGCTCACGTGACTAACGTGCGTTGAACCGAATAATACATACTGAATAATGAGCAATACATGACTGATTTTACTGCAATCTCATTAGAAGGGATAAGCTAAAAAGTGATAACTTAAAAGATAAAACATAAAAAAATATTTGTATGGTGTATTTCAGAAATCCCATTAGTCATGCCTTTTCCGAAAATCATTTTATTTTCTGGTTTTTCGTGGTCATCTTATTTTATTCTGCAAGCCTGCGTAAAATTCCATTAATCGGTATAAAAACCAAGGAATGGCGGCTTGACAAAAATTGGATGTATTTTAAAACATGTTGTTTAAAAAAGCCCATAATTCATTGATTTATATGGAGGTTACACGTTAAATTTTTGCCTTCACAAATTTCTCTCTCACTTTTTTACTAATACACTCGTACAGGGTGCGCAAATTTAAAGTTCGGAAGTATATTGGCTGACAAACACACTTTTTTTTTTGACACGAATGTAAAGTAGAAATATGGGAATTAATAATGGAATATGATGTCGAGCAAATGTTCCCCTCAAGCACGTCGGCAGACGTTTGCTCTTTTCAAAAAATTTTTAACCAGATTTTGCAATAAAGCTTTGCTTATCTCGTCAATGCAGCGCTGATTTTCATCTTTCAGGGCGTCAGTTGTTTGTGGGTTGTTCATGTTCAAATGACCGCAGAGAAAATTATCCAGCGGTGTTAAATCACAAGGTAGAGGCGGCCAATTGACATCGCCAAATAGAAAAATTACGCGACCGGGAAATTTCTCATGCAATAACTGAATTGTTTGGCCGGTTGTGTGGCTTGTGGCAAATTCTCTGGGCAAGTTTTGTTTCAAATTAAGGGCAAGAAAAAGATCTAATTAGTATTCTTATGAACAGCGAAGCCATCTAGATAAATTAATTTGCTTTTAAATTGTTCAAAACTTGCGTGCAGCCTATGTCACAGCTATCAATTTACATGCATTTTTGAGAGCTGCCGTGTTATGGTCACTGTAAAAGTTTACATTCATGAGTTGGTTTCTCATTCATTTTGATTGCAAAAAATCATCACAATCATTGTTGCAACTAGCGTCACCGTCTGCTGACAGCGGTAAAATCCGATGACCAAGTCTGTAAAATATCTTTATCATACAAATTAAACGTAAAATAAAAACATAACACGAAAGATTAAAATTGCCATTTGCGAAATTGTGCAAATATGCAAGACTTGTATCATGAAGTCGCCTTTTAAATTTGCCAGAATACCATGCACTGGATTTTAGCTAACTGGTGATAATGCCTGCATTACCATTTCCAGGAAACTTCAATAGAAAAAATAAATTAAATTAAATACAAAAACTTAAAGACGAAAGACTCAATGGCTCAAATTATTATTATTTTTTTTTTTTTTTTTTTTTGTTTTTTTGTTTGTGTTTATTGACATTATTATTATTAAATCTTCCCAAGCTAAAAGTGACAGGAAACACCTCTGCGGGTAGTCTATTCCACATACGTGCCGTTCGGCCAAAAAACGAATTTTCCCTGTAATGCGTAGTGCGAGTCGCCGTCAAATCGACCACAAATGGATACGCTCTTAATGATGATCGCGTCGTGCGCGCGAATAACCGGGTTTCGGGAACAAGTTCCCTGATTTCATTAGAACACATCCCATTATAGTAACGATAGAACAACAAAACGCACCCCACATTGCGACGATGCTCAAGAGAGTCAATAGAGTTGGCTACCCTACTGTTTCCTATGAGTTTCTTCGCCCTTTCTTGTACACGGTCGAGTAACTTCAAAATAGTCTTTGGAGCACCGGCCCACACATGAGAGTTGTATTCCATTTTCAGTCGGATGTAGGCGGTATAAATAGTGAGGAGATCAGATGGGGTGAAGTATGTCTTACACCGCCTTAAAAAGCCTAGGCACTTGAATGCTTCCTTTGAGACCTGAAAAATGTGCTCAGTCCATCGGACATCACACTGAATTTTCATGCCAAGAACATCAAGAGCTTCTGATTCCTCAATGTTTATGCCACCCATTTTTACAGATGAGGCAGCGTGATCGTGCATACGGCGGTGTGTTAGCAGCAGTTGCTATGCGTGATAAGTTAACACTAGAATTTTTTTTGGGAACGTTGTGGCGGCATGTTGTTTTACTAAATGCACAACTGCACAAAGCAAGTTTACGAGTCAAAATTGTAGAGCAAGTTTACAAAGTTTTGTGCAAAAGAATTTCCATACATATGCACAGTTCGCGAGGCTTTTAAGCGTTTTCATAAGGATTCTTTTTGTTTTTTTCAATGTATTTCAGAAACCCCATAAGTCAACTGATTTTAGGGGATTTTTCACAGACTGAAGAGTAACCAAAGTATTTTCCCTCAAATAAAATGAGATAATTAGGATTCTATATTTATGGGAAGGGCCTGGTAACTATGGAAATATAATTGGTGCATAATTGTCTGCAAGACCAGATAAACAATATTTTACATGCCTTCTGGTAAAAAACTAGAGAACTAATTCGTATCAAATTGAAATTTCCATGCCTGGTTTAATTTCATGGAATAAAATGGAATGAATCGCAAATAAAAAAAATTAAAAAAACGATAAAATCGAATCGAAAGAATTCGTATAAATTTCATATAGGTGAATAGTGCCTTAATTCTAACGTCATTTTTACATACATATGCAATTAATTCAAGTGAGCTAATGATCGAAAACATACACGCAGTCAAAATTACATGTGATAATTACTAACGGCCCTTTTCACAATGTACGGTTAAAACTTAACGCGAGCTTTAACGGCAAATTTTGTATGCCAAAGTTTCCGTTAAAGTCCACGTTAGCTCTTAAACGGACATTGTGAAAAGGCCGTTAAGAAACTAACTGAGTCAATGACAAAAATTGTAAGTCACACTGACAAACAGTAGCAGAACGGAACTACATGCTGTTTTCGATGGTTGCTGGACCTTTTCTTTTTCGTTGCGAATTACAGAGTAATTCCTCTGTTCACAAGCACATAAAGACATGTCGTCCTTTTTCGAAACGATAAACCATACGATGAGCTTGTGAATTGCACACTTAGCTCCACTTCTTTTTTATTTTGTAATATATTTGTGCATACGTGATAATTTGTCTCTTTCTCGTGCTCAAGTAATTAAATTTTTTTTCTCATGGATGAATGAGTGATCTTGAATAATACGCCATTTACCCCCTGTCCCATCCCTAATCCGAATACTCTTGTATTTCACCCCGCATTTAATTTTGTGTTGTTATTCTGTTCTGTTTTAATTCATTTTTGCCTGGCAAAATTTAGTTATTTTGCAAATTACAAACACAATATTGTGATGCAACGTTTGTTCTGTTGCATCACTTTGGCTTCGCTCGCAAACGTTTAAACATTTTGTCATTCGTCAACAATATTGGTTTAATAGTACAGCATCTCGTGTTTGAAATTCAATTCAATAAACTGCCAACCAACCTATTGATAATTTTATGTTCAATATATTTTGAAAAGCCTTGTGGCAATTAAATTGCAACAAAAGATTTATTTCTGTATGATTTTGTTACTTGGAAATTTGGTGTGTTCAGGATACGAGTACTTTTAAGTATTTGAAAGTCTTGATATATTTACGAGTATGCGACTTAATTGAGGTTTAATACAAAAATACAGAAGAGGAAAACAAAATTAATTTGCTGGAAAATATGTTTGGAGAAGTAGTCAAGTCAAGTAGTTTTTAGTTGCAAATTTGTCAATAATTAAGATTTCTGTCGTGCTGTTGTCCGAATTAAACAAAATTTATTACTACGACTTGTTTCGCAATATTTGACAAACGTATGTATGTGTCCATTAGACCGTACCTCAAATAACAAAAGTTGCCATACACCCCCCTAAAAGTATTTTTGTGAGGCAATTTCGAAAATAAATGTTTGTTTTTGCCGAAGGTAGAGGTCGCCATTTTAAACTTTGCGACTCCGAAAGAATGATACGGCAATGTTTTTGTCTCGAGAAGATAAACGGTTTGCTCAAATGACCATTGCCTTCAAGTATCCCGCTATATCATTTATCCAGCAGATCTCTGTTTCTCCCACCAAAATGTACCACCCTAATGTTAGAAAACTATAGTTCCCATATTACCAGTACACTTTTACGAACGAAGTACAGCGTAACATCGGTTAACGCAACGAATAGAAATTTTTGAGCTGTTGCGAAAAGTGAGTTGTTGCGAAAACCGAGTAAAAATTTCTATGCCTATTTTTCGATTCATAGTTTTGGAAAATAAAACTTAACTTTGTTTGCAAAGTTGCGTTAATTGATGTTTTGTTTTTTGAAAAGTTGCGTTCACACAGTCACCAATGTTAAGAATTTTGCTGTTGCGATTATCGCAGAGTTACGCTTATCGAGGGTTGCGTAAACCGCGGTGACACTGTAATTCGATAATTTCTGCAAAACAGTCAATATTTGTAGTAAGATATCCAGTATGCGGCAAATCTTGTCTATTTGTATAGGCCTTTTGTTTCTCTTAGACGTTCCCTTCCAAAGAAATACGAATACCATTTAAAATCACGCCAAACATTCATCATGCCAACTACTGGCAATTCCCCGAAGTCGCTACTTTTTGCAATATATATCTTAGATTCGTCAGTTGCGGAAAGATGGTCAACAGGTCCTCCGCCCATGCATGAAAAATAACGCATACTTTTCCCATCCCGAAAATATTTTCTTATCAGAAAGACACACAATTTTTCTTTAATCTATTTCAAACTGTCGAGTCGACTTGAGAACAGTAATAAGGCTGATTATTGCTTTTTATTAATATAGAGTACAAGGTTTATTAATACAATGTTGTCGCACGGCAAATTCGTCACTTCGCTTTGCTAGTTGAACGTCAAATTTTTTGTAAACTTGTGCTTTATAAAATATAACATAACTTAAAAAGAACGTGTTCAATTAGTGTAATGTAAGTAGAATTTAAATTAATTTATGCAAAAAACTATTTATTTTGCATTTTTATTATTATATTATTCAAAAAGGGTGTCTAATAAATACGCAATTAAATAGAACAAATATAAAAAGATGTCTCTATATTTTTGTGTCAAGAATGAATTCTTATTATTTTTATAAGGAATACCTTTTTGAAGAAATCAAGAAGGAAACTGATTAGATATTCTTCTTCGTTTTGTCTATATAAAATTACAAAAAAACTTATATAACCAAGAAGATAACCTTATTAAGAAAATTAAGATGACGATTTACAAATGATCATATAGGAACCTAATGAAGTCAATAAGAAATTTCTTTTTCAAAAAATCATTTAATAACAGAATCAAAACATTTTTCTCTAAGGAATGTTTTTTTTTTTGGTGCCAAAAATAACCGAAATTGAGTAAAAAAATTGTGAATAACAAGTTTTGTTCTTGTTAAAATTAAAAGAATTTATCACAAGAAAATAACAAGGAGAAATCTTCGCTTCTTTCTGCTGCGATACCCCTTGGCCTAAAAACGTTTCTTCCTGAATCTATAATGCAGTTTTGGCTCTATGCACTTTTTCACAAAAGTAAACAAACTTTGACGTTTGGCCTAAAAATACGTTACAAATCGTTGAATCAGCTAAAATCACGTAAACTCATTTACCTGATAAAGAATCTGCCTTGTTAGAGTGTGAGTTTAAATAATAAATATAACATAAGTATTGTTAATTTTCCCATAAAACTTAGTTAAAATTTACATTACAGACATTGAAAGACAGAAACATTTTGAAATCTCTTTTAAACTGTCGTAATGCTTTCACATATATTTCGGACAGAAATTTCAGCCACAACATGAAAATTGAGGAAAGTGCCTCTCACTCTTCTTGGTAACAAACTTCGTCTGTCTGTCTTCTAAAGGCCTAAAGGTAAAAGGGGACTTATGAAATGCAAAACAAAAAGGTAAAATTGCAATACGAGCGTTATTGAAAAGAAAAAGACACAAGTCCCATTCATGTGAAAACGCAACATTTCCATAGGGTTCATATCACAACTAGTTTATTACCATAAAATTTAAATTTTTTTTTTAAATGACTTAAAAATAATAACTTAATAGCATAAAACTATTATACAAGAACAAGTATTAAAACTATAAATACATCCTACTGGCTTTATTCAATATTATTCGCTTATCCAAGAAATTGCTAGACTGGAATTATTGCGTTTTGTTATGAACCTGCTCAAATACTCTTCAGTACTTCCACTTTGGCTTTTCAACTAATTACTTTAACATGTTATTGGATGCAAGTACTTACCACTATCTCTTACGAATAACAACTTCTAAATGCCATTACAAATAAATTATTGCATTTTTAAAACCCCTAAAGTCGATCTTCAATTGTCAAATTCTGTGATGTTATGATTTTTTTGAAGATATTATTTAGCACCACGTACTTATATTTGTAAGTCATAATTAAAGTTTTCAAAATAACAAAAATCCAACACGAACTTTAAAATTTTGCGTACTTTTTCATACAAACACTTATTTCAGATACTTTTTTTTCACACGTATACTCGGGAAATGTATCAAGTGATAATCAAGTCACTGCTTCTAAAGGTATGTACACACAATTGTCATTTACTACAATATTGACAGAAAAATTGTAACAAAATGTGCAACAACCGTGTGAACACACAATTTTTGTGTGGCAACATCGTCACAAAATGTATTGTCGGTGCATTGTAAGCCAATAATATTGCCACAATTCTGACAATCGTGAGAACACCCTGCATTTCCATTGAGACACAATTTACAGTCATTTGTTATTGTCGCATGTGCTTCATTTAGTGCACCGTACAATGACACCATTGGCAGATAAATATTTAAATACAATGTTAAACATCGGATCTGGCAACTTTTTCCATACAATAATCTAACAACTGTGTGAACGGTCAATTATTATTGACAGAAAAATTTATTGTCGCAGAACTGTGTGCCAATGAAATTGTATGGTTTTCTTTCAATAGTGTGAACAGACAAATTACCAGATGGTAACAATTTTTCATTGTGAGTGCATTGCCACCATATTGCCGTATCCTAAAATCTGACAATCGTGTGAACATAGCTTAAGTAATGCAGACGGTATCTATTACAGTCAAACCGCGATATCTCGTACGCCTTTAATTCGTGAAAATTCCCAACATCTTCGTCCACTCGTTAATTCGTATTTTTTTTTGGAGTTCAAAGTGTGAGGAAATTTATGTAAATCGTACTTCATTGTTAACAACCTCTTATAATTTGTAATAAAATCCAATGTTTTGAAAAAAGAAAATATTATATACAAAAGCAATGTTTTTCAAAAGCTTCTTTACCAGCAACTGTTGGGGTTTCTGATGGAATTATTGAATTTCTTTAGATTATTTCATGTGAAGTTTTAGTGAGAAGTGAAAAAAATGCTAAGAAAAAACACGCAAAAAAGAATTATTTTTTGCAATTGATAATGGAGGAAAGAGAATTGAAATTTTTAAAAATTTGGTGTCGTTCCTTCAACGCTTTCATCAATTTTCAAAAAAGATGAGAATTCACAGTGGAAATGTCTTCAGGTAGAAAAGTAAAGCGACAAAAGGAAGCTGAATATCCAGTGTCGATTTTCCAAACTCTTGTAAATCGTTGTATTTTAATTTTTACCCTGCTTAATCGAAATCCCTTTATTTCGAAAACTCCTTTAATTCGTAAAAAAAATAGCTGGTACCTTCGATTACGAATTAAAGGGATTCTACTGCAATGTTTGCAAAGTATGCTGTTTGGTACCTGCAAAAAATTCTCTAGTTTTTGCTGGGAATGAATCCAACAAAGAAACACTGGCCAGAAATGATCAACACACTGTTATTGGAGGCTGCTCATCAGCATTTAAAGGAATATTGGCAGATACGAGTCCATCTTGTAATTTTATCTTTTTTTTTTTTTTTTTGTAATTTAACTATAAAATTGCCCATTTTGTTTTGGTTCACTACATAAGGTATGTATGTTTGGATGTATGCGTTTGTTTATTTATTGTTGTCCTCATTCACAGTTGGTTAATTTATGCAACCGTGGCCAATTTCAAGAAGAAAGAGAAAGGTCGATTCACAGTCATTTCAATTAAAAACTTTCAATCAGATTATTATTGATGTGGTTTTTATCAAATAGCATTTCACTAAAAAAAAGTGCTTGTGAAATATTAAATTTAGGACATGCCCTTACAATGTATTTTCACAAGTCGATAAACATTTTTATTGTTTAATGTTGTTTCTGTTGTTGGTTTTGTCTCATATTGTTTGTTGCCAAGTAACCCAATTTCGAATTTTGTATTAAAAAAACTATCTACAGTCAAAGCTCGGTATAACAAATACTCTGTTTAACGAATTCGCGATATTACGAATGGGTAATTTGCTAGCTAAAGATTTTAGAAGAGTTCAAATGTGGCGTATCCTTGTCTGCAATTTCTAATAAATATGGAATATGAAAATCATTAAAAAAAATAAAATAAAGGAAATGGAAAAAAAAAATTGTTTTAAATTAGGAAAACTCTAAGAACGGGTCGAAAAACCGACGATATCTTCCTAAACCAACGAAAAAGATTTATCCCCGTCAATGAAATAGCTATAGAGCTACAGGGCAAGTTTTATACAGGCTGATTTAATGCAAGCGATTCGTGGTTAGGCAGATTTAAGAAACGATATGGAATACGACTTCTAAAAGAATCAGGTGAAAAGCTATCTTCAAGAGATGATTTAGTGGAGGCATTCGAAAGAAAACTGCGAAGAATTTTACTAGAGGAAGGCTTAACACACGACTCAATTTTTAATGCAGGCGAAACAGGTACGTAGAAGTTGGAACCATACTGCCCAATAATGAAACCAAAATTAACCATGCAGAGGTAAATGAATGTTTGGAAAACTGCATTCAATGGAATCAATAAGATAATATTACTTTTTCTTCTTTAGTCTTTAGTTCCAAGACAAATACAAGACGAAGCTGAAGCGAAGGAAACAAACTTTTATAAATACTTTTTTAACATCTCTTTAGTTATTAAATTTAAATTTTATTAGTTTTATTAACACTAAATGCAGAAAATGTTTCTAAATAATGTGTAATTATTGGAAATAAACTTCATCTGATTTACTTATGCATGCAAAAACAACTTCGCTGTATAACGAATATTACACTATAATGAATAGTCCTGACATTATATCGTGCGTTATACCGAGCTGTCACTGTAATATATACGTACACTCGTAGATATGTGTATATATTTGCTCTCGCCGAATAAATATTTCAAATTGTTTTCAAATTATTTCTGCTCGTTGATGTGTGATGTGTGTGCATTTTTATTTTTTTTTGCACAATACTCGTATATGTTTACGTTATTACTACATAGGAGTATAATTCTTAGTTAATTTTTTTTTGTAGAATATCATTTACTGGTGGGTTTAAGTGTGATATATATTGCTCAAGGTGGTATTTGGCGGATTTTACTTATTCACTTATTTATGCAACGTAAAACATATAGACAGAGACAGTTTAATATATTTACATATAGGGGATTCAAATGGTAGTCTTAAAGTTAAATGTTTTAAAATAATAACACGAAAAATATGACTGCTGTAACCAAACCGTCATAATTTTAAAAATAAAAATCATTCAGTTAATAAGAGGCAAACACTTATGAATATTTGATATTAAAATGATAAAACCAGTGAAAAATTTTAAATAATTCGACTTTTGAATATAGTCAATATGATAGAAAACTTGCAAGTCCAAGTTCAAGTTCAAGTAAAATTATGAAATTGTTCTTTCGGCACATAAAATTTCTGAAATATAGTGAACTTGCGAATACGTTTATACACGGAAATATTGATTACTTTAAAACGTGAAAAAAAGTTTTTGTTTTATTTTTTGCATTCTTTTTTACGTTAAAACATGTTTAAGTAAGTTTATAAAACTCTCAAACTAATGTATTCACACTATAATTATTGTGTTTTACTTGACGTATTGCCGGTTGCTTAAACAGCTGATCAAATAATAATATCTTGTGAATTATAAACAAATTATAAAAGTAGAAAATTTAAATTACTAAATTATCGAAATACTATTTGAAACACATAAACGGTGCAATAACAAATATTTTTCTTCTTTTATTACCTGCAGACGAAGAAATTTTTTTCACTTACAACATCAAACAAATTAAATAAAATTTATGACGTGCCGTCATTAAAAGCTACGTTCAGTGAAAGACGTAAATAAAAAATACATGAGCACAGCCTTTGAAAAAAAAATCAAATTCGCGTTTTACTCGTTTTCGAACGTGATTAATATATTTAACTTCATGTGCTTTGAAAACAACGCAATGTATGGGAACCATCTTAAAGTTGTTTAAGCTAGGCAGTGTGAACACTATATATTAGACTGCTTTTAAAAAATATATGCACACGCTTTAGTGTAGCGCTACTGACTTAGTTGCACTATGACATTTAATATCAAAAAAAAAGAGGAAAAGGTTGTACTAAAGATGAAGGAATAAAACTATCTGGTGAAAAAACCCATCCTTTGAAGGGAATTGAGTTGTTGTTTTAATTTAGTTTTAATTTCGTCATGCACATATTTTGTTCGATTAATTCATTGTACTTTTATTATTTTATTTGTTGGCTGGTTTTCGAAATCGCTCAAAACTGTTAATGCTTTGCGTATAAATTTTGTAAAGACAAATAGTAGTTGTGTTGGAAAAGCACCACCTTATTTTCAGTTTGTGAAAATTGCAGAAACTTAAATTGTTTCCATTTGTTTTAATGTACACATTTTATAGACATATGTATGTAATTAAATTTTAAACTCGTTTGAATTGCTTGTTTTTTTTTTTTTTTTTTGATGTATTCGTTTGTTCTATTATTTTTACTTTCGTAAAAATTTGTTCACGTGTTCGCGACTTCACTGTAACTATAATCGAAAACAGCTGTTGCTAGTAATATATGTAAGATTAATAATTTTTTTGGACGCCACCTATTGGATAAACGTTAAGTGGCTGAAACAAAAGTTGTTGAATTGGGTTTTGTTATACTAAGTTCACACATGCACTTTTAATTGAGATAATTTAACCATTTTAGTTCAGTGTTCACACATATATAATAAATTAATAATTTAGTATTTTACAGCTTGAAAAAACAACGTTTTGAGGTATAATTCCGCTGGTTAACTCTTTTTGCTTTTTATTTACTGTTTTAAGATTTGACTTGCCGTTGTACAGAATTATTTCTTTTCGCAGAACAGACTTCCCAGTAGAAATACTTGAGAGCAGAGTTGCATTTCAAGTTTTACTCAATATTTATAACAATTTTGTGCTTATTGCTCAATAACTTAATTTACATTTTGTATGAACAACCAAAGTGTTGACTAATTGTAAGAATGTTTTAGAAAAATTAAATAGATTTAAAATCAAATAATAAAATGTTTGTCGAATAAGAAAATTTTTTAAAGAAGCTATTTGGTTGGTGTTGTTTGTATATTTCGTAATATCACAAATATTTTTTGGGAGTTTTTCTATAAACATGTGAAATTTCTTAGCTTTTTTCAAGAATTTGATTGAAGATTTTAATATTACCACCAAATGAAAGGTAATGCATACAGACCAACTAACCATATAACAAACATATATAAATAATCGTAATGAGTTTTGAATAACGTTGAATAATTGAACGATAAGTTACATAATTTATTATTATTTATTTATTAAATTAAAATAAATCGTTTTTAAGGGTATAATTTTTTAATTTTTTTAAAATATATTTTAAAGCATTTTATTGTGCATAAAATCCATTTTTATGGCTAATTTGTTTTTGTCACCCTGCTTTTAAATTACGAGATGTGAAATATGTATATACATATGTATGTATATATATTGTCGTATATGTAGACGAATCCATGGCACTAAGTTAATATTTAAAAATTTTTTTTTTATATTTATATGTGTTTTTAAATTCGCCATTCTTTTGACATAAATTTCACATATTTTTATCACCGGTGTGTGTGTGTTTCTTTTTAGTATTTCTGTATTTCGCACCCCCGTATCTGTTGCTGCAGATAGTTGGCATCCTCATTAAAAAGAGAAATTCCTGTACAAACGAAATTTAGTTGTTGTCTTAAGATAATATGTATTGTGGCTGATATTGTGACGCTACGGAGTTCTCTTAGTTTCATAAAAATTTTTGTAAACATTTTTAACAACTTTTTTTTTTATATTTTCTTTGATGTTACACAATAATAAAGTAATCTAATTTTCTATTCATTCATTCATAATTTGAAATAAAAACACTATTAAAGAAAAAATTTAATCATTTACAACTGTTTAAACAATAAACATGGTATCTTGGGCAATTTATAAAACGAAATTAATAAGAAAAACAATAGAAACTTAAATAAATAAATAAAAAATTATTTTCTTAAAAAGTTTTTCTTGCATTAGTAACGAATTAATAATTAGTAAAAAATAATGATAAAAAATACATTAGAGAAAGATATATACACAAATATACAAAATATGTACACACTCACATATTATATTTTAAAAATATTGCCACAAATAATTACTTTTGGCCAAGCACTTCCACTTGGAATATTTCTTATATCAAAAACCAAGAAAAATATTTTCAAATAGACACATTTTAAAAATATATGTTAATAAATATTTTTGATTTTATTTACAGAGTCTACGCACGGCGTGGACGGCCCTGTGTCGTGGCGCTTAACGCTAGATCAGGATCTTATCGACACGCTTAAGGGCAGCTTCCCCAGTTGGTTTCAACCGCAGGCAACCAACTGTTCGCTAAATAAAACAGCAGCAACAGCAACAACAACAACTGTTGCTATTAATCACTATAATCAGATTAATAGTGTCAACAACAACGTCACGAACGTTGTGCCAACAGCCAATACTAATAACAACATAACAGCAGCAATAGCAGCAACAGCGGCTACTTGCAACGGTAACAGTGTAATTATAACAGCAACATCTGGCCTACAAAACGGCATAAATTTATTAAACAATACAATTTGTGTCACACCAATAACAATCGATACAACGGCAACATTTTTGAATACACAGCAGCAACAGAATTTGTTCAGTAGCAGCAACAACAGCCACAACACCAACAGCATACATTTACATCAGTTGAACGGTGCAGCTGGCACAACTTTACTAACGAAAGCCTCGTTAGCACAAGCCATACCCCTATCCGCAACGCGTTCTTCATCCGCTTCGCCAGCATACAGCATCACTTCAAATTGTTCGGCCAAATCACATTCAACGATCTCATCAACAAAGCAAACACAACCCCTTAACTTAAGCAACGGAAAATTGACTTTAAATTGCAAAACAAATCTTAAAGGCAATAAATCACCATTATCGTCGTCCTCCTCCTATTCCTCTTCTAGTTCCTCATCTTCGTCGTCGTCGTCTTCTTCGTTCTCTAACTCGTCAGCGCGTTCATCCGTTTCTTCCAAGTCATCTAAATCCGATTTTGTTAAGAAAACTTATGCAACAAAGGCACATAAAAACGTTAACGGCTATACAGCGAAATCATTGCCAATAAATTCGACTGCAACAACACCAGCTATTTCGGCACCACTTATAGGCGTTCCACGAGCAGGAGCTTTAAGCGGATTTACTGGCGCTCTTAATTGCATCACACATCAGCCGATAGCATCTGTAGGAGCTACAACAATAACACGAGTAATTCCAAAATCACCATCACTGCACAGCCTGAGTGGTGGTTCATTGCTTGCAACATTCTCATCACCCGGCTCGGCAACAACATTTGAAATAATTTCCGATTCATCGTGCACCGGTCTACTGACATCGGCTCACTTGAGTGGGAAAAGTGCTATCGAGCACTCATTTCACGATATCATACTATTGCAAGAAGCATACGACGACATGTCAGAAGGTAAGTGCGATTTTCTTAACAATAATTTTTTTTTTATTAAGATATGTACGCACAATTGTCAGAAAAATTGTCATAAAATATTTAACAACCGTGTGAATTTACAATTTTTATCTAGCAACATTGTCACAAAAAGCATTGTCAGTATATTGTATGACAATAATATTGTCAGGCATCTAACAATCGTGATAACAACCGCCATTTCCATTAACAGTTAATTGTCTGATATTGAGTAATTTTTAATTGCAAGATTTTCATAATTTAGTGAACCGTACAATAACACCATTGTCAGATAAATCTATTGGCAACGCTGCCCGTCAATATTAAGAGACAATGTTTAATATCGAATCTGGCAACTTTTGACATACAATCATCAGACCACCGTGTGAACTTACAATTTTTGTTGGCAGATAAATTTATTGTCGGACAACTGTGTGACAATCAAATTGTCAAGTTTTCTTATAATAGTGAGAACTGACAATTTACCGTTTTGTGACAATTTTTCGTTGTCAGTATATTGCCATATCTTTCAATATTGTAATATCTTGCAATCGTGTGTACAAAGCTTCACTGAACAAAATTATACGTATTTTATTTTACTACTTTCGAAACCGGTTTCTAATAAGAGCGCCCACTGTTCACAGTTTGTCTCGAACGAACTTTGAGTCTTTCTAACATCTGAAATATTAGATTATAAATGATAACTGACTTTCCTTGTAGCATTGATTAAATGAATAATTTCAATCATCAGCACAATTAACCATTTCGAACAAATCTATAAATTTTTCACCATGATTAGTAAGTTATTTATTTATAATTGAAAAGTGATACAAAAAATCCATAAAAGTTATCTTGTCATCCATAAAATTGTACTTTTATTTCTTGCAAACTTTTCAGGTGAACAGCGTTTAAACTCATCATTTTTGGGAGGGAGCAGTGATGATGGCACAAATTCAGATATTTATGATCCCAGACAATCACCACCAAAGGCCATCGTTGATTCCAGTCCTCTGCAGCCGCAAATGGATAAAAATAAAGAATGTAAGTGAACAGTCTTTTTGCTTTGTCATACGATTTTTTTGCTCAAAAATGTTTTTCATAATAATTTTATGACTGTCAACGAAAACTGTTTCATTTAACTTTTACCGAACAAGAAAATGATTTTATAAAAAAAATACATACTTGTTTTTTAAAGTTTTCCAGCAATAGGGCTCTTGAAAAAAGCACAAGTTATTTGTTCTTTTTTCACTTCTTTCAACATTTTTTTTAATTAATAACCACTGAAGCATGAAACTAGGGCTTTAAGTTAAAACTTTTTTTAATTTTATATTTTTTTATCGTTATCTTATGATTATAACAAAATCTTTGTTTTCTTGTAGAATTGTTTGAAAAAGTTTCTTTTACAATAGAAACAGCTCTGCAATGAAATTTTCAATAATGGAGCAAGTATGGTACAAATAAATTTGTTATAGTTGCAGTTGTATTTTAATTAAAAAGTATATAAATAAACAAACAAACAAAAATAAATGAGATTCTAAACATCTATACAAACATTGATCAGCTGAGCTTTACACATTAACTTCCATGATTTATTTATTTATTTTTTGTTAATTTTAAAGCGATTTTTTCCTGTTTCTTAACGCACTTTTACATTGTAATGCTGAGTAATACGACATGTCAAAAACTTTAATCAAATGGAATAGTATAATAGTAGGTGTGTTTTTTTTTACTTTTCTGGTAAAGTTCGGTAAAATGAGAGTAAACTACAATTTTTCTCAATAAGAGACAAAAATGTGCAAAAGTTAGAAAACACAAAAAACCCTAAAAATTTACCACAAAATAGGACTGTTCCAAGTGCATAACAAAAGTGCCCGAACTTTTGGGAATAAAAGGGAAATAACTCTCTGAATGTGCCAAAGTTGCACAAAAATTGCTGGAACGGAGACAACCACAATTGAACAGCTTGAAGTACTAGTGCTGCTTAATTCGTGCAACTTTGTACAGGAAATGAAAAATGTACTCTCTAATTTTCTCTCAAAATTGCACAAAAATTCTCATCTGGAACGCTTTTGGGTAAACTTAGAGTTATTCATTCATAAGCTTTTGAACATTTCTCCCAATTAAGCTGATCTAGATGCTGAATATATATAGTCGGTATTTGAGCAATAAAACGTCGGCGAAGTAAAATAGTAAATAAAATAACTCCATTAGCTTAAAAACAATGCGTTTAAAAAAAAACATCAGAGACGCCGTAACTTTGCTTTATAATTAACACGGAACAGCAGAGTTGCGCAAGAATTAAGCTCTATCTTGCTACCACTTTTACCACCTGTCTATTCTCTACCCTATTCCTTTCTCTATCTAGTTCCAGTGCAATGCATTGCATATGTAGGCGATAGCCCCTGAGCACTGGTCCAAGATAAAAAAAAAAATACTAAAATAAATTTGTGCGAGTTCGGGCACTTTAGTTATGCATCAGGAACAGACCTAATGTATATGACCATGTACGTATAATGCTAATCTACATACATGGCTTTACAAATACAAATCTACACATATGCATTCATCCATAAAAACAATAATTTGGCTTATACATGTTAATTAAAGAAACCCCAAATAATTTTTAACTAAATCATGAAATAAAATTAACAATTATTTGTTTATTGCATTTTTGGAGACCTTTTCATTTCACTTCATTATTGTTTACTTATGAACCAGCTGACTGCTTGTTCTTCTTGCCCAATCTACCCCGCAGAAAAGCACGGGCTGTCTTGTGAAAGAAGAACAAGAACATTACTCTCTCAAAACGCCTCTCATTTACACAAATTTTGTGTAAGAAAATGCTTTCTGTTAAGATTGGGATAACCGTGGCTGCCCAATTTAGAGTAAAAAAACGCACCTAGTTTAAAAACAATATGTAATCAATGCGACCAAAAAACACGGATGGGAATTTGACAGTCGTATGGCTCTCACCATTTTTTTTAAAAATTTTTAAAAAGCTTATACTTTTATAAGGACCACAGAAAAAAACAAACAACAAAAATGCCATTTGCTTCTAAACCGGATTTGTTCTTACTACTTATACTTTTTATTTTATTTCAAGTGTGAAATATGTAGATAGTGTGAAGGCAAAATGTAGTATTACTTTAGATTTTTTGCCAGTCGCATCAAATCTAATTAGATTTCTCTCTCTCACAAAGTATTATGAAAGTCGTACGACTTGTATTCTAGTGTGAACGGGCCTTAAGTAACACATCAATATTGTGTTTCTTTTGTGCATTCAATAATTTTGTAATTATTTTTTTTTGTTTTTATTTACCCATTTATGCCACCACACACCATGGTGAGTTGAAGAGAATCTCGCCATGGTGATTGACAAGCACTCTTCCCACCACAGAATTTTAAAATTGGACCAAATTAACCCAATTTAAATGTTATTACCGGGTATGTTCTGACAGTCGCATATCTCATAATATTTGCGGTTTGCGCAAGAATAACAAAAACGTCAATAAGTAACATTTGCATTTTTTTTCATAGCTATACGAGATAGGGGTGTGTGTTCAAGATTTACGTCAGCACCTGCCCGTGGGGCTTAATCTGACGGTGGTCTTAACACCGAGTGATATGGAAACGACCACTAATGCCCCCAGAGCAATAGGTACAGCAAGTAAGACTTGCCTCCTAGAGTTGGGTAGCAAATCACTATAGTTATCCCTTATTCTATAATGCACCTTGTTGAGGTGTTCGAGCGGTCTAAACTCTATGTCACATCAGAATGTATGTTCGTCAAGAACTATTTAACAGTAGTACTGTTAGTTCGAAACACATTCCGGTGACTACTGTTGAATGGCAACAGCACCTAGTTAAGTAGAAGTCGTATCGAGATATATGTGCCATCCTCACATATTCTCGAACAAACCAAAGACTCGACTTCCTGCGTAACTTTAGGTTTCAACCACAGCCCCTACGAATCCATTCCCAAACCAGCACACACGCTCCAACTTTTCAGGGTGGACACGAAGTACTCACTTAAGAGTACATCAGTCATTAAACCCCTACTTGGCGCTGAAGGTGTGGGCTAAGCTGGTCCCGTAGTGCTAGATTAGAATTGAACTGGGTTTAATTAGTCCTCATGAATCTCTAGTGAGATTTCGAAGAGTCACCTCTTCTGTAATTTTCGATCTCAAGGGGAGACCAAGGTAATGCTACACCTTAAGCTAGGTACCGCGGGATCGCTCAAACACCCGTAGTGGAATCTTCAAAAGATATTGGTAGTCCGGGCTAGCCAATATGAACGATTCGCTGCAAGATTTACTCTATGGCTCATAATGCGCCTACGTACTAAACCCTACCTCTCTCGTCATTCTCCACAGTCAAGTATTACTTCGGCGGATTGGTAATTCAGCGAATGCTGCTCTCCCGTTCTGGACACCTCCGTTATCCTTTGCCGTACCAAAACTTCTTTTGTGAAACACACACAGAATTCCAATTTTCGGATTGTCCCCTCCAGCGAGTGCCGCCGGTTTCCATACCGCGGACAATAAAAGAAAACATGCTTCCCAATTTAACTTTTTTTTTTTTCACACTTCACACCTCTATACTGCAGACGTTAGTCTGTAGTTGATCAAGTTACTCAATCGCCCGCTTAGAGGTTATTCGCTGGTCTGCTACTGTTACCGTGATGCATTCCGTGATGCAGATTCTAATTATAGCAACAGCATCGTTGCACGTTCTTTCAAGCCTGTCGAGGTGTTTGCTATTTATTACTAGGGCATCATACATGGCGTTCCATAGCATTGGGCCCAGCACAGAACCCAAGGAACGCCTGCTGAAACCGCATATGACTTCCTGCCATCAACCGTGTCGTACACGTAGCACTCTATCCTTAAAATCGTCGGCAATCAATTCAATCCCGTATTTGGGTACGTTTTTCCGATTGAGTGGAGCAGTCAGCCGAATTAAATGCGTTTTTGGCATCCAAGGTGATGATGACGCAATATTGTGTGTAGAAAAACTTGAATTTTTTTCTGAAGTTTTTAAAAAGTTAATGAAATCACCCGTAATACTTTCCTTATGCTTGAAACCTTTTAGAAGTATAAAAACTAATCCCAATCTTCTTTTCACCAATTATTATGTACAACAAAAACCACTCAATTACTCTTTTATTGTTGTGTTTATCTGACATTTTGCTATATCTGGCATAATGGCATCTTTATAACAGAAAAAATATTGCAAGAAAAAAAACCGTTTGTTGGCAAACAACTGTTGTATTTGTTGTTAATATATACAGTACAGTTCATTTCTGTTCGTTGATTGTTTTTGTAAAGTTTTTCTTGATTTCAAAAAACGACAGAGAGAAAAACTTTTTTCATTTGTGTTTCCAAGACAAAAAAACTGGGAGCAATTGGTTGGTTAGTTGTGGGCAAATGAAATTTAATAAGTGTAAAAATTTAAGAGAGAACATCTAAATTATATGAAGAATTAAAGATAGTGGTATTAATGTTAAATTGGAAAAAGTTTTAAGTCTTAAACTGTCCACAATATCCAAAAATTCACAAACATTCTTAAAACTCTTTACTTGGACCACTACTACGAAAATGATATTTTTCATAAAGTTTATTGCGCTGGATTTGTGATGACATTCGTTTTGTCCGGAAAGTGGAGCGGGATTCCAGGAATGATTTCATTAGAGTGTATTTCACTAAAGTCACATTGAAACAATGTGCTACATTCTGAATAACGGGTAACTATAAAATAACGCCAAATATTACATGAGAGTTGCCTTCTACAGAATGGGCCAACTTCGACAGAAACGCCATTGTGTCTCTTGCGGTGTGAGTTAGTACATCTCATACATACTGGTTGTCAGTCTTTTTTAGTTTTAATTGGCGGTCTTAAGCCATTCAATTACTCGCGAAATTGACCCCATTTCTTCTTGAGATGCATTTTGTTATTAACAAATGGCAGCTTGCCTCGGCCAATATCTGCATTAATTTTATTGACCTCATGTTTTTCATAGTTTTTCCATTTGTTTTTTTTTGTAATTTTGCTAAGAAATATTTATAATTAATTATTTTTTATTCTGTTTTTTAAATTTTATATTTATACTTAGGCTTCATGTGTTAGATCTTCAATATAGAAAATAGTCTTTTATACATAACATTAATTTAATGCTTTTTTTAACAGTCTATTAAGCTTATTGTAGTTTAATAACTTAAGGATGTGATTGTATCTTAAATTTATCGAATTTACTGAATATTGTAAAATAGATTGTAAATAAAAAAAACAATTACAAAAAAAAAAAAAAATATTTATACTTACAAATTTTTCTCCATTTTCCTTTTTAAGTTCTAGCGCTCACGAAACAAAAACAGCTAATGAACTGTTGTAATAAATAAATACACATGTGGTAAACCATAATCGCTGTTGTCAAGCGCAAAACAATTTACATATAACACTACCGACAACAGTTGTAAACCATAATCATATTTGCAAAAATGCAACATTAAAATAACAACTGTTGTAAACCAGAATTGAGCCCTATAATTCAAAAAATTTTCATACTAAGGTTTTCCTAAAAATGAAACGTTTTGTTCTTTTAGTAAAAAAACTACAACACTTTGAATTTAAAAATGGAAAGAAAACAAAACAAAACGAAAAAAATAAAAAATTGCTTCGTCAGGCATCGTTGTGCAACTTTTTCAGTGGTTTTCTTCTCTACACCGCTCACTCTGAACAAAAGGTTGCATGCAAAAGTTGCGGCGTTTATTGCAAGGTATAAATGTGGTCTATGTGTGAACACTAAATTAAATTGTTTAAATTATCTCAATTAAGAATACATGTCTGAATTAAGTGTTGTTCTTGGACTTGTAAAACTGGCAACTTAGAGCCGTCTACCAACTCGATGTAAGTGCATCTATTATTGACAACAGTGACCTGAAATAGTAAATCTGCTGATATCTTATACTAAGTAAAACGCGAAGCAAGTTGGTCCGAAATATCAATCCTTTTTTTTCCTTCATTACATTCGAATAGAATCGAATCGAATAAAATCTAGACGAATATAACTGAATCGAATAGAATAGAATCAAATCTAATAATCGAATCGAATAGCATCGAATGGAATCTAATAGAATGGAATAATCGAATCTGGTTTCTTGACATCGCCTCTTTTTATAGCCACTTTAGACATACCATCTCCGTGGCAAGTTGAAATCATAAGGACGTCAAGTTTATCATGCCATTTAGCACATTATACAGATTGCTCTTTTCCCTGGCTATTTGGCCTCCTTTCTTTAACTTGGCTTTTACTACTCCTTCAGATAAATTGGTTTTAGTTTTACGTAAGGTGCCACACAAACCAGTTTTGCGACCTTTTAGGTTGTCAGCTCCAATAATATGACCTTCATCTAACAGCGATTCTGTGAGCTGTACCACTGTTGAACGAGGTTTATCAAGATCCTATAACCGTTGTGACATCCCAGCATAAATTTGGTAGGGCCTGTGACAGTGATCTGTCAATCAATTGTTATTGTCGCTCATAAGTAATGCAAATCATTTCAGTATGATTGATGTGTTCATTTGCGACTCATTGAACGTGGTGAAGAAAATTTTGTTTGCTACGTACATGAATCACAAAATTAAATAACCAAAATAATACAAATGAAATATAAAAACTATACTTTATAGTATACATATGCTATTTAGTGAATCAATACAACAGAATCAGTGGTCGTGGGACCTTCAAAATTTGCGATGTATGGGGACAGGGAAGTTGTTAAAATATACTGGAAACTCATGGGCACCAAATTTCAAAAACCATAATGTCACTGCAACAATTCGACATCTCTGCATACATGGTTAATGTGCTAATGTGTGTGTGTGTGTATGTGACATACTATATGAATTTGGCTGTGTGGTATGCATGTTTCTGTTTGACTTTATGATCCAAAGATAATATTTCCGGTTAATTTTGCATTTTATAAATTCTTTGCTGTTGTTGGCTTGAATGCCCGGTTGGTTAGCTTAATTATTTCCTTTTGCTTTATTGTTGTTGTTGTTGTTGTTGTTCTTATACATGGTTTCCTCTCCGATTTTCTGCCTCTAATATGTAACAGAAACTGTTCTGCTGAAAGATGTTTGTGTCTTTGTTATTTACTTGCTTATTTTTTATTCATTTTATTTCATTTCTTTTTATCAACCTTAAAACCACAATTCTTGAATATTTTAGTAAAAGCCTAATGTTGTATTATTTTGTTTGGTTTTGTTGTTGTTATTGTGTGGATTAGGGGGTATTATGGTGAGTTTGTTTAGATACAAAAAGAAAAACAAAAACAAAAAATAAAGATTCGAGTATAAATAAAATAACATAAAAGGGTATAAATTAAATTATTATTATCTAAAGTATTAAGCGAACTATGAGTTATTTATAAATAAACTACATAGACTAAAAAAATATTTGCTTTTGGCTTTGTGGCAGAAAGTAATTAGATTATTAAGAATTTAAGAATGAATTTGTGGTGACGAAATTAACGATTTTTTTCAAGTGTTGTTTTCCTTTTCATAGTGCAATTAAAATACCAGCAACAAATCCAGTAGTTATGAAGTGATTACATTTCCTATACAAGTGAAGGTCGATTTCGCCATTAGATCAAATCATCAAAATCTGTGTAGGTGTGTAACTAAAAAAACTTCTAAAAATACTACGCTGTACAAAAACGATGCATTAACGAATTCATAAGAAAACAAATTTACAATAATTTTTTTTTTAACAGTTTAGGACAGTTTTGCATATGCTATTGCATATGTAGAGCAGCTCTATCCACTTTGTTAAAGGCCCTGGTCCAAAACTTAAAATAATTTTTCTATTTCTATACATATGCATATAACAACTGCTGGCTGGCTGTTTAGAAAAAATAAGTGTAAAGGACATAAATTATGAATAAAGCTATGTACACACGATTGTCAGAATTTACAATATTGTAGGTTATGGCCATATTGCCATGGCAATATATAGCAATTCACTCACAATGAAAAATTGTCACCGAAGTGTAAATTGCCTGTTCTGGCTATTGTAAGAAAATCTTACAATTTCATTGTCACACAATAAATTTAACTGTCAACAATAATTGTCTCGTCACACGGTTGTCAAATCATTGCATGGCAAAAGTTATCAGATCCGATGTTCAACATTGTCTCTTAATATTTATGGGCAGCATTTCCAACAGAAATATTTATCTCACAATGGTGTTATTGTATAGTGCACTAAATTAATATTTGGCAATATTTGGCAATTACCTGTCAATGACAATTGTGGGTATTCTCACGATTGTCAGAAGTCTAACACTATTACTGTCGTAGAATAACCGAATAATACAATTTGTGACCATGTTGCCACAGAAAAATTATAAGTTCACACGGTTCTTAAACATTTTTTTTACAATTTTTCCGTCAATATTATAATATATGATAATCGTGTGCACATAGCTTAAGATTTTAACTCAAGTCTATTAGATTTTGTAAGTGGACTATTATGTTCTTCTAGAAATGTTAGTATTTAATAATACACGACATACTTTAATGTTGTTATAACCTTCACTTTAAGTGCACCGGTTATTTATGAATATGTCATTCCGTGTGTAATTTCTTTAATATTCATTTCTGAAAAAAAGAGTTATATATTTTCAGCAATGTGATGAATAGAGAAGTTTATTCAGGCCTGTCCGTCTGTCCGTTGAAATCAGCTTTCCAGCCAAACTAAACATCGCACAGAGTTCATTATGGGGTCAATTGGTCAGTAGTAGAGCTGAATCGGTTGCTATTTAAATTCAGCCGAATAAGTTCAATAGTCTCTGAGCTACAACCGAAGAAGCACGATCACCTAATTTTTTTTAGTAGAAATTTTAAAACAAAAACTTCCATAACTTCGAAACGGCTAAGAGGATTTTAGTGAAATTTATGCGTGTATATAACTTGGTGGACTAGTTACTTTGCTATTATTATTGGCCCAGCAATCTCCGCGAACAAGAAGATCTATTGTGCAAAGCCTCTCATATTAAACCCCCATGTGAAGGACTCTAAGGAATCCAAGCACTATTTGGGGACTGTTGTTCTACAGCTTGTGTGGAGGCAGCACAATTCCACCAAGATGGTGAAATCTCTGTCAGTCGAGTGCAGGACAGTCGCAAAGATCATGTTCAGAGCTCTCTGGCTCACTTTCACAAAATCGACAGACATTGGTCTATGAGAAACCAATTTGGTTAAGGTGGTACGTCTGGCCACAATGGCCTGTGCAGTACCCGTTAAAAGGGTCAAGTCCGCTCTATTCAGCGAAAGAAGCCTATACGAGATTGCCCTATTAGGGATCAGGAAGCTTTTTTCCTGACGTTGGCCGGTAGTATTATGTCAATGAACAGCGAATTCCCTTTCCTCCCAGTTTCTAAGAATTTAATTTCTGTGGCTTTTCGTAAGTCCACAGATTGGGTCGGAACCAATTAGGTTTCCCTCGTTTTGCGAGATAGTCCGTACTGCTTACTTTAAATAATATTTGGACCCGCTATGTCCATTTGAAATTGGTTATTTGAAATTACATAGTGGTCTGAAAAAGTTGGTCCGAATTAACCAGATCCAAAAGTTAGGTAAAAATCCTGTATTGCTAAACGCATAGGCGAAAATTCAGACGAATGTGGGATATAAGGTAGGCCAGTGAAGAGTATCTAAGATTCGGCAAAGCCGAATATAGCACTCATTTATTTTATATATTTTGTGATTATTTTAACACTTCTTGACGATAGGCAAACTTCTACAAAGTAATTACACTTTAAATTGCTACAACTGAAATCTCTTAGAATAATTTTAAAGTAGGCGTTATTTTCGCAGAACGCACGGAGTGTCTTCCGCCAACATCCGAATCCAAGATATATATTGAAAAACGTGGCGAATTCGGTGAATTACAAGTGTTTGGCAAGCCATTTTAGAGTGATCATTAGAGATTACTTTAGAATCAAGCCATGCAGGGTGTCTGGTGGGAAATTTATATTTTTAAATACGATTATTTGAAAAAGTATTAAACGGTGCGGAGGTAAGGTGCCGCCGTTGGAATTATCGATTGTGCGGATTTGTCAGTCACGATGTCGCAGTGGTCGAGTGAGCATCGCGCGTTCGCTGTGGAGACATTTTTTAAGAGTAATGATTCTAAGTTCGGTATTCGGCGAATAAGTGATGAACCGAGTGTAAATTTAATTCGTTCATGGGTGCAGTATTCGGCGCAACTGCTTCGGCTATGATTGCCCCACGGCCAGGGCCCAGTCGATCTTCAAGGACTCCCGAAAACATTGAAATGGTTGAAAGCAGTTTACGTGAAAATCCGCGACTTTCAATACGGAACTTCCAATTCCGATTATTCATGAAATTTTAAAAAAGGATCTGGATGACATGCTCTTTTAAAAATAAAATCCGCATTTCCATTCTACCGTTCAATGCTCTTGTGTCAATTATTTCGTTTTTATTTAATTTGAAAATATAAATATGCCACCAGACACCCTTTAGCATTTGTGTTTGTTTCGAAGCAACGGGATATTGAAGCAGGAAACGTATACAGGCAGGCATTATCGAATTACTTCTTTAGCAAAACAGTATTGAGTTTTTGTGTACTTTATTTTTCTAACAATAGGGTGGTACATTAGGGTGCAGAAATAGATCTTGTGGATAAATACTAGATCGCGAGGCTTGAAGTCAATGGTCATTGCTGCAAAACATTGGTCTTCTCAAGACGAAACCATTTTTTTTCCGTCAAAAAATACTTTATTGTTGCGGGGTGTACAACGAACTTTTGTTTTTGTGCCTGTCAAGTAGAACGCTCTAATGTACATAAGTGCGAAAAAAAAACTGAATGTAAAAAAGTCTCTCAGCTAAAATGAGAAAATAATAAAATTTGTTTAAACGCAAACCCTCGTCTTTTTCGAACTTCACATTTCTACACAATCAGCAGTTTAATAACATTTAAAAATAAAAAACTTCCAACGAAATGACCACTGCTATTTGTGTCTTATTTATTGTTGTTGGTGTTGTATGTTTCTACTGTGTACATGTTATTGCTCTATAATTTTATTGTTATTAGTCGCACAAACGTAATCGATTACGTGATTTGCATGAACCATTTGTTGTTCCTATTGTACTCCAATAAAATTAAAAAAAAAAAACAACTGGGCAGTAACACTTAGACGCACTCGCTCATATTAAAGAGGCAGTAAAAGTAATATTTGCGACGTCAACCAGCGTTGCCAGTGCGTGGTTAACTACTAGCAATTGATATACATGGTTTTGACAGTAGATAATTTGTTGTTTCTATGTGTGACTACGGTGTAATTTCGTTTTAATAAATTTTATAGAAAAGTAATTTCTTTAAAGTGACAAATGGGCGTGTAATGTGACAGGTGTACGCACACAGTCAGCTGGCCTTGCGAGAATACCTAGTATATCTAGTATATCCTGCTACCATGATTTCATCGTTTAATATAAATTTGCAACTGCTTCAAAGTTATTCGCGTCAGCATGAACTTAAAGATTTGTACTAATTTTAGATCCATTCAAATTTAATCTATGAGCCGAAGTTCATTACGAACAGAAGCAAAACAACTCAAAAAAGGTAAATAATAGTTCTTATTATGAATGTCGTTGTCGTGGAAACAACGATAAAATGAGGATGACGATGGCTGAAGTAGGCTATAAAACCAAAAAAAGTCCTGGGTTTTAATCCAGTTTCGGACTAAGTCGTAAAAACAATTCGCATTTTTTCTGATGTCCATTAGTGTGACTGTGTGTCCGTTGTTGTCGGAAGGTTTCAGTGGCGAACTCATAGTCACTGGTCACTGAGCAGTGCCGGCCTCAGGTGATACCAATTCACAGGCACATCAGAGCGCTTTCCTTGGACGGTAGTGTGTAGGGAAATGGGCGAAGTAAAATAATTAATAAAATGGCTTCAAAACAAAACTTCAAAATTGAATACGTCTCCTTGACATCAGAGGAGCTGCAACACTGCTATAAAAAAAAACCTGCAAAAATAGAGTTGCAAGAGAATGCAGCTTCACCACCTCCCATCTCCCTCACAATCCGTTTCTTCTAGTTCCGGCACAATGCATCTCATGTGCAGGGGTCAACACCTTAGTGCTGCTCCAAGATAAAAAACGCGTGCCATTTGTTTTACATTGGGTTGTCGTAAATACGACTACGACATCGACACTCATGATAAGGCCCAATATTTAGTTTGTTTATTAATAACTGCCACTGTTAATAACTTGACTGTCTGTACGTTATCGAACATTTAGCGTATTTTAAATAAAAAAACTTTTAATTAATTAAATAATATTTTTTACTCCATATTTTTTTACTTTTATACATTTTTGTTTTTTTTTTAGATTAAAATTTGAACACATTTTGTAAATTTCATATTGAAAGATCCAAAATTAAAATAACATGAAAAAAAAAAAAATTTTATACTCTAAAATATGAACTTATCCAGAAGCTTTAAAACATGAACATGCCCAAAAGCTCTAAAATGTAAACACCCTAGTTTGTATATTTTTATTTAAAAGAATTTAAGTTTTTTTTTTCTTTTAAAAAAATTAATTTTTTTAAATCAAATGCATAATAAACAAAAATAAAAAAAGCATAAGAAACTTTTAATTTTATGGGAAAACGGTTTTTAAATTAGACACCATTCTCAAATATGAACAATCACGCAAAAGTAAACTGGCTTAGTTTTAATTAATTCATATTATCGTGAGTTCATTATATTTTGAAATCAAGTGGAATCTTGCTGAATTTTCTGTCTGAAAATTCTGTGATGGCAACACTGCAGCCTACATTATTAAGTTTCCTCTTAAACTCACCCTCAATTTTATATTCCACCACCCCACCACAACCACCGCGAAAATATCTTTCCACCTCACTTACATATACGAATAGTAGAAGCTGATGTGGCCCCCTTTGTTAATCGTGTGAGCGTGTGTATACTTGTTCATCTTAAACTATTTGTTAATGCAAATATATGCATGCATGTACATATTTCAAGGTTAGTTTTGTGTAGCCGTTTAGTGTGTTGTAATAATAGAACAATGGTTGGCTGCTATTGGCCTCTAAAGCTTTTTAAAAACCGTTTACTTAAGAATATTTGTTTTAACCGTCTCATTTGGGGCTTAAGGTTTGTTAAACATTTTTCCACTTCATTTATAATTCAAATCATTGTACTTGCAATGTGCATAACAGAAAAAGCAATAGTTGAGTCTGCCAAAAGAAATAAAATACCGTATGGGAAAAGAAATTCCAATTTGTAGGACATATGTATGTATATAATTCTTCTAAATTGATTTTTTGTTATCATTAATATTGCTGCTCGATTTATTTTTGTTATCAATATGTTCGGTTCCTAAAACACTCCTGTTATATATTGTTGTCCAAATTGGCAATTACTTAGACCACGTTCAGACTATAAAAATTTAGCTGCAAAACTTTTGGAAGGCAAAAAGTGTTCATATTTTGTTACATTCATATTATACCGACAAGACCCAAGACCAAAGACGACTCATTTGGAATCATTTTTCCTCTTTCATCAATTTTTGCAGCCAAAGTTTCAGAACCTTGTAGAGGCCAAAATAATAGCCAAAGTCTTTGTGACAGATGTTTTCATTTTTTATTTGTATTTTAGTTTCGTTTTACTGTCGCATTTTATTGGCGTTACATAAAACCAACTTTACGTCGCATTAGCAGCTATTTTATTTGTTTAATTTTCATTTTGTGTGGAGGATTTCAACTTTACAACTTTCGCATTACTAATACAGATTAATTGTATGCGTTGTTGTTGATGCGTGTTGTTGATATTCCTGTTAGTTTTTGACACTGTCACATTATTTAAAAATTTCTGCAAATGTGGAGAGAAAAACAAATATTAAGCATTCTGTCCGGAAATAATGATGTTGATTTAAAAATGAACACTTATAATTCAATGCTCGGTATATGCACATAAAATGTGTTAAGCGTAATAGATATGTTGGTGCAGGGTGGGTGTACTTCTTTTAAATTACTTTTTTAGTGGCAAAAAATTTTCAGATGAACATTATTGTCTATGCTAATGTACATCATTGCATCCTCCTTGGGCGTCATTGGAGTAATGACAAATGCTGGGCAAGGTACATAAAACACAAAATGGCTCTTCAATTGAACGCTAGAGACAACATGTAAAACAGCTGTTCGCATCAAACTTATGTATAGCACTGTTTTTGACTAAACAACGTTGCCATTGAATTTCGGTTTTGTACCGTTAACGTAAACAGCTGACCCAGCTACTCATATTATGTTTGATTCTTTACTTTTTCGGTAAACTTCGGTAAACTGAGAGTTACCCATAAATTATCTCAATAATGCCCAAATTCACAGTCATTAGTTAGCTAATAGCAGTAGGTTAACCAATAATATTTGATTCACAGCTTATTGTTTACTGTTAGTTAAACCGCCAAATGTGATTGGTTACCCAATAGTTAGACAACAGCTGATTAGTAAATTATTATTAGTATTTTTGTTTTGATATCATCTATCATAATATAATATATATATATATACTTATATATATATATATATAATACTATAAGTTTTTTTGTGTTTTCCTGAACTAATTTCAGCAGCAATTCACTATCTTGCGCGGTAAAATTCGATGAACACGCTTGTTTTATCCATTTTTAAGAAATAATACAACAAATGTAAACAAAAACCAAATGCTATAGCAGTGCTGCCAATATAGAAAATTAAAAGATTATTAGCGTTACCAATCCTTAGTTATACTGAGAATGTTAGTTAAACTGTGAATATGAAGTATTAGTTAAACAATAGTTATAATTTTAGTTTACTAATAGTTAACTAATGACTGTGACTAGTTGCGGGAATCCCAATTTTATAAATATGTATGTATGTACATATATTTTTTGTTGTAATAATAAAAATAAATCTCTATAACTTGTACAATAAAAACCAATGCGCTTAGTTACAAGAAAGTTGAATAAGAATAATCGTTTTTTTAATTCAGAACATGTATGAATGTATGTATATATCGACCCTTGTGCGCGAAATTATCGAATTTTTCGAAATCGCCTTTTTTACGCAAATTTGTTTTAAATCCATTTATTCATCTCTCGATCAAATATTATAGCGATTGTTGTTATAGTTATGAAGATAACACTATGTACATTTTATCGTATGTAACAGCTAATGCTGCCAGGAAAATAAAAAAAAAATAAATAAAAACGCTCTCCTGTAAATTTTACTTTTTGTAACATACGATAATTTCGCGCACAGGGGTCGATATGTCAATAATTCCAAATTAATATATAATTTTGTGTGATTTAATGTATAAATAAACATTTTTAATGAAAGTCAATTTCATAAATATGGATTTTTATTAAAAATACAATAGAATTTTGTGAATTTTTTAGTATTCGAAAAGGTGAACAATTCGCAAACATGAACACCTCCGGTTTTAATTAATTCAAGTTATCGCCAGTGCACTGTAATTTGGTTACTTTGTTATTGTTTATTTAAGAAACAGCTGATTGCTTGTTTACTTGCCCAAACTAGCCCGAAGAAAAAGTGCGGACTGTTTCGTGCAACAAGAACAAGAACTCAAAACGTCTCTCATTACCCAATTTCTGGTAAGATTGAGATCCTGCGCGTGCCCAATTTAGGGTAAAGAAACACGTCTATTATTATTCGCACTTTCGAAATAACAGACAACAGCTTTTTAAGGCTATGTCAACACTAATCGATGACAGCAAATATTGTTATGGAGATGGCAATGCTTATGCCTACGGCAATATTGTAAGTCATGCCTAATTGAACCTTAACAAATGAACAAACGACTTCACTACCTTTGCTCACTACCACTTTGCTCTACACAATTCCTTTCCAACAAGAAAGTATCACACATTGTCTGCATTGTTGGTAGGCATCTGAATTCCTGAGTGTTACTGCTCTTAAAAGAAAAAACAAAACGCCCATTTCTGGAACGCATTTATTCACAGCAGCATACATTAAAGGAACTTTGAATGAAATTAATATCAATGTTTATCCAGCCTAAACTTCAAATATTGATTTTTTTTCCTTAAATCGCTTAAATCAATCATTTGACTTTTTTACAGAATTTGATTTTCGTTTTAACTGTCAGTCACCACAACGTATTCCCTCATTACAATATAATTTATTTCCCGAGTGTTTTATAATACGAATATTAAGGCTTGTACTCATCGGCAGATGCCAGTGATTGTACTGGCTTTTTAATGTGGTGTTGAATATGAAATTGTAAATCGTATCAATAAATTTAATGCGACGAAAATAAGAAGGATGGCATGCCACCAGCAAATTAAAGTACAATTTGAGAATAGATTAGAACTAGTATTGCACTTTTACAATAACAACACTTCAACCTTAAAGCTAATCAATATTATAATTTGCACACTGAGCGGCAGTTGTTAAATGAGTGTCAATCAAAGGTATGAAAAATTTAAATAAACGAATGAAATCTTTTTTAATTTCGCCACAAACTTTTTTTGCAGAAGTATAGACTTCATAATTAGGGTTGCCAGTCGTACCGATTTTTGCAGGACTGTCTCTCTTTTTTTTTTTATTAAATCACGCGTACCGCACAGGATTTCAAAATCCCATTTTTAGATTTCAATGTACAGGGTGGCGCAGAATTAGCTATATAAGTGTTAAGTTAGCACCACTGACTTCCAATTAAATAAGAATACATTATAACAATTGATTTAAAAAGTATAATTTTTGTGAACTTCACACCCAGTTACTTTAACTTGTTTTACTTGGTGTTTTTCTCTAAGTAATGTAAGATTTACAAGCATAAACGAAAATTATATTAATGTTATGGTTTTAGAAGTAATAAAGCGCAGAAATGAGTGAACTTCAAGAAAAAAAATCAAAAAAATTGTGAGAAAATGTGCAGTATTGCCCAGAAGTTAGCTTGCGGTGGAACAAAAGCAGGAGCTCTTGTTCATTTTCTGACCCTACACTCTGTACAAAACATTGTTAATAATATTTTAACAAATGCTTTTTGCTTTCTGTTTTACTTGTACCGCGAAACTTTTAAAAAAATCCGTTGTTGTCGAAACTTTTTCAACTTGTCCCGCTTTTTCGAAACATAAAACTGGCAATCCTATTCATAAGTTTGTTTTCTGTGTCAAATTGTTCCTTCTAAAGAAAATTTTGTCGCAAACTTTATTTTGTGAAAAATTCTCTATAACAGGTTTTCTTTTAACTTTATTTAGCATTAATATAAATCTTGCTCTCCATACTTCTTTTTCTACAATTCTTATTTTTCAGAAAATTTTGTCCCAAACTTTATCTTCTTTGGTCTTTGCTTCTTGTTGTCCCAAAATTAATTCTTAATGACGAATTTTAGTTAAAAATATTTGTCTATATACTATGTTTTTCATAGGTATTTATATGTTTTGTCCCAATCTTTAGTTTCTAAGGAAGTTTTTGTACAGCCTTTATTTCTATATTAAAATAATCATTATATTAATCTATATAAAATAATCATTTTAAAGTACATACGAAGTGTATTCATACATACATACATATGTATACAGTCTCCCGATACACACACATACACATGTATAGACAAACAAACAAAAATATATTTTTGTACTCACATTTTTTATTAAAAAATAATCAAAAATTTTTACTACACACACACTTGACCTCTCTAATGCATCTATAAACGGTTCAAAGCTGTTGGTATCGAAATCATGAAATTTCTGGGCAAACTTTGTGATTTAATCTTTAGAGTGGTGTTACTAGACGCATCTACTTCAACATCAGGTCCACTAATCACATTATTTTCCAGCAAATAGTCTGTTCGTATATTATCACTTGATAGAGAATATCTCTCGTTTGCTACTCGCAAGCCTTTGTTCGGTATACGTTTTTGTGATACTGGTGAATATTTGTCTATATACTATGTTTTTCATAGGTATTTATATGTTTTGTCCCAATCTTTAGTTTCTAAGGAAGTTTTTGTACAGCCTTTATTTCTCGTGGCAATTTTGTGTATATTTTTTAAAGAAATATTTGTTCTAATTTGGATTTTTTTCACACATTTCTTCAGAAAATTTATTTTCTAAAAATTTCGAGAACATTTTTTTCTTAATTTTTGTGTTTAAAATTTTTTATTAATTCTGCCCTTTAGAGAAAATTTTGTACCAAATTTGTATTTCTTCAGAAAATTTTGTCTCAAACTTTATGTTCTAGTAAGACTTTTCATACAGAAAATCAAGACATTCAACAACACGTGCAAATAATACTATTATTTTATCAAAATGTGTGTTCTGTTCGACCGCGCGCTTGCCCCCGTTTACGGTCGCCATAATCGCCATAATCGTCCTACCGAGAGGACTACTTGCAATATTGTGGATGAATTTGAGCTTACTGGTTCAGTAAACGATCGACCAATACCCGTACGTCGACAAAACGCAAGATCTGCCGAAAACATTGCCGCAGTCCGTGAGAGTGCGCAGGAGAATCCGCGGCAGTAGATTTCGCATCGCTCACAACAACTCGAACTTTCGCAGACCACAACTTGGCGAATATTGCGCCGTGACTTGGGACTGAACCCACACAAAATTCAACTGGCCCAGAAACTGAAGCTAAGCGACATAGACGTGGAGGTGATGTGAACTGGCCACCGACATCAGGCGAGTTGACTCCTTTAGACTTTTTATTCTGTAATTATCTCAAAGTCAACATAACCCATGCCTTTATGCGCCAGATTTATGGAAAATTGAACATTTCGGATGCGCTCCACCCATAGAAGCTGTGGCGGACATTTGAACGATGTTACATTCCACACATAATGGCATCAATAGGTATTCAATTGTACAAAAAATTTCGATGATATCTCACACACACACTTTGTTTTATTTAAATTTAAATATAGGAAGCACTTAATAAAAGACCCTATACTATATTTTGCATATAAAATTATTTACGAAATTTAATTTTTTCTACAAATATTTTGCCCCAATCTTCGGTTTTCAAAGAAAACTTATGCAGCTATTTTCGTAGAAGTTTTTTTGGATTGTATATTTTTTATTAAATATATTTTTATATTTTTATTTTTCTAAACCAAATTTTGGGCAAACTATTAAAAATTTCTTTAGAATTTTTTCTGTCCTAAACTTCAGTTAAGTATTTTGGGCCAAAAATAATTGCTATAATAAGGGTATATTGGTGCTGCATGTGAATATTTTTTTCCAAGTAAAACTATTTTACAAATATTCTGTACCAACAAATGCGTGAGTAGAAGGAACATCGAGCATTTTTAAATTGTCTTCACTAAACGATTTTTCTTTTTTTTTTTTTTTTTAATTTCAGTTCGTTGAACCAATTTGCGGCGCACTTAGGCCTGTCCATTTTTCAATCAATTAAACTTGAAAGTTATTCAAATATATTTCAAATAGCACTTCCCTAGGCGGTAAGCGGCTTTCAGTATTCAAATGAATTTTCATTTATATTCATTTCATTGTAAAACTAATGTGTTGAACAAATAAATAGTCTTTGTTGTGTTCTTTCTTCGATTTATTTAAATTTTATTACACCAATCAAATATTTAATGGAGATTCTAATTAACAGCTAAAAGAAATACAAAATCCGTGTGCGCCTACTTTGCTGAGATGTTGTCAAAAGTAATAAAAATGCCAAAAAGTTATAGATCAAGAACGAATAATAATGGAAAAATAAATAAGAAATTAGAAATAAAAAATTAATAATAAAAAAAGTGGTGGCTGTTGGCAATGCACAGTCGCGAATGATGATGATTTTTCATGTTGATAATGAAAATGGTGCGTATTGTTTGACTATGAGAGAGCGAAAAATTATATTAAAGACCATTCATACCGGTCGGCCCGACATCTTTAACATTTAAGCAATTAAAATAGTAAAAATTTTAATTTTTTTACAAATACGTAGTTGTACATACGTACACGTAGAAACAGCACACACATTCACACACGCTATTTACGTTTCAATTAATTTATGTTGGTTTTTTGTTTGTATTGTTCTTGTTGTTTTCCTGCTAATTAACAATTTCAATTAGAAACACCTCCAAATAGCCAAAATTCTTAAATATTTTGGCGCTTAATCGATTTGGTTTGTAAACAATAATGTAAACAAATTAAAAGAAAAGAAAAACGCAAATTTATTCCATAAATTACAACAACAACAAAATTGTTTTTTATTATTCTCTTCTAAGAAATTTAGATCATGGAAATTTATTTGTGTAAATAATGACCGTATGAGACATTTGCTGTGGTTGTAATGTGGGTTGACTTGTTCTAAAATAAAATGAAAACTGTAGAAAAAGGCATACCACAGCCACTTTGCAATGTCGTATATTTGAGATTCACAGTTTGGAGCACGTCTGAATACTTTTTCATTTCGGCCAAAAATTATTTTAATGGAAAATTTCTCTTTTTACGGTTTGCTCAGTGCAAAAATAGTTATCTTGTAGTGTTTTCACACGCACAGCGCTGTTCTCAGTAAGAACGCATCCATTTGTGATCGCTTTGGCAGCGAATCGCGCTCGAATAACGAACTGCAGTTTTGTGGAATAGACTACCCGCAGAGGTCTTTCCTGTCACTTTTGACGTGGGAAAATTCAATTCGAATGTCAATAAACACTACTCCCTCTACCCTTTCTCCCAAAACCTTGTTTCCTAGATCCGGCACAATCCACCGCATGTGGAAGGGTCATGCCCCGAGTGCCGGCCCAAGAAAAAAAAAGCAAAAGTTGGTACTACGTTGAAACCAACTATTAAAACTTGGTTTTACCATACAAAAATATTTTCTTCATTGTTGTCAAGTTGATTTAATGAAAAACCACATAGATTATCATATACATACAAATAGAAATGCTACCAAGTTAAAATATTGAAAGAAGCTGGCAATTTAAATGGCGCTCAATGAAATAAAAAAAAAATTAGGAAAATTTACTAAATACAGTCACTACAATAATTTAAAACAATGAACGCAGCAGCAACAACAGTAAATAAGTGCCAAAGAAAAAGAAACTATTGGGTAGATCATAATAAAAATGCTTTCATCGTTACACAAACTGTACGTTAAAACCTGATTTAATTAAACTTATAGTCAGAAAGCATAATCAGGTGTTTGTGATTTTGACGTTAAAATCAGGTTTTCAACTTTTGAGGTGAAAACACCAAAACTGTGCATCACTGGTGCAGTGATGTCAAATTTTGTTGCTGATGTGATGTTGGTTGTTCTCAACTGCACAACAGCTATGAAAGGTTTACATGTCAGAACAAAACCTTTATTAGCGAACTTAAAATAATTATGGGGGCTATTCTAAACTACGCGTTCAGTTGGTGAAATTTACATGGAAAGTAAATACAAAATTGCACAAATGTAAAAAAAATTATTTTTTGTTTGTAATAAAAATTTACCGCTTTTAAAATATGGAGAAACGCGTTCAATTTCTCGCATTTGTTTGCTATTAGAAATTTATGGTAAACAAAATAATGTTTTAAATTTCTGTTTTTTTAATGGCAATTTCTACTTCGTTGACATCTATTAGAAAATACCCATGAATAATAAAAATGTTATGAGCAATAGCGATAAGAAATTTTATTGAAAGTATTGCAGCATAAACTTACAGTTTTATTATTTTATTAACAGAAAAAGCATAGAATAGAAAAATGAAGAGATTCTTTGTATTACAAAGGAGGTGAAGCAAGAGAGACTAATTCCAAATTCTTTAATCACATCGTGTCCTTTCTCTCTTTCAAAAGATTTACTGGGTTTTCCAAGTGTCAACTTTTTGTTTGAGTTCGTTTCATTTGAAATAAAATAACGGTAAATAAAAATTTGTCGGTCGTAACACCATTTATTTAGCTGCTAATGTTATCAAATGAGAGGCCGGCGCATATGGACACATTCCCACTGTGGGAATATGTCACAAGTTTTCAATCCCTCGTGACTCAGCCGTCTTTTTATATCAATCTGTTAACTGCTTTACTATTTATATCCTTTTGTTTTATTTTTGTTTTTTTATCTTGATTATATTTCCTGCTGTTGTACATGTAACTGTGGGTTACTTACAAAATTATACACAACAACTAAATAAAAATAATAATTTGCACATGTTGTTACTGGTTTTATTTTTATTTATTGTGGTATTTTTTTTTTTATTATTATTCTTTCGAATGGCGTCAATTAGAGTACAAAATAAAAATGCCGTCTATTGTCTGGCTGTCTGGCTGTTTGTCATATTTGCTTTCACGCATTTGAGTTTTGAATTTCTTTGGACGAAGCCAAAATTGAATTACAAAATGTAAATTTGTAAAGCAAAATGAATTGATTTAAACGAAATTGAATAGCAAATCAGTTTAATGTTTTTTATTGTCATTGTTCTTGCTGTTGTTTTATTTTGATATATGAAAAAATATGGAAATTTATTAGAAATTAAACTTACACACGCGCCCAAACACATACACTACACGATCTGTTTATAGGTGGTCGAAATTTAATTCTAAATAACGGGTTCCCTTTTTAGCAACTGAATGCAATCCATAATCGACCCATTAACATTTTTTAAAATAAAGCTCGATGAAATAATCGAATAATTAATCGATTACTGGACACTCACTTTCATCATATTCTGTATCCAAAGGCTTTAATGTGAGTAATTAATGGCTCGATTATGAATTGCAACCGAACTGTTGTTCAGTTGCCAGTTGCTAAAAATGGTAACGAAGGTAATACAGATCGAAACTGCATTGACTGCAGTTGCCAAAATTCCCAAAACCACAAACATGGGCGTGATCCCCGGGCAACTGAATAGATCTTCGGTTGCAATCCATAATCGACCTATAAACCGTTTTAACTGTAAATTGTGTTTCTCTGGTGTTTGGTTGGTTACTGAACCGTATGATGAATATTTGAGATTTTCTTTCAAAATAACAATCATACGCCCAGTGTTTTTTTTTGTGAAGTTACAGATATTTTAATTAAAATAAAGTAAGCAGCGATGTTCTAATGCTTCCACATTCTAACCTGCACATTAAAACCTTCTTTTTGGTTTATAAAAAATTTCAAAATTGGACTTTGTATGGAAATTTAATTATTAAAGCTTTTAGAAATCAAAAATGTATTTTTATGAATATGGAAGTAAGTCGACTACTTTTTTACTGGGTCCAGCTAAAAAAATGCATTTTTTCATTTTGAGTTAAAAACTCTATAAAGCCTGATATGACATGGAAGATCCCCCTTTATGAAGAGAACAATTCATTATTTTGATTATTTGTTCATTATTTTAGCCACAAAACCGTCAGTAGAAATGTCTAAATGATACATGCACACATACATAAATATTCATGTGTACATACATATGTATGATTGTGCATATTTGGCATTGTACAGGGTGGCCCAAAATAAGCGAAGGTGTTTGAATTCCTCATAAATTATTTATTATAATTTTTGGTTTTTTTTTGCTTTCAGTATTTTGTAAAGAATACTTGGGGAATTTAAAATGGAACAGTAGACAATTGAACAACGTGCCAAAAACGTTGAAAAAAAGAAAATGAAGTAAATCATGACCGACGAAGGCGGGAGCTGAAGCCGTTACTGTTCCGTGACCAGTGACTATGCATTCGTCACTGAAACCTTCTGAAAACAACTGACACAAAGAGACATAATTATTCATAGTTTAATTATGAGCGACGAAGCGATTTCGATTTAAATGGGTTAGTTAATAGGCAAAACTGTAGGCTATGGGCTACGGAAAATCCAAGAGTAGTTCAACAGCGAGAATTACACCCACTTAAGTCTACCGTTTCGTGCGGATAATTGGCCCAATTTTTTTTTAGAAAATTAACACGGTGTCGGCGTTTACCTCACTGGTATTAGATATCGGTCAATGTTGGACAATTTTTTAAGCCCAGCCGTGGATAGTTTTGGAGGGGCATATATTGCCCCCTACGTCCCTCTTGCTTCCATTTATTAAAAAAAAATTAAATCCTAAGTTCTTCTGTACTCAGATCTATATGCTATGTGGTTGGCGATGGCTGCGGTAGTTAACACGTTGACTACAAAACCAAAAAGTCCTGTGTTCGAACGCAGTATCCGACTTCGCTTATTGTCTGATGTTCATTACCTTGTGCGAAGCTATAGTCTGATCACTACTGCCTTCAACTGATACTAATCCACAAGTAACATCAGAGCGCTCTCCTTCGCTGGTGTAGAACCATCGGTGAGAAATATGCAAAAGCAAAGTCGTAGAGATAGTGAAGCCTATCACTTCACCACTTGTTGTCTCTATCACTATCCCTTTCCTATAGTAGTATGCAATTCTTGCCTGAGTGAAGAAATGTTTTAAATGTCAAAAGAAAATATATATTTTTTCTTACGTCACCTTGTGGGCTTGTTTTTAAAAAATGTATGTGTCATGTTTTTAATTTAATCAAAATCGCCCTCTTCTTATCCTATTTTTCTCAGCGTTTAAACCTGAACGAATATTTCAAGATTAAAATTAGCCAAATTGGTCCAACCGTTCTTGAGTTTTAGCGCGATAAACGAACAGCAATCACATAGATTTATTACATTAGCATATCGAAAGCATATCGATTGGGACAAGTAGAAAGGCATATTTTACGAAATTGAGTTTTGCAGTGACTCCAATACATTTCACACAAACACAACTCGCCACAAAAATTTATTGTAAACAGTGTAAAAAATAACGGGTTTACATGCATTTGCATTTTTATAATTGCATTGTAATAATAGCAGTTTCTATTTATGTTTTTAATTTGAGTTAGGGCCTTTCTACTTCTGACTATCGATATGTTGCCATATTTCATTTAATTTAATTATTAAAATTGAATAAATTTTCATTAAATTAAATTAAATTATGTTTTTAATAAATTTTACGTTAAATTTTAAACTATTTCAAAGTCATAAAAATTTCCAGCTCTGCAGTTATTTTAAAACAACACCAATTTTCCATTAAATGCTTCAGGGCTGCATATGTAAAAAGAAAAACTCCCTGTGCAGATTTGCAAAACTGCCAGCTTTTAATAAAATTTGACGCCTAAAATTATGTGAAGTTTTATTTTTATAATTGCTTGTTAGCAGATTCTGTGTGCCTGGGATTTTGAGGGCGTTTTTTAAATGAAGCAAATTAAAACAAAGTTGCCAGATAACATTTCTCACATAATACTTGCTAAAATACAAAATTGCCCGATAGGAAAATAAAATTGCGTAAAATATTTCAGGTTTATTTATAATAATTTATAATTTATACTTATTCCTTTTCTTATTTATATATAATATAATAAAATAAGTCTTTAAATAAAAATTTATTATTATTTTACTTAATTTAACAATATATGTATTTATAGTAAAATATTTATTATTATTAATATTATTAGTATTTATTATAGGCGAACAAACATTTCTACTGCTTTCTACTGCTTTCTACTGGAACATCAAAAATTATTTTCTGCCCAATAGGGTGGATAAAAAGCCTTTTGACTACTGGTTTCATTTCAATTTACTCTATCTGAAAGAATAAAAATAAAATGTTTTCATTAATAATTAGCGTAACGTAATCAATGTAGAATAGTTGGTGCACAAAACAAATGGCCTAATTTGCTATCAGAGCGCAAATATATTGTAGTGGAAAAATTAATCTGGTGAAAAGAGTAAAATCATACTAAGATAAATGCTAAAACGTCAAATCATTCACTAGTGTTATCGATAAAAAATGAATAACTGTCAAATTGCTCGCCCCAATAATAAAAGTTGGAAAGTGGGCGTTGCTGAGTATCGATCTTTTAAAGCTATAATCAATTTTCATTTCATTTTATAATGATGGCGGTAGCAAACCAAGCCATAATCATATTTATGAATAATTATTTGAAAATTCAAATGAAACAATCACAGATTAATATTTCTGCTGCTGAACGTTTTTTTCTATATAAACAATGCATCGTTTTTTTTTTTAATGTAGATTCATAAATTATACCATGTCTTAGCCAGACACAACATTTGCTTGTGTAAATATTTACATACTTATAATTCACATACATATTTGCTTATGATACATATAAAAAAACACAATTTTAGAAATAAAGTTATGGTGGACCTTCTCCCGTTTGTTGATTTATATTGTAATTTATGGTTTAAAACAACAAGCACCAAGGAAATTGGTGATTTTTACCATGTAATAAGAAAAAATTCTAATTAAAGTAAAATTTCATATTGGTCGCGGTGCTTCCTGGCCCAATAATAATAATAATATTTCATAAACTTTAAGCTGCTATTGCCTTCTTAAAAACAGATTTTTTCTTTATATTCAAAAAGTTTTTAGTCGTAACCGCTACTAAATGTCAATTAAACTTTTATTTAATATTAACAAGGGAAAAAACATTTATTTTTACTTTCTTTTCATGTGTCAATGTTGTGGCTGGATTATCTTTACACAATTCTGGATTTATTTCCTGTTTTAAAACAACATGCACACATCCACATTTACACATCCAAATAATATCCTGCAGCGCTAAAAGTCAAATTAATGGTTAGAAGACCACATTCACAGCTTGTTGAACAAGGCATTATTCCACGTAAGTAATTTATTTATATTTCTTAGATTAGCTTTTCATTTTGTTTCTATTTTCATTTTTCTATTTTCATTTATTTACATTTGAATAGACATTCTATTTGAAATGTTAAAAAATGTGGATAGAATACACACGCACACACACACACATACGGATATAAAATTTAAATTTTATATTTAATTCTGCCTTAAAGTGTACATATCTATTCTACACCCGCTCCTCAAAATGTGACAAAAATATGCACTCGTTTTGTATGCAAATAGTTCCTTTTCTTCTTAGATTCGAATATCAAGGCTAAACTGAAACTGACAAGCGTAAGGAAAAGATGATTTTTATCTTTTTTCGTCTTTTGTTAAAAACCACATTGAAGTTGTGAATTTTCAGGTACCGGTCTTTTATTTAAATAGAGAATTAAGTTTTGTGTACAAATTCAATTAATTCTGAGGAATTAAAAGGGAAATACGCAACGGTGTATAAGAAAGGACACTCGATAAGCTCGGGCAGATACTCGCCTGCGAAGAAATTAAAAATAACCTGCGTAAATAAATCTTCTAGTTCAGGCACGTTTTCAGCAAATAAACATTCACTTGCAAACAGTATTTGTGAATGAATATTGCAAGCGAAAATCAATTGATTTTTGCGTCTACTGCGACTTTTACAAGCATTTCGTCACTGCGCCTGGCGTAACTATTACGTGCCATTAGAGAAAACTGGATTTATGTTCTCTGGGCGTTTGTGCGGGCAACGCGCTTTCTGTTATTTTAAATTCCACTTCAATACCTGTCCTGTTTACTATCGTTTTAAAGTTATTCAAATCAATTATTCTGAAATTCATAAAACGGCTGAAACAATTTTTTTTTTATCTTCTCGCACCCATAATGCGGCGTAAGAAAAGTGTGTTTCATGTTTTGCTCAAATAAAAGGGAAAAATAAAAAAAAATTACTTTGAAAGATGATTTGAATAAATTACGAGTGTACAAAAATGAAATAAGCAAACACATTTTGCTTTCTTGTGCTTTCCTCTTTTATTTATTTTTCAATACACACTTCTTGTCTTCTTTTTTGCCATTTATTTTTTGTATTTGTATTTTTTTTTAGCCTTAAAAACTTCCCCCGCCATTCATGAACAGTGCAAACAATTGGAACGTGCCAAAACCAGTGACTTATTAAAGGCGAAAATACAGCAACGTCCCAATAGGGAGGATTTAGAAAGACGCCATATACTTGAAGAAGATGAATGCCATATTGATCCAAGTTTGGCTGAGAAGCAGCGCATGCTTAAGAAGGCACGGTTGGCTGACCAGCTCAATTCTCAAATACAACATCGCCCTGGTCCCTTGGAGTTGATAAAGAAAAATATTTTACATACCGAAAAACCCATTGAGAAAATAGTCAAAGAGGGTTTGGTTACGTTTAAGGCAACCAGCGAGGGTCTCTTGACTAGACCCCAACATCCGAATAGTTATGTTACGTTCGAAGATGATTCACAATCATCTGAAAGTGATACCAGACAAACACCGCCAAGATTGGACTGTCAGCTGGCACTGGGCGGTTCAACAAGTGCCGTCACTAGCGCTTCCACCGCCGGGATCTGCAAGGACGTTTTGCAAGCGGCAGCTGCTTCAGCTGGCATAGTAACGGTGGCGTTAAGCATACCCACATCGGCTGGCCAGTTAGTGGTCTCCTCCGCATCGTTGTGTCAAACAAAATTGAGTTCCGTAAAATCAAATTACATACCTCCCCCACCGCCTTTACCTCTGCCCATTAAAGTAAAACAGGAAACTTCGAATTTATATGAGGAACTTTGCCAATCTGTGACTGGCACAGCCAATTCCCATTACTTGCCTATGGTAAATTCTCCCAGTTCCTTTGCCTCTTCTACATCGACGTTAAGCCCTCTATCTTCAATTTCCTCCCCTCCGCAAAGTGTAACGCCATGTCCTATCACACAATCGCCATCTCTGCAGATAGCAAAATCTGATGCTCCTGGCAAAGATAAAAATAGAAAGAAATGCAAGTCGAAACCAGCATCCAAAGCACGTACTATTAAATTCCACGAATACAAAGGACCTCCCAGTGCGGCTCATAAGCTGTCTAGCGAAAGTAGTGCCAGCACTGAAGAAACTTCGTATCAGTTAATGTTGGAACAACAAAATTGTCTACTGAAGTTTTTGGAAACTTTAAATAAAAATCAATCTATTATACCGGCCACTAGTGCGGCCACCACCACACCCACGTCCAGTGTGGTGAGCACTGCAGGCAAAACCGGCAGCAATATTACAAATACGGTAACCACAGCCACAGCTAATTTCACTTTATCTACGCCCAACAATATGGCCAATTCTGCGGGACAGCAAATGGAAACTGTCCCCAGCCAAGCGAGCTTAGTAGGTTCGGCAGCTCCCAGACCACCACCTTTGCCTTCACCAGCCTTATCGGTAACTTCATCCATACCACCCAGTCCATGCACAAGTTATGCTGAATCTTGTACTTCTTCATTACCGGAAACCACACGACTGGAAAAAATGAAAGTCTCGGACCTAAAAATGCACTTGAAAAAACGCAATCTACCAGTTTCAGGGCCAAAACCACAGCTCATTGAACGCTTAAGGCCATATCTACCTTTAGACAATTTCGATACAGTCTCCGCAGCCATGGCCTCAGCCACTACAGAGAACGTTTCAAGTGCGGCAGAAGCCATGGACCATTCGGATATCAATTCGCCTAAACCGTCAATCAATCAACTAGAGCAAGAGCATATGGATGTGGTAC